>JAJTWQ010000011.1:0-2400000 GCA_029007595.1 Solanum commersonii
ACTTACTAAACGTGAGACCCCTATCTCATTTACATGCCCTTTCGGTGCTAAGCATCTAATTCCCTTTTGTAATCATCTTTAGTCATCACATAAATTCACACTAGCCTTTACTAGACTCTTATGTAAACATCTTACCATAATAGCTCATATGTGTTCATAAGTGAGTAACAATCCTTTCACTTTAGAAACACTTAGTAAGTGAGTAACCCTTTCACTTTACATTACACTATAATCATGAGAACTACCTTTCAATCATATAGCTATCATACCATAACATACACACATATTTCATAGCTAATTCAAGTGTAGAGGGTTAAGGATGAGGAAACTAGGTCATCAACACCACAACAATACATTAGGTATAGCATCATTATAATCTAAGTAATTCACCTTTCATACTTCAGTTCAAAAAGAACCAACCTTCATACCTTCTTGCCCTTCATAGGACATTCATACTTCAATCACCAATTAGTTCATAACCAATACATAATACAAGGTAATTCATGAAGTAATACATAATCAATATCAATATAGGTAATTGACATATTCCCTTCATAGCCTTCAAGGCTTCATTCAAAGACTCAACCCTAATTTCATAGAAATCATACATAACCTAGGGTAGAATCATCATACAAACACGAATTACATAACATCACATTCGATTCATAGCCTTTACTCAATATCCAACACAAACTAGGGTTAGAATTAGGAAAAGAAGGAGAAACATCGGTCTCATAGGGAATTCTTCAAGAAACCACAAATACAACATAAATTCATTCATAATTTTTTATATAACATCAACAAAATTCAGTTTATAACCTCAATTTCACTTTAGAAAGAAGACCCACATTTTTGGATTGAAAACCTAGAAATTGGAGATTTTGAAATTCATCTTGAAGGGACCTCTTGGGGAAAGGAATCCCAAGAGTGATAAGCAACCATACCTTAGTTGATTCCTTGAGAATCAATGGAGAAACTCCAAGCAATTTGGGAAAGAACCTTGAAACCCTAGCTCCAATGTATTCTTCTTCTTCTTCTTCTAAGGTTTTTAGAGAGAGAATTTAGAGAGAAGTGGGAGAGTTTTGATTTCAATTGGGTGTTGTGTATAATGACCAAAACTTGTGAATTTAGACTTAAAAGCCAATATATAATTAACCTCTAAAAATACCCAAAACACCCCTACTTAAATAGGACTTAAAAGGAAAAGTTCCAAAACTCCTCATTTAAATGGTCCCCGTCAGGGACCACGACCAACATTCATTGACCGTGAAAGTGCACCATGGGCCGTGGTACTGCCCGTGGTGTTGGAGGCAGTGGCTCCCCTTTCGTGCACAAGCCAACACTTGGCCAAGGCAAAACCACGGAGCCTCCCACGATCTGTGGTCATGACCACGGTCTGTGGTGATGGTCTTGGTCATGACTTGGCCTTGTAGAGGAAAGGCCTTCAAGCCTTGGTGCTAAGTGATCTTTACGAGCCACCCCTTTGCCTCGTCAAGTGCACCACGGCCCGTAGTGGTGTCCGTGGTGCCTTGGGCAGTAGCTACCCTAACAACCCCTAACTCTCTAAAAGCTAAGAGAACTCCACGCCCACCTCCACGAGCTATGAAGTGGACCACGACTCGTGGTCCCTCTCGTGAAGGGTGAGGCAGTGTCTGGGACACTTGGAGGTCCCTCTCCCTCGACCAAGGAAACTCCACGAAGCCTCCCACGGTCCATGGTGATGGCTGTGGAGTTTGAGGCAGTCGCTCCAAATTTGGGGCAGCCTTGGCCTTAGGCCTTGGCTTGCCCCTTTTGTTTGGCACTCCTCCCTTAGGCCTTAACTCATAGACCACCATAGCACACCTAGATGGTCTACTAACTGAGGGGAATTCATTTTATACCTCATTGACACTACATTTAGGCTCTAGTTCAACCTACGAAATTTCCGGGGTGTTACACATATAACTATGATAAGTATAAATCTTTGGTGAGTATATGTAAAATACCCTGATAAAAGACCAACATATATAGATGGGCTAGAAATAAATGTACATGCTTGGTCATTGAGTCCTTAATTACTGAAGACAAGACATAGCCGCGCTTTACTTTGACATTAGTCTACAAAGCCTCTAAAATATAGACACTTAACTTAAGTAAGGATAGGATTCCTCCATACCCATAACTAAAATACAATATCAAATATATGTTAGATAATCAACAAACCCCGAATCAACATGGAGCTCACCAAAGGCTATTGAGTATCCTGTGCTTATATTAGACAAATTCTATTAGCTTGAGTACTTGTACCTGCGACATGAAACACAACGTCTCTATGAGGGACGTTAGTATGAAAGAATGTACTGAATATGTAAGGCATAAAGTAACCCTATGCAATACAAGAGATCAAGTGAAACTATGTATCACTTTAGAAATGTATAGATAAGGATGAAAGACCACCTTTGCTTACTTTTGTAGAATATTGAGTACATTACATTCTTTACTTTACCGTACTCTTCTTTTCTTAATAAACTTTGTAGAATGTAATACAATAACCAATTGATCAGTGGTAGAAGAGGATGACCCATGCTAGACATTTTAACCCCCGTGATGCTGTCCTCATACATATAAAATTAGGATTGGACTATGCTAGGTATTATAACCCCTGAGCTGCCACCCGTGAATACATCAATTGGGATTGGTCCATGCTAGGTATTTTAACGCTTAAGCTACCACCCATAGGTATACAACTTTGCTTTTAGGATCCACCCATGCTAGGCTCTCAGCCCCTAGGTTGCCACCCATAATTATACAGATTTACTTTCTGTCTTTTCTTAAATCTTCGAGATTTTTCATTACTCTTTTGAGCTTTGGGACTATAGACCACTGATGGAGACATGTAAATAAGAGACTTGAGGCAACAACAATGACATAAGAAAAAAATGTAACATCAATGTAGTAATACTTTAGAATTTACATGACATAATGAATCTTATTGGGCTAAAACATATTCAGAAATGATCTATGAAGACATGCGACAAGTGAGAACATGAGGAAATGTAGAAAATGAGTCATTAAGTGGTATAACAAGTGAGAAAGTGATTCTACTAGCACATGGTTCATTTAAGACACATTTGGACATCTTAAATGGAGGCATACATGCATTTCAAATAGAAACTATAACTCCTCAAATGGAGAGGCGAGGAGTATGCAAGATGATACAATAGCTAAACATTTAGTTATGATATCAAATGAAAGGGTTCATATACATGTGAACTAATAAAGCATATGATAGATCACAAATAAGGGTTGTACATTCCACATAAGGATATATATAATGAATAATGGACATAATGTGTATCGGCTATACAATTACTTGTAACATGTATAATACAGGATCTTATTGACTCAATGAACCTCATTTCACTTGGTAGATAACTGATAAAATTTACTGTTTAGAGTACCTTTGTTATAATAATACTTGGAAGTGTAAACACACAAATATTAGATAATGAACACATATATAAGTTGTTTGACACATTTTGAAACCATGGACAACATGAGAAAGATCATTAGCTACATTTGAGATTGTACACCCTCATATTATATCTTTTACCATAAGTATCACTTATAGATCTAACTTGGTTGGTAGAAAGAATATAGGACTTCATGCCATAAAATATGTAGTCAAATAGCCTTGCATACCTCAATTCCCAATTTCTATAGCTTATGAAGGGCCAGCCTGTTCTTTAATGTGATAATCTTCATCTACAACAAATATAGAGTAATAAGACTAATATTAGCAGCTAAGAGTGTAACTCGGGATATTTCAACTGATCAAAGTAGTAGTCGGGCACCAAAGAGACCAAATAGAGAAAATGCATACTCACAAGTCTTCCACAGGTATGATGGCACCAAAGAGAGCAAATGCATACCAACGCAAGTCGAAGTTTAAGTCTGTTGCACTTGAGGCCTGTCGTCAGCTTGTTCATGAAGAGACAAAATCAAGCAAGTATGAGTTTAATGCCAAAAACACTTAGAGCTCTTCTTTAGCACCTCGAACTACGTGGCAACAATCTAGACAACTTGAGATAGTTTCGGTATTGTAGGGGGAGAAGTCCCCTGGACATGATGGTGCCCCCCAGTGTGAGGAGAGGGCACTGAGTGCGAGAGAATACAATAGGGAGTCCTAATCTAGATCTGGCTCAAACTCAGTTGCTGCATCAACTTCTGACACTGCTGACACTAGAGAAGTACGAGGTCAACCTCACGCAAGAGTTGAGCCAATACATCTTTCTAGTGAGATGAATAAATGATACATTCGGGGGATGTTCTATATATTCATAGATGGTCTACACATGAATGACCAACAAAAGCTAGCCTAGACCATTATTGAGGAGAATTAAGTTCTCACGAGAAGTATTCACACAGTGCTGGCGATACATGAGCTATTTAAGTAACACTAGTGTGAGTAGATGGTAGAGACTCCAGGAAAGTATAGTCCAGAGATAATTAGAGAGTTCTATGCTTACTATGTAGCTACTGTGAAGAACACTCTTTCTCCACGGGCTATGGCATTGAACTAGCCTCCCCAATTGACTACTCTGGTGTGAGGTATCTCCGTCAGCCTATGTAAGACCATGATATGCCATTTTATTTACAGCCTTCCACATGCTCAACTAATCAATATAGTTGAGTTTGACTACCGGATAAGGGTGGTACAGTGTAGAGCCGCCAAGAGATACTGAGTAGAGAGAGACCTTACTGTGCTGGGTAGCGGGGTATATGACTGATAATGGTGTGAATATGGAGTGGGTCCAAGATTTGTCGTTGTCTATCAAAAAGGCAACTATGGATTTTATAGCCGAATTCTGGTGGTTCACTATTTGGGCTAGATTGTCTCCTACGAAAGCAGATAACATAGCAACATAGAATAAAACAGTGATGATTGTGTGTTTGACGACAGGGCACGAGATATATTTTTCACAAATTCTGATAGCCGAGTTGCATGAGAGGGATTTCCAGAAGAATGCCACACTTTTATTTTTGTGCCTAATCTTTTGCCTAAGTAGAGAAGCTACTATTCTGATTTGGGGTTGTGATCGGTTGATTGAGGTGACTAAGAAGGTCGATGTAGGGTTAATCCTGGATGAGGTGAACCCCACAGCTCCATGCAGGGGTTTATAGTTTGACTTACCCTCTATGGGCGAGGACCTAGCCTTCGAGCAGTCTAAAGAGGGTAATATTCCAACTCCACCTATGGAGCTCGATATGGCACCCCCATATTCTTCTTCATCCAGCCTGGATGGGAGCGCACCACATGATCCTACTCCGATATGCTATGCTTTGATGCCACTAGCCAAAGTCCAAAAGTTGGAAACTCAAATGGAAACACTTATGCAACACAATCGGCCTTGGATAAAGAAGATTGTTAAAGAATCTGAGAAGATAGTAGAACATGATGTGGAGGTGAAGATATATATAGTGCATCAGAGGATAGATGATTTTAAGCTACGGATGCCGGAGAAACATCAGACATGGCTTACTGTTGATCTAGTTGCCTTACAAATGGAGTTGACCAAGTTTCGAGCTGATATTGATGCTTTGGCTTCTATTGACTCTATTATACCAGAGCCCCCCGCCCCCCTAGGATGATGGTGGAGATGTGGTGCTAAATGCACTATTCAGTGAGGATGAGCCTACCCTTGACCTTTCTCGTATAGCTGGAAATCCCACACGGGCATCAGAGCGTACTACTAACACACATGAAGAGCGGAGAGCTAAAAAGAAGCAGGTTGAGGCGGCACAATGATAGTCACGACTTAATGAAGAGATGCGCCATCTAAGAGTGAGGGAGTTGGCTGTTGGAACAACTGGTTCGAGGGGAACTACTAATGGTGCTCATTCAGTTATAGTTGAGGGCGTCACTGAGGGTGTCACATATGTTAATCTTGCGGGTTCAGAGCAATCGGATCCACCAACTCTTGATTGATCTTCGGCACTTACGCACCACATATTTGTCTAACCCTTTGTTTTACTTTATTATGTGCATTGAGGGAACTGCTCTGCTTTTCATGTGGGGGTGGGGTGAATGGATTGTGAGTGAGAGGGTGAAGTCTGAACAACCTAATGCACAATCCTTCTTTAGGGTTTACTTGTCTATTTTTTCCCCCAAGGAACTATTTAATTTCTGTTGAGCTGACATGTTTAGGTCAGTATAAATGTATAAGTAGCTAGATTGAAAAGCATGATGTCAAAAGATCATGAAAATGGAAACCCCTCCAAAATTTTGATATGTGTTTTGTGTAATTGATAAGCTGAATATGTCAGATTTTTATATGACATATGTTTGTGTAATTGATAAGCTGAATATGTAGGATCTTTTTGTGACATGATAGTAATTGATTAGACAACAAGAATTAAGCTATAAAATGAACCAGATATATTGATGATTTGACCGTGCAACAGGGTGCCATCTGTGTGTGAGGATGTTTGCATAGTCATAGGTGCGTGCCAATCTAGAACTTGCCCCATTTGTCTTTGTAAGATGATTTACATTGTGAATTAGGAAAGGGTCATATGCCATTGTTGATAATGAGTCTACTCAAGCCTTAAAAAAACCAACCAAATGAATAAATTGCTCCCTTTGATCCAAATGTTTGCGTCTAAAGAAACTATTTCTTTCAATTCACTCAAATCACCTTCCCCGAATAAATTCAGAAACTTTGCTTTGGCCCTGGTCCTTCCTTGGACATTGTGTACCTTAATTTAGGCTAAAAGCCTAAGTTGAGGGTGACTACTTCAGAAATGTTCACCTTTATTTTGGCCCTGGTATCTCCTGGGACATCGTGCACTTAAACTCACACTAAAAGGTTATGAAGGAGAACAAAAAAAGAATGGGGTATGAAAAAAGTTGTGTATGGATAAGAAGAAGAAAATTGTGTAAAAATGTTTGTAAATGGCGTGAATGAATATAAAAGCAAAAGAATGAGAGGATTAAATGAAAAAGATGAAGAAAAAAAAAGATATCAAGTCAAAGTCACACCTGAGCTTAAATAAATAACATGGAGAAAAGCAGAAGCAAGGTGATGCCAGGATGGGTTGTAAAAGAGGAAAATAGCCAATGTAATGTTAATAAAGGCAGTAAAGTCACTTAATATCAAAATATACCATACCTGACCCTGACCCTACATTTCAAGCTAAGAAAGTCCTATAGTGATCCTAGTTTAAAGGCTTAGAAAATTGAATTAGAGCAAATAAGGGCAAGCCTATGGTGTTGTGCACAAACTCTAATTAAATCAATTATGAGTGTTAGTGTCTACTAAGTTCCTAGCTAAAGCTCCTATTCTGTGTGAACAAAGGGATTTCTTTGCGGTAAGGGCACACGTTACATTATTGAAAAACCTGGTATCTTGGTGATTGTTGTCTATGTATGTGAATGTGTCTATTGGCATATCTATGTCATGTATTGATCCACATGTGTTTGTTTGTTGAGTTAAAAAAAGATTGCACTTGGGTGAGAAAAAATAAGGAGTGGTGATTAGTAAGAAAATACCATGTGATTGCTTGAGTTTTGAATTACTTCTGCATAAGTGTCGTTTAGAGTCTATAACCTCAAGTAACGATAATAAGTTGAGGGTGTTAATGTGCCGTGAACTTTTAAGTGTAATTTTTTGCTTGAAAATTGCAGTTTTAATAAGAGATAAAATCTGGAGTTTTAACAGCTTTGCCCAATAGATTTTCTAAGTGTAAAAATGTGCAAATTTCTTTATTTTTAAACCTCACTACTAAAAAACTGCTTAAAAATGACGGACAGAAAAGCGACGGACGACGTTTCTCCAAAAGTAATTATTTTTATTAAAAAGTGACGAACAGTGTGGACAGAAAAGCGACGGACGGCGTCGCTCCAATAATTATTTTTGATGTTCTACCTTGACTTGCTGACAATTGGGGCACTTAGCCACAAAATCCGCTAAATCCCTTTTCATAGCATTCCATCAAAAGACTTTCCGCAGATCATGGTACATCTTAGTGGCACCTGGATGAATAGAGTATCTGGAATTATGGGCTTCTGCGAGAATCTGCTATCTCAACTCACCCACCTTCGGAACACATAATCGACCCTGATAGCGAAGCACACCATCTCCTCCCTAGGAGAAAACCTTAACTCTCTGCTGATGGAATGCATCCTTAAGTTGAAGAAATATTGGATCACTGTCTTTTTTTCCCTTAAACTCCGCTACCATTGACGATTCTGACCCATTCTTGACTATTACATCACCATCTGATATGCTCTAGAGACGAACTGCTAAGCGAGCAAGTCTGTGAACATATTTTGCTAGTTCCTTTCTTTCTTCCTCAATATGTGCTACACTACCCATAGATAGTCTGCTAAGAGCATCTGCTACTACATTGGCCTTACCAGGATGTTAATGCACACTCATATCATAATCCTTGAGGAGCTCCAGCCATCTCCTCTGGCGAAGATTCAACTCTTTCTGGGTGAACACATATTGAAGGCTCTTATGGTCTGTGAACATATCTATGTGAACACCATACAAGTAATGCCTCCAGATCATAAGTGTAAACACTACTGCTGCAAGCTCGAGGTCATGATTTGGATAATTTTTCTCATGCACCTTAAGATGTATAGAAGCATCAACTATAACCTTACTTTGATGCATCAACACACAACCTAGGCCGACTCTGGATGCATCACAATAGATAACATAACCATCTGAACCCTCTGGTAGAGTCAAAACGAGAGCTGTGGTCAACCTAATTTTCAGTTCTGCAAAGTTTTTCTTACAATCATCTGACCACTGAAACTTAACCTTTTCCCACACTGTCCGTCGCTTTTTAATAAAAATAATTATTTTTAAAATTATTTTACAAAAAGCGACAAACAACATCTCTTAGTCCGTTGCCTTTTTTCGTGGAATTTTGGACTAAATATATATATAATTATTAATTATTTATTTAATATATATAGAGACACCGTCCGTCGCTTTTTATTAAAAATAATTATATATAAATAAAAAATAACCACGTTGTCCGTCGTTTTTAATTTATTAATTAGTTTTTAAAAAAGCGAGGGATGACATCTCTTAGTCCGTCGCTTTTTGGTCAAAATATCTAGTCAACTATTTTAAAAAGCGACGGACAATGTCTCTTAGTCCGTCGCTTATTGGTTAAAATATTGGTCAACTATATTTAAAAAAAGCGACGGACTTAGAGACACTGTCCGTCGCTTTTTATTAAATATCTAAAAGACAAATTGCCATATTCTTATTTTCCTCTCTCTCTCTTCACTCTTATTTTCTCCCTTCTCTCTCTCTCTCTCTCTCTCTCTTTATATATATATATATATATATAAGTCTCCCTAGCGCCCGTCGTCATCGCTGTCACAGCCCTTCCCTGTCGCCGTTGCCGTAACCACCCTTGCCCGTCGCTGCAGTAGGTAGGGTTACATTTTAGTTTTTTTTTCAATTCTAGTGATTATAATTGATTGTTTGTTAGTATATTATTGTTTTTGTTTGTTGGGTTGTGTTATTCAATTGTTAATTTGATTTGATTATTGTTAGTTAGGTATAGATAATTGAAGATTTTTATTTTAGGGTTTTTTTAAAAAAAATTGGGCATTGTTAGTTAGTGAAGAATTAACATTTTTGTATTTTAGGACTAGTTTAAACTTGTGAATATGTAATTTAAGGTTAAATTGGGAACTTTTAGGATTTGATTTTAGGACTAGTTAGTAAACTGTTAATAATTTAAAGTTAGAAATTAGTAATTGACGTGTTATGAGTAGATGATGAATATTTGAATGTCATGAATTTAGATGATGAATGTTTGAATGCCATGAACGTAGAACTTGAACTTGAACTTAAAATTTGAACTTGAACTTGAACTTAGAACTTGAACTTGACCTTAGAACTTGAACTTGATATTAGAACTTGAACTTGAATTTAGAACTTGAAGTTGAACTTAGAATTTGAACGTGAGCTTAGAACTTGAACTTGAACTTGAACTTAGAATTTGAAGTTAAACTTAGAACTTGAACTTGAAATTAGAACTTGAACTTGAACTTAGAAGTTGAATTTGAGCTTAGAAGTTGAACTTGAACTTGAAATTAGAACTTGAACTTGAATTTAGAACTTGAACTTGAACTTAGAATTTGAAGTTGAACTTAGAATTTGAACGTGAACTTCGAACTTGAACTTGAACTTGAACTTAGAATTTGAAGTTAAACTTAGAACATGAACTTGAAATTAGAACTTAAACTTAGAACTTGAACTTGAACTTAGAATTTGAACTTGAACTTAGAACTTGAACTTGAAATTAGAACTTGAACTTGAAATTAGAACTTGAACTTGAACTTGAACTTAGCTTGACCATGAACATCAACTTAGAACTTGAACTTGAACTTAGAACTTGAACTTGTAGAACTTGAACTTGAAATTAGAACTTGAACTTGAACTTGAATTTAGAACTTGAACTTGAACTTAGACTTTGAACTTGAACTTGAACTTAGAACTTGAACTTGAACTTGAACTTAGAACTTGAACTTGAAATTAGAACTTGAACCTAGAATTTGAACTTGAACTTAGAACTTGAACTTGAAATTAGAATTTGAACTTGAACTTAGAAATTGAACTTGAAATTAGAACTTGAACTTAGAATTTGAACTTGAACTTAGAACTTGAACTTGAAATTTGAAATTGAACTTGAACTTAGAACTTGAACTTGAAATTATAAATTTAACTTGAACTTGAACTTGGAACTTAGAACATGAACTTAGAATTTGATGTTGAACTTAGACTTGAACTTGAAATTAGAACTTGAACTTGAAACTAATTAGCTTGAATATATAGTTAATTAAGTTTAGAAATTAGATATGAACTTGAATTGAAAACTTGAATATATATATATATAACTAATATTCTTAGATTTGAAGTTTATATTTAACTAATTTTAGAACTTTTCGTGCTAGGCAACTGAGAAAGCTCAATATCTAAAAAAGTTGATACAAGACTATATTGCTTCTTTCATCAAAGTAGGAGATAAGGTTGGTGCTTCTAAGTTTCTAAAGTTCAAGTACAATTGTTTTCAATTATGTGTTTGTGTCCATCTAGTATTGATACTTAGCTTTAATTCTAGTGATTATAATTGAATGTTTGTTAGTATATTATAGTTTTTGTTTGTTGGGTTGTGTTATTTAATTGTTAATTTGATTTGATTATTGTTAGTTAGGTATAGATAATTGAAGATTTTTATTTTACTGTTTTTTTTAAAAAAAAATTGGGCATTTTTAAATTTGGCATTGTTAGTTAGTGAAGAATTAGCATTTTTGTATTTTAGGACTAGTTTAAACTTGAGAATATGTAATTTGAGGTTGAATTGGAATTTTTTCGGAGTTGATTGTAGGACTAGTTAGTAAAGTGTTAATAATTTGAAGTTAGAAATTAGTAATTGAAGTGCTATAAGTAAATGATGAATGTTTGAATGCCATGAATTTAGATGATGAATGTTTGAATGTTATGAACTTAGAACTTGAACTTGAACTTGAACTTGAACTTAAAATTTGAACTTGAACTTGAACTTGAACTTGAACTTAGAACTTGAATTTGAACTTAGAATTTGAACTTGAACTTAGAACTTGAACTTGAAATTAGAACTTGAACTTGAACTTAGAACTTGAACTTGAACTTGAACTTGAACTTAGAACTTGAACATGAAATTAGAACTGAACATGAATTTAGAACTTGAACTTGAACTTAGAATTTGAAGTTGAACTTAGAATTTGAACTTAGAACTTGAACTTAGAACTTGAACTTGAAGTTCAACTTGAACTTGAACTTAACTTGAACTTGAAATTATAACTTGAATTTGAACTTAGAATTTGAAGTTGAACTTAGAATTTGAAGTTGAACTTAGAATTTGAACTTGAACTTAGAACTTGAACGTGAACTTGAACTTAGAATTCGAAGTTAAACTTAGAACTTGAACTTGAAATTATAACTTGAACTTAGAATTTGAACTTGAACTTAGAATTTGAACTTGAAATTAGAACTTGAACTTAACTTGAATTTGAACTTGAACTTAGAACTTGAACTTGAAATTAGAACTTGAACTTGAATTTAGAACTTGAACTTGAACTTGAACTTGAACTTAGACTTTGAACTTGAACTTAGAACTTGTACTTGAATTTAGAACTTGAACTTGAACATAGAACTTGAACTTGAAATTAGAACTTGAACCTAGAATTTGAACTTGAACTTAGGACTTGAACTTAAAATTAGAATTTGAACATTGAACTTAGAACTTGAACTTGAAATTAGAACTTGAACTTAGAATTTGAACTTGAACTTAGAACTTGAACTTGAAATTTGAACTTGAACTTGAACATAGAACTTGAACTTGAAATTAGAAATTGAACTTGAACTTGAACTTAGAGCATGAACTTAGTATTTGATGTTGCACTTATACTTGAACTTGAAATTAGAACTTAAACTTGGAACTAATTACCTTGAATATATAATTAATTAAGTTTAGAAATTAGATATGAACTTGAATTGAAAACTTGAATATATATATATATATATATATATATATATATATATATATATATATATATATACCTAATATTCTTGGATTTGAAGTTTATATTTAACTAATTTTAGAACTTTTCGTGCTAGGTAACTGAGGAAGCTCAACATCTAAAAAAATTGATACAAGACTATATTGCTTCTTTCATCAAAGTAGGAGATAAGGTTGGTGCTTCTAAGTTTCTTAAAGTTCAAGTACAATTGTTTTCAGTAATGTGTTTGTGTCCATCTAATATTGATACTTAGCTTTAATTCTAGTGATTATAATTGAATGTTTGTTAGTATATTATTGTTTTTGTTTGTTGGGTTGTGTTATTTAATTGTTAATTTGATTTGATTATTGTTAGTTAGGTATAAATAATTGAAGATTTTTATTTTAGGGTTTTTTTTTAAAAAAATTGGGCATTGTTAGTGAAGAATTAGCATTTTTGTATTTTAGGACTAGTTTAAACTTGAGAATATGTAATTTGAGGTTGAATTGGAATTTTTTTGGATTTGATTGTAGGACTAGTTAGTAAAGTGTTAATAATTTGAAATTAGAAATTAGTAATTGAAGTGTTATGAGTAAATGATGAATGTTTGAATGCCATGAATTTATATGATGAATGTTTGAATGTCATGAACTTAGAACTTGAACTTGAATTTGAACTTAAAATTTGAACTTGAACTTGAACTTAGAACTTGAACTTGAACTTAGAACTTGAACTTAGAACTTGAACTTGAACTTAGAACTTGAACTTGATATTAGAACTTGAACTTGATATTAGAACTTCAACTTGAACATAGAATTTGAACGTGAACTTAGAACTTAAACTTGAAATTCGAACTTGAACTTGAACTTGAACATAGAATTTGAAGTTAAACTTAGAACTTGAACTTGAAATTAGAACTTGAACTTAGAAATTGAAATTGAACTTTGAATTTGAACTTGAGCTTAGAACTTGAACTTGAACTTTGAACTTGAACTTGACCTTAGAATTTGAATTTGAACTTGAAATTAGAACTTGACTTGAACTTGAACTTGAACTTAGAACTTGGACTTGAACTTAGAACTTGAACTTGAAAGTAGAACTTGAACTTAGAAATTGAACTTGAACTTTGAATTCGAACTTGAACTTAGAACTTGAACTTGAACTTGAACTTAGAACTTGAACTTGACCTTAGAATTTGAACTTGAACTTGAAATTAGAACTTGAACTTGAACTTAGAACTTGAACTTGAAATTAGAAGTTGAACTTGAATTTAGAACTTGAACTTGAACTTAGTATTTGAACTTGAACTTGAAATTAGAACTTGAACTTGAACTTAGAACATGAACTTAGAATTTGAAGTTGAACTTAGACTTAAACTTGAAATTAGAACTTGAAATTGGAACTAATTAGCTTGAATATATAATTAATTAAGTTTAGAAATTAGATATGAACTTGAATTGAAAACTTGAACTTATTAAATCTTGAATATATATATAAAACTAATATTCTTGGATTTGAAGTTTATATTTAACTAATTTTAGAAGTTTTCGTGCTAGGCAGCTGAGGAAGCTACTATATTGCTTCTTTCATCAAAGTAGGAGATAAGGTTGGTGTTTCTAAATTTCTTAAGTTCAAGTACAGTTGTTTTTCAATAATGTGTTTGTGTCCATCTAGTATTGATACTTAGCTTTAATTCTAGTGATAATTTTTTTGTGTCCTTCGATTGTTTGTTAAGCATAAGTACCAACACTAGCTGATCCTATCGATGACAAAATTGATTTTCTTGCAAGATCGATTTGTGTCCATCTAGTGTTGACACTTAGCTTTAAATTTAGAAATAATATATTTGTTAAGCATAAATAAGTACCAAAACTAGTTGATCCTATTGATGACAAAATAGATTTTCTTGCAAGATCGATTTGTGTCCATGTAGTGTTGACACTTGACTTTAAATTTAGAAATAATATATTTGTTAAGTATAAGTACCAACACTAGTTAATCCTATTAATAACAAAATTGATTTTCTTGCAAAATTGATTTGTGTCCATTTAGTGTTGACACTTAGCTTTAAATTTAGAAATACTATATTTGTTAAGCATAAGTACCAACACTAATTGATCCTATTGATGACAAAATTGATTTTCTTGCAAAATCGATTTGTGTCCATCTAGTGTTGACACTTAGCTTTAAATTTATAAATAATATATTTGTTAAGCATAAGTATCAACACTAGTTGATCCTATTGATGACAAAAATGATATTCTTGCAAGATCGATTTGTGTCCATCTAGCGTTGACACTTTGCTTTAAATTTAGAAATAATATATTTGTTAAGTATAAGTACCAACACTAGTTGATCCTATTGATTTAGTTAATTGGTGGATTTAGTTAAAGTTGTTATGTTGTTTAAATAAGTTAAAATAAATCATGTGATTTAGTTAATTGGTGGATTTAGTTGTTTGAATTAAGTCAATACTAAACTTGTTAAAGTTATAAAGCTGTTAAGTTGTTTAAATAAGTTAAATTAAATAATGTGGTTTTGCTGATGGATTTAGTTGTTGGAATTAAGTCAAAACTAAACTAGTTCAAGTTAAAAAGTTGTTAAGTTGTTTAAATAAGTTAAACTAAATGATGTGGTTTAGTTGGTGGATTTAGTTATTGTATTAAGTCGAAACTAAACTAGTTAAAGTTGTTAAGTTGTTTAAATAAGTTAAAATAAATAATGTGGTTAAGTCAATACTAAACTAGTTTTAGGACTACTACTAGTAAAATTATTATTAAATTTTATTTATAATATAATTGAATATCTATAATTTTGTAGATGGGTCATCGTTTGTGGATGTATAATATGCATTATGAAACTGGTGCTGGTTTGAAACCTGAATTTATTGACGGTGTTAGAAATTTTATTGAACATACAATGACACTTGACATTTTTAAGAATAATGGATTGGTTAGGTGTCCTTGTAGTGCATGTAAGTGCTTAAATTTTTTAAACCAGATAGAGTTATGGTTCATTTGTACCGTAATGGATTTAAGCCTAGATATTTTGTATGGATTGATCATGGAGAAAGTGATGGATTGGATGGTATATTTTATAATTCGATGCTTGTGGATGTATATAATATGGTTGAACCACATGGCCAAATTAGGGTTGAACATGATAGGGTTGAACATGATAGAGTTCATGAAATGATCAATGATGCTTTCGGGGTTCAAGGTAGGATGGAACCAGAAAAATATTTTGATGAAACTCCTAATGAAGAAACAAGATACTTTTATGATCAATTAGAAGAGTCTAGTCGTCCACTATGTGAAGGGAGTCCGCATTCTGCCTTGTCAGTTGCGATTAGATTAATGAATATTAAATCAGATTAGAATGTTCCTAATGCTGCTATGGACTCAATGGTTGATCTTTTGGGTGAACTAGTTAATCCGGAGTTTAACATACTAAAGAACTTCTATCAGGCAAAGCGGTTGGATGTTGCCTCATGTTTTTTATGAATTGGGTCAGTATTGGAATACAGACAAGTTTAAGGCAATGTCAGATCAATTCAAAAAGGCTAGAGGTAGTCTTAAAGGTGGCTCGTTGCACATCGGAAGTGCAAAGACGGTTGAAACAATTGCACGAGAGATGGTAAGTTCTAATTCAAACTTTTAAATAAATAATTAGTTGATTCATATATATCATTATAAATTTTAGTTTTTATTTATAGGACAGAAAAAACGACGGACAACATGGTTTAGTCTATTGCTTTTTTGGGCTTTAATTTTTTTAGAAACCCAAAAAAGCGACGGACAGCGTGGTTTAGTCCGTCGCTTTTCTGGGATTTTCAAAAATAAAATTTCCACAAAAGTGACGGACTGCATCACCTTTTAGAAATAAAAAAAATTAAAATTAAAATAAAGAGACGGAGTCCGTCGCTTTTGTTAAAAAAATAATAATAATAAAAAAGTAAATAAGCGACGCAGTTCGTCGCTTTTAGAAAAGCGACGCAGTCCATCGCTTTTAGAAAAGCGACGCTGTCCGTCGCTTTTTGAAAAGCGTCGGGTTAAAAAGCGACGGAGGTGACTGCGTCGCTTTTTCGTCGATTTTGACCAAAAAAGCGACGCAGTCCGTTGCTTTTAGCCGTCGTTTTTTTGACATTTTTTTAGTAGTGCCTATTTCTTTGAGGGCCTAAAGGTGCAGATTTTTGTGCAAACAATGTATGTTTTTGGAGGAAAAAAAAACGCTATGTTATGAGAGTTTTATGAGGCTATATTTTGGATACAAAATGATGTATTTTCAATTTTAAAAAGGGTGCAGATTTAAAAGTTAAAAACATCACTTTAAGGGCTTTAAAGAGTAGCAATTTGAGAATTAAAAAATGTAGATTTTGAGAGTAAGAACACCCTTTTCCTTAGAACTCATAAATAAGAATGAATTAGTACCAAATTTTGACTTGTTTAGAGTAAAAAATGCATCTCTTTGGAGGACTTTAAACCGGTCGAGTTAAGAGATAAAAATGTAGTTTTTAAATTAAATATACCCTACTTTTTTAAGGTCAATCATGTATATATATCCTGAAATTTAATCTCCTTACCCTTAAAAAACTCTTGTTACATTAATTTTTTCATGAAGTATCTTTAAAATTATAATAGACATTATTCCACTTTTGAGATTATTTTTATATGTATAGTTAGAATGTTATGAAATCTAATACATTAACATTTCTTAATGCTAATTTATATCTAGTTATAACAAATATACCTTTTTTTAACCCATTTGATAGAAGTTCTCTTTCAATTAATCTAATCTTGGTTGTTTAATTTTTTGACAAATCTTTACGAGAAAGTTTTTTCATTTCTCTCCTTTAGGATAACTAGAATCTCTTACCTAGAATTATATATGTTTTAGTAGACCATTAATAGGAGTTAACCTTAACATTATTTAGTTCAATATTTAGATGTCCTAATTCTTCATCTTTGAAATAATTAGGCCTTTTTTTGACCCTTTAAAACTAAAGGTAGAAGAGTGATGCTTTGGGGGTGGGTAACCAACAACTAGGCCTATTTTATATTCTTTACATTACCCCTTTATGAAAATACATTTACTATTATCATTATTGCTATTTTTTTTTCAAATATTGCTAAGATATTTTAATCTCTTAACATGCTATTTCAAAATTTTAGATATGC
Organism: Solanum commersonii; assembly: GCA_029007595.1. Classification (NCBI taxonomy): domain Eukaryota; kingdom Viridiplantae; phylum Streptophyta; class Magnoliopsida; order Solanales; family Solanaceae; genus Solanum; species Solanum commersonii. The sequence continues at coordinate 17,731 of JAJTWQ010000011.1, forward strand.
CAACAAGTTCAAAATACAAGGTACATACATATATATGTCGTGCAAATAAATGTATAAATTCTATATATTTTATTTTCTCTATACATGACCTATTATTTTGTTATATTTTATATGATTTTTCTCATATCTACTCTCTCTTTTACGAATGATATTTATTCAATTATAAATCCCTACACTTTCATATACATATTATTTTACTACATATAATCTATTTGTCCCTACATGTAAATAAAATAATAAATATTCATATATTTTAAACAACCTATATGTACATACTATACTTCATAATAAATATATTTAAGATCACAAACTTTATATAATATTTTAACATTTAGTATTATTATTATTTATTTTAGAAAAATCTATTTTATGTATTTTCATTCAAACATATATATTACATATACTACTATATATTTACACCCAACTATTATCTCATTTTATTTTATTTTCCTTTACATCTTAATTCTATATATAAATAAAATGACAAATTTTCATATCCTTTAAATTCAATAATTATATATTTAGGATGAGTTTATATAAGATACATCTATATTTTCAACATGTAAAATTGTCATACATTTTAGTACATTTATTTATTTCTTATGGTATGATAAACGTACTACTATTAAATTTATTTTTTGATGTATATATGTTATACCTTGTATTTTAATTACTCTTTTTCTTAAACTAACGAAATTTACTTAACATTGATTTTAAAGCAAATGGATAAATAAATTTCCCTAATTATTTTTGAGAAAAGAGTTTGAAAAATACTCCAACTTTGGTCGAAATTGCTGTTACGATACCAAACTTTGGAAAGAACCTTTTACCCCCTGTACTATTTAATAGTGTATTTTAAAGGTGTATATATATATATATATATATATATATATATGCCTACGTGGACATCATAAATATTGCATCATTTTAAATAGTAATGTGTCCACGTGGGCACATATATACCTTTAAAATACACTATTAAATAGTGTAGGGGGGTAAAAGGTCCTCCATAAAGTTTGGTATCGTAACAACAATTTCGGCTAAAGTTGGAGTATTTTTCAAACCCTTTTCCCATTATTTTTCCTAAATTGAGTTTAAGGACTATCTTCGGATATGCTCTGAGGGATGCTTAATACCATCCCCTCGAGTAACCAAAACCCTTACTCAAAATTTCACTAGTTTCGCAAATTAAACAGAGTTTACATTTACATATTTAAAAAATAATTTTCATAATATTTTCCTTAAAATTAGGTGGCGACTCTAAAACAAAAAAAATATTTTTTTTCTAAACTAGAGTGGCAGTGTAATGACCCATTTGATCGTTTTGAGTACTAGAGCTTTTTATTTCATAAAAGACTCTTCCGATAGATTCAAAATGGGTATTTTGGACTATTCGGAACTACAATTAAAAAATTAGTGGGACAGTTTTAACAATTAATTTAATTAGTGATTAAAGAAAATAACATTAAAATTAATAGTGGACCGCTTTTACCTTTTTTATAATTAGTCATATAATAAGTAGGGTTAATATTATCTGGTTATACCACAAACCGCTCGCGATTCTTATTCTCGGTTCTGGGCGCCATCAACAAGTACGACGGAAGGCTAGAGGTAAAAAAATTCATCGAACTCTCAATTTTATTGGATAAAAATGGATAGATTGATGAGTACTAATCATTGCTATTATTATTTTATTATAATGGAAAGTGGAAGAGAATTGAAACGTGATGAAGTTGTAAGCGTGAAACGTGTTCCAACTTGGGTAAAAATACAGATTGTTTCTCATGCCTAATCTTTGTCCAATGATTAGGCAATCATTGTCCAATGATTATGGCTAAAGATTGGGTGGATTTATACTTGTAATTGCAACCATTAGGAATAGACTAGTCTGCTATTGTTCCGTAGTACGCACTGGTTTAGGTTCAAAATTTATTAATTTCTCAGGTTTATTATATTATAAATTAAATTTTAATATATTGAGATAAGTAATTATATATTAGGTGTATTGCATTATATGCATTCTATTAAAGTTATATTATTTGGAGGAATTATGACTTAACCCTAGACTTGAAATTTAAGAAATATAGTATTTCCCTATTAATTGAGAACACGGTTGAAACTTGATTATACAATTAGGTGAGTTTTTGGGTCTAGGCTAGACATAGAATAATATGAGTGTTTATAGGCTAGACATAGAAAGGTTCAGAGGTATTGAGGAAAGGAAAAACATTGGAGAAGTAGCTTGCTTGACTTCGATTCTTTGGTGGAGGTAGGTTATGGTTTATTCTATGTGATATATAGACTCTTAATAGTGATTGATAGTCATTGAGTGATATTGTGATTTTCTGTATGTACTTGGTGGTGTGGTTTGGATAATCTGTGTGTTGTTTGTGATTGGTCTGAAATCCTGAGACTGTGAAATTTATAATCATGATCCTTCTCTATCGAAGTGATGCCTTGAATAAAGAAGGCTTGATGAAATATTGTTAATGAAGAGAAAAATGGTGATAATAAATGAAAAATTAATACTATTATTGAATTGGGTGTCACGTTCCGACACGGTATTATTGGATCGGGTGTCATGTTTCGACACGATATTATTGGATCGGGTGTCACGTTCTGGCGCGATATTTTGGATCGAATATCACGTTCCAACACAATATATTGGATCGGGTGTCACGTTCCGAGATAGTAACATTAAAGAGGAAAACATATTGAATTAACTAAATGTACTCAATCTCAAAGAACCCATTTCCCAAATGAGCGCAGTGTGGATGCATGAGTCCTCGTGTGTGTGCTTGATATTGTGATTGATTACATACTTGCTTCAGTTGTCACTTGTTCATCTTGTTTGTTGCTTAACACGTGCTAAGTGCTATAGTTGATTTTATACTATTACTTTATGAATATTAGTTACTATTTTGAGTCAGCTGATGATATCTACTCAGTACATGTTACCCTGTACTGAGCCCTACTCGTGTTTTTCTTTGTTTTTCTTTGTTTTTCTTTTGTGGAGTGCATCAATGTACCATCGACTTTGAATCGCCCTCAACTCTAGAAGTTTTTAGGCAAATCAAGTTTCAGGGTGAACTATTTATTTCTAGCTCGTGATGGATTCTCTCGGTCAAGATGTGATGTACTTAGTTTTCGGACACAAACTACTCTATTTATTTATTTTGGTGTCTTTGATATTCTTAGACTTAGTATTTGGAGTTTAGATGTCCTTGATGTGATGACTTTTAGGTTTTGGGAAATGATATTTAATAGATATTAGTGGATTTGTGTTTCTAACATTAATAAGATTTGAGCTTCCGCATTATGGTTAGTACTTCATAAGTTGAACGATAAATATAAGTTGGGTTGAATTCGTTGGCTTGCCCACCTAGGAGGTAAAGTGTGGGTGCTACTCATGACTCATTTTGAGTCATGACAGGCAGCCACATTATGTTGTGAACTGTTTCGGCTAGCTCGAAATAGGGTGGGATAGGCATCGCGTAGTTACACTATTTGGTCAAATCTGCCAAACATAGCAAATCATTAAAAATTTAAGCTTTATTGACTCATTAACAAGCCTAATGTTTTAAACTTATTCCTAAACATTATCTTCATCATGAGAATGGATTGAGTTGATTGACAATATCGAACCGTCAATCACAACTTTGTTTTCTCCTTGAACTTAGCTCTAGGGATCTCCAAACTGCTAGGTTGAGTTACTGCCATGATGACATGTCCTAATTCATAAACGAATTCCCTTAGATGATTTTTCAACTACCTCTCTCACTAGGCCTTTTGTTAGTGGATTTGACACATTATCTCTTGACTTCACATAGTCAATTGTAATAAATCCACTAGAGAACAGTTGTTTACGGTATAATGTCTCGGTCATATATGACGAGATTTCCCATTGTACATGACTCTCCCTACCCTATCTATTGATGCTTGACTATCACAATATATACATATAGGTACCACAGGTTTGGGCCAAAGTGGAATTTCCTATAAGAAATTTCGGAGTCATTCAGATTCCATTGTAAAGCGAGCGATGTATGTTTGTTTGGAATATTTTCAAGAGACTGCTGCTCCACCAAGTTTAAACACATAACCACATGTGGATTTTACTTCATTTGACTCGGTGATCCAATTTTCATCACTATATCCTTCAATCACCGCATGATATTTATTATAGTGAAAGGCATAGTATTGTGTATATTTCAGATACCCTAGCACATGTTTCATTTCCATCAGTGGGTTTAATTAGGAATATTAGTGAACCGACTCATCTTGCTAATAGCAAAAGCTATATCTAGTCACGTACAATTCATAATATAAATCAAACTTTCCAACACTCTAGCATAGTTCAATTGAGAGTCACTTTCACCTTCATTCTTTTGAAATGTAAAACTTATATCAATTGGAGTTTTGACATCGTTGAAATTCAAGTACTTTAACTTGTCCAATACTCTTTCAATATAATGAGATTGAGATAATTCTAGTCCTTGAGGAGTTTTGAGAATCCTAATCCTTAAAATCAAATCAGCAACTCCCAAGTCCTTCATATTAAACTTGCTGGACAAAATACGCTTAGTAACATTTATATCATCAATATCTTTACACGTTATTAATATATCATCAACGTATAAACAACATTTACTTCATGATTCAGAATGTTTTTAATGTAGACACATTTATCACACTCGTTATTCTTGAATCCATTTGCCAACATTGTTTGGCCAAATTTAGCATGCCATTGTTTAGGTGCTTGTTTTAGCCTATAATGTGACTTAACAAGTCTGCACACTTTCTCTTAATTACCAAGAACTACAAACCCCTCATGTTGTTCCATGTAAGTTTCTTCCTCAAACTCTCCAGTTAAGAAGGCTGTCTTAACATCCATTTGATGGATTTTACGATCATGCACGACCGCTAGTGCTATTAACATCCTAATAGATGTTATCCTTGGTACTGGGGAGTATGTATTAAATTAATCTAGACATTCCTTTTGTCTGTATCCTTTGACTACAAGTCTAGCCTTATATTTGTCAATAGTCCCACCAGCTTTCATTTTTCCTTTTAGATATCCATTTTAATCATGAAGGTTTATTTTCGGGAGGAAGATCAAGACAATTCCCAAGTATGATTATTCAAAATTGATTTAACTTCACTACTAAGTGCTTCTTTCCAAAATATTGACTCAGAAGAAGACATCGGTGCTTTAAATATTTGACGCTCATTTTCAAGCAGGAATGCCACAAAGTCTATTCCGAAAGAAATGGATTTTTGTTGACAATTACTATGCCTTGGATCCTCTTTAGGTGGTGTATTTTACATTGATTCTTCTCGTGGTCGTAGAGATCTTTCACTTGTCGACTCATTTAGTTTTGTATGAATAAATGTGTTCAAAGAACTTTGACTCAATTACTGTATTAACATGAATTTCAAGATTACCATATTTATGAACCAAAAACCAACAGTCCTTACTTTTTGCATCATATCCAATAAATACACAATCCACTATTTTAGGTCCAATTTTAACCCTCTTGGGTAAATGAACTTGTACCTTGGCTAAATACCTCCACACTTCTGAAATATTTTAAGTTGGATTTCCTTTCTTTCCATAGCTCATATGGAATAGATTGTGTTTCGCTATGGGGTACTCTATTGAGTATTTAGTTACTTGTAAGGATAACTTCTCCCCATAAGCTTTGTAGTGAACCAGAACTGATTAACAAGGTATTCATCTTTTCCTTTAATGTTTTATTCTTCCGTTCCGCTATCCCATTTGATAGTGATGTGTATGGTTCAGTAGTTTGATGAATAATACCATATTCCAAACATATCTCTGCAAAAGGAGGTTCGTATTCTCCACCCCTATCACTCTGAATCATTTTTATCTTTCACTTTAATTGGTTCTTCACTTCATTTTTGTATTTAAATGAATCAATTGCTTCATCCTTATAATTAATCAAATGTACATAACAACATTGAGTGAAATCATCAATAAAAGTTACAAAGTACTTTTTCCCACTGTGAAATGGTATGGACTTCATATCCCACATATCTTTATGAATTAAGTCTAAAGGATTTGAATAAGTGTCAACAGATTTATAAGAATGTTTAACAAACTTCAATTGAACACAAATTTCACATTTTAATTTATCACACTAGAAGTCAGACAATACTTCTAAAGTAATTAATTTTCGCAAGATTTTGTAATTGACATGTCTCAAATGGGCATGCCATAAATCATTTGACTCCAATAGGAAACAAAATCAAATTTTTTATTAGTTCTGTCATAAACTATTACATTCAGTTTGAGAAGGCCCTCAGTGAGGTATCCCTTTCCTAAGAACATCTCATTCCTACTTATTACAACTTTGTCACTAAATAGGCTACACTTAAATCCATTTTTAATGAGCAGTGCAACAGGAACTAGAATCTTCCTAAAGGTAGGAATGTGCATAATGTTGTTTAGAATCAACACCTTGCCGGATGTCATTTTTCAATATTAGTTTCCCAGTTCCAGCAATCCTCGCGGTGGTTGTGTTCCCCATGTACAGATCTTCATTGAACTCAACATGAGTATACGTTGCAAAAGCTTCTCTTCTAGAGCAAACATTTCGAGTGGCACCTGAGTTGAGAAACCACTCCTTGGGATTTCTAACTAAGTTGAACTCCAAGATCATTGCATAGAGGTCATCTGTATCTTCCATCTTCTCCACTATGTTCACTTAAATTTTTCGTTTGTCCTTGTCCTTTCCTGGAGCACAACAGTCAGAAGACTTGTGACCAGCCTTACCACAATTGTAACAGTTGCCCTTAAATTCCTTCTTGGTCTGCTTTGACTTCTGTCCCTTGGACTTCTTTCTTTTTTGCCTTTGGTGGGAGTTTCTTCAACAATACTAACTCCCATTATTTTGAGCTCCCACGAGACTTCTTTTCAGAGGTCCTGTTATCTTCCTCAATATAGAGTTGAATCACAAGATCTTCAAACTTCATTTCTTGCGTTTGTATAGTAAATAATTCTTGAAGTCATTCCACGAAGAAGGTAACTTCTCAATCATTGCAGACACTTGAAAAACTTTATTAACTATCATATCCCCAACAATAAGAACATGGAAAATAAGTTGAAATTCTTGTTCTTGTGATCCAACAGTTTTGCTATCTGTCATCTTATAGTCTAAACACTTTGCGACCACAAACTTCTACAAGCATGCATCTCCTCTCTTATATTTTTTCTCAAGTGCATTCCACAATTCTTTCAAAGTTGTCAATGTGCTGAAAAACATTATATAAGTTATCCTCTAAAGCACTTAAAATGTAGCCCTTACATAATAAGTCTACCTGTTTCCATTCTTCAATAATCATGAATTTTTTCTCTATTTGAGATATAAACAACATGCATTGGAGTTTCTTTATTGGTAAATTTCTGCAGACCAAGATTATTAAGCCAGAAAAATACCCGTTGTCACCATCCTTTGAAGTTCACACCAGAAAATTTTCCCGGTTTCTCTGCTTGTGGTACATCAGTTCAGGTTTGTGCAGCAACAACCACCGAAGTCGTAGCACTGTCAATTGTCATTTATGATAAACAAAAATCAATACAATTGGTTCAGTAAGCAATAAATTAAATTTCAAACTTAATAGGAGTGTAAAACAACGAAGGTCTTTGTCAACACCCACAATTATATATTTACAAATAAACCATTAATTTCCTTAAAATTGTTATTCAAGTTTTCTTTTAAATCAATAACAAAGATTAAAAAAACTTTGTAGAAACAGTAAGTATTCTAAAGTTTAAACCATGTAATGAAGAAAAGAAATCAATTAACAGAAACTGGTGATTGTAATACATACATGAATCTGTAACAATTGTATGAAATAGAACGGAAAGAAAATCAAGCCAAGTGAATGAACAGTGTCTTCTTAAGAAAATTGTTTCCCTATAGTATCCGAGGTTTGAATTGAAATATATCCTTCCAGAATAGAACGATTCTATTTATCGGTATACTGATACCCAAAAAATGGTGTTAGCAATCCACTCAATGGTAGTAAAGTACAGAAATAATGAATTTGTGCAAAATAAGAATAAGAAGTTCTAAAATTTCGTAAGTGAAAAGTCCAAGGTATATATAGCCAAGAAGCACTGGTTCCGAAAGCTTGAAACCTTTAAAAAACCACACGACCCTTCATGAATGTTTGCAACCCTTCAAAACGTCCATGGGTATTCCTGAAAGTTACAAACTTTCAGAACCATCGTTTCCAATGGTGGGAAATTCATATAAAATGAGAAATATGTTTTAAACACGGGTCACATAGATGCGAGTCAGGTTGGGTCTTTTTGGCTAATTATTTAAATAATTAAGAGGGTTTTGGCCATTTAATTTAATTAAATAAAAATAATTAAAAAAACTTATTCCAAAAATAATCTCTCAATCGATCATTTTCCAAAGTCAAAGCCAAAGTCGAGCCAACCAAGTGACGATGACAACAACGTGAGGGGGATCCCTTTTTCCAACCCTTTTAACAATTAGTAAGAGTGCTTCTTTATTTAAACACTTGAACTTTCCTTTCCACTACCTATGAGTGAAAACTTTATTTTTTCTTACTGAAGCTGTCACGCCCCGAACCTACACCTTGGAGGTAGCCGGCACTCGAGAACCATTGCTGACCTCAAGCAAACCCTTAGCCTGGCTTACTTACTCAGTGGAAGACTTTACTCAGGATAAATACTTTTGAAACAAGTAAACTGAACTACTCAAAATATAACTTAGAATGTATTATAATAACATTCACTACCAAAGTGGAAACTCAAGTCTCAACTTAACTGAAAAGTAAAAGTAAAGACTCATGAACTAACATCACTAACTCTGTCTACGAAGCCTTTAAACAACTGGGATGACCACGACATCCTCATGAAATAAGATATTTAAAGCAATAAAAGGATCCTCTGGAAAGCTAGGAGGCTCACCAACTGACTCTGAGTGCTCAACTGGATCAATGAGGTGATGGATGCTGATCCTGGTTACCTGTGTCTACATCATAATAAGATACAGGCCAACTGGCATCAGTACATTGAATGTACGAGTATGTGAGTTGGAATGCTAAACATAACTTAATCTTGAAAAGAATCTGAAAGAAACACTTACCTTGGCTTTATTCAACTCCTGAATAACTAAACTCAATATAAAGTAATAAAACACATGCAATATATAGAAAGCCTTTAAAACAGTAGAAAAATACTTAGTTCGTTAAAGAAATTGCAATAACAAACTCAACTTTACTCATAAAATAACGTAATGTAGTTTCTGTGGGAGATTCTCTAACCGACAACAACCACTGTGAGACTAAGTGGTGATACATCGTCTTTCCCACACTGCCAAAACTGTCCTATACTTTGTCGTTATATAGAATGCCTTAAATAAGTGGATCCATTAGTCTATGCTAAAAGCATATGAATGAGTCATCTAAAAAGTATGATCCTTTACATGGTTTATGGAGACGTGAGTTATCTGAACTCAAGATCATCCCCATATCGGTGCTCAATACTACTCCTAAAATATACTTTAGCTCATATGTTTGTAAAAATAAAACTCTTTCTTTGGTTTGAGATAATTACTCAAAAACTTAGCTTAAAAGCTCTCTTGGAAATCTTAGTTTTCTTTCTTGCTCAAATGTGAATTTTTTTTAACTCTTGGGAATACTTTGTTTTCATATAATCTTTGAAGAATGAACTTTACTCTTACTCTTTACTGAAAACTAGCTCAAAGGCTCTTTTGGAAATCTCAGTTTCCTTTCTTGTTTAAATGTGAAAACATTTACTCTTTGGGAATACATAATCCCGATATACTTTTTTGAAGAAATGTACTTCAAACATTACTCTTTACTCAACTCAAAACTCAAGTTTTAAAACAAAGTTAAAATATTTGTAAACGACTTTTGGAAAACTTTATGAACTTGTCTTACTTGACTCTTGACTTCTCTTGACTTTACTCTTAACTTCTCTTGACTTGACTCTTGATTCCTCTTGACTTGACTCTTAACTTTCCTTGAATTGAATAATGGATTCAAGGATTGTGATTAGTGATAGGAAAGATCTCATGATGTTTAGGAATGATTTTAGATAACCAAACATGAGAAAAGATAAAAAAATCATTGCTTGGAAACTAGTCTGCGACGCGGAGGTGTATTTAAATTTTGGTCGCGAAAATAATTTTTGGGGCAGAGAGGTATGTGACCTCCAAGTGACGCGAAGAGTAAGTTACACTTCTGAGGAATAGGTCCGCGACGCGGACCTGCAACCGAGTTTCTGCCCAACTTGTTCCTTCTTCATTTTCTAACCCTAATTCGCCTCAACTAGGTTCTTTTTCTCAAATTCCCTTTAGATTCAGATACCAATATGTATACACAAGAATCTAACTCAAAAAACTCAACGAAACAACATTTTAACCTCAAGGAACTCCTCAATCTCAACCTAACTCAAGAACGAAGGCCAATTTCAAGAACACCATTCAAGATTCATCAACTTTCAACTTTCTAGAACAATCTTTTTCAAATAAACATGATTGGCACGTGGGTGAACGAACCCAACACTATAAAAGACTCACATACCTCTTTAGGGATCAACCCTTGTCAAAATCAACAAGCTAAACCTTCAAGAACAATGAACTTTGATCTTTCTCCTCTAGCATTCTTTCTTCAAAAACCCTAGCGTAAATTTCCAATTGTCTAAACTGAACCAATTCAGTTTAGACCCCAATTTAGTTGCTAAAAACGAATCAACTTAATTGGGTGGTGAAAAGACTATAATGCCCTTCAAAAATCCGGATTGGAGTTTCCTTATTTGTATAACCCAACTTCCAATGGGCATAACTCACTCATACGAACTCAAAATTGTGCAAACTCAATGGCGTTGTAAAGATTATTCCAGGATTCTTTCCGACCTCAAAACATCCCTAAATAATCTTGAGCTAGGAGTTATGGTCATTTGAATTTGACCCAAAACTTAAACTTAACTTAACTTAACCAATTTTCCAAATTTTTATTATTTCCAAAAATCACTCTTTCTAATTCCAGTACTTTCTAGTTTCTTTCAATTTGTGAGATGTTACAATATCTTCCCCTTGGGAACATTCATCCTTGAATGAGAATACTCTTAGTAGGCTAAGTGTGTAATATTTAACATTCAGCTCAAACACCTAACAAGCAATGAAATTATAACATGCTAATCTTATAAATAAAATCCAAGAAAAGGATTAGTACCTAAATTTGGAACTTCTTCGGATTCGAAGAGATGTGAATATCTTTTCTTCATATCTTCCTCAGCTTCCGAAGTATCTTCCACAACAAACTGATTCCTCGAAAGAACTTTGACTAATGCTACCTCTTTTGTTCTCAACTTGCGAACTTGGGGATCTAGAATCTAAACAAGATCTCTTCATAAGACAAGCTATCCTTGATTCCAATATCTTCAGTTGTTATAATAAATGAAGGATCGCCTATGCACTTTTTCAACATGGAGATGTGAAGTACCATATGGACCGTTCCTAATTCTTGTGGTAGTTCTAAATTATAAGCTATATTTCCAATCCTCTTGGATATTCTGTAAGGACCAATATATTGGGGACTAAGCTTCCCCTTCTTACCAAATCTCATAACACCCTTCACAGGTGAGACTTTCAAGTAAACTCAATCATCTACTTTGAACTCGCGCTCCCTTCTCCTAACATCAATGTATGATTTCTGATGACTCTGCGCCATTTTCTAGATCATGGGTTGGGTTCTTCTTCTCATAAACCTTCAACTATCTGGAGGCATAAGCTATAACTTTACTATTCTGCATTAATACGCAACCCAAACAAACTCTAGATGCATCACAATACACCACAAAACCTTGAGTACTTTCTGGTAAGGTCAAAACTGGGGTTGTAGTTAACCTCTTTTTCAATTCCTGAAAGCTTTTCTCACAAGCTTCAGACTATTGAAACTTAACCGTCTTCTGAGTTAACTTTGTCAAAGGGGATGAAACGGATGAGAACCCCTTTATGAACCTTCTATAATAGCTAGCCAAACCCAAGAAACTCCTAATATCAGTAGGAGATGTGGGTCTAGGCCAATTCTGCACTGCCTCTATCTTTTGGGTATCAACTCTAATTTCATCACCGGAAACTATGTGGCCTAAGAATGCAACAGACTCAAGCCAAAACTCATATTTAGAGAACTTACCATATAACTCCTTATCTTTCAAGGTCTGAAGAATTGTTCTGAGATGACTAGCATGATCTTCTTCATTCCTTGAATAGATTAGTATGTCATCAATGAAGACGATTACAAACATATCTAAATAAGGTTTGAAAACTCTATTCATAAGGTCCATGAATGTTGCAGGCGCATTGGTCAAAACAAAGGAAATAAGTAAGAACTCATAATGACTATAACGGGTCCTGAATGTTGTCTTGGAAATATCACATTCCCTTACTTTAAACTATATGGTAGCTAGATCTGAGGTTTATCTTAGAGAAACAAGTAGCACCCTGAAGCTGATTGAAAATATCATCAATCCTTGGGATATGATATTATTCTTGATGGTAACCTTGTTCAACTGATGGTAATCTATACACATCCTAAAAGAACCATATTTCTTTCTCACAAATGGGATCGGAGCGCCCCAAGGTGAGATACTTGGTCGAATGAAACCTTTCTCTAAAAGATCTTTCAATTGTTCTTTTAACTCTTTTAACTCTGCTGGTGCCATTCCATATGGTGGAATAGAGATAGGACGAGTATCAAGAATAGTATCTATACTTAAGTCTATTTCTCTCTTAGGAGGGACTCCGAGAAGATCATCTGGAAAGACTTCTGGAAACTCTTTTACTACTAAAACTAATTGAATATGAGGTATCTCAACACTAGAGTCATTAACTCGGACTAAGTGATAGACACATCCTTTGGAAACTAACTCTCTCGCCTTAAGGTACGAAATAAAATGACCCTTAGACACTGCTGAACTGCTTTTCAATTCTATAACTGGTTCACTGGAAACAGGAATTTGACTACTCGAGATCTACAATCTATTGATGCATAATAGGCATGAAGCCAGTCCATACCTAGAATGACATCAAAATATAACATTTCTAACTCAACTAAATTAGCCATGGTTCTCTTGTGATTGATGAAAATGGAATAATCAAGATAAACTCTTTCTGCTAGAATAGACTCACCATTAAGTGTAGAAACACTGAAAGCTCAAGAAGTTGCTCAGGAAGAACATCAAAATTGAAGACTTGGATTATACCAGTGATAACATCTGGCGAATCCTCTTCCTCTCGGTGATTAGCGATAGCTTAAAGATGGCTTCCTTCTCTGCCTTCCCTTGAAGTAGCTCATATAGATACAACTCTATCTAGTGGAACAACTGAAGAAGACTGAGCTCTATTGCCCTCATTACCATTACTCTATCTGCTCTTAGGACACTCTCTCATAAAATGACCGTTCTGGCCACACTTGAAGCAACTAGTGGAGTCATCACGACACATCCCTGAGTGGCACCTACCATACTTAGCACATGTAGGAGTCTTATTACCCCCTTATGCCTTACTACCTTGCGAATCCGCAGGTCTAGCTCTAAAGATCTGAGAATTCTGACTATTGTACTTACATTTCTTTCTTGTACAGTTGCACTAGCAGATGATGGAGCAGGTCTTTTATGCTTATGTTGGAAAGAAGACTGGTTCACATTACTCTTTTGCTGCCCGGATTCATTCCCCGATGTCTTAGCCCTCTTATTCTTAAACTCTTCTCTATCCTTCAGCTTGTCCTCCATAACTTGTTGCACATGGATCATCAGCCTTGCTATGTCTATGTCACCTATTAGCATGGTTGCCTTACCTTCCTTACTTGACCGACGAGACAACCCAGCAACAAACAGACTCATCCTAGTTCTCATATCCGCAACCATCTCCGGAGCATAACGGGAAAGTTGGGTAGACTTCATACTGTACTCATGAACACTCATAGATTCCTTATTAAGAGGGAGGAAATCTCTTACCTTTGCTTCTCTTAGCTTACAAGGAAAGAAACACCCCAAGAAGGCCTCCTCAAAACAAGCCTAACTCATAATCAATTACGAACAAGCACGAGTTAGAAAAAAACTTTATAGATATTAACTCTATAGCATGATATGAGTGTGAAAGAAGTGAGATATTTCCTAAATATTGCAGCCTCCTAATTGTAGATGTGGCGCGCTTCACACTGATAACCAAGACTGTACAGACACGGCTTCATAGACTCCCTATGACTCTTGAACTCTGTGCTTTGATACCAATTTTGTCATGCCCCAAGCCTACACCCTGGATGTTACCGGTACTCGAGAACCATTACTGGCCCAGAGCGAACCCTTGTCCTGGCTTACTTACTCAGCGGAAGACTTTATTCAAGATAAATACTTTTAAAACAAGTAAACTGTATTTCTCAAAATATAACTTAGAATGTATTATAATAACATTCACTGCCAAAGTGGCAACTAAATTCTTAACTTAACTGAAAAGTAAAAGTAAAGACTCATGAACTAACATCACTAACTCTGTCTACGAAGCCTCTAAACAACTGAGATGGACATCAGGACAAGACTACGATATCCTAATGAACTAAAATACAAAAAGCAATAAAAGGATCCTTCGAAAAGCTAGGAGGCTCACCAACTGATTCTGAGTGCTCAACTAGATCAACGAGGCGCTGGATACTGATCCTCGTTAACTGCGTCTGCATCATAATAAGATGCAGTCCAACTGGCATCAATACATTGAATATACGAGTATGCGAGTTGGAATGCTAAACATAACTTAAGCTTGAAAAGAATCTGAAAGAAACACTTACCTTGGCTTTATTCAACTCCTAAATAACTTAACTCAATATCAAGCAATAAAACACATGCAATATATAGAAAGCCTTTAAAACAGTAGAAAACAACTTAGTTATTTAAATAAAATGCAATAAAAAACTCAACTTTAATCATATAATCAAGTAATATAGTTTCTGTGGGAGAATCTCTAACCAAAAACCACCATTATGAGCCTAAGTGGTAATACAACGTCTTGCCCACGCTGCTAGAACTGTTCTATACTTTGCCGTCATATATAATGCCTTAACCTAGTGGATCCACTAGTCTATGTTAAAACCATATTAAGGAGTTATCTAAAAAGTATGATCCTTTACTACCCATGATGACTACATGTTTTATGGAGACTGAGTTATCTGAACTCAAGCTAGTTCCCATATCGGTGCTCAATACTATTCCAAAAATATACTTTATCTCATATGTTTGTAAAAACAAAACTCTTACTTTGTTTTGAGGTAATTACTCAAAAACTTAGCTTAAAATCTCTCTTGGAAATCTCAGTTTCCTTTCTTTCTCAAATGTGAAAACATTTTAACTCTTCGGAATACTTAGTTCCCGTATAATCTTTAAAGAATGACCTTTACTCTTACTCTTTAATGAAAACTAGCTCAAAGGCTCTTTTGGATATCTTAGTTTCCTTTCTTGTTTAAATGTGAAAATATTTACTCTTTGGGAATACATAATCCCGAAATACTCTTTTGAAGAAATGCACTTCAAACTTTACTATTTACTCAACTCAAAACTCAAGTCTTAAAACAAAGTTAAAACATTTGTAAAAGACTTTTGGAAAACTTTATGAACATTTGTAAAATAATTTTTGAAGCAGAGAGGTCCGTGACCTCTCTGCGAAGTGAAGAGAAATTTACACTTCTGAGGAATAGGTCCACGACGTGGACCTGATACCCAGTTTCTGCCCGACTTGTTCCTTCTTCATTTCCTAACCTCAATTCGCCTAAGCTCAGTTCTTTTTCTCAAATTCCCTTTAGGTTCAGATACTAAGTATGTATACACAAGAATCTAACTCAAACAACTCAAGAAAACAACATTTTAACCTAAAGGAACTCCTTAATCTCAACTTAACTCAAGAACAAAGGCCAATTTTAAGAACACTATTCTAGATTCATCAACTTTCAACTTTCTAGAACAAACTTCGCTGAAATAAACATGATTGGCGCGTGGGTGAACGAACCCAATGCTATGAAAGACTCACATACCTCTTTAGGGATCTACCCTTTTTAAAATCCACAAGCTAATCCTTCAAGAATAATGAACTTTGCTCTTTCTCCTCTTTTCTCCTCTAGCGTTCTCTCTCCAAAAACCCTAGCATAAATTTCCAATTGTCTAAACTGAACCAATTCAGTTTAGACCACATTTTAATTACTAAAAATGAATTAACTTAATTGGGTGGGTGAAAAGACCATAATGCCCTCCAAAAATCTAGATTGGACTTTCCTTATTTGAACAACCCAACTTCCAATGGGCATAACTCACTCATACAAAATCGAAATCGCGCACACTCGGCAGTGTTGGAAAGATTATTCCAGAATTCTTTCCTAAGATATCTGGTAACACACCTAACTCATCCTGAGCTAGGAGTTATGGTCATTTGAAGTTGACCAAAAACACAAACTTAACTTAACCAATTTTTCAGTTTTTTATTATTTCCAAAAATCACTCTTTCTAATTCCTGTTCTTTCTAGTTTCTTTCAATTTGCGAAATGGTATAGAACCATAAGAAAACCTTTCAAATTCCTCTTTTCATATTCCCTTCATTTCTCATTAATTCTTTCTATATGCCCAACAATAAATTCACATGTGCTCATAACTACCACAATATATTTATCCTAGTATGAATTGGATGAAGGAAGTGAAAATATTGAATTGGCACACTATTCTTTCTTATATTAAGATAAAATATTCTCTAAGTTTTCGTTATAATAAGATAAAGTATGATCTTAACATCAATCATGTCTTAATTTTGGCTTTCCACAACAAGGACATGTGCAAAATCCTAGGACACAATGTGACTTACATCCACAAGAATATCTACCCATATAAATATTATCTTTCTTGAACAAAACATTCCTCCTTATTCCGTCAGTACATCCACAAATTCCCTCAATACAAATTGGAATTCCAAGTCGACAAGATGCACGATCACAATCTTTTGTTGTTTGACACGTTTTATCCTTTTCCAATGCCATACATGATTATGAACCTATATCAAAATAAAAGTAAATGTTAATGTCATTAGTTCAAGTAAATTCAATGACATTACACAGAAATCAAACATATATAATTTCTTCAAATTACTACAACTATTTTTATAATGAAGGTCAACCAATCAATATCGATATGATCTCTTGATCATAGTTGATTTTGTAATCTTTAAATGTATATCAAATGAAGAGATATATATATTTCTTATATTGAATTTTATACGTCTGAATTTAGTTAGGAACTATGTTTAACAAAAAAATGAAGTCTTAAAATATATCATAATATTTGTATGACTATGCTAGATTTGGCTAATGACAATTGCCTTGGTGGAGTCATATAGTCAATCAAAATAACTAAATTTACCCTAAACTATTAAATTAGTACTTATGTATTCTCTGTAATAGTGTGATGCATACACTGGTGATAAATTAAATAGATCTAAATATACCCTTAAATAATTAAAAATACCCAAAAATATTGTTACTTGGATTCCACTAAATCAATTAAATCAGATTCATTCTTCTATGATGAAAAAAGATTGTTATTGGGAGAAAATATATTAGATAAAATAGATAATAATATGGACCAATAGGTAAACATATAACAAATGTAATACAAATAAAAAATGTAACCTTTTCCATATACATATGTGTATGTATGTAGCATATATAAGTCTGTATGTGTATGAAGAAAAAACTTATTGACATATCATATAAGAGGAAACAAGTGAGAGGGATAGAGGGAGAATGAGAGAGAAGGGGAGGGGAAGAGGAAAAGAAACTTAAATGAGAAAAATGAACACACAAAGAAGAGTGAATACAATGGTTGATTCCTTCTTCATCTTCTATACAATTGAACTATAGCTCAAATCTCAATGATTATATCTTTATTTTGTATATTGATTCCAAAATAAGACTTAATATTTATAAGACATAGGCGGTATACCAACTTACCAAGTGAATTCAATCATTAAATTTTTAATCTAAAAGAAGTGGGTAAATTAAAAATTAAATGCAACTAGTCAAATATTCTTTGGAAGTTGGAAAATAATATTAATCAACTTTTACACTTAAATTTAGAGTTTAAATAAGACTTAGATTTATGCAATCCGTATCGTTGACACTCAATTTTGACTGACTTATATCTCATTTTGATAACTATTTGGTTAAATAAATATTTTGAAAATTAATTTATTTTCCTTATATATATATATAAACTAGTATTAAATTTTTATCTTAATTATTAGTACTTGTCACGACCTCAACTGCACTGAGTGACACAAACACTAAACAAACTGGTGGGAGAACCAACTAAACTCGAAACCTATCCAACACCAATTAAGAAAAACTAAATCTATTATATAAAATAAGGAGCAGTTTAGACATTAGAAAAACTTGAGTCCCCATGAACTCAACACAATTGTATACGAACAAACAATACGGAAATTGTCACACCCTAAGCCTACCCCTGGACATGGATGACACTCGAGAACCGTTGCTGGTTTCGAAAGAACCCTTCTCTTGACTAACTACTAAGTATAACACTAACTCATGCATATACAACATTAAAACTGAAGAATTGCTTACAACAATTTACCGAATCTCCAAACTATCCAAAAATATTGAATATGAAACATAATGTTTTAAAATAATACATGTGAAATTGGATATTGAAAGACTCTCCAAAACTTTCCATCTATGAAATCTTTACTGTCTAAAAGGTGTCAAAACAAGATCCACTAGACCTCAAAGTCCTACTACTAACAATATTACAAGACTAGAGTCCTCTAAAAGCTAGGAGGCCTCACCAAAAGTTGACGAACGGATGATTTGATATCAATGGAACACATGTTGATGTTCCTAAATACGTGATTCTACATCATGAAATGACATAGATCGAATGTCATCAGTACATTAAATATACAAGAATGTAATATGACATAATAAAACAAACACCTGAACTAAAAGACTAAAGGTAACTAAATTGAAAAATAATATAAATCATGTTGAAATTCATTTAGTGCTCCGATGGTAAGGATATATATATATATATATATATATATATATATATATTGTGTAAAAAATTGAAGATAAGAAAATGATAGGGAGGGAATTTGGCACCAAACACTTTCCAAATAGTAACTTGAAAATTCATGGCTAGACCAGCCTTAGATATGATCCACGATAGGTGAGGTTTAAGGACAAATGTGAAACAGTGAGGTCTTTTGTAGAGATATAACTGACATATACTTATATCCAAGACATTAAGAAATCCATAAGGCCTTTCAGAATCGAATTCAAGTAAGTAGAACTCCAAAAATTGAACTTGGTGTAAAAGTTATGTGGTGGGAAGGAGCCTTAAGTTGGGGAAGGTGATCACATGTTGGCCGAGGTTGGGATTTGTTAGTGTTCTGGCTAAATTAATAGGCCATTTGTGATTCTTTGTTTATTCTAGGCCAAGAATAAGCCAAGGTCCTTTGCAAGGGGAAAACTCAAGCTATTTAAAACTTTCAAAGGGCTTCATTCGAGTTAGGTGATGGTTCTATTCTAATGGGTTATGTATAAATATATGCTTATTGCCTGTAGTGTCATATTGTTCAATGTATGATAGCAAGCATATGAAATGAACTTGTGATTGTAACTTGCGGGTTTAAGTGGTCTGGTTCACTGTGTTATTTGATTATGCATGCTTGTTGTGTGATGTGATTATACATGCTTGATGTGCTTGTCGGTTGGTTCGGGTACTACGTTTGTAAAAAATATTATTGATTGGCTCAGATACCACACATGATATGATTATATATGGTTGGCTCTGATATCACGACTAGTATGATATTAGATTTGGGTTTTTGTTTTGTGAGAGAACTAGGTAAGAGTTTGAGGTTACGTAGGCGGACTGATATTTATATTATAATCATGTGGGACAAGTTTATGCATTGGTTTGTTCTTGTATTGTTGTTTCATGTCATGTGATTGATAGTGTAATGACCTATTTCCATTGTTATAGAAAAGCTAATAGGGAAAGAAATTGGGCCAGAAAACTTTTGAGTAGTGACTTGGAAATTCCTAGCCTAGTCCAGATTTGGATAAAATCTGAGTCATACAAGGTCTAGGGAAATATGGTAATGAATAAAAGATCTAATTATGATTTTCATCGTATGAGTGGATAGCTAAGACGTTAAGGAACTCGTATGACTTTACGAAATCAAATTCGGGCGAGTGGAACACCTGAAACTAATCTTAGCGTGATCAGGTTGTTTTTGAATGTCATGAGTTGAAGGTGTGTTGTGAAATGGGAGTTTGGAACTCAAATACTGACTCTCTTTATCTGTGCAAGCTGCCATGGCGAGATTATTCCTGCCCGGGCGGGGCCTCTGTGGTAGGATGGAGTCCGCCGTAGCGAATTAACTTGGTATTAAAACCCAAAAAAGGTTAATATTCTGCAATATTCGTTCTTGAGAGCTAAGGACTGACCCAAGGTTATTTCTTCAAAGTTTTCCACAACTTTTGGGGCTAAAGGTAAGGTTTTTACTCCCTTAATCCATTTTTCGATCTGTAGAACGTAGATTCTTGGGTAATTTTCCTTAGGGGAAGGTTTTGACTTGTAATTAATGGTGGAAAAATCCCTAAGTTGGGTATTGGGATCATGGGTTTGGCTTAGGGTTGATAATGTTGATTGTAATCTGAGTAATTAGGCCTCGTATATTGATCTTTACATTATTTGTTGTTTTTAGACCACGACCAAATGGAAAGATTCCGAAAAGGGAAGACTCAAGTGCCTTAGGGGGATTCAAACTTGGTTTCAAGGTAGGTGATGGTTTAATTTTATAGTTGTGTGATATATGTTGTTAATTGCTTCATTGTAATGCATACATGTGAATGGAGTACTATTGATCAAACGTAATGTAAATGAGTATGAACGAATAACTATATTCCATGAATCAACACTTGATTGTATAATTATGAGAATGTACATTATGAGTGTGATTGTGATTATTATTATGTTGATTGGCTTGGGTGCCACGTTCTGACACACTAACTTGGATTAGGTGTCACGTTCCAACACATATATATTAGATCAGGTGTTACGTTATGGCACATATATTTGATCGGGTATCACGTTTTGACACACTAATTGGGATCGAGTGTCACATTCTGGCAGACTAACAGTTTGGGTATGGGTTCCATGAGAGGACCATTTTGTTGACATATCTAAATGTTATTGAGAATGTGGATCGTACATTGCTCCTGAGATGATAATTGATTTTATATTATGTATATACGTGTTTACTATGTTGTGACTGCTTATATATATTGTTCTTACTAGAATAGCCGTGTGATCCTACAAGTACACTGTGATTGTGTACTGATACTGCACTTGCTCATTCTTTGGTGAGTACAGGGCCTCTTCAGGTGGCTATTGATAGACCTCAGCTTGGAGATCAGTGATCGAGGCCGGATTTCAAGGGTGAGCCAGTTCTTTCAGGCTGTCATGGAGTCCTTCCTTTGTTTAGTCCATTTCTTTTTGCACTTAGATTATTTTTAATATTCTTATGTTAGTTGGGGTTGTACCCCTTTTTCTTAGACTTGTTGCAGTTTAGATGTTTTGGTACAAAGATTTTCAGTTATAGGGGTTAACTTCCACATTAGTATTAGTTCATTAGTTTCTTGTTAAGACTTCAGAGTTTATGGGAACTTCGCATTAATAATTTAGTTATTTAAACCTGTTTTCTTAGGTTTAAATATTTAGTTTTTTGTTAAGTTTCTTAGTTGGGTTATAGTTATGGTTCTCCCACTGGAGGGTTAGTGTGGGTGCCACTCATGATGATACGGGTCGTGACAAAGTTGGTATCAGACCCCTAGGTTCAATGATTTCATTGTACCAAAACGAGTCTAGTAGAGTCTGCGGAACGGTATGGAGACGTCTTTACTTTTCTTCGAGAGGCTAAAGGACTTTAGGAAATCTCTTTGTTTCTACTACTTTCGTGCTATGACTTCATTCCAGTTGGTATCTAGGTGATACAAATTAGTATCTTTCCTCCTTCACTCTATGGTCAGAACTAGAGCAACAGAAGTGGTAACACCAACACTAGCAAGAGAAGATGCATCCGTCCAAATAAGCATGCTTCCCCGATTCAATGTGGGCATGTAATGACTAGTGACAAACATGAGGCTTTTTGATTATGTTCTTAAGGTTGAAACCTTCATTCTTAATGGTTGTTAAATCTGAATATTCTTATGATTTTTCTTGTTGATTGTCATGACCTGCTTCATAAGATGGATAAGGTTGAGCGATTTAGTGTTGAGTTTATGATATACCGGTTCAAGGGAGATGCCAAAAATATGGTGGTGGTCTCATGTTGAGTACTGACTAGTAAATGCACTACTCATGACTTGGGAAACATTTTATAGCTTTCTTTATGGAGAAGTATATACACTAAACTTTGAGGGATATGAGGAGAGATGAGTTCTTAAATACAGAGCAACATAATAGATTTGTTGCAGCCTATAAGGCCAAATTTTGTGTTTTATCCAAATAAGGTACTCCACCTTGGTTCAGCCTATAAGAGCAAATTTGTTGCTTTATGAAGTGATTAAGGTCAGATTTACAGATTCAAGCTTATAGGTGGCTGTTTCAGCAAAATCTTTTCAGGAAGTTGTTGATTTTGTGACGGAGGTAGAAGGGGGTGAAGTTAGAAGACTTTGCCAAGGTGATAACATTCAAGAAGTTTTGTAAAGAAGGGCTAGATAATGAACACCATTACTTTGGAAAATGCATTAAGTATTGTTTTCGTAACATGTATGGGTATCTTAGTAAATGAAGAAATTATGTTGAGACAATTGAGGTTAGAATTTCTACTATAAATTTCTAGATTGAGTGCATATCAAGGAGGGTCATGACACTATTGCTCCAATGGCAGCGATGCTTACTTGGTTAAGTAATTAAGTATGTTACAATTGTGGAGAACCTAGACATATGATGAGAGATTATCCCCATCCGCGCCTGTTTGACCCCATGACTCAGCAGGCCAGAGTAGTGGTACTAGCAGGCAGCGGTAGTAATGGCAGAGGACGTCCACAAGGTGGGCGAGGAGGAAATCAACGAGGCCATAGTGGCTAGGGAAATGGTAATGCAGGCAGGGGAGCAGCATATCTAGGCAAAGAGGTTGCTTGTCAAGATGGCAGGGCTCAGTTTTATGCCTTTCCAGTCAAGACTGAGGCGGAGACATCTGATGTAGTGATCACATGTACTATTCCTTTTTGTTTCTGGATGGCTAATGTGTTGTTTGATCGAGGTTCTACCTTTTCTTACATGTTAGTTCAGTGTGCCTTAGTATTTGGTGCGGTTTGCGCTATACTTGATGCCCCCATCCATGTTTCTACCCCACTTGGAGAGTCTATCATAGTCACCCATGTGTATCGTGCTTGTCTTGTTATGTTTATTGGTTTCCAAACTTGGGCTAATTTGGTTATTTTAGATATGACTGACTTTGATATAATCTTAGGCATGACTTGGTTTTCCTGTTCGCTTGACTTTTTCCTTTTTCCTTGTACTTTCTTGGAGCACAAACGTCAAAAGACTTGTGACCAGCCTTACCACAATTGTAACACCTTCCCCTGATTTCCTTCTTGGCCTGCTTTGACTTCTGTCCATTGGACTTCTTTCTTTTTTTGCCTTTGGTGGGAGCTTCTTCAACAATACTAACTCCCATTATTTTCGAGCATCCACGAGACTTCTTTTCGGCAGTCTTGTTATCTTCCTAAATCTAGAGCTCAATCACAAGATTTTCAAGCTTCATTTCCTTGCGTTTGTGTTGTAAATAATTCTTGAAGTCGTTCCACGAAGGAGGTAACTTCTTAATCATTGCAGCCACTTGAAAAGTTGTATTCACTACCATATCCCCAACAATAAGAACATGGAAAATAAGTTGAAACTTTTGTTCTTATGATCCAACAGTTTTGCAATCTGTCATCTTATAGTCTAAAAACTTTTTGACCACAAACTTCTACACGTATCTATCTTCTGTCTTATATTTTTTCTCAAGTGCATTCCACAATTATTTCAAAGTTGTCAATGTGCTGAAAACATTATATAAGCCATCCTCTAAAGCACTTAAAATGTAGCGCTTACATAATAAGTCTACCTGTTTCCATGCTTCAATAATCAAGAATTTTTCTCTGTTTGACATATCAGCAACATGCATTGGAATTTCTTTATTGGTAAATTTCTGCAGACCAAGTGTGGTAAGCCAAAAAAATACCCATTGTCACCATTCTTTGAAATTCACACCAGAAAATTTTTCCGATATCTCTGCTTGTGGTACATCTGTTCAGGTTTGTGCAGCAACAGCCACCGAAGTCGTAGCACTATCAATTGTCATTTATGGTAAACAAAAATTAATACAACTGATTCAGTAAGCAATAAATAAAATTTCAAACTTAATAGGAGTATAAAACAACGAAGGTCTTTGTCACCACCCTCAAATAATATTTACAAATAAACCATTTATTTCCTTATGATTGTTATGCAATTTCTATTTAAAATAAATACTATTGATTAAAAAAACTTTGCCAAAGCAATAAATTCCAAAGTTTAAACCATGTAATGAAGAAAAGAAATCAATTAACAGAAACTAGTGATTGTAGAAGATACAAGAATCTGTAACAATTGTATGAAACAGAACGGAAAGAAAATCGAGCCCACTGAATGAACAGTGTGTGCCTATAGTATCCGAGGTTTGAATTGGAATATATCCTTCCAGGATAGAATGATTCTATTCACCAGTATATTGATCCCCAAAATATGGTGTTAGCAATCCACTCAATGATAGTAAAGTACAAAAATAATGAATTTGTGAAAAAGAAGAAGAAGAAGTTCAAAAATTACGTAAGTGAAAAGTCCGAGGTATTTATAGCCAAGAAGCATTGGTTTCGAAAACTTGAAACCTTTCAAAAACCACACGACCCTTCATCAATGTTTGTTACCCTTCGAAACGTCCATGGGTATTCCTGAAAGTTACAAACTTTCAGAACCATCATTTCCAATGGTGGGAAATTCAAATAAAACGAGAAATATGTTTTAAACACGGGTGACGTAAATGCGAGTCGGGTTGGGTTGTGTCGGCTAATTATGTAAATAATTAATAAGGTTTTGTCCATTTAATTTAATTAAATAAATAAATAATTAAAAAAAACTTTATCCAAAAATAATCTCTCGATCGATCATTTTCCAAAGCCAAAGACAAAGTCGGGCAAAGCGAGTGACGACGACGACAGCGTGATGGGGTCCCTGTTTCCAACCCTTTTAATAATTAGTAGAAGTGCTTCTTTATTTAAACACTTGAACTTTCCTTTCCACTACCTATGAGGGAAAAACTCTTTTTTCTTATTGAAGCATAAGAAAACCTTTCAGATTCCTCTTCTCATCTTCCCTTCATTTCAATTAATTCTTACTATATGCTCAACAATAAATTCACATGTGCTCATAACTACCACAATAGATTTATCCTTGTATGAATTGGATGAAGGAAGTGAAAATATTGAATTGGCACACTATTCTTTCTTATAATAAGATAAAATATTCTCTAATTTTTCATTATAATAAGATAAAGTATGATTTTAACATCAATCTTGTCTTAATTTTGGCTTTCAACAACAAGGACATGTGCAAAATCCTAGGATACAATGTGGTTTACATCCACAAGAACATCTTCCCATATAAATATTGTCTTTCTTGAACAAGACATTCCTCTTTATTCCGGCAGTACATCCACAAATTCCCTCAATACATATCGGAATTCCAATTCGACAAGATGCACGATCACAATCTTTTGTTGTTTGACACGTTTTATCCTTTTCCAATGCCATGCATGATTGTGAACCTATATAAAAAATATAAAATAAATGATAATGTCATTAGTTCAAGTAAATTCATTGACAATACATAGAAATCAAACATATATAATTTCTTCAAATTATTACAACTATTTTTTTAATGAAGGTCAGCCAATCAATATTGATATGATCTCTTGATCATAGTTGATTTTGTAATCTTTAAATGTATAGCAAATGAAGAAATATATATTTCTTATATTGCATTTTGTACGTTTGAATTTAGTTAGGAACTATGTTTAACAAAAAATGAAGTTTTAAAATATTTCATAATATTTGTATGGCTATGCTAGATTTGGATATGAAAATTGCATTGATGGAGTCATATAGTCAATCAAAATATCTAAATTTACCCTAAACTGTTAAATTAGAATTTATGTATTCTCTGTAATAGTTTGATGCATACACTGGTGATAAATTAAATAGATCTAATTATACCCTTAAATAATTAAATACCCAAAAATAATGTTACTTGATATTCCACTAAATCAATCACATCAGATTCATTCTTCTATGATTAAAATTATTGGGAGAAAATATATTTGAGAAAAAAGATAATAATGTGGATCAATAGGTAAACTTATAACAAATGTAATACAAATAAAAACTGTTAACCTTTTCCATATGCATATGTGTATGTATGTGGCATATGTTAGTCTGTATGTGTATAAATATTTGTTATTGACATATCATATAAGAGGAAATAAATGAGAGGGATAGAGGGAGAGGAAGAGAGAAGGGGAGGGGTAGAGGAAAAGAAACTTAACCAAGCAAAATGAACACCCAAAGAAGAGTGAATATAATGGTTGATTCCTTCTTCATCTTCTATACAACTTAAATATATCTCAAATCTCAATGATAATATTTTTATTTTGTATATTGATTCAAAAACAATACTTATTATTTATAAGACATAGGTGGTATACCAACTTACCAAGTGAATTCAATTATTAAATTTTTAATCTAAAAGAAGTGGGTAAATAAAAAATTAAATGCAACTAGTCAATAATTTTTTGGAAGTTGGAAAATAATATTAATCAACTTTTGCACTTATATTTAGAGTTTAAATACGAATTAGATTTATGCAATCAATATCATTGACACTCAATTTTGACTGACTTATATCTCATTTTGATAACTATTTGGTTAAATAAATATTTTTAAAATTAATTTATTTTCCTTATATATGTAAACTAGTATATTTATTTTATCGTAATTATTAGTCCTTGTCACGACCTCAACTGCAGTGAGTGACACAAACACTAATAAAACTGGTGGGAGAACCAACTAAACCCGAAACCAATCCAACGCCAATTAAGAAAACCAAATCTATTATATAAAAGAAGGAGCAGTTTAGACATTAGAAAAACATGAGTCCCCGTGAACTCAACTCAATCGTCAAAGAAAAAACAATACAACAATTGTCACATCCTGAGCCTACTCCTTGGATATGGATGACACTCGAGAACCGTTGCTGCTCCTAAAGAAATCCTTGTCTTGACTGACTACTAAGTGGAAGACTAACTCATCCATATACAACATCAAAACTGAAGAATTGCGTACAACAGTTTACTGAATATCCAATCAATCCAAAAATACTAAATATGAAACATAAAGTTTTAAATAAAACATATGAAACTGAATATTGAAAGACTATCCAAAACTTTATATCTATGAAATCTTTAGTGTTTAAAAGGTGTCACAACAAGATCCACAAGACCTCAAAGTCCTACTACTAACAATTTTACAACACTGGAGTCCTCACCAAAGTTGACAAAAAAATGATTTGATCTCAAAGGAACACATGTTGATGATCCTAAATACCTGATTTTACAACATGAAATGATGAAGATCGAATGTCATCTGTACATTGAATATACGAGCATGTAATATGACGTAATAAAACAAACACCTGAACTAAAGGACTAAAGGTAACTAAATTGAAAAATAATATATATCTTGCTGAAATTCATTTAGTGCTCCGATGGTAAGAAAATGATAGGGAAGGAATTTGGCTCTAGATACTTTCCGAATAATAACTTGGAAATTCTCAGCTAGATCAGCCTTAGATATGATCCACGATAGGTGAGGTCTAAGAAAATATGTGAGAGGGTGAGGTATTTTTTGGAGATTTAACTGACATATACTTATATCCAAGACATTAAAAAATCCATAAGGCCTCTCAGAATCAAATTCAGGTAAGTAGAACTCCAAAAATTAAACTTGGTGTAAAAGGTATATGGTGGGAAGGAGCCTTAAGTTGGGGAAGATGATCACATGTTGGCCGGGGTTGAGATTTTTTTAGTAATCTAGATAAATTAATAGGCCAATTGTGATTCTTTGTTTATTCTAGGCCAAGGCCAAGAACAAGCCAAGGCCCTTTGGAAGGGCAAACCTCTAGCTATTTACAACTTCCAAGGGGCTTCATTCGAGTTAGGTGATGGTTATATTCTAATGGGTTATGTATAAATGCATGTTTATTGCTTGTAGTGTCGTATTGTTCAATGTATGATAGCAAGCATATGAAATGAACTTGTGATTGTAACTTGTGGGTTTAAGTGGTCTGGTTCAATGTGCTATTTGATTATTCATGTTTGTTGTGTTATGTGATTATACATGCTTGATGTGCTTGTCGGTTGGTTCGGGTACCACACTAGTACTAGATATTGTTAATTGTCTCAGATACCACGCATGGTATGATTATATATGATTGGCTCAGTTATCACGACTGGTATGATGTTAGATTTGAATTTTTGTTTTATGAGAGAACTAGGTATTAGTTTGAGGTTACGTAAGCAGACTGATATTTGTATTATGATCTTGTGGGACATGTTTTTGCTGTAACACCCCGAATCCAAAATAGACCTAAAATGCAGATTTTAAAAAGTTGCAGGTGCAACCCACGGTTGCCATCCACGGACTGTAGGTCAGACCACGGCCCGTGCTGGTGGTCCGTGGTTCACCACTGCAACCCTCCCCAGCCAAGCTCAGAAAATTTGGCTAAGTCTCGACTCACGGACAGACCTACGGTCCGTAGATCAGACCACGGTCCATGGTCTGTGTCCGTGGATCAAGACCTCCTTACCCAGCCTTTGACATGAACTACGGTCGACCAGCATGGACCTTCATTCAATCCACGGTCCGTAGGTCTGACCGTAGATAAGGATCAGCAGTCAGTTAGCAGAAAATTCTGATAGGTCAACTTCAGACGGTCATAACTTTTAGCATAAAAATAATTGTGTGTCCCATTACCTATGATATGATAGATAATTGAATTATCTTTCCAACGCCACCGAGTTTGCTAAAATCCGACCTCCGAGTAAAAAGTTATGCTCGTTTTAGTGAAGGCCTGTCAAGCAGGCTTGACTTACGGACGCAATCTACGGACCGTAGATTGACCTACGGCCCGTAGGTCCAATCCATAGGTCACTCCGACAGCAGCTAATTCAGGGATTTTTTGGTCTTTTCCTATTTCATTTAACCCCTAAGATACGTCGTTTAGACCATAAATCATGAGGTTTTAATCAGTTTAATCCTAGAAACATAACTAAAACTTACCTTAGTCAAAATCATTAATCAAACTTAGAAAATTAGAAGCAAGAGAGGAGAAAAGAGGTCAAGAACCCCAGTTCAAGAACGCAGCAAGGTTCCTTCAGTTCTAGCCCCGAAATCGAGAGATTTCTTCGTGGAATTCATCACCAGGTATGTGGGATTTCACTAGTGGGTTCCTTTCGCCCATTAGGTCCCTAGAATTCAGTCAGATTCTTGATTCCATGATTATGAATAGACCTAGGATTTCTAGAATATCAACAGATCATCATGAACTAGTTATTTAAATATTCCAAATCAGATTATCATGTTATTTCTCAGTTTATCGCATGAATTTCAGAACCCTAGCTATGTATTTCTTTAGTTCTTGAATTACACATGCTAGGTCAGATATTTCAGTATTCAGTTTTACATGCTCGGTTTATGAATGCATCATTATCGATTAATTGTAGCATTCTCGGTTTGCATGTTCAGTTTCAAGCTATCCAAGATTTACTGAAATTTCGGTCATAATCGGTTAATCATTTAATTCATTGGGAGTAGCATAATACCGAGTTGGACTAGGGTTCGGCGTACCCATATAGTCCCAGAACTACGAGCCACGTAGGTGTAAGTCCCCTCTGTGGGCAACATCGTTTAGTGATCACGCCAACATGCCTTTATACCTCTGGCAGGGTATATTGGGTCCTCTCGATGGGGCGTATACATCGGACTCCACATTTATTTCAGCTTTACTCTATCCTGCATGCTCAGTACCTTTCAAGTACTGACGCATACGTGCGCTACATCTTCTCGTGATGTAGGTTCAGGTTCTCAGCATCCAGATCACGCTTAGATCGGTTCCCGATCTCCAGTTCAGCAGAATCAGTGGTGAGTCCTCATTCTCCGAGGACAATAGTCATGAGTTTCTTTTCAGTATTTTTAGTCTTTAGTTTCAGTTTTGCTAGATCTAGTTGGGGCATGTCCCAACATTTCTAGTCAGTTTAGAGGCTTATTTCAGACATAGTTAGATTCAGCTTAGTATTTTGAGTTTGATATTTCTTTTGTATTAAACTCTCAGATTTCATATATCTCAGTTATAGCATATGAGTATTCCCCATCTTTTCAGTTTATTTATGATTTAGCTTCCGCATCAGTTTATTATCTTTAGTATGTTCATGATCATGCCAGCAGGGTTAGCTTGGGATCACTTGTGGTCCTAGGTCCCGTGTCCGCGTCTCGGGGGTAGCTTGGGGCGTGACAAACTTGGTATCAGAGCATTAGGTTTAAGAGTCCTAGGATGTTAGAAAAGCCGCACTAAGTAGAGTCCTTTTCATGGGTGTGAAGTGCACCACATCTAATGAGAAGGAGGCTACAAAGTGTTTTAGGAAAACTTCACTTTCTTGTTACTCTTATCGTGCGTAAGGTATGATCTAATTCTATTCTAACTCGACATTCTATGTTTCAGATCATGCCTCCTCGTAGAGCTTATGTCAGGAATGCGAATGCCAGGAACGCAAACGCAGCTTCTCCAGTTCCAGATCAGGAAGTCTCAAATGCTGAATTCAGGAATGCCATTCAGATGTTGGCTCAGAGTGTGGCCAACCAGAACAATCAGCGGGTTCAAGCTCATGTGAATGCAAATGGTGGATCAGCAGCAGCAAGGGTCCGTGACTTTGTTAGGATGAATCCGCCTGAGTTCTTAGGATCACAGACTAGTGAAGATCCCCAGAATTTCTTAGATGAGATCAAGAAGATCTTTGAGGTGATGCAGGTCACTGGGAATGATCGGGTTGAGTTAGCATCTTACCAACTGAAAGATGTGGCTCATATCTGGTATACTCAGTGGAAAGAGAACAGGGGGGGTACAGATGCCGCTCCTATTACTTGGGATTGTTTCAAATAAAACCTTTCTGGACAGGTTTTTCCCCATAGAGTTGAGAGAAGCAAGGGCCCAAGAATTTATGAACTTGAGGCAGGGTAACATGACTGTCCAAGAGTATGGGCTCAAGTTTAACCAACTCTCCAGGTATGCTCCTCACATGGTTGCTGATTCCAGGGCTCAGATGAATAAGTTTCTATATGGAGTGTCAGACTTAGTGAAAACAGAGTGTAGGAATGCTATGTTGTTGGGAGACATGAACATCTCTAGGCTCATGACTCATGCTCAGCAGGTTGAGGGTGATAAGCTTAGGGAACGAGCTAAGGAGACTAAGAAAGCAAGAACAGGTAACTACGGGTATTCCCAACAGAAATCGGGTGGTGGAAATCGCTCGCAGTTTCAGCAGAAGTCTTCGACTCCAGCCCCTTCATCAGCTAGTGTTCCATCCCCCAGGTTCCGTAATAATCAGAAAGGTAGGGCGTCAAGCTCTAAGTCTCAAGGTAGTGTTTCAGGCACTAAAACCTACCCAACTTGCCCGAAGTATAGTAAGAACCATCCAGGTGAGTGCCTTGCAGGTAAGGAAGGATGTTTTGGGTGTGGTCAGTCTGGTCATAGATTGAAGGATTGTCCTTAAAGACAGGGTCAAAGAGGAAATAATGGTAGAGCTTAGTCTACATCTTCAGCAGCACCAGCAGGTCGCCCGACTCAGCAGGGTAACTCTTCTGGTACTGGTGGCGGACAGCGCCAAAACAGGCTCTATGCTCTTCAGGCTCGTCAAGATCAGGAAGATTCTCCTGATGTAGTCACTGGTACGTTACGAGTCTTTGATATTGATGTTTATGCTTTATTAGATCCAGGGGCTACTTTGTCATTTGTAACTCCTTATATAGCAGTCCAATTCAGTGTTAGTCCAGAAACTCTTTCAGAACCCTTCTCAGTCTCTACTCCAGTCGGTGACCCAGTTATAGCTAGACGGGTATACAGAAATTGCCCTGTCACAGTCTCTCAGAAAGTCACCTCAGCAGATCTTGTAGAGTTAGAAATGGTAGACTTCGATGTCATTCTAGTCACAGTCTCTCAGAAAGTCACCTCAGCAGATCTTGTAGAGTTAGAAATGGTAGACTTCGATGTCATTCTAGGCATGGATTGGTTACATTCCTGTTATGCCTCAGTCGATTGTAGAACTAGGATTGTTCGTTTTCAGTTTCCAAACGAACCAATCCTAGAATGGAAGGGTAGTAGCTTAGCGCCTATGGGTCGATTCATTTCTTACCTTAAGGCCAGAAAGATGATCTCTAAGGGTTATCTCTATCATCTAGTTCGGGTTAAGGATTCTAGCTCTGAATCCCCAACTCTTGAGTCAGTTCCTGTAGTCAGTGAGTTTCCAGAAGTGTTCAGAAGATCTTCCTGGAGTTCCTCCCGAAAGGGAAATAGACTTTGTAATTGATCTCCTTCCAGATACCCAACCTATTTCTATTCCTCCTTACAGAATGGCTCCAGCAAAGCTTAAGGAATTGAAAGAACAGTTGAAAGACCTTCTAGATAAGGGTTTCATCAGGCCTAGTATTTCGCCATGGGGTGCACCTGTGTTGTTCGTAAAGAAGAAAGATGGTTCTCTCAGAATGTGCATTGACTATAGGCAGTTGAACAAGGTCACAATCAAGAATAAGTATCCCATCCCCAGAATTGATGACTTGTTTGACCAACTTCAGGGTGCTAGTCATTTCTCAAAGATAGACCTCAGATCAGGTTATGATCAGCTCAGAGTCAGAGATAGTGACATTCCGAGAGACAGCCTTCAGAACTCGATATGGTCATTATGAATTTGTAGTTATGCCATTTGGACTAACCAATGCTCCTGCAACTTTCATGGATTTGATGAACAGAGTGTTCAAGCAGTACTTGGACTTGTTTGTTATCGTCTTTATTGATGATATCCTCATTTACTCTAGGAATGAGGAAGAACATGTGAGTCATTTGAGAGTTGTTCTGCAAACTCTCAAAGATCATCAATTATTTGCAAAATTTAACAAGTGCGAGTTTTGGTTACAATCAGTTGCTTTCCTTGGGCATATTGTGTCTAGCGAAGGAATTCGAGTAGATTCCCAGAAGATAGAAGAAGTGAAACAATGGCCCAGACCTACCTCTGAGCGAGGTAAGGTTATAGCTTATGCTTCTAGACAACTTAAGGTACATGAGAAGAACTACCCAACTCATGACCTCGAGCTAGCAGCAGTGGTGTTTGCACTTAAGATTTGGAGACATTACTTGTATGGTGTTCATGTAGATATGTTCACAGACCATAAGAGCCTTCAGTATGTGTTCACCCAGAAAGAGTTGAATCTTCGCCAGAGAAGGTGGCTTGAGTTCCTCAAAGATTATGATATGAGTGTGCATTACCATCCGGGTAAGGCGAATGTAGTAGCAGATGCTCTTAGCAGATTATCCATAGGTAGTGTAGCACATGTTGAGGAAGAAAGAAAAGAGCTAGAAAAGGATGTTCACAGACTTGCTCGCCTAGGAGTTCGTCTTATGAGCATATCAGATGGTGGTGTAACAGTTCAGAATGGGGCAGAATCTTCTTTGGTAGTAGAGGTTAAGGAAAAGCAAGATAGTGATCCAATCTTGCTTGAACTTAAGGGTGCAGTCCACAATCAGAGAGTGGAGGTTTTCTCCCAAGGGGAGATGGTGTACTTCGCTATCAAGGTAGATTGTGTGTTCGGATGTAGGTGAATTGAGACAAAGATATCCTCGCAGAAGCCCATAATTCCAGATATTCTATTCATCCAGGCGCCACTAAGATGTACCGTGATCTGCGGAAAGTATACTGGTGGAATGGTATGAAAAGAGATATAGCAGATTTTGTGGCTAAGTGCCCCAATTGCCAACAAGTCAAGGTAGAACATCAGAAACCAGGAGGTATGACTCAAGAGATTGACATTCCTACTTGGAAGTGGGAAGTGATCAACATGGACTTCATCACAGGTTTACCTCATACTCGCAGACAGCATGACTCCATTTGGGTGATTGTTGATAGGGTTACTAAGTCTTCTCGCTTTTTGGTGGTCAAGACTACAGATTCAGCGGAAGATTATGCCAAGCTTTACATTAATGAGATTGTGAGGTTGCATGGGGTTCCCTTGTCTATCATCTCAGATAGAGGTCCTCAGTTTACCTCCCATTTCTGGAAGTCATTTCAGAAAGGTCTTGGTACTCAGGTTAACCTTAGCACAGCATTTCATCCACAAACGGATGGTCAGGCAGAGCGTACCATTCATACCTTAGAAGACATGTTGAGATCTTGTGTGATAGACTTCAAGGGTAGTTGGGATGATCACCTTCCTCTTATTGAGTTCGCCTACAATAATAGTTACCATTCCAGTATTCAGATGGCCCCTTATGAGGCATTGTATGGGCATAGATGTAGATCTCCAGTTGGTTGGTTTGAAGTAGGTGAAGCAGCCTTGATAGGACCAGATTCAGTCCTTGATGCGATGGAGAAAGTGCAACTCATTAGAGATAGACTTAAGACTGCTCAGAGTCGCCAGAAGTCTTATGCAGATGTGAGAAGAAGGGAACTAGAGTCTCAAGTTGATGATTGGGTTTTCCTGAAAGTGTCACCTATGAAGGGGGTGATGAGATTTGGCAAGAAAGGGAAGCTCAGTCCCAGATATGTAGGCCCTTATCGGATCTTGAAAAGGATTGGTAAAGTGGCTTATGAGTTAGAGTTGCCAGCAGATTTAGCAGCAGTGCATCCAGTCTTTCACATTTCTCTTTTGAAGAAGTGTGTGGGTGATCCAGCATCCATAGTGCCATTAGAGACTGTGGCTGTAAAAGATAGCCTTTCTTATGAGGATGTACCAGTTGAGATTCTCGATCGTCAGGTTAGAAGGTTGAGAAATAAAGAAGTCGCTTCAGTCAAGGTTTTGTGGAGGAGTCAGTCAGTAGAAGGAGCTACTTGGGAAGCGGAAGCAGCCATGAAGTCCAAGTATCCTCACCTCTTTCCTTCCGATTCCATTCCAGCTTGAGGTAATAGTTCCTCATCACTTTTTCAGTCATTCATGCAAAAATTCAGTCTTAGAATCATGTTCCTTCAGTTTCTACTTGCATTTTCAGCGTCTTTCCATGTTCTTGGAACTCAGTTTAGTCAGAAATTCAGTTCTTAGTGTTTAGTGGTAGGGATTGCAGCCCTCTCCCTCTATTTCAGCTAGTTTAGTCTTCATTCGAGGACGAATGGTCCCAAAGGGGAGATAATGTAACACCCTGAATCCAAAACAGACCTAAAATGCAGATTTTAAAAGTTGCAGGTGCAACCCACGGTTGCCATCCACGGACCGTAGATCAGACCACGGCCCGTGCTGGTGGTCCGTGGTTCACCACTGCAACCCTCCCCAGCCAAGCTTAGAAAATTTGGCTAAGTCTCGACTCACGGACAGACCTACGGTCCGTAGATCAGACCACGGTCCGTGGTCTGTGTCCGTGGATCAAGACCTCCTTACCCAGCCTTTGACATGAACTACGGTTGACCAGCATGGACCGTCATTCGATCCACGGTCCGTAGGTCTGACCGTAGATAAGGATCAGCAGCCAGTTAGCTGAAAATTCTAATGGGTCAACTTCAGATGGTCATAACTTTTGGCACAAAAATAATTGTGTGTCCCATTACCTATGATATGATAGATAATTGAATTATCTTTCCAACGCCACCGAGTTTGCTAAAATCCGACCTCCGAGTAAAAGTTATGCTCGTTTTAGTGAAGGCCTGTCAAGCAGGCTTGACTTACGAACGCAATCTACGGACCGTAGATTGACCTACGGCCCGTAGGTCCAATCCGTAGGTCACTCCGACAACAGCTAATTCAGGGGTTTTTTGGTCTTTTCCTATTTCATTTAACCCCTAAGATACGTCGTTTAGACCCTAAATCATGAGGTTTTAATCAGTTTAATCCTAGAAACATAACTAAAACTTACATTAGGCAAAATCATTAATCAAACTTAGAAAATTAGAAGCAAGAGAGGAGAAAAGAGGTCAAGAACCCTAGTTCAAGAACGCAGCAAGGTTCCTTCAGTTCCAGCCCCGAAATCGAGAGATTTCTTCGTGGAATTCATCACCAGGTATGTGGGATTTCACTAGTGGGTTCCTTTCGCCCATTAGGTCCCTAGAATTCGTCGATTCTTGATTCCATGATTATGAAATGGACCTAGGATTTCTAGAATTTCAACAGATCATCAGGAATTAGTTATTTAAATATTCCAAATCAGATTATCATGTTATTTCTCAGTTTATTGCATTAATTTTAGAACCCTAGCTATGTATTTGTTTAGTTCTTGAATTACACATGCTAGGTCAGATATTTCAGTATTCAGTTTTACATGCCTCAGTTTATGAATGCATCATTATCAGATTAATTGTAGCATTCTCAGTTTGCATGTTCAGTTTCGAGCTATCCAGTATTTACAGAAATTCAGTCATAATCAGTTAATCATTTAATTCATTGGGAGTAGCATAATACCGAGTTGGACTAGGGTTCAGCGTACCCATATAGTCCTAGAACTACGAACCACGTAAGTGTAAGTCCCCTCTGTGGGCAGCATCAGTTTAGTGATCACGCCAGCATGCCTTTATACCTCTGGCAGGGTATATTGGGTCCTCTCGATGGGGCGTATACATCGGACTCCACATTTAGCTCATGTGGTTTTATGTCGGTTATTAGTAGCTCCCACAGTTCAGTCGACTCTATTGCATTGACCATTTATCGGTATATTCGTATTCAGTCTCAGCATGTTATAAATTGGTCATTGCATCAGTTAGCTCAGTATTCAGTATTTTCAGTATCTATATCATGTTCAGATTATATCATTGCTCAGTATGCTTTGTTCAATTATGTGTTATTTCAGCTTTACTCTATCCTGCATGCTCAGTACCTTTCAAGTACTGACGCATACGTGCGCTACATCTTCTCGTGATGTAGGTTCAGGTTCTCAGCATCCAGATCACGCTTAGATCGATTCCCGATCTCCAGTTCAGTAGAATCAGTGGTGAGTCCTCATTCTTCGAGGACAATAGTCATGAGTTTCTTTTCAGTATTTTTAGTTTTTAGTTTTAGTTTTGCTAGATCTAGTTGGGGCATGTCCCAACATTTCTAGTCAGTTTAGAGGCTTATTTCAGATATAGTTAGATTCAGCTTAGTATTTTGAGTTTGATATTTCTTTTGTATTAAACTCTCAGATTCCATATATCTCAGTTATAGCATATGGGTATTCCCCATCTTTTCAGATTTATTTATGATTTAGCTTCCGCATCAGTTTATTATCTTTAGTATGTTCATGATCATGCCAGCAGGGTTTGCTTGGGATCACTTGTGGTCCTAGGTCCCGTGTCCGCGTCTCGGGGGTAGCTTGGGGCGTGACATTTGCGTTGGTTTGTTCTTGTATTATTGTTTCATGTTATGTGATTGATAGTGTAATGACCTATTTTCGTCATTATAGAAAAGTCAATAGGGAATGAAATTGGGCCAAATTTTTTTTGAGTAGTGACTTGGGAATTCCTAGCCTAGTGCAGATTTGGACAAAATCTTAGTCATGCGAGGTCTAGGGAAATGTGGTAATGAATGAAATATCTAATTATAATTTTAATCATATGAGTAGATAGCTAAGACGTTAAGGAACCCATACAACTTTACGAAATAGAATTTGAGCGAGTAGAGCTCCCAAAACTGATCTTTGTCTGATCGGGTAGTTTTTGAATGTCATCAGTTGAAGGTATGTTGTGAAATAGGAGTTTAGAACTCAAATTCTAATTCTCTGTTTCCGTGCAAGCCTCCAAGGTGGGATTATTTCCTCCAG
The DNA here is from genome assembly GCA_029007595.1 of Solanum commersonii. Taxonomy (NCBI): domain Eukaryota; kingdom Viridiplantae; phylum Streptophyta; class Magnoliopsida; order Solanales; family Solanaceae; genus Solanum; species Solanum commersonii. The sequence continues at coordinate 55,991 of JAJTWQ010000011.1, forward strand.
GACAGGGTCGCTGTGGCGGGATGAAGTCCGCCGTAGCAGCCCACTCGCAAATTAAGTCGGGATTAAAACCCAAAAATGTTATTATTCTGCAACATTCGTTCTTGAGAGCTAAGAAATTACCCAAGGTTATTTCTTGAAGTTTTTCCATGACTTTTGGGGTTAAAGGTAAGGTTATTACTCCCCTAATCAATTTTTCGATCCGTAGAACGTAGATTCTTTGGTGATTATCCTTGGTGGTAAGGTTTTGACCTGTAATTAGTGGTGGAAAAAGCCCTAAGTTGGGTATTGGAATCATGAGTTTGGCTTAGGGTTGATAATGTTGATTGTAATCCGGGTAATTACGCCTCGTATATTCATCATTGCATTAATTTGTTGTTTAGACCAGGAGCAAATGGAAAGTATCTAGAACGGGAAGATTAAAGTGCCTTAGGGGGATTCAAACTTGGTTTCGAGGTTGGTGAGGGTATGATTTCATGTTTGTGTGATATATATTGGTAATTGCTTCATTGTAATGCATGTATTTATGTGAATGAAGTACTATTGATCAAACCTAATGTAAATGAGTATGAATGAATAACTATATGTCATGAATCAACACTTGATTGTATGATTATGAGAATGTACATTATGAGTGTGATTGTGATTGTGGTTATGTTGATTGGATTGGATGTCACATTTCGACACACTAAATTGGATCGGGTGTCATGTTTTGACATATATATATTGGATTGGGTGTCACGTTTTAACACATACATTGGATCGGGTGTCACGTTCTGTTACACTAATTGGGATCGGTGTCACGTTCCGACACACTAACAGTTTGGGTATGGGTTCCATGAGAGGACCATTATGTTGACATATCTAAATGTTATTGAGAATGTGGATTGTGCATTGCTCCCGAGATGATAACTGATTTTATATTATGTATATATTTGTTTACTATGTTGTGACTATTTAAATATATTGTGCTTACTGGAATTGTCGCGTGATCTTACCAGTACACTATGGTTGTTTAATTATACTGCACTTGCTCGTTCTTTGTTGAGTACAAGGTATCTTTATGCGGCTATTGATAGACCTCAACTAGGAGATCAGTAATCTAGACCACATTTAAAGGGTGAGCCATGTCACGCCTCGAGCCTACACCCTGGACGGGACTAGCACTGAAGAACCATAGCTGGCCCTAAGCGAGCACTTGGCTTGGCTTACTTACTCAGCAGAAGACTTAGTCATGATATAAATACTTTAAAAAGTAAACTGAACTGCTCAATAATAAACTTAGCATGTATTAAAATAAACATTCACTGGCTCAAGTGGCAACTCAAGTCTCAAACATAACTAAAATGGAAAGAACCAAGAACTAACACCTACTACTGTCTATGAAGCCCCTAAACAACTGAGATGGACGTTGGGACAAGACCCACCGCATCCTAATGAACTAAAATACTGAAAGTAATAAAAGGGGATCCTCTGGAAAGCAAGATGGCTCGCCACAAGACTCTGAATGCTCAACTGGATCAACGAAGCACTGGATAATGATCCTGGTTACCTATATCTGCATGATAAAAAGATGTAGGCGAATTGGCATCGATACATTGAATGTACGAGCATGCGAGCAGAATACTAAACAAGACATAAGCTTGAAAGGAACTGAAGAACAAACCTGGTCTCAACTGAACTGAACTGAACTCATTTCAATATAAAGTAGTATATACAAGTGCAATATAAAGAAAAGCTTTTAAAACATTGATATCAACTCTGTGTATTTGGAAATACAATAATACTCTATGTGTATGCATAGATACAATGTAAACTCTGAAATGTATATAAAAATATAAAATACTGCTATGGGAGATTCTCTAACTGACAATCATCACTTAAGAGATATTGTAATGATACAGCATTTTGCCTGACGCTGCCAGGGCCATCCTATACCTTGCCGAGGGTATAGAACCTGACTACTAAGTGGAATGAGTCTATGCAAAAAATCACTAAGGAATCATCTAAAAAGTATGACCCTTTTCTACCCATTGTGGCTACATAGTTTATGGGGGCTGGGAGTTGTCTGAACTCTCCCCCATATCGGTGCTCAATACTACTCTCAAAATATAATACTGGCTCTTATGTTTAAAAACATACTTCTTTTTATGGTTTGAGAGAATTGCTCAAAACTTGGCTCAAAGGCTCCTCTTGGAAATCAAAGTTTCCCTTGTTGCTTAATTGTGAAAGCATTTACTCGTTACGGAAAACTAGCTCAAAGGCTCTTTGGAAATCTCAGTTTCCTTTCTTATTTAAATGTGAAAACATTTTAAAATCTTTGGGAATACATAGTCCCCATATACTCTTTGAAGAAATGAACTTCAATCTTTACTTTTTATTCAATTCAAAACTCAAGTCTTAAAACAAAGTTAAAACGATTGGAAAAGACTTTTGGAAAATCTATGAACTTCTCTTGACTTGACTCTTAACTTTCCTTGAATTGAATTATGGATTCAAGGCTCATTATCTCATGTTATTTATAATTTCATGTTGTTTAGACGTACCTTAGAGTGTAGTAATCAACTAGGAAACATAGGTACGTTGCAAGGGAACTAGTACGGAAATATGTGGGAATAAGTAGAAGACTTGGTGCCCCTGGCTCTCTGAGTGGTGCGGGGCGCAAGGAGAAAAACATTAGAACAGAAGTTGGGGTGCACTGGCTGCCGTGGCTCCCCAATCCCCAAATTTCTGAAACATTTCTAGGGCGCTCTGGCTGGCGCGGCGCCCCAAGCCTCTACCCAAAAATCCCTGATTTTTCTTGGTCGTTTTTAAACTCTAAAACCTCTAGTTTAGATTGGATCTTTCCCCAAACACTTAGATTCGACTACATAACCAAAATATACAATAATCTACTCAAAACAACACCTAATTTCATGTATTTGAACTCAAGAAACTTCTCAACAACTCATCAATCAAGATTCAAACGAAACTTTCGACAATATTAATTATGAATTCAATTCCTCTAATCTCAAGAATGACAATACGCTGAAATAAATCATGATTGGCGTGTGGGTGAACTAACCCAATGTTGTGTGATCTCACATACCTCGTAGGGATCACCCCTTGACGAAATCTACAAGCAAAATCCTCAAGAACGATGAACCTTGGCTCTTTCTCTTCTTATCTCCTCTTGCGTTCTTTCTCTAAAAACCCTAGAGTGAAATATTTGAGTACGTAAACTGAAAAAATTCAATTTAGACCCCTAACTAATTACCAAAAATGAATTAATTTAATTGGATAAGGAAAAGACCATAATACCCTTCTAAAATTCGATTTTGACATTCCTTATCTAGACAACCCAACTTCAAATGGAAATATCTCACACATACGAACTCGAAACTGAGCAAACTCGGCGGCATTGGAAAGATAATTCTAAGATCTTTCATACGGTATCTTGTGACACACTAGTTCATCTTGAAATAGGAGTTATGGTCATTTGAAGTTGACCTAAAACTCATTCTTAACTGAACTTTGTTAAATTTCCAAATTTTCATTATTTCCGAAAAATCACTCTTTCTAATTCTAGCTATTTCTAGTTGCGGGGTGTTATAATATCTCCCCCTTGAAAACATTCATCCTTGAATGAGGTTAGTCTTAGTAGGTTAAGTATGTAACATCTAACATCAGTTCAAACACCCAACAAGGAAAAATGCAAAAACAACATGCCAACGTATAAATAAATACCAAGAAAATGATTAGTACCTTAATTTGTTTTTTTTCCGGATTCAAAGAGATGTGGGTATCTCTTCTTCATATCCTCCTCAACTTCCCAAGTGGCTACCCCAACAAATTGATTCCTCCAAAGAACTTTGACTAATGCTACCTCTTTTGTTCTCAAGTTACGAACCTGGAGATCTAGAATCTGAACAGGAATCTCCTCATAAGACAAGCTATCCTTGATTCCAATATCTTCAATTCGTATGATCAATGAATGATCGCCCATACACTTTTTCAACATGGATATGTGGAACACCGGATGAACTATTGCTTACTCTTGTGGTAGCTCTAACTCATAAGCTACATTGTCAATCCTCTTGGATATTTATTAAGGACCAATATATCGGGGACTAAGCTTTCCCTTTTTACAAAATCTCATAACACCCTTTATGGGTGAAACTTTCAAGTAAACCCAATCATCTACTTCAAACTCTTAGTCCCTTCTCCTAACATTTGTGTAGGATTTTTGACGACTCTGCGCTCTTTTCAACCTCTCTTGAATAACTTTCACCTTCTCCATAGCTTGATGAACTATTTCTGGTCCTATCAATCTAGCTTCACCAACTTCAAACCATCCAATAGGAGATCTGCATCTTCTCCCATAGAGAGCTTCATATGAAGCCATTTGGATGCTAGAGTGGTAACTATTGTTATAAGAAAACTCAATGAGAGGTAGGTGATCATCCCAATTACCTTTGAAATCAATCACACAGATCCTCAACATGTCTTTTAAAATCTGAATAGTGAGCTCTACTTGACCATATGTCTAAGGATGTAAAGCAGTACTCAAGTTCACCTTTGAACCCAAGCCTTTCTGAAAATTTTTCCATAACTATGCAGTAAATTGTGCACCTCTATCTGATATAATCGATATTGGAACCCCATGAAGTATGACTACCTCTTGGAGATATAACTTGGCATAGTCCTCTGCTGAATGGGTAGTCTTTACCGACAAGAAATGGATAGATTTAGTCATTCTATCTATAATCACGCTAATCGAGTCATGCTGTCTGCGAGACCGTGGTAAACCTATGATGAAATCCATATTGATTATCTCCCACTTCCATTTTAGAAGTTCTATACTCTGAGTTATATCATCGGGCCTTTGGTGCTCTATTTTAACTTGTTGATAAGTCAGGCATTTAGCAACGCACTCAGAAATACCTTTCTTCATACTACTCCACCAATATACCTCTGTCAAATAGAGATACATCTTTGTACAATCTGTATGGATAGAATATCTGGAGCTATGAGCCTCCTGAAGAAGACTATGCTCTATTGCCCCCATTACAATTACCTTGCTTGTTCTTTGGACACTCTCTCATAAAATGACCATTCTGGCCACTCTTGAAGCAACCAGTGGAGCTATCACGACACTTCCCTGAGTGGTTCCTACCACACTTAGCACATGTAGGAGGCTTACTACCCCTTTGTGGCATACTACCCTGAGAATAGTTAGGTTTAGCTCTGAAATTCAGACTATTGTACTCACCTTTGTTGTTTGGTGTAGGTGCACTAGTAGATGATGGAGCAGGTCCCTTTTGTTTTGGTTGGAAGGAAGACCGGTTTGCATTACTCTTTTGTTGCCCGGACTCATTCCCTGCTATCTTAGCCCTCTTATTCTTAAACTCTTCTCTATCTCTCAGCTTGTCCTCCTCAACTTGTTGCACATAGATCATTAGCCTTTCTATGTCCATATCACTTATCAGCATAGCTCCCTTGCCTTCCTTTCTTGATAGACGAGATAATCCAGTAACGAATAATCTCATCCTGCTCCTCATGTCATCAACCATCTCTGGAGCATAGCGGGAAAGTTGTGTGAACTTCAGACTGTACTCATGAACGCTCAAAGATTACTGCTTAAGAGTGATAAACTCTCGTGCCTTATCCTCTCTCAGTTCTCAGGGAAAGAAATGCCCCAAGAAGGCCTCCTCAAAACAAGTCCAACTCACAGGTGATGCTCCCTCAGCTCAGTTCTTCTTCCATTAGTCGAATCATATCCTAGCGACACCTTTCATTTGGTATGCAACTAGTTCCACCCTCTAAGTATTATAAACATGCATGATCTCAAAAAACTTCTGAAGCTCTTCAACAAAAAAATTTGGATCCTCAGTAACACTTAAACCTGTTTGCTCGCTGGATTCATTCTCAAGAACTCACAGATCCATGAAGTATCAGCCACTTCCTGTCGATTCTCTCTCTATTTCCCAACTTGGTTGGTCACAACTTGGCTCAACATACAGATGGCCTCACAAAACTAAACATTGGTGACCTCTCCTTGGGGTTGCACTTCCGGTGCATTAGGTACCCCTTATTCCTGTGGTTCAATATTTTTTCTAGCTGGACGACCTCTGACAGCTCTTTGAAGAGGCAGGCTCTGAAAGACACGCGCAAACACGAGTTAGAAAGACACTTTTATGGAGATACACTCTATTGCACGAAATGAGTATGAAAGAAGTGAGATCGTTCCTAAGTGTCACACCCTCCTTATTATAGATGTGGCCCTCTTCACACCGATAACTAGGACTCTACAGACACGACTTCATAGACTCCCTAAGAGTCTTGAACTGTATGCTCTAATACCAAGTTTGTCATACCCCGAACCTACACCCTAGGCGGGACTGACACTCGAGAACCATTGCTGGCCCTAAGTAAACCCTTGGCCTGGGTTACTTTCTCAGCAGAAGACAAACTCATGATATAAATACTTTAAAAAGTAAATTGAATTGCTCAATAATAAACCTATAATGTATTAAAATAAATATTCACTGGCCCAAGTTTCAACTCAAGTCTTAAACATAACTAAAATAGAAAGACTTAAGAACTAACATCAACTACTGTCTATGAGGCCTCTAAACAACTGAGATGGATGTCAAGACAAGACCACAACAACCTAATGAACTAAAATACGTAAAGCAATAAAAGTGAATCCTCCAAAAATAAATGAGGCTCACCACAAGAATTGAAATGCTCAACTAGATCAACGAAGCGCTGGATGCTGATCCTGGTTATCTGTATTTGCATAGTAAAAATATGCAGGTCAACTGGCATCAGTATATTGAATGTATGAGCATGCGAAGGGAATACTAAATAAGACATAAGATTGAAAGGAACTGAAGAACAAATGTCTCAACTGAACTGAACTGAACTCATTTCAATATAAAGTAGTATAAACAAGTGCAATATAAAGAAAAGCTTTTAAAATATGGATATCAACTTTGTGTATTTGGAAATACAATAATATTTTGTGTGTATCTAATGTAAACTCTGAAATGTATATAAAAATACAAAATACTACTATGGGAGTTTGCCTAACAATGATGATACAACGGTTTACCTCACGCTGGCAGGGCCGTACTATACCTTAACGAGGGTATAGAACCTGACTACTAAGTGGATCCACTAGTCTATGCTAAAAAACACTAAGTAATCATCTAAAAAGTATGACCCTTTTCTACTCATGGTTGCTACATGGTTTATGGGAATTGGGAGTTGTCAGAACTCTCCCCCATATCGGTGCTCAATATTATTCCCAAAATATAATACTGGCTCTTATGTTTAAAAAACATATTTCTTTCTGTGGTTTGAGATAATTGCTCAAAACACATCTCAAAGGCTCCTCTTGGAAATTAAAGTTTCCCCTCTTGCTTAATTATGAAAGCATTTATTCTTTATTGAGAACTAAATCAAAGGCTCTTCAAAAATCTCAGTTTCCTTTCTTATTTAAATGTGAAAACATTTAAAACTCTTTGGGAATACATAGTCCCCATATACTCTTTGAAGAAATGAACTTCAATCTTTACTCTTTACTCAACTCAAAACACAAGTCTTAAAACAAAGTTAAAACGTTTGTGAAAGACTTTTGGAAAACTCTATGAACCTCTCTTGTCTTGACTCTTAATCTCTCTTGACTTGACTCTTAACTTTCCTTGAATTGAATTATGGATTGAGGCTCATAATCTCATGTTATTGATGATTTCATGTTGTTTAGGCGTACCTTGGAATGTAGTAATCAACTAGGAAACATAGGTACGTTTCAAGGGAACTAGTACGGAAAGCTGTGGGAAGAAGTAGAATACTTGACGTCCCTGACGCTCTATGTGGCGCGGGCCGACAGGAGAAAAACTTTAAAACTGAAGTTGGGGTGCATTGGCTGGCACGGTACCCCAAGACACAAATTTTAGACACACTTCTGGGCTCTCTGGCTGGTTGGCGCCCCAGGCCCCTGCTCAGAAATCCCCAATTTTTCTTGGTCATTTTTCAACTCTAAAACTTCTAGTATCGATTAGTTCTTTCCCCCAAACACTTAGATTCAACTACATAACCAAAATATGCAAGAATCTACTCAAGACGACACCTAATTTCATGAATTTGAACTCAATAAACTTCTCAACAACTCATCAATCAAGATTCAAACAAAACTTTCAACAATATTCATCAAGAGTTCAATTCCTCTAATCTCAAGAAAGACAATACGCTAAAAGAAGTTATGATTGATGCATGGGTGAACTTACCCAACACTGTGTGATCTTACATACCTCGTAGGGTAACCCCTTGATGAAATCCATAAGAAAAATCCTCAAGAAGTATGAACCTTGGCTCTTTCTCCTCTTTTCTCCTCTTGTGTTCTTTCTCTAAATCCCCTAGCGTGAAATGTTTGAGTGCGTAAACTGAACGAATTCAGTTTAAACCCCTAAGTAATTATCAAAAACTAATTAATTTAATTGGGTAAGGAAAAGATCATAATACCCTTCTAAAATCTGGTTTTGACTTTCCTTATCTAGACAACCCAAATTATGATGAACATATCTCACTTATATAAATTCGAAACTAAGTAAACACGACATTGCTAGAAAGATAATTCAAATATATTTACTAAGGTATCTTGTGGCACACCTAACTAATCTTGAGCTAGGAGTTATGGTAGTTTGAAGTTGACCCGGAACTCATTCTTAACTTAACTTTTGTCAAATTTCCAGAATTTCATTATTTCCTAATTATAACTCTTTCTAATTCTTGCTCTTTCTAGTTGCGGGGTGTTAAAATATCTCTCCCTTGGGAACATTCGTCCTTGAATGAGGTTACTCTTAGTAGGCTAAGGCCGTAACATCTAACATTCAGTTCAAACACCCACTAAGCAAAAATGCAAAAACAACATGCCAACTTATAAATAAATACCAAGTAAAGGATTAGTACCTTAATTTGGAAATTTTGCAGATTCGAAGAGATGTGGGTATCTCTTCTTCATATCCTCCTCAGCTTCCCAAGTGGCTTCCTTAACAAATTGATTCCTCCAAAGAACTTTGACCGATGCTACCTCTTTTGTTCTCAACTTGAGAACCTAGCGATCTAGAATTTGAACAAGAATCTCCTCATAAGACGAGCTATCCTTGATTCTAATATCTTCAGTTGGTATGATCAATGAAGGATCACCCATACACTTTTTTCAACATGGAGATGTGGAACACCGAATGAACTGCTGCTAACTCTTGTGGTAGCTATAATTCAAAAGCTACATTATTAATCCTCTTGGATATTCTGTAAGGACCAATATACCAGGGACTAAGCTTCCTCTTCTTACTGAATCTCATAACATCCTTCTTAGGTGAAACTTTCAAGTAAACCAAATCATCTAATTCGAACTTTAAGTCCCTTCTCCTAAAGTCTGTGTAAGATTTTTGATGACTCTGCAATATTTTCAACCTCTCTAGATGAACTTTCACCTTCTCCATAGATTGATGAACTAAGTCTGGTCCTAAACCTAACTTAACCAACTTCAAACCATCCAATAGGAGATTTGCATCTTCTCCCATAAAAAGCTTCATAAGGAGGCATTTGGATGCTAGAGTGGTAACTATTGTTATAAGCAAACTCAATGAGAGGTAGGTGATCATCCCTATTACCTTTGAAATCAATCACACAAGCCCTCAACATATCTTCTAGAGTCTGAATAGTGCACTCTTCTTGACCATATGCTTTCGGATGAAAAGCAGTACTCAAGTTCATCTTTGAACCTAAGCCTTTCTGAAAAGATTTCCAGAACTGTGTAGTAAATTATGCACCTCTATCTGATATAATCGATAGTGGCACCCCATGAAGTTTGACTACCTATTGGAGTTACAACTTGGCGTAGTCCTCTACTGAATGGGTAGACTTTACTAGCAAGAAATTGGCTGATTTAGTCATTCGATCTACAATCACCCAAATCGAGTCGTGTTGTTTGCGAGACCGTGGTAAACCTGTGATGACATCCCTATTGATCATCTCCCACTTCAATTCTGGAAGTTCTATATTCTGAGTCATACCACCGGGCCTTTTGTGCTCTACTTTAACTTGTTGACAATTCGGGCATTTAGTGACGAACTCAGCAATACCTTTCTTCATACTACTCCACCAATATACCTCTCTCAAATCAGGATACATCTTTGTGGAACCCGGATGGATAGAATATCTGGAACTATGAGCCTCCTCCATGATCCTTTCTTGGAATTCATCCATCCTTGGTACACACAATCTACCTTGATACCTCAATACACCATCTCCCACTTGTTCAAAAGCAATTACATTTTGCTTATGAACATTTGCCTTCAATTTAAGCAAAATTGGATATTGGTCTTGCTTCTCTTTTACTTCTAACACTAATGATGATTCAGCACCATTCATCACCACTACTCCTCCTTCTATGGAATCCAATAGTCGAACTCCTAATCGTGCAAGTCTATGCACATATTTTGCTAAATCTTTCTTATCTTCCTCAAAATGGGTTGTACTACCCATAGATAATCTACTCCAGGCATCAACAACAACATTAGCCTTATCTAGGTAATAAAGAATACTCGTGTCATAATCCTTGAGTAACTCTAACCACCTCCTCTGTCTGAGAATAAGCTCATTCTGACTAAAGACATACAAAAGTCTCTTGTGATCAGTGAATACATCTACATGAACACCATAAAAATAATGACGCCATATTTTCAAAAAAAAATAGTACGATAGCCAACTCTAAGTGATGGATTGGGTAGTTTCTCTCGTGCACTTTAAGCTGTCTGGAGGCATGAGATATAACTTTACCATTCTGTATTAACACATAACCCAAATCAACTCTAGATGCATCACAATATACAATAAAGCCTTTCGTACCTTCTGGTAAGGTCAATTCTGGGGCAGTAGTCAACTTCTTTTTCAATTCCTGAAAGTTTTTCTTACAAGCTTCAGACCATTGAGACTACACTGTTTTCTGAGTTAACTTAGTCAAAGGGGACGAAATAGATGAGTACCCCTCTAGGAACCTTCTATAATATCCATCCAACCCGAAGAAACTGTTAATATCAGTTGGAGATGTGGGTCTAGGACAATTCTGCATTTCCTCAATTTTCTGAGTATCAACTCTAATTCCATCACCAAAAACAATGTGGCCTAAGAATTCCACAAACTTAAGGCAAAACTCGCACTTAGAGAACTTGGCATACAACTCTCTATCCTTTAGAGTTTGGAGAACTATTCTGAGATGTCTAGCATGATCTTCATTATTACTCGAATAGATTAGTATGTCATCAGTGATCACGATAACAAACATATCTAAATAAGGCTTGAACATTCTATTCATAAGGTCCATGAACGTTGCAGGCATATTAGTTTACCCGAATGACATGACCAGAAACTCATAATGACCATACCAGTTCCTGAAAGCTGTCTTTGGAATATCACATTCTGTTACCCTGAACTGATGGTAGCCAGATCTGAGGTCTATTTTCGATAAACAAGTGGCACCCTGAAGTTGATCGAAGAGATCATTAATCCTCGGAAGAGGGTACTTATTCTTTATAGTAACCTTATTGAACTGAAGGTAATCTATACACATTCTAAGAGAACCATCCTTCTTCCTCACAAATAAGACCAGAGCGCCCCAAGGTGAGACACTTGATCGAATAAAACCCTTCTCTAGGAGATTTTTCAACTGCTCCTTTAACTCTTTCAACTCTTCTGGTGCCATTCTAGATAGCATAATAGGTATAGGGCGGGATCTCAAAGAAATTCTATACCGAAGTCTAATTCTCTCTTAGGAGGGACTCCGGGAAGATCATCTGGAAAGACTTCTGGAAACACTTTTACTACTAGAACAGACTGAATAGGAGGTATCTCAACACTAGAGTCATTAACTCTGACTAAGTGATAGACACACCCCCTGGAAACTAAATTTCTCTCCTTAAGGTACGAAATAAAATAATAGTTAGGCACTGCTGAACTGCCCTTCCACTCTATAACTGGCTCATTAGGAAACTGGAACTTAACTACTCGAGCTCTAGAATCTATTGATGCATAACAAACATGAAGCCAGTCCATACCTAGAATGACATCAAAATCTACCATGTCTAACTCAACTAAATTAGCCACGGTAATTTTGTGATTGACGGAAATTGTACAATCACGATACTCTCTTTGCTAGAATAGACACACCAACAGGTGTAGAAACACTGAGGGGCTCACTAAGTTGCTCAGGAAGAACATCAAAATTCATAGCAACATATAAAGTTACAAAAGATAAACTCACTCCTGGATCTAGCAAAGTGTAATCATTAAATTTAATGACTTGGATCATACCAGTGATAACATCTGGAGAATCCTCTTGCTCTTGGCGACTAATGATAGCATAAATATGGTTTTCTCCTCCACCTGCCCCTGAAGTAGCCCCTCTAGATGCAGCTTTGTCTATTAGAGTAACAAAAGAAGACTAGGCTCTATTGCCCCCATTACCATTACCCTGTTTGTTCTTTGGACACTCTTTCATAAAATGACCATTCTGGCCACACTTGAAGTAACCAGTGGAGCCAGCACGACACATCCGTGAGTGGTTCCTACCACACTTAGCACATGCAGGAGGCTTACTACCCCCTTGTGCCATATTACCCTTAGAATAGACAGGTTTAGCTATAAAATTCTGACTATTGTACATACTTTTTTCTTTAGTACAGGTGCACTAGCAGATGATGGAGCAGGTCCCTTTTGTTTCTGTTAGAAGTAAGACCAATTTACATTACTCTTTTGCTACTAGGACGCATTCCCTATTGTCTTATCCCTTTTATTCTTAAACTCTTCTATATCCCTCAGATTTTCCTCCTCAACTTGTTGCACATGGATCATTAGCCTTGCTATGTCCATATCACCTATCCTTGCTTGACAGGCAAGACAACCCATCAACGAAAAAACTCATCCTACTTCTCGTGTCAACAATCATCTTCGAAGCATAGTGGGAAAGTTTTGTGAAGTTCAGACTATACTTATAATGCTCAAAAAATCTTTCTTAAGAGTGAGGAACTCTTGTACCATATCCGCTCTCAGTTCTCGGGGAAAAAAATGCCCCAAGTAGGACTCCTCAAAACAAGCCGAACTCACAGGTGGTGCTCCCTTAGCTCGGTTCTTCTTCCATTTGTCGAACTATATCCTAGTGACACCCTGCATTTGGTATGCATCTAGTTCCACCCTCTCAGTATCAGAAACATGCATGATCTCGAAAACCTTCTGAAGCTCTTTAACAAAATTCTCTAGATCCTCAGTAACGCTTAAACCTGTGAAGCACGGTGGATTCATCCTCAAGAACTCAATGATCCTTGAAGTATCTGCCACTTTCTATCGATTCTCTCTCTATTTCCTAGATTGGTTAGTCACAACTTGGCTCAACATCCCGATGGTCTCATGGAACTCAGCATTGGTAACCTCTCCTCGAGGTTATACTTCTAGTGCATTAGGTACCCCTTGTTCTTGTGGTTCAACATTTCTTCTAGCCGGACGACCTTTGACAACTCTTCATAGAGGCATGATCTGAAATACATGTGCAAGCATGAGTTAGAAAGAATATTTTATAGAGATACACTCTATCGCATGAAATGAGTATGAAATAAGTGAGATAGTTCCTAAGTATTGCAACCTCCTAACAATAGATATGGCGTGCTTCACATAGATAACTAGGACTCTACAGACACAACTTCATAGACTCCCTAGGACTTTTAAACTCTGTGCTCTGATACCAAGTTTGTCACGTCCTGAGCCTACACCCTAGGTGGGACTGGCAATCGGGAACCGTTGTTGGCCCCAAGAGAACCCTTAGCCTAACTTACTTTCTTAGCGGAAGACTTACTCATGATATAAATACTTTTAAAAGTTAACTAAAGTGCACAATAATAAACTTAACATGTATTAAAATAAATATTCACTGGCCCAAGTGGCAACTAAAGTCTCAAACATAACTAAAATGGAAAAACTCAAGAACTAATATCAACTACTATGTATGAAGCCTCTAAGCAATTGAGCTATACGTTAGGACAAAACCCACGACATCCTAATGAACTAAAATACTGAAAGCAATAAAAGGGGATCCTCTGGAAAGCAAGAAGTTTCACCACAAGACTCTAAATGCTTAACAGGATGAACGAAGCGCTGGATGCTGATCCTTGTTACATGTATCTGCATCATAATAAAATGCGAGCCAACTGGTATCAGTACATTGAATATACGAGCATGCGAGGAGAATACTAAAATATATTTAAGCTTGAAAGGAACGGAAGAACAAACCTGGTCTCAACTCAACCAAACTGAAATGAACTCATTTCAATATACAACAGTATAAACAAGTGCAATATAAAGAAAAGGTTTTAAAACATGGATATCAACTCTGTCTATTTGGAAATACAATAATACTTTGTTTTTATGCAAATATATAATGTAAACTCTGAAATGTCTATAAAAATACAAAATGCTACTATGGGAGTTTCTCTATAGACAACCATCACTTAAGAGCCATTGTGATGATATAACATTTTGGCTCACGCTTCCAGGGACGTCATGTACCTTACCGAAGGTATAGAACCTGACTACTAAGTGGATCCACTAGTCTATGCTAAAAATCACTAAGGAATCATCTAAAACGTATGACCCTTTTCTACCCATGGTTGCTACATGGTTTATGGGGGCTGGGAGTTGTCTAAACTCTCCCCGATATCGGTGCTCAATATTACTCCCAAAATATAATACTGGCTCTTATGTTTAAAAACATACTTCTTTCCGTGGTTTAGAGATAATTGCTCAAAACTTAGCTCAAAGTCTCATCTTGGACATCAAAGTTTTCCCTCTTGCTTAATTGTGATAGCATTTACTCTTTACTGAAAACTAGCTCAAAGGCTCTTTGGAAATCTCCGTTTCATTTCTTATTTAAATGTGAAGATATTTTAAAATCTTTGGGAATACATAGTCACCATATACTCTTTGAAGAAATGAACTTCAATCTTTACTCTTTACTCAACTCAAAACTCTACTTTTAAAACAAAGTTAAAGCGTTTGTAAAAGACTTTTGGAAAACTCTATGAACTTCTCTTGGCTTGACTCTTAACTTCTCTTGACTTGACTGTTAACTTTCCTTGAATTGAATTATGGATTCAAGGCTTATGATCTCATGTTATTGATGATTTCATGTTGTTTAGACGTACTTTAGAGTGAAGTAATCATCTCAGAAACATAGGTACGTTTCAAGGGAACTAGTACGGAAAGATGTGGGAAGAAGTAGAAGATCTGGTGTCATTGACGCTCTGAGTGGCGCGGGGCGCCAGGAGCAAAACTTCAGAACTGAAGTTGGGGAGCACTGGCTAGCATGCGCCCCAAGCCCCAAATTTCAGAAACACTTCTGGGGCGCTCTGGCTGGCGCGGTGCCCTCAGCCTCTGCCCAGAAATCCCCGATTTTTCTTGGTCATTTTTGTTCTTTAAAACCTCTAGTTTCGATTGGTTCTTTCCCCAAACACATAGATTCAACTACATAACAAAAATATGCATCAATCTACTCAAAATGACACCTGATTTCATGAATTTGAACTCCAAAAACTTCACAACAACTCATCAAACAAGATTCAAACGAAACTTTCAACAATAATCATCAAGAATTCAATTCCTCTAATCTTATGAATGACAATACGCTGAAATAAATCATGATTGGGGCATGGGTGAACTAACCCAATGCTATGTGATCTCACATACCTCATAAGGATCACCCCTTAATGAAATCCACAAGCAAAATCCTCAAGAACGATGAACCTTGCCTCTTTCTCCTCTTTTCTCCTTTTGCGTTCAAAATCCTTGCGTGAAATCTTTGAATAAGTAAACTGACAAATTCAGTTTATACACCTAAATAATTACCAAAAACGAATTAATTTAATTAGGTAAGGAAAAGACCATAATTCCCTTCTAAAATCCGGTTTTGACTTTCCTTATCTAGATAGCCTAACTTCAAATAGACATATCTCACTCATACAAACTCGAAACTGAGAAAACATGGCGGCGTTGGAAAGATAATTCAAATATATTTTCTATGGTATCTTGTGGCACACCTAACTCATCCTGATCTAGGAGTTATGGTCGTTTGAAGTTGACACAAAACTCATTCTTAACTTAACTTTTTCAAATTTCTAGATTTTCATTATTTCCAAAAAATCACTCTCTCTAATTCTAGCTCTTTTTATTAACGGGGTGTTACAAGCCAAATCTTTCAGGCTTCCATGGAGTCCTTCCGTTGTTTAGTCCATTTCTTTTCAGACTTAGACTATTTTCAATATTCTTATGTTAGTTGGGGTTGTACCCCTTTTTCTTAGACTTGTTGCACTTTAGATGTTTTGGTACAATGACTTTCAGTTCTAGGGGTTAACTTCCAAATTAGTTTTAATTCATTAGTTGCTTTTTAAGACTTTGTAGTTTATGGGAACTCTGCATTATTTATTTAGTTATTTAAACTTGCTTTCGTATCTTTAAATGTTTAGTTTTTGGTTAAGTTGCTTAGTTGAGTTATAGTTATGGTTCTCCCACCGGAGGGTTATTGTGGGTGTCACTCACGACGGTCTGGGTCGTGACAAAGTTGGTATCAGAGCCCTAGGTTCGTTGATCTCAATGTACCAAAATGAGTCTAGTAGAGTCTTGCAGAACGGTATAGAGACGTCTTTACTTTTCTTCGAGAGGCTATAGGACTTTAGGCAATCTCTTTGTTTCTACTACTTTCGTGCTATGACTTGATTCCAATTGGTATTTAGGTGATACAAATTGGTATCTTTCCTCCTTGACTCTATGGTCAAAACTAGAGCAACATAATAGATTTGTTGCAGCCTATAAGGCCAAATTTTGTGTTTTATCCAAATATGATACTGCACCTTGCTTCGGTCTAAAAGAGAAAATTTGTTGCTTTGTGAAGGGATTAATGTAAGATTTGTAGATTCAAACTTATAGGTGGCTACTTCAGCAAAATCTTTTTAGAAAGTGGTTGATTTTGTGACAGAGGTAGAAGGGGGTGAAGTCAGAATACTTTGCCAATGTGACAACATTAAAAAAAATTGTAAGGAAGGGTTAGATAATGAACATTATTACTTTGAAAAATGCATTAAGTATTGTTGTCATAACATGTATGGGTTGCTTAGTAAATGATGAAATTATGTTGCGACAATTGAGGTTAGAATTTCTACTACAAATTCCTAGATTGAGTGCGTTTCAAGGAGGTTCATGATATGACTACTCCAATAGCAGCGATGCTTACTTGGTTAAGTTATTAAGTGTGTTATAATTGTGGAGAACGTGGACATATAAGGAGAGATTGTCCCCATCCGCTCTTGTCTGACCCCGTGTCGCAGTAGACCAGAGTAGTGGTACCAGCGGGCAGCGGTAGTAATGGTAGAGGACGTCCAAAAGCTGGGCGAAGAGGAAATCAGAGAGGCTGTAAAGGCTGGGGAAATGGTAATGCCGGCAGGGGAGCAGTGCAGCTAGGAAAGGATGTTGCCAGTCAAGATGACATGACTCAGTTTTATGCCATTCAAGGCATGACTGAGGCAAAGACATCTGATGCAGTGATCACATGTACTATTCTTGTTTGTGATCGGATGGCTAATGTGTTGTTGGCTAATGTGTTGTTTGATTAGGGTTCTACCTTTTCTTGTGTGTCAGTTCAGTTTGCCTTGGGATTTAATGCGGCTTGTGATATAATTGAAGCCCACTTCCATGTTTCTGCCCCAGTTGAAGAGTCTGTCGAAGTCACCCATGTTTATCGTTCTTGTCCTGTTATGTTTATGGGTTTCCAAACTTGGGTTGATTTGGTTATTTTGGATATGACTGACTTTGATATAATTTTATGCATGATTTGGTTGTCCTGTTCACTTAACTTTTTCCTTTATTCTTGTCCTTTCTTAGAGCACAATAGTCAGAAGACTTGCGACCAACCTTACCATAATTGTAACACTTTCCTTTGAATTCCTTCTTGGCCTGCTTTGACTTCTTTCCGTTGGACTTCTTTCTATCTTTTACTTTAATGTGAGCTTTTTCAACAATACTAACTCCTATTATTTTCGAGCTCCCACGAGAATTATTTTCGGTGGTCTTTTTATCTTTTTTAATCTAGAGATGAAGCACAAGATTTTCAAGCTTTATTTCCTTGCGTTTATGTTGTAAATAATTCTTGAAGTCGTTCTACGAAGGAGGTAACTTCTCAATCATTGCAGCCACTTGAAAAGATTTATTCACTACCATATCCCCAACAATAAGAACATGGACAATAAGTTGAAACTCTTGTTCTTGTGATCCAACAGTTTTGCTATCTGTCATCTTATAGTCTAAAAACTTTGCGACCACAAACTTCTACAAGCATGCATCTTCTGTCTTATATTCCACAATTCTTTCGAAGTTGTCAATGTGCTGAAAACATTATATAAGTCATCCTCTAAAGCACTTAAAATGTAGCCTTTACATTATAAGTCTACATGTTTCCATACTTCAATAATCACAATTTTTTCCCTGTTTGACATATCAGCAGCATGCATTGGAGTTTCTTTATTGGTAAATTTCTGTAGACCAAGAGTGGTAAGTAAGAAAAAAACCTGTTGTCACCATCCTTTGAAATTCACTCTAGAAAATTTTCCCAGTTTCTCTACTTGTGGTACATCAGTTCAAGTTTGTGCAGCAACAACCACGCACTGTCAATTGTCATTTATGATAAAAAAAAATCGATATGACTGATTCAGTAAGGAATAATTTAAATTTCAAACTTAATAGGAGTATAAAACAACAAATGTCTTTGTCACCACCCACCAATACATATTTACAAATAAACAATTAAGTTCCTTAAGATTGTTATGCAATTTGTATTTTAAATCAATACTAATGATTAAAAAAAACTTTGCAGAAATAGTAATTTCCAAAGTTTAAACTATGTAATAAAGAAGATAAATCAATTAGAAGAAACTAGTAATTGTAAAACATACAAGAATCTGTTACAATTGTATGAAACAAAATGGAAAGAAAATTGAGCCGACTGAATGAACAGTGTCTGCTTAAGGAAATTATTTTCCCATAGTATCCGAGTTTTGAATTGGAATATATCCTTCCAAGATAGAACGATTCTATTCACCAGTATATTGATACCCAAAAAATGGTGTTAGCAACCACTCAATGACAGTAAAGTATAGAAATAATGAATTTGTGCAAAAGAAGAAGAAGAAGTTCAGAAATTTTGTAAGTGAAAATTTCAAGGTATTTATAGCCATGAAGAACTGGTTCTGAAAGCTTGAAACCTTTCAAAAACCACACGACCCTTCATGAATGTTTGCAACCCTTCAGAACGTCCATGGGTGTTCTTGAAAGTTACAAACTTTTAGACCATCATTTCCAATGGTGGGAAATTCAAATAAAATGAGAAATATATTTTAAATACGGGTCACGTAGATGCGACTAGGGTTGGGTTGTTTCGGCTGATTATTTAAATAGTTAAGAAGTTTTTAGCCATTTAATTTAATTAAATAAATAATTAATTAAAAAAACTTTGTCAAAAAATAATCTCTCGATCGATCATTTTCCAAAGCCAAAGCCAAAGTCGAGCCAAGCGAGTGACGATGACGACAACGCGAAGGGGGTCCCTATTTCCAACCCTTTTAATAATTATTAGAAGTGCTTCTTAATTTAAACACTTGACCTTTCCTTTCCACTACCTATGAGGGAAAAAATTCTTTTTCTTACTGAAGCATAAGAAAACCTTTCAAATTCCTCGTTTCATCTTCCCTTCATTTCCCATTAATTCTTACTATATGCCTAACAATAAATTCACATGTTCTCATAACTACCATAATAGATTTATCCTTGTATGAATTGGATGAAGAAAGTGAAAATATTGAATTGGCAGACTATTCTTTCTTATAATAAGATAAAATATTCTCTAATTTTTCAAAGATAAAGTATGATCGTAATATGAATCTTGTTTTAATTTTGGCTTCAGCAACAAGGACATGTGCAAAATCCTAGGGCACAATGTGGTTTACATCCACAAGAACATCTCCCCATATAAATATTGTCTTTCCTGAACAAAACATTCCTCCTTATTCCGTCAGTACATCCACAAATTCCCTCAATACAAATTGGAATTCCAAGTCGACAAGATGCACGATAACAATCTTTTGTTGTTTGACACATTTTACCGTTTTCCAATGCCATGCATGATTGTGAACCTATATTAAAAATATAAAATAAATGTTAATGCAATTAGTTCAAGTAAATTCATCGACAATACACAAAAGTCAAACACATATTATTTCTTCAAATTACTACAACTATTTTTATAATGAAGGTTAATCAATCAATATCGTTATGATCTCTTGATCATAGTTGATTTTGTAATATTTAAATGTATAGAAAATGAAGAAATATATATTCTTATATTGCATTTTATACGTCTGAATTTAGTTAGGAACTATGTTTAACAAAAAATGAAGTTTTAAAATATTTCATAATATTTGTATGGCTATGCTAGATTTGGCTATGACAATTGCCTTGGTGGAGTCATATACTCAATCAAAATATCTATATTTACCCTAAACTTTTAAATTAGTACTTATGTATTCTCTGTAATAGTTTGATTCATACATTGGTGAGAAATTAAATAGATCTAAATATACCCTTAAATAATTAAAAATACCAAAAAATATTGTTACTTGGGTTCCACTAAATCAATCAAATCAGAATCACTCTTCTTTGATGAAAAAAATTGATATTGGGAGAAAATATATTTGAGAAAAAAGATAATAATATGGATCAATAATTAAACATATAAAAAATGTAATACAAATAAAAAATGTTAATCTTTTCCATATACATATGCATATGTATGTGTATAAAGAAAAAAATTATTGACATATCATATAAGAGGAAATAAATGAGAGGCATAGAGGGAGAGGGAGAGTTTAGGGGAGGGGAAGAGGAAAACATACTTAACCGAGCAAAATGAACACCCAAAGAAGAGTGAATACAATGGTTGATTCCTTCTTCATCTTCTATACAACTTAACTATATCTAAAATCTCAATGATAATATTTTTATTTTGTATGTTTATTGGAAAACAAGACTTAATATTTATAAGACATAGGTGGTATACCAACTTATCAAGTGAATTCAATCATTAAATTTTTAATCTAAAAGAAGTGGGTAAATTAAAAATTAAATCCAACTAGTCAAATATTCTTTGGAAGTTGGAACATAATATTAATATGATTTTGCACTTATATTTAGAGTTTAAATAAGAATTAGATTTATGCAATCCATATCGTTGACACTCAATTTTGACTTACTTATATCTCATTTTTATAACTATTTGGTTAAACAAATATTTTTAAAATTAATTTATTTTCCATATATATGTAAACTAGTATAAATGTTTAATCTTAATTATTAGTACTTGTCACGACCACAACTGCAGTGTGTGACACAAACACTAAATGAACTGGTGGGAGAACCAACTAAACCCGAAACAATGAACTGGTGGGAGAACCAACTAAACCTGAAACAAATCTAACACCAATTAAGAAAAACCAAATCTAGTATATAAAATAAGGAGAAGTTTAGACATTATGAAAGCTTGAGTTCCCGTGAACTCAACTCAATCATCTAAGAACAAACAATACAAAAATTGTCACACCCTTAGCCTACCCCTTGGACATGGACGATACTCGAGAACTGTTGCTGCTCCAGAAGGAATCCTTGTCTTGACTGACTACTAAGTGGAAGACTAACTCATGCATATACAACATCAAAATTGAAGAATTGCTTACAACAGTTTACTGAATCTACAAACTATCCAATAATATTGAATATGAAACATAAAGTTTTAAAATAAAACATTATTAAAAGACACTCCAAAACTTTCTATCTATGAAATCTTTACTGTCTAAAAGGTGTATATACAAGATCCATAAGACTTCAACGTCCTACTACTAACAATATTGCAAAACTGAAGTCCTCTGAAAGCAAGGAGGCCTTACCAAAAGTTGATGAATGGATGATTTGATCTCATTGGAACACATGTTGATGATCCTAAATACCTGATTATGCATCATGAAATAATGCATATTTAATGTGTAACACTTCGGAAAATAGTAGGTTAAACTAGATCCTAAACGTAAGGGTTAAAAATCACAAAATGATCCCCGTAGATTAGTAAACCACCTAGAGTTAAAATGAGGGCTTCAAGGGTCAAGGCTAAGGGACCAAGCAAAGAGCAAAGGCCAAGGCTGCCCCAAACTTTGGCACACTGCCTCAAGCTCCACGACCATCACCACGGCCAGTGGTCTTGACCACGGCTCGTGGGAGGCGTCATGGAGTTTCCTTGGCCAAGGAAGAGGAGCCCCCAAGTGGCCTAGCCACTGCCTCAAGGTCCACGAGAAGGAACACAACTCGTGGAGCCCCTCATGAAGATGCCTTGGGAATTTGAGCTAGGGCCCCCAAATGGCATGGCTACTGCCTTAAGGACCATGAGAGGGACCACGGCTCGTGGAGCCGCTAATGGGAATGCCTTGGGCTTGTGAGCCTCATGAACCATTTATGTAGCTACTGCCCCAACCTTCACGAGGGGGACCACGGATCGTGGACCTCACCACGACTCGTAAAGGTGGCTTGTGGTACCAGGACGGGACAAGTGAGTCTTTTTCTATTTTTGTCCAATTAAAGTGGGGTCATTTTGGGTATTTTTAGGGGTACTATATAAGTTGTTTTAACTTAAAATTCACCCAAAACTAATTCATTATATTCAAACACCCAAATTAAACTTAAACTTTATCTTCCTCACAATATTACTCTCTCTAAAACTCAAAGAAGAAGAAGGGTGGAATTGGAGCTAGGATTTGGAAAATTCAAGGTTTCTTCCTCAAATTTGTTTGAGATTATTAATCAAGGTATGGTGGCTTTTCATCTATGGGTAGCTTTCACCCATAGAGTCCCTTCAAAATTTGATATCAAAGCTTCTAATTTCCCCCAAAACCTTGGGTTTCAATCTAAGTCATGGGTTCTGTTTCAAAATGTTTTCAATGGTTTAATTATGAAGGAAATTATATTGATGATTTAATGTCGATATATGATGAAATTACTCCAAGAACCCATCAATCCCCCATATTGCTAAATTGTGAATTATGATGTGAGTTGATTGATTGTATAAGCATGTCAATTGATTATGTCTACATTGATTTAGTTAATTGATTCATGATATTATCCATGTCTAATGTAGAAATTCTATATGTTTGGGTTGAATGTGATTCATGGTCCCTGCAGGGCAAATTATGAGGGTTTATACATGTTTATGAGAATGGTGTATGAGCTTATGATTCACTTAGACAATGAAGATTCTATGACTATGGTGTAATTGTGGCATTATTGAAAGATCATTCTCCCCATACCCTTACACATGACTATGTATGAAATGTCTATGATTATGATAGTGTTATTGTGTTGATTGAAATGTAAGATACTCCTTCACTATGTAAATACAATTCAAGACTAATTATGTAAATTTTGAGAAAGTTATGCTTACCACCGAGTGGATATGGAATGTGAGGTAGAGGCCCTCCCGTCAATACAATAGGGCGGGTCATCTTAAGTAACCTCGTGGGATGGAAGCTCCCCCGTCAATACAATAGGTTTGGGGTTCCTAGTAGCAATCTCCATGTTCCATAACTATGTGCCCAGATAGGGCTTTAGCTAGTGGATCCACCTAAAAGCTAATACATATAGTTCTACCATAGGCAAGTAGGACATCTATTTTCGGTATGGGACATGAAACTGGATTCCATGTAGCTCACATGGTCTATGTTAGTTAAGGTTATTTCCCTCATGACAAGAATATGAATATGACAAAAAATGAACAAGAACTATACTTATGGTTTCTCAAGGAGTCTTACTTAGGGTGAGTGGGGAGTATGAGACTTCACTTATGCATCGCATGAGTAGGCTCTGGAAAGGGGTCATGGTGTGTTTTTATTATGCCTTGAAGATATATGCATGTATGATATCGATTGTGTCTATGAGTGGCTTTCCTTGTTATAAGTTAATGAATATGAATGTTTCCTTGTTTATGGGTAGTGGCTATGGATGAGAACAAGTTATTATATTTATGATTATTGTGGCCTAAAAGTGATACTTAGTATTAGATAGGATTATGGAATCTTGTCTGTGCATTGCACAAGTATAACTTAAGGGTTGCTTATAAGTTGGTTTTACTTGTGTATTTACACTATGGTAAATGATAACTCTTTAAAATGATAAAGTGCATGGTTTCAACTAAATTGTTCCTTTTAGAATGTTTTAAGGATTTTATTGCATGGCTTCCATACTTAGTGTAATTTTGTACTAACCCATATTTTCTATATTTTTCTATAAGTGTAGGTCGAGGTTGTTGAGATTTGCTCTCCTTTGGTAGAAAGCTTGGATTGATTATCTTCTTGCTTCGATGAGTCCTCATGGTTCGAGGACAAGAGTTATTCCTTCTAGTTTCTCTTACCTTTCCTTTTGAGACTATGTTATAAAAGGTTGTGACCCTTCTTGATATACAATTGTATTAGATGGTAAATGACACAATATCTAGACTTTTATTTTGATTTTTATGAAAAGACTTTGAATGTAAAAAAATTTAATTTCGCATCATTTTTATTAATCATGTTTATGATATGTTAAGGGTTTATATGAGACCCATTCGGGGTCGAGTACACCATGTTACATCTAGGGGGTACCCTTGGGTCATGACAAACTTGGTATCAGAGCACAAGGTTTAGAATGATTTTAGGATAATGTCTCATAAACCACGTCTAGTAAAGTCTTGTTTATGAGTGTGAAGCACATCACATTTAGGAATGAGAGGCTATGATATGTTTAGGAAATTTCACTTATTTCATTACTCTTTAGTCGTGCCTAAGAGTTTTAACTCTAAAAAGGACTTTTTGTAACCCTTCTGTTGTGTCTATAGGATATGAATACAAGAAGGGCAAACACAGGAAGGATGGAAGAGGAGAATGTGAATGAGGGAGTTCCTCCCCAAGGTCCCCAAGGTCCTCAAGTACCAATTTATGCGGGGGCTATGACAAATGTGGAAATAAGGTCGGCTCTCCAAGTATGACCTAAGTCGTGACGGCCTAAGTCAATAAGGATACTAGGACTCATGTGAACCCCAATGTGAGTACGAACGCTTCAAGAATAAGGGACTTTACTAGGATGAATCCTCCCGTGTTCCATGGCTCCAAGGTGGAAGAATACCCACAAGAGTTTATTGATGAGATCTATAAGGTGCTTGATGCTATGGGACTGTCTCCACAAGATAAGGTGGAATTAGCCTCCTACCAATTGAAGGATGTGGATCAAGTATGGTATGAGCAATGAAAAGGTGAGAGATCCATAGGAGCGGGCCCAATAGATTTAGAATTGTTCAAGTCGGTCTTTCTTAATAGGTTCTTTCCCCTAGAGTTGAGGGAATGAAAGATGCAAGAGTTCATAAATCTTAGAAAAGGGGGTTTGAGTGTGAAAGAGTATGCCATTAAGTTCACCCAATTGTCTAAGTATGCTCCAACCTTAGTGGTGGACTCTAGGTCCAAGATGAACAAATTTGTTATGGGGTATCCGACTTGGTAGTCAAGGAATGTCGTTCGGCAACTCATCCCAAGTATGACTATTTCACGTCTTATGGTTCATGCCGAACAAATTGAGGAATAAAAGCTCAAGCAAGTGAATAGGAAAGTGAAAAAAGCAAAGACCGATGATGGGAATTCTTCCAAAGGTAAATCCGAGGGTCAAGGGAAACTAAGGTTCAATAGAAAGTTCTCCAACCAAGGCTCCTCAGGTGCTTCAAGGGTCAACAAAGATAAGATGTCTAACCCTAAGTCTCAAGGAGACAATATTGGTGGATCTTCTATGGTGAGGCCTACATGTACTAAGTACGGTAAGAAACATGATGGTAAATGTCTTGCCGACATGGGTGTTTGCTATGGTTTTGGTAAGAGTGGGCATCAATTGAAGAATTGCCCAACACTTGCAGCCAAGCAGTTCAAATTCTGATGCTCCCAAGAAAAACCACTTCTATGTTCTTCAATCTTGAGGTGACTGATATACCGTGAGTTTATGGTATTTCTAATACATTTCACTTACAAGTTGTGTATGTCTAGGGCATTTTTTTATTGGTTTTGATGTGTTTTAATCATATATTGCAGGAAAGGTGTTCAGGCGCAGAAGTAAAGAGACAGCTAAAAGAAATGCAGAAAAGTGCATTCACAGAAGTGATTTACGGACCGTAGGTCCATTGACGGTCTGTAAGTGATGTCCGCAGATCAACAGGCAAGGCATGGATGGCATATCAGGGAAATCTGACCAAGGGTGGAACCACGGTGGCCATTGACGGTCCGTAGATTGATCTACGTACCATACTGTTGATCCGTAGATTGATACTACGAGGGTTCCAGTACTTGATTTCTGAAGATTCAAAGTGTGGAGCCATGGAGGAGGGTTGACGGACCGTAGATCGATCTACGGTCCGTACTGCAGTTTCGTCATTTGCTTCAGAGAAGCTGATTGGTGGAAGCTGAAATATTTTCCAAGTCCTGGCTGACGGAAAGGACTCATGGATCGTAGATCCATTGACGGTCCATGAGTCAGTCTCATGGAATGAAGACGCGTGCCTGAACAAACTTTTCTTAATTTGTTTCCTTTTTAACTTAGGATTTTTTTTCTATAAATATGGTATGTAAACCTCATTTTAAGGGATTAGACATTATTATTCTAGTTTTACTTTGTGACTGGGGAGATTAATTTGCAAACCTAGCAATTATTGATTTCCTAAGTTCGTTTTGAAGATTTTGGTTTTGCAATTCAAGTTGAATTTCTGGGTTTATTATTCTCCTGACGTAAGTTTATGATTTTTTCGTCTAAAACTATGAATTGTGTTCTTGCTATTATAGGTAACTAAATCCACAACTAGAGTTGTGTGAACCATGAGCGATTAACAAAGTATGAATAGTAAATAAGAAATTCTTGACTAGTATTTTGCATGCATTAATAATTTTTTCGTTTAGAACTATTTTTTAATGGTGGCCAACATTAAATCTTGCCTTGTTACTACTTGCCAGACCAAGGAGGTACTTAACAAGAAAAGAATTATCAACATAGATTTAGTGTGATACTATCTAATAGTCTAGTGTTGATTGGTGCGAAGTAATAACTAAGCCAAACATCGATTATGATGGCTAATATGAGGTATAGGTAAGGGTTAGTAAATTATACACACGTAGCTGGACCAAGGTGCGAGATAAAATTCTCTAGATGCCAGACCAAGGATTTAGAGATACATAACTTAGCACTTTGCATGTGATATACTAGGAAAGGATTGTCATTACTAGGATTACTGCGTTATGAGCTTGTGTGGAACACGTATACCCTAGTTAATTCTCTAATCTTGATAACAACAAAGATTGGCTTTTGTGTATTGATCACTTATTGAATTTTTACAATTTGTTTTTCGCAAATCCCCTCCCCCCTCTATTTAATTACTTATTTCTGAAAGTAATTTCACTAATTGAATATAAATTTTGGTTAAAGTAAGGTCTAAACCATTTTCCTCGTGGGATCGACCACAACCTACAGTTAGGTTCTTTACTTGATAACGATCACTTATGCTTCTTTAGGGAGGTGTAGTTTGAGTGTATCAGTGACCAAGAGAGTTCCCTAGAGGTTGTGACTGGTATGTTATAAGTTTTTTCTATTGATGTATATGCATTGTTAGACCTCGGTACCAGTTTTTCCTTTGTTACACCTTTTGTAACTAGTAAGTTTGAAATACTCCTCGAAGTGTTAATAGAGCCTTTTTCGGTTTCTACCGCAGCTGGTGACTCAGTAGTGGAAAAAAGAGTCTATAGGAGTTGTTCTATTTCTTCGTCCCATAAAGTTACCTTGGTGGATTTAGTGGAGTTAGACATATTAGATTTTTATGTGATTTTGGGTATGGATTGGTTGCATGCATGTTATGCCTCTATTGATAGTAGGACTCGGGTAGTAAAGTTTCAATTTTGAAATGAGTCCATTCTAGAGTGGATAGGGGGAAATTCTATCCCTAGAGGTCAATTTGTTTCTTTTCTAAAAGCTAGGAAAACGATCTCCAAGGGGTGTATTTACCATCTTCTTAGGGTTATGGATGTTGAGTCTGAAACCCCTTCCTTAGAGTCGGTCCCCGTGGTGAATGAATTTCTCAAAGTATTTTCGGATGACTTGCCGGGTATTTCTCCCGAACGAGAAATAGATTTTGGCATTGATCTCTTACCGGATATGCAACCTATCTCCATTTCTCCTTATAGAATGGCTCCGGCCGAGTTGAAAGAGTTGAAGGAGCAAATCAAGGATTTACTAGACAAGGGTTTTATTCAATCGAGTTTCTCTCCTGGGGTGCTCCGGTATTGTTTGTTATAAAGAAGGATCGGTCCCTACTAAACAAAGTGACCATGAAGAATAAATATCCCTTTCCAAGAATTGATGACTTGTTTGATCAACTTCAGGGGCCTAATTATTTCTCCAAAATAGATCTTCGTTCGGATTACCATCAACTAAGGGTGAGAGGGGTTGACATTCGCAAGACGGCCTTTAGGAACCGGTATGGTCACTATGAATTTGTGGTTATGTCGTTTGGGTTGACAAATGCCCCAGCGGCATTTATGGACCTAATGAATAGGGTGATTAGACACTACCTTGACATGTTTGTGCTCTTGTTTATCGATGATATTTTGATCTATTCGAGGAGTGAAAATAAACACATGAATCATTTGAGGATTGTGTTGAAAGTCCTTAAAGACTACCAAGTATATGCAAAGTTTAGTAAATATAAGTTTTGCCTAAAGTTCGTAGCCTTCTTGGGTCATATTGTTTCGAGCAAGGGTATTAAGGTATATCCTAAGAAAATGGATGTGGTCAAGGGTTGGCTTAGACCTCTCACTCCTACTGATACTAGAAGTTTTTTGGGTTTGGCCGGTTACTATAGGAGGTTTGTTGAGGGTTTTTCCTCCATTGCTTCTCCATTGACGGCTTTGACTCAAAAGAAGGCTAAGTTTGTGTGGTCAGAGGCTTGTGAGAAAAGATTCCAAGAGTTAAAAGATAGATTTACTTCTGCTTCGTTGTTGACCTTACCGGAGGGTACTGATGATTTTGTTGTTTATTGTGATGCCTCTAGAGTGGGTTTGGGATGTGTTCTTATGCAACATAGTAAGGTGATTGTCTATGCTTCAAGGCAACTCAAGATCCATGAAAAGAATTATCCAACCCATGATCTTGAATTAGAGGCGGTAGTATTTGCCTTGAAAATATGAAGACATTATCTATATGGGGTGCAAGTTGATGTGTTCACCTATCACAAGAGTCTTCAATATGTGTTTAGCCAAAAAGACTTTAATCTCCGACAAAGAAGGTGGTTAGAACTTTTGAAGGATTATGACATGAGTTTCCTTTACCACCCCATCAAAGCCAATGTAGTTGCGGATGCCCTAAGCCGATTGTCCATGGGTTGTGTGGCCTATGTAGAGGGTGAGAAGAAGGAGTTATTTCATGATGTGCATAGGTTGGCCCGGTCAACTGTCCAACTAGTGGATTACACCAAGGGTAGTGTCATAGTCCATAATGGTTCCGAATCATCCTTTGTAATGGATGTGAAGTCCAAGCAAGACCTGATCCCATGTTAGTGGAGTTGAAAGAATCAGTACTCAACAAGTCTGCTGAGGTTTTTTCCTAAGGGGGAGATGGGGTGCTTAGGTACCAAGGTTTATTATGTGTTTCGGATGTTGATGGCTTAAGAGAGAAAATCTTAGAAGAAGCTCATGGTTCGTGGTATTCTATTTATCCGGGAGCCACCAAAATGTACCGTGATCTACAGGAAGTCTATTGGTGGAATGGTATGAAGAAAGAAATAGCGGGCTTTGTAGCCATTTGCCAGATTTGTCAACAAGTTAAGGCCGAGCATCAAAGGTCGGGAGGCTTGTCCCAAAATATAGATATTCCCACTTGGAAGTGGGAGGATGTGAATATGGATTTTGTAGTGGGTTTGCCTTGTACTTGAAGGCAACATGATTCTATTTTGGTCACTATGGATAGAATGACAAAATCAGCCTATTTTATTCCCGTCATGGTTTCATTTTCGGCGGAAGACTGTGCCAAATTGTACATCACGGAGATAGTGAAGTTGCATGGAGTTCCTCTATCTATTATTTCAGATAGGGGTACCCAATTTACTTCACACTTTTTGAAGGCATTCCAAAAAGGGCTTGGTACTAAGGTCAGGGTTAGCACGGCCTTTCACCCTCAAACGGATGGTCAAGCGAAGTGCACTATTTAAACCCTAGAAGATATATTGAGGGCATGTATTATAGATTACAAAGGTAATTGGGATGACCATCTACCATTGATAGAGTTTGCTTACAACAATAGTTACCACTCAAGTATTACCATGGCTCTGTTTGAAGCATTGTATGGTAGAAGGTGTACATCTCCGGTTGGGTGGTTTGAAGTGGGTGAAATTGCTCTAATCGGTCCCGAACTAGTCTTATGTTGATGTTAGAATGAGGGATCTAGAGTTTGAAGTCAATGATTGGGTCTATTTGAAAACTCACCTATGAAAGGTATGATGAGGTTTGGCAAGAAATGGAAACTTAGTGTCCGGTATGTAGGCCCTATCAAATCTTGAAACGAGT
This sequence comes from Solanum commersonii, assembly GCA_029007595.1. NCBI lineage: Eukaryota > Viridiplantae > Streptophyta > Magnoliopsida > Solanales > Solanaceae > Solanum > Solanum commersonii. The sequence goes on from JAJTWQ010000011.1 coordinate 86,776, forward strand.
TGGGAAAGTTGCTTATAAGTTAGACTTGCCAAATGAGTTGCCTCCAGTTCACTTGGTATTTCATGTCTCTATGCTTAAGAACTGTATTGGTGATCCGGTTTCCATCATTCCTTTATAGGGCAAGGATTTGATGAGAGTCTTTCTTATGAAGAGATTCCAGTAGAGATTTTAGACTGGCAAGTTAAGAGGTCGAGAAACAAAGAAGTAGCTTTCGTAAAGGTTTTATGGGGGAATCATTTAGTTGAGGGTGCTACATGGGAGGCCAAGGCTGATATGAAGTCCACTATCCTCATCTTTTTCCTTCTACTCCTCTCCAAGCTTGAGGTAAGTAGTCTCTCTTGAATTTCAAGTTTTGGGAAGTCATGTGTGCTATATGTGTTCTTTATGATTTCCTTATGATATGCATATTCTTGTGACAATTCATGTTTAAGTATAAAATTGAGGTTTCATGATTTAAATGTTCCTCGTGATGTTGTGCATTTTAGTATGATGATTGCATATTTGACTTCATGAGATGATTTGATGAACATGCTTAGTTATACTTTTGATGAAATGGCATATTGGCTCCATAATGTTGTGTTGAGCTTGCTTTGAGTTGGAGAAGATAGTTCCTCTTATGGTTATGTGAAATGATGAATTTTGTGCATAATGGGTTGTGGATGTAGCTCCTACTTCCTTGTGTTGCATTGGTCATCTCTTGAGATGGAGTTGATGTTTCCTCCTTTGAATTGTGCATTATTTTCATGTTGCATGCATGATAAGCTGCTAGTCTTGAGTCTTTATTTCCGTAAGGTATCTAATTCGACATTCGAGGACGAATGTTCTCGAGGAGGAGATGATGTAACACTCCAAAAAATTGTAGGTTAAACTAGAGCCTAAACGTAAGGGCTAAAAATCATAAAATGACTCCCCGTAGATTAGTAGACCACCTAGAGTTAAAATGAGGGTTGCAAGGGTCAAGGCTAAGGGGCCAAACCAAGGCCAAAACCATCACCACAGCTAGTGGTCAAGACCACTGCCTCAAGCTCCACAACCATCACCATAGCCAGTGGTCTTGACCACGGCTCGTGGGAGGCCTCGTGGAGTTTCCTTGGCCAAGGAGGAGAATCCCCCAAGTGGCCTAGCCACTACCTCATGGTCCACGAGAGGGACCACAGCTCGTGGAGCCCCTCGTGAAGATGCCTTGGGCATTTGAGCTAGGGGCCCCAAATGTCATCGCTATTGCCTCAAGGACCACTAGAGGTACCATAGCTAGTGTAGCCCCTCGTGGGAATGCCTCGGGCTTGTGAGCCACATACAACATTTACGTAGCTACTACCCCAACCTTCACGAGGGGGACCACGGATCGTGATCCTCACCAGGACTCATGAAGGTGGCTCGTGGTGCCTGGTTGGGATCACTAAATGAAGGTCAAGTGAGTCTTTTTCTATTTTTGTCCAATTAAAGTGGGGTTGTTTTGGGTATTTTTAGGGGTGCTATATAAGTTGTTTTAACTAAAAATTCACCCAAAACTAAGTCATTATATTCAAACACCCAAATCAAACTAAAACTTCATCTTCCTCATAATATTTCTCTCTCTAATACTCAAAGAAGAAGAAGGGTGGAATTTGATCTAGGGTTTGGAAAATTCAAAGTTTCTTCCTCAAATTTCCTTGAGATTCTTAATCAAGGTATGGTGGCTTTTCATCGATGGATAGCTTCAAAACTTGATTTCAAAGCCTCCAATTTCCCCCAAAACCTAGGGTTTCAATCTAAGTCATGAGTTCTCTTTCAAAATGTTCTCAATGGTTTAACTATGAAGGATTATGATTGAATTGATGATTTAATGTGTATTTATGATGAAATTCCCTCAAGAACTCAGAATACCCCATATTGCTAAATTGTGAATTATGATATGGGTTGATTGATTGTAGAAGCATGTCAATTGATTCTGTCTAGATTGATTTAGTTTATTGAATCATGATATTCTCCATGTCTAATGTATACATTCTAGATGTTTGGGTTGATTGTGATTCATAGTCCTTGAAGGGCAAATTATGAGGGTTTATACATGTTTATGAGAATTGTGTATGAGCTTATGATTCACTTAGAAAGTGAAGATTCTATGACTATGGTGTAATTGTGGTATTGTTGAAAGATCATTCTCCCCATACCCTTACACATGACTATGTATGAAATGTCTACTATTATGATAGTACTATTGGGTAAATAATGGGAAAGTTATGCTTAGCACTGAGTGGATATGGAATGTGAGGTACAGGCCCTCACGTTAATACAACAGGCTGGGCCATCTTAAGTAACCTCATGAGATGGAAGCTCCCTCGTCAATATAATAGGTATGGGGTTTCTAGTAGCAATCTCCCTATCCCATAACTATGTTCCCACATAGGTCTTTAGCTAGTGGATCCACCTAAAACCTAATACATGTAGTTCTACCTTAAGCAAGTAGGAAATCTTTTTTCGGTGTGGGACATGACACCGGATTTCATGTAGCTCACATTGTCACGACCCTTCCAAAATAATATAAGCCAATAACTCACGAGATTTTTGCATATATATATTTTGTCCTCACACTAGTAAAAATGATATAAAAAGAATATTACCAACTTTAGAGTACAAAGACTATGTGGTTCATGTTTCACGCAATCATTCAAAATTAATGGTAAATTTAGCATATTATAAGACTTGGGCTTACACACCCCAAAAGAACAAAACATAGAGTCATACTTATATTACAACCCATGGTGACATGATCACATTAGTCCTCAAAATTTCATGTAAATATACACCACATAGATCATGTACAAGTCCCAAGGTTTATACAAAATGTAGATGCCTATATGCAATTGTGATCTTCCATCACCAAATGGCCAGCTTCATGCCTCCTCTCAATCATTCCCTATGATAGAAAAAACTATCGCTAAGCATATAGCTTAGTGGTGTAAAAATTATAGGTTTGGAGCCGTCCGATTCACAAAACTACCTTTCTCAAGTCATGGGCATTATAATCGAACATAATAAATAAATCAAGTAAACAATATATCAAGAGTATCAAGTTCGATATTTAGAGGTCCAAATGTCAAGAACGCTCATAGTACCATTTTTCAAAAGATTCAATAACAAGGCTCGCCCAATATGTACATCATGTCTTCACACCAAGCACAATCAAGTATCAAGAAGAGCCGACGCCCTGTATCAAGAACGGTCAAAACCCAATAATCAAGAGAACCAAGAACCATATTAAAAATGATTTCTAGTTCATACTTAAAATGGACAACTTCCATTCTTAAGACGGAATAAAAATCCAGAGTCAAGATGGCAAATCATCCGAATCAAGAGGCATGCCAATAGTGACAAAGTCACAGCCACAAGAAGGACAAGGTCCGAACAAAAGTGCCAAGTGATCAAATAATCCGTACAAGTGGGCGACTTACACAAGCGTCTTTAACTTCTCAAAGGATACCAATACAACAATGCAAAGCAACAAGAGTAACCAAGGTACCAAGATAAAATTTCAGATATACTAGCAGTTAAAAGAGTGCAAATACAAGTTTATACACAAACCTCAGTGCTTTAGCAAAGAAACAGTCCAACACAACTTCAAGAGTTCAAACCGTAGACCAACCAATGTATCAAGGTCCTCAATTGGTTCACGAGTATATACAACCTTTAAAATACAATTAAATAACTTCTTTAATCCCTAGCAGCTCAATAATATTGATGTAAAATAGGATTATCAACACAAGGAAGATTAGTCCGTACAAACACAACAATGCTCCCAAAATAGTGATTCAGGCCAGCCTAGTACCTCATGTCACAACTTAGATTTGAAAAGGAAACGGCAAAACTAGACTTTATAGCCTTCATGAAAGATGTAGCTACACCTCTTAAGGTTGAAAACAAACAAGAATCACCGCAAAATATATTTTGTACAACAAGATATAGTCAAAACACTAACAGTTGTTCATATAGGATTTGAAATTCCAAAATCTGGATAGAACTTGTCCTATGTTGCGTCCAATATTCCGAATCCATAACAGCTAAATTAGAGTTTCACATACACATAAGAGTTGTAGGTCTATGAATTAGCTTTCCAAATTATATTTATTCACTGTAAAATAAGTTCTAGGGCGAGAGGTATGCATAAAATACCAAACACTACCCAACTCAGATACAGATTTTGTCACTTACCAACAAGAAGTGTGTGTTCTTGAATTCCAGCCAAAAGGGACAAGTTTTTGTTTTGTAATTTTGAAGAAAAACTGATTAAATAAGGCTCTAAGGTTTTTTAGACTTGGAAAAAAATGAATTAACTCAAGGAGGTGAAAATATATATAGTCACACAAGTGATGTTTATTACTTGTACAGCTGTCTCCAAAAAGGGCTGCCCCAAATGCATACATATACACCTATATATATCCCTCATCTCCTTTTAAATTTATACATAACTCTAATTAGAATATTACGAAAATACCCTAATACAATACCTTAAATTACGATCACAATTTATGTTAAGCAAGTTAGCAATTATCACAACATTTCAAGTTCCCAAAATGAGACTAAAACATATTTTAGTAATTAAGCAACGGTAAATCGACATGTGACTCTTGGTTAGTATTTAGGGGTGTTACACACATGGTCTATGTCGGTTAAGGCTATTTCCCTACATGACAAGAATATGAATATGACAAGAACATAAACACGAACTATACTTATGACTTCTCAAGGAGTCCTACTTAGGGTTATTGGGGGTATGGGACTTCACTTATGCATTGCACGAGTAGGATTTTGAAAGGGGTCATGGTGTGGTTTTATTATGCTATGTAGATATGTGAATTTATGCATGTATGATATGGATTGTTTCTATGAGTGGCTTTCCTTGTTACAAGTTAATGAATATGAATGTTTCCTTGTTTATGAGTAGTGGCTATGGATGAGGACAAGTTATGATATGTATGATTATTGTGGCCTAAAAGTGCTACTCACTATTAGATAGGATTATGGGATCTTGTCTATGTATTGCAGAAGTATAACTAAAGGGTTGCTTATGAGTTGGTTTGACTTATGTATTTCCACTATGGTAAATGATGACTCTTTAAAATGATAAAGTGCATGGTTTCAACTAAATTGTACCTTTTAGCATGTTTTAAGGATTTTATTGCATGGCTTCCATACTTAGTGCAAGTTTGTACTAACCTATATTTTCTATGTTTTTCTATAAGTGTAGGTCCCAGTTGTTGAGATTTGCTCTCCTTTGGTAGTAATCTTGGATTTATTCTCTCTTTGCTTTGGTGAGTCCTCATGGTTCGAGGATAAGAGTTATTCCTTCTAGTTTCTCCTATCTTTCCTTTTGAGACTATGTTGTAAAGGGTTGTGACCCTTCTTGATATTCGATTGTATTATATGGTAAATGAGACAATGTCTAAACTTCTATTTCGATTTTTATGAAAAGACTTCGATTATAAAAAGTTTTAATTCCGCATCATTTCTATTACTTCTATTCATGACATAGTAAGGCCTTGTATGAGACCCCTTCAGGGTCGAGTACGTCATGTTACATCTAGGGGCACTCCTGGGTCCTGACAAAATGTCATCAGTATAATGAATATACAAGAATGTATTATGACATAGTAAAACAAACACCTGAACTAAAAGACTAAAGGTAACTAAATTGAAAAAAAAAATAGAAATCATGCTGAAATTCATTAAGTGCTCCAATGGTAAGGATATAAATATATAGGGAAGGAATTTGTCCCCAGATACTTTGCAAATAGTAACTTGATAATTCTCGGCTAGACCAGCCTTAGATATGAGCCATGAGGTCTAAGGCCATATGTGAAAGGGTGAGCTCTATTGTGGAGATTTAACTGACATATACTTATATCCAAGACATTATGAAATCCATATGGCCTTTCAGAATTGAATTTAGGTAAGTTGAACTCCAAAAATTGAACTTGTTGTAAAAGGTATGTGGTGGGAAGGAGCCTTAAGTTAGGGAAGGTGATCACATGTTGGCTGGGGTTGAGATTTGTTAGTAATCTCGATAAATTAATAGGCCATTTGTGATTCTTTGTTATATCTACACCTTACAAAGAGCTCGATTCGAGTTAGGTGTTTGTTATATTCTAATCGGTTATGTATGAATGCACGTTTATTGCTTGTACTGATATCTGGTATACTGTGTGATAGCAAGCATATGAAATGAACTTGTGATTGTAACTTGTGGGCTTAAGTGATCTGGTTCACTGTGCTATTTGATTATTCATGCTTGTTGTGTTAGGTGATTATACATGTTTGATGTGCTTGTTGGTTGGTTCGGGTACCATGCTAGTAAAAGATATTGTTGATTGGCTGTAATTCTGCATATGATATGAATATATATTATTGGCTCATATATCACGACTAATATAATAGTAGATTTGGGTTTGTGTTTTATCAGAGAACTAGGTAAGAGTTTGAGGTTACGTAAGCAGACTGATATTTGTACTATGATCATGTGAGACATGTTTATGCGTTGGTTTGTTCTTGTATTGTTGTTTCATGTAATGTGATTGATAGTGTAATGACCTATTTCCTTTGTTATAGAAAAGCCAATAGGGAAAGAAATTAGGCGAGAAAACTTCTGAGTAGTGACTTGGGAATTCCTAGCCTAGTTCAGATTTGGAAAAAATCTGAGTCATGCGGGGTCTAGGGAAATCTGGTAATGAATGAAAGATATAATTATGTTTTTCATCATATGAGTAGATAGCTCAGACGTTAAAGAACATGTACGACTTTACGGAATCAAATTCTGCCGAGTAGAACTCCCAAAACTTATCTTAGCGTGATCGGGTAGTTTGTGAATGTCATGAGTTCAAGATGTGTTGTGAAATGGGAGTTTTCAACTCAAATTATGACTTTTTATTTTCGTGCAAGCCCCCAAGGTGGAATTATTCCCGCCAGGGCCAGTCCGCTATGGAGGGATGGGGTCTGCCGCAGCGGCTCAGTCGCAAATTTAGTCGGGATTAAAACAAAAAAATGTTATAATTTTGCAACATTCATTCTTGAGATCTAATGAAATGACCCAGGGTTATTTCTTTTAGTTTTTACATGACTTTTGGGGCTAAAGGTAAGATTTTTACTCCCCTAATACATTTTTCAATCCATAGAACGTAGATTCTTGTGAAATTATCCTCGGGGGAAGATTTTGACATGTACTAAGTTGGGTATTGGGATCATGGGTTTGGCCTAGGGTTGATAATGTTGATTGTAATCCAGGTAATTAGGCCTCGTATATTGATCCTTGCCTTAATTTGTTGGTTTTAGACAACGAGCAAAGGGAAAGAATCTGGAAAGGGAAGTTTCAAGCTAAGTGCCTTAGGGGAATTCAAACTTGGTTTCGAGGCAGGTGATTGTTTGATTTCATGTTTGTGTGATATATGTTGGTAATTGCTTCATTGTAATGCATGCATGTATATGAATAAAGTACTATTGATAAAACCTAATGTAAATGAGTATGAACGAATAACTATATGCAATGAATCGAAACTTGATTGTATGATTATGAGAATGTACATTATGAATGTGATTGTGATTGTGATTGTGATTGTGGTTATATTGATTGGATCAGGTGTCACGTTTCGACACACTAACTTGGATCAGGTGTCACGTTCCAACACACATATATATATTGGATCGGGTGTCATGTTCCGATACATATATTGGATCGGATGTTCCGACACATTTATCGGGATCGAGTGTCACGTTTCGACACACTAACAGTTTGGGTATGGGTTCCATGAGAGGACCATTGTGTTGACATATCTAAATGTTATTGAGAATGTGGATTGTATACTGCTCCTGAGATGATAACTGATTTTATATTCTTTAAATACGTGTTTACTATGTTGTGACTGCTTATATATATTGTGCTTACTGGAATAGCCGTGTGATCTACCAGTACATTGTGGTTTTGTACTGATACTGCACTTGCTCATTCTTTGTGGAGTACAGTGCATATTCAGGCAGCTATTGATAGACCTCAACTAGGAGATCAATGATCGAGATCGGATTTCAAAGGTGAGCCAGCTCTTTCAGGCTGCCATGGAGTCCTTCCTTTGTTTAGTCCATTTCTTTTCGGACTTAGACTATTTTCAATATTCTTATCTTAGTTGGGGGTTGTACCCCTTTTTCTTAGACTTGTTGCACTTTAGATGTTTTGGTACTATGACTTTCAATTCTAGGGGTTGACTTCCGCTTTAGTTTTAGTTCATTAGTTTATTGTAAAGACTCGAACTTTATGGGAACTCCGTATTACTAATTTAGTTATTTAAACCTGCTTCCGTAGCTTTAAATGTTTAGTTTTGGTTAAGCTTCTTAGTTGGGTGATAGTTATGGTTCTCCCGATGGAGGGTTAGTGTGGGTGACACTCACAACGGTTCGGGTGGTGACAAAGTTTGTATAAGAGCCCTAGGTTCGTTGATCTCATTGTACCAAAACGAGTCTAGTAGAGTTTTACGTAACGGTACGGAGACGTCTTAACTTTTCTTCGAGAGGCTATAGGACTTTAGGAAATCTCTTTGTTTCTACTGCATTCGTGCTAAGACTTGATTCCAATTGGTATCTAGGTGATACAAATTGGTATATTTCCTCCTTCACTCTATGGTCAGAACTAGAGCAACAGAAGTGGTAACACCAATGCTAGCAAGAGAGGATGCGTCCGTCCAAATAAGCATGTTTCCCTGATTCAATGTGGGCATGTAATGACTAGTGACTAACATGAGGCTTTTTTATTATGTTCTTATGGTTGAAACCTTCATTTTTCATGGATGCTGAATTTGAAGATTCTTATGATTTTTCTTATTGATTGTCATGAGCTACTTTATAAGATGGTTAAGGTAGAGTGATTTAGTGTTGAGGTTATGATATATCGGTTCAAGGGAGAAGCCAAAATATGGTGGTGGTCTCATTTTGAGTGTCGACTAGTAAATATACTACTCATGACTTGGGAAACATTCTATAGCTATCTTTATGGACAAGTATATACACTAAACTTTGAGGGATAGGAGGAGAGATGAGTTCTTGAATACAGAGCAACATAATAGATTCACTGAAGCCTATAACGCCAAATTTTGTGTTTTATCCAAATATGGTACTCCACCTTGCTTCAGTCTAAAATAGCAAAGTCAGTGCTTTGTGAAGGGATTAAGGTCAAATTCGCAAATTCAAGCTTTTAGGTGGCTGCTTTAGGGAAAAAAATTTAGGAAGTGGTCGATTTTGTGAAAGAGGTAGAAGGGGGTGAAGTCAAAAGACTTACCCAAGGTGACAACATTCAAGATGTTTTGTAACGAAGGGCTAGATAATGAACACCATTACTTTGGAAAATGCATTAAGTATTGTTGTTATAACATGTGTTGGTTGCTTAGTTAATGATGAAATTATGTTGCGACAATTGAGGTTAGAATTTCCACTACAAATTCCTAGATTGAGTGCATATCAAGGAGGGTCATGATACGACTTCTCCAATAGCAATGATGCTTACTTGGTTAAGTTATTAAGTGTGTTACAATTGTGGAGAACCTAGACATATGAGGGGAGATTATCCCTACACGCGCCTGTTTAACCCTGCACCGCAGCAGACCAGAGCAGTTGTACTAGCGGGCATCGGTAGTAATGGCAGGGGACGTCCACAAGGTAGGCAAGGAGGAAATCAGCAAGGTCGTAGAGGCCGGGGAAATGATATTGGAGGCAGGGGAGCAATGCAGCTAGGCAAGAAGGTTTCCCGTCAAGATGATAGGGCGCAATTTTATGCCTTTCTAGGCAAGACCGAGGCGGAGACATATGATACAGTGATCACAAGTACTATTCTTGTCTTTGACCGGATGGCTAATGTGTTGTTTGATCCGAGTTCTACCTTTTTTGACATGTCAGTTCAGTTTGCCTTGGGATTTGTTGCGGTTTGTGATATACTTGATGCCCCCATCCATTTTTCTACCCCAGTTGGAGAGTATGTCATAGTCACCTATGTTTATCGTGCTTGTCCTGTTATGTTTATGGGTTTCCAAACATGGGCTGATTTGGTTATTTTGGATATGACTGACTTTGATATAATCTTAGACATGACTTGACTGTCCTGTTCGCTTGACTTTTTCCTTTGTCCTTGTCCATTCTTGGAGCACAATAGTCAGAAGACCTGTGACTAGCCTTACCACAATTGTAGCAATTTCCCTTAAATTCCTTCTTGGCCTGCTTTGACTTCTGTCTGTTGGACTTCTTTCTTCTTTTTGCCTTTGGTGGGAGCCTCTTCAACAATACTAACTCCTATTATTTTCGAGCTCCCACGAGACTTCTTTTCGGCAGTCTTGTTATCTTGTTCAATCTAGAGCTAAATCACAAGATCTTCAATATTCATTTCCTTGCGTTTGTGTTGTAAATAATTCTTGAAGTCGTTCCACGAAGGTGGTAACTTCTCAATTATTGCAGCCATTTGAAAAGCTTTATTCAATACCATATCCCCAACAATAAGAACATGGAAAATAAGTTGAAACTCTTGTTCTTGTGATCCAACAGTTTTTCTATCTGTCATATAATTATAGTCTAAAAACTTTGTGACCACAAACTTCTACAAGCATGCATATTCTGTCTTATATTTTTACTCAAGTGCATTCCACAATTCTTTCGAAGTTTTCAATGTTCTGAAAACAATATATAAGTCATCCTCTAAAGCACTTAAAATGTAGCCCTTACATAATAAGTATACATGTTTCCATGCTTCAATAATCACAATTTTTTCTCTGTTTGACATATCGGCAACATGCATTGGAGCTTCATTATTGGTAAATTTCTGCAGACCAAGAGTGGTAAGCGAGAGAAATACCCGTTGTCACAATCATTTGAAATTTACACCAAGAAAAATTTCCCGATTTCTCTGCTTGTGGTACATCAGTTCAGGTTTATGCAGCAACAACCACCGAAGTCGTAGCACTATCAATTGTCATTTATGATATACAAAAATCGATACAACTGATTTAGTAAGCAATAAATTAAATTTCAAACTTAATAGGAGTATAAAACAACGAAGGTCTTTGGCACCACCCACAAATACATATTTACAAATAAACCATTAATTTCCTTAAGATTGTTATGCAATTTGTATTTAAAATCAATACTAATGATTAAAAAAACTTTGCAGAAACAGTAAATTCCAAAGTTCAAACCATGTAATGAAGAAAAGAAATCAATTAACAGAAATTAGTGATTGTAAAAGATACAAGAATCTATAACAATTGTATGACAGAACGAAAACAAAATCGAGCCCACCGAATGAAAAACATTTGCTTAAGGAAGTTATTTCCCTATAGTATTCGAGGTTTGAATTGGAATATATCTTTTCAGGATAGAACGATTCTATTCACCAGTATATTAATACCCAAAAAAATGATGTTAGCAATCCACTCAACGACATTAAAGTACACAAATAATGAATTTGTGTAAAAGAAGAAGAAGAATTTCAGATATTTCGTAAGTGAAAAGTTCGAGGTATTTATAGCCAAGAAGCACTAGTTCCAAAAGCTTGAAACCTTTCAAAAACCACACGACCCTTCATGAATGTTTGAAACCCTTCAGAACATCCATGATTGTTCCTGAAAGTTACAAAGTTTCAGAACCATCTATTCCAATGGTGGGAAATTCAAATAAAATGAGAAATATGTTTTAAACACGGGACACATAGATGCGAGTCGGGTTGGGTCATTTCGGCTAATTATTTAAATAATTCAGAAGGTTTTGACCATTTAATTTAATCAAATAAATAAATAATTTAAAAAATTTTTGTCTAAAAATAATCTCTCGATCGATCATTTTCCAAAGTCAAAGCCATAGTCGAGCCAAGCGAGTGACGACAACGACAACGCGAAGGGGGTCCCTCTTTCCAACCCTCTTAAAAATTAGTAGAAGTGCTTCTTTATTTAAACACTTGAGCTTTCCTTTCCACTACCTATGAGGGAAAAAATTCTTTTTTCTTACTGAAGCATAAGAAAACCTTTCAAATTCCTCTTTTCATCTTCCCTTCATTTCCCATTATTTCTTACTACATGCCCAACAATAAATTCACATGTTCTCATAATTATTACAATAGATTTATCCTTGTATGAATTGGATGAAGGAAATGAAAATATTGAATTGGCAGACTATTCTTTCTTATAATAAGATAAAATATTCTCTAAGTTTTCATTATAATAAGATAAAGTATGATCTTAACATCAATCCTGTCTTAATTTTGGCTTTCAACAACAAGGACATGTGCAAAATCCTAGGACACAATGTGGTTTACATCCACAAGAACATCTATCCATATAAATATTGTCTTTCTTGAATAAAACATTCCTCCTTATTCCGTCAGTACATCCACAAATTCCCTCAATACAAATCGGAATTCCAAGTCAACAAGATGCACGATCACAATCTTTTGTTGTTTTCACACATTTTACCCTTTTCTAATGCCATGCATGATTGTCAACCTATATCAAAAATAAAAATAAATGTTAATGTCATTAGTTCAAGTAAATTCATTGAAAATATAGAGAAATCAAACATATATAATTTCTTCAAATTACTACAACTATTTTTATAATGAAGGTCAACCAATCAATATCGATATGATCTCTTGATCTTCGTTGATTTTGTAATCTTTAAATGTATACCAAATGAAGAAATATATATTTCTTATATTGTTTTTTATACGTCTGAATTTAGTTAGGAACTATGTTTAACAAAAAATGAAGTTTTAAAATATTTCAGAATATTTGTTTGGCAATGCTAGATTTGGCTATGACAATTGCCTTGGTGGAATCGTATAGTCAATCAAAATATCTAAATTTACTCTAAACTATTAAATTAGTACTTATGTATTCTCTGTAATAGTTTGATTCATACATTGGTGAGAAATTAAATAGATCTAAATATACCCTTAAATAATTAAAAATACCCAAAAAATAATGTTACATGGGTTCCACTAAATCAATCAAATCAGAAACATTCTTCTTTGATGAAAAAGATTGTTATTGGGAGAAAATATATTTGAGAAAAAATATAATAATATGGATCAATAATTAAACATATAAAAAATGTTAACCTTTTCCATATACATATGTGTATGTATGTGGCATATGTTAGTCCGTATGTGTATAAAGAAAAATAATTATTGACATATCATATAGGAGGAAATAAATGAGTGGGATAGAGGGAGAGGGAAAGAGAAGGGGAGGGGAAAAGGAAAAGAATCTTAACCAAGAAAAATGAACACCCAAGAAGAGTAAATACAATGGTTGATTCCTTCTTCATCTTCTATACAACTTAACTATATCTTAAATCTCAATGATAATATTTTTATTTTGTATATTGATTGAAAAACAAGGCTTAATATTTATAAGACATAGGTGGTATACCAACTTACCAAGTGAATTCAATCATTAAATTTTTAATCTAAAAGAAGTGGGTAAATTAAAAATTAAATGCAACTAGTCAAATATTCTTTAGAAGTTGGAAAATAATATTAGTCAACTTTTGCACTTATAGTTAGAGTTAAAATAACAATTAGATTTATGCAATCCATATCGTTGACACTCAATTTTGATCGACTTATATCTCATTTTGATAACTATTTGGTTAAATAAATATTTTTAAAATTAATTTATTTTCCTTATATATGTAAACTAGTATAAAAACTTTATCTTAATTATTACTAGTTGTCACGACCTCAACTGCATTGAGGGACACAACACTAAACAAACTGGTGGGAGAACCAACTAAACCCGAAACCAATCCAACACCACTTAAGAAAAACCAAATCCATAATATAAAATAAGGAGCAATTTAGACATTAGAAAAATGTGACTCCCCATGAACTCAACTCAATCATCTAAGAACAAACAATACGAAAATTGTCACGCCCTAAGCATACACCCTGGACCTGGACGACACTCAAGAACCGTTGCTGCTCCTGAAGAAACCCTTGTCTTGACTGACTACTAAGTGGAAGACTAACTCATCCATATACAACATCAAAACTGAAGAATTGCTTACAACAATTTACTGAATCTCCAAACTATCCAAAAATACTGAATATGAAACATAATGTTTTAAAATAAAACATTATTGAAAGACACTCCAAAACTTTCAATCTATGAAATCTTTACTGTCTAAAAAGGTGTCACAACTAGATCCACAAGCCCTCAAAGTCCGACTACTAACAATATTACAAGACTGGAGTCCTCACCAAAAGTTGACGAACGGATGATTTGATCTCAATGGAACACATGTTGATGATCCTAAATACCTGATTCTGCATCATGAAATGACGCAGATCGAATGTCATCAGTACATTGAATATACGAGCATGTAATATGACATAATAAAATAAACACCTGAACTAAAAGACTAAAGGTAACTAAATTGAAAAATAATATAAATCATGTTGAAATTCATTTAGTGCTCCGATGGTAAGGATATATATATATATATATATATATATATATATATATATTTAAGTGTGTAAAAAATTGAAGATAAGAAAATGACAGGGAAGGAATTTGGCCCCAGATACTTTTTGAATAGTAACTTGAAAATTCTCAGCTAGACCACGTTTAGATATGTTCCACAATAGGTGAGGTCTAAGGTCATATGTGAAAGGGTGAGGTCATTTGTGGATATTTAACTAACATATACTTATATCCAAGATATTAAGAAATCCATAAGGCCTTTCAAAATCGAATTCTGGGAAGTAGAACTCCAAAAATTGAACTTGATGTAAATGGTATGTGGTGGGAAGGAGCCTTAAGTTGGGGAAGGTGATCATACATTGGACGGGGTTGAGATTTGTTTGTAATCTGGCTAAATGAATAGGCTATTTTGATTCTTTGTTTATTCTAGGCCAAGAACAAGACAAGGCCCTTTGCAAGGGGAAAAATCTAGCTATTTACAACTTCCAAGGGGCTTGATTCGAGTTAGGTGGTGGTTTTATTCTAATGGGTTATGTATAAATGCATGTTTATTTCTTGTAGTGTTATATTTTTCGATGTATGATAGAAAGCATATGAAATGAACTTGTGATTGTAACTTGTAGGTTTAAGTGGTCTAGTTCATTATGCTATTTCACTATTCATGCTTGTTGTGTTATGTGATTATCCATGCTTGATGTGCTTGTCAGTTGGTTTGGGTACCTTGCTGGTAAAAGATATTGTTAATTAGCTCGGATACCATGCATGGTATGATTATATACAGTTGGCTCAGATATCACGACTGGTATGATATTAGATTTGGGTTTGTGTTTTATAAGAGAACTTGGTAAGAGTTTGAGGTTATGTAAGCAGACTGATACTTGTATTATGATCATGTGGGACATGTTTATGCATTGGTTTGTTCTTGTATTGTTGTTTCATGTCATGTGATTGATAGTGTAACGACCTGATTCCGTCGTTATAGAAAAACCAATAGGGAAAGAAATTGTCCAGAAAACTTTTGAGTAGTGACTAGGGAATTCCTAGCCTAGTCCAGATTTGGACAAAATCTGAGTTATGTGATTTCTAGAGAAATCTAGTAATGAATGAAAGAACTAAGTATGATTTTCATCATATGAGTAGATAGCTAAGACTTTAAGAAACTCGTAGGACTTTACGGAATTGAATTCGAGCGAGTAGAAATCCTGAAACTGATCTTAGCGTGATCGGGTAGTTTTTGAATGTCATGAGTTGAAGGTCTGTTGTAAATTGGGAGTTTGGAACTCAAATTTGGACTCTTTGTTTCCGTGCAAGACGCCAAGGTGGGATTATTCCTGCCAGGGTGGGGATGTTGTGGTGGGATGGGGTCCGCCGTAGAGGCCCAATCGCAAATTAAGTCGGGATTAAAACCCAAACACTTTATTATTCTGCAATATTTGTTCTTGACAACTTAGGAACAATCCAAGGTTATTTCATGAAGGTTTTCCACGACTTTAGTGGTTAAATGTAAGGTTTTTACTCTCCTAATCCATTTTTCGATCCGTAGAACGTAGATTCTCGGGTAATCATCCTTGGGGGAAGGTTTTGACCTGTAATTAATGGTGGAAAAATCCCTAAGTTGGGTATTGGGATCATGGGTTTGGCCTAGGGTTGATAATGTTGATTGTAATCTGTGTAATTAGGCTTCGTATATTGATCCTTGCATTAATTTGTTGTTCTTAGACCACGAGCAAGCAGAAAGAATCTAGAAAGGGAAGATTCAAGTGCCTTAGGGTGATTCAAGTTTTGTTTCGAGGTAGGTGATTGTTTGATTTCATGATTGTGTGATATATGTTGGTAATTACTTCATTGTAATCCATGCATGCATGTATGTGAATGAAGTACTATTGATCAAACCTAATGTAAATGAGTATGAACAAATAATTATATGTCATGAATCAAGACTTGATTGTATGATTATGAGAATGCACATTATGAGTGTTATTGTGATTGTGGTTATGTTGGTTGGATCGGGTGTCACATTTCGAATCACTAACATGGATCGGGTGTCACGTTTCGACACACACACACACACACACACACACATATATATATATATTGGATTGGGTGTCACGTTTGGACACATACATTGTATTGGGTGTACGTTCCGGCACACTAACAATTTAGGTATGAGTTCCGTGAGAGGACCATTGTGTTGACATATCTAAATGTTATTGAGAATGTGGATTGTACATTGCTTCTGAGATGATAACTGATTTTATATTCAGTATATGCGTTTTTACTATGTTGTGACTTCTTATATATATATATATATTTTGCTTACTGGAATAGTCGTGTGATCGTACTAGTACACTGTGGTTGTGTACTGATACTGCACTTGCTCATTCTTCATTGAGTACAGGGCATCTTCATGCCGCTATTGATAGACCTCAACTAGGAAATCAGTGATCAAGACTGGATTTCAAGGGTTAGCTAGCTCTTTCAGGCTGCCATGGAGTCCTTCCTTTGTTTAGTCCATTTTATTTTCGTACTTAGACTATATTCAATATTCCTATGTTAGTTGGGGTTGTACCTCTTTTTCTTAGAATTGTTGCACTTTAGATGTTTTGGTACAATGACTTTCAATTCTAGGGGTTAACTTCTGCATTAGTTTTAGTACATTAGTTGCTTGTTAAGACTTCGGAGTTTATGGATCTCCATATTAATTATTTAGTTATTTAAACCTTCTTCCGTAGCTTTAAATGTTTAGGTTTTGGTTAAGTTGCTTAGTTGGGTAATAGTTATGGTTCTCCCATCGGAGGGTTAGTGTGGGTGCCACTCACGACGGTCTGGGTCATGACAGATAGTTTATGTGTTGTTGGTAATTGTTGTTATATTGTGTATTCCTTGTAATTAATATTTGGTAGTTAACTGCTTATATGTATATGTTGGAACGACTGCATGATCCTACTTGTACACGGTGGTTGCATACTGATATTGCGCTTGTTTCTTTTATTGTTGAGTGCAACGAATCTTCTAGAGGTGGATCCGAGACCTCAGTCTAGAGACATGTGATTTCGAGTCGAAGGGTGAGATTTATCTTTCAGGCTTCTATGGATTTATCTACATTTTATTGTCCATTTGTTTGGACATAGACTATTCATTTTTGTTATGTTTAGCTTTAGGGGTGTATCCTAGTTGAATTGTTTTAGAGTTTTTGTAGAGTGACTTTCAGTTCTTAGGGGTATTTCTGCATTGGTTTTTTTTTTTTTTAGACGATTGAGTTGTGCTTATGGGGACTTAATTGTTTATGTCTAAACTACTTCCTTTTTTTTAGATAATATAATATATTTGGTTTTGATTAAATGGTGTTGGGTTGGTATCGGGTTTAGTTGGTTCTTTCATCGGTTCGTTTAGTGTTAGTGCCACTCATCAAAGTCAGGATTATGACAAGTACTAATAATTTAGAAAAAAAATTATATACTAGTTTACATATATTAAGAAGGGAAATTAATTTTAATAGTATTTATTTAACCAAATAGTTATCACAATGAGATATAAGTCTATCAAAATTGAGAATCAACAATATGGATTGCATAAATCTAATCCTTATTTAAACTCTAAATATAAGTGCAAAAGCTAATTAATATTATTTTCCAACTTCCAAAGAATAGTTGAATAGTTGCATTGAATTTTTAATTTACCAACTTCTTTTAAATTTAAAATTTAATGATTGAATTCACTTGGCAAGTTGGTATACGACCTATGTCTTATTAATATGAAGACTTTTATTTTGAATCAATATACAAAAATAAAAAGATTATCATTGAGATTTGAGATATAGTGACGTTGTATAAAAAAGATGAAGAAGAAATCAACCATTGTATTCACTCTTCTTTGGGTATTCACTTTGCATCTCTTCTAAGCTTAAACCACAATATTTTTACACATAGTTAAGGGTTTAAACAATGTTGATCAATATTTTTGCATACATTAATGCTTTCAAGCTATAGAGCAAGGATGATAGGGATGAACTGAGTTCTTCCTCACGCCCTACATCTATTACATCTATCTAAATTCAATAAAAGTTTAAAATAGGGTTTTATCTTAGACTTTGAGTATTCTTGAGTTGAGTAGTATTGTTGAGTTGTGAGTACTTGATATATGAGTATTTAGTTTTTTATATTGTTATTGAGATCCTTGAATTTTTTATTTTTTTTTGGAACCCCATGATAACATAAATTTGTCTTAAACTGATTTTCTGAGTAAGCAAAGATGAGTTTTGAGAAAGAGTATATG
Source organism: Solanum commersonii (assembly GCA_029007595.1). Lineage (NCBI taxonomy): Eukaryota > Viridiplantae > Streptophyta > Magnoliopsida > Solanales > Solanaceae > Solanum > Solanum commersonii. Next base: position 105,528 of record JAJTWQ010000011.1, read on the forward strand.
AGAACTGGGTATTCCCAAATGTATCACTTTTTACATTGAAAAAAAAAAGTAATTTTGAATTATAAATGAGTTTAGAGATATTTCAGAGTAGTTACCTCTTTTAAAAGAATATTTTGAACAATTACCTCAAATTGAGAAAGAGTATGCTTTGAACATTTGAGCATGAGTATATATTTATTGAGAGTAATATTGAGCACCGATATGAGGATGAGTTTAGACAACTAAGATTCCTCGTAAACCATGTAGCCAATATTGGTAAATTATCGTGCATTTTAGGCAACTCCTTATTTCACTACAACAAATATGATATATAACTACGAAATTATTAGCTTCAACTTGAAATTTGTCTCTAATTGTTCACTTTTAGTGACAAAATTGCTTTCCAAGCTTAAATATATGGGATAGATACTTTTAGTGACGAAATATAAAAGTTTGTAACAAAGTTTTGTCCACTAGTGTTTCCCACCAAAAAATATATTGGCGCCATTTATTGACAGATTCAAAGTTACCAGTGACACGTTATTTCGTCACAAATGATGTATCTAATTCATGACAAATTATTATTTTTTGTAAAATTAATTGATCTATGGACACAATATAATTTAGTCTCAAAAGCTATGTTGTTACAATAGTGACAAATTAGAGTTTGTAGTTAAATATTATAAGCTTTAGGTATAAAAATGTATTGTCTCTAATCAACCCGTGATTCAGTGACAACAAAAAATTGTCACAAAATATTTAAGGGGTTAAATAGCGATGATTTAAAATTTGCATTCGAATAAATCAACTATTTTCCACAAAAAAAAGTTCATAGCTAAATATAAAATTTTCTTTGTCTACGATTATTCATAATTAGAGAAAATGTCATAAACGGTCCCTCAACTATTGGAGTAGGTCTAAAATAGTCTTTTAAATATACATTTATCAGATTTAGTCCATTAACTACTCAAAATGTTATAAAGTTTGGTCTCTTAATTATATACTTACTATTTTTAATTCCTTAACTCTACACTTACTTGTTTTACTCCTTCAAATATTCAAATTTTTATCAGTTTTGTCTCTGACTATTTTTTATACAAATAGATTAGATTTTTATTAACAGAACTCATGGGTCTATGAAATGAAATCTTTAACCCATTTTCCAGTTGTTTCTCTTTCTCCGCTACTTTTTCTTCAAATTACAATTAAGAAAAGCACATTACCTCAATGATTCAAAATAAAATTCATGGGAAAATAGAGAAGTCATGATTTTCATTTAATGGAGGATGAAATGAAATATATTGTTGTTGCTAATGAATTGAAAATGCTATAATTTATTATAAAAAGAAAACTATTATTTCCTGTTAGGTGTAGACAGAGATATATTTATAATTTAATAGAAAAGAATATCTTGCAATTAGAATAAACTTAAAACATCGCTACTCACATATTTTGATTTCAAATTTTGTACTCCAACGATTTTACGAAAGGAAATTTGTTTAAGTTTTTAAAAGTTGAAATTTATAAAATGGTAGATTTACAACCATATTTTAAGATTAGTTTTATTTTGAAATAGATCAATTTTACTATTCTGTTCATTTAATTCTATGTAGAGAATTTGAATAATAATATCAAATCTTTTATTTATTTAATATGATTTTTTTTAAATCACGTTGATTTTGCACCGTTGAGCACTAAAGTAGGGAACATTTTATTATCAATTGTTGAGGTCAAGTTCTTTCCATAAGAGTAATTTGATGAAAGAGTAGCGGGTAGAGAGAAACAATTGAAAATATTGGTTAAACATTTAATTTCACTTTAAACATGAGTTTTGTTAGTATAAACATAAGCTACTTGTACAAAAAATAGACAGAGACCAAACCTGATAAAGTTTTGAATACTTAAAAAAAGAATAAAACCAGTAAGTGTATATCTAAGAGATCAAACTTGATAATATTTGGTATAATTAAAAGATTAAATACGGTAAATGTATGGGTAAAGGACTATTTTAGGCCTAGTACAATAGTTCAGGGACCTATTATGACATTTTCTCTTCATAATTTCAAGTGACAATTTACGAAAAGAATAATACAAGTGGTTCCCAAGAAATACACAAAGTTCATTCGTTAATTAGGGTGGAAAAAAAATTAAAACCAATGAATTCAGTCGATTTTATAAAAATAAAAAATTTAGTTCATCAATTTTCTTAATGTCACGACTTGAGTCTACACCCTGGACGTGGCCGACACTCAAGAACCATTGGTGGTCCCCAAACTAACCCTCGTCCTGGTTGACTAGAAGCAAAAGACTAACTCAAGCATACAAAATCATTAAAAATGGATAAAAAATCATTGAACTCAATTACAAATCTTTAACTCAAATGAATAACTTTGAATGAAAATAATATACTCCACTCGTCATAAAATAGGCAACTTAAGTCTTAAAAACATTTAACAAAATAAATGAACAGACTTCTGAAACTCTACTGTCTATCTATGAAGCCTCTAACTGACAAAAATGGAAGTCAGGACAAGACCCACGACATCCTAACAACTGATATAACTGGAAGTACAAGTCAAACCCTCCAGAAGCAAGGATGCTCACCATAGCTAACTCGAACTGCTTGCGGTATCAACAAAGCGTCTGTTGATGATCCTAAATACCTATATCTGCATCATAAAACGATGCAGGACAAATGGCTTAGTGCATGGAATGTACAAGAATGTAAGGGGAATTCTAAAGCATAACATAAACTTGAACTGGTGGGATAGAAACATACTTACCTTTTCTCAACTCACTCAAGTCAACTCAACTTAAAGAAACATAGTTCAACTCAATGATAAAATATTAGACTTAGTGAAATAAGGCACAACTCAATAAGAAGATACTTGACACTAGGTACTCAAGTCTGGATACTCAACTCAATATAAAGAAACAATAAAAGATGCAATATATGGAAAGCTCTTAAAATTGTACATAACAACTCAATTTATTAGAACATACAATACAACTCTGTTTGTATGAAAGAATACAAAATAAACTTTGTGTATATAAGATTACAAAACATCTCTGTGTATATAAGAATACAAAATATCTTTGTGGGAGTTTATCTAACCCGCAACCATCTATATGAGCTTAAGTGATGGTACATCATTTTGCCTCATGCTGCCATGGTCGTCCTATACCTTACTGGGGGTATAGAACCTAACTCACTAAGAGGATCCACTAGTCAATGCTAAAAATAACTAAGGAATCATCTAAAAAGTATGGCCCTTTTTCTACCCACGTTGGCTACATGGTTTATGGAGGCTGTGAGTTGTTTGAACTCTCCCCCATATCGGTGTTCAATACTACTCCCAAAATATACTAGCTCATATGTTTGAAAACATAACTCTTTCTCTGTTTTGAGCATGAGTATATATTTATTGAGAGTAATATTAAGCACCGATATGAGGATGAGTTTAGACAGCTAAGATTCCTCATAAACCATGTAGCCAATATGGGTAAAGGATCGTAGATTTTAGGCGACTCCTTATTGCACTACCTCAAATATGATATATAACTAGGAAATTATTATCTACGACATGAAATTTGTCTCTAATTGTTCACTTTTAGTGACAAAAATTACTTTTCATGCTTAAATATATGGGATAGATACTTTTAGTGATGAAACATAAAAGTTTGTAACAAAGTTTTGTCTACTAGAGTTTCCCACCAAAAAATATATTGGCGCCATTTATTGAGTACGGTTAGTCACAGATTCAAAGTTACCAGTGACACATTATTTCGTCACTAATGATGTATCTAATTCGTGAAAAATTATTTTTTTTGTAAAATTAATTGACCTATGGACACAATATAATTCCGTCTCAAAAGTTATGTTGTTACAATAGTGACAAATTAGAGTTTGTAGTTAAATATTATAAGTTTTAGCTATATAAATTTATTGTCTCTAATCAACCCGTGGTTCAAAAAATTGTCACCAAATATTAAGGGGTTAAATAACTACAATTTAAAATTTGCATTTGAATAATTCAACTATTTTCCACAAAAAAAAAAATTCATAGCTAAATACAAAATTTTCTTTGTCTACGATTATTCATAATTAGAGAAAATTTCATAAACGGTCCCTCAACTATTGGAGTAGGTCTAAAATAGTCTTTTAACTATACATTTATTAGATTTAGTCCTTTAACTATTCAAAATGTTATAAAGTTTGGTCTCTTAATTATATACTTGCTATTTTTAGTTCCTTAATTGTACACTTACTTGTTTTACTCCTTCAAATATTCAAAATATCAGGTTTGTCTCTGACTATTTTTTATACAAATAGTTTAGATTTATATTAATAAAACTCATGGGTCTATGAAAGAAAATCTTTAACCAATTTTCCGGTTGTTCTCTTTCCCCACTACTTGTTTCTTCAAATTACAATTAAGAAAAGCACATTACCTCAATGATTCAAAATAAAATTCATATGAAAAAATAGAAGTCGTGATTTTTATTTAATGGAGAATGAAATGAAATATATTGTTTCTGCTAACGACTAGAAAATGCTAAAATTTATTATGAAAAGAAAAATGTTATTGCATGTTAGGTGTAGAGAGAGATTTATTTATATTTAATAGAAAAGAATATCTTGCAATTAGAATAAAATTAAAACTTTGTTAAGCACATATTTTGATTTCAAATTTTGTAATCCAACGATTTTACTGAAGGAAATTTGTTTTAGTTTTTAGAAGTTGAAATTTATTAAATGGTGGATTTACAACCATATTTTAAGATTAGTTGTATTTTGAAATAGATTGATTTTACTATTATGTTTGTTTAATTCCATGTAGAGAATTTGAATAATAATAATATCAAATCTTTTTTTTATTTTATATCATTTTTAAAAAAAATCACGTTGATTATGCACTGTTAAGCAATAAAGAAGGGAACATTTTATTATCAATTGTTGAGGTCAAGTTCTTTTCATAAGAGTAATTTGATGAAAGAGTAACGGGTAGAGAGAATGTCACGACCCAAGGGTACCCACTAGATGTAACACGGCGTACTCGACCCCGAAGGGGTCTAATACAAGCCCTTAGCATATCATAAACATAAGTAATATAAATGATGCGGAATTAAAACTTTTTACAATCGATGTCTTTTCATAAAATCAAAATAGAAGTCTAGACATTGTCTCATTTACAATCGAATATCAAGAAGGGTCACAGCACTATACAACACAGTCTCAAAAGGAAAAATAGGAGAAACTAAAAGGAATAACTCTTGTTCTCGAACCATGAGGACTCACCAAAGCAAGGAGAGAATCAACCCAAGCTTTCTACCAAAGGAGAGCAAATCTTAACAACCGAGACCTACACTTACAGAAAAATGTAGAAAATATGGGTTAGTACTGTAACATTTCGGAAAGTTGTAGACTAAACTAGTGATTAACCTAAAACGAGTAGGCTAAGTTAGAGCTTGACGTTAGAATTAGAGCCTTAAAGATACCTTAAAATTCATGGTTTGGTGTTAGGAGGTCAAGGCCTAAACCCCAAGGACCAACCTTGAGTCCTTGAGGAAAGGACCCTTAGGGCTGCCTGGCAGTGACCCACGAGAGGTTTCCACACCACGTGGATCAACCCACCCCCCGTAGGGGGGCTGCGTGGGTGAAGCCCTTGTCGAATCTACTTAAGGCAGTAGCCACAGGCAGGACCCACGCCTCGTGGATGGGTCCACGCAATGTGGCATGTCTCCGTAAGTCGAGGCCCCAAAAGTCTAGTCCCAGAAAGGAACCATGGTTGATCAGCACGGGCCATGGTCCCATCCACGGTCCGTGGGTCCCCAGTCGTGGATCATCCCTGAAACTGCCTTTTTGGCAGTTGAGTCTAGGGGTTCCTTGGTAATTTCCTTATTAATTAATGGTTATGTGGCATCATTTTAAGATTATTTTAAAGGACTATATAAGTATTTTTCCCACCTAAAATAACCTATCTAAAGTCATATTCATAAATCCCCAAAACCAAATCAAAACCTCTCCAAAAATTTCTCTCTCTAAAACCTCCATTGAAGAAGAAGAAAAAGTCAAGGTCTAGGGCTCAAGAACTCACCTTTTCTCCCCAAGTTCGTGAAGGATCTTCAATTAAGGTATGGTAATTTTGTTTCATGGTTAACTTTTCATCAATGAAACGATAAATTCTCAATTTCAAAGTAGATGAAATCTCCAAAAACTTAGGTCTTCTATTCCAAGCCATGGATTCATTGTCAAAATGTTTTCATTGATTTAGTTATTATATATTATGAATGAATTGTTCATTATAATAGTTTTTATGAGAAAATCCCCCATGAATCTATGTATTCCCCCTAACCCTAGTTTGTGACTTGTGAATTGGGTGAATTGTAGTAATCATGAAGTTGTGCTTATAGTAGTTTGGTTCATTTAATCATGTCACCATATATATCTAATGTAGTAATCCTAGATTCATTGGTTGAATGTGATCTATAGACTTGAAGGAAAAATATGAGAATTGATTATATGTGTAAGACTTGTGTGTATACAATATGATTGCTTTGAGAGTAAAGGAACTACATTATAATCTAATTGTTGTGTTGATTGGATGATTATCCTCATATACACACTTAGGTATGAATAGAGTACAATGTGAAAGGTTTTTCACATGCAATGATTCTTAAATTTGAAGACTAGTCTCACCTATTGAATTTAGGAGCTTTAGAATGAGTTTGTTGGATTGAGTGCCAAGATATTCTTCCTTAAATATAACTATAAGTTAAGGCGTAATATGAACTCAATGGTAATGAATGCTTAGCACTGAGAGGATATGATTATGAGATGGGAGCTTCTACACTAGTTGAGTCCAGCTTCCTAAATGGGTTCCTTTAACACTAGTTGAGTCCGGATTCCCAAAGTAGTTGTCTCATGAAATGGAAACCTTCTACCATAGTTGAGTCCGGATTTATAGAAGCAATATCCTTATCCCATAAAGTATGTGCCCACATAGTTGTTTAGATAGTGGATCCACGTAATCTAAGAGTTTTACTTCTACCTTAGGCAAGTAAGACAACCCCTTTTATGTGTGGGATAGACACCAGATTCCATGATTTGGCTCTCATGGTCTATGTCAGTTAAATCTAATCCCACTGTGATAGAATGAACTAGAATTGGAGTTATGAACTATAATCACTTAATAAGTTTTCCTTAGTGTGGATAGGAGTATGGGATCTTATTCATACATCGCACAAGGTTTCTTTGATGGTTCTTATGGTTGGTTTCCTTTATGATAAGATGATCAATATGTCGAATATGTTTGTACCTTATGTTTTTACACTTGTTTCTATGATGGTTCATAAACTTGGTAAAGTGTATAGTTTCAACAAAAATGTCTCTTTTTAGCATGTTTAATGATTTTTATGCATAGCTACCATACTTAGTGCAATTTTGTACTAACCTATATTTCTTCTATATTTTCTACAAAGTGTAGGTTCCGGCGTTCGAGGAAATTTCTTCTACTTTCAAGCTTGGATAGGCTATTTTCCAAAGCTTGTGGTATGTCCTCATCGATCTGAGGACAAGTGCTATATTGTTGATTCATTTCCATCATTGTACTAGATATTTTCATATTTTCTATTGTAAGGGTTGTGACCCTATTATTTTGAGACTTCGATTGTAGTAGATGGCTTAATGAGACTTTGTCTAGACTTCCACTTTACTTCTATGAAACTGTTCTTAAAGACTTGAAATTGTGTTTTGTTCTTTATTATTCTATACTTATGTGATGATGTTATGCTAAGTGGCTTACTTGGGTCCTTTTTGGGATTCCATGTGCCATATTACGTCTAGGGGGTACCCTTGGATCGTGACAAGTACAAAATTGCACTAAGTATGGAAACCATGTAATAAAATCCTTAAAACCTGCTAAAAGGGACAATTCAGTTGAAACCACGCACTTTATCATTTTTAAGAGTCATCATATACCATTGTGTAAATACATAAGTCAAACCAACTCATAAGCAACCCTTAAGTTAAACTTGTGCAATCTGTAGACAAGATCCCATAATCCTATCTAATACTAAGTACCACTTTTAGGATACAATAATCATACATATCATAACGTGTCCTCATCCATAGCCAATACTCATAAACAAGGAAACATTCATATTCATTAACTTGTAACAAGGAAAGCCACTCATAAGAACAATCCATATCATACATGCATAAATTCACATATTTTCATAGCATAATAAAACCACACCATGACCCCTTTCCAAAGACTACTTGTGCATTGCATAAGTGAAGTCCCATACCTCCACTCACACTAAGTAGAACTCCTTGAGAAGTCATAAGTATAGTTCATGTTCATGTTCTTGTCATATTCATTTTCTTGTCATATAGGGAAATAGCCTTAACTGACATAGACCATGTGAGCTACATGGAATCCGGTGTCATATCTCAACCAAAAAGAGATGTCCTACTTGCCTAAGGTAGAACTAAATGTAGTAGCTTTTAGGTGGATCCACTAGCTAAAGACCTATGTGGGCACATAGTTATGGGATAGGGAGATTGCTTCTAGAAACCGCAAACCTATTGTATTGACGAGGTAGCTTCCATCTCAGGAGATTACTTTAGATGACCCGACCTTTTGAATTGACGGGAGGGCCTCTACGTAACATTCCATATCCACTCGGTGCTAAGTATTACTTTCCCAATTTACATAGTTAGTATTGAGTTACATTTACATGTAGGAAGGAGTATCTTACCCTTCATTCAACACAACTCATAAAATAGCTCATAGATTCAATTAGGTGAGAATGGATTTTCAACCTTAGAATCGTTAGTATGTGAGTAAACCTTTCACATCATGATCATAGTGTGTTCATGAGAATAGCCTTTCAATCAACACAACAATACTATCATAGTCATAGACATTTCTTGCATAGTCTTGTGTAAGGGTATGGGGAGAATAATCTTTCAACAATACACAAATACACCATAGTCATCGAAACTTTACTTTCTAAGTGAATCACAAGTTCATACACAATTCTCCTAAAAATGTACAAACCCTCATAATTTAACCTTCAAGGACCATGAATCAAATTCAATCCAATCATCTAGAATTACTACATTAGATATGGAGAATATCATGATTCAATAATCTCAATCAATATATACATAATCATTTGACATACTTCTATAATCAATCAACCCACATCATGAATTCACAATTTATCAATATGGGGGATTCATGGGTTCTTGGTGGAATTTCATCATAAATCAACATTAAATCATCAATTCAATCATAATCCTTCATAATAAAAGCATTGAAAACATTTTGAAAGAGAACCCATGACTTAGATTGAAACCCTAACTTTCGGGGAAATTGGAAGCTTTGAAATCAAGTTTTGAAGGGACTCTATGGGTGAAAGCTAGCCATAGATGAAAATCCACCATACCTTGATTAAGAATCTCCAAGAAATTTGAGGAAGAAGCCTTGAAATCACCAAACCCTAGGTCCAATTCTACTTTTCCTCTTCTTTGAGTTTTAGAGAGAGAAATATTATAAGGCAGATGAATTTTTGGTTTGATTTAGGTGTTTGACAAAAATGATTTAGTTTAAGGGAATTTTGACTTAAAAACAACTTACATAGTACCCCTAAAATACCCAAAACGATTCCATTTTAATTGGACTTAAAACGGAAAAGACTTAACTAGCCATCATTAAGTGACCACTCTCAGGTGTCATGAGCCACCTTCACGAGCCGTGGTGAGGACCACGATCTGTGGTCCCACTCCTAAAGTTGGGGTAGTAGCTAGGCACTTGGTGCCACAAGATCACAAGCCCAAGGCATTCCCCTGAGGGGCTCCACGAGTCGTGGTCAAGACCACGAGCCATGGTCCCTCTCGTGGTCCTTGAGGCAGTAACTATGCTACTTGAAGCTCCTAGCTCAAATGCCCAAGGCATCTTCACGAGGGGCTCCACGAGCCATAGTCAAAGCCACTGGCCATGGTCCCTCACGTGGACGGTGAGACAATGGCTACGCCACTTGGGGGCCTCTCCTCCTTGGCAAAGGCAACTCCACAAGGCCTCCCACGAGCCGTGGTCAATACCACTGGCCGTGGAAGTTGAGGCAGTGTGCCCAAGTTTGGGGGCAGCCTTGGCTTGGCCCCTTTTCCTTGGCACTTTCTCGTTAGCATTGACCCTTGTAACCCTCATTTCAACTCTAAATGGTCTACTAATCTACGGAGAGTCATTTTATGATTTTTAACCCTTTCGTTTAGCTCTAGTTTAGCCTACTATTTTCCTGAGTGTTACATTATCTCCCCCTTGGGAACATTCGTCCTCGAATGACGATTTAGACACCTTACAGAATTAAATACTCAAGACTAGCATCCCATAATGCATGCAACATAAAAATAATGCACAACTCAAAGGAAATATCAACTCCATCTCAAGACATAATCAATGCAACACAAGGAAGTAGGAGCTATATCCACAAGCCATTATGCACCAAACTCATCATGTTTCATAATTATAGGAGGAACTACCTTCTCCAACTAGAAGCAAGCTCAACACAACATTATAAAGCCAATATACCATTTCATCAAAAGCATATCTAAGCATGTTTATCAAATCATATCATCAAGTCAAACACGCAATCATCATACTAAAATGCACAACATCACGAGGAACATATGAATCATGAAAACTCATTTTATACTAAAGCATGAATCCTTACAAGAACGTGTATTTCATAAGGAAATCATAAAGAACACATATAGCACACATAACTCCCAAATCACCAAACTTAAGAGAAACTACTTACCTCAAGCTTGGATAGAAGTAGAAGGAAAAATATTAGGATAGCGGGACTTCATATCAGCCTCAGCCTCTCATGTAATACCCTCAGCTAAATGATTCCTCCATAAAACCTTCACGGAAGTTATTTCCTTATTTCTTAACCTTTTAACTTGTCGGTATAAAATCTCTACCGGAATTTCTTCATAAGAAAGATTCTCATCAACTTCCAAACCTTATAAAGGAATGATGGATACCGAATCACCAATACACTTCTTAAGATTAGAAACATTAAATACCAGATGAACTGGAGCGAACTCATTTGGCAAGTCTAACTAATAAGAAACTTTCCCAACATGTTTCAAGATTTGATATGGGTCTACATACCGGGGACTAAGTTTCCCTCTCTTGCCAAACCTCATCACACCTTTCATAGTTGAGATTTTCAAATAGACCCAATCCTTAACTTTAACTTCTAGGTCCCTCCTTCTAACATCGGCATAAGACTTTTGACAACTTTAGGTCGTCCTCAACCTCTCTCTAATGAGTTGGACTTTCTCAATGACCTCATAAACTAGTTCGGGACCAATTAGAGAAATTTAACCTACTTCGAACCAACCAATCGGAGATCTACATCTCCTACCATATAGGGCATCAAAGGGAGCCATGGCAATACTAGAGTGGTAACTATTGTTGTAGGCAAACTCTATTAACGGTAGATGGTCATCCCAATTACCTTTGAAGTCTATAACACATGCCCTCAACATATCCTCTAAGGTTTGGATGGTGCGCTCCGCTTGACTATCCGTTTGGGAATGAAAGGTCGTGCTAAGCTTAACCTTAGTACCAAGCCCTTTTTGGAATGCCTTCCTAAAGTGTGAAGTAAATTGAATACCCCGATTTGAAATAATAGATAAAAGAACTCCATGCAACTTCACTATCTCCTTGATATACAATTTGCAATAGTCTTCCTCCGAAAATGAAACTTTGACGGTAATAAAGTAGGCAGATTTTGTCATTCTATCCACAATGACCCATATAGAATCATATTGCCTTCGAGTACGAGGCAAACCCACAACAAAGTCCATATTAAACATCCTCCCACTTCCAAGTGGAAATATCTATATTTTGAGACAATCCTCCCGGTCTTTGGTGCTCGGCCTTAACTTTTTGACAATTTGGATATTTGGCTACAAAACCCTCTATACACTTCTTCATACCATTCCACCAATAGAGTTCATGTAGGTCACAGTTCATTTTGGTGGCTCCTGAATGAATAGAATACCGTGAACCATGAGCTTATTATAGAATTTGCTCTCTCAAGCCATCAACATCCGGAACACACAACCAACCTTGGTACCTAAGCACCCCATCTCCCCCTTGGGAGAAAGCCTCAACGGACTTGTTGAGTACCGATTCTCTCAACTCAACTAACATGGGATCAAGGTCTTGCTTGGACTTCACGTCCATTACAAAGGATGATTCGGAACCATTATGGACCATGACACCACCCTTGGTGGAGTCCACTAGTGGACACCTAACAGGGTCAACCTATGTACATCACGAACTAACTTCTTCTTCTCATCCTCTGCATGGGCCACACTACCCATGGACAATCAACTTAGGGCATTCGGAACTACATTGGCTTTGCAAAGGTGGTAAAGGACACTCATGTCATGATCCTTCAAGAGTTCTAACCACCTTCTTTGTCGGAGATTCAAGTCTTTTTTGCTAAACACATATCAGAGCCTCTTGTGATCGGTGGACACATCAACATGCACCCCATAAAGATAGTGTCTACATATTTTCAAAGTGAATACTACCGCCGCTAATTCGAGATCATGGGTTGGATAATTTTTTTCATGGATCCTGTGTTGCCTTGAAGCATAGGTAATCACGTTACCATGTTGCATAAGCACACGTCCCAAACCCACTCTAGAGGCATTACAATAAACAACGAAACCATCGGTACCCAACGATAAGGTCAACACCGGAGAGAAAGTAAGTCTATCTTTCAACTCTTGGAAGCTTTTCTCACAAGCCTTCGACCACACAAACTTACTCTTCTTTTGAGTCAAAGTCGTCAACGGAGAAGCAATGGAGGAAAAACCCTCGACAAACCTCTTATAGTAACCGGCCAAACCTAAAAAGCTTCTAATATTGGTAGGAGTTATTGGTCTAGGACAACCCTTGACCACATCCATGTTCTTAGGATCTACCTCAATACCCTTGCTCGACACAATATGACCAAAGAAGGCAACGGACCTTAGCCAAAACTCGCACTTACTAAACTTTGCATACAATTGGTGGTCCTTAAGGACTTGCAATACAATCCTCGAATGGTCCATGTGTTCATTTTCACTCCTTAAATAGATCAAAATATTATCGATAAACACAATCACAAACATGTCAAGGTAGTGTCTAAACACCCTATTCATTAGGTCCCTAAATGCCGCCGGAGCATTTGTCAACCCAAACGACATAACCACAAATTCATAGTGACCATACCGGGTCCTAAAAGGTTGTCTTGGGAATGTCAACCCCTCTCACCCTATTTTGATGGTAACCTGAATAAAGATCTATTTTAGAGATATAGTTAGCCCCTTAAAGTTGATCAAACAAGTCATCAATTCTTGGGAAGGGATATTTATTCTATATAGTCATTTTCTTCAGTTGACGATAATCAATGCACATTCTAAGGGACCCATCCTTCTTTCTAACAAACAACACCTGAGCACCCCATGGGGAGATACTCGGTTGAATAAAGCCTTTGTCTAACAAATCCTTTAGTTGCTCCTTCAACTCTTTCAACTCGGCCAGAGCCATTCTATAAGGAGGAATGGAGATAGGTTGCGTATCTGGTAAAAGATCAATGCCAAAGTCTATTTCCCGCTTGGGAGGAATACCGGGTAAATCATCGGGAAAAACTTTTGAAAACTCATTCACTACAGGAACCGACTCTAGAGAAGGGGTTTCGGACTCAACATCCATAACCCTAACAAGATGGTCAATATACCCTTTGGAGATCATTTTTCTAGCTTTGAGACAATAGACAATTTGACCTTCAGGGATAAAATTCCCCCCCTTCCACTCTAGAATAGACTAATTTGGGAATTGAAACTTTAATACTTGAATCCTACAATCAATAGAGGCATAACATGCATACAACCAATCCATACCCAAAATCACATCAAAATCTAACATGTCTAACTCTACCAAATCAACCAAGGTAACTTTATGGGACAAAGAAATAGGATAACTCCTGTAGACTCTTTTTGCCACTACCGAGTCACCAACCGGGGTAGAAACTGGAAAAGGCTCTATTAACACTTCGGGGAGTATTTAAAATTTCATGGCCACAAAAGGTGTCACAAAGGACAAAGTGGCACTGGAATCTAACAATGCATATAAATCAATAGAGAAGACTTGTAACATACCAGTCACCGCATTCGGGGAGCTCTCTTCGTCACCTCGGGATTGAAGAGCATAGAAGCGTTTTTTCTTGGGAGCATCAGAATTTGAACTGCTAGGAGGAGTTTGCTTATTTTCTCTCCCCTTGGCCACAAGTGTTGGGCAATTCTTAAATTGATGCCCACTCTTACCATAACCATAGAAAACACCCATGCCGCATTATATTTAGCATCACGTTTCTTACCGCACTTAACAAATGTAGTCCTCAGCATAGAAGATCCACCAGTATTGCCTCATTGAGGCTTAGGGTTAGACACTCTATCTTTCTTGACCTTTAGAGCACTAGAGGAGCCTTGGTTATAGAACCTCCTCTTGAACCTTAGTCTACCTTGACCCTCGAATTTACCCTTGGAAGAATTCCTATCATCGGACCTTGCTCTCTTCACCTCCCTATTTGCTTGCTTGAGCTTTTGTTCCTCAATTTTTTTGTCATGAACCATGAGATGGGAAATATTCATACATAAGATTAGCATTGTTGAACGACATTCATTGACTACCAAGTCGGATATCCCCATCACAAATTTGTTCATCATGGCCCTCGAATCCTCTACTAAGGTTGGAGAATACTTGGACAATTAAGTAAATTTCAGGGCTTATTCCTTCCCACTCAAACCCCCTTGTCAAAGATTTATGAACTCTTGTATTTTTTGTTCCCTCAACTCTTGGGGAAAGAACCTATCAAGAAAGACCGCCTTGAAAAATTCCTAATCTACTGGGCCCGCTCCTACGGGTCTCTCACCCTTCTATTGCTCATACTATACTTGAGTCACATCCTTCAATTGATAGGAAAATATTTCTGTTTTTTCTTGTGGAGACACTCTCATAGCATCAAGCACCTTATAGATCTCATCAATAAACCCTTGTGGGTCCTCTTCCACTTTGGACCCATGGAAAACGAGAGGATTCATCCTAGTAAAGTCCCTTATCCTTTTAGTAGTCGTACTCACATTGGGGTTCACACGAGGCCCAACATCTCTATTGGCTTGGGCCATCATAGCTTGAGCTAATGTTAGTAAGGGGGACCTAACCTCCACATCCGTAAAAGCCGGAGGATTAGTCAGGGCTTAGTTATCTTGAGGAGCTTGGGGAGGAACTCCCTCATTCTCATTCTCCTCTTCTAGCCTTCTTGCGTTCGTCCTTCTTGTATTTATATCCTATAGACACAAGAGAAGGGTTAGGAAAAAGACTTCATAGAGTTAAAACTCTAAGGCACGACTAAAGAGTAATGAAAGAAGTGGAATTTCCTAAGCATCTTATAGCCTCTCATTCATAAATGTGGCGCATTTCACACTCATGAACAAGACTCTATTAGACTTGTTTTATGAGATATCATCCTAGAATCATTCTAAACATTGTGCTCTGATTACCAAGTTTGTCACAACCCAAGTGTACCCCCTAGATGTAAAACAGCGTACTCAACCCCGAAGGGGTCTCATACAAGTCCCTAGTATATGATAAACATAAGTAATAGAAATGATGCGAAATTAAAACTCTTTACAATCGAAGTCTTTTCATAAATTCAAAATAAAAGTGTAGACATTGTCTCATCTACCATCTAATACAATCGAATATCAAGAAAGGTCACAACCCATTACAACATAGTCTCAAAAGGAAATGTAGGAGAAACTAGAAGGAATAACTCTTGTCCTCAAACCATGACGACTCACCAAAGCTAGGAGAGAATCAATCCAAACTTTCTACCAAATGAGAGCAAATCTCAACAACCGGGACCTACACTTATAGAAAAGTGTAGAAAATATGGGTTAGTACAAAATTGCACCAATTATGGAAACCATGCAATAAAATCCTTAAAACATGCTAAAAGGGTCAATTTAGTTGAAACCATGCATTTTATCTTTTTTAAGAGTCATCATCTACCATAGTGTAAATACACAAGTCAAACCAAATCATAAGCAACCATTAAGTTAAACTTGTACATTGCATAGACAAGATCCCAAAATCCTATCTAATACTAAGTACCACTTTTAGGATATAATAATCATGCATATCATAACATGTCCTCATCCATAGCCAATACTCATAAACAAGGAAACATTCATATTCATTAACTTGCAACAAGGAAAGACACTCATAGGAACAATCCATATCATACATGCATAAATTCACATATTTTCATAGCATAATAAAACCACACCATGACCCCTTTCCAAAGCCTACTTGTGCATTGCATAAGTGAAGTCCCATAACTCCACTCACACTAAGTAGATTTATTTAAGAAGTCATAAGTATAGTTCATATTCATGTTCTTGTGATATTTATATTCTTGTCATGTAGGGAAATAGCCTTAAGCGACATAGACCATGTGAGCTACATGGAATCCAGTGTTACGTCCCACACCAAAAAAAGATGTCCTACTTGCCTAAGGCAGAACTAAATGTATTAGCATTTAGGTGGATCCACTAGCTAAAGACCTATGTGGGCACATAGTTATGGGATAGGGAGATTGCTTCTAGAAACCCCAAACCTATTGTATTAATGGGGGAGCTTCCATCTCATGAGATACTTTAGATGACCCGACCTTTTGTATTGACGGGAGGGCCTCTATCTTACATTCCATATCCACTCGGTGCTAAGCATTACTTTTCCAAATTTACATATTTAGTCTTTAATTATATTTACATGTAGGAGTATCCTACCCTTCATTCAACACAACTCATAAAATAGCTTATAGATTCAATTAGGAGAGAATGGACTTCCAAACTTAGAATCATTGGTATGTGAGTAAACCTTTCATATCATGATCATAGTGTGTTCATGAGAATAGTCTTCCAATCAACACAACAATACTATCATTGTCATAGACATTTCTTGCATAGTCTTGTGTAAGGGTATGGGGAGAATGATCTTTAAACGATATCACAATTACACCATAGTCATAAAATCTTTACTTTCTAAGTGAATCACCAGCTAATACACAATTCTCCAAAACATGTACAAACCTCTTAATTTGCCCTCCAAGGACCATGAATCAAATTCAACCCAAACAGCTATAATTATTACAATAGATATGGAGAATATCATGATTCAATAATCTCAATCAATATATACATAATCAATTGGCATACTTCTATAATCAATCAACCCATATCATGAATTCACAATTAGCAATATGGGACATTCATGGGTTCGTGGGGGAATTTCATCATAAATCAACATTAAATCATCAATTCAATTATAATCCTTCATAATTAAACCATTGAAAATGTTTTGAAAGAGAACCCATGACTTAGATTGAAACCCTAACTTTTGGGGAAATTGGAAGCTCTGAAATCAAGTTTTGAAGGGACTCTATGGGTGAAAGCTACGAATAGATGCAAATACACCATACCTTGATTGAGAATCTCCAAGAAATTTGAGGAAGAAGCCTTGAAATCACCAAACCCTAGCTCCAATTCCACTCTTCCTCTTCTTTGAGGTTTAGAGAGAGAAATATTGTTAGGAAGATGAACTTTTGGTTTGATTTCTGTGTTTGAGAAAAATAAGTTAGTTTAGGGAATTTTGACTTAAAAACAACTTATATAGTACCACTAGAAATACCCAAAATTACCCCACTTTAATTGGACTTAAAAAGGAAAAGACTTAACTAGCCTTCATTAAGTGACCACACCCAGGTGTCATGAGCAACCTTTACGAGCCGTAGTGTGGACCACGATCCGTCGTTCCACTCGTGAAGTTGGGGCAGTAGCTAGGCATTTGGTGCCACAAGCTCAAAAGCCCAAGGCAGTCTCACGAAAAGCTCCACCAGCCATGGTCAAGACCACGAGTCATGGTCCATCTCCTGGTCCTTGAGGCACTAGCTATGCTAATTGAAGCCCCTAGCTCAAATGCCTAAGGCATCTTCACGAGGGGCTCCATGAGTCGTGGTCCCTCTCATGGACCTTGAGGCAATGACTACGCCACTTGGGGGCTTCTCCTCCTTGGCCATGGCAACTCCACGAGGCCTCCTACAAGCCGTGGTCAAGACCACTGGCCATGGTGATGCTCATGGAAGTTGAGGAAGTGTGCCTAAGTTAGGGGTACACCTTCGCCTTTGTCCTCGGCCTTGCCCCTTTGCCTTTGTACTTGCTCCTTAGCCTTGACCCTTGTAACTCTCATTTCAACTCTAGATGGTTTACTAATCTACGGGGAGTCATTTTATGATTTTTAACCCTTTCGTTTAGCTCTAGTTTAGTCTACTATATTCTAGAGTGTTATAGAGAAACAATTGAAAAAATGGGTTAAACATTTAATTTCAGGAAAACATGAGTTTCATTAGTATAAACATAAGCTATTTGTACAAAAAAATAGACATAGACCAAACCTGATAAAATTTAGAATACTTTAAGAATGACTAAAACCAGTAAGTGTATATTTAATAGATCAAACTTGATAATATTTGGTACAATTAAAAGATTAAATCCCGCAAATGTATGGTTAAAGGACTATTTTAGGCCTACTACAATAGTTCAGGGACCATTTATGACATTTTTTGTTCATAACTTCAAATGACAATTTACAAAAAGAATAATACAAGTGTTTCCAAAGAAATATACAGAGTTCATTCGTTAATTGGGGTGGGAAAAAATTAAAATCAATGAATTCGGTCGATTTTGTAAAATTAAAAATTTAGTTCATCAATTTTCTTAATGTCACAACCCGAGTCTACACCCTGGATGTGGCCAGTACTCGAGAACCATTGCTGGCTGACTGCAAACATAAGACGAACTCAAGCATACAAATGTTTAAAAACTGGATAAAAATTCATCGAACTTAATTACAAATCTTTCACTCAAATGAATAACTATGAATGAAAATAATATACTCCACACGCCATAAAATAGGCAACTTAAGTCTTAAAAATATTTAACAAAATAAATGAACAGACTTCTGAAACTATATTGTCTATCTATGAAGCCTCTAACTGACAAATATGGAAGTCTAGACAAGACCCATAACATCCTAACAACTGATATAACTGGAAGTACAAGTGGAAACTACCAAGAGTAATATAATAACCACTAATTGAGCGTCTAGTATCTGGGCAACGCCCCCTATTAGAATGACAGAAGGCAAGTAGATCAAAGAAAGAATTAGAAGGGATGAACATACCCAAACTAGGGTCCATGATAAGATATCGGAGGAATCAGACAGCCGCATCAAGGTGAGGTTGTCGTGGAGATTGCATAAATTGAATAAGATGTTGAACCGCAAATGAAAGGTTTGGGCGTGTATGTGTGAGGAAGTTCAATTTACCCAACAACATACGATAGAAAGTAGGATTTGACAAAAGTTCCCCCTCATCAAGTTTGAGTCTTGTAGCAAGATCCAATGGAGAAGACACTGGCGTTAAGTCTGTGCAACCAAAATCATTTAATAAATCCAACGTAAATTTTATTTGTCCAAAAATTATACCTGCGGAAGCTCAAGAGGAGGAGAAGATAAATCTGAGGTAGTAAGAGAAGCAGGGAGAGCTCAGGTACATTAGATGAAGTATCAAAAGAGGGAGAAAGAGTGGGAGAGTAATCTGTAGAAGCGGGAATAGATTGAGTAAAAGGAAAAGTAAGGACACTAAGAGAAGCATAGGAAAAAAGATAGACGTTTTCATGGAAAACAACATCTCTCGACACGAAAATTCGGTTTGTAGTTAGATCTAAAACCTTGTACCCCTTCTTCCCAAAAGGGTAACCCAAGAAGACACATTTGATTGATCTAGGGTCTAATTTGGACCTATGCACAGGCAGAGTTGATGCATAACAAAGACAGCCAAAACATCTTAAAAGAGAATAACTAGGTGGATGACCAAATAAAAGCTCATAAAGAGTTTTCATGTTTAAAAGTCTAGTAGGGAATTTGTTGATAAAAAAAGTTGTTGTTAAGAGACATTCCCCCCAAAAATGTGTAGGAACTTTAGATTGGAAAAGAAAAGACCTACAGACTTCTAACAGATGTATGTGATTTCTCTCCACCACACCATTTTGTTGTGGAGAGGAAACACAAGATGTTTGATGTATTATACCTTCAGAATTGAAGAAATCAGATGCTGCCTTAGTACTGCCCAATTCGAGAGCATTATCACTCCTAAGAATTTTGACTTTAGTGTGAAATTGAGTTTGAGTCATAGCTAAAAATTGTTTCAATATAGTGAAAGCATTAGATTTGGTGCTTAAAAGATATGTCCAATTAGCTCGACTATGATCATCTACAATGGTGAGAAAATATTTGAAACCATCATGTGTTTGAGTTTTGTAGGGACCCCAAGTGTCAACATATATGAGATCAAAAATATGTTTAGACTTGGAGGAACTAGATGCATAAGGTAACTTAGTTTTTCTTGCCTTTGCACAAATATCACAAGGAGAAGAAACTAAAGTAGTAGGAACAGAGCAAATAAACTTCATATTAGAAAAGGGCAAGTGACCAAGTCTACAATGCCAAGTGTTTACATCAACAAAAACTGATCCAAAGAACAAAGAAGAATCTGAACACTTTGATTACAAACAGAATTAAAAACCTTGCCAGGAAAAGAAAAACTAGGTGTAGAGTGGAGTTGACTGGTCCTAGCTGAGTGTAGAAGATATAGCCCCCTAGTGACTCTACCAAGAACTAGTGGCCTCTTTATTGAAAGGCCCTGCAGAATAGCACCAAAAACAGAGAAAGTGAGAATATAGTTGAATTGTAAACATAATTTATAAAGAGATAGAAGATTATAATTGAAACAGGGGACAAAGAGCACAAGATGAATTTTGTATCTAGGAAATAAAGAAACAGATCCTGATTTAAACACAAGGGCTCTTGTAGAGTTAGAAAGATCAACATATATGGGTTTAGGAAGAATCTCAACATCAAACAAGGGACCAAAATTAAATGTCATATGCTCTGAAGTACCAGAATCCAGAATCCAGAATCCAAGAATCCAAGAAATTGAATTTACTGATACAGTAGAGTAAGATCTAGGTGAGGTGAAGGAGGTGAAACCAGCACAATTAGCAGTAGCAACTTCCTCAGTGCTATTCTGAATATCTGAGCCTAGCTTCATATGTTGTAAAAGTTGGTACAGGTTATGATATTGATCCTGAGTCATTGGTCTGTCCCTTGAACTGTTGTCAGCCTCTTTATTTGAATAAGCAACATTGCTCTTAGCTGGAGGTCCCATCCTCTTAGACTTAGTAAACTTGAAACCAACTAGAAAACTAATCAACCTGTAATAATTTTATATAGTATGATTTGTTCTTTTACAATAAAAACAAAATAAGCCAGATACATTTTTCTTTCCTTCAGTCCCAACTCTCCTATCTGAAGTAAATTTCTGTCCACTAGAGTATTGCTTTGAAGGTCCAGCAGCGTAGTTAGAAGGACCAACAACGTAGTTAGAAGAGCCCGCAACGTAGTTAGGAGGAACATCACCATAGTTCTGACCTACATAAGGCTTATTAGAGGCATAAAAAGCAGCAACACCTAGATGTTGTTAAATTTGAACTTCCCTCTGTTTTTCATCTCTGATTAGTAGAGAATAAGCATAGTTCATTGACAGCAAAGGAGACAACAATAGTAAATTGCTCCTAGGTCCTGCATAAGCTTCACTCAATCCCATAAGGAATTGAATTAGCCTACCATCCTGTTCAGATTTATGAGGTTTGGCCTTACCTCCACATGAACAATCATAGGTGCAAGTTTGGCATATATCAAGGCTGTCCAACTCATCCCAAAGTCTCTTTAGTTTTGTGTAATATGTAGCAATGCCTAAATCTCCTTGAGCTAATTACTTATCTCCTTTTGCAGTTGATAAAGAAGAGGTCCATTGCTTTAGCCAAACCTTTCCTCAAGCTCCTCCCAGATGTGTTTTGCTGTTTTTGAGTATAAGACACTTTCAGCATTCTCCTTTGAAAGGGAGTTCAAGAGCCAAGAAATAACCATATTGTTGCATCTAGACCAAGATCTGTGAGATTCAGAAGTAATACTTGGGGGAATAATAGATCCATCAATGAAACCAACCTTGTTTTTAGCCGATAATGCTATCAAGATGCCCCTACGCCAACCACCGTAACCTTTACCATCAAAGATGGTGCTAACAAGGATCATACCGGGAGAATCTGAGGCATGAAGAAAGAAAGGATGAGAGGTGTCCAAAACAACCCTTTCAGCTGAAGCTGAAGCAGTACCAATGGTGGTTGGTGTGGTGGAGCCATCAGAAGGAAGTGAATCGCCCATGGAAACAAAGCAGATTACCAAAAGAAATGAAAGGAGCAGAAATGAATAGGATAACAACCCTAATGCTCTGATACCATCTTGTAAATGAGAAGAATTATGGGAATTT
Source organism: Solanum commersonii (assembly GCA_029007595.1). Classification (NCBI taxonomy): domain Eukaryota; kingdom Viridiplantae; phylum Streptophyta; class Magnoliopsida; order Solanales; family Solanaceae; genus Solanum; species Solanum commersonii. The sequence continues at coordinate 128,091 of JAJTWQ010000011.1, forward strand.
TTCTCTATGTATTATATTGATCAATGCTCCATTCCATTTATACAAGTAGAAGAGAAGAAAAACAACTATATTCTATACATGTGTCCCTATCCTATAGGCTAGGTTCTAACAAACTTGTAAAAGAGAATGTTCTTATGTACACGTATTGTTTTCATCAGCTGGGCCTTTAGCAAATGAACCCAAATTCCTTTTGTCCAATTCATTAATTGGGCCTTATATTCTTGGTATTCCAACACTAACAGTCAATAGACATGTGGAAATATTTTTTTTGTTTGGAAATTTAACATAAAAATTAGAAGGAAAAATATGTAATGGCCGCAAAATCAATTAGCTCGATAATAGTAACAATAATACAATCCAAAAAAAGATAATAATAATAATAATAATAACAACGAATAATCTCTCTCTCTCTCTCTCTCTCTCTCTCTCTCTCTTTATATATAAATATATATATATATATATATATATATATATATATAATAATAATAATAATAACAACGAATAATCTCTCTCTCTCTCTCTCTCTCTCTCTCTCTATATATATATATATATATATATATATATAAAGGAGAATCAAGACAAGGTGATGTGACACCTCTCTATGGCCTCCATTCCTATTTATTTTTTTTCTCCTTTTTTTGGCATTTTTTCTTCATTCTTTTCATTAAATAATTTTTTTATTAATTAAAAAATTCAATTATATTTACTATTGTAATTATATGTAATGAGTTACAAAAAACCTCCATTTATTAACATTCTCTACTTAAATAACATGTCTTTTCAATTCCCTTCTAACTATTTTTATGGCTTATCCAATTTATAAATACCAATCATCCATGTTAATGTTGAATGTTCATTTCCATTTCTTTCATTCTTTCTTTTTATTAGTATAAGTTTGTAATTTTCTTTTCTTCATCTTTTTATTCATCAATCATGTACTTAATAATCAAAAAAGAAGACATAGAAAAGATGATGTCACGATATGACCTTCACTTTGATGAAGATCATAGATATATTCTTCAAATATTGATCATATTATCTAGTACAAGTTTACCAAAATGAAGAAGGAAGCTTAATTATCTCGGAGATTCATGAAGAGAGAGCCATAGTAGTATAACAGTTTGAATGATTTCCAAACATTTTGAAGATTCATTGTTGTATTATTTTGATCTCAGTTAATATTATTCTATTCTCTTTTATTTTATTTCTTCGTTTTGAACAAAAAAAATGGATATTATTCATTGTTGTTGTTGTTGTTGCTGAAGATGAAAAGATGCACATTTTTGTTTTTGTATATATCATTTGTCAATTTCTAGCTAATTAATATTTTAAATTTTGCCATGGTTGAAAGGTATATTACCTATGGTACATTTTTTTTATATATATATTGGATATTGTTGCCCCTAAAAATATATGATGTGGTCTATCATATTAGAAATCAGCCACAAAATAAATGAATAAATCTTCTTTTTAGTATTAATTTTTTTAATGATATATTTTAATTGAGCACACCCAATATCACTTTGTAAGAATACACTACATTGTTGTTGTTTTAATTAAACATATAAATTAAAGTTGGCATTTTTTAATGTGAATGAATAACACATGACAATGTGAGTTAGTAATGAAATCGTATGAGAAAATATGCAAAGTTGTGAATAATAAAATTAATTTCGAGTAGAACACTTTTGTATTGTAATTTGTTTTTTATCACATTTAAAGTTTCTTCATTTGTTAAAACTTTTACCTTTTCATTTTCTCCTATTAAATAAATAAGGGGAGAAACTAATCCTACGAACATAATTAGAACTTTGAATTTATCATTCCCTAAAATTAATCTCATTAATTTTCCTTTCTTAAACTAATAAATATTTCTTTTTTTTCATTATTTTTACACACACACACACACATATATATATATATAAATTTTCACTTTCATAATTTATATCTCTTTATCTTCATAACTTATATTTTCATAATCTCTATAGCTCCTCATAACTCCCAAATTTAAATGTGTAAACTTATGATAATTTATTGCGTTTCTTAATGAACATCTATATAAATATGTATTGTAAGGCAATCCTTTTTGAAGCAAATGTTAATGTACTTTAATTCACATTTGATGTACTCATGATGAAAATGTTATTAATTATGCATATTGATTTTTTCTTGCTTTTTAGTTACTCATGTTAAAGAGATCAATTCTTGAACACAAAATCGTAGGCTCTAACTTATAGAACCTTCCATATTAGTAATATTATGCACTTTCATATTAAGAATCTACCATAATGATCTTCACCACTTATAGCATCAAAGAAATGTCAATTGAAACAAATTATATATATATATATATATATATATATATATAGAGAGAGAGAGAGAGAGAGAGGACCATGAATTGAGATGGGGATTAAAGAATAGAAAATTAAAAGAAATATTTAAACTAAATTTTGAAAGAATTTGATTAAGACCATGCAATACAATGTCATAAGTTCTCAACTTGTGTTGCAACTTATTCCTTAAAGAAAAGAAAAAGAACTACGATAAAAAAATAATTTTTTTGCCAAAATCTAAAATAACAATTGAAAAAAAGAGAGTGTAATTTAATGAACCAATACTATAACTTGTGTTTTTGTTATTTATTTTTTTATTGTTTTTTTTGTCCCACTTTTAGTTTATCTATTTTTTACTTCACATTTTATTTTATATGAATTGAAAGAAGTAATTGAAAAACAAAGTCTAATAAAATAAATGTTGATCCCATAATTGATGATTTCGCAAATTTTTGAGTCAAAATTGTTCTCTTTTTGCCTTGGTTTACTTATATGGTAATTGCACTCCACACATATATTTTAATAGTAAATACTTATATTCTTTATACTATGAAAATCATACTTTTATAACTCTTTTGAAGTATATTAAAATATAATTATCAAAATAAATAAGATTGTTAATATAAATATTTAATATATATATTTTATGAAATTTAAAAATAGGATAAATATCTATGCCAAAAATATTTATTCATGCATTTAATAAATTAATTTATTTTTGTTAAATATGTATCTTTTGAAAAATTTAAATAAAAAATGAATACAGATGACGAAATAAGTTGACTCGATTTTTAATGTATGATAAAAATAAAATCACAAAATTTAGTACATAAAAAATTTATGATTAATTTTTAAATTATATTTTACTATACTTAGTTGTGAATATATATCTCACGCGGGGTGTCTATGTATTAACTTCGTATAGAAAGATGTGTAATCATTTGATTTGAAAATATAAGGATTATATTTGAAATTAAAGCATATTATCAGAGTATTCAATTTAATTAACCTTCAATTTTATTATTCTCTATAATATGTGAAGATGTTTATTATCTATCAAATATTTTTACATAATTAATATGAATCTATTTATCTCTATATTTCATATAAAAGATATGGATAAAAATATAGTAAGTGAGCTAATAATTCAAAAAAAAATCATGTCCTCATTCGAGGTTGAATATATTGAGACTTAATAATCAGTAGTGTAACGTTTTTAAAATACTTTTTGCAAAATCATATTTGACGAGTGTAACATAACAGTTATCTATTGATATAAATACAACTAAAGAATATAAAATACCAATAGACGTGATTTATACAAAAATCATACAAATATAAATTGTATATTTGAAAAAGGAACAAGAACGATTGAAAAATGAAATATTTAAAGGAGTTTTATCATATCAATACGAAAATAATAATAGGACATGTTGATGTATTTCATTGTATTTTTCAGTTACTTTACAACATAATTCTTAGATACTCAAAAAAAAAAAGAGAAAATGGTTAAATGTCCCCCTAATCTATATGCAGATTTCCAACTACACACTTTAATTTTATGAGGGTCCTATTACCCCCCTGAACTCTTTAAAACTGAATTTATTACACCCTTATAATACCACAACCACTTATATATTAATGGGTGAAACTCACGCGCTTGACACGTGGAATATTATTAAAAACTTTTTTTAAAAAAAATTCTTTCTCCTTTTTTATTTATTGTTTTAATTCTAGTTGAAGGTTATAACATCAAAGTATATGAATGTATTTTGGATCTTCCAATTTGAAATTAGTTGCTGACATTGTTGGGTGCTAATTTTTCAAGCTAAAAACACTAAGTTTGAGAGTTTGACTAAGTTCATGGCTACAATTTTTAGATTTGAGCTTTCATATGAATTTTTTAGATCTATTTTCTGGATTGGGAGCAACTTTCGCTAATGTTTTGAAGAGTTCCATTTGGCAAAAAACTGAAGCTCATGGGTTTAAAATGTGAACCATCACCTTGAAACCTTCATTGAAGCTGGTTCAAAAGGCTTGGGTTCAAATTCGATTTGCCACAAACGAGTACGATTTTGAATGGGTAATATATCAAAAAAATTGAAACGTCGAGAAAAACTTATATCTAAAATTTAATGTGATTTAAAAAAGTTTTAAGATGACTTTGCATCAATTATTCAAAGCAATGGGATGAAGAAGATGAACAAATGGCACTGCATTTTCAGATTTGCAGGAATTTTATCCGTTGTTAAAATCAGTTGAAATTTTATTCCATAGATTTGTTGGGTATTAAATATAGGATTAGAAATTTCCTTAGTATTACAATTTATTAAAGAAAATTAGTTGACTGTCACTAAATTAAGCATATTCAAGCTTGAATTTTGCTTTGATTTGGAAAATTTTTGGTGCATAGTCTTGATTGTGGAGAGTGATGGATGAAATTGCTATATACGATTTGTGGTGCATCAATTGACATAGTTAAGAGTGAAGACAATTGTTTCAAGATGGTGAGGGGTGATGAAATTTAATGGCGGCCAGTTGCTGGGAAGAAGAAAATAAATTATCAGCGAGATAAGAATAATTAAGAAAAAAGAAGAAAAAATAAAATTATGAAAAGAAACATTAAAAATAAAAATCTAATATTTATTTTTGATCTCCACTCACTCAAAGAGAGTGATATACACTCACTTTGCCAGGTAAGCATTTAGGGAGGTAATAATTTCAATTTTAAACAGTTTAAGGGGGTGATAGGACCTTCATGAACTTAAAGTGTGTAGTTGGAAATTCGAATATAGATTAGGGAGGCATTTGGCCATTTTCTAAAAAAAAAAGGTACACCGAAGTATATGTTGTAATATAAAGATTCAAATTCATTGATATTCCAATAAAATGTACAAAGTGACATCAAAATCTATTATTAAATACCTGTTCAGTGCAATATAAACCAAACAAAAAATTTACTAACAAAATATATCTTGACATATTGATTAAGAATGTAAATTCCCCATTTAATAAATTATAGATGTTAAATTTGTTAAGTTTCATTTCAATTGTCATCTCAAAACGATCTTCATAATTAATATATAATTAAAAAATAAAGTAATGATACTATGTTTGGGCATAGAGAAAACGTATATAATTGATTGAATAAAATAGTTCTTTAACAATTATCTCAACGGCCAAATTCCTTAGTAATAATAATATGAGAAGAACTAAATAGGATGCCCAATGAATTAGTTATTTAGTTAGTCGGTAATAAGTTATCAAATTAATTTTTAATTACAAAATTAACGTGTCTATTTTATTAGTTATTTAGTTAGTCGGTAATAAGTTACCAAATTGATTTTTAATTACAAAATTAACGTGTCTACTTTATTAAATAAGTTACCAAATTAATCAGGAGGTTTTTCCTATATTGATTCGGCTTAGGACTACTAATCCTTATTAGTTATAATCAAACGGACTTTTTTTTGTTAACTTTGCAAAGAAAGAAACTGTCTATGTAGTTAGTCGATAATAAGTTACCAAATTAATCAGGAGGTTTTTCCTATATTGATTCGGCTTAGGACTACTAATCCTAATTAGTTACAATCAAACAGATTTTTTTTGTTAACTTTGCAAAGAAAGAAACTGTCTATGTAGTTAGTCGATAATAAGTTACCAAATTAATCAGGAGGTTTTTCCTATATTGATTAGTTTTGTTTGTGAACTTTGCAAAGAAAGTTAGAAAGTGTGAGCATAGGAGTAGGAAAATACGATGGCGGAAGAACATGAAATTGAAGGAGAAATATATGATGATTTAGTTTACAGTGATCTGAAATTTCCAAAGGAAGGAGACGAAGTTGAAGAAGGCGAAATATATGATGATTCTCATATAGACATTGATGCTAAGATTCAAACTGTTTTGGGCGATTATATCAAAGATTTTGAAGGAGCTGTTTCTGCTGAGAATTTGGGGCCAAATTTGGTGTTTATGGTTCGTTTATGCCGATTGATCAACTTGTATTTCAACTACACATATCTCAAAAACTCCCTTCCACTACCCTTATTTCTTCTCACAAACACATTAGGATTAGGATTAAGTTTCGTTCTTCTGATAATACTGCTGCTGCCCTGAAAAGTAGTGATTTACACACTGGTTCTGATAAGACACACTGCCCGGAACTGACGACTTCTGGAAATGAGTCACCAGTTGCTCCTTTCATTATACAAGGAGAATGGATTCGATGTTCTACATGTCGGAAGTGGAGGCTTCTCCCGTATGGTACAAAACCCGATCAACTGTCTCAGAGTTGGGTCTGCACTATGTTAGACTGGCTTCCTGGCATGAACTTTTGTGACATTAGTGAGGACGATACCACAAGTGCTCTACATGCCCTCTACCAATCTCTCATCCAAAGTAACTTTCAAAATCGTGGTGCTAAGGGTACTTCAATTGATGTAAAAGAACATAACGGAAGGGAAGTTTCTGTGAAGAAAAGAAAATCGAGGGAACAAGACTATTTAGGTAATGACTTGGGTGAAAGTGATGCCAATGCTGTAGACAGGAAATTGAGAAAACAGAAGAAGTCGAAGGTGATTCATACTGAAAAAAAGAAGTCCAGTAGAAGCAAGGGTGAAGGGAAATCGAGAAGGAGATAGAGGAATCAAGGATTCTGCTCCTATAGAGAGAGAACAGCAGGTGAACAAGTATGGAGTAAAGCATCAGTCTGAAGAAGAATGTGGTATGATGCGCAAACCAGTTTACAAGAAGGCCATTGGATATGGGAAGGTTGCGAGGCCCTACATTGCATTTTGGTAGAGGAATTACTGTATAAACCAGTTCTTGTTTTCTGTTAAATTTGTTTATATGTTGAAAGTATATAAAAATAAGCAACTGATGATTCTGCTTCACAAGTTTACTTTATGTACTTTGAAGATTACTCAAGGCTTCTAATCCCAATTGCATATATTAATTAAATATCCAACTTCTAAGTCTTCAAATGCTATTTATCTAAATCTATTTTGGTGTTAAGGGTTGGATCTCAAGCCACAAATTCCTTTGTAATTTGTCATAATCTAACAAACAATTTCGGAGCTTCATTAAAATAGATCATGAGGAGTGAAAAAGACGTATATGGTTAATGTGAGGAATGGATCTTATTTTGTTACTCTTTTTCGATGCTAACTTTACATTCCCCTTCTTAAAGAAATCAGTATGTTGTATCCATCTTGTTGCAGCTTCCACTGATGATAAGAAGACAATTTTTGTGTGGACATTGGTTTTGAGTATTGAATTGTTCTGTTTCATTAGTGAAGAATTCAGACTAGTTGTAGTCTTATAGATATCTGTGTTTCAAGGTTATTCAGCTATAGTGGCATGAATACTTTTATAACAAAATGTGAATGAAAGATTTGCAACATAAACACTTGTAATAGAAATTGTCAATCAGACTCTGTTACTGATTTGTACGAAAATTCAGTGAAGATGATCAAACCTGTATCCAAGTATAGCAATGTGACTATGATTCTAGAAATTCTGCTCTGGAGTGGTTATGGTTCTCATTGACAATTTGAATCACAGGTAAGCTATAATGTCGAAACTTGTTGTCTTGAAGCACACAATCTCATGTACTTGTTTGTTGATCACTTGAATCTGTTTTTCCAGAAGTAGATCATACTGTAGTGTTCCCAATTTCTTCCGGTTTTACTGCCTCAAGAACCTTCATTGACTTGAAGGTCTGGACCTGGTTTTAGGCCTGATATTGTGACCCTCCCTTTCAGCCACTAGGTTGTTGATTCATGTTCTTCCTATTTTCAATTTGTTTGCATCCAGATCTTCTCATGTCTGTTCTAGGATCATTTTTGTGCAGATGATCGATTCCTCAAATTTGCCAGGGGACTCAGGGAATGCTCTGACCTTGACATTCATACTGCATATGATCACTGGAAACCAATCCTAAAGAAATTGTTAAACAGAGAATTAGATTTGTTTCTGACTCTTCTCATAGCAGCTCTAGACAAGATTAAGACTACGGAAGCCACAAATCATGAACAACTTCTTCCCTTCACTTCCATTATTTCTTTGTGCTTGGCGTTGTTGGCAAAATTTCAAATACTTACTTTTACAACAAAACATAAATTTCAATAATGATCAAACCAATAAAAAAGAAGGAAGAAGTAGAATATAAATAACAACTCATAATGATAAACATGATGTTGGAGTTAGTAGTAGCATAATCAAATTTATATCTTATATTAATAACATTTTACTAATATAATCATTCATTTACGCCTTTCTGAGATGATTTCTACTCAAATTTTTTTTTCTCTTAGTTTATGTATCTAATCAAACACCTGTAATATAAATTGAGAAATAATGCTAATGGGCATGCGGTTTTGTTTCTTTCATAGAGATGCTAGAAATATTGGGCGATTAAAAATTTTTCAACACATTTATAAATTTTTATAAAAGTTTTTAAAAAGTTATGGTCAAGAAAGATTAATAATTTACTACTTTTGAATAATATATGTCTATATCATAATATGGATATATGTGCAGCGCACGTGTCCAGATTTAGTTGAACGATAACAACCAAGAGGTAGGCTAGAAGGTTGTCATCCTTTGAAGTGTAACTAGGAGTTGAATGAAGATAATGATTGAGACTGTTTTTAAAAGGCAGGGACGTGAGGCAAGACATTTTATGCAGTACAGGGCGGGGAGTAAGTCCTAAGACACGGTGGCATGAGTCCCATGGATCTACCGAACATATATCTCATGTCTCTTCAATTTTATAATTTTACTAAGGTAAATTTCCCCTACTCTTTTATATGGTGAAAGTTTATGAAAATAAGCAATTGATTCCGTTTCACAAGTTTACTTTATGTATTATGTACTTTGAAGATTACATAAAAGAAGCTAAGATCGAGCTACTATATTAATTGAATATCGAACTTGTAATTCTTGCAATGCTATTTATAAAAATCTATTTCAGGTGCGAAGGGTTGGATGTCGAGCCACAAATTCATTTATCATTATCTAACAAACAATTTCAGAACTTCATTAAAATAGATCACAAGGAGTACAAAATGACTTATTATTTGGTTAATGTGAGCGATGGATCGTATTTTGTTATTCTTTCACGATGCTAACTTTAAATTCCTTTTGCTTTCCTAGATAAAGAAATCAGTATTCTGTATCTATCTTGTTGCACCTTGGTTTGTGTGGATATTGGTTTTGAGTTTCGAATTGTTCCGTTTCATTAGTGAATCTGAGTTGTAAGGAGAAGTGAAATAACAAATTCAGTCGTCGCATGGGCACCAATTGTTCTTTTCCAGGTTATGCAGTTAAAGTTGTATTGTAGTTTCATGAATACTTTTAGAACAAAATGTGAATGAACGATGTGCAATATAAACAATTGTAGTCGAAACTGTCAACCAGACTCTGTAACTGCTATCCATGGTTTGTAACGAGTAGCGGCAAACCCAAATTCAGTGAATATAACCAAAACAGTATCCGAGTATTGCAGTGTAACTGGGAATATGTAGTTTTGTTCCTATTTATAAAATGTTCCACCGGGATTCAATAATTTCACCCCTCTATTGCAGGTATTGTTCCAGAAATTCTGTTCTGGAGTGGTTACAGTTATGCTTGATAACTCTAATCACAGGTAAGCTAATGTCGAAACTTGTTTTGTCTTGAAGCACACAATCTCAAGTACTTGTTTGTCATTCTAATGTGGAAATGGAAACTTTTCAGGGCTCTCCAGTCATCAGCACCGCTATTTGGGACCTGACCTTTTGAAGGTTTACATTAAATGTAGTATTTAGAATCTTATTCTGTTGTTACACCTTTATTATTCTATCTAGCGTCTACTGCTTTCCTTCACTTCCATTACTTGTTGTGCTTATAGAGTATTTGTATGTCTAGTCCACCTAACAAGGGCAGGCACAAAACATGACACATATTTCTAGCTTTACTTACTTGGAGGACTTTCTCAGTATGGCACATTAATGTAGGGGTAAAATCAGTTGGGATATTTTGTGAGCAAAGGAAGTATGGAGGAAGAAGACGAAGTTGAAGGAGGAGAAATATATGATGATTCTCATATAGACATTGATGCTAAGATTCAAACTGTTTTGGGCGATTATATCAAAGATTTTGAAGGAGCTGTTTCTGCTGAGAATTTGGGGCCAAAATTTGGTGTTTATGGTTCCTTTTTGGCGAGTCATCAACTTGTAATTCAACCACAGATATCTCAAAAACTCCCTTCCTATTATTTCTCACAAACCCATTAGGATTAGGATTAAGTTTCGTTCTTCTGGTAATACTGCTCCCCTAAAGAGTAGTGATTTACACACTGATTCTGATAAGGCAAACTGCCCAGAACTGACAACTTCTGGGGATGAGCCACCAGTTGCTCCATTCATTATACAAGGAGATTTGATTCGCTGTTCTAAGGGTTTGGTTGACTTAAAAGCACATAATGGAAGGGAAATTTCGGTAAAGAAAAGAAAATCGAGGGAACAAGACTATTTAGGTAATGAATTGGGTGAAAGTGATGCCAATGCTTTTGAGAGTAAATTCAGAAAACAGAAGAAGTCGAAGGTGATTCAGACTGAAAAAATGAAGTCCAGTAGAAGCAAGGGTGAAGGGAAATCGACAAGGAGAGATAGAGGAATCAAGGATTCTGCTCCTATAGAGAGAGAACAGCAGGCAAACTAGTATGGAGTAAAGCAACAGTCTGAAGCAGAATGTGGCATGATGCGCAAACCAGTTTACAAGAAGGCCATTGGATATGGGAAGGTTGCGAGGCCCTACATTGCATTTTGGTAGAGGAATTACTGTATTAACAGTCATTAGTTCTTGTTTTCTGTTAAATTTGTTTATATGTTGGAAGTATATGAAAATAAGCAACTTATGATTCTGCTTCACAACTTTATACTTTATGTACTTTGAAGATTACTTAAGGCTTCTAATCCTAATTGCAAAACCAACATACTCTTAGCTACTATATTAATTGAACATCCAACTTGTAACTCTTGCAGTGCTACATATCTAAATCTATTAAGACTATGGAAGTCGCACATCATTAACTGGTTAAGTGATGTCTTTCGGCAAAAAATTGCAACGTGAATAACAGTTTTCCTTCACTTCTTTTATTTATTGTGCTTGATAGTATGATGAATGCATCTATTGTAAGATCCAGTAATTAATATATAAGACTAGAAACATTAAGATCGCGATTGTTCTGAATTTCTTCTTGTCATTGCTCAGATGATGGGAGGTAACTCTTTAAACCATAAGTTAAATAAGCTTTGTTAACAGAGCATATTTGATTTAGAGATTAGTCCCTTGGATCCTTCCAGCAATAGCTCAGAAAGCTTTCTACTATCCAGGGAAGAAGGTTCCTTTATTTTATTTTTCTTTTCAGGATGCTCAGAAGCTTGAACTGTTAATAAAGCTTTGAGTAGTAAAGGGCAATCTACAGATGCTGGGAGCAGAAAGGTAGTTGCAGAAGCATGGGAACTATTAAAGAGGAGTCTGGTTGAAAGAATTCTGTGTATGATTGATCCTGATATGCTTAACTATGCTCGAGTCTCGCAGTACGTATCCCTTGAAATGTGATTATGTGGTCACGAACATTGACGCAAAATTCTTTAGTTGTTGTAGTGCTATATTAAAGGGGTCACGGACATTGACGAGTTGAGCTCAAGATCTCAGTTGAGTCCTGAATATGAAAAAATCCTTGATAGAAAGTGTTTTTCCCAAATAGATCTTATGCGGTGTAAATCCAAATTAGTTGGATTTTAATAAAAAAATGAAGCTTAGAGTTCATCAAACCAATATAAATATTGGTTTACCTACCTCTCCCATTAGATCTCCAACAAGAATTATTCACCACCTTCTATTCAACTCAAAAATGCCCAGGTGGTGCTATAAGCTTTGGTTGAAGCTCCATAAATCAACTCAATCCTTTTTCCTAAATTGCACAATTGGTTTGGGTAAACATATGAGTGACACCTCAATACAGTCCACTAAATTAATGGAGGGATATTGTAAATAATGGATGCCTAGTAAGTGAGGCACCATCATGATGTATTTCAGCTACTCAATCCTTTTACACAACTCAAGAGTGCAATAGGGATTGTGGTAGGATTTAATTAGGAATTTTGTGTTTGAGCCCTGAGTACGAAATTGAATACTTGTAGAAACTCAAACCGTATCAAACTTAAATTGAAGTGCTTGTGTAAGTATAACAATTTGTAGAAGTATTTAATTCAAAATACATTTTGTAAAGAAGTTATCGCATTTGCGCAGTCTCAATGGAAGAAAAAAATGGTGATAAACTACTAAAAACAGAAGTGAAATTAATTAGCAGACTGTCAATTTTACCAATACATAGTTGAGAATGTCAAGTTATTTTTAATTTTTGATGACTAAAACATATAGTTTTCCCACTTCACAAATACAAAATGGACTCACCTACTCCACTAAAACATTGTCTATATAATCACTTTTTAAAACATTGCTTAAGCATCCCAAATCCAATCCAGTGTAGAAAAAATCATCATTTAATTATCAAAATACAAATGGCTTTCTCCCAAATGCAAAAAATTTCAGCATTTTGTTTCCTCCTATGCATAGTGATCATTTCACCCCAAGCAGAAGCTGCAATCTCATGCAACACAGTGTACTCTAAGTTAATGCCCTGCCTCAGCTACCTCATGGGAGGTAGCAACAAGGCAGCGGCCCCAGCTGGCTGCTGCAACGGGATTCAGTCCCTTTACACAGCAGCCAGCACCACTACGGACCGACAGGGGGTATGTTCCTGCCTGAAATCAGGGGCAGCAAGTCTTGGCAACAGTATTGATACTAGCAAGGCTGCTACACTTCTTAGCAAATGTGGTGTCACTGTTCCTTACAAGATTAGCCCCGACATTGACTGCTCTAAAGTCCAGTAAATTTTATGTAATATGTGCTCTCAGTTCTCTAGTCCTGAAGAGCACTAGTTACTTTTATGTTTATGATTGAATAATTTGGTTGAAGTGGCAATGCATGTGTTGGAGTTCTATCTATTTTGATGAATATATATAGTACCACTTCTTGATGGCTTTGATCTCTTTATGTCACTCTAGTTATCTGAACATGTGAGAATTAATTGATTATTCAAAATGGAGCATAACTCCTCGTTTAATTTGTTGATACTGACCTGTGAAGATGATTGGCTCATATACTAGTTGGGTAAGTCGCTCGAAGCCCACCGACTTGTCAATTTTGGTTATCTGGGAAAAAGAGTGTCCCTTTATGCAATTTTGCTTGGAAAAGTAATGGCCATTTTTTCTCTGATTCCACTTTATTTCCCTACCAACCTTTACCTAATAACATTTAAGTACTTAGGAATAATTCAATCGAAGGTTGCTATAGGCTTTAGGAATTAGGAACACTTACAAAGAGTGTTAATTGCCTTTAAAAAATATTTAACAACAGTTAAGTTATTGTTGTTAATTAATTGTCACTAAAAAACATTTTTGGTGTACTGAACTTACGTCAACCTTGACGTGTAACCGGAACCAAGTTGATCTGCATTAATCATAATTTAAACATTTCTGATTTCACTGAAGACTCAAGGAAGCCAATTCATCTTTGAGGTTTTGGTCTTAGGCCACCCAATTCAGTTCTCCAACTCAAATACTAGGGTAAAGTCTTGATTCACCCAATTTGTTTCCACATCATTTATGGTCTTACAAGACCAATCAATTTATTTATTTTTTAAAATTTCTAGAATTGTGATCATGGCGATGTGTATATATAAATCATATAGAAGCACAATAAAAGGGGGAGATTTTGCCTTAACCACAAATATACATCAGCGATTGTCAAGCAATCCTCGCAAATAGGGAAATGTTTAACTTCCAACATTAATTTGTTGCTTGGACTCTTCATAAATTTCAATAGAATATGAGCGTGTGTCGGAACCTTCCAAAGTAGTGCATTTTTGGAGAATTTAACATGAGTGTAACAGTATTTTTGAAGAGTTCGAGCCACATAGACATTAACACCCTCAACAAAGGGTCCACCCCAATCTGTTGTATAACTCCAAATGCACATAAACATCCTACACTCAGTTTTATACTCCATACATAAAACTCAAGTGATAGAATTACCACTTCATAGCATTTTATATTCCCCCCGGGATATTTTTGGAATATTCAAGAATCTAGAGTACTAAATCAATATGTTTGATGGTAACAATTATCATTAATATGTAGAAACCATATTGGATTGCGTAGAATAGCCACCAAGATGTCACGGACTTAAACTTTCACTAAGACTTGATGCGACACTTTAAATAAAGGCATTGGTTTGTCTTGTTCTTAGAAATTAGCTATGTGTTACAACTTGGACGTCCCTCCATTCTCATTTCAATTCAAGGACAAATATTTTCTCCACTCACTAATTTAATCCGCTACATCAGTCAATTGACCATAACAATCATTAAAATTTAAACCTGAAGGACTAATATTTTTTCCATATAGCACATTAGTTTAATGGACTACATAAGTCAATTGCCCAGAACAATCAAATAAATCTGAACCATTGTTAAAACTTATATAGCGCACTAAATTAGTGAGCTATATGTAGTATGTCAAATTTATTTTGACACATTATTTTGGTTACTTCTTTAATTTGTTTCATATCCATCATTAGGTTCCAGAATCTATGGGGCGGGGTGTGGAATGTTTAAAGGGAAGGGGTTCAGAGTGTTGGATGGGAATAAATTTAGAATGTTAGTTATGAATTTTATATTTTTTAAGAAAATCATTTATTTTATTTTGTAAAAAAAAATAAAAATTGATGCATCAAAATGAAAAAATTGGAGCCATGTGCCAATACACCCAAAGTGGAAAATAATTTTCTTGGACCCTTCAAAGTTTATCCTCCCCTTTCAGTACTTATTATAGTTCTTGTTCTTTCGCCTTCATATTCCAAGAATGTTGATTATGAATTCAACAGAATTTAGTAGTTTTATTTTAAATTTTAAATTTATTTTTAAAAAATTGAATATGTATACGTTAATTAATTTAGATTTGAATAAATTAAAAATATTAACAGTTAGAGCACATAAGCCCTTAAATTTTGATTTCGCTCAATTTCTTTATATTCGCTATTTGCTAAGCAGGAAAAATCACACCACATATATATTTAAGGGGAAATATTACGGATTTTAAATCTACTTTTAAAATATTATTGCTTATAATGTTTAATTGCGGGTTATAACAATTCACTTTTTATTTATAAACAATTTATTTCTACTTTATTAAATAATTAGTCTTTTATAATTTTATTTTTATTATTAAATTATATAAATAAAGAATCTACCATAATTATCTCTTACACATCATCAAACATACCAAATAATAATGGAGTATCAAAATATAACATTATTCATTTAAAAAAAATGCCAGAATGGAGTATACACATTTCATACATTTTTAGTAACACTTTTCATACATATTTCATGCTAATATTATAACTATTTCATCCCATAAGTCGTAATTTTTTCACAGCAGAATCATGCCAATATAATACAAAAATAATACAAATTTTAACAATTACTTGTCCTTTATTAGGTAAACACTATAGGAAATTCATTCCAATATAATTTCAAAATCGTACAAAAATGATATAACCAGTAAACCATTTACAAATAAATTTTATTTAATTTTTTTTACCAGAAACCTTAAATTAAAAAATTTTCATATCAAAATCTATACCAATTTCAAACAAATTTTATGTAATTTCCAAAAAAGAATGTTCATAACAAATATTAAATTACATTATACACAAACAAAATCTGAAAATTTTCTTTCCAATATCACTGTTTTTTTTTTTCGTTTGATTAGTATAACACTATAAATAAAAAATCGCAAAAAGAACACTAACCTGAATGATCCCATCTATCACCGTGCTCTATTAATATTATTAAGAAGCCGTCCATTACAAGTAAACAAAAATTATTGAATAAAAACGAATTGGAACTAGTTGAGAGTGACGACTAATTACAGAAAAAATTGAGAAGAGAGAGATCCGTTTGAACAAAAGAAAAAAAATATGTTTTGAACGAAATTTAACTGCATTGAATTAAAAAAGAAAAACAAATATTTCATTTTTTATGAATCTCCTAGTTTTATGGCACATACTAATTATCATTAATTAAATTCAAATTAATTACTAATAAATATCCATTTTTTACCTTATCTATTTTTCAAACAAAATGATTTTTACTGTTATTTTAAATCATTTTTTTATTTTAATAAAATGTTAGAACCTGAGTTTTTTTTGTTATAACTTGAAAGAAAAAGAATAATGTCATAATTTATAATTATCAGTCATATATATGTCAATTACCGTGCAGTAAGGCAGAACCAACATACTGTCAGAGGTTCATTCGAACCCTCTTCACAAGAAAATATTATTATTTATACATGATTAAAGTTATTTTTTATATACATATAGTAGATTTTGAACCCCCTTTGATTAGTTCGTAGTTTACTTCTTCAGATTTTGAATTTCCTTATTAAAAGTTCTAGATCCGCCATCGACGGTACTTGCCAATTGTTATAGTTTCTACCATTGAGTTATTTGACAAAATCAAAAGCAAGCTATGTAATATCCTATCAGAAAAATTTCATCATTGCTATGTATGGATTTTAATTGTGAATAATTAGCTGGGGGAGCTGGGAATTAAAAGCTAATTTTGAGTTTATTAAAATGATTGACGTGTTGATTTTCAACCTGAGTTGGTAGGTGAAAGCATAGTGCCACTGCCACCATAAAAAAAAATGCAGCACTAAGTAGTGCAAGAAATTAAGTTAATTAAATACTTTTAGAAACTTCTTATTAGAGGAGAAAAATATTACACCCGTGCGATAATGCTTAGTTATATTCAAAATGCACTCCTTTAAAATTTAACATTTATTTTATTTATTATGTATTTTTTTGCAAATGATCAAGAGCGATTTGTTATTTACTTCATACTATTCTTATCATTAATTAATTATGTAAAATATTAATAGTCAAATTTATACTTTTACAACATAATTAATAAGATTAATTCAAAAAAATAAATTTCTAATAAATGTTTGGTTTTTCACCCATTATCCGTAGGTATAGCAATGGGGCGGGACGGATGCAGAGTGGAGTGGGTTTAAGGCAATGCGGGGTAGGACGAATTTAAGGTTGTGCGGGGCGGGTTGAAGTGTTTTTAAAAAAAAACTAATGTGGGGCGAGACTGGTTGCGTGTATATGTGATTTTACACAGGTTCAAACTTAATTTTAACTTTTTACATGTTATAAGAGTGATAGAACATTATTTATAGTAATATAATATCTTTAAAGCTACTAAAATATTGAAGATAGTAAATGAAAATGATTCAATAAAAAATACTACGATTTCTTACATGTTTCTCAATTGACCTCTAAAAATAATTTTTTAAGTCATTATTATTACATTAATACAACTTAATAAAAAAATAAATTTATTTTTATGAATTTTATTTTTTGTATCAAACATAACTAGAAAAAAGAAAATACTAAAAAAAATTATGCGGGACGGGTTCATGCGGGGCTAAAATGAAAAAGGTTGTTATGCAGAGCGGATTAAAAAATTTGCAGGTTAAGCTCAACCCGCCCCGCACCACCCCATTGCCATAGTTATCCGGAGCCCGCATTGGAGTCTCGACTAAATTTGAATTGTGCATTGCAACTCCCAACATGATTTTATTCGTACACAGAGCTCGAACCCAAAATCTCTGGTTAAGAGTTGAGCAGTCCTACCACTGCACCACAATCCATGTTGATCTCTAATAAATATTTGCAATGCCAAGTAAAATGAAACAAAGGAGAGTAAAAAGAATAGAATAGTTTAGTTGGTTGACAACCTGAACTCTCACTTTATTTGTGAGAGTTTGATTCGTGTAATCTCCTCCCATTTTCCCTTCTCTGCCCCAATTTAAAAAAGAAAAAAAAGAATGGACATAGTCAACGTACCCACTAGGCCACTGCTACTTAAACTCTACTAATATTAAATAAAAAAATTTTGCACATAATAAAACAAATAATATGGTATCAAATCAATAATCTCCACTCCTATATATGATCGTCCATCAACTTTAACAAGATTATGAAGAGTTTCATTAATTTCCTTGTGAGACCTAAAATTTTATCCACTCATTTTTGTGTTTATTCATGGCTATCTCAAAAAAGCTTGTTAAGCCCCTTTCTCTTTTGTTCCTAATTTACATAGTAATTGCCGCATCACCTTGCGTTGATGCGGCAATCACATGTAGCTCGGTGTTCAACGGCCTAATCCCGTGCCTTAGCTATGTAGTGAACGGTGGCAAGGTGCCACCGACTTGTTGTAGAGGGATCAAGTCCCTCTACGGTATCGCCAAAACGACGGCGGACCGCCAAGGCGTTTGCTCGTGCTTGAAAATGGCTGCCTCAAGTGTTAGTGGTATCGATTTCAAGAAAGCTGCTGCCCTCCCAGGAAAATGTGGGGTGAAAAATATCCCCTTCAAGATTAGCCCTAAAGTTGATTGCTCAAAGGTGAGATGAAGGACGAATTATTATGCATACAATATAAATGAGAATAAGAGTTATGTTGTCTCTAATCATAAAATTGGAACATAATCTATCTATTAAGTACTACTACGTTTTCGTGATTGTCTTTAATTTGATCCTTAATAATTGTATTGTGTCACCGATATCACACTGTTACGTCGATCAATAATGATCGATAGATCAATCAAATATGTATTTTGTTATTTGGAGGTATGAATTCAAACTTGGAAAAAACAAAATATAACATAATCTCTCATCTTTCAGTAGTTATAACTTCATCGATTCTATTTTATGTGACGAGATTCAGATATGAGGATCAAATTAATAATTGTTTATATGAATTCGAATAATAAGTCTTAAGTTCTTTATTACGATAAAATGTACATATTAAGAAATACATTAAAAAATATTACTAATCACAATATATAGTTACCGCCTACCGGTCAAATATATGAACTAGAAGATATATTGGAGGGGAAATTATTGAGCTAGAGTTAGTCTCTCTATGTACTAGACTAACCCCACTACAGACTAATGGAAGATTGATAATTGAGAAGGATATACTCGACTAAAATATATTTTTAACACCCCATCCTCTTGGATATCTATTTAATATAAATAGTACGTCTTAAAATGTCACTAAAATATCTATTTAATATAAATAGTACGTCTTAAAATGTCACTAAAAAATCTAATGTAAAATATAGAAATCCATATATAAAAAGATAGAGAGAGGTGAATACAAAAAACAAAAAGAGAGGAGGGAGATGGATTCAGAGGATAAAACCTAAATGCATGTATGAATACAATAATACAGTCACTTGACACATTAAAAAATATATAAATACAAAATATACACACTCAGACTATATGAACCTAAATATACATATGAATATATCAAATACAATCGCTCGACACTTTAAAAAATAAAAAATGAATACAGAAGAAGAAAGAGGTGAAAATACAAAATATAGAAACGGGGGGGGGGGGGGGGGAGGGGGAGAGAGAGAGAGAGAAAAAGAGAAAGAGGGAGAAAGCCGAGCAAAATTGATGCAAGAAGCGAGACTTGTCTTTTCTATTAAAAAATAATTGGACCACACATCTATTTGAACATATTTTGAAAGAAAACAAAATTTTATGGTTTCAATAAAAGAATAAGGAAATAAATTAAATTCAGCAATAATATATCCATGTGTTAGCTAGTCCTTCGAAAAATTAATCAAAAAATTGAATTTTTTCCTCTTCCAATATTATGATGCATACACAAATTAGTAGTAGTATAGGTGATGAGGTGAAAGGATTTGGTGGTGGATGAAGTGTGCCATCAGAGTGTTCTCGTGGGATTAAATTTGTCCTCAATATTAAATATTTTTCTCTCAATAACAATATATAATATTCATTTCCATTTCAATTTATATGATATTATTTAAATGAACATGAAATTTATGAAAATAATAGAGATATTTTATATTTGTAATACAAAATAAGATTAGAAAATCTTACACTTATATTCTCGAATAAAATATTCAAGAGGATACTCCATACAATAAAAGCAAAAGAATCAAACACAACTTTTATAGTCATTACTAAAAATATGTGAATTCCCTAAAGACATTCATATTAAAATGTCGTCTTTTATTTTTTTAATTGAAAAAATAATTAAAAAATAAAATAATAAGTACAAAAATGAATAGTAACCTCAAGTAAAGATTAGTACAATTCAATTTAACATTTTCTTGTATCTTAGCTTTTATTGTTGGATGAACAATATTTATGGTTGATATTGATAAAAAATAAAAGGACCAATGACCATAGGTACAATTAAGCCATGAATATTGGTCGACAATTCTTGATTCTACTATAAAATTAAATACGTTTGATCTATAATCGTTCATCGAAAATATTTTTGACGAAACACGTTTATGATCAAATTCATAGGTGAAAAACACATATGTTTCTCATTTTATTTGAAACCTACTATATCAACTAGTTTTATACTTCACATGTTTGACTTGTCAACCTTTGGTTCATATATATATCTATATACATTTGATTAGGAAATCACAACCATTTCCACAATGCTTAACAAGCAACTATTTCCTTTGCTTCTCATCTGCATCGCGGTGGCCGTGTCCACGACCACCGGAGCATCTAATACAGCTGCTGAGGATGTAATTCTTACGTGCAACATGGTGTATAGTAGCCTCGAACCATGTCTTGGCTACGTGTTAGGTGGTGAGTTAACTGTATCACCAGAGTGTTGTAGTGGAATTAAATCTATCCTCAACGCTGAACGTACAAGAGCTGACCGCGAGAGAACTTGTACTTGCATAAAGAGTGTTGGTTCAACCTCTACCGCAATTCCAATTAGCTGTGCTGCTCAACTCCCTGGATTATGTAAGGCTAATATTTCTTTCAAGATTAGTCCAGATGTTGACTGCTCTAAGACCATATAAGAATTATTTTTTTAAAAAAAACAAAAACTTAGCCATTTTATTTATCATGTTATTTTTCAATGTATAATGAGATATATTGAATACTAGACAGGCCATGGCCCGTGCTTAGCACGGGCCCAACATGTTATTCACCTAAAACAGAAAAACTTGCATGAAAATCATCTTTCAAGACTTTGATAAATAGAGATACATTTCTGGTTTCGCTTCATCATTCCACCATGAAGACTCACAAGCATGTTAATATAAACAACCGTTGAAGTTCTTACATGATTACGATTATAATTGTTTGCTAAATTTAATAACAATCAATAAATAAAACAGAAAGATGCAAGGAACATTCAATTGCCAATCTACCAGCATATATAATAATTTATGATTTATGTCTGAAATCTTTGATGTGAACTCTTGAAGATATGGTCTTTGCACTGACATTGATATAGTAAAACCTGAGAAACATTTATTTCACTTGTAAGAAGCAGCCCGCCAAACCAACAAAATCATGAAGAAAAAAAATGGAGAGCATGGCAATGATAGGAGTTCCTAATTTTCTATCATCTTCAAGCCAGAGGAATTTCTTCATGTACAACACACCAACAACTCAATATTATAGCCAACATCCAATTTAATTTTTACACTAAATAGCTTCACATATTAAAAAATTTACAAGATAATGAATCCAATTATAAGAATAGCAAGGTTCATAAACATAAAAAAAAAAAATCAATTAAAAATGTAAGAATATTGAGAAAAGTATCGTCAAATATAGCTTAAACTATTCTTTGATTTTACTACTTTCTACAATTACAAGAAGCCGTTAATTATTTTTTGACATGTATTCTGCACATTAAACTGAATTTTCTTACTCATGAATGGTATCGGTAATAACTTCTCAGTCCAAAGGAAAACGAAAGATAAGAGTACTTTAGTTTTCATCAATGAGAACTTCCGGGAAACACAAACTAAATAATAAAGAGTAGAGCTTCACTTATGGGATAGCTAGATTAAAAAACTGTACCTGAAAATAATGAGTGTCATTTCTAAATTTCTCAAGGGTCTTTCCATAATCTAAAGAGAAGAAACATTTCAAAGATTCTAATCCAATTTCTCATAGCTTTTTGTCTCTATGCTAAAAGCAAGTATCAAAAAATTCATATGCAAAAGCAAATGCCAAAAAAATTTTTGTGAATCTAAAGAATTTGTGAACCGGTGACCATTACTTTATAATTCTCCTCTGCAGTGGAGCGGTGTTTTTGTGCTTCTGACCTGTATTGTCAAAGGCGCACATAAGTGTTGATGCGAGACACAAAACATGTTGAGTGCTCTGCCTTGCTTAATGGCCCTTCAATGTCATCATAAAGGCTCTGAGGCTAGTTTTCCTTTCCAATGAGTGTATTCCTGATGAGGCAACTCTAAACAATTGACATTTAACTTGATAAATTATTATTTTTCAATTTCTTTGTCCATGTATTTGTTATTCATGCTTAAAGTTATTAGTCTTGAACTACACCATACATATTTGTGATTTTTCTCTGCTTGAAACCTTTTTTCTTACAACATTCATGAGTATGCAGGGATCAAATTATGAATTGGTTTTGATTGGTGTGTATCAATGTATATAAATTTTACCTGGAAACAATTGCAGTTCTGCATTGGTTGAGTTTTCCTAATATTTTTTGTGGCATTTCCAATATGGTGTTGATAATGAAGTCTTCTTTCATACCATTGACCTACCATAATTTGTACATCATTCTGAATTGTCATGTCTCATGGTTGTAGATAATTTTGTGTTTTTTCAGGACTTGTTGTTCCAGATGTCTGTAGAGGAAACTGAAATATTGAGAAAGGAAGCTGCTAGGCATATATTGAATTGGTTAGTTTTTGTGCCAAATATCTATTTTAATTTTCAACTCACCTGAGATGCCCCTTTGGTTTTGGCTCACCGTTTTCTTCATTAATCTGTTTAAAGAAGCAAATCATTTACCTCAAATATGCAGTAAGTTTTATCCTGGTATATCTCCTTCATGATAAGGTAGCAATTTGCTTACTCTGTAATACACTCTGAGACATGAGTAAGTGCTTGTCTGTGATTTGATTATGCATGTTTGATGCATAGGAAACTATTCATCCATTGAACTTAGGCTCAATCTTCAATGGTTTCACTGTCGATCTGCGAAATAAGATTCACCAACATGATTTCATCTGGTGGTTGAAAAGTGACACGTGATGAGATTCCATCGATTGGTGCTTGGTTGAAAGATACCAAGTAGAATCCTTAAAAAAAAAAAAAAAAAAAAGCTCAAATCCATATGTTGAATTTTTTTTCCAAATAATCATAGTTAGGGTAAAAAATTGGAACTTTGAACTTATAAAACAACAGATACATTTCAGTTAAAGAAGGAAGAAATGAAATTAATGCAATGTATGTAATTTTGAAATTTATGGGAGCTCTTGAAACATTGTTTTGAAAAAAATAGTTCAGCTACACTCAGTAATCAAAGTGTAGAAACCTTCAGCATTAGAGATAAGTGATAATTCAATTCAACTCTCAGTAGATTTCACACACAAAGAACTGTAATAATCTTTGCAACTCCTTCAGAGAGAACTTCTTAGACTGGCTCTAAAATAAATTTCAAATCTACCTCAAGTCAAAGACGACTCCAGTTCTTAAATCAGAAAATAACTGAAATATGATCAACTTTTCAAAAATTCGACTAAAGAACAATAGCTCAAAGGAAGTTCCAAGTATCTGCAATACAAAGTCTTTTTAAACTTCACCACAAGCTTTTCAAATTAGTGCCAAGCTCAAAAAAGGAACACAAAATCATGTATCCATGCAAAAGTACTTGCCTTACACCAAAGTTTCTTTCAACTAAGATAACTTTCGCTGCTTACATATTCAGAGATTGAGTCATTTTCGCATTTGAATCCTACAGAAATGACCAAAATTCAATAGGATTTTATATATATATATATATAAGTTGGCTATATCATAATGCATTACATATATTTTTTCGTTTATCTTGCAAGTCAAACCGAGCATACAGACCAAAATATACAAATGTAATAAATGTTCGTATAAAATCCTGAAGACATTTTAGATGCATCAATGCTTAATATTACTATTTTAGTCTAGAAAGTGAATGCAAGATGTAAAAGGAAAAGAGAACTAACAATTAAATATCATGCTATTTTAACAGCCACTTAAAAGCTTTACATAAGGTAAAAGGAAAATCAATTTCTAAGCAATGAGAGACCTAAAATTAGCTATAATGCTGCCTATTTTGAGGAAACAACAATATAATTATTGAGAATTCACTCTTCTTCTTAGATTTCAATCCTTCATTTTCCGATCATAATCAATGCATTCAACTTCACAAGTGTTTTGTTGCTCATATTTGCAATAAATCAAACACTCAATATGCATTACACAATTATCATCAGAATTACAAAAAAAAAAAAGCTATACCAATTTGTAAGATCAATATTGAAAGAAGATATGTGAGTCCCCAAATAAATTGGAGATAACAATAAGTAGGAAACAAATACATAACTTTAGTAGAGGAACGCGTAATTGAAGTGACCCGCCTCAAACAGAGAGATAAACATACACCTCAAAAATTAAGTCCCACAAAAGGGGTTCTCTCGATCGAGGAAAAAAAATGAAGAATAGTTGTTATGGTAGCAGAGTGTAACTCTAGAAGGTAAGTCCCACAAAAGGGGTTCTATCACAAGAGATTCTACATTCAAAAATTACAACAAATGCTCTGTAACAGAAATATATGCAACACACATAATTTGATCATAAACAGAGCCGGATATGAGCAAGTATAATACTATGCTAAGGGGAAAGTGAAATAACACTTGCAATCAAATTAGAGAAGATGAAGCATACTTGAGGAGTGTAATTTATTTTTCTGTGTAGAGATCGTAGACCAGGAAACTATGAACTTACCATGTGAAAATGAAGAAATTCAGTATATTTTTGTGAATATGAAGTTCCTATACTCAATCCCTCCATCTCATGTTTGCAATTCTATGATTTCTCCTTGAAGTAAATACAAAGGCCTGCAATAAGAGATAAATAAAAAATCGTTAAATAGCGAAGACGGACAGGAGGAGCAAAAGAACCAAAAGCAATACCATCCAACAAACTCTAAATCCAGTGCATGCAACACTACTACAACTCAAAGGCTAAATAGATCTGCAAAATTGAACGCAAAATCAGCCCATTCGAATAAAAAATCGACAAAATAAAACCTAAATTCAAAACAAAAAATCAAAGATACCAATGGCTATTTATATACCACTGAAATTTTCAGGACAAAACTTATGATAATAGTGGGAAAAACCTAAACATGAATGATTGCAAGAAGGTGAAAAAAAGCTAGTTAAAAAGTAGAAAATGGAAGGAAATAAAAGAGAAAAATAAAGAGGGAATAGATGCAGTAGGCATGGATAATGTGGCTAAAGTTTCACCTGACATTGCGAGGCTTCCATGAAGATGAAGATAAACAATAAGCTCATTGCTCACCTTCTTTTTCCTGAAGAGATAGCAAAATGAAGATGAACAGATTCACTACGTGGTTTGCTAAAAAACGTACACGTATTAACAGATGGGCCCAATATGAAGTACCATTAATTAAACTTTTGGTACAATAAATGATAGCACCGTTCGTCCCAGCCCTTGTTGGCTTATAATATAGGGTAATGTTTGTGTTAGTGAGTGTGGGATCATTAATGTCCTTTTATTTCCAAGATTCTCTCTCTCTCTCTCTCTCTATATATATATATATATATAATATAATATAACCTTGAATGAGGTTTGGATTATTGTTAATCTTTTATTTCTTAATTTATTGATACATATATAATTGATAATAGAATTTGATCTAAGAAACAAATGATACACATGATAGGTTTGCAATACATAATTATTGTGCATAGAGTATAAACACATATACATATATCAGTGTTATTTCTATAGTGATGCATCATACATTATTAGAAGAAAAAAATTGATACAGTATACATGTAACATGTATCATGATTTCGTAATTTATACACAAACTTTAAAGTGTTTTTAACAATGAAAGAGTAACCTTCTTGTTTGAATCACCTTCGATCATACATTTACCTTTTTTCATAAATGTATTTTTTGTATCTAACTTTGAATTTTTTTTCCTGTCAAGTAGTTCTTCAGTCAATTGTTGAAATTTAATGGATTCATTATTGTGTTCTAGAGAAATACACAAATCAAATGATGTTGGTTAGGTGGTAACTTTGAATAGACCTCTTTCGAGTAGAATTTCCATTAGCCATTGATGAACTAGAAAAAAGATTGATATAAACCCTATTATTCTGGACTATATGCAAATTAATTAAATGTATCTTTTTATGGTTGCTCTTAAACATGGTATTATATTATGAGTAAATTTTAGGAATAGCACATAAAAATCATATTAGCGCTCTACAGGTACAATTTTGCTATTTGAGCTCCATAGCAAACCACCTGATTTGTTTAAATTGCAGTGATTTGTATAAATCGGGCATCTGTGTCTATAAAAATTGTGTTTGTATATGTATATGTTCTTTGTGTTAGACTAGAGTGGCAAGAGAGATTAGGAGAGAGGTGAGGGAGAGAGGGCAGAGAGTGGAGAGAGGTGAATTGTATATGTATATCAATTAGATAATTGTATATATGTAACAACTATGTATATGTATCAATGATTGTGTTTGTATATCTGCATAAAATTTGAATTTGTATACAATTGAATCGAGTTAATATACAATTGAATCTAGTTAAAACATTTGTATTTGTATATCAAATCTCTCTCTCGCTTTATACAAACACAAATTGTACATTGCATTTGTGCAATTTGTGTTTGTATAAAGCAAGAGAGAGAGAAACAAAAAGCAAAAGAAAACTGGGCAGGGAAATGCTTGTATTAGTATAATTATAAGTGTATATGACGGAGAAATATGTATTTGTATTTGTATATACAATATCTCTCGAACTCTCGCTTTATACAAATACAAAAATAATTTATACATTTGTGTTTGTATAAATTTGAGAGAGGCGAGGGAGAAATTGAGAGTGGCGAGAAAGATTCAAGGGAGAGAAGCGAGAATGGCAATGTGTTTGCTACGAATTGGAATTAAATGAAATTGTAGCTATAACATTTATTTTGAATTAATAGTTTGTTATAATGCACACTTTTCCCTTATATTATTATGGATTATATGAAAACTAATTTAATGTGGAACAAAAAGAAATAATAAAATAGAAAACGTATATATATATATATATATATATATATATATATATGTAAAAGTTAAAAGATAGGAAAATAAATATTTTATAGAGAATGAAATAAAAATAATTAAAATATATAATTTTCAATGTTAATAATTATGTACACAACAACAAAAACAAAAAAAAAACATTACCTTGTGAAATTTCATAAGTGGAGTTTGGGAGGGTAGAGTACGTAGACCTTATCACTACCTCATGGAGGTAAAAACACTATTTTTGAAAGACTCTCAATTCAAGTGTAGCATTTTCAGATATAAAGAAGAAGAAAATAATGATGAAAATATAACAACTTATAAGAGAGACAGTATAAATCCTAAAAGAAAAAAAATATAAACAACAACAAAATAGTGCAGTGGCCAAAACCCAGTAAACAGATGATGAAAAATATCGAAAAGTATAACTAAGAGAATACAGTTAGGCCTTATGTCCCCCTCTCTTGTAATTATTATATATTATTAATAAGCAAGACATTTTTTGGAAGAAAAAAGAACTAGTACAGCGACAAACACTAGCAAAGTAAGACAACACTCCACTACCTACTAATCTTCTACCTTAATACGCGACCTTCAAACACTCATATAAGGTCATATCCTCAGTAATATGAAGTTGTGGGATGTTATGTCTAATCACCGCTCTCCAATGCTTTTTCGTTCTACCTTTATCTCTCCTCATACTTACATTCAACCTCTTGCACCTCCTCACTGGAAATCTTTGCATCTTCGACCGCTTCGCATGTCCAAACCAACTCTGTCCTGTATAACAAAGTTGATCTAATCACCACTCTATAGAACATATCTTTAAGTTTTAGTGATACAAGACTCCAGAGGCTAGTCTCCAGTTTATCCATGTTGCACCAATACAAATTAATTGTAAAATGTCCAATTAAAATAGGATACGTGTCCATATTGATCAGAATTTTAATTTCTTTTTCATCTTTCACCTGCTTCCAAGAGAATGATCACATTCCATTTGTCACCTCATCACCAAAGGATGTATTTATTATACTTTAAACTAACTTAGAGTGATAATATATAATCCCAATAAAAATAGAGTGTGTTCCTGAAATTTCAGTCATTGTTCAGAAGAGTTCTTGTGTCTTTTCCCTATATATTTCTTAATCAAAATTATCATGTACGTATTTACGTGAAAGTCATATAGTTCTACAACCCTGAATTATACATTTTCCCTATATATTTTTTTTTTAGTGTTTGGTAAGTATCAAAAATGAATTTATAACCTAAAATAGATTGGATTCCAACTCATCTATATAGATATGGATAAAAAATGGTCCTGACGCACTTTTAACTCTTTTTTATTGTTAATGGTGTACGTTAGGCTTTAATTTTAATGTCAATAGTTGTATAGTACTCATCTTCATCTGCTGGCCGATAGTTTCCCAATTTATTTTAGTTTTAATACTTTGTTGTAGTGATCCTACCATCTTCATCTGATAAGAAATATTATAATCGGATCAAATCAAATCAAATGCCACTTAAGATAATCGTTTTTCCAAACTGTCAATTATCTCCATTAATAACATAGAACACACGTATCTCACACTTTAGATACGCGTTTTACATAATCACAGATTGGTATCCTCGAAATGAAAAAAAAAAAAAAAGTTTTGATGTAGTATTTACGTGTTTTGAACAGTCAATTTCATTTCACCAGAAGAATTCATTTGATTACTTATCATTTCTTTCAAAGAATTCCTCATACACACACAGCACACACGTCAATCAGCAATTAGCGGTAATTAATGAGCGATAATGGCTTAATTTTCACTAAATATATTTTTTTAGAGGCAAATACTATTGACAATTATATTTTAGCATTCTTTGTAAATTCCACTAATAAAGCTTATATAGCGACATTGAATTTAATTAATGACAATTAACGAATGTTGATAAGACTTTAGCACTCTATATTAATGTACATATATATTTATTATCGCTAAAAGTTATTTTTATTTGTGTGATATATCATCATATGTCATGGAAATATATGTTTTTCAGAAAAGAGAAACCTTAAAGTAACCTTTTTTTCAAAAACTTCCATTTTATTTTTTATGATGAAACCTACTATATCAACTACTTTTGTGCTTCACATTTTTGACTCCATTTGTGTTGGTGGGCCAAAAACCTTTAATTGGTGTCTTGATATGGGGGCCAACTTGACTTTGTCAACCTTTGATTCATATATATCTATATCTATATTTATATACATTTGATAAGGATATATCACACATCGCTTACCATATCTACAATGCTAAAGAAGCAATTATTTCCTTTGCTTCTCATCTGCGTCGTGGTGGCTGTAGCCATCACGACAGCAGCATCTACTAGAGCTGTCATGTGCAACTTGGTATATAGTAGCCTCGAATCACGTCTTGGCTACGTATTAGGTGGTGGACTAAGTACTGTGCCGTCAAAGTGTTGTAGTGAAATTAAATTTGTCCTCAACGCTGCACGTACAACAGCTGACCGTCAGAGCCTTTGCAAATGCATAAAGAGTATTGCTTCAAGCTCTATTACAGTTCCAATCAGTCGTCTTGCTAAACTCCCTGGAATGTGTATGGCCAATGTTCCTTTCAAAATTTGTCCAAATGCTGACTGCTCTAAGATCAAATAAAACACCTTTTTTTAGTGCATAATCAGATTGAATATGCATGTTTGTGTTAGCTAGTGAGAGTAAGAATTCAATTATTATATATATATATATATATATAAGTGACGATAAGCACACACCTCATGGTCAACATGTGTGCTTATTGGAATTGTTAGTTGAATTAGAGGGTATATATGTTAATTAAGGCTTTTCATTTTATAACTTTATAATTTGTGTGCCTTTTATCCTTATGAATGAAAAAATATTATATTCGTAGTTTATTTCTTCTTTTTCTTTTTTTACGTCGGATCCACATTCATTTATTTCAGACTTTATTGGAAAGTGGCAACATATATACTAGAGCCGTCAATATGGGCTATGTTTGTTGGGCCAATACAACATAAAATAAAAATTCCCTAAAATTCTAGGGAATCACTACGTAGGCCGTAGCCTATGAAATATTATCATATTTTTTGTGTTTTATTATGATCATTAGAAAACAATTAGGTTAATATTTCTGTTTAGTTATTTATACTTTTGCTTGAAATCAAACTTAATAAATATTATAAAGATAATTTTATTTGTGGATTTGATTAACAAGTAGTAATACTAACACCATATAATATTATCTTGTCGATATTTATAATAATGTTTTTAAATTATAATTTGATTTAAAAAATTATCAAAATATACTTTTTTTTAAAAAAGAATTAGCTCAGCACAACCCGTAATCCACATACTTATGGATTAGACTGACCGTTTTCTGACCCACAAAAAATCAACCCAACGAATCCATTAAATTTCAAAATCTGTATAAATTAGCCCGAATTGAATGGTCTAGCTCATGCAGATCTAATATATACGCACGGAGTAGACTAGCAGTCTTTGATGCTTATGTTATCATCACCATGTGGGTTCCATAGAAACTTACAATATTACTAGGCCAAACACATATACAGACCCTTAAACTTGTCCCTAAATTTCATTTTGGCACTCTAACTCAATCTTGTTCCATTTTAACCCTTCAACTTTAATTTTTATGTTCCATTTTGACACTTCTAAGTGATGTGGCAGAGTGTGTGCATTACACTTTCTCTAAGAGAGTGAAAGACAAATAAAAATAATTTCTTTAAAAAAATAATAAAAGATTGCCCTTCAACTCTATTTCTTTTATATAACACAAAATACTAATTTTATGATTTCTTTATTTCTATATATGTTATTCAACTGTAATTTTGCATTTTAAAAATCGGCGTTATCCGTTAGTTATTATAAAAAATTAAAATTGACGGATGATCATTGATTTTTTTTTTATGAAAGAAAGTAACAATTTCTTTTTAAGAGTTTCCCTATATTTTTGCATGAAAAATAACCGACGAAAGTGCGTCAATTTTCCTTCTTAAGAAAATCAATGGCAACCCAACGAAGTCTAACAAGTTTCAACATTTTTTTATAGTGTTATTAATTAGTAATGAACATGAGTTTTTTTTTTACTCGTATTTAGTTGAATGAAAAATTAGAAAGTTGATATTTGAGTTAGTCCAAATAGACTAAATATGAATAATAATAATACTATGTGGTGTTATTTTATTTAATTAATTATTTTAAAAAAGAAAACCAACACACTTTCGTCGATTATTTTTTCACACAATAATATACAGAAACTCTAAAAAAAAAAAAATTTTAAAAATGATGTTCATCCATTATTTTTTTTTTAAAAAAAAGAAGATATGTCATTGATTTTTAAAATGAAAAAGCGGAAATGAAGAACATAAATAAAAATAAATAAATCATAAATTCAGTATTTTGTGTTTAAATGATACTATATAAAATTGAGTTGAAGGATTAAAATGGAACAAAGCTAAAGTTAGCATGACAAAATGAAAAATGGGGGCAAGTTAGAGGAGTTGTGTATGTGTTTTTAATTGATTTTTGTGTCATGGCATGGCATGTGAAGTACATACAGCCCACTTTGTTGATTCTTTGGAAAGAAGTGTCAAAATGGAACATAAAAATTGGAGTTAAAGGGTTAAAATAGAACAAGGTTGAGTTGGAGTGCCAAAATGAAATTTGAGGACAAGTTTAAGGGTCTGCATATGTGTTTGGCCATATTACTAACTATTTAAATTCAAATTGTCCTATATTTGAGGGAATGATATTCATTTTATTTGTCCAGTTTTAAAATTTAAAAGATAATTTATTAGTTTATTCTTAATTTATTTTTATTAATAGTTATTTTTTAAAATATTAAATTTATTACATTCAAAGAATGATATAGTAAACTGTCATTTGATTTATTATTTTATTAAGGTCTATGCAAAGTCAATACTAGACATATAGTATGGACAAAGGGAAGTATTTATTCAAAATCTTAACTTTTCATGTTATTAGTCGGACAAAGGGAAGTATTTATTCAAAATCTTAACTTTTCATGTTATTAGAGGACTAATATTTCTTTTATTTTAATTTGTTTGTCTGATTTTAACTTGACAAAGAATTTAAGAAAATAAAAAATATTTTTGTATCTTCTAATCTTAAACTAATAATATGTAGAATATATCAAAATATTCTTTAATCTTGTATTCTTAAACATGTTATGTAGAAAATTAGAATTAAGAAGTTATCAAAAAAAAAAGAAGAGACATTTCCTTTTTAACATACTAAAAGGAGAGTAAACCAAACGAATTAAAATAGGGGAGTCATTCTTCATTCTTTATCTAAAGCTCCAAAAAAAAAGACATAATATCTTCGAGAATAACAAAATTCATTTCTAATTATTATAAAATATTAACTTAAGGTCGATGTTGATCCCCTGCACATCACGGGCTCCTCCTAACTAGTATATATATAAACTAGAATATATAATTTCACATTTGGTCACTTAATTCTTTTATTATATTCATATTAAATATGAGCAAAATAAATATTTTATTCATTTTGACGCATTCATATTTGATCGATCCACTATTAAAGATGGTAACATTAAGAAAAACATGTTAACAAAAAATAAGAGAGATCAAAGGTGTTTTAGAAAATATTAGAGATGATATTAACAACAAATTTTAACAGATTTTATCATCTCAATGTTTGGAACAAGCCGAGGTGCATTTCATATTTGAGTCATAATTTCTACATAGTGCTCACAAGAAAATGTATAGATACTAACAAATTAAAGATAATCTTTATGAGATGATAGAATTAAAGATTTTAAATTCTAGTTCTAGTAAGGAGAAAAAAATCCTATTAGGGAGTGGTTCTTTACGAGATGTTCTGTCTAATCGCCTCTTTTCAAATTTTTTTGGCCTATATTTACCTCTCCTCATGCCTATTACATCCAACCTCTCACAACTCACATCTACACATCTACACATCTTCTACCGTTTCACGTGACCAACTCTTTCCCATACAACAATGTCAGTCTAATCACCACTTTACAAGAATATATCTTTAAATTTTGATGGCACTTTTTATCACACAAGACTCTATAGGCAAGCATTCAATTCATTCATGTTGCACCAATACAAATTAATTGTAAAGTGTCCAATTAAAATAAAGTGTGTGTCCATATTGATAACCATTCACCTGCTTCCAAGAGAATGAACACATTCTAAGTGTCACCTCACTGATGGATGTATTTATTACATTTTAAAATAATTTAGAGGGATAATAGAACCCCAACAAAAATAGAGTGTCCCTAAAATTTCATTCATAATTTAGAGGGGTACTTATATCTTTAATTCTCTATAATTTTTCTTGATTAAAACTATATTTATGTATTTACGTGAAAATCGTATAGTTCTACAACCCTGAATAGTCAACAGGATTTCATAAATTATTTGTCTACAATCTATGGGAAAAAATCCTTATACTATGGTCGTGTTCAGTAAGAAAGAAAATGTGTTTTTAGAAAATGTTTTTTGAAAAAATAAGTGATTTTTTTTCTTATTTTCTATTATTTGATAAGTATTAAAAATAAATTGACCTAAAATAGATTGGATTTCAATTTGCCTATAAAAATATGGATAAAATATGGATTAGATAAAAAAAATCCTAACCGACTCTTTTGGGTTATTAATGATACAAGTTAGGCTTTAATTTTAATAGCAATAGGAGTATAGTAGTCATCTTCATCTGCTGTATAGTTTCCCAATTCGTTTAAATTAATACTTTGTTATAGTGATCCTAGCTAACAAATCTTGGCTGTAAAATATAAAGTTAATTAATTATACTTCTGATAAAAAAAAAATACTATAATCGGATAAAATTACAAATTACATTTTAAAAAATGCAATTTATTTTGAAATTTAATTTTTCAAAATGCCACTTAAACTAATCGTTTTCCAGACAGTCAATTATCTCAATTATAGCATAGAACATATGTATCTCACATTTTACATACACGTTTTACATAATCAAAGTCTGGTACCTTGAAATAAAAAAAAAAGGTTTTGATTTACAAGAACTTCTCATTTAATAATATGAAACCTACTATATATCAACTACTTTTGTGCTTCACATGTTTGACTCTATTTGTGGTGTTGGGCCAAATGGTGTATTTGATATATATCGGCCAACTCGACTTGCTAACCTTTTGTATATATATATATAAATCTCTTTTTATACACATAATTTGATAAGGAAATCACACATCACTGGTCATTTTCACAATGCTAAACAAACAATTATTTTCTTTGCTTCTCCTTTGCATTGCGGTGGCCGTGGCCACTGCTGAGGATGTAACTATCACGTGCAACATGGTGTATAGTAGCCTCGAACCATGTCTTGGTTACGTGTTAGGTGGTGGATTAAGTGTCCCATCAGAGTGTTGCAGTGGAATCAAATCTCTTCATAGATCTGCGCGTACCATAGCTGACCGTCAGAGTTTTTGTAGATGCATAAAAAGCGCTGGGTCAGACGCTACTGAAGCTCAAGTTAGCCGTGCTGCTAAACTCACTGGAATATGTAGAACCAATGTTCTTTTTAAGATTAGTCCACATGTTGATTGCTCTAAGGTCAAATAAGAGACTTGTTTTTGTGAGATTGAATATGTTTGTGTTAGTGAGTGTGAGATCATATCATTGATGTCCTTTTATTTTCAAGGTGATATATAGTTTCACATTTTGTAAGCGCTGTTGTTTTAGAAATTAGTCAAATATATGACATTTGAATAAATAATCTCTATCTTTGTTTTTGTTACTTTGAGATGAAAAGGTTTTTTTTCAAACATATCTATTGTAGCAAAATGAGGTTTCAATCATTGTTAATCTTTTTGTTATTCATTTTTTAATAGTTCTATATATGTCTGTATTGGGCTATCGGTTAGAATATGAAGCGTACTCTTTCTTAAAACAGAATGATCTCATTTTTTTATTCTGTTTAAAAAAGATTGACCATTTTCTTTTTTGAGGAAACTAAGCAATTATCTCATAAAAGCAAAATAATTATAAATATATACTCCTTTACATTTATACCCCATTAATAATAATTACACTATATACCCCCCAACTACTTTCGCTTAACTAATACTAAATCAGTATCATATACTGTATTGGTTTCATTAAGATTGATAATTTCGCTTAATTGATACTAAATCAATATATATATATATACTGTATTGGTAGCATTAAGGTTTCTTGTTCAGAAATTACTCATTAGTCAATGATACTATGAGAACATATATATATACTCTTATAGTATCATTGACTAATGAGTAATTTCTGAGCAAGAAACCTTAATGATACCAAATATATACTACAAGTGCTTGATTCTATCTTTAATTTTGATTACATTTGTGGTGTATATGCTTTTTGATTAATGCTAATGTTGGGTTTGAGTTTCAGGTTCATGTCTATCTCCTATGTTTGTGCAAATGTTTTGCTATAGCTAACTGAGTTCTTGATTTTTAAGTGTTTGTATAGGTGATAGCCCTAGTGGCCATGAGTATCGAATTTGAATCTCTTAGATTGGTGTATGCCTTCACGGTGTTTTATGATGTCAAAGGGGGGAAGTGCATGCTTGTGTAATATTTATAACCCAATTGGTCTACCTTGATCCTCTAATGTGTTTGCTTTGTGTGTTGTACTTTAAGAAATTGACATAACACAATTGACCTATTCACATAAGAAGCAATGGTTTGTCATCATAAAAAAGAGGGGGAATTTGTTAAATCGAGAAAGATTTTGATAATTGACAAATAGAGGAACAAATGAAAGGAACTGGTTGCGCGAAATGTTCCTTTCAGACCGAATCTGATTAGGATAAGGAGAACGTCAACCACGCGAATTAAAAGTTATAAAGCAGTGGAGAGATTACTTTATCGACAAGCAACCAGTACAGAAAGTTTCCTTTTTATAAAGGAGTCCTATAAGGAAAAGAGAGCGCATAATAAGTCAAAGTGTAAACATAGGTATAAATCCTTAGAGAAGTAGGAAGCATGATCAAAGAAGGAAATAAGGGACGTAAATAAAGAGTTCAAGAAGGAAATAAATCAAAGTGAAGTCAAGAAAGAAAACTAAAGACAAGTTCGAGTTGAACAAGGAGTTGAGAATGCAGCAAAGTCAAGTTCGAGTTGAAAAAGACTTTGAGGAGGTTTAATCTATAAATAGGGCAATAACTTCTTTGAAGAAGTTTGTGCACTTACATAGAGAGAAGATCAAAACACGATCAAGAGTTTGAGAGAGTTTTGAGATTTACTTGGGGAGTGTTGCGAGTTTGTGAGGAAAAAGTCATAAGATTGTAGTTAAGAGTTTTGATTACAATCAAGTGTGTGTGTAGGACTCGTCTAACAAGTTTGAGAAACTTGACGGACAACAGAAGACTTAAACCTGGGGGTTTTTGTCTTGGGTAGCTAGGAATTAGAGTTTATAATTTCTTAGCTAGGAATTAGAGTTTATAATTCCTTAGATTACCTAGGTACATCTTTGTGTTGTTTGGAGTTGAGATACATAATACAAAACTGTGAACTAATTATTATTTTACAAAATTATTTACTAGAACTCACAAACAGTAAAGAACAAGTAGTTAGTACGTGTTCCTTTACAGAATAAAGGGCGTCATAATTCCAACACTCAGATATCATGATTCTTTGATCCAAAATCTTTATTCATATCAACTGCAATTACATTGAGTTTAAATAGGCCCTCAGTGAGGTAACCTTTTCCTACATACATTTTATTCTTACTCACTACAACTTTATCAGAAACAAATACACATTTGAATCCGTTTTTAGTCAAAACTGGTATAGAAACTAAGTTCTTTCGCAATTCTGGAACATACGAGACCCTGTTCAAAGTCACCACCTTGCCCAATGCCATCTGTAAGAGGACTTTGCCAGTTCTTTCCACCTTTTCAACAACGGAGTTTGCCATAAACAACTTCTCGTCTGTAGGTGCTGGAGTATATGATGAAAATAATTCTTTGTTGGCACAAACATGACATGAGGCACCATAATCTATCTACCATTCTCTTGGATTTCCAACCAAGTTGCATTCTGAAAGCACTGCACAAAGATCGTCCATCTCCCATTTAGATTCAACGAAATTTGTTTGATCCTTCTTCTTGTCCTTCTTGGGACGTCGACATTCAGAAGCCCTATGATCATGTTTGCCACAATTGAAGCAGCTTCCATTGAATTTCTTCTTAGGAGGATTGCTCTTTGGACCAGATGCTTTCTTTCTTTTCTTTGATTTTGTGGGATCTTCTTCAACAATATTTACTCTAGATATTGCTGAATTATCACGTGACCTCTTTTCTGCGGCCTTGTTTTCCTCTTCGATTCTCAGCCTTACTATGAGATTTTCAACATTCATCTCCTTGCATTTATGTTTCAAGTAGTTTTTGAAGTCCTTCCATGATAGAGACAACTTCTCAATAATGGTAGTCACTTGAAAAACATCATTCACAACCAATCCTACATCAAATATTATGTGAGTATTAAGAATAGACTTAATATTTCCAACATAAGTATTAAATAAATTTGTACCTTTAGCAAGGAGATCATGAATTATGACCTGCAATTCTTGAACTTGGGTGACGACGGTCTTACTATCTATCATCTTGTAGTCCAGAAACTTTGCCACAATGAACTTTTTTATTCCGGCATCCTCTGTTTTGTACTTCTTTTCTAAAGCATCCCAGAGTTCTTTTGAGGTTTTGGCATTACTGTACACATTGTACAAATCATCTTGCAGGCCACTCAGAATATAATTTTTACACAAGAAATCTAAATTTGTCCATGCTTCTGTTACCAAGAATCGTTCTTCAGGCAGAATTTCATCCAACATATATAACAGGAACATTCTCATTAATAAACCTCTACAGACTCAATGTAGTCAGATAGAAGAACATCTTCTGTTGCCATCTCTTGAAGTCGACTCCAGAAAACTTTGCAGGTTTCTCAGCTGGTGCTAGGGTAGCAGTTGAACGATTGTGTGCAATCGATATTGCAGCACTTACTGTTCCAGCATTTACTTGACTTGAATTAGTCATTTTTCTGTTACAAATTACAGACAATTTTAGTATGTGAAATACTAACAGTAAAGAATAAATCCTTGCACAGATTGTTTCTGATTAACGATAAAGTTTTATGTTCTTTTAATCGTTAATCGAATGAATTTTAAAAATTCAAACATAGTAGAAAACCATAAAAGTTTTAATCTCCAGAAACCTCAAATACAGAAACTATTAAATTTCTTAAGATTGGTATCTCATATATTCAGGTTAGTCAAAATTATAGAAATAGAAAAAGATGAAATAGACAGAATGTATTCAGGTTAGTCAAAATTACAGAAACAAAAAAAAGATGAAATAGACAAAATGCTTTTAATCTGAGTCCATAGAACTCACTGTGTTTCCTTAAGAAATTTAATCCCCTCACTGTACCCGAGGTTGCAGATTAATTCCTCCCAAGATAAAACAGAGTACCTCAAACTTCAATAACTTCAGCGAACGCAAGACCAGCAACAAGTGCACACACAGACTCAGTCGATTGACAATTTTACTTATGTAAGAAAATATATGCAGAGAGGAAACATTTTCAGTGTATGAAAAACAAAAAATCAATCACATCATTTGGCAAATCCAAATCCGAAGCCAAGGCCGAGCGAGTGACGACAACGGCGCGAGGGGCACCTTCTTCTTAACCCTTTAAGAACTAAAGGAAGTGTTTCCTAATATAAGGACAAAAATTTCTTTTCTTATTGGTAGAAATAACTTTTCATTTGAACTTTGCAATGACTTTTCATTTTCCCTCGAAAATTAGTTCCTCCACGTTTTCATTTTCTCTTCTTATTTTCCATTCACACCTTACTAAACCCAACAATGTATGTATTATATCGATAAGGAAATCGTACATCGCTAGCCATGTTCACAATGCTAAACAAGCAACTATTTCCATTGCTTCTCCTCTGCATAGCGGTGGCTACAGCATCATCTATAGCTGGTGAGGATGCAACTATCACTTGCAACTTGGTGTATAGCAGCCTCGAACCATGTCTTGGGTATGTGTTAGGTGGTGAGTTAATTGTATCACCAGAGTGTTGTAATGGGATTAGATCTCTCCACAGAGCTGCACGTACCATAGCTGACCGTCAAATCTATTGCAGATGCCTCAAGAATACTGTTGGTCCAAACGCTGCACCAACTCGAATTAGCCGTGCTATTAAACTCCCTGCAATATGTAACGTCAATTATTTTGTCAAGGTTACTCCAGATATTGACTGCTCTAAGCTCAAATAATTAATTTAATTACCCGATATTTTTCAGTTCATAATGATATTGAATATATTTGTGTTTGTATTATTTCCAGAAGCTATATGTTGATAATTGATGTGTGTGTTTATATTTATAGTAATATAAGCGTTGTTACGTGTTGTTTTAGATTTGAATCGTTGTTAATCATTTTGTTCTTCATTTTTTTTATAGTTCTGTGTATATTGGGCTATCTGTTAGAATATATATATTTTTTTTTCAAAAAACAGATGAGCCCACATTTTGTAAATCTCAAGTATTAAAATATCTGCATGCAAGAAGTATGATAAATACTTACCCACGTTCTGTATTACACTCAATCAATCATCTTAACTTTAGTTAACTAAAAATTAGAGTACAAAATGCGTTGTAGTTATATAAATATTGTTGAATTTAAACGAGAAGTATTAAAAACACCCTCAAACTTGGTGCGAATTATTGATTTCGTCGTCAAATTATTGACAGACCTAAAAACACCCCTATACTTGACGAACTGGGCTTAAATACACCCCTCCCATTCCACACACCAAAATCGTTATTCACATGCTACACGTGGATTTTTTTTAACTGATGTGATTTATATATATAATTTAAAAAATAAAATAGAGGGATTTTGTTATTTATTTAATTAAAAAAATAAATTAACATAAAAGAAATTTTAAAAAAAGGGGTTTTATCTCCAATCTTTTCCCGACCAAAAATTTTCAGCGTGTCTCACCTCTCTTCCGGTCAAAAGTTTTCTCCAATCTCACTACATAACCCTTTGATTTCCATAGAAATCAAATGGTTTTAAGCTTGAAAACGTTGATTAAAGTAGTGATAAGGATCTGCTTTTCTTTATTTTGTTAGCGTTTTTCTTAAGGGTTGAATTTCTTAACGCGGCTGGAAATCCACATCGACAAAAAAAAGTCATGAACATAATAGGAGGAGAAAGAATATTATAGCATATGAAACTAAATAATTAAAAAAGAGTGGAAATTTTTTTGAATCTTGTTTTGAGGTCAGTTTAATGGAGGAGAAGTTTAATAGGAAGAAGAAGGTATTGTGGAGTCCGGAGCCTAAAGAGCAAAAAAAAAAAAAATTGACAAAAATTTCAAAAGGACACATCAAATATTTGTCTAACCAAAAGGGTAAAATCGCTACGTCAGTAGCGATTTTGTTTGATGCCGTTAACAGATCAAAATCACTGCCATGTCAGCGATTTTGTCCAACTTTTTTTCCCCAGAAAATCGCGCTCTTGCAGAGTTTTAGCAAAAAAATTAAAAAAATCGCAAAAACGCTGCACAGGCAGCGATTTTCTGAAAAAAGAAAAAGTTGGACAAACAATTTTGATCTGTTAGCGGCGTTAAACAAAATCGATACATCAGTAGCGATTTTGCCCTTTTGGTTAGAAATAAATTTGATATGCCCTTTTGGAATTTTTGTCAAATTTTTTTTGCCCTTTAGGCTCCAGACTAAGGTGTTGTGGCCGTAGGAAATTCAAAATTGAAGGAGTTTTAAAAAAAAAAAAGAAGTCTGATGTGGCGTGTTTGTAACTTTTCACGCACTTAAAAAGAGTGTAATCACTTGTTGTGCCATGTGGCACGGGAGGGGTATATTTTAGCTTAGTTTGTCAAGTACTTGGGTGTTTCTAAGCCTATCAATAGTTTGAGAATGAAACTTTTAGATATTGAAATTTTGCGGACACTACAAGACGTGTTCAATTCGAATTAGGATTCTAGAAGATGTGTTCAGTTTCAATTAGTATTCTTGGAGGCTATTCAACCATAAACCCTAGTTTATGCATATATAAAGGGTACTAAATTCCCTTAAAAGACATCTCAAAATATCTCATAAACTCTTGGGTATTTTTAAAGATCAGGATCTCGAATATTCCACAAAAGTCATGGAATACTCATATAGAGGTCAAATCTATATCATCATAGTTCAAGAAATATGTCACTAACGACTCTCGAATCATGGATAAATCTTAGGAGAGTAGAATCAAGAGAGGAACAGAATTGTACCCGCATATTTATGAATAAAGTTATGAATCTTTTTTTTTTTTTTTATGATTGTAATTTATTTTCTGTCACTTAATTCAAAATTTGTTGCAAACAAAACCAATAATCCGCGCCAAGTTCAGGAGTGTTTTTGTTGGATTATGGGCTAAAGTGGGTTAGTCCTAATAAGACTTTTATTTGTCCACATTGGAAGGGAAAAAAAGATCCTAAACCCAACAATTCTCCCCCTCACAACTATGCTTTGTGTACCTCCTTGTATTCCGAGTGAATTGGTTGAGGTTGTTTCTCTCTATATTTTGTACTCTCATATTTATAGTGGATTGCTCATCTCCTTTGTGGATGTAGGTCGATTGACCGAACCACGTTAAATCTGTCTCTTTTGATGTGTTTCTCGTTTGTCTTCTTACTCGTGGTCTTTCAAGGTTTGCTTTACTAGCTTCCGCATTACACCTGCTTATTTCGGTCCTAACAGTTTTTAATACTTTTATCAATTTAAATGAATAAAATAATTTAGATATATTCTTCTAAATAAATAAGTGAATTATTCTAATGGGAGTGCTTATTAAAGTTCGGTCCAATTTTATTGGAGTACTCCATTGATTTATGTTACGAATAATGAGACTATATATGTTGTTAAACCCAAGATTTGTCTTCCTAGAGGCCCAAATATAGAACACATGTCAAATGACATGACATATTTTGTCAAATTAAAATAACACATCATGTCCAATCAAAATCAAAAGCCAAATACAAATGTCACATGTACAAGTGACATATTTCGATCAATCAAATGTCATCATGTCAACTCTAATCTGATTGGCCAAAAGGAGTTTATCCTCACCACAATTCTTGCATATACAACAATAAATATGAGTTTTCATAATTGAAAAAGGAATTGAAAATTGATAACAACAAGCAAAAGAGAGCTCGTGGATCAAAAGCCGCTAATTTTCTATATATAAGTCAAGATTGGAAGAACGTTCAAGCTGAAGATTATAGTTCGTAACATGGAATCTAAATTCATTATTTATGAAAAACATCCAAGCGGTCATAGCGAATAAGTCTAATCAAATTCAAGACATAGATTCAAGACCAAGCTATTTCAGCCTTCAATCAAATCAAATTCAAGTTTATCATAGGTTATATATATTATTATTGGAAGAATGATCAGAGAAATATCATAGAGATTGTAACACTCATTATATTTGAAATAAAATACTATGACTGTTACAGTATTTTTCTATCTTGATTGTTATTTTCCTGACGTAAATTTTATGGTCTTTAAATTCTTGTACGTCTAGTGGGACCAAAGTTACTCTTCATCTCTTCTCCACAAATCATATATGCAGATATGAAGTCAGAAAATCGTAAAGATGGAAGCTCCATTAATTTTTATGGGTACTTTCAAGTCTTTGTCTGAGAGTTTAATCAAGATTCAAGTCT
Organism: Solanum commersonii; assembly: GCA_029007595.1. Lineage (NCBI taxonomy): Eukaryota > Viridiplantae > Streptophyta > Magnoliopsida > Solanales > Solanaceae > Solanum > Solanum commersonii. The sequence continues at coordinate 171,599 of JAJTWQ010000011.1, forward strand.
ACACTCCGATAAGCTTTAAAGTAGGAATATTTGTAGACAACGAAATTTTGTGAGATTCTACGAAACGAGTCAATTACATAATTAGACGTCTTCTATCTCATTATGCTCCCTTACTGCTATAAAGATCGATGGAATAACCTATTGAATACTGTATCCGGTAAGGTTTACAATTTACCTCAATAATATTAATTTTTATTTTATTTTGCATTTTTTCAATTTCACTTATATGACAAAGGGAGTAATAGAAATAAAGAACGAGAAAATGATCAAAATGGTCTTTGATATATAGGGATTGAATTATTTTGGTCCTTAATTCATATATAATCACCTTATCAAAATAGTCCTTGATTTATATAAAAAAAAAATCATTTTAATCCTTAGCCTTAAAACTAACCATAAAAGTAAAAATTGTGGTTAGATTTAACAGTGGATCCACCATTATTAATACATGGCAAACCTTTCTCCCCAAATCTTATCTCTTTCACCCAATTCTACTTCGCTGATAAAAGAAGAAGAAGAAGCCAATCTTTTTACCATTATCAAAATTCCCCTTGACTCACTAATTAAAATCTTTTTAAATTTCCAAAGAACATCCTTAAAATTTCATTTTCTATGTCTGTCCCGTTCAATTTTTACCTTGTATCTGAAAAGTAGAATTAAAAAAAAATCATGAAAAAATTATTAATTTCAAAAAGAGAAAAACAACAAAGCTATATCCTTTTCGTATAGAGCTTCAACAAGAGAATATATATAATTAAAGCTTGAAAAGATTTATGTCAATCTTCTAAGAGAAATTAATGAAGTGTTTTAGTTAGTTTATTTAGTTTGTATTTATGTCAGTGGTCTCATATTTTATTTTTATTTTTTGTATGTATGAAGTTTTGTAGAGGTAGATGGAGATAAGAAATAGGTGTAATGTGTATAATTTTTCTTGTAAGAATATCGCAGGTGGGTGGATTGAAGTTGGAAAATGATCTCTAATGGTGAAAGAGAGAAGACTGAAGTTGGAGAACGATCTCAAATGGTGAAAGAGAGAAGATTGAAGAAGAAGAGGTCTGCTTGGTGTCAATATTGAGGGATCCACCGTTAAATTTAACTACACTTTTTACTTTATGATTAGTTTTAGGGTTAAAGACTAAAATGATTATTATTTTTACGACTACTTTGATAAGGTGATATATATGATGGACCAAAATAATTCAACTCCTATACATCAAGGACCATTTTGATCATTTTCTACCGGACCAACAACAACACACGGTAAATAATGAGAATAAAAAGAGAACCAAAATATTAATGTGACAAATCTTTTTTTCAAGAGAGTACTCCATACAAAAGAAAAAGTAATAATAATCAAGCACAACTCACTATAATCACTACTAAAAATTATTGGAATTTCCTAAGGAGGTATATCGAAATGTCTTATTTCATTTTCTTAATTGAAGAAATAATTAGAAAATAAAATAATAAGTACACAAATGAATAATAACCTCAAGTAAAGATTTTCCTCATTACAATTTGATTATGTTTTAGCTCTAAATTTGAAAGAAAATTAATTTACTGTTAGATGAGCAATATTGTTAATATTGATCCAAAATAAAAAGACCATAAGTAAATCAGGTCGTGAATAATCAATCATCCTATTATAAAAATTGAATATGTTCGATCTGTAATCATTAATATTGAAAATAATTTTAATTTGATGAACATGTTTCTCATCAAATTTATCGGTGGAAAATATATGTATTTCTAGCTGTGAATGTCACCCCCATTGACCAAACCCTTTGCTTTTGACGTTTCTCTCTTTCTTATAGAAGGATATCAAAATTTTCTTCCAAGAAAGGAGAAAAATTGACAAAAAATTCTACATCACAATTTTTTCTTTTCCCAAAAGTCTTGCTGCCAAGCATTTTCATTAGTTATTTATTATACGATTCCTCAACTAACAATTCTTATCTAGTGACTCAATTTTAATTTGTAGCATTTTTCTTTTGTTTTCCTTTTGGGAGCCACCAAGGGATATATATATTGGATGGAAATAAAATTGATCGATTGATTTGTGAACATTTTGAGTAGCTGGTAATGGCTGATGGACAGTCCCCAGTGAACATATGTCGTTAGTGGTGTTAGTCAATATGACTGGTAGTTGAGCGGTGGATGTCAATGGTTGTAATAAGAAAATAAAAAGAATCATGAGACCTATAGCGCTTGAACACATAATCTTAGAAAATTTTGCAACTTCTTAACCACTAGAATAAACCTTTCGATTGTGTCAAGAGATGTTAATATTCTTATATATATTTATTGAGCTAAAATTTGACCTCTATATACAATATGATTTTCCAGTGAAGGGGTGTCGCCTGACACACATTAGCCAAGGGTGGATCCTCCCCTGTCTAAGTTCATGAGCTGACATATTTGGTTAAGATACAAATTACAAATAGATAAGTATAGTTCCCGTCCACCATCTAGTTTAAGATACAAAAATACACGTATTGCATGCGTCATATGTGAATCTTGTGTGTCAAATGTGCATTCCGTGCGTCACACGTGTATCTCGTGTGTCACACATGCATCTTATGACAATAAGTAAATTTTTATATATTTATATATATATATACATACACGCTTTAATATCCTTTGTATTAAAACATGAAAACAAACTAATTGAATTCAGTTGTCATATCCTTCGAATTCCACTAGAGAGAAATTAGCATATTTTGAAGATAAATCACATATTAATTAACTTGAAATATATAACAAGAGAAAAAAATGATAAAAGTACTTCATAATTCAAAAATATTTATTTATTTTGTATAATCTTGCAAAACTTTCACACTTAATAATATAATGTTATTTGACATGCAAGCAGATATGGTTCATTTTGTCCTTTGCACATCACACAATGGCTCAGGTTCGTGCTACAGTAAGTTGGGCAGCGTCAATAATGCCGGAGTGGGGTTTCAACTTACTGATCCGCCTTTTAACAACTTTGTTTGTCGTAGTTGTCTTAGCCATTTTCGTGATGGTGTGTCAAGTGATGGACCAAGTGGTACAAAAATTAATGTTACAAAAAGTTATGAATAATGAAAACGCAGAGAAGGATGGCGATTTTTAGTTATTTAAGGAAGTGGTGGTACTGGTATTGGTAAGGATAGAAAGTTGTGGTGGTATTTATAATATAAAAAATGTAGAGAAAGAGGTGGTCAAGGGAGAATGAGGGAGGAATGGCAGAAAAAGAAGAAAAAAATGATTTTTTTTTTAATTTAAAAAAGTAAGTGAAAATTTTAAAAGCTGGTGGATGATGATGTAAATTTTAAAAGTTGGTGGATGATGATGGAGTCTTTGGTCAAAAACATCCCTTAACTATACTCTAAGTTTAAACTACATCCTTGCACTATCACAATGAACGAAAAATATCCTTCAATTATCTTAAAAATGGCAAGATTCATCCTTCAATTAGTTTTTGTTAAAAAACTAACGATTGATCAATCTAGAAATCCCCCATTTTGTTTGCTCACATTCTTCTCTTAGCTTATAATTAGTAATAGACAATCCTAACCAAACTAAATGAGCTAGGAAGAGAGGTTTTCATCCTCAACTTCACAGTAGCAGCCATGCACAATGTTCCCGTAAAAAGTGAGTAAAATATTTCGAGTAAATTATTTTTTGCCCTATATAATTACTGATCAGATACGCAACAAAATATTGTAAGAAAAAAATGTATAATTTTCTCTTTCTTTCCTAGACAAATGAGGAAATTTGAAGTGTGAAGGTAGTCTATTTTTATTTTATTTTTTGTGTAACTTTGATAAACACTAGGGGCTGTATTTTTAAAAATATAAAAGTAACATATTTAGATATTACATAAAAAAAATACTCTTTTTATTCCAATTTATGTGACGCTTTTCGAGATTCAAATTATGTGAACCTTTTATAAATATTTTACTATTTATTTTTCATCATATTGACATGAGAAGAATTGTAACATTAATATGTGAAAAAAGCCACATGTTTATCCATAGTTAATTCTAGCTTCATTTACATTAAAGGAAATGAGTTTAACCTTTAGTTTCTATCAAGAAAAAAATATGAAAGGGTGAATCTGACCATTTTTAGGATAGTTAAGGGATGTTTTTTGGTCACTATGGTAGTAGAGGGATGTTGTTTAAATTTAGAGTATATTTGAGAGATGTTTTTAGCCAAAAACTCGATGATAATGTGTCATTTTTATAGAGCATTTGAAGTTCACGCAAAGCAAGGGGGTTTAAATGCTGAGTTTCAGGATTCAACAACTAGTTAAGTAAAAGGGTCTAAAATACAAACTTATACAGAAACAATGATCCATAGACTATTTTGCCTTCTTTTTTCCTATTTTCTTTCGAAAAGTTAGTCTCTCTATATGTTGGTTGAGATACATAGATCATGGATTAATAAATAGTTAAGGATGAAATTTCGACTTATAATATTACTTTTACTTTTTATTTCAGTTTTGATGATTTCAGTATCAGAAGTTTAAATTAACCTTTAATAAATCAAAGTTTGGGTAAGGAGTTTAATTGATCCTCGTTTTAAGCACCTTTAAAGATACGCTAACACACAGTTGACCGACAAACTAAATTATTTGGCTAATTGAAAAATTCAAGTTACTTGTAAAAAATCTTTTAGGTTATTTGTTAAAAAAATCTATTGTCCATTTTTTAATTAAAACCTTCTCTACGTTTTCATTATTCATAACTTTTTGTTACATTTTTGTACCACTTATCCGTCACATGACACACCGTCACGAAATTAATGGTTAAGACAACTACGACAAACAAAGCTGTAAAAAGGCCGATCAGAAAGTTGAAGTCCTACACCGGCATTGTTGACGCTGCCCAACTAACTGTAGCACGAACCTGAGCCATTGTGTGATGTGCAAAGGACAAAATGAACCATATCTGCCTGCATGTCAAATAACATGATACTATTAAGTGTGAGTTTTGGAAGGTTATACAAAATAAATAAATATTTTTGAATAATGAAGTACTTTTATCATATTTTTTTTCTCTTGTTATATATTTCAAGTTAATTAGTATGTGATTTATCTTCAAAATATGCTAATTTCTCTCTAGTGGAATCCGAAGGATATGACAATTGGATTCAATTAGTTTGTTTTCATAGTTTGAATGCAAAGGATATTAGAGTGTATATTAGTGATATGAAATATATGCAGAATAATTTTATTTTATACCTCACACACAAATTTTAGCAATATATATATTTTATGTGACGCACGAAATGCACATGTGACACAAGATTCACATATGACGCATGCAATACGTGTATTTTTGTATCTTAAACTAGATGGTGGACGGGCTCTATACTTATCTATTTGTATTTTTGTATCTTAATCAAATCTGTCAGCTCATGAACTTAGACGACAGGGGTGGACCCACCCTTGGCCCCTTCGCCGGAAAATCACATTGTATATAGAGATCAAATTTTGGTTCAATAAATATATATAAGAGTATTAACACCCCTTGACACAAGTGAAAGGTTTAGTCTAGTGGTTAAAGAGTTGCAAAAATTCCTAAGGTTGTGTGTTCAAGCCCTATAGGTCTCTTATTACAACCATTGACACCCCTTCGTGAGAATCCTGAGTCCGCCATTGAACTTAGAGAGCTGTGGAGAAGCGGAGAAATGGAAATTGAATCAACTATAATTTTGATTCTATTTGTCTTCCTACTAGGCAAAAGTTAAGTTTGTAACTATTCTGTCCTGTTTTGTTCGAACAACGTTTAAATTGTTTATTGTAGTTAACGAGTGAAATCTAATTATTGTTCTGTCATTTGCCATTTTGAAAGAAACTACTGCATTTGCAAGATAACTAAAATGAAATATTTTTTGAATTAGATAAACTAGAAATTTTCAATGATTTTTTTTTATTTTTTTACCTTGTTTATGTATAGCCATTTGCCATGCCTTCAGTTCTTGTCAAAGAGAAATTATTTTTGTGACTTATGGAGCACACGTTAGTAGTAGAATCTCAATTATTATTGTGTTACCGGCCATTTCTATAATCATGATTCTACGAGGGCGTGATAGGATGTGTCTTGTCTTTCTTTCTTACTCCGCCTTGTGTGTGCAACTAATTAATAGGGTTAACTAGATGAATCTAACATTATTTATCTTCCCAACACATGTCTTAAACTTAATCGCCCAATAACAAGAATAGTCCAAGGTTCGGAGGCATCAAGGATCACCTTTGTAAACACCCGTCTCTCCCAAATAAGGGGAAACATACAAAAGTAGTTGGAAAAACCAAGAAAGAGATCATTATGTCATTGTGAGGAATTTTTGTGCACCTATGTGATAGGTAATATATCTCTCTCTGAAAAGAGTACTACTTTGCACTTTAGCAACATGAGAATGCATGTTACTTTTAGGACAATTATCCTCCTGTATCGAGCAATAGATATTATTAATGGACAGAATGAATAGACTTTTGTGCTTCACATGTTTGACATCCATACCTTAGGTTCATATATATATAACATTGATAAGGAAATTAATCGTACATATATTGCTGGCCATCTTCACAATATGCTAAACAAGCAACTATTTCCTTTGCTTCTCATTTGCATCGCGGTGGCTACAGCAGCATCTATAGCTGCTGAGGATGCAACTGTCGTGACGTGCAGCACGGTGTATAGTAGCCTCGAACCATGTCTTGGCTACGTATTAGGTGGTGGATTAAGCGTCCCATCAGAATGCTGCAGTGGGATTAAATCTCTCCACAGAGCTGCACGTACCACAGCTGACCGCCAGCGTTTTTGCAGATGCCTTAAGAACGTTCGTTCAAACGCTACAGATACTCGAATCAGCCGTGCTTCTAAACTCACTGGAATATGTAAGGTCAATGCCTTTTTCAAGATTAGGCCAGATTTTGACTGCTCTAAGGTCAAATAAGACACTTTCTTCTGAATTTTAATTATTTAATTTACCTCGTAATCTTTCAATTCATAATGAGATTGAATATGTTTGTATTTGTGTAATTTCCAAAAAGCTATTGATGTGTGTGTGTGTTTATATATATATAAAATGTAAGCTCACATAGTTTCACTTTTTTTGTAAGCGTTGTTACGTTTAAATAAAACAAGTACTCAAGATATATTAGTCCGAATAATTAAATAAGTAGGTTAATCTAATTTGCTTGTTTATGTTCAGTTCAATTTTATTGGACTAGTTTCATTGATTTGGGTCACGAATAATGTGAACTCGTGTTATTAAGTTCAAGATGTCATCTTTCTATGGGTACAAATGTGTGACGTCAAATGACGTGTCATGCAAGTCAAATAAAAGAGCCAATAGGATAATATCTCATATCAAAATGACATAGCATGCCTAGTCAAAATCAAATTTCAAATGAAAATATGTCACGTAATATATACAAGTGACATGTTTTGACCAATCAAATATCGTCATGTCAACTCCAATCTAATTGGCCAAAAGGAGTTTGTCCTCACTACAACTCTTTCATTCTATAACTATGAAAATTGTCTTCATAATTCAAAAAAAGGGTCGGATATTGATAACAAGAAGCAAGAGAGCTCATGAAGAAAGGTCGTTAATTCTCTATATAAGTCAAGATTAGAAGACGTTTGAGATAAGATAATAGTTCGTAGTGTGGAATTTAAATTAATTATTTGTGACAAATATCAAGTGTTCGTAGCAAATAAGTCAAGTTCAAGACAAAAATTCATGAAGACCAAGCTATTCCACCCCTTGAATCAAATCAAATTCAAGTTTACCATAATTTATATTGTTGTTGGAAGAATCAGAGGAATATCCTAAAGATTGTAATCAACAGTACTCATTATATTTGAAATCAAATATTATGATTATTGCTATATTTTTCTATCTTGATTATTATTTTCTCTACACAAATTTTATTGTCTACAAAGTGGATCCTTCATCTCATCTCCACAAATCATATTTGCAAATCTTAAGTCAAAAAACCACAAAGATGAAAGCTCTATTTGTGGGTAATTAAAGTCTCGTATTTGACTTTCATCTAATCTACACTCCAAATAGCCTTGAAGTAGGGATATTCGTAGACAATGAAATTTTGTGGGATTCATCAAGATATATGTAATTTCGATATCATTTAGGGTTCTTGGAGACTAATCTATCCTGACTCTAACTCAAGTCTATATAAAGGGTACATATTCCCTTAAAGAAGCATATTGAATATTTCATAAACTCTTGGGATGTTTGTAATGAGATCAAGATATAGTCATAGCTAGACTCTTCTTGAAAATCAAATACTTCAAGAAGATCCACTAAATCTTCTTTACATGGAGATCAAATCATTTTCAAGGAGGTCTAAATCATCCTACGTTTGAAAATACGTTACTAACAATCCTTGAATCATGGATAAAATTAGAGAAAATAGTCAGGGAAAGGACATAATTATACTCATATTATTTTGACAATAAAATTATGCTTCTTCATATTTTATTTGTGATTATAATTTATCCTTTATTTTTAATCACTTTAAATTTTATTGCAAATATGTATACATATCACTAATTATGATTTTATAAAAGATAAAATATGTCTTAGATTAAATGTAAACCCCTTGTATAAATAACTTTTAACCAAACTTATAGAGAATAAAAAAATAATTAACATATTTTCAAGAATAGGTATATCCTTAAAGAATAAATAATCACATCTTTCCATAAGTGATCATATAATTTTCATTTATAATCAGAAGAGAGAAACCTAAAGTGACCTTCTTTGTATGATAAGAATTAACTCTTGGGTTATGTTTAGGGGAACTACAATTATGAATTATGATTTGTGATAATGCTGTAAATTTGAGAATTTTGAAGTGTTTACTATAGCTTCCTGGACATATTTACCGTGTCTTCTAATACTCCCTCCGTCCCATTTTATATGTCGCATTTTTACTTTGCACTTGTATTAAGAAATGATGTAACTTTACATTTCTACCCTTATTTAATTTTTTTGGAACTCAAGTTTTCAATCAATGAATATAAATTAATTTATTTTGATTAATTAATTTAACTAATGAACATGAATCATTTACTTAACTTTTCTAAGTTGGTCAAATGTATGTTTTCAATGCTAAAAACTCACTAGGGTAAAAAAGGAACAATATGCTAATTTATGCATTGATTTTATGAAATGACAAATATTATGGACCAATTATTTATAGAAAGGGATGACATATAAAATGGGACGAAGGGTGTATTACTTTTCCTTTTTTATAAAATTGAACATTCTAGTACAAAACTACCAACTACCTTATTTAATGTGTCTGAAATAAATATTTAACTACATGATTGATCGATATTTATTGATATGGGCTTACATAACTAATCAATTACCGTATGATATGAGGCCAAAACCTCTGGTGTCTTGATATGGGCTAACATAACTAATCAATTATACCATACATTTTTTGGGTTTATAAATAGCTATATACATTCATAACAAAAATCACACAATCACAAGTTCCATTTCCACAATGTCAATCAAGCAACTATTTCCTTTGCTTCTCATCTGCATCGCGTTGGCCGCCACGGCCACGGATGCAGCTGTCTCGTGCAACACGGTGTATTCTAACCTCGAACCATGTCTTGGTTTTGTGCTAAATGGTGGACCAACCGTCCCTTCAGCATGTTGCAATGGGCTTAAATCTCTCCTCGTTGCTGCAGGTACCACAGCTGACCGCCAGAGCGCTTGCAAATGCATAAAGAGCCTTGCTTCAAGTGCTAATGGAGTTCAAATTGGCCGTGCTTCTCAACTCCCTGGAATATGTAAGGCTAATGTTCCTTACCAGATTAGTCCAAATGTTGATTGCTCAAAGATCACATAAGGAGACATTTTCTATGAATTTATTTACCTGTTATTTTAGTGAGTGGGATATTTATGTCCCTTTATTTCCAGGACACTATTAAATAAACTCGAATAATATCACATTTTGTATGCTTTGTTATTTTAGCAATTAGTCAAATTGGCATTTGAATAAATAATTCCCCCCCTGCCCCCCTCTTCTTCTTTTTTTTTTTGTTTTATTTATCCATCTTTCAAGTAAATCTGATCACTTATTTAAAAGCATTTATGTAACAATACAACATAATACAGTATGATACTATACATTGTAACAATACGTAACAACCATTTAAACAAAGTGCTAACTTGACCATCCGATGAAACCCGATCCACTAACCTTAAATCGTGAATTGAAGGTGTCAATGCCACTGATTTTTTTGCTCTGTTTTTCTCGGTTGTTTTACGGCGGAGGAGATGGATGTTTCAGTGGTGTTTGTGGGTGGTTACCACCGCATCTCCACCAAGTATGTCAATTAACAATGATTAGGTGGGTTACAAATATTACTCTTGAATGATGGTTGAAAAGAGTTAATATTGATACTCTCACGCGGAGCCAGAATTAAAAGTTTGAGAGTATTAAATTTTAGAATAGAGGAGAAAAATATTATAAAACGTGTTTTCTTTTGTTTTAAAAAGAGAAACTTTTGTTGATATAGTGGTATTCGAACCCAAAACACTAGTGTGGAAAATATTTTCACGGCCCTTCCCTTATCATGATGCTGTCAATCAATTTTTTTACGAGGTTCACACGTTAATCATCTATAGTCTATAGTACCTTAAAAGCATGAACCCCCTAACTTTAATGTTAAATTACTATAATACCCCTCAAATTAAAACACCAAACTTAGTATATATTCTATATTTTATATATGATGGGTAGTGACTTTTCCGAAGGGTTGTGGCATTTTATAGAGTTGTGACTTTTTCGAAGAATTATGACATTTTTTAAAAGTTGTGATTTTCCTTAAGGGTTGTGACTCATCTAGTAAGACATGATAAATACCTTTTAATACTATCCTTTGTTGGGTATAAATAGAGAGGTTTTCTCAAAATTTCAAACTATAAATTTTGTGAGTTTTCTATTCTTCTTCTTTAAACAAAGAAGATTATGAGAGTTGTTCAATTATGCATTACAATATTTTTTTGAGTAAACTACACAAATCAACAAAAACAGATGCAACAATTAGAATGGAATAACTCAACTTCAGATGAGAAGACCATCTAGATAATTAATATGTACTCATTTTCATTGGCATAGCCATAATAACACTTATGCAGCAAATTCTACATGACAAGAAGTTCAATGATTTTCTATTGCACAAACTACAAATTTGTGTTCAAGCTGTGTAAGTCTCAAACTGTTGGAGAAAAAAGATTTGATTAAAAACTTGTTTGAAGAGTCCAAACTAGATTTAATAGGTACTCCTCCGTTTCGAATTTATTTGTTTTGCTTTTATTTTTATTTAGTTTAATATAAAATATTTTTTTCTTGGAGGGTTGGGGTGCATCTTTAAAACCACAAAGTTAAAAACATTTTAAATTTATTCCTTATATCCTTAAATTAAAAGTCTTCTTTATTTTTTGAATTTTCATGTCAAATTAAAATTAGAGAAATCTATGTCCCTATTTTGTCGATATATAGAGAGGTTTTTCACACTTTTAAACTATAAATTTTGTAAGTGTTCTATTCTTTTTCTTAAAACAAGAAAGATTGTGAGAGTTGTTTAATTATAAAATTACAATATTTTTGTGGGTAAACTAGATTGATCAACAAAAATTGATCTAACAAGGAGAATGAAATAATCAACATTAAAAGAGAAGATTGTCTAGATAATTAATATGTACTCATTTTCATAGCCATAAATATACTTTTGCAGCAATTTCTACTTGATAAGAAGTTCAATGATTTTCTATTGCACAAATTACAACTTGGTGTTCAAGCTGTGTAAGCCTCAAACTATTGGAGAAAAAGGATTTGATAAAAAACTTGTTTGAAGAGTCTAAACTAGATTTAATAGGCACTCCTCCATTTTCAATTATTTGTTGTACTTTTATTTTTATTTAGTTTAATATAGAATGTTCTTTTTCTTTGGGGAGTGGGGGCGCTTGTTTATGGCGACAAAGTTAAAAAATATTTTTATATATTCTACATATCCTAAAATTAAAATTCTTCTTTATTTTTTAAAATTTCATCTCAAATTAAAATTAGACAAATATATATTTTTTATCTATCTATACTGCTTTAAAAGAATGAACTACTTAACTTAAATGTTAAATTATTATAACACACCAAAAAGTAAACACCAAATTTAGTATTTCTTCTATGTTTTGTATTGTACTATATTTATTTATATATATTATATTATATTATATTAAGCAGACAACTATTCACATCGAAGGGTTATTGTCACGCCCCGAGCCTACACCCTGGGCGGGACCGGCACTCGGAGACCATTGCTGGCCCCAAGCGAACCCTTGACCTGGCTTTCTTAACTCAGCGGAAAACTTAACTCAAAGGAATAAAAGGTTATAACACAACCCACTAATGAAAATCTGGCCACAAAGGGCAACTCAAGTCTCAAAATAGAATATTATATATATATATATATATACAAAAGAGAGACTCAAAACTAACTGACTGATTGTCTATGAAGCCTCTAAACATGCTAAGATGGATGTTGGGACAGACCCCGCAACATCCTAATAAAGCAAAACCCTGAACACAAAATACTTGAGTCCTCCGGAATGCAAGGAGACTCACCACTAACTCTGGAGTGCTCAACTGGATCAACGACGCGCAGGATGCTTATCCGGAATTTTTGTATACGCATCATGAAACGATGCGAGCCAAGCGGCATCAGTACATGGAATGTACGAGTATGCGAGCTGGAAAGCTAAACCACAACACTAAAGCTTGAAAAGAGTAGAAAGGAACTCTTACCTTGGCTCTGTTCGACGCATGAATGACTGAACTCAATATATATATAAAGAAATAAAACACATGCATTATATATAAGGCTTGTAAAACAGTGTAAACAACTCAGCTCGTTAATGATAAAACAATAACAAAAGCAACTTTACTTATGAAAAAGTAATATAACTTCAGTGGGAGATTCTTTAACCGAAAACCACCACTATGAGCCCTAGTGATGATACAACGCTTTACCTCGCGTTGCCAAGGACCATCCTATACCTTGCCGTGATATAGGAAGCTAACTTTACTTAGTGGATCCACTAACTTAACTTTCGTGATCATCTAAAAAGTATGATCCGAGAAATCCCATGTTGGCGCATGGTTCTTATGGAGAGTTGAGTTAATATGAACTCGTATCTCCAATTCGGTGCTCAATACTACTCCCAAAATACTTTGGCTCATAAGTGTTTTTAAAAACAATCTTCTTTCTTTGGTTGAGATAATTACTCAAAACTTAGCCCAAAGGCTTTTTTGGAAATCATGTTTCCCCTCTTTCTCAAATGTAAAAAAAAAACATTTACAAACTTCTTTGGGAATACTTAGTTCCCTAATAGCTTTTGAGAAAAGAACTCAATTTTGAACTCTTGACTTAACTCGACTTGAAACTCTATACTCTTTCACTTGACGTCTAACTTCACTTGACGTCTAACTTCACTTGACTTGGAAACTAACTTTCCTTGAATTGGAATTATGAATTCAAGGTATTTGATCACACGTTATAGACAGGATTCTTGAATGCTTAGACGTACTTTGAAGTGTCGGAAACAGTTATGAAACATAGGTATAATACATGAGAACTTGCATGAGAAAGTGACATAAGAATGGGGGAACTTGGTTGAGATTTCAAACTTCTGGTGACACAAGTGCCACTTACGGAGGCCATCAACGGATCGTAGATGGACTTACGGTCCGTACTGTTGGTCCGTCGTTCACGTCAGAGAATTTCCCCCCAAGAACTCGGTCTAAAGAATTGGTTAAGTGTTGACCTACGGTCGGGACTTACGGTCCGTAGGTCCACTTACGGACCGTAAGTCGTGTCCGTAGGTCGACACACCAAAGAACCTAGCTTTTGTCCCAAATCGACGGTTGACCAGTACGGACCGTCAATCAAGCTACGATCCGTAGGTCGTGACCGTAGATAGGTACGACTGCCAAATTTCTGAGAATTTCTGGTGAATCAACTTTCTATGGTTATAACTTGTAGACTCATAAAATCCTTCAACAAACACTAGATTCCGGCCCAAAAACATAATTCAAAATCATGTGCTAATCTTATTAAAGTTTTCAACAACTCTATCAACAACAATCACAACACCAACCAACCAATACCATCCAACAACTTCAACAACATGAACAACTTCCCTTCAAAATAAGGAATTGGTGTGTGGGGGAAAAATCACCCATCACTAATACTCACATACCTTGGTAGGGATCACCCCCGACGAAAACCACAACGATTCCTTGCTTGATCTTCCCCTTTCTCTTCTTCTTCTTCTCTTCTCCTTCAAGCCCTAACTCTCTCTTTGAAAAGGAAAACAAACTGATCCAAATCAGTTCAAACACAACCAAAAATAGTTCAAAGAATTAATTAGGGAAAAAGACCAAAATGCCCTCAAAATTTCGGACAAAATCCCTGCCAACTGCCCAACTTCCAATGGGCATATCTCACTCATACAAACTCAAAATCGAGTAACATCGGTGGTGTTGGAAAGGTCGTTCCCCGAGCTTAGCAACTATAACCAGAACTACTCCTAACTCCTCCTGAGCTAGGAGTTATGATTGCTCAAAGTTGGCCAAAAATCACTGATTTCCCATACTTAGCCAAATTTTCTAGATTTTTTTAAAATTTTCCAAAAAGGTTATTTCCAAATTTCAAGCTTCTTCGGATTCATTTTAAATTGTCGGATGTTACAGTTATGAAATTTCTAAAGAGTTATAACTTTTTTCAATGAGTTGTGTCCTTTTCGAAGGGTTGTGACTTTTCTATAGAATTGCGACTTTTCCAAAGATTTGTGAGTTTTTCAAAGGGTTATGACTTTTTCAAAGAGTTATGACTTATTCGATGAGTTGTGATTTTTTTTTTGAAGGACTATGAATTTTCTAAAGGGTTGTGATTTTGTTTTTATAAGGCACACAAACCATTTTTTCATACAGACTCTTTGTTGGCTATAAAAAGAAGGGTTTCCTCAAAAAATTTAACTAATTTTTTAAAGTTTTTCTTTGTTCTTCTTTTTCATAAAACACCTTATTTAGTATATCTTATATATTTTATATTTTATTCATTTTGTTTATTATATTATATGATATTAAAAGAAGGCACCATTTCACATTGAATGGTTACGACTTTTTGAAGGAGTTGTGATTTTTCTTACGCATAGTGACCTTTCCGAAGGGTTGTGACTTTTATGATACGAAAGAATATACACATGATCATGCTACCCTTTGTTAATTATATATAATGAGATTTCCTTACATTTTAAGACTAAGATTTTTTTATGTTTTCTATTCTTCTCTTAAGTTCAGTGAAATTTGAACACTCCCTAACATGAATGTTAAATTAATATAATAATCCAATTTAGTATATCTTATATATTTTATATCAATATTTTTATTATATTAAAAGTATGAACTCCAACAATACAATAATAACTAAGTAACGCACTATGGGGCAGTAAGGAGATGATATATTTAAGAGGTGTAACTAAGTGATTTTAACAGAAGATAAGGTATAACAATCTCCCTAGATTATAACCAAAATCTCAGACACACATTTTAACAAAACTAAGGTCGTATTACCCCATGAACCCATTTTTTTGTAATTTGGTGCACCTTTTTGGCTTAGGTGGCATCTAATATCTCTAACGCACCTCAATTGTGTGGAGTCACTGAATGTGCCACATAAGCCAAAAGGTGGACAAAATTACAAAAAATGAGTTTTGGGGTGGGGGGTGGGGGGGGTTAATGTGACCTTAGTTTATTTAAGGTGTGTTAATGAGATTTCATTCATAGTCTAGGGGGATACTTGTGTCATATCCCATTTTAAGAGTGACTAACTTTCAGTAGTAATCATAAGAAAATTTACATCCACTATTCATAGGAACTTATACTTTATCATAATTACTTTCTTAATTTTCTCATTTAATAATATTCACATTATTTTAAAAAAAAGTGCAGTACATGGTTTGATATGCACGTGAGTCAAAACTAGTATATTACTAAAAGTGGGAACAAAAAAAATTAAAGTTGAAATACCATTCATGCCTTAAATTTCAATAACCAAAACCCCTCATTTCTTGGTTGCATTAATACTTAGAAATAAGTCAAATAACTACAAACCCCCAAATTCTAATAACCTAAGCCCCCTAATTTCTTTGCTTCATTAATAGAACATTTTCTAATAACTACAGCGTACTAAATTTTAATAACCAAACTCACATTTCTTGGCAGCATATTTCTCAATTATTCCATACCCAATGGTAGTTACATATACATTTATGATAGTTATTACATATATATTTTTATTTTCTCCCTGAAATGTTTCTTAAGCTTAATTAACACATTTGAATAATTTTTTCAATTTTTTTTACGTCTTATATTATATATTTGTTATTTTTTTTAATTTTGGTTTTATGAAACTTATACTCTTTCATTTATTTATTATTATTTTCTTTTATTTGCTTTAAGTATCCACCTTTATATATCATATCTAATTACCTTTAATTGCTACTATTAATATATTTATATATCTATAACTCTCATACTTTTTATATTTACAACCTCTAAATATTTAATTTAAGATTTTAACATAACTTTTGGTGTTCCTCCAATTTTATTTATATAAATCATCTTCTTTTTTTCATGAGATCCTTAGGTATTATTTTCATTCTATAGTTAAAGTAGTGAAATATTTATATTATTTTTGTTCTATTAATTCATTCTTTGGTTTGACTCGACAAAGAAGGATCTTGAATTTTGATTGGCTATGATAGGAGTCGACGAAAACTCGGAAAATGATGTACTATTTCTGTATTTTGTTTACATCTATATTGTATGATTAAAGTCTTAAGAAAGATTGTGTTTTCTATCTATTACACTTTTTAAATTTAATTTTCTATGAATTTTTGATTGATTAGTCATTTGTGGCTTTATTGAAAGTTTGCTAACTACTAACCAAAATTCAAAACTTACAGTTGGTTGCTTAAAAGAACTTGATTTTAAACAATAAAATACGCTCCTTATTTGGAGTTGGTACTTTTTGCCATATTTTAAAGATACATTAGTAATTAAAATTACATTTTATTACTCACTATATATTTTTATAAAATTTTAATTATTCCAACAAATCTATGAAAAATCTCATGGAACACACATGCAACACACGTATTCAGTACGAAAAAGATATTGAGTTCGTGCAAATCCACAAAACACCACTTTGCTCCGCCTCAGCGGATACCTTTTACTATTCCATTTTTTCTTTAATTCGTTCTTTTGCGCCAAGTGGATCTTTTTGTAAATTTCTATTTCTATCATTGTTTTTCTCTGTTAATTGGATTTTACTTATTTCGCCAATAATTAAGATTCGCGGGCATGGAATTTAACTGATTGGGGTAAATATAATTCGAAAGTTGGATGATAAATATAAATATATTTAAAACTATTACGAATGACAAATATAATTTTTTACAAAATTATATGAACAAATATAGCCCTTTTCCGAAAATTTAATTAATACTCAATAAGAAACTGTAGAATCTCTCAAATTTTATTTTATAGAAATTTAGAGTGAAATGAGAAAACTAAGAGACTCGATCTCGGAATAATTGACCACCAAAGGATGTAATGCACTGAATGACGCAGCTCCTCCCTTAATTAGAGGTCTCGAATTTGAGCTTTGGATATGAAATTTTTTTTGGTATGGGACGTCCCGCAAATGGGGCCCTACGCGGGGCAAATCCTAATCCAATTAAACTTGCCGATATCAAACACCATATAGAAAACCAAAAATAAATATATTTTTTTGAAAAATTGAAGTATTAGTTTTTTTTTGTGTGTGTGTGTGTGAGAGAAGTATGGTAAATATTTATTTTTATTGAATGTATACACTTGACCAATTATCTTAATCTTAGTTAACTAAAAAATGGATTAAAAAGACATATTTAGGGTGTGTTCGGTGTCAAGGAAAACATTTTAGTTTTCCAAATTATTCATGTTTGGTAGTTCAAATATTTTCTAAAAAAATAAGTTTATTAAAAATGAGAAAAAAATAAACCCGCTTATAAAAGTACGAAACTAACTCTATTCATAACACCCTCCAACAGACCAACACTTGCTCCATTATTATTTGCTCCGGTAAGTGTCAATACATTAATAGATGAATAACACGTGTCTTCGCAAATATGAAAGGCTGAGATTCTCTTTTAGTTTATAACCTATTTTTGGTTACATTTAATTTAATGACAATTTTTTAAATTGTTGTACACTTGTACCACTACCACATAAACATGATAATGTTGACGATATCGTGACATAAGGCGTTGGTCTGAGGTTCTATCAGCAGAAAAATTACGAGATTGCAAATTACAATTAATAAGAATTCTCTTGATAAACTTTTATGCACTCTATATTTTCTTGAGTCCAAAATAAATGAAAATCACCACTATTTATAGTTGAGGAAGTCTGAATAAAAAGTGATGAGGTAGTAAATAGTAAAGATAAATAGTCTTAAAAGTTATATAAGTTACAAAGAATAATGAAAAATAAAGAGTGAGATAATGGAGAAGAAATGATGGTCACCAACGGCTAAGAGATGATGCCTGCACCAACATAAATGTTACAACAGCAAAAGAAAAACAATCTCACCAACAGTAGATGTTGACAGCAACATGGAAATGCAATATTTTGACCCCAAAACTAAGCAAATTAATTACAAAATATTAATATTAAAATGCTAACAAACAACATATTTAAAACAACATATGAAAAAATCTTTACAAATAAAAAAACCTTATTTGACTCAAAATTGAAAAATAAGAAAAAAAAATTATAATTTAATTTAATACTCCATAAAAGAAGACAAAAAACTAATAACCATTTTGGTTCGTCAATTGCAGACTGAAATAGTGTTGAGCATTAAATGGAAAGAATCCCAGCCTTACATATTCTACCAATGCATTGGCACTTATTGGAGCAAAGCCGCTTCCATCAATTTGCGTATTATAGTTAGTGTATTAGAGTAAAAGATTAGTATAAATAGAGTTTTATCTTGTCTTATTAAGGTTTAGTCGTTCTCTCTAGGTTTTGTCATATGTTTTGTGCATTTGGATTATCACACTATTTTGATGCTATTATTGCTTCTTTTATTTTATTTTTTTAGATTTTACACTATTTTTCTTATTTAACCACTATTTGTTCTTCCATTGTTTCTTCTACTTTTACTTGAGTTTGATGTACATACTTGAGCCAAAGCTCTTTCGAAAACAACCTCTCTACCCACACAAGGTAGTAGTAAGGTCTGCGTACAACATACACTCTACTCGAGTCAAACCTGTTTTATGAGATTTTACTGAATATGTTATTATTGTTGTTGGGTATAATTTATAAACACAAAATAAAAATAAAATTCTACCTGAAAATATTTATAGAGGATTTATAAATAATTAATGTATTTCCAACATTAGGTATACCATTATTAAAGCAGTCAACTAGTCAACTGTCTATTGACAGGCCTGTTTAATACAAGGTGCGGAATGGGAAAAAATGGAGGGTCAAGAAATGAGGCCAAAAACCTTTGATGTCTTATAATATGGCCCAACTTGACATATCAATTATCATACCGTGTGTTCATAAATAGCTACACACACATTGACAAGGAAATCACACATTATACTGGCCAACTCTACAATGTTAAACAAGCAACTATTCCCTTTGTTTCTCATTTACATCGCGGTGGCTGTAGCCACGGCCACCGCGTCATCTAAAGCTGCTAAGGATGCACTGGTCACGTGCAACATGGTGTATAGTAGCCTTGAACCATGTCTTGGTTATGTGTTAGGTGGTGGATTAAGTGTCCCATCAGAGTGTTGCGGTGGGATTAAATCTCTCCTCCGCACGGGACGTACCATAGATGACCGCCAAAGCGCTTGTAAATGCATAAAGAGCGCTGTTTCAAACGCTAATGATGCTCAAGTCAATCGTGCTGCTACACTCCCTAGAATTTGTAAGACCAATGTTCCTTTCAAGATTAGTCCACATGTTGACTGCTCTAAGGTCAATTAAGACACTCTTTTTGTGAAATTTAGTTGTTTTATTTATATGTTACGATGCATAGTGAGATTGAATATGTTTGTATTAATGAGAGTGGGATATATATATATATATATATATATATATATATATATATATATATATATATATATTTCATATTTTGTAAGCATTGTTGTTTTAGAAATTAGTCAAATTGGTATTTGAATAAATAATTTCTTCCTTTTCTTTTTGTTACTTTGAGATGAAAAGAGTTTTTTGTAAACATATCCGTAGCAGTAGAATGAGGTTTGAGTCCTTGTTAATCCTTTTTTCTTCATGTTTTATAATAGGTTTATGTGTATAATAGGCTATCTTTACTTTGAGGTTATTATTCATTTTCGTACTTATTATTTTATTTTGGAATAAGATATAAGTATCTTTAAATTATAATTGAAATGTTAGCGACACACTTTAATTTAACTAGGATCCCATTATTCTTCCGAACTCTTTTTTTTTGTATTTTCATGCATTTTGTACTGACGTAGTACTAGAAAAGTTTGACTCTAAAATAAACATTTGTTTGGATACTACAGACCAAAATCTACCCTCCCTAAAAATAAACTAAAATGGACACTTTGTCCATTTGTGGGCGAACTGTGATAAACAAAGTTAACTTCCGTTAGTTCACTCCAAACTCAAAAAAACATTACAAAAATTTTAGAAATATATAGTTCACCCAAAAATGGACGAAGTACATTTATTTTTATTAACTTTCCACAAAAGGTCGAACTACAATTATTCACTAAGTTAATAAAAGGAATTGTAGGTGGGCAAACTATCTTTAAAAGTTTTGTAATATTTTTTTGAGTTTTGGGATAAGCTAACGAAAGTTAACTTTGTTTATCACAGTTCGTCCACAAATGGACAAAGTGTCCATTTTAGTTTTTGTAATATGTCTGTTTTGAGGGGCATTAATTAGAACTTTTTTGAGGCAGGATTAACAAATAGAAAGAGGCAATGTGTCGTTAAAATCCTCAAGACAACTAATATTTAATTGATATACACATGTCTTTTTTTAATTGGTCATCTTAATAAGTTAGTACCCCATAATTATTTACTTTAAAACCTATAATTTTCTTTGTAAAATATCTATTTCCCTCCTCACTTTAAATTTTATATTTTTTTTCTCTTTAAATATTTTCACTTTTAGTTACTTATATATATATATATATATCCCACTCTCATTAGTGGAGCCGAATCCATTAATTAGCTGTTAACTAAATAACTAACAACTAACTTTGGCATCTAGATGTGATGATTTCTATTGGAAGTTGTTGAATTTGTCTTAGATTTTTGCCTTACTTTAGCACATGTTGGGAAAATAGTGTTGTTTGCAGTCCATCATATATCTTTTACCAGTGGCGGATGTATGTTATGGATTATGGGTGCTTAAGCACCCATTGCTTTTTGCAATAAACACTAATATTTGTTTGTAATATCTAATAATTCATTCAAATATATTAACTAAGCACCCACTTTATATAGCAATTATCAAACTAAAAATAATTGAGCACCCATGAAATAAAATTTCTGAATCCACCACTGTCTTTTACACCTTATTGCATTATTTGTACTCTATAATGCTCTACTTATCTGTTTCTTGAAACCTGAGACACAAATTATTCTGGAAATAACTTAGGACCCCCTAAAACACCAGAGAATTTTGCGGAAAGTAACTCTATATCATAATTACCACGTCAATGTCAAATTTAGACGCTACACAGAATAAGATGCTAATAGTATAGCTTGAAATCTGATGAGCACTTGTAAATCTCAAAGGATACACTGCTCCATTTACTCTGTCTTCATGTAACTAACATGCTAATGCTATCAGTGCATATACATATTTGACATTGTAATGATGCTTTAATAGTCACAATGTTTCAACCCTCAGTTTTCAATAAAATGTAACAGGTTATAAAATTGGATTCGATGCAAACAAATAGAAATAGGATGAACATGAATGAAAAGGGAGGGTCTGAATGAAGGTTCTTGAGCCAGTAAAAGGGAACAATACAGTAAGATCAACTTACAGAAAAACGGATTCCAGTGATCCATAAACAAGTAGTTTAGATTGTGTACTTCAAGACAAAACAAGTTTCAACATAAGCTAATCTGTGATTAGAATTATCAATGACAACAGAATTTCTGCAACATATATACCTCCAATCAATGGGTGAAAATATTGAATCATTTGATAATAGGAACAAAACAAGCTATTCCCAATTACGTATATTGCAATACTCGGATACTGTTTTGGTTATACTCACTGAATTTGGGTTTGCCGCTACTAGGTGCAAAACATGGATAGCAGTTAGACTCAGTCTGGTTGACAGTTTCAACTACAAGTGTTTATATTGCACATTTTGTTCTAGAAGTATTCATGAAACTACAATACAACTTTAACTGCATAACCTGGAAAAGAACAATTGATGCCCATGCGACGACTGAATTTGTTATTTCAGTTCTCCTTACAACTCAGATACACTAATGAAACGGAACAATTCTAAACTCAAAACCAATATCCACACAAACCAAGGTGCAACAAGATAGATACATTATACTGATTTCCTTAAGCAGGGGAATGTAAAGTTAGCATCGAAAAAGAGTAAAAAAATAAGATCCATCCCTCACATTAACCAAATAACCATATAAATCATTTTATACTCCTCGTGATCTATTTCAATGAAGCTCCAAAACTGTTTTTCAGATTATTACAAAGGAATTTGTGCCTCGAGATCCAACCCTTAACACCAAAATAGATTTAGATAAATAGCATTGAAAGACTTAGAAGTTGGATATTTAATTAATACACTAGCTAAGGGTAAGCAACTGGGATTAGAAGCCTTAAGTAATCTTCAAAGAACATAAAGTAAACTTGTGAAGCAGAATCATCAATTGCTTATTTTCATATACTTTCAACATATAAACAAATTTAACAGAAAACAAGAACTAATGACTGCTAATCCAATAATTCCTCTACCAAAATGCAATGTAGGCCCTCGCAACCTTCCCATATCCAATGGCCTTCTTGTAAACTGGTTTGCGCATCATGCCACATTCTGCTTCAAACTTTTGCTTAAATCCATACTAGTTTGCCTGCTGTTCTCTCTCTATAGGAGCAGAATCCTTGATTCCTGTATCTCTCCTTGTCGATTTCCCTTCACCCTTGCTTCTACTGGACTTCATTTTTTCAGTCTGAATCACCTTTGACTTCTTCTGTTTCCTGAATTTACTCTCAAAAGCATTGGCATCACTTTCACCCAATTCATTACCTAAACAGTCTTGTTCCCTCGATTTTCTTTTCTTTACAGAAACTTCCCTCCCGTTATGTGCTTTTAAATCAATTGAAGTACCTTTAGCACCACGATTTTGAAAGTTACTTTGGATGAGAGATTGGTAGAGGGCATGTAGAGCACTTGTGGTATCGTCCCCACTAATGTCACAAAAGTTCATGCCAGGAAGCCAGTCTAACATAGTGCAGACCCAACTCTGAGACAGTTGATTGGGTTTTGTACCATACGGGAGAAGCCTCCGCTTCTGACCAGTGGCGGAGCTAGAATTTTATCTAAGGGGTGTCAAAATATAAAAAAATAAAATCGTGTAGAAGCTAAGAAGTGTCAATATGTAATATATATACATAAAAAAATATTTTTATTCTAGCTACACAACGTAATTTTTCGACGAAGGGGTGTCGATCGACACCCCTTAACTATGGCTCCGCCACTGCTTCTGACATGTAGAACATCGGATCCAATCTTCTTGTATAATGAATGGAGCAAGTGGTGACTCATCCCCAGAAGTGGTCAGTTCCGGGCAGTGTGTCTTATCAGAAGCAGTATGTAAATCACTACTCTTCGGGCCAGCAGTATTACCAGAACGAAGCTTAATCCTAATCCTAATGGGTTTGTGAGAAGAAGAAGGGAGTTTTTGAGATATCTGTGGTTGAATTACAAGTTGATCAATTGGCATAAATGAACCATAAACACCATATTTTGACCCCAAATTCTCAGCAGAAACAGCTCCTTCAAAATCTTTCATATAATCTCCCAGAACACTTGGAATCTTAGCATCAATGTCTATATGAGAATCATCATATATTTCTCCTTCTTCAATTTCATGTTCTTCCGCCATCGTAATTTCCTACTCCTATGCTCACAGTTTCTAAATTTCTTTGCAAAGTTCACAAAAATATCTAATCTATATAGAAAAAACCTCCTGCTTAATTTGGTAACTTATTACCGACTAACTAATAAAATTGACACAGTTTCTAAATTTCTTTGCAAAGTTACCAAAAAAAAAAATCCGCAACTAATTAGGATTAGTAGTCCTAAGCCGAATCAATATAGGAAAAGCCTCTTGATTAATTTGGTAACTTATTACCGACTAACTAAATAACTAATAAAATAGACACGTTAATTTTGTAATTAAAAATTAAAAATTAATTTTTGAGAGATAAATGTTGCAATTCCCTTTCTTTATCACTTGAAGAGACAATGATCGAACATGGAAGTAAAAAGTACAGTACATGAAAATTTTCAATATAAATTACAAAAATTTTAAACAAATGTAAATCTAATTAAAAATTAAAAAATTAAAAAAATGCAAACTGAAATTCAAAATTCTACATTCTAACTTCAAAATTAACTAGATAATTTTTTTTGTATTGATATTGGATTTTGACGTATTATTCAAATATGCGAATAAGATGAGACTTCTTCTAAAATATCTATCTTCATAACTTGGAAAAATAAATAAATTATATTTATTAAAATATTTTGGTTCCCTAGTTACTTAACAAAATATTGATTTATCTAATTTTTTTATATTAATTAGAGAATTGATTTTAAATATAAAATTCAAAATCAATTACAATTTTGTTAACTTAGAGCCATCTTTTCTTTATTAAACTAACTATTTATTTATCACAATTTTTCAACTCATGGTACAAAAAAATAAAATTAAAGAGTGTGACTTCATTTTGTATTAAAACGTTGAATTCCTTTTTCTTCTTCTTTTTTAAACTGCATAATTGGAAAAAAATAAATTAGAAGTCTGACATACTTTAAGTTATTTTTATTAATCGAATGTTCTTCTTATTAACTCTTTTAGTTAAATCTACACTAATTTATTATTTCAATTTATATGAAGGTGTTTGATTAAACACATAGATTTAGATTTAAAAAATAATTTTTTTTTAGCTAAAATCATCTTACAAATGACTATGTTAGTAAGGATTTTTTTAAAAATAACATAAGACATAAATGTAATTATGTTGCTGCTAACTCCCACATCATACACATCCTCATGAGTTATTATTTAAAGGACTTGAGTTGGTTTGATCATATTATTCTACTACTTCCTCCATCTTTTGTGTTGGTTTGATCATATTATTGAAATTATGTTTAATTTTTTAAAGGAATATGAACTTGAGTTAAAATAAGCATTTGTGACAAAAATTTAAATTATTTTAAAGAAGATAATAATTTTTAAAAAGGCAATAATTCGTCAGAATTTTGTAGCATGAATTTATGAAGAAACCTACAAAGGAATTTTTACATGGATAAGTATTTTCTTTTTAGTTAATAATTACTTATTTCATTTTAGAATTAAAATACAAGGTGTTTCATGTTATCAAGAAGACATTAATTACGTTCTTTCAATTTTAACACCTATTTAATAAAGAGAGTTTTACCTAAAGAAGAAATAGAATAGAGAATTACATATTGAAGACTATCAAAATTGCAGTTTCGAGCTCTCCATCACGAAATGGGAATATTTCAGCGGGTACAATACTGATAAACTCTATTAAATGCATATCCTACTCGTTTCCGATTCAACATAGGAAATGGAAAAAAGAGAAAAATTGGACGCGCTACTAACTTCTCCCTTTCCTACTTGTTTCCAATTCAATAAAACGTGCTTCCTACATAACAAGACTGTAATTTTTCTCACAGATTTTGTTCCATTTTACTTGAATTAATATTTTTGTTCCACCAACTTTTCCGATGGCCGAAGTTTCCATTCTTCAACCACAAGATGTTCTCAAACAGCACGTAAGTTATCGTCGATCTCGACGGAATTCTACTTGACATGGATCTGCTAACTTTTCCACCGTAAAAGTTCTTAAGCGCGGTCAAGTGTTGAAGGTTGTAAAGGAAAACAAGGGTGAAGATTTGGTGTTGTCCACTACAGAGCTGGATATGGTGCCTAAGCACACAAGGATTGCTGAATTCTATCCTTCATATGAAGCTTATTAGCTAATCACCTCTATTATTATGTATAGCTCCTTCAATATCTTACACCGAAATTACCTAAGAAATAAAATCATGATCAATACTGAGACAATTATAAGGCGAATTTGCGTGCCTTTAGGCTGTCTTGGCCTATTTATTGTGACAATTGCATGCTTAATTGTGTTGGTTGTTTTGAGCCTCAGATCGTGTTCAATTTTGAAATACAGGGTCGGGGCATAGTTTAGGACCTCTAGACGGACGGAGTCAATTCCGGAGATTCCAGTGTGGGTTCCACAATTTCGGTTTGACTTCGAAATTGGTAATTCGTTTCTGTTTTATGTGATTTTGGTGTCTAAACAACCGTACTAACATTGTGATCCTATTTTTGATAGCGTGACAATATTCAGAGGCTGTTCGGAAAGGAAAAGCTCTAGCCTTGTGATAAGAAAAATAGGAGACTCCCTTATGAGTACTAGTACAACTTATAATTATCTCCAAAAACAGATTTTCGTTAGCTACAAGCAAAATAGCAATGGACCTATGATGAAGGTTGTAGCTAAATGCAATATTTTTTTATAGTAGTATATGCCCAAGTAATATAAAGGTTGTCGCTTTACGTTAATAGTATATATATATAATAACCATATGATGTATCCTTACTTGATGAATCTCATGTGATGTCGTTGTAATTTCCTCAACTTTAAGAGAATCCTTTAAATGGGTGATTTGGATCGAATTTGGATGGATTGAGTTAAAATGGATTGAAATTGCCACCCCTATTCAAGCTTTAATTTTTCCATATTTGTTGCTTGTTGACCAAGGAATTAGTGAAGGAAATTAAAGCATCAAATTAGTTAAAGTGAGTACTGTTGTACGTACAAAAAGTATAAAGCAAATTAAAGATATGCAGGAGCAAAATTTTCAACTTACTCTTTGTCCTTTCTTTGCCTTATAAATATGCTGAGTAGCTGCTTCAACAACAAGAATGAAAAAAAGTGCAAAACTAATGATTAGTTTTGTAAGATAAATCACTGCTTAACTTGCTTGGATGTTTCCTAAACGTTATCTTGAAATTTCATTTTCATTATGATTAATTTGACATGTTCTTTTGATAAAATTTAAAGTAGATATTTGACCTTTTATTTAATATGTGTTTTTGTATACACATACCTTATACTCCCTCGTTTCTTTTTTACTTGTCCAATTTTTTCTTTTTACTTGTTACTTCTTACAAATCAAGAAAAGATAAAAAAAATTACATATTATACCCTCAATTTATTACTATAGCTAGAGGCGAAGTCAGGATTAAGAGTTTGAGTTCTAAATTTCCCGTCAATCAATTTTGTTAGGAGTTCACAAATTAATATACATATATATTTAATTAATTAATTTTCTAGTACAAATAGAGGGTCTACGGAAAAGCTACTGGGTTCGTTCGAACCCATGAACCCCACCTAGCTCCGCCTCTGACTATAACAATCAATATTTTCTTAATAGATGTGTCAAGTCAAAATTTGATAAGTAAAAAGGGACGAGGGAATAGTTCTCCATTCTTAGAGTTTATATCAAATATTTAAGTCAATTTTACACCCCTATATATTATAACAAAGTTTTCACTCTCCATAATTCACTTCCATGCATTACACAAGCACTAAATACATACACTGCACACAAGCACAGATCACGCAAATTAATGGGAGCTAAAGTACTCACTGTTATAGAAAACAGGTGCAACCATGATTTTGAAATTAGAGTTTGGGTTCCCCCGGCTCGACCCGACAAATTTCAAAGCATAATTAGAATTGAAGCAAATAGTGGATGGAAGGAATTGAATTCCAAGAATATCATCCATGGAGACGCTACGATTCTCAATGATAATGATGATGATGATGATATCGAATTTGTATCGTCTACGTTGTTAATGATTTATATTGATGGTGTTTATACAGGATATTACTTTCTTCCAATTCACTTACTAAAATATGCGAAAGTCATCTGCGACATAAATGAAGATGGATTTTTTGTTGTTCAAGGAATCAAACCAACATTCCATTTCTGCAGATTCAAGTAATTTTGTTACAACTTCAAATGTTGCACTTGTATTCAATTAAATTATGTTTTAATTATTATTTTTTATACAGGGGTTGCGCCTTTTTTCCTTATCTCAGAGGAAACAAAAAGGAAATGATTTGAACCTGCAGTATTCAAGTTTGGTATTTTGAATAGATGGAATGCACAAATTCAGAAATATGAAGTTTTGAAGATAGACAAAGATACTGAAGAATCAAGTTCAACACTATAACAAAGTGAAGTGTGTTTTCTTTCTGATGAAATTGATATTGTTCTAGGGTTGTTATTGAATTATAATAAATCCTAAATTGAAATGATCGAGTAATTGAACTTGTGAGGTTTGTGACAAGAAGAAAATTAATCTTCTTGGAGACTTTCCTTTAGATAATCCTTTGTAATCTGAAATCGCTCTTGAATTTAGTGAAATTTGATTGCTGAAATTCTACGCAATGTAGGTCGTTGTTTGTATTCCCTTGAGCAAGGAAGTTTTCCATGAAAAATATTGTGTTCTCTACGTTATTGCTTGCAATTCATAATACATAAACCTAATTCCTCTCACGAGTGATTGGTACTATCTCTTTCATGAATTGTTTAATTCCTTCTTCTTCATACACACCACTATCTACACGGATTGCAGGTCGCTAATCCTACAACTGTAAGGATCATATCTGAAGCCCATCCCGAGGGAGGCTAATATAGTAGCAAACTTATTAGCTAAATACGGAGGGACAACGAAGGATCCACATATGAACTGAAATTAGCCTTATGTTTTTGAAACATCTCCTTCTCTTTTAACAAATGCTCTCAAAAGAGATGTGAATAGAACTATAGCTCATAGACTAGTTCCACTTTTGTGTAGATAAACCTTGCTAATAACTAAATATAATCCTTCCATTCTTAAGGAAAAAAAAATACTCCAATTCTTGATTTACTTATCTTTAGGTGTACTTATCTCCAATTCTTGATTTACTTATCTTTAGATTCTGATACTCATCATCTAGGCAGTAGAAGCTCAAATTTTATAAGAGGATCGATGTATTAATGTTATACTATCAATATGAAGTCTAATGATTAATAATATATTGACTCTCTACTTTTTTATGACATGAGTTCATGTGATATATAATACTATCATTTTAATTTTTCAATAGTACATAGGTACTTCAAGTCAGTCGATTTATGATCTTATATATAATTTTGATACTATATGTTTATGCACTAATCTTATCTTTACTCCAACTTCATCAAAATGTATGGATTGGAGATTGATATTTCGTTTCTCCTTCTGCACTAGATCTTATAGTTAAAATTCTCGTAACTTTTCTCCCTTACATTTTATAAAATTTGAATAATAATGGAATTTAATCAACTAATTGCCATTCCAATGTTCTTAAGATTTCACTGAATGATCCCTAGTTAGATGAAAATTCACTATCAGAAAATATGGAATTTATTGGCAATTTTCAGTTGATTCATCACTAATCTATAGCTAAATGAGATTAATATGAAATTTTTATTGTTTAACTATTATGGAATTAGCTATGGAATCTATGGTAATTTTAATCAATCTATCCCTAATCCGTAGCTAAATGAAATGAACAATGAATTTTTTATAGTTTAGCCATGAAATGTTATCAATCTCTAATTCACGTGAATATTAGGGAATAAAAATAAGGGAAAATGGTAAAAAAAAAATGCCCTCAACCTATTAGAAATGGTTCAAAAATGCGTTACTTCCACCTATTGTTTTTTTTTTTAAATCAATTATAGACTCGGAGGTCTTTTTATTCAGAACAAACGAAGTCTGTACAAAATGGGCTCAACTGAGCCCAAAATTAAGCTGAAAATGAAAGATTGTCACTCCTTTTTATTCCTACTGGTAATCCTCCTTGTTCTGATCCTTAGTGTCGCTATTTGTGCTTTGTCAAGATTCAGAAGTCTTCTGTAACCCACTGGTAGTTGTTGGAAAGTCTGGCACTTTATTATGCATCCCTGATCTATTGCTAAGTTTGCCATCTTATCTGCTATCTGATTAGCTTCTCTGAATGTATGCTGAACTTGCGCTTGTGTGATTCTCAATAACTGTTGTATCTCCTCTATATCTTCTGCTACTAGCCATGGTATTTTCCATTCCTTCATTATCATTCGCTGCACACTGAGAGAATCTGTTTTAATTAGAATATGGTGAAACTCCATCTGCTTACAATATCTAAGAGCATTTAAGATAGCAATAGTTTCTGCCTCCATGCTTGTTTTAATCCCTATCTCTTGAGCCTCGGCATATACTAGGTTTCCTTGATCATTTCTGATGCAAAATCCATGGGCCCTTTCCCCAGGATTTCCTCGACATGCACCATCCGTGTTGCATTTTAACCATCCATGTTTTGGGACCTGACAATACATTCTTGGTCTATAGTTCTGCAGCTCCCTTACCATTCCTTCCCAATCTTTAGGTATCTTAATCCAAGGATATTTCTCTTTTATTAATTGAAAGATCATTGACTGACTTTGGTGCCCTAGGCTATGGTAGCTAATTAACCTTATTTCCATGTCTCCTCCCTCGCATTTCTCCTCTTCTATAATTCCCATATTAGGATCAAAGGAATAGTCATATGGATGGTTTTTAGCTTTATGGGAGCCTCATTTTGCCACCATTTGACAATTAGTTGATGCAAGTGTGCTCCTTCTGTTCGTATACCTGCACATGAAGCCAACTGCTTCCATAGCTTTTGGGCTATGTATGCTGTTAGAAAAGGATGGGACACCGTCTCTTGTTCAGGCTTCGCACAACAATATATAACATCTCGATGCTAGGTTGATTCTCATCCTTTTTAAGTTATCCTCCGTAGTAATTCTCCTTTTCGATCCATGCCTTTCAATGAAAAAAACTGATTTTAAAAGGGATCCCCTTCATCCAGATGTGACTCAACCATTCTTCTTCTTCCTTCTTTTTTCTCATACATTCAAATGCCGATTTGACTGTGAATGTACCGCTTGTGTTCCCCATCCACCATGGTGTATCATCATATGCGTCTTCACTCAACACTGGATTGATATTTTCTATTATGTGTTGTGTCATTTCTTCCGATAAAAGCTCATGTAGTTTACCTCTATCCCACTTGACCTCCACCTCATCTTCTTCTGTACCCTTTGATTCTATAAAGTAGAGAGCTCCTTGTTTTGTCCAATTATCAAACCAAAAGCTCACATTTCCACCTATTTGGTGGCAATTAAAATCCACCTATTGGTTTAAAAATGCCTTGACATTTTTTTTTTAGGTTCAAAAATGCTTTTTAGTTAACAGAAATATGACATGAAATTTAACAAAACAAATAACCAATTTTCATTTGTTCACCTAATTTTTTATCAAATAAAAAATCCTCATCCAACCCAATACCCAAACCCGTTTTCACCAACAGTTTTAAGCCTTCCTATGTTCTTCTTCTTCCTGTGTTTTCTTTCTTTAAAAAATAACAGTAAATTGCAACACTTAACTTGGCCAAAAAACAACTAAATTGCACTGTTTAATAAGACAACATTTAAAATCTGCATTTTAACAGCTAAATTGCAGCACGTATGATAAATAAATGTGGATTTTAAACCTAAAAACAATAACTTTCAATCCAACAAACAAAACTTAAAATGAAAGCTTGAAACCCAAAAATAACATCTAAATGAAGATTCAAATCCCCCCAAAATTACATATCAGATTTCTTATCCATTTCTTCACCAAAATAAGTTTAGAACTATATTAACAAGTCTTGTATTCTATTTTTGAAATTTTAATGCCGCAAAGTAGGAATTTACATACAATATTCATTTGCATCCGCATTCACATCATGAAACGATTTGCAATCAATATTCAATAGCGATTACATGATTAGCTTTGAATAAGACAAGAAATTGAATTTTTAAACATTGGATTTGAAAGAGGGAAACACAAAATAAATTAAAATGGCAGATGGAAGAAAGAATGAAGAGAGACAACAATTGGGTTAGACTTATTAGAAACTAGCCCCTATTATAATTCTAGCTCACACTTTAAATTTGATTTTTAAACGCTTCTTTCAGTTACATTTTAATTGATTTACTTTCTCAACATATCTTTAGCTTAAATCACTTGGGGTAGATTGTAGATATTACATTCCTCCATTTTAAATATTTGTCATATTTTTATTCTCGAGAACGAATTATGGATTTTAATCAAGTTTCTCGTTTACCAATTACCATTATGGTCGTAGTGATTAGATGCAGTGTTGTTTCTACTTTCTATTACTAATCTTTTTGTCACACCCCTATTTTTTTCCAAAACGAATGTTTGAAAATAGTGTTTTTCCAATTAAAGTGACATTTTGAAAATAGATTATTTTATTTCAGAGTCACCACTTGGAATTGAGTTTTGGTGTTCCAAGTCACCTTATTTAAATCCCTAATCAAAAGGAAATTGACTCTTTATTTTTGTTGATCTGCGAACTAGAAGTCTAAGTAAGGAATTATGTTGACCAAGGGGTAGGTGTGAGGCACCCCTCGAGTCCCGTGGTTCTAACACGGTCGCTTTATTGACTTGCATATGACTTGACTTTATTTTGGATATATTATACTTATGAGCGTAATAAATTTACTAATATCCCGCCTTCTTTGATTTATTTTAAACTGCTTAAAACTGTGTTATCTTTATTAGTGTGTGGTGTATTGATAGCAATGCTTTCCAACCTTGCCACAAATTGTTTATTTGTTTGTAATTCAAGACTAAAAGTAGTTTAATGTTCTTTAGATCTTAATATTTGCATATTATTATTATTATAAGCCTAAATTACACGTTATCTTAGTTTTATTTTATGTTTTTCTTAAAAAAAAAAAAGAACAAACACAATATTAATAAGAATATAAATTAAAATAATACAGCTTTCCGTACAAATTTTACACATGTTGCATTAGTATAATTGTATAAAAATGTTAGAAATTATGGGCACCTAAAATCTTTTATTTTTCTTTATTTTAGTCATTAAAATGAAAAGAAAAACCTACTAATTAAAATTAATATTTTACATAATAAGTATTTGTCATTAATTATTCTCATCATTTCAGTTTGCTAAGCCATAAATACATGTATCATCATAAGAGAATCAAAGTATATAAACAATAATAGACGTAGACAATAGTTTTACTTAAACATGAAATAAACCATGGATTGTTTAAACATAAAATAAACTAAGGTTTGTTATAACAATTTCGCACTAAGTCTAATGATATAAAAGATCTAAACATAAAGTTGATATGAAAGATTTGAACATACTTCATATTATAACATCAATGAATATTAATGAATTACACACATACGAGATTTAACAATTTCAATATATTGCAACTAATGCTTGTATAATCATGACATTAAACTATATAAAAGAATTAAGTGTTACCTCTTGTGAAAATTAATTCACAAGGAAATGACTACAACCGGAACCACGAATTCAAAACCACTAACAAAGACCTCAAACTCAACTTTTTTTTTTGTTTGCTTTTGTTGTTGTGTGATTTTTTTGTTTGTTTGTTTGTGTTGCTGGAAGGAAAGAGTTTTTGGTGTATTTGGTGTTGTGAGTATTGGAATAATGTAAATGTATATATGTTGTTGAATTGAAAATGGTGGAACTGATTTTTTGTTCTTTCTTTGGAAGTTTTTTTTTTTTCTCGTGTTGTGTGTGTGTTGTTGCTGATTTTTCCCTTTTGTTTTTCTTCCTCTTTTTTTATGTTGCTGATTTTTTTTTTAGTCCCCCGTCTGTCCGTTGTAGTATATGTATAGGGTGTGTTGGTAGTGTGTGTATATGTACGTGTGTGTAATGTGTATGTGGTGAGGGAGTTAACTCTTGAAAGTGGGGGTGTATAGGTGTAGTGGAGTTGAGAGTAGGAAACTGGTGGGGTAGTATAGATAGTGGGGTCGGGGTAATTGGCAAGGAAATGGGGTAATTGGTAGATTAGATTAATATTTTTATTTTTAATAATTATATTATAATAAACATAATAATATAATATAATATTATATAATTATTTGACCCCCTTTTTTACTAACCAAAAACTAAATAGCTAATAATAAATTGTAATCACTAAATACTAGCTTATTTGTTAAAAAGAAACATATATTTTTTGTTATTTTCAAATCGTTTAAAATAAACTTACTAAAATAAGACAAAAATTGAAATATCTAACTTAGACATAAAATAAATATTTAAAGAATAAAAAAATAGTGTAAAACTTTATGTTCGATCAAAAACTACGTGTCTACAGTTTTAAGTAGTCTTATGCATTTATCCATTTTATACAATGGGGCTCGGAAGCCAAACATAGAATACTGGAGGTGAGTTGAGCATTCTGAATTGTTCAGATTAAAAAAATTCCAATAGATATACAATTAATATTAGGTGAATGAATAAAAATATTACTTACATCTATCTAGTTTTTTTGGTGGGAAATTTATAATATTTAAAAAAAAAAAAAATTCATCATAAATTAGTTGTCAGATTTCATTTCTTGAGAATTAAGCTATTGATCAATACATTTTAAGATTTATTTTTCCACAACTTGACATAAGAAAAGTAATTTTTCTCAATACTTTTTGTATATTGGAATATCTAGATTTTAATTATAAAATATTAAATTAATTTAATTCATTTTAACTTTAAAGATTATTGAAATTGACTCAATATAACAATAAATTTAGAAAGGAATGGTGCATTAATACAAACTAACCTATTATTGTTTATTTTAAATGGGTCCAATGGTCTGCATTTTTGGGCATGGCCAACAGTACACCAAAAAAAACTTTACTAACACATTGTGAATTAGCAATTTTAACTAAATAATCAAATTAATTAAAAAGAAAAGAAGAGGAGAAGTTCTACCAATATTTTAACTAATCATAATTAGCAAACACACACACAAAAAAAAGATAATTATCAAAATAAAGGCAGGATACTACTATTTTGTTTAATTTTTTAAGTAGACCTTAGTGCCTAGTTAGTAACCGCAATAGAAATAGAAACAGAAAGACTGCCATCACCATCATCAAACCAATAAGAGCACCCATCATCAACGGTGGTCGAATTGAACTGTGACATGATGGTGGTCGGATTTTCATCATAACGGTGGCTGGATTGGGCTGCAACATGATGTCTGATAACTTTTGTAACGGTGGTCGTAGTTCCATTGTAACAACAGTCGGATTGGTTTGTGACATGATGATTGGGGAAAAACAAGGGAGTGTTTAGGATTTTAATAGCTAGAGGTGAGTTGAGCATTCTGAATTTTTCAAATTAAAAATTTCGCAATAGATATGAATTTTTTATTTTTTATTTTTTGCTGAATAAAAAATATTAGTAACATATAGCTAGTTTTTTTGGTGGAAAATTTATAGTATTATTTTTAAAAAAGAAAAATTTTCATAACAAATTAATTGCCAGATTTCATTTATTGAGAATCAAGTTATTGATCCAATTCAAGATCAAGCTCAAGAGCTTTGAATTTATATTTGAAAAGGCGAAGTCAAAGGAATCATAGATTGTAATACTCGCACTTTAAATCAATAAATATGATTGTTGCGATACTTTTTCATTCTTGATTATTGTTTTCTCAACGCAAATTTGATTGTCTACAATACCAACTTGCAAACAGAACAAGTGCTTTCAAGATTACTCCATTTGATATTTCTCATCAATATAAATATAAATAAGTTCCAAAGAGACCGGTTAAGCAGAAAAACAAAGGAAACTTTTAGTAATGCAAACATAAGACATCAAAAATAAAAATAAATAAAGACACCCCCAGATACTAGAGAAGTCCTCCATATTTTTTTATTATCCCCTAATTAGTTTAGTTAGTACCTAGCTTAACAGAAAACACCACCGCCTCTTCATCAAACAGTCCGCTCATATCAACATTCAAATGCAGCAGCAAAATCCAAAACATATGCCAATAATATTGAGACATTGAACGATACCCTCACATATTTTCATACCAAGGCCCACGTCCTTAGCCTGGGTGGCGGCAAAACGGTGAGGAATAACCAGAGATTATATTTGACCATTTTCGGATCTCTTCCATAACTCAAGTGAAGAAGATTTTGAAACTCTGTAGTATAGGAAACATTGTCATCGGTTCCTCCCTCCCAGAGAAATCGACAGTCCATGCCGCCTTGACAATCAATGTTATCGGCGGAGTACACCAACTTGCAAACAGAGCAAGTGGTATTGTTGTGAGGACGATCGGAGGGTTAATGAGGGTCCTAGCAGAAGGGAGGACGACGAAAGAAGGGTCACTCGTGACTGTAGCAGAAACAACGTTGTCGACGAAGTCTGTAGCAGGATCCGTAGAAGAAACAACCAAGACGGATGAAGGGTCACTCGTGACCGGAGTGGGAGTAGACATGTTTCCTTTTCGGGAAAGGAAAGGAGAGGGTCTCCGTTAAGAATTGAGAGCAATAAAAGAATAATTGACTTGCACTTAATTCCCCGATTTCAATCTACATATTTTACTTCTTCTTAAAATCTATTTTTTGTAATCCATATGATATTCATAGTGTAATAAAAGAACAATTGACATGCATTTAACTCTCTATGTTTCAATTTACGTGTTTTACTTCTTTTTAAAATCTGATCTTTTATATTTACAAAGTTTTAAATTTCAAAGTTTCATTTTACCCTTAGAGGCATCCCTTGTAGGTACGACATAACTCATTTAAGATTACATCATTCAATTTTTTTTCTTCATTTAAGACAACAGTATTCAAAATATATATTTAGCAATATACTATTTTGTTTAACTTTTTAAGTTGCCCTTAGAGCTTAGCTAGTAATAATAACATAAACAAAAACAGAAACACCACTGCCATCATCAACCAATAAGAGCACCCATCATCAACGGTGGTCGAATTGGACTGTGACATAATGACTAATAACTTAAGTAATAGTGGCTAAAGTTCCATCGTAACGATGGCCGAATCAGGATGTGACATGATAACAGATAGCTTATGTAATAGTGGTTGGAGTTCCAACGTAACAGTGGCCCAATTGGGCTATGACATGATGACTAAGAAGAAATGAGAGAATGTTTAGGATAAATTTTTGTAGGAAAACGAGGAAAGAGTTTAAGGGTTTCAGGACAATATTTTGGGAAGAAATGGGGAAGGATCAAGGGATTTTGGTAATTGACAAAGTTAAGAGTTTTTCTTTTGACAATAAATTGTGCCCCTGAGAGTTGGGAAGAGGCACGTGGCAAATGGCCATGCACAATATAACGTGTTAAAAACTTTTCTGTTGTACAACGATGGGGCTCATTTTTTAAAAAAAAACAGAATTTGTTTTTTTCTTATCACAAGTGGAGTAGGGCAATGTGTAAACTTTTTTTTTTATTGATGACTTGAATCTCTGGGATGCTTTCTGATTTTGTTTTTTTTAACGTAGATCGTTTGAATCATTTTGAGAAGATAAGAAAATGCCTTTGTAAAGAGAGCGGCATCAACAGTTCCCTCCTCTGCCTTGAGAAATTGACAATTGGGCCCTCCATTACAACCTATATTAACAAAAAATATCAATTTGCAAAGAGAACGCTTAAATTAAGCTGAAGCTCCGTCCGTAGTTGCGATGGTCGAGGGAATGAGTGTGATTTCGCCGGAGGGAATGGTCACGCTGCCGGAGGGAGTGGAAGTACTAGACATGATTAGTAGACAATTTTTTTCAGGGTCTCGGGTTCAAGTGTAAGTGGATGAAGAAAGGGAATGGCGGAGGGTTTTTATACACTTCTTACCTGGCCCACCCATTTCTTTTATATTTCATCATAACAAAAAACATTAAGTCTATTAGCAAAATTAAATCAAAGGAGGGGAAATTAATGAAGAAATTAGAAGCAAAAGATAAAGTAAAAAAATGAGTTCGACGAGACTTATGAGATATGTTAATTAATTAATAAGATATATATTCTTAAATATGTATATATGGAACTATAAACTTTTTATATTATTTATAAGTTTATTTACTTGTCTGTTGTGGTTTATCAATGTTGTTGATTTTTGCTTATTTCAAAATGTGTTTTCTAATATTTTACTAAATTTGTAAGATTTTGTACTAAATACTTGTTGTAATTAATGGAGTTTTTTAAAAAAAATGCATCTCCATCGTATGATGGCTTGTCCCTTATATTTTACGATATGCAAGCAAAAGGTTTTAGTTTCAAATTTTTAAAATTGAGTTAGGAAGCGTAAAATAAGTTCAAAATGCAATTTAATCTAATTAAGCTACGTTGAGTAATTGACAAAGTTAAAGAGTATTTCTTTTAACAAACTGTGCCCCTGAGAGTTGGAAGAGGCACGTGGCACAATATAATTTGCCAATAAACTTTTCTGGTGTACGACGATGGCCCCCAGTTTTTTATTTGTTTTTTTTTTCTTATACACAAGTGGAGTAGGGTAGTGGGTACAATATTTTTTATTAAACAATTTTTTTTAAAACAAAAACTATAATACAAGTCAAAAGACAAAGTATATCGAAGCAATCACGATATGCAAGCAAATTATTTATTAATTTCAAATTTTTTAAATTGAGTTAGGAAGCATTTACCAATTTAATCTAATTAAGAAGTTAAAGACGTCTATATGATAATTGACAAAGTTAAAGAGTATTTCTTTTAACAATAAAATGTGCCCATGAGAGTTGAGAAGAGGCACGTGGCCAATCGACATGCACAATATAATGTGCCAAAAAACTTTTTTGTTGTACAACAATGGACCCATTTTTTTTTTTAAAAAAAAAAACAGAATTTGTTTTTTTCTTATACACAAGTGGAGTGTAGTGGGTACAAAGTTTTTTATTAAACAAAATTTTTTAAAACAAAAACTATAATACAAGTCAAAAAGACCCTACAAAATACATAATAAATATATAATAAAAAATTTATATATTACATTACAATTAGGTAAATAAATTCGATCGTAACTTCTCATATATATAATTTTTTAAAATTGGTTATTGATAACTTCTCATGTAAATGTTCTAATTAAGGTGCATGAATTTAACCCTATAAGAAACTGGAATAATTTGAGCTTTTGTAGATGTATTACATACTCTTTTGATTTGTCACATTCACAAGACGGAGTAGGCACCACAGCCTCAAATTCTCCCCACAACCCTTTTAATCTTGAGAAGTAAATAGACACAAAACTTGTTCCTTGAGTTATAGTGGCAATCTCCTGATGCAGATTGAAGGTTCTTGACCCATCTATCTTGTTAAACCTTGTATATAGATCCTCCTAGACATTTTTAGCACATGTTGCATACATGACGCTTTCTAGAAGGCCTTTCTCTACAGAATTCATCAATATAATGTCGATCAAACTTTGTAATATATTTTTCTAGACGAATAGTACAATATCTAACAAATAGTAAATTAATTAAGAAATAAAAATGAAAAATTAATTTAAATAATTTTTAATCAATTAATTAACATTATATTTTCCTTAAATATTGCTATCCCATGATTTTATCTTAATTGGTTGGTCTCTCCTATTTTGGTTCTTCCTTCCTACTTTTATTTGCTACTAGTTAATCAAATCGCGCTTCGCGCGGTCATATTTTTCTATATTTAGTTGATATAAAAGAAATTAAGAAATTTCAATATCAAAAACACTCATATATATATATATATATATATATATATATATATATATATAAACAGGGAATAACAATAAAAGAAAAAGAAAAAAAAACAATAAAATTAAATTAGTATAAAAAAAAGAGAATTATAATTTTGTCTTGGAGCAATATAAAGACATATTTTTATGTGCCAATTTTATATACATTGCGATCTCATTTTTGAGTGTTTTAAATTATTTATGCTATTGCACTAATTACTTTCTTTATATAATACTATTTATGTTTATAAATTTATTTAAATTTAGAGTTCATGTAATTTCTCTTACTTATAATTAAATTTTTCATAATTATTACTTTAAAATATGAGCATATCAATTTGTGCAATTAATAAAAATAATAGCCTAAACTTTTTATATATCCGTACAAAATTTTCATAAGAAATACTTAGAAAGTGTAATTCTAAACTCAAGAAAGAAAGTAGAAGTTATATTCAATTCACACATTTACTAATTAATTAATATTTTGTAAAATAAAATACGTTAAAACAATAAATACACAAGAGAGCTCAAATATCAATGTTATATAGATACTGAATATAAATTTTGTAATCCAGATCTGTAGAAATGTGAAGAAGTTAAAAATCAATACCAATGATCTCATAAATCAATATGTGGTTTTGATTTTCAATAAAGAATATGACAAGTTAGGATAATAAATGATAATAATTGTGACTTTTATTCTTATAAACCAATAAAATAAATGGAAAAATAGGGAAACATTATTTTAAATTTTTTTATATTTATTGGCTAGTGCAATATTTGTTTATTTCTAATTTTAATCGTGGGTTCATCATGAAATGTAATAAATATAAATGAATGTTCGAAATTTTTTGGAGAGTTACGATTTCTTATTTTTAAATTTATTTAGTCAGTAATTATCTTATTCTTTAATGGACTAATCATGTAAATATTTTTTTAAAAAAAAATAAAAATTAAGATAAAAAGAGAAATCTCATAATTAAGAAAGTTAAAATGGATGATTTTTTTTGTCATTTAATTAGACTACCCTATTTTAATAAATTTTCATTCTTTTGGGAGAAAATGAAATACTTGAGTGATAAATATTTGTGCCTTTAAATTTATAATAAAGAATAAGAATAAGTGGAGTAGTAAAGTTTGAGATATTTAAATTTTAACAATAAATAATATAAATTAATGAAGGGAGTAGTAATTGATACATTATTTTTAATAGTAATAGTAAATAGAAATATAGTGAAAATTACAACAACAAAAAAAGAGAAAAAAAAAGATAACTAGGATCTTTGGCCAAAGAGAGGTGTCAAATCACTTTTTTAATATTTAATTTTATTTTTTATATATATATATATATATATATATAAAATCATTCTTTATGGAGAAATGAAAGATTGGAATGATAAATAGTTAAGACCTTTAAATTTAAATAAAGAATAGGAGTAAGTGGAATAATAAATTTTGAGATAGTTAAGGTTTTATAATAAATAATACAAATGGAGAGAATAGTAGTTGACAACTTTTCTTTACTAATAATAACAAATTAAAATATAGTGAAATTTATCAAAAAATGAGAAAATAAATAAATAAGATCTTTGTTAAAGAGAAGTGCCACATCACCTTATATATATATGGAGAGAGTGTGTGTGTGAGAGTGAGAGAGGGATTGTTATGGTGAGGAAATAGGAAATAGGAAATAGGAAAAATGATACTTGTAACTTGTAAGTTATTAAATAAGGATAATTGAGGAATTAATTCTTATATTTTATTATTTTTTCTTAATTAATTCCTACATTAGTTACATAAAAATGGGGAGAAGCCTAAAAAGGAGGAAACAAAAAAAATAAGTTAAACTTCTTTTTTTCTTCTTTTTTTTCTTTTAAGGAAAGTACTGCATGCAATATTTTTAATTTCTCTTAGAATCATAATTAGGGTTGGGCATAATATGGTTTAAATTGAAAAAATCGACTGAATCAATTTTTTTTTTAATTTTGGTTTCGGTTTTTCAGTTATTTCAGTCGGTTTTGATTTCAAATTTCAATATTTCAGTTTTTTGGTTCGGTTTTCGGTTTTTAGCTAAAAAAAATTCGGTTAACCGAAAAAATCGAAATATTATATGTATATTCCTTACACCCTTAATTAAGTTACTTCAGCCCATGCCCCAGCCAGCCCATAGCCCACAGCCCATATTCAAATTAGGCCCAAATTCTAATAGAAAATTCCTAAATTGATAATCTGAAATCCCTAACTCAGACAGCAACTCCCATCTCTCATCTC
This sequence comes from Solanum commersonii, assembly GCA_029007595.1. Classification (NCBI taxonomy): domain Eukaryota; kingdom Viridiplantae; phylum Streptophyta; class Magnoliopsida; order Solanales; family Solanaceae; genus Solanum; species Solanum commersonii. Next base: position 214,032 of record JAJTWQ010000011.1, read on the forward strand.
TCAGCTCTCATCTCTCAGTTCGTCGTCTCTCAACTCTAATCTCTGACTCTCGCCGAGTGCTCGCAGCCCGCAACGCTTCTCACTGGCCAATGCTCAGTGCTCGCTCACGACTCACGGCTGGAAGCGTCCCAACTCTCATCTGAAAATCTTTATTTTGATGGTAAATTAATAATGAAATCTAATAAAGTTGTGGAAAACAACACGAGTAGGCAGTAACAGAGCAGTGTAGCATTCTAGAAGTTGAAGAGCAAAATCTGTAAGCATTGTTAGAGATTCTTGAAGTGAAACAACAAAAGAAACTGTTAGTTACACATTAAGAGCAAAATTTGATGAAAACCCATGGAAAGAATATGAAAGACATGTATTGCATCCTCTATTGTTTTTTTAATCATTGAATGCAAGTATGCAACTGTGTGATTATTTGTGTGATTTGTGAACTGTAATGTACTGTGTCTTTTTGTAATTAAGTTATTTATAGGCAACTCTGTTGACATTTGTGTTAAATAAATATTCATGAAGTAGTGTTGAGTCACGAGTGTCTAATGTCTATCATCTTTTAGAGTTTTAGTTACTGTTAGTGTACATCTGTAATGGCTATTTTCTGGTGCATTTGTATGTAGAGGACATCAAAGCGTTTGATTCTAATGAGGCTTAGGTAAATTAATGACTATTATCCATCCTTGATAAGTATAAATAAATTAATATTCTTTAATTCTTGCCACTGTTAATTAACTTTGGTTAAACCGAAAACCAAATCGAAATTGTAATAACCGAACCGAACCGAATTTATTTCAATTTGGTTTGGTTTCAAATTTTTGCCAAACGAAAAACCAAAAAACCGAACCGAAATATACAAATCAAACCGACCGAACGCCCAGCCCTAAACATAATATGTCTCAATCCCAACTAAGTTGAATTCGGCTATATGGCCAAAACTTCTTTGAACATCAAAAATAAAGAAATAATCAATTGTGGGATATTTCATATTAGCTATGAATTAATACACAAATACTGAATCCCACTCCAAAACATGAAGAGGATCTACTCTCAAAGATTACAATTAAAGCTACTAACCATATGATAGATTATTTCTATGTAAAAAAAAATGGCAAACACAATAAAAAAAACTCAATTCTACTGAAGAACATCTAATTTACAACAAATAAAATTCAATTCACCTAAAAAAGAGCTGAAAGTGTCCGTTTGCAATCCGTTTGTTTGCCCTTTCTCAACTGAAGCAAATTTCTTGCCCTGAGGATTATGATTTTCACCATCTAACTTCGCGTTTACCTCATCAGTACTATGTTCTTGTTGCAACTGTTCTGTGAAATTATGAGGGTTGATGATATTCTTTTGAAACTTCTTATGGTTCTTTTTCTCCTTTCCTGTTGCATTGCGATACTATTGTTGATATTTTACCTCTTCCAGCGGCATCCTTTTTTCATCCTTCGGCAGCTGAGAATGCTCACCCTCGTGATTTAACTTTTTCTTGTCCCCCAAATCACTATATCCCTCGAATTTAACTTTTTCTTCTCAAAAATATCGTGCTGGACTTGATAATTTTCATCAAGCAAGTTATTATCATCAGACACAAACTTTGGCTTCATTAGCTCCAAATTTGACATTACAATATCAATATAGTAATTAACTACAATCCCTATACTAAAATATTACTATGTATTTTGTAAAAGGAAAAAGGACTATACGCATGATTTAACATATACTGCATATTTTTTTTACATATACTCACTGGCAAAAACTTATTAGCAATTAGGAAAAGATGTGATGTGGTGTGGTGGACGGGGTTGCTATTCTTGTGGTCTTGGTTCGAATTTTGGATATGAAAAAATCGTACTTTTGTCCCAATGGAGCCTTACGATGTATGAGTCCATATATAATCGAGCTCCAATGCAGATACCAATCACCGGTCTGAAATATTCCATAAAAACTGACACACTTCCGATAGAAAGATCTTGCCAAAACATTGTAAACTTCCTGCCATATTTCTAGGAAAGAGAATATAAATGTAAGACGTCTTTTCTAGTCACAATTAGAATTAGAATATTATTATCGAATCATTATTGTTCCAATGCTAAATAATTCACGTTCAAATAAAGAAGGAAAACAAAAATAGGATAAATTTTGAGGTATACCTGGAGACGGATAACCTCGTTTTTGCTCGGAAAGAGGATGAGGCGATGGAGGCATCTGGTAACTCGAATATAAGCTTCCAAAGGAGGTTGAAAGGCATTAATTTTGGATTTAGAATTCTAAATGATATCTGTAATTATTATAGGCTTAAAATGAGGAAACGGTTAAGGGCTGCAATTATAATTGTAAATGGTGTCTTTTTGTTTTTAAACTTTAATTAGTTAAAGCCATTAATGTGGAAAATAGAAAAAAAATCTGAGAAAATAAGCATGCCACATCAACGGATTAAAGATCCTCCTATATATATATATTATATAGAAGTGTGAAGCCAACCAAACGACCAAGGTATTTTGGTAATTTTTCACTATACCTATCTCTCTATAATAATAGAAAAAAACATGGGGCCTACTTCACAGGTGTTTAATTTTAAAGAGACTGCTGGCATGTATCATTGCATAGTGGACCGAAAGAGTTGAAGTAATTTATGGAATAAATTTTATCCACAGTAAACATAAAAAAAGCCTCTAAAACGAAGAAAATATTTTTATACTCATAAAAATGTAAAAGACTAGCATAATGAAATATTTTAAAGCGCAATCAAAATTTAAATTATTCTAATTTTTAAGAATGAGTTATATATGATATATTTAAATAATATTTAAAATTAGATAAACAAATTAAAACGAAGAAAATATTTTTATACTCATAAAATCTTAAAGACTTAAATTAGAATGTATATTTTATTAATACCTCAAAATAACTAAGTTCATACTTAAGGAACAACTTCGTTAAGAGACAAACTATATATATAAATTCTAATTTAAAAATTAGTGTTGCGAATTAGTAATGCAACAACACAAATTTTTTTTGCATAACTCACCTAATTTATGAGAAATAACCAAATGTTAGATGAATTAACGATGATATATATATTATTATTTTTTATTATATAGAAGTGTGAAGCCGACCAAACGACCAAGGCTATTTTGGTAATTTTCCACTATATCCAAGGACAAATCCGTCATTCGTTCAAAGACAAATATAATAGCTTTCCAATGAAAAACCGCAACGTAGGTACTATATCAATCTCTACAATAGACACATGTATCCATCAAAAAGTTGTCTTTCTCTTTAATTAATTTAAGTGGAGCCCACCAACTTTATCATGTTTGCTGACCAATACTATTGTGTATTTCTTTATTTTAGTTAATTTTTTGTTGATTACATATTTTTAAAATAAAAATAAAGTAGTACTATATATTAAAATAATTAACAATTTAGTATACTTAAAAATAGTAAAAACTACATAAAAGGAACTCATATCACAATAATTAACAATTATTTGACACTTTAAATTCTATCAATACCATATAAATTAGGCAAAAAATAGTAACATATAATTTTTAAATATATTTAAAAATAATATAAGTAATACTATACATTACAATAATTAACAGCTTAAATATTTAAAACTTATATAAAAAAATTAATTGACTCTCTAAATTATATTGGTACCACACAAAATGGATTTGATGATAGTTGCAATGGCGAAACCAGAAATTTTACAAAGGGTGTCCAAGAATCACATAAGTAGATAAAATTAATTTAACGTATGAGTGTACTAAAATTTTGTAAATCAAACTACGTTACATTAAAGAGAATTTATTTTAATTAAAAAATATACCAAAAAAATTAAAATCAAACTACATAATAATTAGCTTTGACGTTCATGTTTATATAAAAGGAAGCGAACGAATAAAGAAAAAAAAAAGAGAAAATTCAGCTAGAATGAAATCACTTTTATGCTTTAAGATTTCATGAATCTCTGAGGACTAAGAATGAGACATGAAAAATAAATAGTAGAATCGAACGAGTTTTCTTCTAAAAAGAAATTCTATATGAAGCCTTTTTCACTTTGAATAGCTTTATAAAAAAAAATAGGACTTACTTATTAACTTTATTAAAAAATTTAATGAAAAGAAAAAATATCAAATGTAGGTCTCTAATTTAATATTATTTTAATTGATAATATTATATTAATAAATTATAACCTGGGCAATTGAAACCAATTCGCCAAGAGACTCTATTGTTTTTAGTAGGGGTGTACAAAATCGAACCGAAAATCGAACCAAACTGTAAATCGAGTCAAACTGAAAAAAATCCTAACTAGCGATTTGGTTTGACTTGGTTTTGTATTGGAGAAAAAAACCCGACTATATTTGGTTTATTTTGGTTTTAATATTGAAAGTATTTATTAAAATATTGATTTCTAACTCCACAACAAAAAAAACAATCATGAAAGCAATTTTATTTTTAAATACGATAACAATTGACATAATGTTATATTCTAAATTATATTAATAAATTTTTTTTATACTACACTCTAAATATCATGCCGTTAAAGAAACTTTGAATCTTACCGGCACAAAATAACCAATATACTTGTTTTTCTTTTTGAAGTTATTATTTATTTTTTAGTTTTTTTCTTCCTCTATATTTCTCAAGCCCTTTTCTATTGACATTTTCATTTTTTGTTTTTTCTTTATTTTTTAACTACTCATTTTTCTTTAGTTTGTATTTTAATAACTAGATCACGAATAAGATCACACGTTGGGCCCGTGCTTAGCACGGGCAATACTTATCTAGTATATATAGAGAGAGAGAGATGGGTTTGGGTGTTGAGATGGGTGGGTTTTTATAATTTGATAAAAAAATTAGGTGGACCAATGAAAATTGGCCATTTATTTAGTTAAATTTCATGTCATATTTCTATTAACTAAAAGACATTTTTAAATCTTAAGAAAATATTAAGGACATTTTTAAACTAACAGGTGAAGGAGAACATTTTTGAATCATTTCTAATAAATTAAGACATTTTTTTATCCTTTTCCCTAATAATAAAGAACAATCTTAACTTGGTTGTAGAAATTTGGAGTTGCAAAAGAAAAAGAGAAAAGCAAAAGAAGTGAAGAAAAAGACGCGTTATTGTTTTTTCCTTTATTCAGTAAAAGCACGTTTATTTCTTTTTTTCGAAAACCTCCAACGGGTTGTTTGAGTAGTGAGTACTCTTCGTCTTTACTAACCCTACAAATTCTCTTTTGGAGTTCCGGCAACTTTCAGGTTCCTCCTAATCGCTCCGACGCCTTTGATGTTCACATCTTCCGGTAGTCCTGTCGCAGATGACTTTCGCCCTTCTCAATTAGCCCCTTTCTCTAAATGTAATTAATTTGAATTCAATGTGGTAGGACGAGAGTCATCTGTGACAGGATAATGGAAGATATAGTTATCAAAGGCTTATTGGGCGTTTTTTTACATGTTGAGTTCGTAGCATAATCTCCAACTTTTGCAGAGTATTGCAACACCGAAGTAGCACAGGTAGACACTTCATTACTATTAGCTATTGGATTGAGTATTATTTGCTTCCGCTTTGAATCTATGCTGAAGAATTTGATGTTATGTTAACACAAGTTACTATTTCTGTGTGTGTGGTGTTGAAATTTGTCTGTAAAAACTAGGCTTTTTATTTAATCAATATTAAGAAGATGTGGTATGTGGAGATGTGTTGGACACCAATTTAAGGGAGAAAATGGAAACATATAGCAGTGTTCAACTTTGTGCAGGCCTAGATGTGTTGAAGTTTCAGCAGTTATGTGGTTTGTCAATGGTCTTTGTTTTTTTAAAGATCTACTATTCTTTGCATTTGAGGTATGTGCTAACAATTTTGGGCCTTGTTATGTATGTTTGAATCTCTTGAGTGTGTGCGTGTTTGTGTATATATACCTACACATATACATACATACACATAAAAATTGAGTACTTACTCTGCAGTTGAAGGTGGGTGGATTAAAGATAGTAATATACCTGGACGGATTGGTGTTATAATTGCATCATATTTCCGTAATAGAATTTGTTATAAGAATATTATGGTATCCTGACTGTCATCTTGTAAGTTATTTTTTGATATAGCCTTTGTTAGGACTATTGCACTAAGTTATTAGGCATCTCCTAAGAAAAACTTGTTATCATTCCTACTGGGTCAATTGATGATTAGGATAGATCTTTGATATTTGTCATTAACCAATTTAGAAAGATATCAGTTAAGGCTTCTTATTTTAATGTTTGTTCAAGTATATTGGACACTTTGGCACTCTTGTAAGATGCCAGATTCACTGACTGCTTCACTGTGATCTATGTGTACCATGGATAACGTAATAATCAGATGTATGTTTATGCAAACATTGTACACAGAACCTCCATGGGTTGAGGCAACTGTCAAACATTTTGTGGTAAGACAAAGATAAGTTACAATATTAGAATCTTTATCTCCAAAAAGAAGAGAAGAGGCTATAAAATCAAAATATCTTGCCTTCCATCCGGTCCAGCTTGCGCTCCTCATGGGTAACTCTACCCACTAATCTTAGAGCTGATGGTTCTCCACCTACTTCAATCCTTAAGCCATACCCTTGGGTACCCTTCCATACCCTTTTTCACGAGCCGATGCATCCTATCCAGCTGCTGCTAGCAACGCATGTCATTTTGGCTGAGTGTGAAGTTAATTATCCATCATTTGGTACTTAAAATTTAGGGAGAGCTTGACAATTCTCTTCTGTACTATTGTCATTGCACCAAGGGTATGCTAGCTACTCTCTTTAAGTCCAGGTTTTTTCTTCCTTTGTGGTGTGATTTATCATACTCTACTTGTTTTTGATGGCCAGTAAAGCCTCGAGTCATAATGCTTGCTGTGAGTACTTTCGTGCGAATGCTGAAAATTGATTGAAAATTATTTAGTTAGGTAGGTCAGTTAGCTTAGTCCATCAAATTGACTTTGGAAATCCATAAATCCCAATCCTATATCATATCTTAAACCCTAAACCCAACAATAATTCTACTATGATGACAAGTTGACAACTAAGTCTAATTTTTACTTTATACTAGAATGATAGGTTATTTAGAAGTTGCATTTTGAAAATTACTGATTTCTTATCATCAGTGGATAGTCTTTACAAGGTGCAACAAGATAGATATAGAATACTGATTTCTTTAAGCAGGGGAATATAAAGTTAGCATCGAAAAAGAGTAACAAAATAAGATCCATTCCTCATAATTAAGCAAATAACCATATAAGTCATTTTATACTCCTTATGATCTATTATAATGAAGCTCTGAAATTGTTTGTTAGATTATTACAAAAGGAATTTGTGGCTCGAGATCCAACCCTTAACACCAAAATAGATTTAGATAAATAGCATTGAAAGACTAAGTAGTTGGATATTTAATTAATATAGTAGCTAAGGGTATGCAATTGGGATTAGAAGCCTTAAGTAATCTTCAAAGTAGATAAAGTAAAGTTGTGAAGCAGAATCATCAATTGCTTATTTTCATATACTTTCAACATATAAACAAATTTAACAGAAAACAAGAACTAATGACTGCTAATCCAGTAATTCCTCTACCAAAATGCAATGTAGGCCCTCGCTACCTTCCCATATCCAATGGCCTTCTTGTAAACTGGTTTGCGCATCATGCCACATTCTGCTTGAGACTGTTGCTTTACTCCATACTTGTTTTCCTGCTCTTCTCTCTCTATAGGAGCAGAATCCTTGATTCCTGTATCTCTCCTTGTCGATTTCCCTTCACCCTTGCTTCTACTGGACTTCTTTTTTTCAGTCTGAATCACCTTCGACTTCTTCTGTTTCCTGAATTTACTCTCAAAAGCATTGGCATCACTTTCACCCAATTCATTACCTAAATAGTCTTGTTCCCTCGATTTTCTTTTCTTTACAGAAACTTCCCTCCCGTTATGTGCTTTTAAATCAATTGAAGTACCTTTAGCACCACGATTTTGAAAGTTACTTTGGATGAGAGTTTGGTACAGGGTATGTAGAGCACTTGTGGTATCGTCCTCACTAATGTCACAACAGTTCATGCCAGGAAGCCAGTCCAACATAGTGCAGAGCCAACTCTGAGACAGTTGGTCGGGTTTTGTACCATGCGGGAGAAGCCTCCGCTTCCGACATGTAGAACATCGAATCCAATCTCCTTGTATAATGAATGGAGGAACTGGTGACTCATCCCCAGAAGTGGTCAGTTCCGGGCAGTGTGTCTTATCAGAAGCAGTGTGTAAATCACTACTTTTCAGGGCAGCAGTATTTTCAGAAGAACGAAACTTAATCCTAATCCTAATGGGTTTGTGAGAAGAAATAGGGGAAGGGAGTTTTTGAGATATGTGTGGTTGAATTACAAGTTGATCAATGGGCAAAAAGGAACCATAAACACCAAATTTTGGCCCCAAATTCTCAGCAGAAACAGCTCCTTCAAAATCTTTCATATAATCGCCCAAAACACTTTGAATCTTAGCATCAATGTCTATCTGAGAATCATCATATATTTCTCCTTCTTCAATTTCGTGTTCTTCCGCCATCGTGTTTTTCCTAGTCCTATGCTCACAGTTTCTAAATTTCTTTGCGAAGTTAAACAAAAAAATCTAATCTATATAGAAAAAACCTCTTGATTAATTTGGTAACTTATTGTAATCGTACTTTTTGTTGGTTATGGTAATATTTTACAATTGTTACCAAAAAAATAATATTGTAATTAAAAATTAAAAATTAATTTGGTAACTTGTTACGGACTAACTAATAAAATAGACACACTTTCTAATTTTTTTTTCAAAGTTAACAAAAAAATCCCGTTTAATTATAACTAATTAGGATTAGTAGTCCTAAGCCGAATCAATATAGGAATAACCTCGTGATTAATTTGGTAACTCATTACAGACTAACTAAATAACTAATAAAATAGACACGTTAATTTTGTAATTAAAAATAATTAATTTGGTAACTTATTACCGACTAACTAAATATTTAATTCATTAGGCATCATATTAAAATAAAATAAACACGTTAATTTTGTAATTAGAAATTAGAAATTAATTTTTGAGAGATAAATGTTGCAGTTCCCTTTCTTTAACACTTGAAGAGGCAATGATTGAACGTGGAAGTAAAAAGTACATGCAGTTACATGAAAATTTTCAATATAAATTATCAAAATAAAATAAAATAAAATAAAATAAATTAAAATCCAATATAAATTACAAAAAATTTAAACAAATGTAAATCTAATTAAAAATTCGAAAAAAATAAAAAAAAATGCAAACTGAAATTCAAAATTCTACTAACTTCAAAATTAACTAGATAATTTTTTTACTGATATTAGATTTTGACGCATTATTCAAATATGCGAATGAGATGAGACTTCTTCAAAAATATCTATCTTCATGACTTGGTAAAATTAAAAAAAATCTATTTAGTGATATATTTTGGTTCCCTAGTATATTTGTTACTTAACAAAATATAGATTTATCCAATTTTTTATATTAATTAGAGAATTGATTTTAAATATAAAATTCAAAATCAATTACAATTTTGTTAATTTATAGAAATCTTTTCTTTATTAAACTAACTATTTATCCATCACAAATTTTCAACTCATGGTAAAAAAACACACTAAAGAGTGAAACATCATTTTGTATTAATACGTTGAATTCCTTTTTCTTCTTCTTTCTTAAACTGTATACTTGAAAAATAATAATAATTTAGAAGTATGACATACTTTATGTTATTTTTATTCATCGAATGTTTTTGTTATTAATTCTTTCAGTTAAATCTACAATATTTTATTATTTCAATTTATATGAAGGTGTTCGTCTAAACACATAAATTTAGATTAAAAAAATATAACTTTTTAGCTAAAATCATCTTACAAATGACTATGTTAATAAGATTTTTTTTTTAAAATAACATAAGACATAAATTTAATTATGTTGCTACTAACTCCCACATCATACACATCCTCATGAGTTATTATTTAAAGGAATATGAACTTGAGTTGGTTTGATCATATTACTCTACTACTTCCTCCATCTTTTGTGTTGGTTTGATCATATTATTGAAATTATATTTAAATTTTTAAAGGAATATGAACTTGAGTTAAAATTAGCATTTGTGACAAAAAAAATAAATTATTTTAAAGAAGATAGTAATTAAAAAATAAAAAGGCAATTAATTCGTCAGAATTTTGTAGCATGAATTTATGAAGAAACCTACAAAGGAATTTCTACATGGATAAGCATTTTCTTTTTAGTTAATAATTACTCATTTCATTTTCCGATTCAACATAGGAAACGGAATAAAGAGAAAAATTGGACGCGCTACTAACAAGACTAGTAATTTTTCTCACAGATTGTGTTCCATTTACTTCAATTGATATTTTTGTTCCACCAACTTTTCCGATTTATTTCGATGGCCGGAGTTTCCATTCTACAATCACAAGATGTTTTCAAACAGCACGTAAGTAATCGTCGATCGCCACCGAGCTCTTTGCCTGTGCCGGCTTTCTTCAAGAAGAAAAGTGAAGATAACCTCGACGCTACAAGTGACTTGAGGCGTCTTCTCAGGCGGACTAGTTGAACAGTTATGCGATGTTTCAATGATGATGATTGAATAACAAGTTTGTGTTTTGCTCTTGCTTCTCTTTTTTTTTTTCAAGGGGAAGGACGAGTTTAGCTAAGCAATTTATCATATTTCCTTGTTTTAAGCATCTAGTGTTATTGTTATTATATTGTAGGGTCAGTAGGTCTAGTTTCAGTCGCCTTGTGGCTTAGAGCCATTGCCATATATCCTTGTGTAATTTGTATCTCTTTGATTTTAGGAAAAATTACTTGGATGAATACCTTTTAATAAAGGGAAAAGGGTTAAAAATGCCCCTCAACTTTGATTTATTGGTTGACTTTATCCTTACCGTTAAAATGAAGTTATTTATATCCTCACCGTTAGCAAACTTGTCATTTGTACCCTCCAAATTAACGATTACCCTAAATCGACCCCAAATCCCCAATTTCAATTTAAATTACCATTTAAAATTGATTTCCTCTTTTAGACCCGACCCGACCCACTAAACCAAATAACATTAGTGAGACTTTAAACTTTCTTCCCCAATGTTGTCAAAAACAGAGATTTTGCACAATAATATACTACTCAATATACATAAACCAACAAAAATGAAAAAGCACCATTAGAGGAAATGGAAAGCTATTGCCATGGTACAAATCGTTTTTGCATAGATGATAGGAATTAAATGAGAAAACACCATTAGAGTATTTGGTGGTGTTTCCTTGTACACCGACAACCCACAACCCTTGAGCGATCCCAACGGTGACAAATACAATTGAAGAACTTATTGAAGATTCACATCTTCGCCTGGCAACGATGACGATCAAAAAGCAAGAGGCCGAAACCCTTCTGCCTCACTGTTCCACCCCATCTTCTACACTATATTTTCTTCCATATTCCCTGTTTTCAATCTTTCAATTTTTTTCCATTGATTTGAACCAAAACCCCCATTATTTCAACTTTTTTATCTCGGAAACCATGTTGGTAATCGGCAGGCGGCAACATGGTTCAAATCGATTTGTGCCGGTTCGTTGGAATCGGAGGAAGAGTAAGAAGAACGGAATGTGCACCGGTTCGTCGAAATCAGAGGAATATTAATAAAGAAAAGAAAGAGAATGAAGAGAGTTATCCTTGAGACGTTTTATTTATTATCATTTATAGCAATACACATCAATACTATACTAAATATGCAATATGTATTAAAAGTGAATTATGTATGCAGTATAAATGTATTATAATTATTTTTTAAAATATATTATACTTGTTTGGTAAGAAATTGACACATTATATTATAAGTGTATTACAATGTGTGATAAATGTATTATCCATCAATAAAACTTGTACTATATGTAAATAATAAATTGTTCTTTGTAATATGTATTAAAATTGTATTATAAATGTATTAAAAATGATCAAGTGAAAAAGAGAATGTTATTGCTATAAATGAATTATTTTTTTTAATATAGTATATTTGCGTAAGTATCCCGAGATTTTATATGTATCTTCCCTAGTTAAAGCACTATTATTACTTTTGTGGCTTTGTTATATCCTGATATCTATTTTTTCTGGTCAAGGTAAACACAAGATTATTTGTTCAACTAATGACTCCATCTGCAAATTGATTTGTTTGGCAGAGGATTAATTAGAAAAGAGATAGTTACTGGAAGCTGGGACCTAACGATTTATCTATTTCAATTGACCTTTAATTTTGGATATGCACAAGTAGATACTTAAACTTGTATAAAATTGAACAAATAGACACATTCGTCCTACATGACACCCTATATGGCAATTTTGTGTCCTACATGGCATCCTACATGATTATGTCACATAGAACACGTGTGTCTATCTGTTCAATTTTATACAAGTTTGAAGGCATACTTATGTACACCCAAAGTCAAAAGTCATGATTGTCAATTGAAGCCAAATTAAGAGTTATGTTTATGTATTATATATGCCTTTTACGAATTATAGACCTATTATAGTATTCAACTGGATCAGTGGAGTTTCCAGAGACATCAAGTAATTATTATCCTTTGTAATCTTAATTTATTAGTGCTATCATGCATAAGAGCTAATAATTTTGTCAAAGTAATAGTACTCTTTGAAATATCCTTCATATGAAGCTTAGTATCTTATCACGTCTATTATTATGTATAACTCCTTCAATATCTTACACCAGTATTGTTGGGTTTTAAAAGGTGTGAACGAAAAATGAAGAGTTGCGACTTTTATGAAGAGTTGTGACTTTTATGAAAAGTTGTGGCTTTTATGAAGAGTTGTGACTTTTATGAAAAGTTGTGGCTTTTATGAAAAGTTGTGACTTTTATGAAAGGTTGTGACCTTTCCGAAAGATTGTGACTTTTCCAATGGTTTGTGACCTTTCCAGTAAGACACAATAAGAACCTTTTCACACTACCCTTTATTTTCTATAAATTGAGGGATTTCCTCTCATTTTAGTAAAACGAAATTTTTTCTGGACTTCTATTACTACTACTACTACTACTAAATTTAGTATTCTAAGTGTACTTTAATGTCGTTGAGTAGTTTGCTGACATCGTGGTTTTAGGTACCGATACATCGGTGAGTAAGATCGTTCTATCCTGGGAGAAAATATTCCATTAACTTCGGGTACTTGAGGGGAATAATTTCCTTAAGGAGACACTGTACATTCAGTGGGCTCAATTTTCTTTCTTTGAGAAAAATATTTTGTATATTGTTTCTAAATAGTTTCTGATTCTATTTTCTCTACTAGTTTTAATTTTCTAGTTTTGAAAATACTCTTTAAACTTTGTTGTTTCTTACCAAGTTCTTCAAAGTTTTGTTCTAAGTATCTTAGGAATACAAGATGAACAACAATCTTAAGGAAATTACTATACTATTGGTATTTCTTGTATTCTACTGATTGAGGGAAACAGATCATGGAAGTAGAAGATTAATGCACTACTTCTCCAGAATTTGGTGTTTTGTTTAGCAAGGTCGAAGTGAGAATGTACTAGAAGAATTGGTGATATTTCGGTTGAAGATTATGCCGGGTAACCTTCTTATTATTTATCTAAGGAGGAAAATAGTTTCTAAAAATTAACAGTTTTGATATTTATCATGTATTTCCTTGGAAAAAGATCTGCAAACCATAGGATTTTTGAATGAATTTTCCTTGGCAAAAAGTGTTGCCTTTAAAATTCTTTAGTTTGCAGAATGAGAGATGCACATTTTTGTTTGATAAAATAGTATGTCAAAATGTTATAATTGGAAGGCTATTTGAAAAGAAAAGCATATCTATGTGATAATCTAAGAATATGTTTAATACTGTTTGGAGACTAAAAACCTTTTGTAGTTTTGTACTCCATGTGAAATTTGATTGTGTCTGATTTTTGTAGATTAAAAACTCTTGTAGTTTTCTATTCTGGATAAATTAGACTATGCAATTGGTTTGAAGAAAATGAAAACTTCACATAATAAGTCAATGTTGTACTTTTGTTTTTCTATAAACTTCACTGTTATATAGAAGTTATATAGAAACAAATTCTATAAAAAAAAATTCTTTATTGTTAGTATTCTAAATACTAAGTGGTATGTCTATCTGTGATAGATGAAAAATTACCAATGACTTAGAGTTTGTGATTTTGAGCCTCTATGGAATGAACTTTGACATTGTGTAAAGATTGTCAAATGGAATTGAAGCACTATAATTCTTTTGTAGAAGGGAAAAGACTCAAATATGCCATCGAACTTTCAGAAAAGGCTCATTTATGCCATCCGTTACAAGTTTGGCTCATCTATGCCATTACCGTTTAAGAAAAGGCTCATTCATGCCATTATTTTTTAACGATGGTTTGGCAAAACCATTTTTTACACGTGGCCAATTATAATTCGGCCACGTCATTATTTTTTTTATAATAAAAAATCAAAATTCTGAACAAACATTTTTTGCAAAACCATTTTTTACACGTGACCAATTATAATTCGGCCACGTCATTATTTTTTTATAATAAAAAATTAATATTCTGAAAAAAATAATGACGTGGCCGAATTATAATTGGCCACGTGTAAAAAATGGTTTTGCAAAACCACCGTTAAAAAATAAATGGCATAAATGAGCCTTTTCTTAAACGGTAATGACATAGATTAGCCAAACTTTTAACGGATGGCATAAATGAGCCTTTTCTGAAAGTTCGATGGCATATTTGAGCCTTTTCCCTTTGTAGAATAATATTTTCAAAAGAGGTTTCATGTTGCCAATGACACTTTGATAGCATGAGAAAAAAAATATGTGGAAAAACTATTTTCAAATACTTGAAAAATATTTTTGAGATCATATTTAAAAAGTGGGTGGTTCTTAATTTGCTTATGACAGAGATAAAATTAGACTTAGTGTCTAATTTAAATTTGGAGCATAAGATATGAAATTCGATGATACTTTTGTATTATGTTAGACCCACAAAATTGTTGGAGTATATTTGATATTGTGGTTGTTGAGTTTCTCTTTTACTAGTATATGGTACGACTAATATGAAACTACCAAATTATATGTATACTTTTTCAAAATGATTGAGTTCTTTTATAAAAAAGTGTCACTTAAAATGTTGTGATTTTTCATGAAAAGATATGTCTATTAAAATAAAAGTATTTGTGTAGACATGGATATTGATGAATAGTCATTTGTCATGTTTTGTAAAAGAAACATTTGAACTATATTGCCTTTATTGGACCCGATGAAACTTTGTTCATAGGTAGTTCTATAACAATCAAATTGAAAGTTATGGAAAGGTCCTTTTGAAAAGAGCATTTGATAAGGTGATGACTCGAAACAATGTTTGTATCACACAACATTGTATGTAAGAAATAGGAACAAATATTTGTGAGAAAAAGCTACCTCGCGGGGAATTTTTCAAACTCAATATTTTTATTTGTTCTTACTTGCTTGAGTCAAATTGTTTGTGACATGAACACTTGGGACATGTCAATTACAAAACATTGTAAGGAAAACTTATCAATTTAGAAGTTTTGTCTAACTTTGAGTGCAATAAATAAAAATGTCAAGTTTGTGTGGAATCTAAGTATACTGAGCATTCTTATAAATCTGTTGAAAGAAATTCTAATCCCTTAGAGTTGATTTACACTAACATTTATGATATGAAGTCAGCATCATGTCGTGGTGGAAAAAAGTATCTTATAACTTTTATTGACAATTGCATTTGATACGGTTATGTCTATTTGGTGAATGGTAAGGATGAAGCAATAGAAACGTCTAGGCAATATAAAATTGAAGTTGAAATCAGTTAGGGAAAAGATAAAAAGTGATAGGGATGGAGAGTATTGTTGAAACTAGGACTATTATGTTAATATATATATATATATATATATATATATATATCTTGGAGTAGGGGTCAAGTATTAGTCCTAAGTCTACTCTAATTCTACTTGTCAACAAAGTATTAGTTGTATCTATATATACTTCTATTATGAGATGAACAAATAATGTAAAAGGAAAAATATTCTCTAAACCTAAAAGCCTACATGCAATCAGATTCATAAAAAAAATTGAATCCCCAACCTCGTTTTTTCCAAGATGGGCAATACTACGCCTTTCTCTGGCACAACGACAAACTCTACCTCAATTATAGTTCAACAAAATAACTCACCCTCTCCAACGGGAGTTATCCTTAATGAAACAAATTTCTCATTATGGTCTCAATTAATGGAGATGCGTATCAGAGCTCGAAACAACGTTGATTACCTTACTGGTGAAGCAAAGAAACCCGAACAAACTGACTCGGGTTATACAATATGGATTACAGAGAATCATAAGGTGAAGAATTGGTTGATTGACTCGATGAGTACCACCCTGATGCAGCGGCTTATCATGATTTCCACGACAAAGGAAATTTGGGAAACACATGCCAAAACGTTCTATGATGGTTCTAACGAAGACTGATTATTTGAACTAAATAAAAAATCCTTCACCACTATGCAGAACGAAAGACCCTTGTCCGGTACTATAACAAATTGGATGCTATTTTTCAGGAAATTAATCACCGAACAAATAAACTGGATGGATCTGTTGAGGGTATTCTTCAGATGCATTCTATGATGGCAAGGTTACGAGTTCATATATTTCTCAATGGACTTGATGCAAAATTTGATCAAGTTCGTGGTGAAATTTTAAGAAAGGATCCAAAGCTTGACCTTGAAAGTACATATGCTTATGTCCGAAGAGAAGCTCAATGGAGGCAGACTATGTGCAGTGCTCGGCTAATTCCTAAGAGTTCTGCCATGGCTGTCCGCCGTAGCAGTTCTGTTAAAGGTCAAACTAATCAGTCATCTGTTAAGCATACTAATCTTATTTGTAGCCATTGTGGTGAATCAGGACACTCAAACTAACGATGCTACGAGATCATTGGCTATCCAAATTGGCTAATCTATTTGTAGCCATGACTACATCAGGAACCAATCAGCCAAACAATTATGGTAAAATAAAACCTCGTGTCAATATGACGTAGCCATGTATTACCGGTAATAACAATGTTAATGTTAATGTTACTGCACTTTCTAGGAATAATACTTGGAGTATAGATAATGGGAGCATATGATCACATGACCAAAGACCCAAGCGAATTACAATCATTAAAACCATCTTCTCAGCCCTTTATTTCTACCGCTAATGGTGGTACTTCTCCCGTTATCAGAGAAGGACCAGTTGTCTTAACAGATGCTTTAAGACTTGACACTGTTTTGGTTGTACCTACTTTAGATCATAATCTTCTATCTGTTAGCCAAGTTACCTCCTTTCTTAATTGCATTGTAACCTTGTAGCCTCTTTTTGTATCTTTTAGGACATTCTGACTCGGGGGACTCTTGGTTATGGTGTTAAGTGACACAATCTCTACTTTATGGAATTGACTAAAGGTGGAGAGAAGAAATTCAGCCATGCATTCTGCACATATTGGGTTGAGAAAGCACGGGACAATATATGGTTATGGCATAGAAGGCTCAGACATATCTTGTTTGGTTATCTTCAGAAACTTAAACCAGATTTGTTTTTAGGTTTAGATAGCTCAGTTTTTCATTGATCATCGTGTTCCATATTTACCAAGTTTGAATAAATGTTCTGAACCTTTATTGTTATACATTCTGATATTTGGGGCCCTTTAAAAGTTGAAACTTTGCCTCAAGCTCGTTATTTTATTATTTTCATAGATAAATGTACTAGGATGACATGGATATCATTACTTCGAAAGAAGAGTGATGCGTATATTGCATTCAAAGATTTTTATAATATGGTAGGCACTTAATATCAACGACAAATCCGTGTTTGGCAATTTGACAATGGCATGGAATTTATGCAATCTACTATTGACGAATACCTTCGACAACGAGGTATACGTCATCAAACATCCTGCATATACACACCGCAACAAAATGGCCTAGCAGAAAGAAAAAATAGACAGATTATAGAGGTTGTCTGTTGATCTCTCTTTGGCATGAATATGCCAACTATTTATTGGGGTGAATTGGTTAAGTCTGCGGCTTATCTTATTAATCGGGTTTCATCTCGAGTCATTAATTTTGAGACTCTGCAGCAAAAGCTCCTTTCTCTTTGTTCTCTTCCGCATCTACCAAACTTAGAGCCAAGGGTGTTTGGTTGCACAATATACATTCACATTCCTAAAGCTCTACGAGGAAAATTGGATCTGTGTGCAAGACAGTGTGTGCTTCTTGGCTATTCGGAATTTCAGAAAGGATATCAGTGTTATGATCCACAAAATAAGAAACTATATGTTACTCTTAATACATCTTTCCGTGAGTCAGACCTATATTATAAAGGTGGAGTTACACCCTCATCTCTTCAGGGGGAGAATGACATAGAAGAACTTGGTAAGAAACAACAAAGTTTAAAGAGTATTTTCAAAGCTAGAAAATTAAAACTAGTAGAGAAAATGGAATCAGAAACTATTTAGAAACAATATACAAAATATTTTTCTCAAAGAAAGAAAATCGAGCCCACTGAATGCACAGTGTCTCCTTAAGGAAATTATTCCCCTCAAGTACCCGAGGTTAATGGAATATTTCCTCCCAGGATAGAATGATCTTACTCACTGGTGTATCGGTACCTAAAATCACAATGTCAGCGAACTACTTAACGGCAGTGAGTACACTTAAAATAATAGATTTAGTAGTAGTAGTAGTAGTATTAGTAGAAGAAGTCCAGAAAAAAATTCGTTTTACTAAAATGAGAGGAAACCCCTCAATTTATAGAAAACAAAAGGTAATGTGAAAAGGTTCTTATTGTGCCTTACCGGAAAAGTCACAATCTTTCGGAAAGGTCACAACCTTTCATAAAAGTCACAACTTTTCATAAAAGTCGCAACTCTTCATTTTCCATTCACACCTTTTAAAATAAAACAATCCCATGTATGAATGGGGAATGACTCCAAGACAAAGAAATGGACAAGTATGTGTACTTTACAAGCAAGAATTAATTTCATCTGGATAAGTAGGTTTTCCCTTGGACTTTTCGTAATGAACATATGTCGGATATACTCGGTCAATCGGTAGATGCGATATCTTTGAACCGTCGAGCTTTGGTGTATACCTAGTCAACCATATGTTACACAATTAACCCTTTACTATTTATGGTTCTTACGGTTGTGTTCGTTTCATCCATGAACACCACCTGATTTCATGAGTGTATAGAGAATAGGTTTTTGACAATAATTTTCTTTGAAGTGACTTACACTTCACACTCACTTATGTGATTTTTAACCATGCCATCGCATAGATACACTATTTGGTCAAGTCTGCCAAACTTAGCAAATCATTAAAAACTTCAAGCTTTATTAACTCATTAACAAGGCTTAATGTTTTAACCTCGTTCCTGCACATTGTCTTCATCATGAGAATCGATTGAGTTGATTGATAATGTTGAACTGTCAATCACAACTTAATTTTTTTCCTTGAATCTAGCTCTTGGAATCTCCAGTCTGCTAGATAAATTTACCACCATGATGACTTGTCCTAAGCCGTAAACTCATTCCCTTAGATGGTCTTTCAACTTTCTCTCTAGTTAAGCCTTTCTTTATGTGGATCCGACATATTATCATTTGACTTTACATAGTCAGTTGTGATAATTCCACTAGAGAGTAGTTATTTTCTAATGGTATTATGTCTATCTCGTATATGATGAGACTTCCAGTTATACATCATGTTGCATGCCCTATCATGATCAATATTGAATTTATAATGCCTAGGTAATATAAAGGTTGTCATTTTACATTAATAATGTATATGCTTAATAACCATATGTTGTATCCTTATGTAACATCTCACAAATTGAAAGAACTAGAAATAGCTTGAATTAGAAAGAGTGATTTTTGTAAATAATAAAAATCTGGAAAATTGGTTAAGTTAAATTTGAGTTTTTGGTCAACTTCAAACGACCATAACTCCTAGCTCAGGATGAGTTAGGTGTGTTTCCAGATATCATAGGAAATATCTTGGAATAATATTTTCAACGCCCCCAAGTTTACGTGATTCCGAGTTCGTATGACTAAGTTATGTCCATTGGAAGTTGGGTTGTTCAAATAAGGAAAGTCCAATCTGGATTTTGGAATTATGGTTTTTTTCTTACCCAATTAAGTTAATTCGTTCTTAGCAATTAAATTGGGGTCTAAACTGAATTGGTTCAGTTTAGAGAATTGGAAATTTACGCTAGGGTTTTTGGAGAAAAAACGCTAGAGGAGAAAGAGCAAAGTTCGTCGTTCTTGAAGGTTTAGCTTGTGGATTTCGACAAGGGTTGATCCCTAAAGAGGTATGTGAGTCTTTCATAGCATTGGGTTCGTTCACCCACACGCCAATCATGTTTATTTCAGCGAAGTTTGTTCTAGAAAGTTGAAAGTTGATGAATCTTGAATGGTGTTCTTGAAATTAGCATTCGTTCTTGAGTTAGGTTGAGATTGAGGATTTTCTTTAGGTTAAAATGTTGTTTCCTTAAGTTGTTTGAGTTAGATTCTTGTGTATATATTCTGGGTATTTGAATCTAAAGGGAATTTGAGAAAAAAATCGAGTTTAGGCGAATTAGGGTTAGAAAACGAAAAAGGAACAAGTCGGGCAAAAACTGCGTACCAAGTCCGCGTCGTGAACATGTTCAGAAGTGTAATTTTCCCTTCGCGTCGCGGCGAGGTCACGGACCTCTCTGCCTCAAAAATTATTTTCGCGACCAAAATTTAAATACACCTCCACGTCACGGACTAGTTTCTAGGCAGTGATTTCTCGATCACTTCTCATGTTTAGCTATCTAAAATCATTCCTAAACATCATGAAATCTTTCCTATCACAAATCACAATCCTTAAATCCATAATTCAAGTCAAGAGAAGTTAAGAGTCAAGTCAAGAGAAATTAAGAGTCAAATCAAGAGAAGTAAAAAGTCAAGTCAAGAGAAGTTAAGAGTCAAGTCAAGAGAAGTTCATAGAATCTTCCAAAAGTCTTTTACAAATGTTTTAACTTTGTTTTAAGACTTAAGTTTTAAGTTGAGTAAAGAGTAAAGATTGAAGTCATTTCTTCAAAAAGAGTATATTGGGACTATGTATTCCCAAAGAGTAAATGTTTTCACATTTAAACAAGAAAGGAAACTGAGATTTTCAAAAGAGCCTTTGAGCTAGTTTTCAATAAAGAGTAAGAGTAAAGTTCATTCTTCAAAGATTATACGAGAACTAAGTATTCCCAAGAGTTAAAATATTTTCATATTTGAGCAAGAAAGGAAATTGAGATTTCCAAGAGAGCTTTTAAGCTAAAGTTTTTGAGTAATTATCTCAAACCAAAGAAAGAGTTTTGTTTTTACAAACATATATATGAGCTAAGTATATTTTGAGAGTAGTATTAAGCATCGATATGGGGACGAGTTTGTGTTCAGATAACTCGCCTCTCCATAAACCATGTAGCCATTATGGGTAGTAAAAGATCATACTTTTTAGATGACTCCTTAAAATGCTTTTAGCATAGACTAGTGGATTCACTTAGTTAAACGTTCTATATGACGGCAAAGTATAGGACAGTTCTGGCAACGTTGGCAAGACGTTGTATCACCACTTAGGCTCATAATAATGGTTGTCAGTTAGAGAAACTCCCACAAAAACTATATTACTTTATTATATGAGTAAAGTTGAGTTTATTATTGCATTCTCTTTAACGAACTAAGTTGTTTTCTACTATTTTAAAGGATTTATTTATATTGCATGTATTTTATTGCTTTACATTGAGTTAAGTAATTCAGGAGTTGAGTAAAGCCAATTGAAGCATTTTCTTCATATTCTTTTCAAGCTTAAGTTATGTTTAGCATTCCAACTCGCATACTCGTACATTCAATGTACTGATGTCAGTTGGCCTGCATCTTATTATGATGTAGACGCAGGTAATTATGATCAACATCCAGCGTCCTGTTGATCCAGATGAGCACTCAGAGTCGGTAGGTGATCCTCTTAGCTTTTCAGAGAATCCTTTCTATTGCTTTCATGTATTTTAGTTCATTAGGATGTCGTGGGTCTTGTCCCGATGTCCATCTCAGTTGTTTAGAGGCTTCATAAACAGAGTTAGTGATGTTAGTTCATGAGTCTTTACTTTTCCTTTTCAGTTAAGTTGAGACTTGAGTTGCCACTTTGGCAGTGAATGTTATTATAATACATTCTAAGTTATATTTTGAACTGTTCAGTTTACTTATTTTTAAAGTATTTATCTTGAGTAAAGTCTTCCGATGAGTAAGTAAGCCTGACCAAGGGTTCGCTTGGAGACAACAATAGTTCTCGAGTGGCGGCCACGTCCAGAGTGTAGGCTCAGGGTGTGACACCTTACTTGAATCTCATGTGATGTCGTTGTAATTTCCTCAACTTTAAGTAGGCCATCCATTGACTGTTTAAGCGGTCATCGACCAGTCTTTTAAGTAAGACTTGGTCGCGAATTCAACATTTTATTGAATATTGTTTTGGTGATTTATTCTTTATCCGAGCTTCAATTTTAGTGATTCAAAGTCCTGAGTGATTATTAGGAGTGTGGTTACTTGGATTTGTGATCGAGAGCTATTGAAGAACCTTTATTTACCTTTAGGCTGTCTTGGCCTATTTATTGTGACAATTGCATGCTTAATTGTGTTGGTTGTTTTGAGCCTCGGATCGTGTTCAATTTTGGAACACAGGGTCGGGGCATAGTTTAGGACCTTTAGACGGAGTCAATTCCAGAGATTTTGGCTCGGGTTCCACAATTCCTGTTTGACTATGAAATTGGTACATTTCTGTTTTATGTGATTTTGGTGTCTAAACAACCGTACTAATGCTGTGATCCTATTTTGGGTGGTGTGGCAGTGTTCGGAGGCTGTTCGGAAAGGAAAATCTATAGTCTTGTGATTTGGAGTGCGCGCGATCGACCTTTAGGTACACTACGACTTTCTTTCGAATTAAATTGATCCGGAATGTGTGATTTCATGATGATTAGAGTGAATTGGGGGGGGGGGGGGGTTTCTACATATTCCTGTTTTCCTTCTTAGAAACCATGTTTTAGGGTTGATGATGCTGGTTCGGGGGTAGTACCATGCTAGCTAGGGTTGTTTGTGTGTTGTTGCAACTTGCATGCTTTTGTGAATTACGTGCATTATTGTTACTAGTTATTTGAAGCATGTTTGGCCTTAGTCTAGAATAGACTAGTGTTGCCTTAGACCCGCGTGCCTTGTAGCTTTGGTTTCATCTCCTACTTCGTTACGTACTGACTAGATTCTTGTAGACTAAAATAACAGACTTGAGTCTGATAGTGTATGTCTTAGTCTAGGTGTTTGCACTGCTTGTTAGACTTTCTACCTTCTCTCCCTATCTTTGCGACTCTGATGCGTGAGGTTTTAATCAATAACCATACCACCAGAGCGACTTATAACAGGGGCCTTTATGTAATTGGTAACACTCAAGTCCTCTACTAGTTCTTTCTAAACTGAGACGTACTATTTATTATACCAAATATTATAATTGTGTTAAAAGATCAGCAGATGGAAATTATATTGGTTTGTGTCTCTAAGGAGAAAGTAGTCTTTCAACAAACTCTTTCAAACAATCCAAAAGTAGTTTTCTCACCGGCATGCTATTATTGATCTCTTGGAGATAAGAAAAATAGGAGACTCCCTTATGAGTACTAGTACAACTTAAAATTATCTCCAAAAATAGTTTTTCGTTAGCTACAAGCAAAATAGCAACGGACCTACGATGAAGTTCGTAGCTAAATGCAATATTTTTCATAGTAGTATATGCCCAAGGAATATAAAGGTTATCATTTTACGTTAATAGTATATATGCTTAATAACCATATGATGTATCCTTACTTGATGAATCTCATGTGATGTCGTTGTAATTTCCTCAACTTTAAGAGAATCCCTTCTCATCCTAGCATTAATTTTTCCATATTTTTTGCTTGTTGACCAAGGAATTAACGAAGGAAATTAAAGAATCAAATTAGTTAAAGTGAGTACTGTTGTACGTACAAAAAGTATAAAAGCAAATTAAAGATATGCAAGAGCAAAATTTTCAACTTACTCGTTGTTTGTTCTTTGACTTATAAATACTGCTTCAACAACAAGAATGAAAAAAAGTGCACAAACTAATGATTAGTTTTGTAAGATAAATCACTGCTTAAGTTGCTTGGATGTTTCCTAAACGTTATCTTGAAATTTCATTTCCATTATGATTAATTTGACATGTTCTTTTGTTAAAATTTAAAGTAGATACTTGACCTTTTATTTGATATGTGTTTTTTTTTATACGCGTATCTTATATTTCCTCGTTTCCTTTTTATTTGTTCAATTATTTCTTTTTACTTCAAAAAATGACAATTTTATTTTACATATTATATCCTCAATTTATTAACATTAAGTTAATTTCTTTGAAAAAATGTAGTGAGTAAAATGATAAACTTATTAGGTGTGTCAATCAAAATTTAATAGGTAAAAAGGAACCGAGGGAGTAGTTGTCCATTCTTAGAGTTTATATCAAATATTTAAGTCAATTTTACACCTCTATATATTATAACAAGGTTTTCACTCTCCATAATTCATTTCCATTACACAAGCACTAAATAGCACATGAGCACTGATCAGGCAATTTAATGGGAGCTAAACTCACTGTTATAGAAAACAGGTGCAACCATGATATTGAAATTAGAGTTTGGGTTCCTCCGGCTCGACCCGACAGATTTCATCGCATTATCAAAATTGAAGCAAATGGTGGATGGAAGGAAGTGAATTCCAAGAATTTCGTCCATGCAGACGCTACGATTCTTAATGATGATGAAGAAGAATTTGTATCGTCTACGTTGTTAATGATTTATATTGATGGTGTTTATACAAGATATTACTTTCTTCCAATTCACTTAGTAAAATATGCGAAAGTCATCTGCGACATAAATGAAGATGAACTTTTTGTTATTCAAGGAATCAAACCAACATTCAATTTCTGCAGATTCAAGTAATT
The DNA here is from genome assembly GCA_029007595.1 of Solanum commersonii. Lineage (NCBI taxonomy): Eukaryota > Viridiplantae > Streptophyta > Magnoliopsida > Solanales > Solanaceae > Solanum > Solanum commersonii. Next base: position 239,132 of record JAJTWQ010000011.1, read on the forward strand.
TTGTTACAACTTCAAATGTTGCACTTGTATTCAATTAAATTATGTTTTAATTGATTTATTTATGAAACATTTTTTTTTACAGGGGTTGTGCCTATTTCCCTTATCTTAGAGGAAACAAAAAGGAGATGATTTGAATCTGCAGTATTCAAATTTGGTATTTTGAATTGATGGAATGCACAAATTCAAAAGTATGAAGTTTTGATGATAGACAAAGATATTGAAGAATCAAGTTCAACACTATAACGAAGTAAAGTGTGTTTTCTTTTTGATGTAATTGTAATTGTTCAGGGTTATTATTGAATTATAATAAATCCTAAGTTGAAGTGATGAGTAACGTGAGATTTGTAACAAAAAAAAGTTAATTTTCTTGGAGACTTTCCTTAGATTATTCTTTGTAAGCTGAATCTGCTTTTGAATTTAATGAAATTTGATTGCTGAAATCCTATCCATCGTAGGTCGTGGTTTTTATTCCCTTGAGCAAGGAAGTTTTCCACAAAAAATATTGTGTTCTCTACATTATAGCTTTTGGTTCAGCATACAGAAACCTAATTCCTCTCACGAGTAGTTGGTATTATCTCTTTCATGAATTGTTTAATTCCTTCTTCTACGTACATAAACATACAGTTAATGAAATTAGCATGAAATTTTTATTATTTAACTATAAAATTTTGTATGTCGCTAAATATTTGGAAGGTCTCCGGTTGAAAATAGTAATCCAAAAGAACGGTCAACAAAGTAAAAAATGGAGAAGAAGAAGCAGAGAAATTGGGGTCGACGGTAACGGGAGGAGGAAGAAGGTTCTTTTAGCCTTTTTTCGTCTTCCAACTTTATTTTCTGCCTCTTTTTTCATTTTTCATCTTATTTTTTAAATCAAAGTATTGTGCTCACTCTATTTATTCAGAATCAGATGTATCCCACACATTTTGTCCAATTCAGTCCTTAAGTTGTCACATAAGTATATGATTTAAAAACATAGATTTTGATGAAGGAAAAATATCTGGATAAAATTTCGTAGAATATAAAGAATGAGATGATAAATTTAAATCCGACAATGTTAACTAGGCCCGTTAAGCTAATCTAATTCAATTTGTGATTTAATAGAAATGTGTTATGAATTTTAGACCTTATTTAAAAACGAATTTTTTTAATTCGGGTTGAATAAATTCCCTCGCTCATTAGCATTTTAAGTCAGCCATGGTTGTCACTTGTTCAAACCATACAAAGATAATAGTCATTTATGACACAAGTTGAGAATGTGTTTAGTTAAATCAATAACTCAACACATTCAAGAAACATGTGGTCTTTCTTTGAAAAGAGATGTTCCAACAATATTGTATAAAGACAATGCTGCAATTATTATGTATAGCTCAACTAAAGGAGGATATATTAAATTAGGAGATAGAATAAAACACATTTTACCAAAAATAATAATTCACTCATGATCTTCAAAAGAAGAGTGATATAGATGTTCAACAAGTTTGTTCAAGTGATAATTTAGCACATATGTTTACTAAGGCATTGTCACCTTCAACCTTTGAGAAATTGAAATACAAAATTGAAATGTGATATCTTCGAGATATTAAATGACGTTTTCATCACGGGGAGTAAATACACAGTGCATTTTATTTTCCTTAACCAATGTTTTTATCCCATAAGGTTTTTCTTGGTAGGGATTTTAACAAGGGAGCAACCAATGCATATTAAGAATAAATATGTACGCTCTCTCTTTTTCTAATTTCTTTGTTACTTGAACATCAAATGAGGAATGTTATAAATAATGAAATGTGATGTCCTGTGACAAAATTCACACTTCATGATTTTAGGATTTAGGTATGACTTTGAAAGCTTACAAATACACTCCTTCCTTATATATATATATATATATATATATATATATATATATATATATATATATATATATATTTAGGTATGACTTTGAAAGCTTACAAATACACTCCTTCCTTTTTATATATATATATATATATATATATATATATATATATATATATATATATATATATATATATTCCTCTTTATCAGCCTAAAGATATACATTGAAATATTATATATGTCTTTATTTTCTAACCAAATAATAAAAAAAGGGAAGCGAATTTGCCCAATAACTCCAAAGAGAGAAGGAAAGAAAAGGATGCGTTCTTTTTTTCCTTTATTCAGTAAAAAGGCGTTCGGTTCTTCTTTTCGGAAACGGGTTGTTTGAGTAGTGGTACTCTTCGTCTTTACAAAACCCTACGAATTCTCTTTGGAGTTCCGGCAACTTTCAGGTTCCTCCGAATCGCTCCGACGCCTTTGATGTTCAAATCTTCCGGTAGTCCTGTCGCAGATGACTTTCGCCCTTCTATGGAACCATCATTCTGCCCCTTTCTCTAACTCTAATTAATTTGAATTCAATGTGGTAGGACGAGAGTCATCTGTGACAGGATAATGGAAGATATAGTTATCAAAGGCTTTTTGGGCGTTTTTTTTTTTTTCATGTTGAGTTCGTAGCATAATCTCCAACTTTTGCAGAGTATTGCAATACTGAAGTAGCACAGGTAGACATTTCATTACTATTAGCTATTGGATTGAGTATTATTTGCTTCCGCTTTAAGCCTATGCTGAAGAATTTGATGTTATGTTAACACAACTTACTATTTCTCTGTGTGTGGTGTTGAAATTTGTCTGTAAAAACTAGGCTTTTTATTTAATCAATATTAAGAAGATGTGGTATGTGGAGATGTGTTGGACACCGATTTAAGGGAGAAAATGGAAACATATAGCAGTGTTCAACTTTGTGCAGGCCTAGATGTGTTGAAGTTTCAGCAGTTATGTGGTTTGTCAATGGTCTTTGTTTTTTTAAAGATCTACTATTCTTTGCATTTGAGGTATGTGCTAACAATTTTGGGCCTTGTTATGTATGTTTGAATCTCTTGAGTGTGTGCGTGTTTGTGTATATATACCTACACATATACATACATACACAGAAAAAATTGAGTACTTACTCTGCAGTTGAAGGTGGGTGGATTAAAGATAGTAATATACCTGGACGGATTGGTGTTATAATTGCCTCATATATCCATAATAGAATTTGTTATAAGAATATTATGGTATCCTGACTGTCGTCTTGTAAGTTGTTTTTTGATATAGGTTTTGTTAGGACTATTGCACTAAGTTATTAGGCATCTCCTAAGAAAAAACTTGTTATGATTCCTACTGGGTCAATTGATGATTAGGATAGATCTTTGATATTTGTCATTAACCAATGTAGAAGGATATCGGTTGAGACAATTCAATTAGCAAGGGGTAAGTAAATTGATTGATGAAGAGGCTTCTTATTTTAATGTTTGTTCAAGTATTATGGACACTTTGGCACTCTTGTAGGATGCCAGATTCACTGACTGCTTCACTGTGATCTATGTGTACCATGGATAACGTAATAATCAGATGTATGTTTATGCAAACATTGTACACATGAACCTCCATGGGTTGAGGCAACTGTCAAACATTTTGTGGTAAGACAAAGATAAGAGTTACAATATTAGAATCTTTATCTCCAAAAAGAAAAGAAGAAGTTATAAAATAAAAATATCTTGCCTTTCATCTGGGTCCAACTTGCGCTCCTTATGGGTAACTCTACCCACTAATGGTAGAGCTCATGGTTCTCAACCTACTTCAATCCTTAAGCCATACCCTTGGGTATCCTTCCATACCCTTTATCACAAGCCAATGCATCTTATCCAGCTGCTGCTAGCAACGTACGTCATTTTGGCTGAGTGTGAAGTTAATTATCCATCATTTGGTATTTAAAATTTAGGGAGAGCTTGACATTCTCTTATGTACTATTGTCATAATGCTTGCTGTGAGTATACTTTCGTGCGCATGTTGAAAATTGATTGAAAATTATTTAGGTAGGTAGGTCAGTTAGCTTAGTCCATCATATTGACTTTGGAAATACATAAATACCAATCCTATATCATATCTTAAACCCTAAACCCAACAATAATTCTACTATGATGACAAGTTGACAACTAAATATAATTTTTACTTTATACTAGAATGTTAGGTTATTTAGAAGTTACATTTTGAAAATTACTGATTTCTTATCATCTGTGGATAGTCTTTACAAGGTGCAACAAGATAGATATAGAATACTGATTTCTTTAGGCAGGGGAATGTAAAGTTAGCATCGAAAAAGAGTAACAATATAAGATCCATTCCTCATATTAAGCAAATAACCATATAAGTCATTTTATAGTCCTTATGATCTATTATAATGAAGCTCCGAAATTGTTTGTTAGATTATTACAAAAGGAATTTGTGGCTCGAGATCCAACCCTTAACACCAAAATAGATTTAGATAAATAGCATTGAAAGGCTTAGTAGTTGGATATTTAATTAATATAGTAGCTAAGGGTATGCAATTGGGATTAGAAACCTTAAGTAATCTTCAAAGTATATAAAGTAAACTTGTGAAGCAGAATCATCAGTTGCTTATTTTCATATACTTTCAACATATAAACAAATTTAACAGAAAACAAGAACTAATGACTGCTAATACAGTAATTCCTCTACCAAAATGCAATGTAGGCCCTCGCTACCTTCCCATATCCAATGGCCTTCTTGTAAACTGGCTTGCGCATCATGCCACATTCTGCTTGAGACTGTTGCTTTACTCCATACTTGTTTTCCTGCTCTTCTCTCTCTATAGGAGCAGAATCCTTGATTCCTGTATCTCTCCTTGTCGATTTCCCTTCACCCTTGCTTCTACTGGACTTCTTTTTTTCAGTCTGAATCACCTTCGACTTCTTCTGTTTTCTGAATTTACTCTCAAAAGCATTGGCATCACTTTCACCCAATTCATTACCTAAATAGTCTTGTTCCCTCGATTTTCTTTTCTTTACATAAACTTCCCTCCCGTTATGTGCTTTTAAATCAATTGAAGTACCTTTAGCACCACGATTTTGAAAGTTACTTTGGATGAGAGATTGGTAGAGGGCATGTAGAGCACTTGTGGTATCGTCCTCACTAATGTCACAAAAGTTCATGCCAGGAAGCCAGTCTAACATAGTGCAGACCCAACTCTGAGACAGTTGATTGGGTTTTGTACCATACGGGAGAAGCCTCCGCTTCTGACATGTAGAACATCGGATCCAATCTTCTTGTATAATGAATGGAGCAAGTGGTGACTCATCCCCAGAAGTGGTCAGTTCCGGGCAGTGTGTCTTATCAGAAGCAGTCTGTAAATCACTACTCTTCGGGCCAGCAGTATTACCAGAACGAAGCTTAATCCTAATCCTAATGGGTTTTTGAGAAGAAGAAGGGAGTTTTTGAGATATCTGTGGTTGAATTACAAGTTGATCACTCGCCAAAAACGAACCATAAACACCAAATTTTGGCCCCAAATTCTCAGCAGAAACAGCTACTTCAAAATCTTTCATATAATCGCCCAAAACACTTTGAATCTTAGCATCAATGTCTATATGAGAATCATCATATATTTCTCCTTCTTCAACTTCATGTTCTTCCGCCATCGTAATATCCTAGTCCTATGCTCACAGTTTCTAAATTTCTTTGCAAAGTTCACAAAAAAATCTAATCTATATAGAAAAAACCTCCTGATTAATTTGGTAACTTATTACCGACTAACTAATAAAATAGACACAGTTTCTAAATTTCTTTGCAAAGTTACCAAAAAATATCCGCTTAATTATAACTAATTAGGATTAGTAGTCCTAAGCCGAATCAATATAGGAAAAACCTCCTGATTAATTTGGTAACATATTACCGACTAACTAAATAACTAATAAAATAGACACGTTAATTTTGTAATTAAAAAAATAAAAATTAATCTGGTAACTTATTACCGACTAACTAAATATCTTAAATAGTCACTCTTTGATAATTAAACTTTGTTTTGTATCACAAAAATCACTCAATTTAGAATGTTATATCAAAAAAAAATCACTCAATAAAATTTATTCTTTAAAATATTAACATGTCAAAATATATTTTTTATACCATATAAATATAGACTCCACAAATAAATAAAATCAAATTCATAATTTAAAAATTCAAATGAAATTTTTTAAGAACTCTCGATTTTGCTCAAACTGAAACTATGCCAGCTCTGTCTACTGCATCTCATGCTCTATTAATTAATGTTAATTTAATGGTGGAAGTCAATTAATCTACTTATTTTAGATAGTTCTTTTATTTTTTAAAAAAAATCATATTGGATGATATTTGATAAATTAATTTTTTTTGAAAAAAAAATCTTACCGATGTTAATATGGCAACAGTTATGTTTGGTCAAAGATCAAAAAAATCGTTTCAAAAGAAAACTATTCTTTTATGCGTTAAAATCAAGACCAAGAGACCCCTTAGTGATCAGACATAAAAATCGAGAACTTTTTATTTGAAATTTCAAATTACGAATTCGATTTATTTTATTTGTGGAGCCTATATATTTAAATGATATAAAAGAAAATATTTTGTCATATAAAAAAGATTTAATAATAAATTTAGTTGAGTGATTTTATTGATATAAATATTTAAGTTAAGGGATTTTATTGATATAAATATCTAAGTTGAGTGATTTTATTGATATAAATATCTAAGTTGAGTGATTTTATTGATACAAAACAAAGTTTAATAACTTTATTCAATAAATTTTGAAAGTTGAGTGACATTTTAAGATATTAACTCTTACTTTTGTGGCTTCGTTATATCCTCATATATATTTTTTTGGTCAAGGCAAACATAAGACTATTTGTTCAACTAATGACTCCATCTGCAAATTGTTTTGCAGAGGATTTAGAAAAGAGATGGTTACTGGAAGCTGGACCTAACGATTTATCTATTTTCAACTGACCTTTAATTTTGGGTGTGCATAAGTAGGCATTTAAATTTATATAAAATTGAACAAATAGATACATTCGTCCTACATAACACCCTACATGACAATTTTGTGTCCTACATGGCATCCTACATGTATTATGTCACATGTGTCTATTTGTTCAATTTTATACAAGTTTGAAGGTCTAATACTTGTGCACACCCAAAGTTAAAGGTTATGGTTGTCAGTTAAAGCCAAGTGAAGTGAAGATTGTGCTCTAGTCGTTTGTAGAAGTAAACATTATTGAATAAAAGCGATGTAAATTAAGGAGTTGACAACAAATGTCAGATGGCACTACAATAAAAACAATTTTTAGCATCAATAAATATTGACATTAATAAAGAGTGCTAAAGTCTCTTTACTGGCATTAGTTAAGTGCCATTAGAACCAATGTCGCTAAAGGCTTTAGGGACGTATACAAAGAGTGTTAATTGCCTCTAAATATAGATCTTTAGCGGCAATTAAGAATTAATTGCCACTAATGATCATTTTTTATGTAGTGTGGGGGATTAGGTTTGTCAATTAACAACTACAACAATTACGTACGAAAACAAGGGGTAGATAAGTAGAGAAGGATTCTCGGGGATGTGATCAATTAAAGGTTAATTTCACTATATGGGTAATTGTAATTCACTAACAATTGTTAAACCTCAGTGGGTAGGATAGACTATAGATGCAATAGCTTTCTCTCGAACAACTATTATGATTCAAGCGAGTTCTCTCGAACCTCGCGGAGTTTAGGGCTGCTTTTCAAGTGTTGGCTCAAGCCGTGATGACTCAAGCAAATAGGGAGGTTGTGGTTCCCGCAAACCCAAATGTGGGTACGGCGGTATCTAGAGTAAGGGACGTCACTAGAATGAAGGGTTATGTTTATGTATTATGCCTTTACGAATTATAGACCTATTAAATTCATGATCATTATTGATAAAATATATTACTTCAACTGGATCAGTGGAGTTTCTAGAGACATCAAGTAATTATTATCCTTTGTAATCTTAATTTATTAGTGCTAGCATGCATAAGAGCTAATAATTTTGTCAAAGTAATAGCACTCTTTGAAATATCCTTTATATGAAGCTTAGTATCCAATCACCTCTATTATTATGTATAATCCTTCAATATCCTTACACCGGAATTACCTAAGAAATAAAATCATGATTAATATTGAATTTATAATGCCCAGGTAATATAAAGGTTGTCATTTTACGTTAATAGTATATATGCTTAATAATCGTATGTTGTATCCTTACTTGAATCTCATGTGATGTCGTTGTAACTTCCTCAACTTTAAGTAGGCCATCCATTCAGTGGCCGTTTAAGCGGTCATCGACCAGTCTTTTAACTAAGACTTGGTCGCAAATTCAGCATTTTGTTGAATATTGTTTTGGTGATTCGATTTCAGTGATTCAAAGTCCTGAGTGATCATTAGGAGTGTGGCTATTTGGATTTGTGACGGAAGCTATTGAAGAACCTCCATTTAAGGTGAATTTGCGTGCCTTTAGGCTGTCTTGGCCTATTTATTGTGGCAATTGCATGCTTAATTGTGTTGGTTGTTTTGAGCCTCGGATCGTGTTCAATTTTGGAACATAGGGTCGGGGAATAGTTTAGGACCTCTAGACAGAGTCAATTTTGGAGATTTCGGCGTGGGTTCCACAATTTCTGTTTGACTCCGAAATTGGTCCGTTTCTGTTTTATGTGATTTCAGTGTCTAAATAACCGTACAAACGTTGTGATCCTATTTTTGGTAGCGTGGCAGCTTTCGGAGGCTGTTCGGAAAGGAAAAGTTATGGCCTTGTGATTTGGAGTGCGCGATCGGCCTACAGGTACGCTACGACTTCCTTTCTAATTAAATTGAGCTTGAATGTGTGAATTCATGATGATTAGAGTGAATTGGGGGCAGGTTCCTACCTATTCTTGCTTTCCTTCTTAGAAGCCATGTTTTAGGGTTGATTTATCTTGGTTCGGGGGTAGTGCCACGCTAGCTAGGGTTGTTCGTGTGTTGTTGCATGCTTTTGTGAATTACTTGTGTTGTTACTAGTTATTTGAAGCATATTTAGCCTTAGTCTAGAATAGACTAGTGTTGCCTTAGACCCACGAGCCTTGTAGCTTTGCTTTCACCTCTTACGTCGTTTCGGACAAACTAGATTCTTGTAGACTAAAATAACAGACTTGAGTCTGATAGTATGTGTCTTAGTCTAGGCGTTTGCACTGCTTGTTAGACTTTCTACCTTTTCTCCCTATCTGCGCGACTCTGATGCGTTACAGGAGGTTTTAATCAATAATCATACCACTAGAGCGGCTTATAACAGGGACCTTTATGTAATTGGTAAAACTCAAGTCCTCTACTAGTTCTTTCTAAACTAGGAACGTACTATTTATTATACCAAATATTATAACTATGTTAAAAGATCGCCAGACGGAAATTATATTGTTGTGTGTCTCTAAGGAGAAAGTAGTCTTTCAACGAACTCTTCCAAACAATCCAAAAGTAGTTTTCTCACCGTCATGCTATCATTGATTTCTTGAAGATAAGAAAAATAGGAGTCATAGAAGGGGAGCCAGTATTAAGAGTTTGGGGTTCTAAATTTCCTTCCCCTTTATTACCATTGAGTTGTCGAATCAGTTTTGTTAGGAGTTTACAAGTTATTACTTAATTTTTCAGTACAAGTATAGGGTCTACGAACAAACTATTGGATTCGTCCGAACCCACGAACTCTCACCTAGCTCCTCCCCTGATAGGAGACTCCCTTATGAGTACTAGTACAACTTATAATTATCTCTAACTTTCTCTTTTTCATTCTCTTATCTTGTTCAAGCTTTAATTTTTCCATATTTGTTGCTTGTTGACCAAGGAATTAATGAAGGAAATTAAAGGATCAAATTAGTTAAAGTGAGTACTATTCTACGTACAAAAAGTATAAAAGCAAATTAAATTAAAGATGCAAAATTTTCAACTTACTCTTTGTTTTTTCTTTGCCTTATAAATATGCTAATTTGCTGCTTCAACAACAAGAATTAAAAAAAGTGCACAAACTAATGATTAGTTTTGTAAGATAAATCACTGCTTAACTAGCTTGGATGTTTCCTAATGATATCTTGAAATTTCATTTCGATCTGACTTAATTTGACATGTTCAAACTTTTTAAAAGTTTAAAGTAGAAATTTTGCCTCTTCTTTAATATGTGTTTTTCGTGTATATCTTTTACATATATCCGTACCTAAAAATTCTCAATTCCGAGAGTTTATATCAAATATTCAAGTCAATTTTACACCCCTATACATAATAACAACATATCATGAAGTATTATTTTTATCGAGTTACTAATTAATAATCTTTATCACATAAACTTAATTATAACTATCTCGCTAATGCAAGATATGCATCTTTCATAATTCATACACATATTTATACGTATACAGAGTTGATAGAATAATACTGTATGATAATTATTGAATTACACGTGATGGAGTTCAATCTTTTTCAGTTTTTCAAAATAAACTGTTGAATTATTGCGACGTGATACTCAACACAACTCCAAGAAAGTTCCTACATTTCTTTTATATATATTTTTTCTCCCAATATTTGGCATTATATACTAAAGTTTTCACTATCCATAATTCATCACTAAATGCATACACTAAGCATACGAGCACTGATCAAACAAATTAGTAAATAGTAATGGGTGCTAAGCTTACGGTTATAGAAAATAGGTGCAACAACGATATTGAAATTAGAGTTTGGGTTCCTCCGGCTCGACCCGACAAATTCCAAAGAATTATAAGAATTGAAGGTGAAGATTGATGGAAGGAAGTGAATTCCAAGAATTTCATCCATCGAGACGCTACGATTCTTAATGATGATGATGAATAAGAAGAATTTGTATCGTCTACGTTGTTAATGATTTATATTGATGATGTTTATACAGGATATTACTTTCTTCCAATTCACTTAATAAAATATGCGAAAGTCATCTGCGACATAAATGAAGATGGACTTTTTGTTGTTCAAGGAATCAAACCAACATTCAATTTCTGCAGATTCAAGTAATTTTGTTACTACTTCAAATGTTGCACTTGTATTCAATTAAATAATGTTTTTATTTTTTATTTTATTTATACAGGGGTTGCGCCTTTTTTCCTTATCTCAGAAGAAACAAAAAGGAGATAGATTTGAACCTGCAGTATTTATGTTTGGTATTTTGAATTGATGGAATGCACAAATTTTCAAGTTTTGATGATAGACAAAGATACTAAAGAATCAAGTTCAACATTATAACAAAGTGAAGTGTGTTTTCTTTCTGATGTAATTGATATTGTTCTAGGTTATTATTGAATTATAATCATTCCTAAATTGAAGTGATTGAGTAATTGAAGTTGTGAGGTTTGTAACAAGAAGAAAATTGATCTTCTTGGAGACTTTCCTTTAGATTATCCTTTGTAATCTGAAATCGCTCTTGAATTTAGTGAAATTTGATTGTTGAAATTCTACACATAGTAGGTTGTGGTTTTTATTCCTTTGAGCAACGAAATTTTCCACGAAAAATATTGTGTTCTCTACATTATAGCTTATGGTTCAGCATACAGAAACCTAATTCCTCTCACAAGTAGTTGGTACTATATCTTTCATGAATTGTTTAATTCCTTTTCTTCGTACATAAAAATACACTTATTAGCATGAAATTTTTATTATTTAACTATAAAATTTTGTCTATCGCTAATAATATTTGAAATGTCCCCAGTTGAGAATAGTAATCCAAAAGAACGGTCAACAAAGAAAAGAATGGAGAAGAAGAAGCAGATAAATTGGGAACGACAGTAACCGGGAGGAGGAAGAAGGCTCTTTTAGCTTTTTTTCGTCTTCCAACTTTATTTTCTGCCTCTTTTTTTATTTTTCATTTTATTTTTTAAATCATATTGTGTTCACTCTATTTATTCAGATGTATCCTACACATTTTGTCCAACTTAATCCTTAAGTTGTCACATAAGTATGATTTAAAAACATAAATTTTGATCAAGGTAAAGTATCTAGATATCGAAGAATACAAAAAATGAGATGGTAAATTTAAATTCAATAATGTTGACTAGGTCCGTTGAGCTAATCTAATTTAATTTGTGATTTAATAGAAGAGAAAAAACATAAAGTCACCACTGAAGTTGTTTCGAATTTTCAAAAAGACACTTAAACTTTGCAGGAGTCCTATTACCCCCATTATTCTTATTTATAATGAATTTATTGTCCCATTATAAGCCTAGGTGGCAAGTAGAGTGTAGTTCAATCGCCATTGGTGCGTGAGTCAAGACAAAAATTAAATAAATATTTATTTTAACATTTATTTAATTAGAAATATTACTTTCTTTTCCTTACTTTTTTTTTTTTAATTGAACTTTCTCAATTCATTCTTTTCCATTATCTTCTTCACCCAAATTCAAAAACGCAATTATCTTTTCTTTATCTTCTTCAACTTAGAAGATCCATTTACTTCGTTCATTTTTATCACTTTTTTTCTTGTCTCTTGCTTTTCTTTGTTTTTTTTTCTTCTTTTATCCTTTTTTTTAGAAAAAAATACAAATATGAACTCCATTATTCGATTGATTAGAGAGTACTATGAAACTCCATTTTTATTTTTATTTTTGGTTTGAATATAGAACTCCATTACCTTGCTTTAGTAACTTGAGAGTTGAATTGATTTGGTTATTTACTTAAGATTTTTTCGCTAATGTGTAATGTTAAAAAAAAAATCTATTGTAATGGAGTTTTGTTGCATCACTATTGTAATATTGCTGAAAAGAAGATGGTAGATTGGAGTGATTATTAATATTTAATTTAATAGTGATTTTATAAATTTTAATCTAGTTTTAGCGATGATTTAGTGGCGGAAATAGTGTTGTAACAGGGAAGCATCATGGAGGCTACGTTGAAGGTGGCAATGACTGCTACTTTAGAGGATTTACAGCAAAGAACAAAGGGTTTGAGTAATGAAGGTTGAAGAAGAAAGAGGAAACAATGAAAATAAAAATGAAACTAAAAATTTAATACATGGCAAACAACATTTGGTGCGTGATTGCACTTCTTTTTTTGCAATTGAGGTTGACTGAAAAGTGGGATATTTATAACACTCTTAAATTGCTTAATGGGGTAATAGGACACCCACAGAGTTAAGGTGTCTTTTTGAAAATTTGAGACAACTTCACTGGTGATTTTATGTCTTTTCTTTTAATAGAAATGTGTTATGAATTTTAGACCTTATTTAAGAAGGAAATTATTCAGTCTAAATAAATCCGCTCGTTCATTTATGTTAGCATTTTAAGGTAGCCATGGTTGTCACTTATTCAAACCATACAAAGATAATAGTCATTTATGAAGTAAGTTGAGAATGTGTTTAGTTAAGATCAATAACTCAACACATTCCAGAAACATCTGGTATTTCTTTGGAAAGAGATGTTCCAACAATATTGTATAAAGACAACACTGCAATTATTAAATATAGCTCAACTAAAGGGAGGATACATTAAAGGATATAGAATAAAAACACATTTTACCAAAAAAATAATTCACTCATGATCTTCAAAAGAAGGTTGATATAGATGTTCAACAAGTTTGCTTAATTGATAATTTAGCACATATGCTTACTAAGATATTGCCATCTTCAATCTTTGAGACATTGAAATACAAAATTGGAATGCGATGTCTTCTAGGTATTAAATGGCGTTTTCATCAAGGAAAGTAAATAAACGCTGCATTTCTTTTTCCTTAACCGAAGTTTTTGTCCCTAAGGTTTTTCTTGATAAGGATTTTAACCAGGTAGCAATCAATGCGTATTAAGAATATATATGTACGCTCTCTCTTTTTCAAAATTTCTTTATACATGGATATTCAAGGAGGGTCCAGTAACAAATTCACACTTCGTGATTTTTAAGGTTTATGTATGATTTTGAAGGTTTACAAATACACTCCTACTATATATATATATATATATATATATATATATTCCTTTTTATCCGCTTAAAAATATACATTGAAATATTGAAATATATGTCTTTATTCTATAGCCAAATAAAATAAGTGAATTGGCCCGATAACTCCAAAGAGAGAAGCAAAAGGAGGAAAGAAAAGGACGCGTTTTCTTTTATTCCTATATTCAGTACTTCGTCTTTACTAACCCTACAAATTCTCTTCTGGAGTACCGGCAACTTTCAGGTTCCTCCCAATCGCTCCAACGCCTTTGATGTTCACATCTTCCGTTAGTCCTGTCGCAGATGACTTTCGCCCTTATATGGAACCATCCTTCAGCCCCTTTCTCTAAATCTAATTAATTTGAATTCAATGTGGTAGGACGAAAGTCATCTGTGACAGGATAATGGAAGATCTAGTTATCAAAGGCTTATTGGGGCATTTTTTTTTTCATGTCGAGTTCGTAGCAAAATCTCCAACTTTTGCAGAGTAGTATTGCAAAACCGAAGTAGCAGCACAGGTAGACATTTCATTACTATTAGCTATTGGATTGAGTATTATTTGCTTCCGCTTTAAGCCTATGCTGTAGAATTTGATGTTAGGTTAACAGAAGTTGCTATTTGTGTGTGAGTGCTGTTGAGATTTGTCGGTAAAAATTTACTTTTTGTTTAATCAATATTAAGAAGATGTGGTATGTGTGAGATGTGTTGGGCACCAATTTAAGGGAGAAAATGGAAACATATAGCAGTGTTCAACTTTGTGCAGGCCTAGATGTGTTAAAAGTTTCAGCAGTTATGTGGTTTGTCAATGGTCTTTGTTCTTTTAAAGATCTACTATTCTTTGCATTTGAGGTATGTGCTAACAATTTTGGGCCTTGTTATGTACGTTTGAATCTCTGAGTGTGTGCGTGTTTGTGTATATATACCTACACATATACATACATGCACAGAAAAATTTGAGTAAGTACTCTGCAGTTGAAGGTGGGTGGATTAAAGATAGTAATATACCTGGACGGATTGGTGTTACAATTGCCTCATAATTCCATAATAGAATTTGTTATAAGAATATTATGGCATCCTGACTGTCATCTTGTAAATTATTTTTGATGTAGTCTTTGATAGGACTATTGCACTAAGTTATTAGGCGTCTCCTAAGAAAAGCTTGATTTGTGATTCCTACTGGATCAATTGATGATTAGCATAGATCTATCTTTGATATTTGTCATTAACCAATTTAGAAGGATATCAGTTGAGACAATTCGATTAGCTAGGGGAAAATAAATTGATTGATGAAGAGGCTTCTTAGTTTAATGTTTGTATAAGTATTATGGACACTTGGGCACTCTTGTAGGATGCCAGATTCACTCACTGCTTCACTGTGATCTATGTGTACATGGATAATGTAATAAGCGGATATATGTTATTGCATAGGAGCGGGGATTTTAGTAGCGGCTGCAGGTTTCTCTTGTCATACAAAAAAACAAAACAGTGTACACATGAACCTCCACAGTTTGATTAACTGTCAAACATTTTAGGGAGAGCTTGACCATTCTCTTCTGTACTATTGTCATTGCACCTAGGGTATGCTAGCAACTCTCTTAAAGTCCAGATTTTTTCTTCCTTCGTGGTGTGATTTATCATATTCTACTTGTTTTTGATGTAAAGCCTCGAGTCATAATGCTTGCTGTGAGTACTTTCGTACGAATGTTGAAAATTAATTGAAAATTATTTAGTTAGGTAGGTCAGTTAGCTTAGTCCATCATATCGACTTTGGAAATCCATAAATCCCAATCCTATATCATATCTTAAACCCTAAACCCAACAATAATTCTACTATGATGACAACTAAGTATAATTTCTACTTTATACTTGAATGTTAGGTTATTTAGAAGTTACATTTTGAAAATTACCAACTGTTATGAAATTTGTCTTCTTATCATCAGTGGATAGTCTTTACAAGGTGCAACAAGATAGATACGGAATACTGATTTCTTTAGGCAGGGGAATGTAAAGTTAGCATCGAAAAAGTGTAACAAAATAAGATCCATCCCTCATATTAACCAAATAACCATATAAGTCATTTTATACTCCCCATGATCTATTATAATGAAGGTCTGAAATTGTTTTTTAGATTATTACAAAGGAATTTGTGGCTTGAGATCCAGCCCTAGATTTAGATTAATAGCATTGAAAGACTCTTAGCTAAGAGTATGTTGGTTCTGCAATTGGGATTAGAAGCCTTATCATTACACATTTAGGTTCTTTAAGTAATCTTCAAAGTACATAAAGTAAAGTTGTGAAGCAGAATCATCAGTTGCTTATTTTCATATACTTTCAACATATAAACAAATTTTTAACAGAAAACAAGAACTAATGACTGCTAATACAGTAATTCCTCTACCAATATGCAATGTAGGCCCTCGCAACCTTCCCATATCCATTGGCCTTCTTGTAAACTGGCTTGCGGATCATGCCAGATTCTGCTTCCAACTGATGCTTTACTCTATACTTCTTCGTCTGGTGTTCTCTCTCTTTAGGAGCAGAATCCTTGATTCCTGCATCTCTCCTTGTCGATTTCCCTTCACCCTTGCTTCTACTGGACTTCTTTTTTTCAGTCTGAATCACCTTCGACTTCTTCTGTTTTCTGAATTTACTCTCAAAAGCATTGGCATCACTTTCACCCAATTCATTACCTAAATAGTCTTGTTCCCTCGATTTTCTTTTCTTTACCGAAACTTCCCTTCCGTTATGTGCTTTTACATCAACCGAACCCTTAGAACAGCTAATCGAATCTCCTTGTATAATGAATGGAACCCTTAGAAGGCTTTGTGCCTTATCAGAACCAGTGTGTAAATCACTACTCTTCGGGGCAGCAGTATTATCAGAAGAACTAACCCTAACCTTAATCCTTATCCTAATGGGTTTGTGAGAAGAAATAGGGGTAGGGGAAGGGAGTTTTTGAGATATCTGTGGTTGAATTACAAGTTGATCACTCGCCAAAAACGAACCATAAACACCATATTTTGGCCCCAAATTCTCAGCAGAAACAGCTACTTCAAAATCTTTCATATAATCGCCCAAAACACTTTGAATCTTAGCATCAATGTCTATATGAGAATCATCATATATTTCTCCTTCTTCAACTTCGTCTTCTTCCATTGGAATTTTCAGATCACTATAACTGTAAACTAAATCATCATATATTTCTCCTTCTTCAATTTCGTGCTCTTCCGCCATCGTATTTTCGTAGTCCTATGCTCACAGTTTCTAAATTTCATTGCAAAGTTCACAAAAAAATCTAATCTATATAGGAAAAGCCTCCGGATTAATTTGGCAACTTATTACCTACTAAAAACAACTAATAAAGTAGACACGTTAATTTTGTAATAACAAATGTATTTGGTAACTTTTTACCGTCTAACTAAATAACTAATAAAATAGGCACATTAATTTTGTAATTAAAAATTAAAATTAATTTGTTAACTTATACCGACTAACTAAATAACTAATAAAATAGTCACGGTAATTTTGTAATTAAAAATTAAAATTAATTTGTTAACTTATACCGACTAACTAAATAACTAATAAAATAGTCACGTTAATTTTGTAATTAAAAATTTAAAATTAATTTGGTAACTTATTACCGACTAACTAAATAACTAATTCATTGGGCATCATATTATTAAAATAAAATAGACACGCTAAAAATTATTTTTTGAGAGATGAATGTTGCAATTCCCTTTCTTTAACACTTGAAGAGACAATGATCGAACGTGGAAGTAAAAATTACCGTAAATGAATTACAAAAAAAATAAATTAAAATCCAATATTAATTACAATTTTTTTTAAAAAAAAATGTAAATCTAATTAAAAGTTCGAAATATACAAAAATGCAAACTGAAATTTAAAATTCTACATTCTAACTTCAAAATTAACTAGATAATTTTTTTGAATTGATATTATTCAAATATGCGAATGAGATGAGACTTCTTTTATGCAAAAAATAAAATGAGACCGAACTATTGCACTGGATAAGAAGAGCACTATTTATTAATGCAGACTGGATCCATCTCTTATAGATTTTAAATTCTTGCTGATATATATCTTCACATTAGAGCTCAAATTTTCCCCCGTTATGACACGTTTTAAGAGATTTCGTGATTTTTCTCAGTGAATTTTTCGATCATCATCTCTAACAATTTCCGCAGCTACTCCCACTTCTACAATTGGTTGTTCAAGATGCATAGGCATGACAATTATAGGAACCCCGAAATCTATATTTTTCGCTACTGAATTCCATCTAGATTATTTTTATAAAAAAAAATCACTAGAAAAAAAATATAATAATTGAAATAAATAGTCGTTGCATTTAAAGATAAATAAGAAAAATCCAAAGTTGAGTTAAATATATGTGAGATATTAAAAGAAGCACTAAAAACGACATAATTGAAATAATTAAAGGGAAAAAGGTCAAAAATGCCCTTAAATTATGTGAAATGAATAAAAATGTCATTTAAGATTTGATTCAAAAATGCCCTTATCGTTAATATTTTAGTCCAAAAATATCCTTATTGTTATTTAATGGGTGAAAAATTTATTAGATTCATGATCATTGTTGATAAACGTATTAGATTCATGATCATTATTGATCAAATTTATTACTTCAACTGGATCAATGGAGTTTCTAGAGACATCAAGTGATTATTATCCTTGTAATCTTAAATTTACAAGTGTTAGCATGCATAAGAACTAATAATTCTGTCAGAGTATTAGTACTCTTTTGAAATTCCTTCATATAAGCCTAATATCCACTCACCTCTATTATTATATCTAACTCCTTCAATATCCTTGCATCGAAATTACCCAAGAAATAAAAATCATCAATATTGAGTTTATAATGTTCAATAATATAAAGGTTGTCATTTTACGTTAATAGTATATATGCTTAATAACCATATGATGTATCCTTACTTTATGAATCTAATGTGATGTCGTTGTAATTTCCTCAACTTTAAGAGAATCCCTTCTCATCCTAGCTTTAATTTTTCCATATTTGTTGCTTGTTGACCAAGGAAAATTAATGTAGGAAATTAAAGCATCAAATTAGTTAAAGTGAGTACAGTTGTAACTTGTACGTACAAAAAGTATAAAAGCAAATTAAAGATATGCAAGAGCAAAATTATCAACTTACTCTTTGTTTTTTCTTTGCCTTGCAATTACTGATTCAACAAGAAGAATGAAAAAAGTGCATAAACTAATGATTAGTTTTGTAAGATAAAACTCTCTTTTGAGACTACTGCTCGGATGTTTCCAAAATGTTATCTTGAAATTTCATTTTCCATCGGAATTAATTTGACATGTTCAATTCTGAATCAAATATTCAAGTTAATTTTACACCCCTATATATGAGTAATATATAACATATCATTTTTAGAGAAAATACATAAAAAATTCTCCTCAACTTGGCAGCATAACTTACTTTAGCACTTTAACTATTCGGGTGTTTAAATATCCCGTCCCCTTTAACATCTTTCAAGTGGATTAAATTTACTTTAAAGATGTTAAGGGGTATTTAAATACCCATGTAGTTTAAGTACTAAAGTAAGTTATCCTGCCAAATTCGAGGGTTTTTTATGTGTTTTCTCTAATTTTTATCGAGTTACTAATTAATACTTATCACATAAACTTAATCATAACTATCTCGTTAATGCATGATATGCATCTCTCATAATTCATACATATATTTATAGAGTCCGGAATCAAAAAGGCAAGTTTTTTCCTCCAAAAAACATAAACGGTATATCAATTTTTTTTAACCAAAATGACAAAATCGCTATTGAGGGAGGGAGCGGTATATTTTAACACCGTGCACGCCATTAAAAACTTCATTTAAAATCGCTGCTCCAGCAGCGATTTTGTCCAAATTTTTTTATTATTTTTGTAAAATCACTGCCTTAGCAGCGTTATCCTAAATTATTATTTTTTAAATTTTAAATCGCTTCAATAGCGATTTTGAATGAAGTTTTTAACGGCATGCACGGCGTTAAAATATATCGCTCCTAGGTAGCGATTTTGTCGATTTGATTTTTAAAAAAAATTAATATACCGTTTATGTTTTTTAGAAAAAAACTTGTCATTTTAGCTCCGACCTCCATATTTTTATGTATACACATTAAGTTGAGTTGATGGAATAATACTGTATGATAATTATTGAATTTCATGTGATGTAGTCCAATCTTTTTTTTTGCGATGTGATACTCACACAACTCCAAGAAAGTTCCTATATATCTCCCAATATTTGGCATTATATACTTAAGTTTTCACTAAATGCATACACTAAGCACACGAGCACTGATCAAATAAATTAAATAGTAATGGGTGCTAAGCTTACTGTTATAGAAAATAGGTGCAACGATGATATTGAAATAAGAGTTTGGGTTCCTCCGGCTCGACCCGACAAATTCGAAAGAATTATAAGAATCGAAGGTGAAGGTGGATGGAAGGAAGTGAATTCCAAGAATTTCATCCATGGAAACACTACGATTCTTGATGATGATGAATTTGTATCGTCTACGTTGTTAATGATTTATATTGATGGTGTTTATACAGGATATTACTTTCTTCCAAATCACTTAGTAAAATATGCGAAAGTCATTTGCGACATTAATGAAGATGGACTTTTTGTTGTACAAGGAATCAAACCAACATTCAATTTCTGCAGATTCAAGTAATTTTGTTACAACTTCATATGTTGCACTTGTATTCAATTAAATTATGTTTTAATTATTATTTTTTATATAGGGGTTGCGCCTTTTTTCCTTTTCTCAGAGGAAACAAAAAGGAGATGATTTGAACTTGCAGTATTTATGTTTGGTATTTTGAATCGATGGAATGCACAAATTAAGAAATATGAAGTTTTGATGATAGACAAAGATACTGAAGAATCAAGTTCAACACTATAACGAAGTGAAGTGTGTTTTCTCCCTGATATAATTGATATTGTTCTAGGGTTATTATTGAATTATAATAATTCCTAAATTGAAATGATCGAGTAATTGAAGTTGTGAGGTTTGTAACAAGAAGAAAATTGATCTTCTTGGAGACTTTCCTTTAGATTATCCTTTGTAATATGAAATCGCTCTTGAATTTAGTGAAATTTGATTGCTGTAATCCTACGTATTGTAGGTCATGGTTTTTATTCCCTTGAGTAAGGAAGTTTTCCACGAAAAAAATTGTGTTCTCTACGTTATTGCTTACAATTCATCATACATAAACCTAATTCCTCTCACGAGTGGTTGGTACTATCTCTTCCGTGAATTGTTTAATTCCCTCTTCTTCATGCTGACCAATATTTACGCAGATTGCAGGTCGCTAATCCTACAGCCGGAAGGATCATAAGCTCATCCCGAGGGAGGCTAATATAGAGCAAAATTATTAGCTAAATACGGAAGGACAACAACGAAGGATCCACACATATGAATTGAAATCAACCTTATGTTTTTGTAACATCTCCTTCTCTAGTAATAAATGCTCTCGAAAGAGATGTGAATGCAATTGTATCTCATAGACTAGTTCCACTTTTGTATGAATAAACCTTCCGTTCTTAAGAAGAAAAAAACTCCAATTCTTGATTTACTTATCTTTAGGTATACTTATCTCGATTTCTTGATTTACTTATTTTTAGGCTTTGATATTCATCATGATCCAGGCAGTAGAAGCTCAAATATTATAAGAGGATCGATGTATTAATGTTATAATATACTATCAATATAATGTCCAATGATTAATGATATATCGGCTTGTTTATGACATGAATTGTGCTAAATAATACCATCATTTTAATTTTTCAATAGTATGTAGGTGCTTCGAATCATTCGACTTATCTTATAAAATAAGTTTTGATACTATATATGTTTATGCGTTAATGTCATCTTTATTCCAACTTCATCAAATGTGTGGATTGGAGATTGATATTTTATTTCTCCTTCTACACTAGATCATCTCATTGTTAAAATTCTCATAACTTTTGTCCCTTTACATTTTATAAAATTGGAACATACATACGAAAGGAAATTAATTAACTAATTATCTTTTCAAAGTTCTTCAAATTTCACTGAATCATCCCTAATTAAATGAAAATTCACTATTATAAAATATGAAATTAGCTATAGAATTATTAGAAATTCTAATCAATTCATCGTTAATCCGTAGATAAATGAGTTAACATAAAAAAATTATTATGAAGCTATAAAATTTTATCTATCGTTAATTCACATGAAATATTAAGGAATAAAACCAAAGAACCATTTTGTGGATAATATTCTTAAACTTGCTAGTAGAAATTTGGACTTGCGAAAGAAAAAGTGAAAAGCAAAAGAAGTGGAGAAAAGGACGCCTTCTTCTTTTTTCCTTTATTTACTAAAAGCCTGTTTTTATCTTCTTTTCGGAAACCTCCAACGGGTTGATATACTTTTTGTTTGAGTAGTGAGTACTCTTCGTCTTTACTAACCCTACAAATTCTCTTTTGGAGTTCCGGCAACTTTCAGGTTCCTCCTAATCGCTCCGACGCCTTTGATGTTCATATCTTCCGGTAGTCCTGTCGCAGATGACTTTCGCCCTTCTCATTCAGCCCCTAAACGTAATTAATTTGAATTCAATGTGGTAGGACGAGAGTCATCTGTGACAGGATAATGGAAGATATAGTTATCAAAGGCTTATTGGGCGTTTTTTTTTTTTCATGTTGAGTTCGTAGCATAATCTCCAACTTTTGCAGAGTATTGCAACACCGAAGTAGCACAGGTAGACATTTCATTACCATTACTCTATTAGATATTGAATCGAGTATTATTTGTTTTCATTTTGAGCCTATGCTGTTGAATTTGATGTTATGTTAACACAAGTTACTATTTCTGTGTGAGTGTTGTTGAGATTTGTCTGTAAAAACTAAGCTTTTTATTTAATCAATATTATGAAGATGTGGTATGTGGAGATGTGTTGGACACCAATAAGGGAGAAAATTAAAACATATAGCAGTGTTCAACTTTGCGCAGCCCTAGATGTGTCGAAGTTTTAGTAATTATGTGGTTTGTCAATTTTGCGCCTTGATATGTATGTTTGAATCTCTGAGTTTGTCTCTGTGTATATATACCTACACATAGAACAATTTGATGTGTTCACTGGGATCTATGTGTACCATGGATAACGTAATAATCGGATGTATGTTTATAACCTTTTTCACCAGCCAATGCATCCTATCCAGCTGCTGCTAGCAATGTATGTCATTTTGGCTGAGTATGAAGTTAATTATCCATCATTTGGTATTTAAAATTTAGGGAGAGCTTGACAATTCTCTTCTGTACTATTGTCATTGCAACAAGGGTATGCTAGCAACTCTCTTAAAGTCCAAGTTTTTTCTTCCTTTGTGGTGTGATTTATCATATTCTACTTGTTTTTTATGGCCAGTAAAGCCTCGAGTCATAATGCTTGCTCTGAGTACTTTCTTGCGAATGATTGAAAATTATTTAGTTAGGTAGGTCAGTTTGCTTAGTCCATCAAAGTTTGTTCTTGCAAGTTTTGCTAGTTTTTGTATTATGTCAAATCAAGTTTTTGACTATTCTTATTTCAGCAACTGCCTCTAGACTATTAACCTTTCTCGATGCAAATATTTTGCAAGTGATTTTTGAAGATATCGTATGATCTTCTTGGACCTTAGTTGCTACCTACAGAATCATGACTAGGATGTATCAAGCTGCAAAGTACCTGCCAATAGATAGTTATCATACACAACATATATCAATTTGTTCATTGCACTAAAGCATACAAAACACCATTCTTAGGTTTTCTGTTCATATTGTTCTCGAGGCAATTCTTCTTTGACTACTAGTACTTACTTCGTCCACTTAAGACCTCTTAGACATTTAAAGAATATTACGAGATTATTATCCTCAAAACAAAGGTTCTTAGAAGTTGGATATTTAATTAATATAGTAGCTAAGGGTATGCAATTGGGATTAGAAACCTTAAGCAATCTTCAAAGTACATAAAGTAAACTTGTGAAGCAGAATCAGTTGCTTATTTTTCATTTACTTTCAACATATAAACAAATTTAAGAGAAAACAAGAACTAATGACTGCTAATACAGTAATTCCACTACATTCCTCTACCAAAATGCAATATAGGCCCTCGCAACCTTCCCATATCCAATGGCCTTCTTGTAAACTGGTTTGCGCATCATGCCAGATTCTGCTTGAGACTGATGCTTTACTCTATACTTGTTCGTCTGGTGTTCTCTCTCTATAGGAGCAGAATCCTTGATTCCTGTATCTCTCGTTCTCGATTTCCCTTCACCCTTGCTTCTACTGGACTTCTTTTCTTCAGTCTTAATCACCATCGACTTCTTCTGTTTACTGAATTTCCTCTAAAAAGCATTGGCATCACTTTCACCCAAGTTATTACCTAAATAGTCTTGTTCCCTCGATTTTCTTTTATTTACCGAAACTTCCCTTCCGTTATGTGCTTTTACATCAACCGAACCCTTAGCACCACGATTTTGAAAGTTACTTTGAATGAGACTTTGGTACAGGGCATGTAGAGCCCTTGTGGTATCGTCCTCACTAATGCCACAACAGTTCATGCCAGGAAGCCAGTCTAACATAGTGCAGAGCCAACAGTGAGACAATTGATGGGGTTTTGTACCATATGGCAGAAGCCTCCACTTCCTACATGTACAACAGCGAATTGAATCTCCTTGTATAATGAATGGAACAACTGGTGGCTTATCCCCAGAAGTCAGTTCCGGGCAGTGTGTCTTCTCAAAAGCAGCGTGTAAATCACTACTCTTCGGGCCTGCAGAACTAAAGCTAATCCTAATCGTAATCGGTTTGTGAGAAGAAATACGGGTAGGTGAAGGGAGTTTTTGAGATATCTGTGGAATTATTGGTTGAAATACAAGTTGATCACTCGCAAAAAACGAACCATAAACACCAAATTTTGGCCCCAAATTCTCAGCAGAAACAGATCCTTCAAAATCTTTGATATAATCGCCCAAAACAGTTTGAATCTTGGCATCAATGTCTGTATGAGAATCATCATCTATTTCTCCTTCAACTTTGTCTTCTTCCTTTTGAATCTTCGCACCAATATCTATGTGAGAATCATCATATATTTCTCCTTCTTCAATTTCGTGTTCTTCCACCATCGTATTTTTTTTTTTTTGAAAATGGTAATTGTTTCTATTTTTGTAGAACAGTACATAGGTTGTACTTAAACCCGTATTTACATAAGGAACTCTAATAATACCGACCTATCCCTATAATGAGTCTAAGACATCAATGATAGAGACGGTATCATTAGAGTAAATTTGATTACACCAAAAACACAAGTCAAAATGCAATTCAGTTTAACTTGTTGCATACTACTCTCCCTATTCTCAAAAACTCTAAGGTTCCTCTCTTTCCATATTGTCCACCAAATAGTGGCAGGGATAATTCTCCAGTTACTTCTGTTTTTTGCTTGTGTCCCTGCTTCCGCCATCGTATTTTCCTACTCCTATGCTCACAGTTTCTAAATTTCTTTGCAACGCTAAAAAAAAAACCCGTTTACTTATAACTAATTAGGATAAGTAGTCCGAAACCGAATGAATATAGGAAAAACCTCCTGATAAGCCAAGTTGCATAATCAGACATGAGATTTAGTAACTTATTACCGACTAACTATAATCTAAATAACCAACACAACTGGCATCACATTAAAAAAATAAAATAGACAAGTTAGTTTTGTAATTAAAAATTAAAAACTAATTTTTGTGAGGGATAAATGTTGCAATTTCCTTCAACACTTTAAAGAGACATTGATCCAACGTGGAAGTAAAACGTACACGGAAAATTTCAATATAAATTACAATTTTTCTTTAAAAAATGTAAATGTAATTAAAAAGTCGAAATAGAAAGAAAAAAAATGCAACCTGAAATTCAAAATTCTACACTCTTAACTTCAAAATTAACTAGATAAATTTTTTTGATTGGATTTTGAATTATTATTCAAACTAGGTAAATTGTACTATCCTAATTAGCTTACATGTTATATATTGACTTTGTTGTGCAGTTGATAACATTAATTAAAATCCAAAAGCACATCTAATTTTAATTTGATGAAATAACTATTACAGACGATATTTCCATTAAGGCCTTTCACATTGCTCCTATTGTCACATCTTTCATTTGCAGAAGTTTATCAATATGTGAGTTGTAAGTATCCTTTTCTTATTAAGAAAATATTTCCAAATATGTGTCTATTCGAGTACATAATTTACTTAATAGAACTCTTTAGTGGCTCTATCTAAGATAGAATTACCCGTCTAACTATTCTGAACAATATCAATAAATTCTAAATATCGAGTACACTACAGCTTATCAAATTTGAAGGGTTTGGGTGCCTTGTTCTCGTAATCCTAAAACAGAGTAATAAGCGAAGGTGAATAGTCTGAATGAGTGCAAGGGAGGCCTTTTTTGGTCAAAAGGCTAGTTATATTATAAACTAACGAGGTTTGGGTCTGCTAGAGAAAATGACATAAATAGTCTCTTAATTATAGAAGTAGGTCTAAAATGGTCCCTTAACTACACTTAACGGATTTAGTCCTTTAACTATTCAAAAACTTGTCAGTTTTGGTCACTTAACTATACACTTATCGATTTTAGTCCGTTAATTATAAACCTACCGATTTTAGTCCTTTAAGCATTTAAAAACTTATCAGATTTGGTCCTTGTCCATTTTTAAAATACAAATAGCTTAGGTTTATATTAACAGAAATCTTCGTGAAATTAAATCTTTAACTCATTTTTAAAGTTGTTTCTCTATCCCCCGCCTTTTTTTTTCAAACTACTCTTATGAAAAGAACAATAACGTCAACGAATCAAAATAAAATTAATGAGGAAATAAGATATAAGTCCTAATTTTATTCAATGGAGGATAAATTAAGCATACAATTGTTGTTAATGACTTGAATCCACACTTGAATATGCTAATCAGTGCGGATTTTATTTAATTTACTTAAATTTCTTTACGTAAAATAAAATGAATAGAATAATAAAATTGATCTATTTAAAAAAAATAAAAAATACCATTTTATAAATTTCAATTTCTGAAAAATTAAACAAATTTCGTTCAATAAAGTCGTTGGAGTACAAACTTTGGATTTAACGGGTAATAATTTTTTTCTTTTTTATAATAAAGTTTTGCATACTCAAGCCATTAGTAGCAATAATATGCTTTATTTTATCATCTGTTGAATAAAATTATAACTTGTATTTTCTTTCCTAGTGAATTTTATTTTAAATCGTTGAGGTTAAGGTTCTTCGCAATAAGGTTAATTTGAAGAAAAAGTAGCGGACAGAGAGAAACAATAGAAAAAATTGCTAAAAGATTTAATTTCTCGAGGCATGAATTCTGTTAATATAAACCTAAGTTATGTGTATTAAGAAAATGAACAAAGACCAAACCTGATAAGGTTTTGAATACTTAAAGGACTAAAATCGGTAAGCTTATAGTTAAGGGACTAAAACCGGCAAGTGTATAGTTAAGAGACCAAAGCTGATAAATTTTCTAATAGTTAAAGGACTAAATCCATTAAGTATATAGTTAAGGCACAATTTTAGATCTACTCCTATAGTTAAGAAACTATTTATGTCATTTTCTCAGTCTGCTACATGCAACTTAAGTGTTGGAAGTTTGGGCCATAAAAAAATATTACAAAAATCCCCTCACAAATACATCTATATTTCCTTCAAATACATTCATATCCCCGCTCGAATACATCCCTCCCATTAGGGATGTATCATTTGCAATGTATCAGACAACCAAGGAAGGTATCAAAAAGCAATGAAAAATTCAAAAAAAAAAAATTGGGGAAACTTCTTGTATAGGATGTAACTAGCCCCCTAATATATAAAATTTCTGTACTTTATACTTCAAATAATTGTTACAAAAATTTAATTTCCTTGAATACATAGTTCCTGAAATGTCTGTCCATACTGCGCTATTTACTAACATTGGAGGAACTATCAAAAAGGTTGGATCTCTGAAAGTACTGTACTAGAGACCTTCCTTGCTAAGCTTGTCCGACACTTTTATTCTGCTCCTGAAATATGTGTGTTGGCATCGCTGCTCCCTGCTTCTCCATTAATAACCTGCATTCAAAGATTAAGTTAGTAAAGAGGCGATTATCGTGTTCAAACATATTGATCAGTTCCATGGAGTCTGTGTTGAAGTCTATTGGGTTCAGCTTATAGTCAATGGACATAAGCACACCTTGTCTTAGCGCACGAACCTTGCCAGGATTGGGTTGACATGGGCTTCTTTGCTGATAAAAGCCAATGATCCAGTCACCTCTATGGTTTCTGATAACACCTCCAAGACCTCCTGGTCCCGGGGCTTTCTTTCGCTGCCCAATCAGTATTCGGTTTAAACCTACCTGGCACACGAGGTCACACGAGGTTTTCACCTGACCTGGATGATATATTACTGATCAAGGAAGGTTAGTAATAAACTAGAGTCAAAATACATGTCGATCCAAAAGTCATTAGCAAAACATTTATCTAACCTTTCAGGTATTCAAGCATTTAAGTAGGTCGTCATTCACATCATAGCAATACCACCAGGTGTGATAAGAGGATCAATCCATAATACAGGATTGGGAATTTTTGGATTGAAAATCATTTTTTGGTAAGAAGCTTTGAGATGAAAGATGTTGATTCGTGAGGTAACTTCTTTTTATTTTGAACATGGAGATTCATTGTAGTAGTCTAGTAGAACGTACCTTTGTTTTGAGGGTTATAATCTTGTAATATATTCTTCAACTGTCTAAGAGGTCTTAGGTGGACGAAAAATGTACTAGTAGTCAAAGAAGACAATATAGAGAAAGAAGAATTGCCTCCAGAACAATATGAAGAGAAAACCTACGAACGATGTTCTGTATGTTTTAGTAATATGGACAAATTGATATATGCTTGGGTGTGTGTACTTTGCAGCTTGATTCTTTATGTAACAACTAAGGTCCAAGAGGATCATATGATATCTTCAAAAAACACTTGCAAAATATTTGCATAAAAGAAGGGTTGAAGTCTAGAAGGCAGTTGGTGAAACAAGTCAAAAACTTGATTGCACATAATATATACTCTTATGAGAATAGATGTGTAGATATTCTTTTAAGCACGACAGAACTAGCAATACTTGCAAGAACAAACTTCGATAGACTAAGTTAACTGAGCCACCTAACTAAATAAATTTCAATCAGTCTCCAATATTCCCAAGAAAGTACTCACCCACAAAGCCACCTAACTAAATAATCTGCATTATGACTCGGGCTTTACTGACCATCAAAAACAAGTAGAATATGATAAATCACACCACAAAGGAAGAAAAAACATGGACTAAAAGAGAGTTGCTAGCATGCCCTTGATGTTATGACAACAGTACAGAAGAGAATTGTCAAGCTCTCCATCAAAAATTTTAAAAACCAAATGATGAATTATTACCTTCATACTTAGCCAAAATGAGATATGTTGCTGGAAACAGCCGGATAGGATGCATTGGCTCGTGAAAAAGAATATGGGAGGGCACCCAAGGGAGTGGCTTAGTTATCAATGAAGTAGGTTGAGAATCATGAGGTTTAAAGTTAAAATTCAGATGAGGCAAAACCACAATTTAACTTTGACCATGAGGAGCGCGCAAGCTGGATCCGAATGGAAGGCAAGATATTCTGATTTTATAACATCTTCTCTTCTTTTTGAAGATAAAGACTCTAATACTGTAACTCCTTATCTTTGTCTTACCACAAAATGTTTGACAGTTAATTAATAACCCATGGAGGTTCATGTGTACACATAGATATCCCAGTGAAGCAGTGAGTGAATCTGGCATCCTACAAGAGTGCCTGAACTGTTATAAACCACAAAGCTCTTCATCATTCAATTTAATTGTCTGAACTGATTTCCAGTAAAAATCACAAATCAAGTTTTGCTTGAGGCAAATATAACACCATAGCGTCCACGTATATTACTTAAATTGCAGAGTAAGCATTCAAATTACTCTGTGCAAGTATATATACAAACAAGTACACATTCGGAGACCCAAACATACTTAAACAGTCAACTAAAATATATTAAGGACAAAAATGAACATTTTTGTTATACATTAATGACCATTTCAATCAACTAAAATACATTGAAGGACCACAAAAAGTATATTACTCATGCGTTAAGCACCATTTTGGTCATTTTCTCTATGTAGGTATGTATATGTGTAAGTCTATATACCCAAACATATATAATGAAGCTCAAAATTGCTAGCACATACCGCAAAAGCAAAGAATCATACAGTAGATCTTAAAAAAAAAAAAAAACATTGCGAAACCACATAAGTGCTTAAACTCCAACACATATAGGCCTGCACAAAGTTGAACACTGCTATATATTTTCATTTTCTCAACACAGAAATAGTAACTTGTGTTAAATTCTACAGGCAAAGGCTGAAAGCGGAAAATACACAATAGACTGTAGAGTGTAGAGTAATAGTAATGAATTGTCTACTTTGCTACTTCGGTGAGATTTTGCTACGAACTTGACATGAAAACGCCCCCATTGAGCTTTTAATAAGTAGATCTTCTATTATCGTGTCGCATTTGACTGCCCCTGCCACATTAAAACCCTCCAACAAGAAGAAAAAGTTGAATTTATTGTTAGATTTGATAAAAGGGTTGTTCAATAGAAGAGCTAAAGTCATCTGCGACAGGCAAATGGAAGATCTGAACATCAAAAGCGTCGGAACGATCGGAGAAAACTGAGATGTTCAGATCTAGGGTTAATAGAGAGGATTCATAAATAATACTCTAATAAAAAAAAGCCTATCAACGGATTGGAAGTTGCATATGAAAATTATATGACGAGAGAGAATTGCTCGAATGTTAAGCCGCCCTCACTTTTAATTTAAAAGTTGTGAGCTCGAATCATCAGGAGTAAAAGAGGTGGAAGCTCTTAGAAAGGGTTTAAAAAAAAACGTATGAGAATTATTGAACACACTTCTAAATTTGGTGTTACTCTTTTTTCATATAGTTCAAAATAAATAATTATTCAAAGTTCCAGAGTTTTGTCGAAACTTTTTTCATTTTTGCCTCTTATTTATATTTTCTGGGTGGTAATTTCAAGAGAGTTAATTGCTTATATTTATAATTTTACTTTAAATTATTCATATTTCCAATAATAGTTTAAGAATATCTAAAATGGTAAAACTGAAAAGTGGTGTTTATTTTATATTTTACTCTTTTTCATAATAGGTGTCCATTGCCTCAAGAATTCACTTATTCTGAAATAAAGAGAGTATTAATTAAATTTTTTTTATATTTTTTAATTGTTCAAAATAATTGAATTATTCAAAGTTTAAGTTGGATGTTCGAATTTTTTTCATATTTGTCATTTTCTTTAGGGCAACTTTCGTATATAGCCATTCAAAAATAGTTTAATTACACTTTATAGTTATAGTTTGCCAATTACGATTTGTAGCTACATGTTATTGGAAGGAGAGTGGCGAGATTGGGAGAGAGAGGGCAAAGAGTGGAGAGAGACGAATTGTATATGTATATCTCTCAAATAATTGTATATATGTAACTAGTATACATATGTATTTGTATATTTAGTGAGCGAGATTGGGAGAGGGAGGAGAGAGGCAGAAAGGGTAGAGAGTAGAGAGAGGCAAACTGTATATGTATATCTATCAGATAATTTTATATATATAATTGATATACATATGTATTTGTATATCTGACGAGCAAGATTGGGAGAGGGAGGAGAGAGGCGAGCGAGATTGGGAAAGAGAGGAGAGAGGCTAGCGAGAAAGGTCAGAGAGTGGAGAGAGGCTAATTGTATTTGTATATATGTCATGTAATTGTATATGTGTATATAATTTGTGTTTGTATATGTATAAAAGAGGACAAGTAACATAATTAAAGTTAAAAATTAAGTTATGAGCCGTAATTAATTCAAACTATAGCTATACTAGCTAATTAACTAGTATATGTTTGCTTTTCCGCGTAATTTTTCCTTTTCTTTATCAAAGTTTTATATTTTCTATGAGATAAAATACACTACTTACAAAGTTTTATTTATTATTTCATAAAAGATTATCATAATAGTAAAAATTATGGTTTAAATTATGTCCTGGTTGATTTTTTTAGTATATGTGTTTACCTCATAAATTTAGTTAATATGAAATAAAGGGGAGTAATATTAAGAAAAAATTGTTGAAATACACCTCTTATGTTTCCCTTATTTTCAATATCCCCTTCTATTTCTAAAAACCTCTAAAATTCCTTATTTTTTTAATGTATCCGAGCTAGTATTTAATGTATTCGAACTACATATTATGTATCCGGTTTATTTTATAATGTATCAGAGCTAGTTTTTAATATATCTGAACTACATATTATGTTTCCGAGCTAGTTTTTAATGTATCTGAGCTACATATTATGTATTTGGTTTATGTTATAATGTATCCAAGCCAGGGGCGGAGCTACCCTTGGCCGAGGGGTGTCAAGCGACACCCCTTCATCGGAAAATTACGTTGTATAGGTAAGTCAAATTCTGTTTTTATACCTATATATATTAGAATTGACACTCCTAAACCAAGTTGAAGTGTTGGTTCAGCGGTTCAGGGGTTACAAATTTCCACCTTGTCATTGACCTAGACGTTGGGAGTTCGAACCTTGCTGAAGTTTTTTTTTTTTTTAAAGGCTTTCAGCGTTTTTTTTTTTACTTTTTAGACAATTGTAACTTTTGTCTTTAGTTTTTAGATAGCTAAACGTTTTTTTCCTCCAATTTTTAAACCATTGACTTAAATTAAGTTTACTTTAATATTTTATTTTTTTAAAAGAAATAAAATACAGTTTAGGGATTTAGAGTCTAGGGATTAAACAAATCCCCAATTCCAAAATCAAAATTTTTGAAAAGGAAGAGTCCAAAACAATCGTCTTTGTTCGCTGACTGCGTCATGCAGTCGTCTTCAGACTTCAATCGCCATTGCTCGGCGTCAATCTACGTCCTGGTCATGGCAACGGTAAGTTCCTACTTTCTTACAGCTTGTATTTATTTTCCTCGTCCAATTTGTTGATGCCAGCCATCATAATGCTCTATTTATATTTACTTGTTTTGTTTAGGATTGATTTATCGTTTGCAATTATATATTTTTCTCGTGAAATTTTTGTTTTATAATTCAGTCTCAAAAATCAGTGAAAAACTATTTTTTTCAAGTACCAAAATCAAATTTGGCTTCTAATAGTCAACTTACACGGGAAGAAAATGCCAACCAATCAGAAGTACCCCTCCATTCTTCTCAAAGACAAGAAATTGATTTAAATTCTTTAGAATTTGATCCAGCGAAAAGGACTCCAATATTGAACTATCATCCAAATGATCGTGATGTAATTAGGAGAGCATACCTCCGACAAGGTCCTTGTCAACCTGAGAATCATATTTTTCCTCAAACAAATTTTTATGGAGATATGCGTCGTTTTAATCCTGAATGGTTTAAAGAGTATCATGATTGGTTGGAATATAGTGTAACTAACGATGCAGCATATTGTTTGAATTGTTATTTGTTTAAAGATGATAACATTCATCAAGGTGGAGGTGAAGTATTTTCTACTGTAGGGTTTAAGAGTTGGAATAAGAAGAAAAGTTTTAAGCAACATATTGGTGGGCCGAATAGCACTCATAATCAGGCAAAAAAGAAAAGTGCAGATCTAATGCGACAACAACAATCTATTATATCTGCATTTGAAAGACAATCTGATCAAGTTAAGCATGAGTATTGGCTTCGCTTGTATGCCTCAATTGATGTAGTAAGACTTCTTTTGAATCAAGGATTTGCATTTCGGGGTCATGATGAATCTAAATCATCACTTAATAGAGGTAATTTTCTTGAAATTCTCTCATGGTATGCGAAACATTGTGATAAAATTTATGATTATGTATTGGAACGTGCTCCTCAGAATGACCAAATGACTTCTCCAATGATTCAAAAAGATATTGTCACTGCATGTAAGATAGAAACCATCAAAGCTATTATCCAGGAATTAAATGGTGACTATTTTTCTTTATTGGTTGATGAATCTTTTGATGTGTCATGTAAGGAGCAAATGGCTATCGTTTTTCGATATGTTGATCGAATGGGATTTGTGGTGGAGCAATTGATTGATATTGTACATGTTCAAGATACTAGTGCTTTATCTTTAAAGGGGACAATTGTCAATGTACTTGCTCAACATTCATTGAGTCTATCCTATGTGCGCGGACAATGTTATGATGGGGCAAGTAATATGCAAGGCGAGATGAATGGCCTTAAAATATTGATTAGGCAAGAAAGTATCTCAGCTCACTCTATTCATTGTTTTGCTCATCAACTTCAATTAACTCTTGTTGCAGTTTCTAAAAAATGTATTCAAGTGGGAGAACTTGTATTATTGGTTTCAAATGTTTTGAATGTGTTGGGAGCTTCTTTTAAGCGTATGGATAAATTTCGAGATTCTCAAAAAAAAAGAATTCAAGAGGTATTAGATATGGGTGAACTTACAACCGGTACCGGCTTGCATCAAGAACTTGGTCTTATAAGAGCCGGTGATACTCGTTGGGGATCTCACTACAAATCTTTTAGCAATTTTATTCTTATGTTTGGATCTATTGTTGATGTTCTTGATGCACTTTTTGTTGATGCATATTCTACCGATGAAAGAGCTAAGGCAACAGGATATCTCGAAGCTTGTCAAACATTTAAGATTGCTTTTATGTTGCATTTGATGAGAGATATCTTAGGAATGACAGATGAGCTCAATAAATCCTTGCAAAAGAAAGAACAAGATATTGCAAATGCTATGCTATTGGTTGAAGTAGCAAAGAGAAGGTTGCAAATGCTAAGAGATGATGGATGGGATGCACTTATTAATAAGGTATCCACATTTTGTATCAAGTATAACATTTTGTTACCTAATTTTGATGAGCCATATGTTAATTCTGGAAGATCAAGGCGTAAACCTTCCGATTATACGGTCTTACATCATTATCGTGTTGAAGTATTTTGTAAGATTATTGATTGGCAGCTTCAAGAACTCAATGATCGTTTCAATGAGGTGACTACTGATTTGCTTCA
Source organism: Solanum commersonii (assembly GCA_029007595.1). NCBI lineage: Eukaryota > Viridiplantae > Streptophyta > Magnoliopsida > Solanales > Solanaceae > Solanum > Solanum commersonii. The sequence continues at coordinate 274,164 of JAJTWQ010000011.1, forward strand.
TGGAGTTGCTTGTTTGAATCCAATTGACTCATTTTCTAGTTTTAACATCAGAAAAATAATGAGAATGGCTAAGTTATATCCCGATGACTTTGATGAGTTTAGTATGAATGCTCTTGAGAATCAACTTGCCACTTACATTATTGATATCCATGATATGGATGAAAGGTTCTCCAATCTTAATGGACTTTGTGATCTCTCAAGAAAATTAGTTGAGACAAAGAAGAACCTAAACTTTCCTCTTGTATTCCGCTTAGTGAAATTTGCTTTGCTTTTATCAGTTGCCACTGCATCCGTTGAAAGAACTTTTTCGGCAATGAAGTTTATTAAAAATGCCTTGCAAAATCGGATGAATGATGAGCTTTTGAGTGGTTGTCTAGTTCCTTATGTAGAAAAAGATGTATTTGTTAATATTTCTAATGATACTATTGTAAAAACATTTCAAGAGATGAAACCGTGTCGAGTACGGTTGTAATAATGTAATTATGTTTTGCTTTTATTAGTAAAATTTATTTTGTTGAATTTTTTGTGTGCATACTACTTTATATTTTAACACCCCTCAATCTAAATTCTGGCTCCGCCACTGATCCAAGCTACATATTATGTATCCGATTTGTGTTATTTTTTAAGGGATTAATGTATTACAAACTAAAGAGGGATAGATTGTAATTTCATATTAAAACTATGTGATTCCTAAAATTTACCCTATTATTAATTCTATCTTCAAACTATTGACAATCTTAAAAACATAGTTTTTACTTGACTAACTAAACTTAAATACTCCTAATCTTGCAATAGGAGTTAGGGATGTACAACAAAATTGGCTTATTGGTATTGGATTATTGGATTAACGGTTGGTGAACAGATTAAAATTTTATAGTTAACGTTTTATCGTTGCGGGATCAGATTACTCAATTTTCTTATAGGGGAAACCGTTAACCCGATAATTCTCTATTTGTTAGAAAATACTTATGTGCATGCACCCTCAAAACTTAGATTTTTATATATGTCTCACTTTGATTTACAATTACTAAATTACCAACTTAAGTAGGGTTAGAATTTTTTTGTTTGTTTGATGGGAGATCAATATATTGGTGAGTGAAAGCAAAAGAAGGGAGCATGAAATGGTGGAGTTAATACACCGCTCGCTAACCATCCTATAATTTTTAATCTGATACCAAATCAATTATCGATAGCTCAGGGAGGAGTTATAGCCATCCAGAGTGTCGTCCAGTCAAAAAATTATGTTATATATATATATAATTTCTGAGTTTGAATAATATACATGAGCGGATTTAAAAAGGCTTATGGGATATCATGTGACACTGTTTCCTTGAAAATTTTTACTAAATATATATACTATTAAAAAGGAAAAACATAAAAGATATATTTCAAAATGTGACACTCCTTAAACAAAGGTTGCTTGCAGCGCAATTGGTCAAGCATTGACAATCTAAACCTTTAGGATCACGTGTTCAAATCTGTAAAACCTCATTTTAATAAAAAAGTTATGTTTTTTTCCCTTCTTTCTCACATTAGTAGTACTTATTATTTGTAGAAATTTTAAGAATCACATAATTTTAATTAGAGCCGTTAATATGGGCTAGGCCCGTTGGGCCTGCCAGGCCTAACCCAAGATTTAATAAGGTTGGACTAAGAATTTTGGAGTCCATTTAAGAAAAGAGCTTTTTAGCCCGGCTTGAATAAGTCTGCTGATTTATGAGGCTTAAGAAATATAGGTAGGGCCAGCCCGTGGGTCAAATAAAAATAAAAATATAATATTAAAATTTAAAATCAAAGAGAGTCCAAACTCAAAATCTATTTAATATTTAACTAATTAAAACCGCATATAAATTGTAAATGAAAATGAAGATGTTAAGACAACCTTGCCACAAGCTAATTCAGATATGCTTGATGAAGATGATCATGAAGTGTTGGATACGCCATAGATTTCATGATGTGTTAGATACGCTAGAAGTTTCATGATTTTTTTAAGGAGTTGATTTTTAACTTTTTTATGGTTGAAATATTGTCAATTTTTTTGTGTTTTAATGTGACAAAACAATTAAGTTAATATTTCTATTTAGATATTTATACTTTTATTTGAAAAAACCTTAATAAATATTATAAAGATAATTTTATTTGTGGATTTGCTTAACAAGTAGTAACATTAACACCATGTAATATTGTTTTGTTGATATTTATGATAATATTTTTAAATTATAATTTATAATTTATTTTAATAATTATAAAAAATATATAATTTTTAAAAAAAGTGGGCTGGCTCGGCAAACCTGTAGCCCACGTACTTGTGGGCTGGGCTGACCGTTTTCTGGCCCACACCAAAAATGGGCTAGCCCTGCCTGACCCATAAAATGTCAAAGCCTGTATGGGATAGCCCGGATGGTGGGCTAGCCCATATTGACAGCTCTAGTTTTAATATGGAATTACAATCTATCCCTATTTAGTTTGTAATTACATTAATCCTTGAAAAAGTAAAATAAATCGGATACATAATATGTAGCTCGAATACATTAAAAACTAGCTAGAATACATTATAAAATAAATCGGATACATAATATGTAGCTCAGATGCATTAAAAATTAGCTCGGACACATTATAAAATAAATGGATACATAATATGCAGCTCGGATACATTTAAAAAATTAAGGAATTTTAGAGGATTTTAGAAATAGAAGGGAATATTGAAAATAAGAGAAATATAAGACATGTATTTCAGTAATTTTTTCTTATATTTAATGATGATATTCAAAAAAGAAAATCCAATAAAAAAGAGTTATTTTTCATGTTTTTTCCCTACTTTCTCACATTAGTAGTACTTATTATTTTTAATGATGGTATTATATGATGAAGGGTAGTTTTGATATTTTTTATGTTTTGTTCTTCACCAAAAGAGTATTTTGCTTCTTGAAACTTGAACCTTTCTGTTGTTAGACGAAAGAACCCAGCCAATATTAACATATCGACCCGTATGTCCCTAGGTTGTGGGCCAACTAGCTTTATAAGGTCGACTGAGACTTGAGAGGTGTCATTTCATACTAAAAATTAGCGTAAGTTTTTAGAAACATTTATCCAATTCAAGTAAATTATTAATACTTCTTTTGTTAAGGAAAATATTAAAGGATATAATTTAAATTGTAATTTTTATTATTGTTTTTTATAAAATCATAAATATAATTTTATAAGTAGTGTAATTTATCTTCAAGAAAATATGAAATTTCTATAAATGAAAGCGCAAATACAATTTTTTTTTGAAATATTCATCTTGAACTTTGAACAATTCAATTATTTTGTATAATGAATAAAACCTAAAAAAATCACTTATTATGAAATAGAGGGAGTATTTAGTATTTCGTTTTAATTTACTTGTCTTACTTTCCTATATATTTTGTTATATATTTTAAAATTATATAAGAAATATTATTTTAAAAATTACGTAAAAAACATAAATCACAATAATTGATAATTAAAAATATTTAAAAACCATATAAACATTTAATTGACTCTGCATTTCATTGTGCCACATGAATTGAGATCGAGAAAGTAACATATATTATTTAAAAATAGCATAACAAATATTACAGATTATAATATAATTAACAATTTAAAATATTCTAAAAAATACCTAACTCTGCAAATTTCATCAATATTACATAAATTAAAAAATTAAGAGTAACATATATTGGGCTCGTGCTGGCACGAGAACAATATCTTATACACTATACATTATATACACAATAGTATAAGATTCTACAAGCACACGTCTTCGTCGACATGTGTGCTTCTTGGTATAACCATGGTGTTGAAGGCCATTTTTGCCATTACAGATGGAGCATTTGGACTCTTCCCATTTAGTTAAACGTGTCACATTCTAAAGGCCTCAACAGTAGGGTAGACATTCGGTATTTTGGTTTGATTTTGTTTTTTTTTTTGGTTTTCGGTTCTTTGTACCACACGTACTGAATATTGAACTGAAATAATTCGGTTCGATTCGGTTTTTATTATTTCGATTCAGTTTTTATTTTTTCGATTCAGTTTTTGTTAATTCGATTTTTGTTATGGGCCTGCTATAATCAATCTATCGAATACAATATCTGATGGTGATCGCCAGTCGATCGCTGATGGTCGCCGGTCGGTTGCGGAATGCGGAAAGTGGTCGGCTGCTGTGTGAAAACTGGAAAGTTGTTGGCTGCTGCTGGACGCTGCTCGACTGCGAACTGGCGGGCGGCGGCTGCTGCTGGTTGACACCGGTCGCCGGAAGTGGAAAGTGCCAAAGTGGGAAACTGACGTGCGTGCTGCTGAGTGTTGCGGCAACTGTAAAGTCAAAAGTGTAAAGACCTAATTTTGTTTTTACATTTAAATTATAATAGTTATTATTTAATATTAATAATTAATATAATATTAATATATATTATAATATAATATATTTCGATAAATCAAAATACCGAATAATACAAAAATTACGTACCAAAAACCGAACCGAAATACCGAAAAATACAAAAACACATACCAAATACCGAACCAAAAACTAAAATACCAAAACTGAAATACCAAAATAATTTGGTTCGATTCAATATTTCGGCATTTATGCCCAGCCCTACTCAACAGTCACAACATTACCACAACTTTTCTTTAATCTATTCTCTCCCATTATATATACGTGTATACATCCTAAATCTCCATTTTTAATAAAATATAAAATAATTTTCTGTACCACGTGTTGTGTTGACTTTCTCGGAATAAATTTGTTTTATCTGATATATATATATATATATATATATACTAGTAAAGAAAGTCCGGGCGCTGCCCGGGTTCAACATTAATAAAGTTATATTGTTACTCTTTCCATCCCATATTAGATGAGAATCTTACTATAAATATTTTTTTCATATTATTTGAGCACTTATTAAATTAGGATAGAATTAATTAATTCTTTTCCATTTTACCCCTACAATTAATATGACCATTTTTATATTGTATGTGTATTTTTTGTAACTCATTTCAATGTGCATTGATATAAACAAAGGGCAAAATGGTGAAGTCTTCCAATGTATTAATGATTTCTTAATCACCGTGTAAAGTTGGAAGTGCCCATCTAATATGGGACGGAGGGAGTATAGTTTATGTATTGTTATAAAATTAGTAAAGATTGTTATAATATATTTTGCTCATAAGTGAACTAATATAGAAACTTATTTGTCATTTGTCTTTTTAATTTCAATTTTAAATAGCAAATAAATGTAGCGATAAGATTGAGGGTAGAAATGAAGCATATCTTTCTAAATTTAAGTAAAAATAAACAGAGTAGAAGTAACATTAGGGTTATTGATAGGACGATTCATTCGGTTATTTTTAAAAAAATTATATCATTCAATTTTTTGGCTATTTTATAATGTATAACCAAAATTAAAATTTTAAAATCATCCCAATCCTAATTTATGTGACACAAGCAGTACAAAAATTAGTCTTTTTTTTGTTGTTTTGTAGATATTTTAAGTTATTATTTATTGTAAATTATAGTACTTTTTATTAAAGTTTTTAATAACATATGTTACTTTTTATGTTTGAGAGTTAAACCAACTTTTTTTTTATATGTCTTTTAATTTTATATGTGTTTTGTCCTTTTCCATTTTCAAAAACCAATACTCTCTCCATTTTATTTTATATGTCATTTCTTTTTATAAATATATTGATTATTCCCTCTTCTTATTGAAACACATGTTGACTTGTGGTGAATACTTATTCCCTCTTCTTATATAGTAATATATATATATATATACATATATATATATATATATAATTTCTTAATCAACTTGTTGTCTTAAATTATTGAATGTACCAAATTTCTTGTAATTTTATGGTTCTAAACCTATCATGTGAAAAAGTAGAAAAAATTAACAAGAAAAATAAGACAAATAAATTAATGAGTAAAGTAATAAATAGATAGAAAAACATTAAATAAGAAACAATTATAATCAAGTTATGTGACTAATTATAAATTTTGTGATAGTACAACATCATAATATACATCATAATAATTAATAATCCTAAATATTTCAATAATTATACTTAAAAATTAAGATAAAAAGTATTCTTTTAAGTCTACAAATGTCATCTTTGCCATATAATTGGAGGAGAGAGATCAAAGGAACTTTCAATAATTTTATATATACAATGTTAGTTAAAAGTATTATAAATCACAACAATTAATAACTAAAAATATTTTTAAAAGGTTACTATTAAAAAAACATTTAATTGATTCTCAAAATTTTACTTGTCACATAAATTAATTGAAATAGAAAAAGTAACATAGATTGGGCAGTGCTGGCACGACGCCTATTTCTAGTTTAAAAAGAAAACTCAATAAAAAAGAGTTGTAATTAAATATTTTGAGTTGTAAATATTTTAAGATATATATATATATATATATATATATATATATATATAGTTTCTCATTTTAAAAGGTGTAATCTCATTTTAATACATTTTTTTTTATGTTTTTTCCCTTCTTTCTCACATCAGTAGTAATGATGTTATTCAAAATAGAGAACTCATTAAAAAAGAGTTGTAAATATATATATATATATATATTCTTATTTTAAAAGGTGACACCGTGGACGAGAAATCCTACGTACGTCATTGATGATAAGCACCTTTAGCATAGTTATTAAAGGTGCTCATTTGAGTTAAGTTGTTCTGGGTTCAAAACCCTTTATAAGCACCACATTTTTTGTTTTATTTTGACAGCAATTCACTTATACACACCATTATTATTTCATCAAACAAATACATTTATTTTAAATTATTAATTCTTAAATAATTCTCAAGTTTCTTAATTCTTAATATTACTATTTAAATAAATATAGAGTTTATATATATATATATATATATATATATATATATGAATTATTTATTTGAAATATGTTATTAAATAGATAATAATTGTATATATAATTTTATCCAATATACAATGTAATTTTGATTTTTTGAATCCTTTTTCTTTAATTGTGTGATTTGTGTTTAGAATAAATCTAGATTCATTTAATCAATTAGTATTTCACTTTATACACATTAATTTATATATTTTTTATATTATAAAATAATACGCAGAAAAAACATCTTGATTGTTTGTGTATGGTAGAAATAAATGTTGGGATCGTTCAACATGGCAGAATTGCTAGGCTAACAAATTAGCATTCAACTCACTTATAGAATTTTTTTTATTCTTGATCACCTTGATAAAAATTTAACTCTGTCATTGTGATAGCTATTGATTGATTAGCGAATTAGTATATTTAAAATCTGATATTCTATAAGCCAAATCCTTAAGCATAATTATCCATATGATCCATTCAATATGTATCCTCAACATGAGTGAAATGCACCCCTAAATTCTTGTCCAGTTTAGAGGTGTTCTTAACATTTCTATCAATTTTTTAAAATTAAAACTCTCATGCTCCTACAAGAGTTTGAGACCACTTGTTATTAGGGCTGTGTATCGGTCGGTTTGGTTCGATTTTGAAGTTTATTGGTTTAACTTATTAGTTATCGATTTATAGACATGCTAAACTGTTATAAAACCCTTAAGTTATTGACTTATCGGTTATTGATCATTATCGATTTAACTGTTAAGATTTGACACAAAAATATATTTGAAAATCACTTATAAACAAGGTGACAAACCAAATGAAACATGCACATGAGTTCACAGATTGCATCTTGCTCAAAAGCACACTCAAGAGTTTGAGACGGCTAGAAATAAAAGTAGGAAACCAAACTATAAATCAAGGACCTTATACAAAATGATATAAACATAATTATTTAATTTACTATCGGGTTATCGATTAACCCGTTACAAAACCTCAAACCGTTAAGAATAGATAACCCGATATAACTTTTTTTTAAACATTATCGAAACCTCTAAACCAATAACCAATTAATGATAAATCAATAACGTTTTTCGGTTTGAATTATCGATTTCGGTTTCGTTTTGAACGACTCTACTTGTTATGTCATTTGACAAATTCAGGGGCGGCTCAACATAATTCGAGGCGTAAAGCGAAATTTTAATTATAGGCCTAAAATATAAATACATTTATTCATATTTATTTAATTTCTAAATTTATAGATGTAAATTATTTCCTAGTATCTTTTTTATAAATGTTTTTTTCAAATAATTTTTTTTAATTATTATTTTTAGGTAAAATTTCATCAATTCAATATTGGAAAACAACCTTTTATTGAGACAATTATTATATGAATTGTTAACATAATTCTATAAGTGATAAGTTGATAAAATTTAAATAAAGATAAGAGTTAGAATCATAGAATCTGATTCAAAAAGTTGATAGCTTGGTATACCCTACTTTAATATGAAAAATTATGAAGAAATAAAATAAAATTTATAATTCACTTTTCGACTATTGATTCATGTTTTTGATAGAGTATTGCTCTAACTATCAAAGATTTGAAAAAAGAAGTGCAAAAAAAATTTAAAAAGATAAATAATATGAGTGTTAGCGAAAAAAATGTGAGAATGAAAAATAATATTTTCTTGATTTCTTCTATTTTAATGCGGTTAAGAAGAAATTTGAGCCTCCCAAAAGCCTAAGGCATTGGCCTTTAATCTATATTTAAATTCAATTGATCCAATAGAAAGATAATTTTAATGCTATTAATAGCTGTCTTACAAGGAAAACACGTTGTTTTCTACCTACCTTTCCTTGTTCTCTTTTCTTTTGAGAGTCCACAATTTTTATTTTCAAACGTTCACCATATGGTTGGCTTGTGGGGTTTATACATGGACCCCAATCAGTAAATTAAAGAAGCAAAGAAGTACATAGATTTGTGGCATTTGAGAATCCACAATAATCTTCTCTTTTTTTTCAAGAAAGTACATAGATTTGTGGCATTTGCAAATGGTTTTAATGCATGTAGCATAATCAAAGACATAATTGTCTCTCAAAATCCTTTTCACATCATTTTTATCGTAACTGTGGAGGGTATACTTATAAATAAATATTTTTTTTTTTAGAAATTATGTAATGCATATTATTTTGATACACTAAGTCAAACACTACATAAGAAAGAATCTCAACGTAACTAATGCAAATATTTTTAATATCAACATTACTAAGACGTGAAAATTAGTCACTACATGAAGACATGAAAAATAGTCACTACAAAAAGATAACGAAAATTTGTCACTAAAAGAAGACATGAAAATTAGTCCGTACAAGACTTTTTATTTTATTTTCAAACGTCGTGGCTTGTGGGGTTTAGACATTGACCCCAATCGGTAATTAACTAAGAAAATAAGTACGCGGAGGAGGACATAAACCATAACTTTTTAGGTTTTGAGAATCCACAATATTCTTTTTTTTTTTTGTTTAAAAAATTACGAGGTCCTTTGATATTTTGTATTAATAAAAATAATGTATGTATTAGATTTGTGTATCATTAATATTTTATTTAATATAATTTTAAATTTATATGTAAACTCTACTGTGTATTGCTAATGCATAGAAATATATGATATTAGTGATGTAAAGAGTTTTAATGCACATGCATAATCAAAGACACAATTGCCTCTCAACACTTTTTTCACATTATTTTCATCATTACGTGGAGGGTATATTTGTAATTAATTTTTTTTTATAGAAATTATGTAATGCATGTTATTTATGATACACTAAGTCAAACATTACATAAGAAAAAATCACAATGTAACTAATTCAAGTATAACTAATATAAACATTTTTAATATTGGCATTACAAATATACCACACTCAAAACTATTATTATACTTCATACCAAACAACCACTTAATAGTTTGGGAAACTTCTGTACTTGTTCCAGTTTATCTACGACTGTTAAAATGGGTTGATTCAGTCTATTTAAGTTAGTTCATGCAGATTTTTTTAAATTTAACCGATTAGATTCGTCTATTCGACTAACTCATCATTTTGATGGGCCATAAAGCAGTTAGTCCAATCTATCACTACAAAGGCTGCGGGCCTCATCGGGCAACTCACTATTTAATTTTTTTTTTTAAAAAAACATATTTTTAAATTTTAATTTAAAATGCTACATATATGGATCAACGAATTTACTGAGACTTTAATTTAAAAGTTTCGTTCTTAAGCAAGCTCCAAAATTGATAACATTTCCCCATTAAATTATATGTTTAACCTCATTGATCAAACATGCCTAGTCCATATTGAGCGCTCTAAATTTCATTTAGATAAAATTTTACTTATCAAGATCTCTATTTTAAACCTTTATGATCGGTTAACTGAATATATGTGGCAACTTCAGGACTAAAGTTAGGACAAAATGTGTAAGTTACATCTGAATTAAGAGAGTGAAGAAAATTAGTTTTGATCCAAAAAAAATAACGTAATAAGAATGAAATAAGAGGCACAAAATAAAGTTAGAAAAAAGGGCTAAAAGAGCATTCTTTTGTCAACTGTCGACCCCTCAAGACGTTACGTCAAAATTTTGACAAAACCTCTTTGTCTTTTCCTAGTAATGTGTCGCATGTTATCCATCATCCATGCACTCACATCAGTTTTCCTCTACTAAATTCATTTTATAATCCAAAATTAGGAGATCTAGAAATGAGATATCAATCGTCGATCCATACATTATTTTAATTAAGTTGGAATAAAGATAACATTACAACATAAACATAATCCCACAAAAATACATAATAAGATAATTAACTTGAAGCACGTACGAGTGTTGAAAAATTAAAATGGTAGCCACAATACATCATCTATTATAACATTTGAGTTTCTACTGCCTGGATCTTGATGATTATCAGAATCTGGAGACAAGCAAATCAAGAATTGGAGATAATTAGTGCGTTGTTGTATACCCCAAACATCAAATAACTGTATATAATAACAATATCATGAAGAAGAAGAAGGAATTAAAATATTAAATAGTTCAGAATATACCAGCTTTAAATGATCTCCTTTTTGTTTCCTCTGAGATAGGGAAAAAAGGCGCAGCCCCTGAGAAATAAATTAATGTACGTGGCATAACGAAATCAATAAACAACAATGTTATGCTATAGGTTGAAAATATAATTAACTAATAAAAGTGTGCTCTCTCTAACAGCTTAAATTTTTAGATGAGATGATCACACACTTCAACATGGTATCAGAGCAGACAGAGGTTGCCACACCCAAAATTAAAAAAAGAAATTCCACGTGCTTGGCCATAAAAAAGAATCAGGCCCACACGTGAGGGACGTGTTGAAAACATAATTAACTAATAAATGTGACCATCTCATCTAAAACTCTATCCGTGGACATGTTGATCAAACAAAAACATCTTTCTTTCTGCATTCATCCTCGAGGTATAACAACTCTTTGCACCTAGGTATTCTGAGAACACAAACCATTCATTGACATGGAAAACTACCAAAAGATTGCAATCATCATAGACACTTTTAGATGAGATAGTCACACACTTCAACACTGTACAAGCACATTAATTTAATTAATTGAGAAAATTAAAAACCAAAAGTAGTATATATAGTAACATTTGAAGTTGTAAAATTACTTGAATCTGCAGAAGTTGAAGGTTGGTTTGATTCCTTGAACAACAAAAATCCCTTCTTCATTTCTGTTGCAGATGACTTTGGCATATTTAGCCAAGTCTGTCAGAAGAAAGTAATATCCAGTATAAACACCATCCACAAACATCATTAACATAGTAGACGATACAGATTCTTCTTCATCATTAAGAATTGTATCATCTGCATGGATGAAATTCTTGGAATTCACTTCCTTCCATCCACCATTTGCTTCAATTCTGATACTGTTATGAAATCTGTCGGGTCGAGCCGGAGGAACCCAAACTCTAATTTCAATATCATCTTTGCACCTATTTTCTATAACTGTAAGCTTAGCACCCATTACTATTTATTTTGTTTTATCAATACTCGTGTATGAATATTATGATGTGAAAAACTCTCCATCTTATAGTATATGATGCCAAGTATTGGGAGAAATATTACGTTGTGAAATATACAATGACATCACTAAAGTAGAATGGATAGCCATTTAAGTATATTATATTATGATGTGAAGGGAAATATTAGTAATACAAATATCACAGAACAATCAAAGCAAAAGGTTTATTGAGAGAAAAAAGAAGGGTATTACCTGCTTTGAATTTGCCGAAATCACCATTCGTGACCTAGTGAACCTAGGTCTCATGGGTGAATTTTCTAGCTTGTATAAATAATATAATGACACTATTTTCTTCTTTATGGTTATATAGTTAATTATATTCTAATTTATATTAATTTTTCAAAATATATATACATAATTTTTTCCAAAATTAATAAATATATGTACACTCACCTAGAGGGCGGATCCACCTCTTAAGAAATAAAAATCTATTTTATAGTCTCAGTATCTTTATAACTCGTCTTTTTCTTCTTACTCTTACTCCTACCCCACCGCACATCTCCAGCTAAAACTTGTCTTTTTTTTTTTTTTTTTTTTTTAAAGTACTTTATTACACAAATTAAAAAGTCAGCAAAAGCAATGTTTGTCAAATTGTCGTGCTTATTTTCTTCTCTCTCTTTAAGTATTACTTTTCTAATGTAGTTTATTTTCCTTTTTCTTAATACTTCTTTATGTCTATTTATCAAATATTAAATAGATTAATGTTATTTCAAATTTAAATTTAATTCACTATATATTTTAAAAGAATTAAATTAAACATGTGTTCTTTAACATCATAAAAATTCAATTGTACTATTTTAGGATAAACACAAATAGTTATTTAAGTCAATTAACAAATTTAAAATATAATTAATTATTTCCCCCCATTTTATCGTAACAATTAAATCTTCATGTAATTTTAAAGCACAAGTTTATTGAGAAAAAGAGAAGATACCCATATACGCCTAAAAGTCACTTTCAAGTCTGACTGAATGACCGCCAAAATATATAATGTGTAGCTATATTTATTAGTTTAGAAGTAGTTGGATTAATATGTTATTGGTATATATAAAAAGCGGCGGAAAAAAAGAATGAGTCAATATACTTTTTTTTTTTCCTTCACCCTTAAAATTCTTAAAATTCCCCAACAAACTCAGACAACGACAATCAGTTTTTGGAAATTGTAGGACTCATTTGAATTTTTAGCCTTTATGTCCTCAGGTTATCTTTTATTTGCAACGAAAAGTTGGATTTGACATATAAAATAGTAATTATTTTATTATACTGCCGATTAATTAATGTTTAATATTATATTTTGAAAATTAAAAAATAATTTTAAATTAAGAATAAAACATGAAAAGAAGTCAGAGTGCTAATAAGTGGGTAAATATTAGAAAGTTCGTAAACTTTAGATCTTGGAAAAGTTGGAATGAGAGAAAAAGGAAAAGGAGTTGTTGAGATTGATTACATCTTATTCCTTAATCTAATTAGTAGTTAGTCGACAAGTTAATTAGTAGTTAGTTATTACTGTTCATTACTGTTGATAGTTAGTTAATACTGCTTAGAGTTAGTTACTATGTTTGTTAGAATAGTTTGTTGAGATGATTCTCTTTTGTCTCCATATATTGTAAAGACTCAATTGAGATTAATTCAACAATTCAGTTTCCCCAATTCTTTAATAAGTCTCAGAACTCTTTCTTCTCCATCTCTCTGTTTCTCAAAGCTTCATCAATGGTGAACTGAGATTCACCCTAGCTTTCCTGAAACTCAACATGGTATCAAAGCCGTAAGGTTCCTCTTTCCGCATCTATCGTCTTCTTCTTCATTTTCCTTCTGTTCTCTATCATCGTTGATCTCCAGTAGCCAATATGGCTCCAAATCTCGATCAGGAAAATGCACCACCAATTCAAGTTCAGAATATACCAGTAGTTCAGGATCTACCAGTTCTATCCACCAATGCTTTCTACATGCATCCATCTGCTGGATCTTCGATCGTTCCAGTTCTCTTTGATGGATTAGGTTATCGCTCTTGGAGACGAGGAGTTCTCAAAGCATTATCAGTGAAGAATAAGATAGGATTTATCAATGGAAAAATCGTGAAACCAGATCCAGATTCAGGCAATTTCACCTAGTGGGAATGATGTGATGATATGGTCACTTCGTGGCTTCTCAATTCACTCTCAAAGGATCTCACTGATAGCTTGCAATATGTTAACAATGCAAAGGAGTTGTGGGATGAGTTAACCAATAGGTACGATCAAACAAATGGAGCAAAGTTGTATCAATTGCAATGCGAAATAGCCGAATTAACTCAGGAGAACCTTGATGTTATTGGTTACTATACCAAAATGAGGAGACTATGGGAGGAACTTACTACTTTGGACACTAGGTGCCAATGCACATGTTCATGTACTTGTGGTGGAAAAACAAAGATATACAAAGTTGAGCAGGATAGACAGCGCATTCACTTCCTCATGGGGTTGAATGAAGTATACACAGTCATTCGAGGCAGTATCCTGATGATGAATCCCTTACCTACCATGGCCCAAGCTTTCTCCATCTTAGTACAGGAGGAAAAACAGAGGGAAGTCAAACCTCATGGTAAGTTCAACCTGGAATCCACCTCCTTACATGTGAATGCTGCTAGTACTAGTACAAATTTTAAGACAAATTATGCTCCATCTAAAAGCAATTGGGGAAGTAACAGTGGTAGCAGCAATGGAGGAAATTGGGGGAATAACGGTGGAGGAAGCAGGCCTCTAAATAAGTCTCATTTGTTCTGTGATTACTGTAAGAAGTCTGGGCATACAAAAGAAAAGTACTTCAGACTCTATGGTTTTCCTGAAGATTTTAAGTTCACCAAAGGTAATAATGTTGTAGGAACAGCAGCTGCTGCACACAAAGGAAAAGGTCATGAAGGAAGTGAAGATAGATATCATGAGAAGAAATCTCCAGTTTTAACTAAGCAACATCTTGAGCAGTTGGTGAGTCTATTGGAAAATATTCAGGTCCAAGGAGGAAACAACAATGCAAACATAACTAAAGATGTTGCAAACAACATTTTTGGTGGAGCTGCAAACTTTGCAGGTATTCTAACCTGTTCCTCTTCAATTAATGATGTTGGTACATTGTCATGTAAATGTTTTAATCCCTCTGTTGACTCCTGGATCATAGACTCCGGTGCCTCAAATCACATGACTTTCAACAAGAATTTGTTAACCAATATCAGACCATTACCTTACCCTTTCCTAGTAAATCTACCAAATGGCTATAGAGTAAAAGTGACAGAAATTGGTGATGCCTGTTTGAATCCTTCCTTAACCTTGTATAAAGTTTTGTTTACTCCAAGTTTTAAGTTCAACTTGAATTTAATACATTGTTTAGTCTCTCATTTTAAAGGTGTCATTAGTTTCAATTCCTCTTCTTGTTTGATGCAGGACCCTTCAATGAAGAGCCCTCTGGAGATTGGTAGAGCACAAAGTGGACTATATTTCTTATGCTCAAAGTGTCATACTCTTTGTTCCAGTCTTAATGTTCAAGCAAATGGATCACATGATTTTTCATTGCCTGTCATTTCCAAGAGTTTAAGTACTGCAGCATGTAACTCTTTGTGTAGTAATTTTGGTTCTAATTCAACATCATGAAACTCTTTGTGTGATATTTTTGGCCTGTCTTGTAGTGAAAGAAATAAAGTTGTAGTTTCTGTTTTCAATTCTCATTCTATTTCTATTTCTGCTCATCCTTCCATATCATGCATGCCTCATGGTAATAATATTGATCTTTTATGGCACAACAGGCTAAGCCATGTACCCTTTATAAAGATGAAATGAATCTCTTTTATTCCCATACCCTTTTCACACAAACAGCCCTTTGTATGTTTTATATGTCCCATGGCCAGACAAACAAGATCCCCTTTCCCAACAAAGACCACTTCTTCTAGTAACAAACCCTTTGACCTCCTTCACCTAGACTTATGGGGACCTTACCGTGAAACCACCCACAATGGTTACAAATACTTCTTTACCATTGTAGATGATTTCAGTAGGTCAACCTGGACTCAATCCTCACCTGCAAAAGCAATACACTCAAAACTATAAAGACTTTTGTCTCTCTTGTGGAGAACCAGTTTCAAACCACTGTTAAAACTATCAGAACTGACAATGGATCAGAATTCCTCAATACTGAAACAAATGTCTACCTTCAAAATAAAGGCATAATACACCAGAAAACATGTCCATATACACCACAACAAAATGGTGTGCTAGAAAGAAAGCATAAACATCTTCTAGAAGTTGCTAGAGCATTGTTGTATCAGTCCAAACTGCCTAACAAATATTGGGGAGAGTGTATCCTCACAACAACTTATCTTATTAATAGACTTCCCAACTCAACACTCCATGACAAGACTCCATTTGAGAAATTATATAATAAACAACCCTTGTATTCTCACCTAAGATCTTTTGGATGTCTTTGTTTTCCTACAATCACAACTCACAAAAGCAAGTTCGACCCAAGATCCACACCACACATCTTTGTGGGATATCCTTTCAACACAAAGGGGTACAAGGTTTTAGACTTGAGCACCAAAAGAATACATGTTTCCAGGGATGTGTTTTTTTGTGAAAATGTTTTTTCTTGTTCTATTTCTGAGCCAAACTCTAGTTTTGCCACAATATTAAAATAGCTCACCACAAATTCAAACATGTTGAACTCTGTTAATAGTTCTTTTAATAAAGTTAATGTGTTGGATGATGATACCATTAATAATGTCACTGATACTGCCCTGCCATTACCACCAACTCCACTTCCTTACAACAACACTTTACCACCACCCTGTGATCTTGGTGTAACAGACTTACCAAACACCATTGCACATAAAGATCAACACCACAATCTTAGAAGATCTACAAGATCACATACCATCCCTGCCTACCTTAAAGTATACCAATACTAATTACCTTCATCTAAAGCTTCAACCTCATCATCATTACCATATCATCACTTTACTCATCACACCTCCCTCACCAGTTTTAGTCCAGACAGTCAACATCTGGTTAACAATATTTAACATGACACTGAACCTTTTTCATATGAAGAAGCAGGGGCAGATCCTGCCTGGCAAGCAGCAATGACATCTAAATTTGAAGCTTTATATGCTAACAGTACTTAGGAGCTTGTTAAGTTACCTGTAGGGAAGAAAGCAATAGGATGCAAATGGGTATACAAAATCAAACACAAAGCTGATGATTCAGGCATTTGTTGCAAGCTCAAAAAGTCTCTATATGGTCTCAAACAAGCAAGTAGGCAATGGTATGATAAACTAGCTCAGGTCTTTTTCTCAAGAGGGTACACTCACTCAGACAGTGATTATTCCTTATTTTTCAGAAAGACTGGTACTTCCATTGTATTTGTAGCTGTATATGTTGATGCTATAGTATTGACAAGAACTGATGTTGGTGAGATTAGTACCCTGAGATGTTTTCTTCATGATAAATTCAAGATAAAAGATCTAGGGAAGCTCCATTATTTTTTGGGATTAGAGATCCTTTACAAGGAAACTGGAGTTTTGATTTCACAAAGGAAATTTACTATTGATTTGTTGAAAGAGTTTGATTGTTCCTCATATAGACCAGTTATGTCTCCTCTTGAGTCCATAGTTAAACTAAAGGCCAATGATGGGGTACTATTGAAGGATCCTACACACTACAGAAAGCTGGTGGGAAAGCTGAACTTCTTGACACATACCAGGATAGATATAACATTCAATGTCCAGCATCTTAGCCAGTTTCTTTAATCTCCTAGGGAACCACATCTTCAAGCTGCATATCATGTTTGAGGTATCTCAAGAGTGATCCTTGTCTATGGATTTTCTTATCACATGATAAGAACTGCGCTGTCACTACCTACTGTGATTCAGATTGGGTTGCATGCCCTGATTCTAGAAGGTCAGTGAGTGGATACATTGTGTTGATGGGAGACAATCCTATTTGTTGGAAATCTAAGAAGCAAACAACCATCTCTTTGTCCTCAGCAGAAGCTGAATACAAAGCTGTCCGGAAGGTAGTTAGAGAATTGGTGTGTCTGGAAAGATTGATGACTGAACTACATGTGCCATGTAATCTACCTATTCATGTGTTCTGTGACAGCCAGGCAGCTGTTCATATTGCAAGAAATCATGTGTTTCATGAGAGAACAAAACATATCGAAGTGGACTGTCATTTTGTTAGGAAAAAATTGCAGGAAGGTCTTATTGAACTTCACCATATGGCATATACCAACTGAGGAACAGTTAGCTGATGTTCTAACCAAGCCATTACCAAGCTCAAAGCATTCCATCATTTTGCACAAGTTGGTTGTGAGCTACTCATCTCCAACTTGAGGGGGGGGGGGGGTGTTGAGATTGATTACATCTTAGTCCTTAATCTAATTAGTAATTAATCGACAAGTTAATTAGTAGTTAGTTATTACTGTTCATTACTGTAGATAGTTAGTTAATACTGCTTAAAGTTAGTTACTATGTTTGTTAGAATAGTTTGTTGAGATGATTCTCTTTTATCTCTATATATTGTAAAGACTCAGTTGAGATTAATTCAACAATTTAGTTTCCCTAATTCTTTAATCAGTCTCAGAACTCTTTCTTTTCCATCTCTCTGTTTCTCGAAGCTTCATCAATGGTGAACTGAGATTCACCCTAGCTTTCCTGAAACTCAATAGGAGTAAGTTAGAGAAGAGGGTGAAGTAGGTAAAGAGAGGGGGAAAAAGAGAGCTAAAAATGCAGATAAAGAATAAATAAAGTGGAGTTCGAGGTTTACTTTTAGGGATGGTTTGGTACGAAGAATAAAAATAAATAGTTTTGGGATAAAAAATAATTTAGAAATAAAATTTTGGTGTCTTGTTTGGTTGTCAACTTGGAATAACTTATCAAATCATTTATACCACAGTGATGGAATAACATATCCCATGGGATAACTTGTTCCAACATAGCTAATCTTATGATAATTAATTTTGAGATAACTTGTTCCCAACCAAACGACTCTTCATAATTTTGGATTCGTGATTTTTTATTGTGATTGTTTTTTTTTTTTTTTGTGAATTGATCTTCACAAAACGTACTACTTAGTCCTTATTGTATGATTTAATTTTATGATTCTATAAGACCTAATTTCAATTAATGTTATGAAGTTGTTCATATATATATATATATTGATCTCAAAGTGCTAAACGTTTGACATTGTTTGAACCTTTTATATTGCTAAATTTAAAATACAATTGATATAACATGTGATTATTTTTTGCATGTTTAAAAGTCCAACTCTTACTTTGTTTTTTATTAAAACACGAAACTCAATATTCCACGCTATATAATTAATTAATATTTGAATGAGTTCTATTGAATTATGTTACTTTTTCTCTTTTGTATGATTAATAATATGTGCTCTTTTTGATATATATAAATAAAATAAAATAAAATCGGTAACTTTCTTTGGATATATTTTGAGTGATGAATCTATATCAAATTAATAAGTTTATGTTAATCTATGTAATTAACTTTGATTGTTGAACATTGGCTTCAGTTAATTGCAAACGATTAACGTTTAGCAAACAAATAGTAATGTATAGGTTAATATAAAAAGTGAGCTTTGAAAACTTCTATAAGATGGTTAAAATGGTTATTAATTCAATTACTACTTGATGAAGATGTTCTACAAGACTCTTTTTTTTATTGCATGGTTAGTTGCTATAAACTTTTGTTCTTAGGGTGGAAATAGGTGGATTATACAGTTAAAAAAACTATTATAAAAGTTAATATCATTTTCTTTTTTAATTTAATTTATTTTTATCAACTCTTTTGGTCATGATAAAAACAATGATGTTTTACAAGATATAACTGACCTCATTTCATATTTATGCCCTTCAACTTTGGATGTGTACAAATTGACACTTAAACTTGTATAAAATTAAACAAGTAGACACATGAGTCTTATATGACATAATACACGTAAGAGGACTCAAATTGGCATGTAGGATACCACATCGGACATGTGTGTTTATTTGTTCAACTTAATACACTTAATACAGGTTTAAGTGTGTACTGATTTGTGTAACCCAAAGTTGAAGGACATAAATGTGAAATAATTAAGTAAAGTTAAATGACACAGTTATGTATTTTGCCTTTATAAAAATATCCTCCAACGTATTAAAAGGATTTGAGAGGGCATTTTCATTCCTTTTTCTATTTCTATATGAAATAGGCCAAAATATTTTAGGATTGGATAGTCTATGAAATTATTTTGTTCTTTTTTACTATATCAGATAGCAATTCTATCATTTTACTACAACAATAATGAGATTAAATAATTTTGAGATTAGTTATTACCTCAAATTAAAAATACATATATTTATGAAAAATTTAAAAATAAAGTTTTATTATCTGTGTTGGTCCTCACTCTCTCTAAGAGAGTGGAATACACTCACTGTGCCACGTAAGCATCTAGGGAGTAAATTATTTTAGTTTTAAATTGTTCAGTGGGTGATAGAACATCCGTAAAGTTGAAGTGTGTAGTTAAAATTTCGAGTATCAATTGAGGGGTGCTTTAGACCATTTTCTATTGGAAAATTGAAGAAAAAAAGAAGAGATGAGCTCAAAGGTACGTAGATGATGACGTTATAAATATTCAGGTCACCCCTTTTATGTCACCTACTATGACTTTGTCTTCTTTGAAAATTCTTAATTAAGCAAGATCCACGATACATTATTTCAACAAATTTAACCAGGCATTGCAAGTAGTGCCGGCTGTGGGAAAATTCATAAAGATTCTCCCAATTTATGCGACATAAATGACATTTTGAGATTCAATCGAAATTTTTAAGTAATTAATGATTGTCATTTATAATACTTTTTATGTATTTTTAAAAAATATAAACTCACTAATATTTTTGAAACTTGTGGTCTAAATATAAGTGAGTGATATTTGTGCCGCTATAAAATATTATATTAAGAAAAAATTAGATATTTTAAAGTTAAATTGTTATTAAAGATAGAAATATATTATTTTTTTAATTAATTAAAAAGAAAAGTGATAAATTGGGATAAAATAAAGTAATAAAAATCAGCATACTATATTTCATTAATCATAAACTCATTTAATTAATTTGATAAAATTTTTTACCAACGTTACTAAATTTCACTTGTTTCTTAAGGTATTATTTTTTATTTATCCAAAATTTTGATTAGTTCCAACTTTTCAAAACTACTGGTTCTCTATTTAAAATAACAAAGCTACTATTGAAATGCATAATATTATGTAAAGGAAGTTGTGTATTTAACGCGCGTGTCTTACAAAGCCAACCTAGAACTACACTTTCATGCGTTAAAAAGGTAATCACGCGCGTAGCTTAGATGCAATGATTTTAGGTGGGTTCTACAAAGTTAAAGGGCACATTAATAAATACAGTAATATGGTCTGGCTTTTTGGTCTCACAGGGGGAAGGTATCACCATCACAGTCTGTAGTACAACCCAAATAAAGCAGTTAATTTGAAAAATGTCAAAATTGTCCTTTGGTCGGCAAGCATCCATGTTGACGAGGACCTGCTTGCTGTAGCCTCTTTAATATATTAATAATATAGTTAATTTAATTTAGCTATCATTGATTTTGTCACATCAACTCTTACATCAAATTACTAAATTAGTACCATGATGTTTAACCTCTAGTCTATTATATTCTCTTTACTTGTATACATAAATCACACCCCTTTTACACAAAATTTCAAGAATCAAAGTCCCATAATAAGAAAAGTTCTTAACTAAGCTTGTTCAAAATAAAGCTGTTATGTTAAAAAAAATGGAGGGTGGTGAAAATATTTTGAGGGTGAGTAGTGCACGTTTGTGTGGCTCAAATGTATGGAGAAATAGTGCTATGGATGTGTTTTCAAGGTCTTCTTCAAGAGAAGATTACGATGATGAAGAGGCGTTAAGATGGGCTGCTCTTGAAAAACTCCAACTTATCGTCGTATAAGGAGAGGCATTCTCTTAGAAGAAGAAGGACAATCTAGAGAAGTCGATATAACAAAGCTTGATTTGATCGAAAGGAGGAATCTTTTAGACAGGCTTGTCAAGATTGCTGATGAATATAATGAGACGTTGTTGATGAAGCTCAAACAGCGCATTGATATGCGCAAACTTTAAGCTCTTTTAGTTTAAATTTTGTGAGAAAAAAAATGACTTCAATCCTATCAAAGAAATCTTGGAGATGTTCAACTCATTAGACTAGTTTTAAAGGTCTGGTGTTTGGTCTCCGGACAATGTTTTCTGTAGGAAAATTGACTTTAGTCGTATCAAGCAAACTCATAAAGATGTTGTAAGTCGTTAGACTAGATAGTTTTCATGTGGTTTTTAATTTGGATACTACGTTTATGCGCTAATTTCATCTTTATGATCTTATATATAATTTTGATTCGATTTATGATCTTATATATAATTTTGATTTATGATCTTATGTATAATTTTGATACTACGTCTATGCGCTAATCTCATCTTTATTCCAACTTCATCAAAATGTATGGATCAAAGATTAATATTTCATTTCTCCTTCTGCACTAGATCTTATTGTTAAAATTCTCATAACTTTTCTCCCTTACATTTTATAAAATTTGAACAACACGTATGAAAGGAAATAAATTAACTAATTGACATTCCAATGTTCCTAAGATTTCACTGAATCATCCCTAGTTAGATGAAAATTCACTCTTAGAAAATATAGAATTAACTATGGAATTTATCGGTAATTTTTAGTTGATCTATAGCTAATTTGTAGCTAAGTTATTTTGCACCGTCTTAAAAGATGCCAAATTACCAAAAGGGTGTGCCTCTAATATATCAAGTCGTGTTCAAATTGAAGAGAAGAAAGTATCAGGATACAAAAGTCATGATGCTCATTTCATAATGCATTACTTGCTCCACGTTGCAGTCAGAAAAGTGTTACCCAAGAATGTATCTATGGTCTTGATTAGGTTGGGGAGTTTTTTTAGAGCCATATGTAGCAAGGTTATAAGAAGAAGTGATCTTGATAAGATGAAAGCAGAAATCATAGATATTGAATGCAAGCTTGAAAAGATTTTTCCTCCATTTTTTTTTTATATAATGACACATTTGCCTATCCATCTAGTAGATGAAATTAAGCTTGGAGGCCCAACTCATTTGCGTTGGATGTATTTTACTGAAAGAATTATGTGTAACTTCAAAGGGCTTGTTCATAATCGAAGAAATCCAGAAGGATCAATAGTAGAAGGTTTTTCAGCTATAGATTGTTTGAACTTCTGCTCGATACACCTACCTAATACGGTGAAGACAAGATTAAGTAGGTATCAAACGAAGGATAATGAGGACATTCAAATAGAGGAAGGTGATGTTTCACCTTTATTTCCTAAGACAGGTCATCCAATCGGAAGTGAGAATATAAGGAAAGGCAAATCTATTAACATGGAGCAGCATGAGTGGTTTGAAGCACATCGATATACCTTGTTCCATACCGGAGATGAACAAGTAGAGACATTCATCAAGTAAGATAAAATAGTAGTTTGTTTTTAAACATCATTTAAATGTTATGATAATGTATTTCAAATTTCATTTCATTTATAAATACACATTGATTAAATTACATTACATGCTTACAGGGAACATAAGAGTTTAATTGATAATCGTACTAGAGGAAATGCATGGGTAAAAGCACGGGTCCATAGTAGAGAATTTGGCGATTGGTTTAGGGACAAAGTTAAAAAATATTGAAGTGTCCAATCATTTAAGATGGCTAGCTAAAGGGCCTAACTTTGTGGCAAAAAGATATACTGGATATTTCATTAATGGATATCGATTTCATACGAAGACACGAGATGCCCCTTGCAAAACTCAAAATAGTGGAGTGACTTTGTCAGCAACAACGGATAGTTTTGCTAGTGCTAGGGACCAAAATCCTATCGATGGAATGGTTATCTATTATGGAATTATTCAGGATATCATTGAGATTGATTATTGGGGTTGCTTTAGTGTTGTATTTTTTAAATGTGATTGGTTTCATAATGAAGTCGATGAATATGGATTGACTCGAGTATACGTTAACAAAAACTGTAGTACAGATGATCCTTTTGTACTAGCATCTCAAGTGCATCAAGTTTTTTATTTGGAAGACCCAATTGAGGAAAAAAATTTATTATGCAAGAAACAAAGTCCCAGTGGATTTGTATGATTTGGAGGAAGAGAGTTGTCTTAATATTGAAGAAACATTTTGGAGAAAGCCTAATGATGATATTGGTTCATCAAAAAGATTACTTGATGTAGATGCTAGATGGTCGAGAGAAGATCTCCCTGTTGATATCATCGATGTTCCTTCCATTTCATTATTCTTCTTTCTACAGTTTCTCTGAGCAATCTTCAACATCACAGTGGACTAGCAAAGCACCAGGTTCTTATCTCTTTATTAAGGTCCAAAACACCATGTTCCTATCTCTTTATTATGATTGTTTGAATATTTCTTTGTTAATACTTCTCTTTACATCTTCTGTCATTTCTTTGAAATCCCATTGAGTTTAAGTAGCAGGCTTTCAAAAGTTAGATTTCAAACTAGTTCAAACTAATTTTATATGTATTTTCTTCTAAGCTCTTGATAATATGTGCTGCTACTTAAGGGTACATTTTGTTTTCAGCTCTTTGTTTCATAAAACTGATATGATTATTCAATAGAGTTAAACATTTGGTTTCAAAGTTTACTGATAAAAAATGTTATTTGTAAGACTTTGGTGAATAGTACAACTTCTGCAACTTCTGTAGTCCTATTTTTACATAGGCTTGAATAGTCATGAGTCAACAAGAACCTTCAAAGAGAAACAAAAAAGCAAAAAATAAGACATTCACTAAACCAGGATCGTTATCATTCTTGGCAAATAAGAAACGACAGTTATTGACAACAAATGAAATTGTTCAAGCTATAGAGTGTAAGAAAGGACATTTGCTTAAATTACTTGAAGTACAACAACCAGTAGCACCACAATCTGAAGCAAATAGACAATCTGTAGAGGAGCAGCTTGTCTAGGAGCTGCCTTTCGTGGATCAAGTGCAAATGAATTCTGTCACGCCTCAAACAGATGACCAACCTGAAGAACAAGGTAACATATAAGCTTAGAAACTTATTAAATGTATCCATGATTTCTAATTATATTTCTTGTATTTTTTTATAGCTGAAGACGTTTTCACTTAAAATAAAAGAGGTAGAACGCAAATGCATAATGTACATGCCCGAAAAGAGTGTAAATTGATCCTACTGAATAGGGAAAATCAGCATGTTGGTCCTACTGATGATGTTGTCATAGAATTAAGTAGCTTCCTAGGAACATTGGCTAGAAATGCGACTCTTTGCCCATTTGATATATTAGATTGGAGAAGCATGAACACTAAACAAGATTTATGGGATTATACCAAGGTTTGTAGTTTACAATATTAAATTATTTGTAAATGTATTTTACTTCTACTGGCTAAGCGAATGACACAAAATTATAGGAGAAATACATTATTCTTGAAGCTGCGTACAATTGAACTATGGTAACAATTCGAGAGGCTTGGAGAAGACATAGAATTGATTTGAAGATGACTTATTACGATCCATATGATAATGATGAAGTTCGAATGGCAAAAAGGCCTGGTCATATTCCAGAATGTCAATTTAGAGAGCTCCTCAAATATTGGAAGTCTGAAAAATTCAAGGTAGAAATGTAGTTCAAAATATCAAATTTTTAGGTTACTCATTTCGTGATCTCTTTTGTGATATCGTTGTTGCTGCTGCTTTATTTTTTCTTTTACTTTCTCTTCTCTGTTGTAATATGTTACAACTTCTTTCTTCATTGGTGTGGTAGTCACAATTAAACAACTTGTTTATAAGACACATTATTGATTCACTCATGTTGTGAGTTTGATAATTGTTAAAAAAGAAATATTGAGATATTGACCTCGTCTAGTACACTATATAGCACTAATATGCCTTCGATTAACATTATTGATTCACTTCTTTGCAGAAAATGTCTGAAACAAATACTAAGAATCGAAAAAAGCTGAGGAATTCACACACTGCTGGCAAAAAGAGTTTCGCTTTAGTCCGTAATAAGCTGGTGTGTTCTCTTATTTACTATCTAGTCTTCACATGACATTTAAATAATTTTTTATATACATTGAAATGTGACTAGGAGAAATAAAAGGAGACAATATCATCTAAGGATCTCTTTGTGGTTACAAGAACAAGAAAACCTGGGCGTTTGTACAAGGCTTCGAATAAAAATACTACAAGTAAAATTTTATGAGTACTGTTTATTTTAAATTTTTTAATTGAGATCAGTCATTTATTTTAAATTTTAATTTATAAGATTGTGTTTGTTGGATATGCTTTTGTAGGCAGAAATGGAGGAAATTGAAAAACAAATTAGCACAAATAGCTAGTATGTTGATGCATTTTCAACTGTCATGGGTCCTGAACATCTAGGATGCCTAAGACTATATGGAGTAGGAGTTACAAAGACTACTTTGAAAAAAAAAGTTGACAATTCGGAATCAACTTTAAATGCAACAACTGATGGAATGCAGCAAATGTAAGAAAGGATATAGAAAATGGAAAAACAAATGGAGGAACAAAAGAAAACTGTGCGACAAGAAGTTATTGCAGATGTAATTGCATAATTTAAGCATGCAGTATTAATTGATCCTAACATACTGGCAGCATTGCCCATTTCTTCACCAAGCGAACGTACTTCTGTTCAAGGGGCTGAGCAAGGTTGGTGTCGCTAATTCTATGTTTTGAGTTTTTCTTCTTCTTCTTTATGTTTCTCTTGCAACTCTATTTCCTTTCTCTATTGCGACTTTGTTTATTTTGCTATTGCGACTCTTTTTTCTTGCTCTTCTTCTTCATTTTCCTTTTGATGGTGACGTGGAGGGTTAAACCAAAGACCTTTCATGAGTTACTACAAGTACCAGTCTCGCAACAGTATTGGCGCAAAAGGATCGGTCCTTCACTTGCTGATCGTTCGCGAGTCGAACTCGCTCTCTTGCCACGCAGTTTAGTACAATTTACGTTGGAGGTTCAGTTGGTGACTTTCTTTGCCTGCTCAATGCAAATGTGGGCATTGTGCAGATTATTTTGTGCAGATTATGCTGAATTGTGCAGATTATTATTGTGAAATTTTTAGAGTTCTAGCTAAAATCTGCAGAAATTTTTGAATGTGCTCTGAAAATGAGAATGTGCTGAAAACTATATTTTTATTTTGAAGTGTAATGTACTAAATTGTGAAGCTTATTTGTGGGAAATTGTGCTGAAACAACACAACTTAAACCTATCCAAAAAGAATATTACACATAGAATAGTCTGCTTGAATAGGATAAGAATTCAAAATTTCATAGAGACATCTATGATACCTCCAAGAGCAAGGATCGGGGAGGATGTTTGATTCTTTTCAATTTTTTCTTCCTGAAATTAGTCAAAGCCAATTTTTCTAAAACATGGCTTCCTTTGGCAAACATGGGCAGCTGCTGGTAGGGGTAATTGTTGTAGAATGTTGGAGTTATGACTTCATTTAGATAGGAAGTCAGCTGTACAGTTTGCCTCTCTATATATGTGATTGCACTTGAAGATTTCCAGCTGATTTGTGAGCCTTTGAAGGTCCTGAATACACTATTAGAGTGTCAATGGAGGGTGGCTGCTGTGAGCCTATAGTTAAGGCTGGTAAACGGACAGGACCGAATCAACAGGACTGGTTTTATCGGAACCGGTCCTCGTTACCAGATTTTGTTACCGGAACCAGTTTTAGCGGAAATTTCCAAAGGTTCCGTCCGGTCCATTAGTTACCGGATTGGAACCGTACCGGAACCGGTTCTTACCGGATCATTGTGTATCGATAATTTTTTTATTTTTTTATTAACCTTAATTATTATATAATATCATATTATTAATTAATAAAGTTATATTATTAAAAAACTTCAATTTAAAACTTTAAACTTTAAAGTTACTTTAAAGTTTCAATTGAATTTAAGTTTAAAATTGACTTTAAATTTTAAAGTTTATATTGAATTTAAAGTTTAAAATTGACTTTAAAGGTTAAAGTTTATATTGAATTTAAAGCTTAATCCTTAAAATTCAATTTTATATTAAAGTTTAAACTAATATTAAAATAGTTGAAAATTAAATTTCTAAAATGACTTGGATTAAATATAAGAGACTATTTTAAAAGAAAATCAAGGTGAATAGCCGTATATTTATTCAAATAAATAAATTGTACAATACAAATATTAGAAAGAGACAAAGAGTACATAATCTAGGTATTGAATATTAATTATTGTACTAACAATTGAAGCTTTTTTTAAAATCTTTTTGTAACTTTTGTATCATTTCAAAAGAAACATTTTTTGGAACTTGTATTAGTCGTTCTTCTTTCGTTGCTTTCATACCATCATCACTATTATCACCAAATATCTCATCTATTTCGTCTTCTATTTGGCTATTTAATTGTGGTAGTCCGGTATTTCTTCTTTCGGCATTGACCCAATCTCGAAACAACATCGATATTTCCAAACTATCATTTGCTAATGAATATCGATGATCTCTAATCATAAATCTCGCCGCACTAAAGTCTTGCTCCGAAGCGACCGATGATGCTTGAATCGCTAGCACATCTCGAACAATCCTAGCAAGGGTCGGAAATTGATTTTCACGATTCTTCCACCATACTAATATTGGAGCTTGAAGTTGTCCTTCTTCATGCCTAATCTTTTCCCGTGCCTGATTGAAATATAATTCAAAATCATTATTAGTAAATGATTCAAGCTCAAGATAATCATCTATCCAATCATCCGTATCATCGCTTCTAAGTTTACAAGATGGAGGTTCAACTATTGGAATATGTTTTTCCATATATTTATATGTATTATATAACTCTCTAGCTTTTATATATATGCTACTTTTACAATTTTCAACACTAGGAGTTTCATCATCTTTAATTTCTAAATTTGCATAAATCTTTTCAACCATTCTTTCAACACCTTTTAATTTGTAATTTGGGTTGAAAGTAGTAGCAATCAAATAGATTTGAGGAATAGGAAAAAGATATTTTTTGAATTTTTCAATCATAAAAGCAAGGGAATCTTCAAATCGATCTTTTCCTTTATATTTTGCAAATTCAGATGAAATAACACAAATATTTACTAAAATAGAAGAAATAGTTGGATAATATTGACCAGAAGCAACATTTGTTGCTTTATAAAAAACACTTGAAAATTCAATAAGTTCTTTTGTATTTTCCCAATCTTCATAGCCAATTCTCAAATTCGAGTCCACATTATGAGCATTAAAATCTAATTGTACCGGCTCTTGATAAATATAAGCAACTTGAAGCATTTCAAATAAAGAATTCCATCTAGTGCATACTTCTTTTGGAACTTTTCTATATTCAAGTCTACATTCTTTACAACGATTTTTAAATTCTATAATTCTAGCTTTTATTTTAGCTTTAAAAATTCAATTACAAGCAAATCTAATTTTTTCACAAGAAATTCCAAATTCAGAAATACCATATTTTACTATCAAATTATACACATGTGCTGCACACTTAATATGAAAAGAATCATTATCAATTTGACAAAGTCTACATTTTAAATAATCAATAGCTTTTAAATTATTAGAAACATTATCTAAAGTGACACTCATTATTTTATCACATATTCCATAAAATTGTAAAATAGAGCCTATTTTTGTTGTTATATAAGCACCGGTTTTAATTTCTTCAACATATTTATATCCTAATATTCGTTTTTGCATGTTCCATTCATGGTCAATCCAATGGACAATAATTGTAAAATAATCATTATCATTAGGACTACGTCTCATATCAGAAGTAATAGATAATCTACCATCATAATAAACAAATAAACAACGAAGAAAATGACAATATTCTTTTTTATATTTAAAAAGATCACTTTTAATTGTACTTCTTGGAATACATTCATAATCTGGGTTATACAATTTCCGAATATACTGAATAAAACCAGGATGTGAAGGAAATGAAAAAGGCAAACCACAAACAGCAACTATTTTTGCTAATTCTCTATGATCTTTTTCTTTACTATATGTGTGGTGTGTGCTTCGGCTAGCCGGATTAGTCATATTTAATACACTTTGAACCATATTAGAACCTCCAACCCCATAGAATTTTCAGGTATGAGTATTCCATTTCTATTAGCCCTTTCTATATCATCTAGTCGAGCAAATTCTTTATTACACTTTCTCAAATTTGTTCTTAGTCGTCCCGTTCCCCCTTGTGTACCCATAGTTGTATGTTTCATGATCAATTGACATTTCGTGCAAGTAACAGTAGTTTTTTCCTCATTTTGTACCAAAAATTTCAATACTAAAGATCTTTTCACACGTATAGCGGTCTTTGAAAAAGTAGGTAAAGAGGGAACTTCATCTTGTTCTGGTAATTCGGTAGCCGAACTAGTAGGGGTAGGAGTCTCATCATCTTCTTCATTTATTTCTACTTCCTCATCTAATTCTTCCTCAAAATTAGTAAAACATTTATTTAAAATTTCATGATCTACTTTATTTTCGTAATTAAATTCAATAGGTCGTGAGTCTCGTGTAAAAGAAGTTTCATCAACATGAGTATAATCATTAGTATTAATTCTAAATCTAGGAGGTGGCAAATTTTTAGAATTAGAACTACTTCCTCTTCCCCTATTATTTTTTCTTTCCGACATCGGTCTTTTACCACTATATTTTTCCAAATTCATGTTCAAGTCTAAAATAATTAATATTATGAAAAACAAGCAAATATAATATTATAAAAAAAATAAAATAACTTAATTAATAAATAAATAAAAAATTAAAGTTGGAACGAATGTACCGAACGTCTACATAAAAGTAGACGTATAACCAAAGCCGGAATTGAGAGATGCCAATTGAAGCTTCCGATTTACTTCAAATAAATCTTCAAAATTCGAACTCCAAGTCAATATCACAAAATAATAATTATGAATTTATGAGAGATTGAAAATTAAGAGATTTTATAAGATATTAATGAAATAGTTTGAGAATTTGTGATTTAAATGAAAAAAATGAATATATTTGTAGTGTTAAGGGGTAGAGAGGGGTGGGGGGCTGTTTGGAGCCGTTTTGGGCCCCAGTCCAACGGCTCTATAACGTTCAACTTAAAAAAAAATAAAAAATTAAATTGACCGTTGAACCGGACTGGAGGTGGTTTTTACCAGATCGGAACCGATTCTTACCGAACCGAATTAATCGGATAAAAATCCTGGTTCCATTTTGGTACCGGTTCCGATACCTATAAGATCGGTTCCTTATCAGTTCAATCGGTACTGGACTTACCGGTACGGGAACCGGACCGGATCGGACAAAAACCGATCCAATTGCCAGTCTTAGCCTATACCCATGTTGTATGCACTAGTCCATCTTTATCTCTTATTACTTCTTGTGCCTCCATTGAAAGATTGACTTATCAAGCTCTGAAATGAGTGGTAAATGATCAATCAATCAAGTATCTTTCATTTTCAAACTATTTGGGGTCAATATATGACTAAAGCTATTCCTCTCTATTTGTATCCATTTCATTTCAATATTGGCAATTCTCTAAAAGAAGTTGTCCAAGTCCTACACTTATTCCCACATAGACATACAAGTTTCTACAAACAACAACAATACACCTAGTGTAATCCCTACTAGTGGGGTCTAGCAAGTGTAGGAGACAGACCTTACCCCTATCTTTGTAGGGTAGAGAGGTTCTACTGAACTGAAAGTATTCCTGACAGGCACCAGATTTAATGTAACAGTAAAAACAACAACTAAACCTTAATTTGAACTAGTTGTCACTGTCCATATGGTTCCTTTGCTTCCATTATCTTCTATTATTAGCTAAATCCGCATTGGTTCCAATAAATCATAGGATTTTTCAGATAGCCTCCTTCTATTTGATGCTATGTCTACCTTATCCTCTTTAAGCACCTTTAATAATCATAATGTCACACCTACAACAAACCAATTCAACATGGTCAAACCATCTTCAGTGATATTTTTTCTCATGTTATCCTTTATGTCAAATCTGATGCAGTTGTTTCAAGATTTGACCAACCTTGTTCAACTGCATATCCATATTAGTTTGTGCATTTCTAAACATTCATCTTCTAGATATATTTCAGTATTGAGACAGTACATTCACTTCAATATAACATTGTTGCTCCTGCAACCATTCTGTAAAATTTGCTCTTACTTTGTTGGGCACTGTATTCAATGAAAATCTCTTCGTAGCTCTACCCATTGTTCTCACACTTGTAACTGCTCATTTGAACTATCCTTTAGCGTATTTATATTTGATATGGATTCTTTATTTTCAAACTACTTTACTGGCACTATCATATGCTTTCTCTAGTTCACCAAATATCACGTAGATTTCAGTCTATTTGTACGAATTTTTAAAAATCTTAACAAAGTACTCTGCTGTTACAAGACTACCAGTTATGAACAATTGTCACGACCCAAGCCTAGGGCCTAGACGCGACCGACGAATGGGGAACCCGAAGGAACCCCAAACAAGCCTCATGGCATATCATTACACATCCTTGGTCGCGGAAGCAATTAAAATGACCATAGGCGATAAGCATAATCAAGGGAAAATCGGGACTAAGGGAAGAAGAAAAAAAAAGGGGAGAATAATACATAAAGACCATAGATGAGTCAAGCTCAAGCAAAATACACAACTTGTCCAACACCACCTCTAAACATGGATACTTAGCAGGGGCCGAGACAAATTACCGGGCTCACTCTCATAGTCAATACATAATTAAAAGGAAAAGTCTTATACATAGCAAGAGATTATAAGCAACGTCCCCGGAATAGAGGACTTACCAATAAGCTCGATAGGAAATCGAATTAGCCACGCGGAGGAGGATGGTCAAGCGGTGCTCCGGTCCCTACATGATGACATCATGTAGGCATAGAGTATGCATTAGTACATTTGAATGTACTAAGTATATGGGATGCAATGCAATGCAACAATAGATGGACATCATAGGCAAAATGCATAATCGTACCCGATAGATAGCATATTAATGAGATGATATGTATAATGATGCTTATATAAAAATCATATTTAGTAGGGCGTAGTACATCTGTAGTGAGTGACAATATAGTATTTCCAAGGCCTACCACCCCCTTGGAGAGGCGAAAGAGGTACAAACCCCTCAATTTGGTTACCCGGGCCTACCACCCCCCGAGCTAGGGACCAAGGTACCAACCCCTCGATATGGTTATGCGGGCCTACTACCCCCCGTACTAGGCAACCAAGGTACAAACCCCTCGATACGATTATACGGGCCTACTACCCCCCGTACTAGGCAACCAAGGTACCAACCCCTCGATACGGTTACCCGGGCCTACAACCCCCCGAGCTAGGCTTGGTCGACTCACAACACTATATAGAAAAAATCATATACATGTATCCATTTCATCATCATTTCAATAATTATATAACCATCCGACTCATATGACGCACATTGGACCTTCCATTTCCTAAGAATTCTATAAATGACATTGTATCAAACATATGGTGGGCTACTTGTTCATGTAAATAAAATCATGTGTTTCAAGAGTACTAAGTCCAACCAATTCCAAAATCCATATAAATCAGTCCACCAACAACATATATATATATATATATATATATATATATATATATATATCAACCTTCATAATTTGATTATGGAAGCATGAAAACCATAAACATCACATAATAATACCATTTCATGAAAATATGCAAAATAGACCTTAATAGGGTGTGTAGTAGTAATTTCATACTCAATAGTTCATAAATAAACATAAGGACCATAAACTTGAAGTAGTAATAGAGGATAAATGGTTGTACTTGTGGAAAGGAAGGTTTCCACAATCAAACCCACATACCTCAACTTTGGAGAATTCTTGATGAAGATTGGAATGGAGAATTGCTTGAGATTGAATCTTGAATCCGGAATTAGAGCTTGAGATCCTTGAATTTGGTTGAGGATCTTGGTGGAATTTTTGGAGAGGGTTTACAGAGTGCTTTTGAGTGTTTTGAAGTTAAATGACTAAGTATGGGATATGTTCTCTTTTTATAAAAAAAACGTTCCAACACTTAGTCTCAAAAATGAGGCTGAAAAAAAAAATAGCTTACTGGAATTTTCGGGTCTGCCCAGACAGGTTTTACGAAAACGGTCATAACTCCTTCATCCTAACTCGGAATGAGGTGAAACAAATTGCGTTGGAAATCTAACTCATAGAGCTTCAATTTTGATAGTTTGAGCTCCTACCAGTTCCTTGTGTGCTAAGAGATATGCCCCTTTAAAGTTGACCTCAAAATCGCATTTTTTGGGATTTTCAAATTTTGATACAGTTGCTCTAAAATTCGGGTTAGACCCATTTCCCACTCAATTTGACCCCCTGAATAAGAATATGAAGTCAAATTTCCGAAATGATGCATGGATTTTGAGATATATGGAAATTACAATTATAGGTGTTTCCGAAGCACATTTTCGGGCATTTTTGGGGTCGTTTCAATATCTCCCCCTTGGGAACATTCGTCCCCGAATGTCAAAGAAACACACATGAGAGACACAAACATGGCAAATTCAGCCCACATAAGGATGCAACAATGCACTTATACCTCATTTCAAAAACTTCAACATAGTTGTAAAACTACAATGAACTTGTTAACTTAAACATGAATGTATGGAATGACATAGGGGCTGAACTTAAGACTTGAGAATTTATAAAGGACTTAGATCAATACCTTAGGCTTGAGTGGAGTGGAAAAGATAAGGATATCGCTTTTGCATGTCCGCTTCGGCCTCCCAAGTAACACTTTCAACTTGTTGATTTCTCCAAAGGACCTTAATGGAAGTCACATCTTTGTTTCTCAACCTCTTCACTTGTCTATCTAAAATCTGGACCGGAACCTCTTCATAGGTCAAATTATCTTCAACAACACCCACAACATCAAGAGGCACAATGGCATTCGGATCACCCACACACTTCCTCAACATAGACACATGAAATATCGGATGAACCAAATCCATTTCGCTAGGTAATTCCAACTCATAAGCTACCTTGCCAATTCTCCTCATCACCTTATAAGGACCCACGTATCTTGGGCTCAACTTGCCCTTCTTATCAAAACGAACCACACCCTTCTTGGGTGACACCTTCAAATAGACCCAATCACCAACTCGGAATTCAAGAGCCCTTCTCCTCACATCGGCATAGGACTTTTGGCGACTTTGGGCCGTCTTCAACCTTTCTCTAATCATCCTAACCTTCTCAAGAGCCTCCATAACTAGATTTGGTCCTAACAAGGCCACCTCACCAACCTCAAACCACCCAACCGGTGATCTACAACGCCTCCCATAGAGAGCCTCAAAAGGAGCCATACCGATGCTAGAATGATAACTATTGTTATGAGCAAACTCAATCAATGGAAGATGATCATGTCAACTACCCTTAAGTTCCAATACACAAGCCCTAAGCATATCCTCAAGTGTTTGGATAGTCCTTTCGGCTTGTCCAACCGTTTGCGGGTGAAAGGTCGTAGTAAGCTTAACTCTCGTACCTAGACCCTTTTGAAAGGACTTCCAAAAGTGTGAAGTAAATTGAGTACCACGGTCCGATATGATGGATAGAGGAATCTCATGCAACCTTACCAAGTCATGAATATATAACCTTGCATAATCTTCCGCCCCATATGTTGTCTTTACCGGTAGAAAATGAGCCAATTTCGTCATACTATCAACCACCACCCAAATAGAATCAAAACCTTTTCAGGTCTTGGGTAAACCAACTACAAAATCCATATTAATTTCTTCCCACTTCCAAGTAGGAATCTCTATGTCTTGGGTTAGGCCACCCGGCCTTTGATGTTCGGCCTTGACTTGTTGGCAACTATGACAACCGGAGATGAATTTGGCAATGTCCTTCTTCATGCCTCCCCACCAATACACATCTCTCAAATCTCTATACATTTTGGTAGAACCGGGGTGGATGGAGTAGGAAGAATTATGAACCTCCTCAAGAATTTTCTCCCTCAAACCATCAACACAAGGCACACATAACCTACCTTAGTACCTAAGGGTACCATCTCCCTCTTGGGAGAAAACTTTCACCCTGCCCTCTTTCACCAAGGCCTTCAATTCTAACAAGAAAGAGTCAAGATCTTGTTTTGCTATCACTTCATCAACCAAAGAAGACCTAGCACCATCAACAACAACCACACCACCATTACCAACCTCTTCCAACCTAACCCCAAACCTAGCCAACCGATGCACCTCCCTAGCCATTTCCCTATCACCAATATCAACATGAGCTAGGCTACCCATAGAAACCCTACTA
Organism: Solanum commersonii; assembly: GCA_029007595.1. Classification (NCBI taxonomy): domain Eukaryota; kingdom Viridiplantae; phylum Streptophyta; class Magnoliopsida; order Solanales; family Solanaceae; genus Solanum; species Solanum commersonii. The sequence continues at coordinate 310,599 of JAJTWQ010000011.1, forward strand.
AAAGCATCCGCCACCACATTAGCTTTACCAGAATGATAATGCACACTCATATCATAATCTTTAAGAAATTCTAGCCACCTTCTTTGTCTCAAGTTGAGATCTTTTTTGGGTGAAGACATATTGGAGGCTCTTATTATCGGTGAACACATCAACATGTACCCCATACAAGTAATGACGCCAAATCTTTAAAGCAAACACCACCGCGGCTAATTCAAGATCATGCGTAGGATAGTTGTTTTCATGCACTTTGAGTTGTCTAGAAGCATAGGCTATCACCTTACCATTTTGCATTAGAACACAACCCAAACCAACTCTAGAAGCATCACAATACACAACAAATCCCTCAATCCCATCCGGTAGTGACAATATAGGAGCGGACACAAGTTTATCTTTCAAGGTTTGAAAACTCCTTTCGCACTCGTCGGTCCACTCAAACTTAGCCTTCTTTTGAGTCAACTTAGTCATGGGAGAAGCAATAGAAGAAAACCCATTCACAAATCTCCGGTAGTAACCCGCTAAGCCCAAGAAGCTCCTAATATCCGACGGGGTCAATGGCCTAGGCCAATTTCTAATCACATCGATTTTCTTAGGGTCTACCTTAATACCATCCCCCGACACCACATGACCTAGGAAGGCAACCTCCCTCAACCAAAATTCACACTTTTCATACTTGGCATACAACTTCTCCTCTCTCAATCTTTGCAACACAACCCTCAAGTGACCTATATGTTCTTTCTTGCTATGCGAATAAATTAAAATAACATCAATAAAGACCACAACAAAGGAATCAAGGTAAGGTTTAAAGACCCTATTCATTAGGTCCATAAAGATAGCCGGTGCATTGGTCAACCCAAAGGACATGGCCACAAATTCATAATGCCCATACCTAGTCCGGGAAGAAATTTGTCTTGGAAATGTCACACTCCCTCACCTGCACTTGATGATACCCGGACCGAAGATCAATCTTAGAGAAGTGGCTAGCCCCTTGCAATTGGTCGATCAAGTCATCAATCCTAGGAAGAGGATATTTATTCTTGACAGTGACCTTATTGAGTTGCTGGTAATCAATACATATCCTAAGGGACCCATCTTTTTTCTTCACAAACAACACCGGTGCACCCCATGGTGATTGGCTAGGCCTAATAAAACCCTTCTCCAACAAGTCCCTCAATTGTTCTTTCAACTCCTTTAACTCCGCCGGAGCCATACGGTAAGGGGGAATAGAAATGGGTTGAGTATCAGGGAGGAGGTCTATGCCAAAATCTATTTCCCTTTCGGGAGGAACACCGGAAAGGTCATTAGGAAAGACATCAAGGAATTCATTTACCACTGGAACTGACTCTATAAGAAGGGTTTTGGACTCCACATCCCTAACCCTCACAAGGTGATAGAGACACCCCTTAGAGATCAACTTACGGGCTTTAATGCAAGAGATGAACCTACCCTTGACTACTACATTTTGGCTCTCCCACTCAAGAATGGGTTCACTTGGGAATTGGAACTTGACCCTACGGGTTCTACAATCAATGGAAGCATAGTATGCATGCAACCAATCCATCCCAAGAACAACATCAAAATCGACCATGTTCAACTCAACAAGATCACAAGGCAATATTTTATGCAAGATGCAAATAGGACAATTTCTATAGACCTTGCTAGCAATAATATATGCACCAATAGGAGTAGACACCTTATATGACTCATGCAATAAGTCGGACTCAACATGAAACTTTTTGGCAACAAAGGGGGTGACAAAAGAAAGAGAGGCACCCGGATCAAGTAATGCATATACATCAAAGTCAAAGATTTTCAACATATCGGTAACGACGTCGGGGACTTCATCGACCCCTTGCCACACATGTAAAGCATAAAATCGATTGTGCCTTGGGGCACCATCTTGCCGGCCCCCTCTCCCCAAAGGAACCGCATTGGCACCTTGTGGACGAAACTCCTTACCCTTGTTGCGATTCCGAGGACAATCTATTGCCTAGTGCCCCATTTCCCCACAACTATAGCAAGCACCGGTATTTCTCAAGCACGGGCCACCATGACCCTTACCACACTTCGGGCATACATCAATAGGAACCATACCACCAACGCCTTGGGCCCTTCGAATGTCATTGGCAAACCCCCTATGGGGCGCATGAGAAAACCATTGGCCTTGATGAAACCGGCCTCCCCTTCGACTTTGGAACTTGCCCTCAAAACGGGCCCTCTTGGCCTCATGACCCCTTCTCTTCCTCAACTTCTCCTCCTCTATTTGCTCGGCATAGACCATCAAGCGGGATAAGTCCATGTCACTAATCAACATTGCGGACCGACATTCTTCACTCACTAGGTCGGACACACCCATCACGAATTTGTTCATTCTAGACCGTGAGACGGCAACCAAGTGTGGAGCATATCTTGAAAGTTGGTTAAACTTGAGGGCATACTCCCTCACACTCATAGGCCCTTGTTTTAAATTCATGAACTACACCAATTTGGCTTCCTTAAGCTCAAGAGGAAAGAATCGATTATGGAAAGCCATTTTGAACTCTTCCCAATGCACCACATAGTTTGCCCCCTTCTCTTCCTTTCATTGGTTGTACCATATTTGGGCCACCCCTTTCAGTTGGTAGGCCGCCAACTCCGCCTTATCTTTTGACCTCACGCCCATGATAGCTAATATCTTGTGGACTTCATCAATGAACTCTTGAGGGTCTTCATCTAACTTAGACCCATAGAATTCTGGGGGATTCATTCGCACGAAGTCTCTCACCCGAGATGCCGGGGTAGGAGCCTGAGGGGTTTGGGCCCTGTGGTTGGCTTGATTAGCCATAGCTTGTGCAAATAAAGTAAGGGCACCCCGAAGATCCCCATTGGTCGGTTGTTCCTCGGGTGCGCGGGCTCGTCTTCCTCTTGTATTAGGCATGATCTAGCATAGAAAGAATAACCGTTAGGGAAAAAAAACTTAATTCAACTCTACCGCACGACTTAGAACATGAAGAAGGGAAACATTTCCTAAAACGTCTCATAGCCTCCTACTCATAATTGTGGTGCACAAAACAACCATGAATCGGACTCTAATCAACGCGGTGTGTTGGACTCCGAGGATCTATCAACCTAGTGCTTTGATACCAAGTTTGTCACGACCAAAGCCTAGGGCCTAGACGTGACCGGCAAATGGGGAACCCAAAGGAACCCCAAACAAGCCTCATAACATATCATTACACATCCTTAGTCGCGGAAGCAATTAAAATGACCATAGGCGATAAGCATAATCAAGGGAAAATCGAGACTAAGAAAACAAGAAAAAAAAAAGGGAGAATAATACATAAATACCATAGATGAGTCAAACTCAAGCAAAATACACAATTTATCCAACACCACCTCTAAACATGGATACTTAGCGGGGGCCGAGATAAATTATCGGGCTCACCCTCATAGTCAATACATAATTAAAAGAAAAAGTCTTATACATAGCAAGAGATCATAAGCAACGTCCCCGGAATAGAGGACTCACCAATAAGCTCGATAGGAAATCGAATTAGCCACGCGGAGGAGGATGGTCAAGCGGTGCTCCGGTCCCTACATGGTGACATCATGTAGGCATAGAGTATACATTAGTACATTTGAATGTACTAAGTATATGGGATGCAATGCAATGCAACAATAGATGGACATCATAGGCAAAATGCATAATCGTACCCGATAGATAGCATATTAATGAGATGATATGTATAATGATGCTTATATAAAAATCATATTTAGTAGGGCGTAGTACATCTGTAGTGAGTGACCATCAATATAGTATTTCCAAGGCCTACCACCCCCTTGGAGAGGCGAAATAGGTAAAAATCTCTCAATGTGGTTACCCGAGCCTACCACCCCCCGAGCTAGGGACCAAGGTACCAACCCCTCAATATGGTTATACGAGCCTACAACCCCCTGTACTAGGCAACTAAGGTACAAACCCCTCGATACGGTTATACGGGCCTACTACCCCCCGTACTAGGCAACCAAGGTACCAACCCCTCGATACGGTTACCCGGGCCTACAACCCCCCGAGCTATGCTTGGTCGACTTACAACACTATATAGAAAAAATCATATACATGTATCCATTTCATCATCATTTCAATAATTATATAACCATCCGACTCATAGGACGTACATTGGACCTTCCATTTCCTAAGAATTCTATAAATGACATTTTATCAAACATATGATGGGCTACTTGTTCATGTAAATAAAATCATGTGTTTCAAGAGTACTAAATCTAACCAATTCCAAAATCCATATAAATCAGTCCACCAACAACATATATATATATATATATATATCAACCCTCATAATTTGATTATGGAAGCATGAAAATCATAAACATCACATAATAATACCATTTCATGAAAATATGCAAAATAGACCTTAATAGGGTGTGTAGTAGTAATTTCATACTCAATAGTTCATAAATAAACATAAGGACCCATAAACTTGAAGTAGTAATAGAGGATAAATGGTTGGACTTGTGGAAAGGAAGGTTTCCACAATCAAACCCACATACCTCAACTTTTGAGAATTCTTGATGAAGATTGGAATGGAGAATTGCTTGAGATTGAATCTTGAATCCGGAATTAGAGCTTGAGATCCTTGAATTTGGTTGAGGATCTTGGTGGAATTTTTGGAGAGGGTTTAGAGAGTGCTTTTGAGTGTTTTGAAGTTAAATGACTAAGTATGGGATATGTTCTCTTTTTATAAAAAAAACGTTCCAACACTTAGTCTCAAAAATGAGGCTGAAAAAAAAAATAGCTTACTGGAATTTTCGGGTCTGCCCAGACAGGTTTTACGAAAACGGTCATAACTCCTTCATCCTAACTCGGAATGAGGTGAAACAAATTGCGTTGGAAATCTAACTCATAGAGCTTCAATTTTGATAGTTTGGGCTCCTTCCAGTTCCTTGTGTGCTAAGAGATATGCCCCTTTAAAGTTGACCCTCAAAATCGCATTTTTTGGGATTTTCAAATTTTGATACGGTTGCTCTAAAATTCGGGTTAGACCCATTTCCCACTCAATTTGACCCCCTGAATAAGAATATGAAGTCGAATTTCCGAAATGATGCACGGATTTTGAGATATATGGAAATTACAATTATAGGTGTTTCCGAAGCACATTTTCGAACATTTTTGGGGTCGTTTCAACATCACACATACATGATGGTGACCATTTTGGTATTTCTTTTGTTCCTTTGTTCTCTGATTTGGTAACAAAACAGAGAGAACTAGCTGAAGGTAGTTGTTCTGGTTGGAGAGGGATGTATGATATTCTTTACACCGTCTCCAGTTGGGATGAGATACATACATTCATTTTGGGAATATAGACTTCCAACTCTCCATGCTGAAGCATCTATGGCAGCAATGAAGGTGTGGAAAAGTTTGAGATTAGTCCATACTCCATATATATATAGTTTAATGTTATTTGAGTTTACTGAGTTTATATGTATGTCTTAGATATAGAGTAATAAATTTGTAATATATGACTACTGTGGAGCTATTAAGCGTTTGCGAAAAAATTGCTAAATTATTTATATTTTTTCTAATTGTATGTAGGTGATGAAATCGAAGAAGGCGATGAAAGCAGTAGTGAAGACTTGACATATAAGTTGAAATATTGTTAATGCTAACTTTACTGATGTTCTAGAAATCTTTTATTTTTGAAGATTGAAAACTGTGTGGTGCTTGTATTTCACCTTTTTTTGAATGGTAAAAAAATATTTGTATATTTTGGTTTTATGGATCATGAATTATAATTTTGGTAATGAACATTTTTTCTCGTGAATGATTTATGTGTATTTTATGTTATAAAATTACTGCAATAGCTCAATAATATAATATTTATGGAAGTGCACCAATATATATATATACACATGTTGCAATAGCTTAATAATAACTGTTGCAGAAAGTAAGAATTGTTGCAGTACCCTGTAGTAACCATAGCAATAGCCATTGAGCAACATTTATAATCGTTAGAAACTGTTGCATTACCCTATAACAACCGTCACAATAGAATGAAATGGTTTTTGAATAGACAGAAAAATTGTAGCCATAGCCTCAAAAGAACTGATGCATAAAACTTTTTTTTGATGGTTCATAACCGTACCAATACGACATTAAGCATTGGCAATTTATTAAATTGAAAACCGTGGCAATAGGTCTATCTACTGCTACGGTTTTGTGAACCGTCGCACATAACCGTGGCAACAGATCTATTGCTACGCGATCTGTTGTAGCGGTTGCATTAACCGTGGCATTAGACCTATGGCTACGGTAGGAAAGTCTATTGCAACGGTACATGAACTGTGACAATAGATCAAATTTCTAGTAGTGTAATATGAAATTTTTATTGTTTAGCTATTATGAAATTAGATATGGAATTTATGGTAATTCAAATCAATCCATCGATAACCCGTAGTTAATTGAAATTAACAAGAATTTTTTATTGTTTAGCTATGAAATTTTATCAATTACTAATTCACGTGAATATTAGGGAATAAAAATAAGGGGAAATGATCTGGTGGACCCTTGTACTTGTATGAGTTTGTATTGCGAACCCTTCTACTTAACCATTTACCAACTAAACCCTTAAACTCAATCAAACGAATATATTTAAACCCCTCCTATCATGTGTGTAGTTCACTCTCCCTTGAATAAATGACATGTCAAATCCATGCCACATAAATTAATAACATGTCATAATTAATTATCTTCATTATTTATTTTTAAAAAATTATTAAATTAGGTTTTATTAAATAAAATATAAAATAATTAATTTTAAATTTATTAAGCAAAATTTGGGACTCCACACCTCCTCTCCTTATTTAAATCGTGTAACATCTAAGATCCACCAGCGAAAGTCGTTGCCGTCACCGCTCTTCTTGCCGGCGAGACTGTACCCATCTCCATCTCCGTTGCAAACCTCATTATTTTCCTTTCCTCTTCTCCAACCTCCACAAAATCAGTAACCCTAAGCCGACACACCACCGGCGACCCCTGCGAGCCACCAAGGACCGTCTCTCCTCTCCGTCGTACCAATAAACCCCCCTCACTACCTCCTGTTCCGATGAAAAAGGTTCAACACCGCCTCTCTCTCTTACTCTACTTTGAATCGGTAGACTTCAATGAGCACCACCATAAAATCAAAGTGGCTTTCTCCCTTCAGTGATAACAACTTGAAATCTAACAACAAGGAGGTGTCAATGTCCTGCTAAAGGTGATAATAAGTGTGGAGACGAAAGAAAAAAGGGGCTGGGGCATGAATGGGGATGGTGATGAAAAGTGGTTGGAGTTGAAGCAAGAAGAAGACTTTTTAAAAAAAAAAATTAAAATGTAATTTTTAAAATTTAAATGTGAAGTTCACTCGCCTTCACATGCGTGTAGTCACACTCTCTTGCCAACTCAACCATCTTAACACCACACAAGACTGGTCAATGATCAGAAGGGTTTGATACATTGTATTTTATCAAGTTTAAGGGTTTAATTGGTACATGGTTAAATAGAAGGGTTCCCAATACAAACACATACAAGTATAAGGGACCAGACCATTTCACCTAAAAATAAAGAAAAATAATTTTTTATTATTTAGCTATGAAATTTTATCAATTATTAATTCAAGTGAATATTAGGGAATAAAAATAAAGAACCATTTTGTGGATGACTACTTTGGCACAATCTTAGGGCCCGTTTGGTCATGCGATATGATATCATGATATGGAATCATGATATGATATCATAATATAGAATCATGATATGATATCATAATATAGAATTATGAGATGCAATTGAAGTTTTATTTGGACATGCGATATGAAATTTTTGTATTGTATATTTTCTCATAAACATAAGAATCCCATAAGTTGTAAAACTATTAAAATAGTTTCAATTGTTTTTTCAATCTTACCAAATAAATAAAAATTTATAAAATCGCATAATAAATTATTATAAAGTTATTTATTCTCCACTTAGGTTACTGTTTCATCTAACTTTTTTATCAAACTTTTATTCAATAAAAAAAATCGAACATGAATTGTAGTGTACTAGTCTTTAATATAATCATTCCACATAGTATAAACAATTTTCTCAAGTTGAACTTGCATTTCTCGATCATGTGACTGAGAAGATGAACCAACATTGTTACTGTGAGACATTTATTGGTCAATTTCATCCGCAACTATATTTTCATGCTCATAGACCATAAATATTTCATCAGCCCTTTGGTATTCTCCCAAATAATTATGTAACACTGCACAAATTATGACAATTTTCATATCATACCAGGCCTAGATATGTTGTTGTGTTCGACATAACAACTTATGTTCTCGTCTGGCTTGTTTGATATATTCAAATGCTGCAACGTAGAAAACAACATCCTCAATGTCACTATCAGACTCACTAGCACTACTTGATATGCTCATATCAATTTGATTTGCCATTTGTTCAAATAGATATAACTATAAGTTGTAATAAATACAAAACTGTAGAAGTAATAAATTAGGTGTTAGAGTAAATGAAGAGAACAAATTTATTACTCAACAATCAGCTGGTGTAAGTTAAAGTGACTATATGTTGCTGAGAATAATAAATTTTATGTCAGTGAGAATAATAAATTTTAAAGAGTAATGATGTGATTATAATTTTTTAAAAATAAATGGTTAGTAGATATAAATATGGAGTTGTTTTAACAAAATATAAACTTGTGGATCAATTTTTGTATTAAAATATCTCAGATCATGATTTGGAATTCTCATATCATGATTTTTGGAGAATATGAAATTGCATCTCATGATAGGAAATCATGAGATGGAAACAATGTAAAATCACATGTCCAAACACTGATTTCATCTTACAATTTCATATCGTGATATGATATCGCATAACCAAACGCCCACATTACTTGCTACAATCTTAACTTGCTAGTAGAAATTTGAACTTGCAAAAGAAAAAGATAAAAGCAAAAGAAGTGAAGGAAAGAACGCCTTTTTTTTTGTGGCAATAACGCCTTCTTTTTTTCATTTATTTAGTAAAAGTGTGTTTTTCTTCTTTTGTTTGTTCGAGTAGTGAGTACTTTTCAAGCCCGTTTGAATCGACTTAAAAAAAAGTAATTTTTAAGTCAAAAATAAAAAGTCAAATTGAAATGACTTTTAAGTCAAAAAATAAAAAGTAGGAGAGACCTACTTTAGGTTTCTAACTTATTTTAAGTCATTTTTGACTTATTTTAAGTTTTTTTTTACCTTGTCAAACACATCGTAACTTATTTTAAGTTATTTTTGACTTATTTTAAGTTATTGTTTTCATATTTACCAAACATTTTCAAAAATAAAAAACTGACTTAAAAATAAGTTTGATCAATTTTTAAGCCAATCTAAACGACTCTTCGTCTTTACTAACCCTACAAATTCTCTTTGGAGTTCCGGCAACTTTCAGGTTCCTCCTAATTGCTCCGATGCCTTTGATGTTCACATCTTCCGTTAGTCCTGTCGCAGATGACTTTCGCTCTTCTATGGAACTATCCTGCACCCCTTTCTCTAAATCTAATTAATTCAATGGTAGGACGAGAGTCATCTGTGACAGGGTAAAGGAAGATTTAGTTATCAAATGCTTATTGGGGCGGTTTTTCCCATGTCGAGTTCGTAGCAAAATCTCCAACTTTTGAAGTAGCACAGGTAGACATTTCATTACCATTACTGTATTAGATATTGGATTAAGTATTATTTGCTTCTGCTTTTGAGCCTATGCTGTTAAATTTGATATTACATTTAACACAAGTTACAATTTGTTGGTGAGTGCTGTTGAGATTTGTTGGTAAAAACTAAGCTCTTTATTTAATCAATATTATGAAGATGTGGTATTTGGGAGATGTGTTATGTGTTTTGTCAATGCTCTTGATTTTTTTACAAGATATACTATTCTTTGCATTTGAGTTATGTGCTGTCAATTTTGGCCTTGTTATGTATGATCAAATCTCTGAGTATGTGCGTGTTTGTGTAAATTTTATATTTACCTACACATATACATACATACACAGAACAATTTGAGTGCTTACTTTGCAGTTGAAGGTGAGTGGGTTAAAAATAGTAATATACCTGGACGGATTGGTGTTATAATCGCCTCATATTTCCATAATAGAATTGGTATAAGAATATTATGGTATCCTGACTGTCGTCTTGTAAGTTATTTTTTGATAGGACTATTGCACAAAGTTATTAGGCATCTTCTAAGAAACACTTGATTTGTGATTCCTACTGGATCAATTGATGGAAGTTTTGACCAAAATAAGCCATTGTTTAAATCAATTCACCAAAATAGTATGTTTTAAATTTTTTTTACAAAACTAGTATAAACGTGGTTCACAATAAAGTTTTATACTTTATTTATTTTTAAAAAATTAATGGGAAAAAGGCAAAAGTTCACGGAGCAAACAGAAATAAAACGTTATTGTCAATAATGTTTTATACTTCGTTATCTTGAACCACGTTTTAGAGCTAAAACGTTACTCAAAGTAACGTTTTATATTTTGTTACTGTAGATCACGTTTTACAACTAAAGTGAGAGTCACGGGCTCTGCAATTAAAGAATCAAATCTTGCAAATTTTACAGATTATAAAACGTTATTGGCAGTTTATATAAAACGTGACTGTCAATAACGTTTTATGTAGATTTAATCACGGGTCATCGAATTCTGCAAATTAAGAATCAAATCCTATTATGTTGGAATCTTACAGATCATAAAACGTTACTGTAGATCACGTTTTTACATTAAATCGTGACTATTAATTACGACACTATGTTAAAGTCAACTTTTTCATTTTTTAAACTGACCACACATATGGTTATAAAATAAACCTTGTTGTAACAGAACACATTCCAACAATATTCAGTCAAGCTTTTGTTTGTGTAGCCCAATTTTGAAACAATATTCACAAAGGTATGAATTAAATAAGTCAAGTCAATATATCATATTATGTTATTATTTTACCATAGCTTTCAAATTATTTTTCTGATTTATTAATTAAAAAGATGACTTATTTTTATGTGTAGGAATAAAAATGGCGAATTTTGAACATAATGTGATGGTTGCTTTTTATTGGGGTGGCGAAATAATTACTGAAATGAACGGATTCAGGTATACTGAATGTGCTAGAATGATTATTAGCATTTACTTCAATGAAGTATGTTGAATTGGTTGAATTATTGCATGAGAAAATGGGTACAACTAGTGAAAATATTCAGATGGATATTTCGGGAAAGTATCCTTGTTCGATTCAAGGTAACCATACAAGGTTCATTGAGTTTAAAATTGAGGATGATCAATCTTTGCTACAATTTTTTTTTATACCTCAAAACTTTGCGGATAAGATTGACATAAATGTTTTGGAAATGTATGTAAAGACCAAATCAACAAATCAAAATGATATATTTCAAATTAGTGGTCAACATGGTTATCACATGAATTTATTGGCTCAAAATCATGGATTTGCCACGATTAGTCAACCTCATTATGCAGAACTGATTGCTCAATCACCATTCCAACAATTGTTAATGCATGACCAACAATCATTTGGTGAAGGTTCAAGTAGCCAAAGACATGTTGACAATAGCCCGAGGGAATACAAGGACAAGTAAAACAACAAATTTATGTTTTTACTGAATTTTAATTTAATTAGTTAATAACATAATTTTACACATTATAAATATACATACATAGATAGATAGTGATATTTTTTGTGATTAATTACCTTAATTTTTTTTAAGTAATAACCTTTTAGAGTATAAATTACTGATTTTAAAACAAGCTTCTATGTCTCATAATTTTTCTAGAATTTAATTAAATTTCTTTTTCCACAGAGAAAATGAGACCAACGTTGATCCATATAGTGATGTAAATGCTGAAATTAGTGAAGAAAGTTCGGAGGAAGATGAACCTTCAAAAGATGATGGTGAAAGTGAATCTGATGAAGATATCAATGATGCTAGAGATTTTTCTCAAAATGACATTGGTATAAATCTTCCTAATCAATTTGAACGAGATGTGTCTGAAGTGCAAAATCATGATGTACCCTATTTTAGAACATTGGATAATGGGGAAGACGTTTTCATGTGAATCTGAGATGGAGTATTGTTCGGTCTGGTCTGAAGATGCCACAAAAGATTTGAAAAAATGCATGTTTTTTAGTAGTAAAGAAAAATTAAAACGAGTTGTGACAATTTGGAGTTTGAAAAAAAATAAAGAGTTCAAGGTGGTGACATCAAACAAGAGTTTATGAGTTGTAAGATGCAAGTTTCATACTTTATTGGGTTGCCTGTGGTTTCTCTGAGGACGAAAGGTTGGAGATAACCTTTGGAAAATAGGAAAATATATTGAAAATCATAAATGTGAGACTGAGGGGCTTTCTAGAGGTCATGTCAACCTAAATACCAATTTAATTGCATCTTTGATTCTAAATCAAATTCAAAAAAATCTTAAGGTTTTGGTGGTAGATGTCATTTCCAAGGGTCACGAAAAATTTGGTCATCAAATAACATACAGAAAAGTGTGGCTTGACGTCAACGCGCGTTTGAATTGGTGTATGGTGACTTTAAGAAATCGTTTAGTGACCTACCCATTTTTTTTGCAGCCTTTCAACACTTTAACCATGGAACAGTTGTGGAATGGAAACACGAAGAGCTTATTAGTTCATTAGAGGTAAAAACTTTTAAATTTGTGTTTTGGGCTTTCAAGTCATGCATTGATGGATTTCGAACATGTCGTCCTGTTATTTCAATAGATGGAACTCATATGTATGGAAAATATGAGATCAAATTATTGATTGTTGTTGGAATTGATGGAAATGATAAAATTCTTCCTCTAGCGTTTGCTATTGTAGACAAAGAATCGAAAGAGGCATGGAAATGATTTTTTAGGAATTTGAGTGCACATGTGATAAAAGATAGAGAAGATATTTGTGTTATATCTGATAGGGCAAAAGGAGTTTTGACTAGTTTGCAGGAGTTATGCCGATTTCAGGAGCCTCGAGTCTTCCATCGATATTGTATAAGGCATCTAAACAGAAACTTTCAATCTCGATTTCCAAATAAGGATCTTAGTAGGCTGATGTGGAGGGCTGCTTCAGCCCATCAAGTAAGAAATTTGAATCCTTGATTTGGCAAATTAGAGAAGAAAATGAAGAAGCATATGAATATCTCATGGGAATCCCCTTAGACAAATGAACTGTTAGCCATGATGGTGGAAAAAGATGGGGAGTGTTGACAACAAATCTTTCAGAGTCGTTCAATGGAGTGTTGAAAAAAGCACGAGGCTTGCCAGTCACTGCTATGGTTAGACTTTCATTACAGCAAACTGTTGAACGATACACTCGTAGGTCTCAAAAAGCGCAATAACTTTTAGAACAAGATGAATTGTGGACCGAAAGGTTCAAAATGAAGTGGGAAAAGAACTATGAAAGTTCAAAAAAGCACTTTGTTTTTTATTGGAATATACTCACAAGGGTATATGAGGTTAGATCTATACATGTTGATGGTAATGGTGGTAATCCTCATTATGTTTCACTTAATGAAAGAAAATGTGATTGTGGAAAATGGGTTAATTTGCATTTTCCATGTTCACATGTCATGAAGGTCACTGATAGAATGGGAGGGCTAGCTAGAAACTTTGTTAGTGAACATTTCACTGTAGAGAATTATGTTGCAACATATTCTGGGTCCTTCTCACCAATTGGCCATAAGGCGTATTAGCCATCTCCTAATTTTAGAATGGAAAGTAATAAATTCTATCGTCGTCTCAATCGGTCAAGGACAACTAGAATACTTGATGAGATGGATCGTGGTGCTGCAGTATATGAGCAAGCTTGTGGATTATGTAGATAAACCGAACACGATAGGCGTCTATGTCCAGATCGTAATTAAGTTAAAGTGGATAGTTTTTTATTAGTGTAATTGTGTTAATTCCAATTGTGGGTCAATGTCTAGTTATGACAATTTTCTTTGAGTTAGCTACTGTAACGTATTTCAAATAATAATTAAATTTTTATATCTATCTTTCTATTATATTGCTACAATACTTGACACCATTAAAATGAAGTGAAAAAATATTAACCACCAAAATGAAGTTCTTTGATGGAATTTCAAAAACTAGAGTTAATTTTTACATAAGGAGAACGAAAATGAGCAAAACTGTAAATATCCATATAAGAAGAATGAAAAATGAGCTCCAAGTTATCTTCTTTTTCTTTCTATATCCAATCTGCAATAGGAATTTCAAACTGTTAAATATTGCAGTTAATGAAAGAAAAACCTTTCAGCCATTACCATTATGAGATTAACGTAATGCATCTCAAAAGAAAAATAATAATTTTTTTTTACCATGTTGATTAGAGCTTTAACTGGTGTAACTTCAATATTGAATTAACTATATGTTTCAGTCCCATTTATGAAGAAAATTGTACCACATCAGTCCTAACGTGCTAGATACAAAAGGCCAATAGATATAAACATAAATATAAACATAAACATAAACATAAACATAACATATAGCAGGTCAATTGTTTAACATAAAATCCATTTAAAGTCCATTCACTTACATGACCTCCAAAGGTCAATCCATTTAGAACGAGTTTATAAAGAATCCGATACGGATGCAACAATTGAAAGACTAAGAATTATAAGCTTACTTGGAACCACATGATTCATCCTTTGCCTTTTTTCTTTGTTAACACATAAACTTTGTTATCTTTTGTTGTTTTCTTTTGGCCGTGCTGATTAAGATGATGACTCCCTGAAAAGTAAGAACAATTTTTCAATTATTCAACTAAAAAGGAACACTTATGTCAAAGAATAATGTGAAGATTTTAAAGTACCAGTCCCACAAAGCTTAGGAAATTTTTTACGTTTTTTCTTCATCGATGGTTCACCACCTTGGCTTGCACCTTGATTTGCATCCTCCAACTCATTGCCATCCACTTCATTGTTAGAATCATTCAACTCATTACCTTCTACAGGCGATGAGGAAAAGTTTGGGGCGTTGTCAAAATGTTGAGGTTGATTACTACCAAATACATTTTCAAGTGATGTAAGACTTGGATCCCTTGAAATTTGTGGAGTCTGTGGTGTCATGTATGGCACAATCTCAGTGTTTATTGGTTCATAATCCAAGGCAGCTTGGAAATCTTGTGTGGCTTGATCATCTTCACCCATTTCAATAGGCGCTCGACCTCTCTCAATAGCACGTACCTTCCTACCCGCAACACCACCTTTTCCTCGCCGACGAATAGGGGGATGCAAATGGTCAGACATTTGCTCATCTCTTCTATAATTGGCTTGCACATGAATCATATTTGCCTCTTGCACATATGCCAAACAATTAGATCCTTCATCCCGCACCATTGCACGAAACCCGTAAAATTCCTCCATTGATGGGTTATCACCAAGTGATATTGCTTTATTAACCATCAAATGAATATGATGTGCCTGGCAAAAATAATTAATTTTATGAGGGAATCGAGTACTGAAAAGATTAAGAAACATGCTTGCCAAGTTGACCAAGTTTGTAAACCACGCAAAATTAATGAGGGAATCAAATTTTTAACATGTTAAGTCAATTTTCATAAAAAATGTGGCAGACCAGTAAATTAGGACACCATGGAGAGAATGAAATCATAACCACAAATCACAAATATGAAGTACAAGTAGAACAGATGAGGAAAACTTTGATATATATGCTAACTGGACAAATTATATCCACAAATATGAAGTACAAACTTTGATAGAATGCTAATGAACCAAATTCTACTAATTCAATATACTAACTGGACAAGTTAAAGTAAAGAAAAATTAAGTTATCAAACTTACCATTGTTTCGTATGCCGTCGCATTAGGCACGTAACCTTGTTGTTTGAAAACTCGAAATAGGATTACCAATGATAAAACGAGTAATACGTCTAAACCAAATAAGGTAGGGATCATCATATCGAAGTGATCCATGAAGGATTGGTGCATTACATACATATTGGTCAATATGGTTCCAAAAATGCAACCATTGTGCATGCTCTAACTCCCAATTTGTGTTTGGTCTTCCTCGACTATCATGGTGAAAATGCGTAGTGTCAAATGGAAATGGAGATGGTATCGCCTGTACCAATCCAAATTGCCTCACGATCAGGTAAATGAACCTCCACAACATCCCAACAAAAAATTGAAACTCTAGCACACCATATATCTCTTCCAAAGCGGCAATATTCGAGAAGACTCTCAATTATGTCAGAAGAATATGGCTCCCAAATAAACTATAACAAAAAGAAGTGTTCACAATTACAATATATATGAAAGTTAAGAGAAAACTAATACAACATCTTACTTGATCTTCTGTCATGGAATCAAGCGCATCCCTGAAAACTCTTAACACATGTTTGGTAGTGTCGGTCCAACTAAAATGTGCAAACCATCTAGCAACATGTGGACCCCTAGGTAAACCAACAGGGAAAATATTCCTCGTGTCTCTTTGTGCTACAATCTGAGGCCTAAGGACGGTAACTCTCTCCCATGCCCAAATCTAAACATAATAGATAATTATAAACTAGATAAAATTTCAATAAATACTAAGTGTAATTATTGGGTATACCTGAAGTAGTGGTAGGAATCCAACAATCTCATTTTGAGTACTTTGGGAGGCTTTACAAAGAAAGCGATACAAGTATGCTAGGGTTGCACTACCCCAACTGTAAGACCCTACTGCAGTGATATCTTCCAGCATAAGCAAGTATATAAGCTTTAAAAGACCGCCAGATGTGTCTGCCAACATTAAACCAACAATCATCCAAAACATATAACACCTAGCCTTTTCATTGACCATATCCTGTGTTGCCAAGTCAGGCAACTGTGGCTGAAGTCGCAAGTGTACATTAAGCGCAGAGACCTTGAGACTACTATGTTTAAAGTCTTGAGGGTGTGGAGTAAAACCTAATAATCTTTGACAAATATTTTGCCAATCAACTACGGACCTTTGTGGCTCATACCCAACTACTGGATTACCTTTCACGAGTAAGCCATACAATATCTCCACGTCCTGTAAGGTGATCGTAGCCTCACTCGTCCTAAAGTGGAATGTATGAGTCTCAAGACGCCATCTTTCAACTAGTGCAGTGATTAAACTACAATCTATAACAGGCCTGTGAGATCTATAAACACTATATAATTCGGATAATTTAATCACATCTAGAACTCGTGGATGGATAGGATGTTCATTTACTAGGTCCCAAAACTTTCCACCACATTTCCTTGTGTTCAAAATCATATTATCATTTCTTATCCATATATCTCGTGACCTATGAGTGAGCTGTTCAGTTAATACACACGGATCAAGTGGACCGGAATCCAATTGGTATGCATTATTAGTAGCCATAAAAGAAATACATATATAAGTAATTATTTTTAAAATAATGAACCAAACTAGCAAAGAAAATCAAACTCAAGTTTGACGTAACTTAGAAACTTTCCTCAAATGCTTCACCACGAACATTTTCAATCATATCAATTAAAATATAAGCTTTTCTATAAGAGTCGCAACTGTTGAGGAAATTGAATATCATCACTCAAATAGTTTCAAGTACATATAATTTCTTATTCTCATAAAAAGGGGAAAAAACAGAAACTAAAATGTCATTTTTTAACAAAAATGTAAACAACAAATTTATCAACTATAAGATAAACTATATCAGTGTATGACAAAATTACCTCAATCACAAAAAATTTCTTCTTTTTCAAAGTTTTTGACCCTTTTTAAGAAAATCTGCAGATGTCCTTCAAATTTTTGAAAGTTTCACCTCCAATATCTTGTAGTGTGTCTAATCTTCAGTAGTCGAACAAAACTCTCAAATCTCTTGTATAGAACAAAAGGGTTTCAAATCGAGTAAAGATTAAGCGTCAATTCCGTAAGAGCAAGAAGATGGGTTTTTGTTTATCGCCATAATTGCAACCTGAAGGTGGGTTAGGAGAAAGAAGACGATTTTTTTGGGTCTTCCGTGAATCCCCCCTTTTTTTCTTCTGTAATTAGTACAACTAAATTGGGGGTTTTTTATTCTAGTATAGGATTAAAAGATATATGCTTAAAACGTTATTCCCAATAACGTATTAGAGTTAAAACGTGATTCCCAGTTACGTATTATTATTTAACGCCGTCAGCCGTCCGTCTTTTTCTCATTAAATTTTTTTAAATAAAATAAAGCATAAAATGTTACTATGGACTACGTTTATACTAGTTTCGTAAAAAATAAATTAAATATACTATTTTGGTGAATTGATTTAAACAATGGCTTATTTTGGTCAAAAATTCCAATGATTAGGATAGATCTTTGATATTTATCATTAACCAATTTAGAAGAAAATCAGTTCAGACAATTCGATTAGCAAGGGAAAAATAAATTGATTGATGAAGAGGCTTCTTAGTTTAATGTTTGTTACAGGTATTATGGACACTAGGGCACTCTTGTAGGATGCCATGTTCACTCTGTGCTTCATTGGGATCTGTGTACCATGGACAACGTAATACATGGATATATTGGTTTTGCAAAACCATTGTGCACATTAAACTCCATGAGTTGACCAGCTGTCAAACATTTTGTGGTAAGACAAAGATAAGAGTTACAATATTAGAATCTTTATCTCCAAAAAGAGGAGAAGAGGTTATAAAATCAGAGTAGTTTGCCTTCCATTCGGGTCCAGCTTGCGTGCTCCTCATGGCTAACTCTGTCCACTAATCTTAAACATGGTCAATGTTATATAGTGGTTTTGCCTCCACTAGAATTTCTACTTGAGACCTCATGGTTCCCAATCTGCTTCATTGATCACTAAGCCACAACCGTGGGTGCCCTTCCATCTCTTTTTCACGAGCCAATGCATCCTACACCGCTGCTGCCAGCAACATATCTCATTTTGGCTGAGTATGAAGTTGATTATCCATCATTTGGTTTTAAATATTTTTGAGGGAGAGCTTGACAATTCTCTTCTATACTATTGTCATTACATCAAGGGCATGCTAGCAACCCTCTTAAAGTCCAGTTTTTTTCTTCCTTTGTGGTGTGATTTATCATATTCTACTTGTTTTTGATGGCCAGTAAAGCCTCGAGTCATAATGCTTGCTGTGAGTACTTTCTTGCGAATGTTGAAAATTATTTAGTTAGGTGGGTCAGTTAGCTTAGTCCATCAAAGTTTGTTCTTGCAAGTTTTACTAGTTTTGTCTTGCTTAAAAGAATATATCTACATATTTGTTCTTATATGATGTAAAATCAAGTTTTTACTTTTCTTGTTTCACCAACCTTTCTCTATGCAAAAATTTTGCAAGTGTTTTGTGAAGATATATTATGATCCTCTTGGACCTTAGTTGTTACCTAGAGAATCATAACTAGGATGTATCAAACTTCAAAGTACTTGCCAATAGAAAGTTATGATACACACCTAAGCATATATCAATTTGCCCATCACACTAAAGCATACAAAACATAGTTCTTGGGTTTTCTCTTCATATTGTTCTCGAGGCAATTCTTCTTTTGTCTTCTTTGATTACTGGTCTAGTACATTCTTCATCCATGTAAGACCTCTTAGATAGTTAAAGAATATGACGAGAGTATTACCCTCAAAACAAAGGTTCTACTAGACTACTACAATGAATCTCGATGTTCTTAACAAAAAGAAGTTTCCTCATGAATCAACATCTTTCATCTTGAAGCTTCTTAACAAAAACTGATTCTCAATCCAAAAATCCTCAATCTTGTAGCATGGATTGATCCTTGATTGACTAAATTTCACAATTCTATTGCATAATCCATCCAAATTGACGTTAAATCCATAAACCCCAATCCTATATCATATCTTAAACCCTAACTCATCAATTATTCTGCTTTTTTTTTCTTTAAATCCAAAAGCGATCATCAACAATGGTTGTGAGTGACTGGTGTCGAGGGTTAGGCTTGACCCCTACCACGTCCATTAATCCCAAAAAGATACAAAGTTGGAGGGGAAATGGACCAAATCTCCAACTACAATCATCTACACAGAACACCTCCAGTGGAGGTGAGACAAGGATCAGCCTATACATATCCTTTCCTACAAGAAAGTCAATGGAAAGATCTAGCTAACAAAAAAAAAAAGTTCTTCTCAGTATGATGACAACTAAGTATGATTTCTATTTTATACTAGAATCTTAGGTTATTTAGAAGTAACATTTGAAAATTACCAACTGTTATGAAATTAAAACTCTCAGATCTATAGATATTGACATGTGCACATTATACTAGGCATGGAACGCATCAATATATTAGAGTAACCTAGGAATTGATTACTAAAAAGTTGCAAAGAAAGTCTTGAGATACCGAAAAGAAAAGTTGCAAAGAAAGTCTTTGAGATACCTAAAAGAAAAGATTGACTAAAGATTTTGAATAAGTGGTTCGATAAATGTAAATTGATCCTAAATAGATATGGATGGAGCCAATGTTAATAGTTATGGATCCAATTAATAACAATGATTATAATCTAAAACTCATAAGCTAACAATCGATCCAACTAAGAGAGGAGACAATGACAATGTGCCACAAAACATGTATATATGGATAAATTATAGTAGTACCTTTTTTTCAAAAAAATGTGAATAAAGAGTCAAATGGTGGATAAATTAGTAGTAGTAGTTTAGTACTACCAGTCGTTTACTCAGTGTAATGATATGCCTAGGCAAAGACAAATTTGAAAATTTGTTTAGCCTACTTTTCAGAACAAATTAGTCTTGAAGATGCCAAAATAATTTTTAAAATAATCACAGTCAATTAAAGTGTGAGAAGTTTTTAAATCCTTTCAACTCAATAATGGATAATTATTAAATGAATGTTAAATAAAATAGTACTAGGTAGTAGTAATATATGTTAATTATTGTTGAAGTAAGCTCAGAGGATGCCATAAAAAAAGGAGCATTTAAAAGTACAATTTGCATTAAAGAAATTACTTGGTTTTGGAAGAACCACCATATCCAAAAATGCTTGTATCAATATTTCTAGATGCCCTTCTTCTTATAACATCTCTTTATCAAATTGAATTCTAGATATTGTTTGGTTTCAGTGTTTTAAAAGGTGGAACATTTTACTCAGTACGGAGCCAGGCAAACAATATAAAAAGTACGTTAAAAGTTTAAGAAGATCAAAGCGATTAATAGAGAATAAAATATCTAGCATAATTGTACAAATACAAACAATGCAATAGTGTTAAAAGATTTCATGAGATACAAGTCAACCGTAAGTCTTAACTTTCAACAATTGAAAAATCACAATTCACAATTTCTTTAAAAAAATATTACTATCAAACTACAGCTATTACCTTTCTAAAAGTAAATAATCAATAAACATTATCTATATTAGTATAATTTACATTATTATTTTTTCATGAATAAATATAAAATTGCTTTGAAATAGCAAAATAATAGAAAGTCTAATAATTATGAGAGACATAAAACTAAAACATGAAAATCAATTAATAGTGAATATATAAATTCGGTTATCTACCTATTTTTATGAGTCCGGAGTCTAAAGGACAAAAAAAACTGATAAAAATTCTAAAAGGGTACATCAATTATTTTTTTAATCAAAGGGGAAAAATCGCTAGTGGGATAACGATTTTGTTTTAACGCCATTACTCCGTTAAACAATCAAAATCGCTGACCTACCAGCGATTTTCATGTATAATGTATAATGTTAGAAGTAGTTGGATTAATATTTTATTAGTATATATAAAAAGCGGGGAAAAAAGGAATGAGTCAATATACTTTTTTTTTTCCTTCACCCTTAAAATTCTTAAAATTCCTCAACAAACTCAGACACTCAGACACACGAAAAAAATTCAGTCCACGGTTGCTTTTTTGAAATTGTAGGACTCATTTGAATTTTTAGTCTTTATCTCCTCAGGTTATCTTTTATTTGCAACGAAAAGTTGGATTTGACATATAAAATAGTAATTATTTTATTATACTGCCTATTAATTAATGTTTAATATTATATTTTGAAAATTAAAAAATAATTTTATATTAAGAATAAAACATGTAAAGAAGTCAGAGTGCTAATAAGTGGAGAAAAGTTAGAAAGTTCATAAACTTTAGATCTTGGAAAAGTTGGAATGAGAGAAAAAGGAAAAGGAGTAAGTTAGAGAGGAGGGTGAAGTAGGTAAAGAGAGGGGAAAAAGAGAGCTAAAAACGCAGATAAAGAATAAATAAAGTGGAGTTGGAGGTTTACTTTTAGGGATGGTTTGGTACGAGGAATAAAAATAAATAGTTTTGGGATAAAAATATAGTTTAGAAATAAAATTTTGGTGTTTTGTTTGGTTGTCAGCTTGAAATAACTTATCCAACCATTTATACCGCAGTGATGGATTAATATATCCCATAGAATAACTTGTCCCAACATAGCTAATCTGAGGATAATTAATTTTGAGATAACTTGTTCCCACCCAAATGACTCTTCATAATTTTGAATTTGTGATTTTTTTATTTTTTTGTGAATTGATCTTCACAAAACGTAGTACTTAGTCCTTATTGTATGATTTGATTTTATGATTCTATAAGACCTAATTGCAATTAATGTTATGAAGTTGTTCATATATATATTGATCTCTAAGTGTTAAACGTTTGACATTGTTTGAACCTTTCATATTGCTAAATTTAAAATACAATTGATATAACATGTGATTATTTTTTGCATGTTTAAAAGTCCAACTCTTACTTTGTTTTTTATTAAAACACGAAAGTCAATATTCTACGCTATATAATTAATTAATATATGAATGAGTTCTATTGAATTAATTAGTTACTTTTTCTCTTTTGTATGATTAATAATATGTGCTCTTTTTTATATATATAAAATAAAATAAAATCGGTAACTTTCTTTGGCTACCTTTTGAGTGATGAATCTATATTAAATTAATAAGTTTATGTTAATCTAGGTAATTAACTTTGATTGTTGAACATTGGCTTCAGTTAATTGCAAACGATTAACGTTTAGCAAACAAATAGTAATGTATAGGTTAATATAAAAAGTGAGCTTTGAAAACTTCATAGTTTTAATGGGTGAATCACTACTATATATAGTAATGGAAAAAAAAGAGACATTTATACTGATTTTTAAAGTATATTTTTATGTTCTTAAAGTGGAATAGAATATTCCCAATGTTAATATCGGCTTCCACTTTTTATTATTTTATTAACAACTCGATCCTGACAAAAATAAAAATAAAAATGCCCTTAATGTTCTAGAAGACATTTTTTTTAATAAGATGACTAATTGTTACAAATTTCTATTTTCTTGCAATAAAATAGAATATTATAAACATTAATATCCACTTTAATTTTTCATTTATTATCACCCTTGATGATAACCAATAAAAAAAAGTACACCATTGAATGATCTACAAATCACTAGATACGTAAGTTCGTGCCAGTATAGGCCCAATATATCGTACTTATTTTGTTGTAATTTATATGACACAGATGAAATTTAGTGAGTTCTCAAATTTTTAATGTATATTTTCTAAAAAAAAATTAAGTTATTAATTATTGTGACTTATAAAATTCACATAATTTTTAAATAATTGTTATTCCCTCTATCCCAATTTATGAAACACAAATAAAATTTGAAAAGTTTAATTTGTTGTACTTTTAATTTTTTAAATTCAATGACATATGCTCTTTTCTACTAATAATATTAATGATCTAACATTAACATTAGAAATACAAAGTGATTTACAGATAAAAAGATGGAGAAATAAAATAATCAAACGGATTACTTATTAAGTAGTACATATTTGATATGTTTTTTGTAGTAAAAATTTACTTTCTATAAAGTAATCATAATAATTTAACTATATAAAATAAAATATTTTTTGATGACATTTTAAAATTAAAAATATATTTATGTAAAATAGAAGATGGAATAACTAAAATATGAATACGAAATATATTTACGTAATATGGAATATTCCTTTTTAATTAACACTAAATTAGATAAATGATGAAACATGCATTTTAATTTAATGAGATCACATTAAAAAAAAGGAGAGGATTGAATTGGGTCCCACCAAAAAGCTATAAATGAGTAAAATTGGCTGAATTAAAAATAGAAATAAAAAAATGACATTGCCTAGGTTCAATCCAGGATCTTGCACATGAAATATACAACTGTAACCACTAAGCCAAGCAACTTTAGATGACGGGAAGCACACAACTGAAGCATATGTTGACGATCAGCTGTGTGCTTCTAGCCTTCTATACTATATAGAATTTTTTCGATATCATGTCTAATTGTTATAAATTTCTAATTTTTGAAATGGAATAGAATATTATAAACGTTAATATTAACTTTCATCTTATCTGCTTTTATCATGACCAAAAAAAAAAAGAACTTGATATTCTATGAGACATATTTTTTTGATAACATGAGTAATTGCTTTAAGAATTTCAAGTATTTTGATCATGACCCATAATAACTACGAACTAAATGTTATTGTGGAGTATTAAATGTTGTTATATTTTTAATTAGAAGGATCGTGTTTGAATTTAAACTATGAAATTATCTTTGACAAGGAGTTTTTTATCCTTCAAAACATGACTTTTCTATATGAATTTAAATTAATCAGGTTTCAAATAGCGAATAATGTTTAAGCTCATACAATACCCAAATAATGATATCGAACAAAAATAAAATGAAGTCAATTTCTTACTCTTCTGTCGGTGAAAATTTGATGTATGCTCAAACTTACACAAGTTCATATATTAATTTGTAATCAGGATAGTTCTGAATTTTTGGAGGCAACAATGTATTTACTAAGAAGACTTTGATATTAGTGACAAATATATTGATTCGAGGGCTGTGTCGTACACTGCGACAGAAGCATGGACATATATGTCCCTCATGAATTTCGAACTAAGAGACAACGGGTGTGTATCACTAGGTCAGACATGCATCACTATACTTAACATTGCATATCTATAACCTTTGTGAACTTGTGAGTGCATTTATGTGGAACTTATGATTGATGGACATGATATATCCTGTGTACCATTAATATGTGGTTGATGGAGTGTTGTTATTGTGTCATGTGCTATTTAAATTGTGAACTGTTAGGTTGAGCTAATTTTATGCAGATTTTAGTTGCGGAGGTTCGGTTGGATTGGCAGGAGTACTCATATCCTATATACACAACAACAAATTCGATTATCAGGGACAAATAATTTCGTCACTAAAAATCTTGTGAGACGAAAAATAATTCGTCAATTAGTCGTCACTAAATGTGTGTCACTAAAAGTATACTAAAACGATTTAGTGCTTCGTCGCTAAAAGTATTACATTAACTACAAAAAGAAAAATCGTCCCCAAATGCTTAAAAATTTGTGACAAATTTATTTGTCGTAAAAAATATATTTTTTGAAGTTAATAGTATGCTTTGTCACTAAAAAGGTTATTACTAACGACAAAATTATATCATCGCTAATTATTTTACTTCAATCAGTGACAACATCAATTGTCTCTAAAGTTAATGTATTTCGTAGTTGAACAAAATCTAATTTCGTCACTAATGATTATATTTTATATACAAAAAATTATTTTGTTCTTAAATATATTAATTAGGGACAAATTTATTATTATAAAAAAGGTTAATTTTCCTATTATCTTCTCCCATCTCAATTTATTTTAACCCTTCCGAAGAGCTCCTACATAATGCTTTTTTGGGGACTCGAACTCACAACTTTAAGGTTGGAAATGAGGAGTACTTCTCTATATAGGACTGCCAGGGTGTTTCTACACCATTATCCACCACGATGGCTCCCCTCTTACAGATGCAAAACAATATCAAAGTGCAATTGGCAAGCTCCAGTATCTTGCATTTACTAGACCGGACATAAGCTTTGTCGTTAATAAGCTCTCCCAATTTATGAATCAGCCATCTCACAGGCAAGCAGTGAAGCGCCTCCTTCGGTATTTCAAATCAACTATCCATCATGGGCTTCTTTTTCACCATGGATCTAATGCTGCCCTTCATGTTTATACCAATGCAGATTGGGCAGGGGACCACGATGATCGTACCTCTACTTCTGCTTATGTTATCTGTCTTGGCTTAACACCAATCAATTGGTCATCAAAGAAACAAAGAACAATCACCCGATCTTCAACTAAGGCCGACTATCATGCCGTTGCTCATGCTGTTGCAGAGACAAATTGACTTACCAATCTTCTCAAAGAGTTTCGTATCTCTCTTGATAATGTACCAACAATCTACTACGACAACATTGGCACCACCTACTTGTGCCAAAATCCAATTTTCCACAGTAGAATGAAGCACATAGCCATTGATTTCCATTTTGCCAGGGACCAAGTACAACGTCAACAACTCCGGATAGTACATGTTCACTCAACTGATCAGCTAGCTGACTTACTTACGAAATCTTTATCCAAAGCACAAACTCAATGGGCTGTCTCCAAGTAAGGGGTCGTTCCACCACCCCTAACTTGCGGGGCATAAAGAAGCTAAATGAAGATGGAATATTTTCCATATCAGTATCATATAATCTGATTTCATTATTGTATATTCACTGATTCTTTACCTTTAATTACTTGATAGGATTCATTAGTCTTACTGATATTGTGGGATCTTTTACCACATAATTCTTTTGTATTTAAACAACACACTGTATCAATGAAAGACACAAACATTTCTCTGGTGTATTCTGCTCCTCTACTTCCAAGGCATACTAAAGTTATTGTGAGTGTTTACTCTGCAGTTTATGATGGGTGGGGTTAAAGACATTAATATACCTGGATGGATTGGTGCTATTATTATCGTCTCATATTTCCATAATATTGTTTGGTGTAAGAAATATTATGGTATCCTGACTGTCGTCTTGTAAGTTATTTTTTTAATTCATGCTCTGCTATGACTGCACAAAGTTATTAGGTGGCTTGATTTGTGATTCCTACTGGATTAATTGATGATTAGGATAGATCTAATGATATTTAGTTATTAATCAATTTAGAAGGAAATCAATTCAGACAATTCGATTAGCAAGGGAAAAATAAATTGATTGATAAAAAGGCTTCTTAGTTTTATCTTTGTTTAAGTATTATGGACACTTGGGCACTCTTGTAGGATGCTAGATTCACGCCGTGCTTCACTGGGATCTATGTGCCACGGACAACGTAATAAACGGATATATGGTTTTGCAAAACATTGTGCACATTAAACTCCATGGGTTGATTAATTGTCTAACATTTTTTGGTCAGACAGAGATAAGAGTTAGGGGTTGTTTGGTGTGAGGGATAATACCAAATAGTCCCGGGATTAAATTATAGTTCCGCTTATTTTATTGTTTGGCTGGCAAGTTCGGGATAACTTATCCCGGGATTAATAATTAGTACCGAGATAAGTTAACCCTCTCCTTGGGTGGTATAGTAATCCCGGGATAGCTTATCCCAGGATAAAATAGGTAAATGACAAAAATATCTCTTTCAACCCTTTTGTTATATCACTTTTTACATTAATGAAGGGCATTTTTGTAAATAAATAAATTATTTTTAAAATTTATTATTTTGAATACAACAAATCAAACACTCAATAAAAAATAATTCCAACACAACTTATCTTATCATAACTAATCTCAACATAACTTATCTCATCATAACTCATTTTCAAACCAAACGAAGGCTTACAGTATTAGAAGTGTAAAGATTAAAGAAGATGTTATAGAAAAAGTAGAACACTTGGTAAATTTCCTTGGATCTATGGATATAGCTTGTAACTTTTTGGAGGTAGCCAGCATATCTTTAATGCTGAAGAATACTACTTTACCTTTATAAAAAAAAAAAAAAAAAAAAAAAAGAGGTCATAAAATCAGAATATCTTGCCTTCCATTTGGGTCCAGCTTGCATGCTCCTCGTGGATAACTCTGTCCACTAATCTAAGATACGGTCAAAGTTATTTTGAGGTTTTGCCTCTGTTAGAATTTCAACTTCTCGGCCTACTTCATTGATCACTAAGCCACATTCTTGGGTGCCTTTTCATATGCCCTTTTTTCACGAGCTAGTGCATCCTATACAGCTGCTGCCAGCAACATATCTCATTTTGGCCGAGTATGAAGTTAATTATCCATCATTTGGTTTTTAAAATTTTTGAGGGAGATCTTGAGAGTTCTCTTCATCCTATTGCTGTCTTTACATCAAAATGGCATGCTAGCAACTCTCTTAAGAAAGATCAGTTTTTTTCTACCTTTGTGGTGTGATTTATCCTATTCTACTTGTTTTTGATGGCCAGTAAAGCCTCGAGTAATGTTTGCTGTGAGTACTTCTTTGGGAATGTTGAAAATTATTTAGTTTAGTGGTCAGTTAGCTTAGTTCATTTAAGTTTGCTCTTGCAAGTTTTATCGTGCTAAAAGAATATTTACACATCTGTTAATATATTAGTACTAAGTAAAATCAAGTTTAGACTTTTCTTGTTTCACCAACTGCCTCTGGACTATCAACCTTTCTTTATGCAAATATTTGTAAGTGTTTTCTGAAGACATCTTATGATCCTCTGGACCTGAAGAATCATGACTAGGATGTGTCGAACTGCAAAGTACCTAGCTGCCAATAGAAAGTTAGTTATGATACATACCTAAGCATATATCAATTCGTCCATTGCTCTAAACCATACAAAACATCATTCTTAATTAGGTATTCTCTTCATATTGTTCTGGAGGCAATTCTTCTTTTGTCTTCTTTGACAGTTAAAGAATATTATGAGAGTTTTACCCATGAAATAAAGGTTCTACTAGACTACTCCAATGAATCTCGATGTTCATAACAAAAAGAAGTCAAAACTGACTTAAAACTTAAAAGTAGGTTTGATCAACTTTTAAATCAATCCAAACACCCTCTAAGTATGATTTCTACTTTATACGAGAATCTAAGGTTATTTAGAAGTTACATTTGAAAATTACCAATTGTTATGAAATTAAGATTTCTCTAGAAACTCTTACATTTGTAGCTATAGATATTTTTGTAGTGGACGAAGTCTTTTTGGGTTACAATGAGGTGGTGGTTGGTGAGCTACATATGTACATATGTTGCTTTGAGGTATTTTGCTTATAATTATATGGTTATAATTCTCATGCTTTATATTGTGGATAACCTCTGAAATGAAATCGTGAGAATTCTGAAATTTCAGCCTTCTCCTTCTTCATCTACAAGTTGTTGTACCAATTTACAGCTGCAATTTCTTCACCGTTCTTCCTTGTACCTTTGAAAGTCTTCTTTTTTTTTTTTTTTTCTATCATGGCATCAGAGCTTATTTCTCAGGGAAATCGAATCAAATCTTGTTGCTTGACTCATCTTATTTCTGGATTTTTCTTAAATATTTGCTGGGGTCCTCGGATTTTTTACCGGCGAGAATCATCACATTTTTGGGACGTCAAGATGAAGGCTTATATATCTGGAGGTTCTCAATTTGTGAGAAGTTGTGAAGAGAGGAGAACATGTTGTCTAACCTTTGAGAGTCGATGCAATTCTCAATAAAATTAAAAAGTATGTTGAGTTGGTGACTAGATCTCCGATAAATACTTGCAACATATACATTTAGAGGTTGAAAGGCAATTAGATAGGAAAGTGAAATCATCGGATCAGATAAAGGTGATCAATATTATGAAAAATATAACAAATCAAGATGATGTTTAGGTCCATTTGCAAAGTTTCTCGAAGAACATGGCATGTGCACATTATACTATGCATGGAACAACACCTCAATATATTAGAGTAACATAGGAATTGATCACTGGCAAGCTGCAAAAAAAAGTCTTAGAGCTACCTAAAAGAAAAAATTGATTAAAGATTTTATATATGTGGTTCGATAAATAGATATGGATGGAGCCAATGTTAATAGTTATGGATCCAATTAATAGCAATGATTATAATCTAAACTCATAAGCTAACAATCGATCCAACTAAGAGAGGAGACAAATGACAACGTGCCACAAAACATGTATATATGGATAAATTAAAGTACCTTTTTTTTCAAAAAAAATGTGAAGAAAGAGTCAAATAGTGGCTAAATTAGTAGTAGTTTAGTACTACCAGTCGTTTACTCAGTGTAATGATATGCCTAGGCAAAGACAAATTTGAAAATTTGTTTAGCCTACTTTTCAGAACAAATTAGTCTTGAAGATGCCAAAATAATTTTTAAAATAATCACAGTCAATTAAAGTGTGAGAAGTTTTTAAATCCTTTCAACTCAATAATGGATAATTATTACATGAATGTTAAATAAAATAGTACTAGGTAGTAGTAATCTATATATATATATATAAATATAGAATCACTGTGGCATGCCTCTAAGAGCTAGAAATATATATATATATATATATATATATATATATATATATTTTACCATTTTTTAAATTTTAAAATATAAAAAAATCACTTAAATATTGAAGATAGTCACAATTAAAGTCATTCAATTATAATTACTCTAATGTACATTATCTATCTTTTCATATTCGTATGTTACTAATTATTTTACTAACTATAAATACTAAAGCAAATGTCTTACACTGCACAACATTCTTTTTTTTTTTCATTCATAATTTCCTTTCAATTTTTCTCTTTTTATTTTGCTCCTTTTCATTTGAAACTCTTTTTCCAAGAAGTTTCTTTCTTCTTTTTTCCTTTTTTCTTTAATTGTTTTTTATTTTAGTATTAACAGTGTTGTCTCCACAATTATTATCTATGTATGTAATTTTCATACCTGATTTTTATTTGTTAGAATATGGGAGAGAGCAACATATATATGACCTTATTTGTGAAAGGAACTCATCAGGATCAAGCTTGAAGAATATCAATCATTAGAGATATAACAAATTTTATCTGCATGTATTTTTCTGTTGCAAGCTTGTATATAATTATAGTGTGAATTCAAATGTAACAAATTTTATTTTTCTAAGGTAAATGCCCTATTTTAAATTTAAGAAATAAAATATTAATTTTACATCAAATTATTATTATTATTATTATTATTATTATTATTATTATTATTATTATTATTATTATTATTATTGTTATTGTTGTTGTCATCATCGTCATCATCATCATCATCATCATTATTATTATTATTATTCACAAACAAAACCTCTCCTTATACGATTTCTAAATGCTCCCAAAATAAGTAACATATTAAAAAAATATAATTATTTCTTTCATCCCAAAACAAATGATATATGAATAAAAATAAAATCTTAAAGAATATTCTTGAAGCTCCTCACACTTCCTATAGTTTTTTTAGTTTTGACAAAGTTTTCTTCTCTTTGACAAGAGAGATTTCTTTAATATAAGAATTCTTTGTGTAGTATAAATCGGTTGATTTTCTATATCTTTTTTATTGAATTTATAGAGACCTAATGGACTTATCATAATGATAGGAGAAATTGATTTTTGAAACATGATTTTGGGGATTCTGAATAAAATAATCAAAAAGGAAAGGAGAATTGAATTAATTACCCAAAAAAGGATATAGTTAGTAAGACATATTTTATTTTAACTAGGATAGCCATTCTAACAATAATATAATAAGAAAATAAGGAGAAAAATCAAAAGGGGAGAAAAATATTATTAGGTTTTATAGTATTTTTTTACATATATCCAAATTTATTTTAAAATCGGAGTTATGAATGCATAATTTAATTAAGATAAATTAGATTATAAATTCTTTTGAAACTGAAAAAATATTTGGATGAATTAAAATTTTAGAATAGTGTAACCAGGGTTACCTGAGCCACAACAAATAAATCAAAACTATACTTATTGAACAAGGAAGAGGATGGTATTAATATTTGATGCTTTTAGCTTTTAAAATATGAAATATATTTATAAAGTTGGGAAATAATAAGTAATACCTCTCAAATACTCAAAATTTATTTTAAAATTGGAGTTATATATGCATAATTTAATTAAGATAAATTAAACTATAGATCCTTTTGAAACTGGAAAAAAAAAGATTTGGATAAATTAAAATTTTAGAATAGTGTAACTAGGGTTACTTGAGACCCAACAAATAAATCAAAAATATACTTATTGAACAAGGAAGGAGATGGTATTACTTATTAATGTTTGATGATTTTAGCTTTTAAAATATGAGAGATATTTAGAAAGTTGAGAAATAAGGAAAATTAATAATAAGTAACACTTCTCTTTCATCAAGAATTTTATCCTCCTTTTTTATTTTATTTTTTTAAAAAGTCATATTTTTCATAATTCACACTTCTTCATCTTCATTATTTTCACTCTTAATTAGTAATAACCATAACTCACGTTAAATTATCCTAGTTATTAAAAAAGCTACTTACATAATCATTTAATTTTAACAATAAGAATGTGTAAGCAATTTATGTTATAGTGACACTAATAAGAACTTGCACTAACA
Source organism: Solanum commersonii (assembly GCA_029007595.1). NCBI lineage: Eukaryota > Viridiplantae > Streptophyta > Magnoliopsida > Solanales > Solanaceae > Solanum > Solanum commersonii. Next base: position 343,090 of record JAJTWQ010000011.1, read on the forward strand.
ATTAATATGTTAACTCTGAAAACACGGGATGAAGAAAAGAAAAACAAACAAAAAGTGTAAATATATTTATTTTTTACTTCATATATATATATATATATATATATATATATATATATATATATATATATATATATATATATATGTCTAATGGTTCAGAAAAATATAACCATATTGTTATTTATATAGTATACTAAGACAATGAACTCGATTGACACATCATTTACCATTTGAGAAGATTTATTAACAAGTGATAAAAGTTTGAGAAATTGTTATCATTTATAAATTTTTAATATTTTCGACTTATCTAAAATACCTATAATTTTTTGTCCATTCCACTAAGTCAAATTCGAATATTATTGTAAGCCACATTTTATATGAAAGCTAACATATTAAAAATTTATTGAACATAATTTTGATTGCTGAATGAAAATCAAATCAAATAGGAGCATTTTTTTAATATAGTTTATAACATTTAAAGTGTTTTTTTTTAATAAAAAAACTATAATTATAAATTGACTTTTCAATTAATAACAAATTTATAAAATGCAATTTATATCGCGTGAAGCGCGGACAAATTTATTAGTATGCTAATATTGCTGAAGTAGCTGCCATAAAAAAAGGAGCATTTAAAAGTACAATTTGCATTAAAGAAATTACTTGGTTTTGGAAGAACCACCATATCCAAAAATGCTTGTATCAATATTTCTAGATGCCCTTCTTCTTATTACATCTCTTTATCAAATTGAATTCTAGATATTGTTTGGTTTCAGTGTTTTAAAAGGTGGAACATTTTACTCAATACGGAGCAAGGCATAACTCTTGAGACATTGAACATAAACTGGATTTTTTATTTATTTTTAAAAAATATTATACATTAATAAAATAATATAATAACACAAACAATATAAAAAGTACGTTAAAAGTTTAAGAAAATCAATGCGATTAATAGAGAATAAAATATCTAGCATAATTGCACACATACAAACAATGCAATAGTGTTAAAGATTGCATGAGATACAAATCAACCATAAGTCTTAACTTTCAAACAATTGAAAAATCACAATTTCTTTAAAAAAATATTACTATCAAACTACACATATTACCTTTCTAAAAGTAAATAATCAATAAACATTATCTATACTAGTATAATTTAAATTATTTTTTTTCATGAATAACTATGAAATTGCTTTGAAATAGCAAAATAATAGAAAGTCTAATACATATGAGAGACATAAAACTAAAACATGAAAATCAATTAATAGTGAATATATAAATTCGGTTGTCTATTTTCATAAATATGTTCAAATGGTATTTAATTTGTCCTTACCATGTTCTCAATAAGTAACTATGCAATATTAATTATATGTCTCGTTATTTTAGTTGCTCTCACTCTTCATATTTCTATAGACTAGTTTTCGAAAGCTAAGTAATAGTTTATTAAAATAATATTAGAATAAACGTGTGATGAGTTATATGAACTTTGAAAGGGATAAGTTACCTTTTGCCTGAATTAAACTTCAGAGTTCTTTCATATTCGAATTTAATAGAAATAATTAGTTAAAATTTCTAATATCAAATGTAACATGACAATCTATTAAGATCAACGTGCTTCATGCAATGCAACATCACATTAGACAAAGAACTTCAAAGTATGAATTAAGCCTCTAAAATACAAGTTCATCTACAATATATCATCTCATATATAACAAAAATTGTCTATAGTAATTCATGCAATTACATATTCAAGTGTAACCCAAACTAAAGCTTATAAATAGCATAAAGACACAACAACAACAACAACAACAACAACAGCAACAACAACAACAACAACTTTACTAATCAACATCACGTGGGGGTAAACTACCAAAAAATGCATTCTTGACAAAATATCGAAACTATTGTTTTATTGTATTGTTGTCTCAAATCTGCAGTTGGCTAGCTAGACTTTAATCTTTATATTAGTATGTATATATCAAACACGTTAAAGAATCTAATTTTCAATTATATGAAATAATTCGAATAACAATATACTTACCTGAACTACTGTGTGAATCAAGTTGAACTACATCTTATGCTTTATCCAGAAGTGTTATGAGTATTGTATAAAACTTAATAAATTACATGAAAGCTTTTTAACCGATAAAAAATAAAAGAAGCAGTAAATGTAAAATAATGGGATAAGCTCATATAATTGTACACTAATGGCTCGATAGATTCATGAACTTCACTTTAATGTTTTCCCAATTTATTGATTTATTTATTAAAGGTAAATTTATTATTTGATAGATATTATAAAAAGGTAGTGTTTAGATATGGGTAAAAATGTCTCATTAAGAAGGTGACTTTGATCTATGTATTCATGAATAGGGGAAAACGAACCAACATTACTTTTTTAATAATTATTGAAAACTGAAAAAATATATACAACTGTTCTAACGTAAGAGAAGATAGAAGTAACATTAAGAATTTGAATAGGTTTTATTAAGTCATTACAAATTAATTATTGTTTGAAATGTAATTAAACATTATTGTTAGAAGTTAAATTATTAATATGATTGTGATATACTGCGGAGGGGAAATCGTAATCCAACTTTGAAGGTATCCCATATGAGTGAATATTTAATTTTTAAAAATTACATGAGTATTATTAAACACTATGTTTCAATAAAGGAAGAGATTTTGTGTTCCAAAAGTCCATTGTTGAAGATGTTCAATTGTCTTCTTAATTTTCTTTTCGGGGGTGTCATACAATTTTTTTTACACTACCTTTAGTGAAAAATTCCCTCACAATTTGGAGCATACATTCCCAAAGAAGAAATTTGATTGAAGAGTAAAAATATAGTGTCTTTAAACTTTGGGTGGACATTTAATTTGATAGGATTTATTTAGTTTTTCATTACTTTAATCTAATAGTATAGCTAGATAGATGCATATTAAAACCTTGAATATACTTTTTTCCTTTAAGGGTTGTAGCTCCAAACATGCAATCACATTTATTCATAAATTTAAGTTATTATTGTATTTTTAAAGAGTAACATACAATATGGTACATTAAAGGTAATTCATAGATTGCAAGAGAATTTCCTTTTGAAGTTATCGAATAATATCATAATAAAATGATACAATGTAAAAATATATATAGTGTGCATCTTTTGTTCACCTAGTCACCACAAAGTTCTTAACCATCATAAAGAAAAAATAACATTAGAGTTTTTTGGCTTTTCGACTGTAAAAATAATCATTATGATGGGTATAGTAGTATTCCATGCAATATATATTGGGGACTGACGGTGAAAAGGATAAAACAAACAACATCAAAAAATTAAATCTAAAAAGCAAACAAAATTGACCAAATATAAAAGAATAAATATATAATAGAATCTACAAACAGAACATAATCTATGTGCACATCTTGTAGATTTTCTTTCATTCAACATCTCTTCAACCTTGAAAAATGACAATAATTAATGACTACAAAACAAATATCAAATTATACAAGAAGCAAAAGCAAAGTAATATCAAAATTAAACAATCAAGAGATACAATAATGATATGTGACTAATTTTTAAAAAAATCTCTTACTGACAAGTTATTGAGGTGTGTATATATATATATATATAGCAACAATTAGAGACATGGGGTTCTTCATTATTCCTCACACCTTGATAATGAAGCTGATGACAATTCGTTCATATCATGAGCATCGCCATGGTTCATTATCTTAATGAAACAGGTAAAATCAAAAAAATAATTAAGACTACTTCGTGACAAAGTTTATAGGAAAGTACCTTCTCATGAAGCACACAAGTGTATTTATAAGTTAGGGAATACGAAGGTGTTTGAATTGATTTAAAAGTTGGTCAAACCTATTTTTAAGTCAGTTTTTTACTTCTGAAAGTGTTTGACAAATATAAAAAATAATTTAAAATAAGTCAAAAATTACTTAAAATAAGTTGAGAAGTGTTTGGCAAGATCAAAAATGACTTAAAATAAGTTTAAAATGACTTAAAATAAGTTCAAAACCAAAAATAGATCTCCCCTACTTTTTATTTTTTGACATAAAAATCATTTCAGTTTGACTTTTTATTTTTGACTAATCCAAACGGGGCTATATCTTAATGTTATATAGAAATTCAAAAGTCATGCTGAAAAAAAAGTCATGCAAATAACTCTTGGATTCTTCACCATACATGCACTTGCATTTAATTTGTACTTGAGTTCTTCACCATACATGCACTTGCATTTAATTTGTACTGTTACTTCTTTTGGCTAATCATTATACAATATAATTAATAATTATTTAATTTTCATGCTAACATATAACTCATAATATAAAAAATAATGAAAATATTATTACTTAATATTTAATTAATTATATTTTAAAAACATTTTAATTAACAAGGGCAAAACTATAATCCAACTTTGAAGACAAAACCTTTCCACTTACAATAATATATGATATGATGAAAAACTTTTATTATCCATTGACTTTTCATTCACCATGGCAATTTTTGAATTGCTTACTAAAAAAGTAAAATCATTGTTATTTCATTTAGAACCATAAAATCATTTAACTATTATTATTTTTTTTCAAAAATATTAAACACAATTCAAACCAATTTTCGGCTTGAACCGAAATTCTGAAATTGATGAATTAGCTTGGTTCGGTTTTGGTCCCATTTTACCCCTATTTTTCTGATAGCTCGAAATTCCTATCAAAGTTGACTCAATTTTCGTGTTTGAACCGAAATTCTGAATTTTTTTTTCCTCCTTAAATTAATATTACTTTTTATTTTACTTATTTTGGTTGAATATAATTAGTGAGAGGATAATCATGAAACATATATAACTCAAAAAAAATTCTATCATGAAGTTGAAGCGTTGAACCACTGCTATATTATATAGTTTAGTCAAACAAAATGTAGCTATCATTGATTTGGACAACATCAAATTGCTAAATTAGTAACCATGAGGTTGAGTCTCTAGTATATGATATTCTCTTTACTTGTATATACAAATCACACCCCTTTTACACAAAATTTCAAGAATCAAAGTCCCTTAACAAGAAAAGTTCTTAACTTGTTTGATTAAGCTTGTTCAAAATAACGTTGTTGTGTTAAAAAAATGGAGGGTGGTGAAAATATTTTGAGAGTGAGTAGTGCACGTTTGAGTGGTTCAAATGTATGGAGAAATAGTGCTATGGATGTGTTTTCAAGGTCTTCTTCAAGAGAAGATTATGATGATGAAGAGGCGTTAAGATGGGCTGCTCTTGAAAAACTTCCAACTTATCGTCGTATAAGGAGAGGCCTTCTCTTAGAAGAAGAAGAAGGACAATCTAGAGAAGTCGATATAACAAAGCTTGATTTGATTGAAAGGAGGAATCTTTTAGACAGGCTTGTCAAGATTGCTGATGAAGATAATGAGAAGTTGTTGATGAAGCTCAAACAGCGCATTGATAGGTATAAACTTTAAGCTCTTTTAGTTAAAAGTTAATGAACAAAATGACTTCAGTTGTACCAAAAAAACTCTTGATGATGTTTAAGTCACTAGACCAGCGCATTTTCTGGTGTTTGGTCTCCAGAGAATGTTTTCTTTACCAAAAATGACTTTTAGTCCTATCAAACTAACTCATATGGATGCTGAAGTTGTTAGACTAGCTGGTTTTGATGTGCTTTTTAATATGATGCAGAGTTGGTCTGGATCTTCCTACAATTGAAGTCCGTTTCGAGCATTTGAATATAGAAGCAGAAGCTCGTGTAGGTAGTAGAGCTTTACCAACAATATTCAACTTTACAGTTAACATCTTAGAGGTAATAACATTTACTAGGACTTGTCTTGTACATTGTTGTTATATCATATTATTACATCTTGGACTTTAATTCTATGTATAGGATTTCTTGAATTATCTTCATATCCTTCCAAGTAGGAAGAAACCATTGCCAATTCTTCATGGGGTCAGTGGAATCATCAAGCCAGGAAGGTGAGTAAAACACTTACTGTCAAAAGGTTCATTTTTAGACCAATCAAGAAAGTCCTGTTTATCCGTTCATTTCAATCTTGTTATGCAGAATGACACTGCTTTTAGGACCACCAAGTTCGGGAAAAACAACGTTGCTGTTAGGTTTGGCTGGGAAACTTGATAAAGATCTCAAAGTAAGAAACATGATCAGACATACACTTTCATTTGGCAGTCGATGAATTTATTCATTTTCAGGTTTCAGGGAGAGTTACATATAATGGGCATGGGATGGATGAGTTTGTACCACAAAGAACATCTGCTTATATAAGCCAAAATGATCTTCATATTGGAGAAATGACAGTCAGGGAAACACTGGCATTTTCTGCTAGATGTCAAGGAGTTGGAACCAAATATGGTCAGTGAGACAAACATGTTGCATTTCCGATCTTCTTTGGGGCATCGCGTACTTTTTTAATTAGTTTTTATTATGAATATGCAGAAATTTTGGCAGAGTTGTCTAGGAGAGAAAAGGAAGCAAATATTAAGCCAGACCCTGACGTTGATATCTTCATGAAGGTGAAGACATAATAAAAGAACATGTTTTCATGTTGTCTTTTCTTTCTATTAGTTATGATAATAAATTGGTATTATTTAACAGTCAGCGTGGAATGAAGGACAAGAGGCTAATGTTATAACAGATTATACTCTCAAGGTAATTAATGGCTATGCATTACAGAACCCAATCCAGAAAACTAGATAACAATGCAACAATTCACTACTCTCTGTTATTTTCAGATATTGGGACTTGAAATTTGTGCTGATACCCTTGTTGGAGACGAAATGATTCGAGGAATTTCCGGGGGGCAGAGAAAGAGACTAACAACAGGTTAGGAGGATAAACAGAAACCTTGTAGGTTGTAAAAACCAAAAGCATATACAAAGAGTTGGGAAAAAAGTTATTGTGCTTAATTAAGGCTAGCTGCTAAACTTGTTGATAACTTGTAATACAGGGGAGATGATGGTTGGACCAGCAAGAGCACTTTTTATGGATGAGATATCGACTGGTTTAGACAGTTCAACAACCTATCAGATTGTCAATTCAATTAGGCAGTCAATCCACATTCTTCAAGGAACTGCTGTAATATCACTTCTGCAGCCTGCACCAGAAACTTATGATTTGTTTGATGATATTATTCTTCTATCAGATGGGAAAATCGTGTACCAAGGTCCCCGGGAAAATGTACTCGAGTTCTTCGAGTACATGGGCTTCAAATGCCCCGAGAGGAAAGGAGTTGCTGATTTCTTACAAGAAGTAAACACCTTGTGAATTATCTCCTTTCCTGTCGTGGAGCATTTCTTGTTTCTAATTATGTTCATTTACTGCGTGTTAATAAAAGGTGACATCAAGAAAGGATCAAGAGCAATACTGGTCACGTCGTGATGAACCTTATAGGTTTATCACAGCATGCGAATTTTCTGATGTATTTCAATCGTTTGATGTTGGACGGAAGCTTGGTGACGAGCTTGCTGTACCCTTTGACAAATCCAAGAGCCACCCTGCTGCTCTAACCACCAAGAGGTATGGTATTAGCAAGAAAGAACTCTTGAAAGCCTGCACAGCTAGAGAATACCTTCTTATGAAGAGGAATTCGTTTGTCTATATATTCAAGATGGTACAGGTAAGTAGCAGGTCAAAAAATAAACAAGTCACTTTTTCAATTTCCTCAATGCTTATGTAGAAGTAAAAAACTGTAAATTTATTTATCATTTCAGCTAACATTGATGGCGTCTATAGCAATGACACTCTTCCTACGAACTGAGATGCACAGAGATACAACAATAGATGGTGCAATATACTTAGGTGCACTGTTCTACGCAGTTATCACGATTATGTTCAATGGTTTCTCAGAGCTTTCCCTCAGTATTATGAAGCTTCCTTCCTTCTACAAACAACGTGATTTTCTTTTCTTTCCTGCTTGGGCATATGCTCTGCCTACTTGGATCCTCAAAATTCCGATCACACTCGTAGAAATTGCTATTTGGGTGTGTATGACTTATTATGTTATTGGATTTGAGGCAGACGTTGGGAGGTAGAAGTTTAATCCTTTTCTAAGTATGGAACTTCTTGTTTAGTTAAACCTCATGGAGATTATTTTTTTATTTGCAGGTTCTTCAAACAGCTATTTCTGCTCATATGTCTTAGCCAGATGGCCTCGGGTCTGTTTCGATTCTTAGCAGCTCTTGGAAGGAATATCATTGTTGCAAATACATTTGGATCATGTGCACTACTCGTAGTTCTTGTAATGGGTGGATACATTCTGTCAAGAGGTAAAATTGCAGAATATTTTTAAAAACCACAAGGGCAATGCTCATTTATATGTTCTTTGCTTTTTGTTCGCTTCATCTAACAAGGAAGCTATTGTCAATCAGATGATGTGAAACAATGGTTGATATGGGGTTACTGGATTTCCCCTATGATGTATGCGCAGAATGCTATAGCTGTGAACGAATTTCTAGGGAAGAGTTGGGCACATGTAAGCTAAAGCTTCTGTTGTTTTGGAAGGACAGGCTGTTAAGGTAGCATTTGAGAGTTTATTCTTGAATTTGTTTTATAGGTTCCTCCTAACTCCACGGGCACGGATACATTAGGAGTGTCATTTTTGAAATCACGTGGAATCTTTCCAGAAGCAAGATGGTATTGGATTGGAGCAGGAGTTCTTTTTGGATATGTTTTGCTCTTCAATTTCCTGTTCACAGTGGCCTTAGCTTATCTCAACCGTAAGAATCCGCCTACTATTATGCAATCTAATCTGATTTCCATCTATAGGATGATCCTAACATATCAACAAGGTGGGTAATTTTGGTGCAGCATTTGGTAAGCCTCAGGCCATTCTTTCTGAAGAGATTGTGGCCGAGAGGAATGCAAGCAAAAGGGGTGAGGTTATTGACCTATCTCCGATTGGGAAGAGTTCTTCAGGTAATTTCTTCCCTTTGAGCTTCAGTTTCAATTTAAGATTTTGCAAGAAGTACTTATGGTATCAAGGCCAAATATGCAGAAAGAGGAAATGATGTTCCGGCTAGTGCATCTTCCAGGTCTCTGTCCTCAAGAGCAGGCAACATAACTGAGGGTGATTTAAGCAAGAGAAGGGGAATGATTCTTCCTTTTGAACCCCTTTCAATTACTTTTGATGATATAAGATATGCAGTAGATATGCCACAGGTACATTTAAGATTTAGTCTATGGAAATTAACTGGCCTATACATGTCTGAGTTAAATTCTCAAGTCTATGATGTGACTTCAGGAAATGAAAGCTCAAGGTTTTATCGAGGACCGACTTGAACTCTTGAAAGGGGTAAGTGGTGCTTTTAGACCAGGAGTTTTGACAGCTCTAATGGGTGTTAGTGGAGCTGGTAAGACCACACTTATGGATGTCTTAGCTGGTAGGAAAACCGGTGGATACATTGAAGGAACCATCAGTATATCAGGATACCCAAAGCAGCAAGAAACGTTTGCTCGGATATCAGGATACTGTGAGCAAACTGACATTCATTCACCTCATGTTACAGTATACGAATCATTGCTGTATTCTGCTTGGCTTCGACTGCCTCGTGAAGTTGACACCGAAACCCAAAAGGTAAATGAGTCTGGAATATGGCTACTAGGATTGCTAGTGGAACTTGAAAGTGGGTATTATATTAAAAAATGTATCATTGCAGAGTTTCATTGAGGAGGTCATGGAACTTGTAGAGCTAACCCCTCTAAGAGAAGCACTTGTTGGATTGCCTGGAGTAAATGGTCTTTCAACTGAACAACGAAAACGACTTACAGTTGCAGTTGAACTTGTTGCCAATCCTTCTATAATATTCATGGATGAGCCAACCTCTGGATTAGATGCTAGAGCAGCTGCAATAGTGATGAGAACAGTTAGAAACACTGTAGATACAGGTCGAACAGTAGTATGCACCATCCATCAGCCTAGCATTGACATATTTGATGCTTTCGATGAGGTGAGCAACTCTTAATCTTCCAAAATCTATCCGTTTAGCATAATTTGTATTAGAGAAAAATATACTCATTCTACTAATGAATTGCAGCTCCTACTCCTGAAACGAGGAGGCGAAGAAATATTTGTCGGCCCATTAGGACGCCATTCTTCTCACCTTATTAAGTATTTTGAGGTAAGGTTACTGTTAGGTTAAGAAACCGAAATTCCTATTATGTTGGCCTAGTACACTAAGTAATGGTTCTGATTCCATTTTCCTCAGGGAATCGATGGAGTTCAAAAAATCAGAGATGGTTACAATCCAGCAACATGGATGTTGGAGGTAACTTCAGTAGCACAAGAAGCAATTCTTGGAATTGACTTCACAGAATTGTACAAAAACTCAGAATTGTACAGGTATGAATCTTGAGTTGAACGCGATTACATTCTACATATAGAATTACAAATATCTTGTCTTGAATTCTGAAATGGAGCAAATATTCAGGAGAAACAAAGCTTTAATCCAGGAACTAAGTGTGCCAGCCTCAGGTTCAAAAGACCTCTACTTTGAAACTAAGTACTCCCAGTCTTTCTTCACCCAATGCATGGCTTGCTTATGGAAACAACACTGGTCATACTGGCGAAATCCTCCGTATACAGCTGTCAGGCTCATGTTCACATTCTTCGTTTCTCTCATGCTTGGAACGATATTCTGGGGTCTTGGCTCCAAAAGGTAAATAGAAACATACAGGAACTGTTATTTCAGCTAACTCGACGTGACTAATGATTTTGAACCCAATTTCAGGGGAAAGCAACAAGATATTTTGAATGCAATAGGTTCAATGTATGTTGCTATCTTGTTTCTTGGTATAATAAACGCTAGTTCAGTACAGCCAGTCGTTGCCATTGAGCGGACAGTCTTCTACAGGGAAAGAGCAGCTGGAATGTATTCAGCTCTGCCTTATGCATTTGGACAGGTACAGACTTTTTTGTAACACACTTCTAAAACCTCTTGATGATCACCAAGGGTGTATGGCCTTAAAAATTTCATCTCTATCTCGATCTTCCAATGCAATGCGTATGCCAATAAAAACTCAAGACAAATATATTTTGCTATGCAGGTTATGATTGAACTCCCACACCTTTTCCTCCAGACGATCATATATGGTGTTATAGTCTATGCTATGATCGGATTTGAATGGACAGTTACCAAGTTCTTTTGGTATCTGTTCTTCATGTACTTCACCTTGTTATACTTCACATTATACGGGATGATGACAGTAGCTGTTACTCCTAATCACACCATTGCATCCATTGTTTCATCTGCATTTTACACAATATGGAACCTTTTCTGTGGATTCGTCGTTCCAAAAACAGTAATAGTTCTTCTTTCAAATTGCATTACCTTCATTCAACAACACATGTTTAAACTTGCTAGACCAACATAACACTTTTCCTGTCCTTTTTTTTTTTTTTTTTCGATTTATGACAGAGGATGCCAGTGTGGTGGAGATGGTACTATTACATTTGCCCCCTTTCGTGGACATTATACGGACTGATTGCCTCACAATTTGGAGATCTACAGGACAGATTGGACACAAAGGAAACAGTGGAAGAATTCTTAGAGAATTTCTTCGATTACAAACACGATTTTGTGGGATATGTTGCAGTCATTCTAGTTGGAATATCAGTTGGTTTTCTCTTCATATTTGCTTACTCAATCAAAGCATTTAACTTCCAGAAAAGATAGGTTAGAAATGTGTGTGTTAGGGCAATAATAATGTAACGTTTCCTCAAGTGTTGCACAGAAAGAAGTAATGTTTGTGCCTTGTATCTAAGAACATCTTAGTACAAAGTGTTAAATATGGGATATTTTTTTCATCTTTTGTGTTATTAGAGACGATCGATGATATTTATTGAATGATTATCAAACTCTTAGGGTGTGTTTGGTATGATGGAAAACATTTTTCAAAAAATGTTTTCTAATTTTCTCATGTTTGGTTGGGTTAAATGTTTTAGAAAATGTTTTTCAAATCAACTCATTTTTCTCAAATTTAAGGAAAATGACTTCTCTTCAAAATTTAAGGAAAGCATTTTTCAAAACTCACTTTCGACCCCTACCACCACCCCCTCCCAAAAGAATATTAAAAGTTGTTTTTAAAAGATATTTTTAATTTTTATTTTTTATTTTTTTTTCCCCCGACCCACTACCCTCCCCCCTATCAGCCCCCCAACCCCCTTCAAAAAGAAAAAAAATTGAATTTATTTTTAAAAAATATTTTCAATTTCAAAATTTTATTTTTTCACTCCTACACTCGACCCCACCACACCCTACTCGCCACCCCTGCCCAAAAAAAATAAATTAAAGTTTGTTTTTAAAAAATATTTTCAACTTTAAAATTTCATTTTTTCACCATACCCTCGACCCCCTAGCCACTCCACCCCCCCCCCCCCCCTCCCCAAAAAAAAATTTAAGTTTGTTTTTAAAAAATATTTTCAACTTTAAAATTTCATTTTTTTTACCCTACCCTTGACCCCCCCCCACCCACTCCCTACCAGCCCTCCGCCCACCACCCTAAAAAATAATTTTAAGTTTGTTTTTCAAAAATATTTTCAATTTCAAACTTTCATTTTTTCACCCCTACCCTCGACCCCCACCCACCCACCCCTCCAAAAAAAAAATTAAGTTTGTTTTTAAAAAATATTTTCAATTTCAAAATTTCATTTTTTCACCCCTACCCTCGACCCCCACCCAACCATCCCCTACCAACCCCCCAAATAATAATTTATGTTTGTTTTTAAAAAATATTTTCAATTTAAAATTTCATTTTTTCACCCCTACCCTCGACCCTCCACTCACCCACCCCCTACCAGCCCCCTCCCCACCACCCCAAAAAATATTTTTAAGTTTATTTTTCAAAAATATTTTCAATTTCAAAATTTCATTTTTTTCACCCCTACCCAGCCACGCCACCCCACGCATCCCTCTACCAACACCCCCCCCCCCACCTCCAAAAAAAAAAAGTTTGTTTTTAAAAAAATATTTTCAACTTCAAAATTTTATTTTTTCACCCCAACCTTCGACCCCACCCCAAAAAAAATAAATTAAGTTTGTTTTTAAAAAATATTTTTAACTTCAAAATTTCAATTTTTCACCCCTATCCTCGACCCCCCCACCCCCAAAACAAATTTAATTTTGTTTTTAAAAAATATTTTCAATTTCAAAAATTATTTTCTACTCTAGTAAAAATAAAAGATATTTCTCAAAAATATTTTTCATTCATAAATCAAACACTAAAAATCTTTTTCGGAAAATATTTTTTACTCAACTACCAAACATGAGAAAATAAGTTAAAAATCAACTTGTTTTCCAAGAAAACATTTTCCTCCGTACCAAACACACCCTTAATGTCATTAGCTCTTGCAAACTATTATTAAAGATTGCAAATAATTTGCTAAATTAAGGTCATAAACAAGAAGAAAAATTGTGCTAAATTAGGAACACACTTATAAATAGAGAGTTTTATCTCTTTGTAGATTTAACTAATATAACTCATGAATGATGTTTTGATTTTCTTTTTAAAGTATCTCCAGTGTACCAAAAACCAAAAAAGAGGTCTACAATACAGGGAAGCCACTGGCCACAAAAACATGAGTTTTAGCTTCTAAATATATATTTTAATAAAATAAAAATAAAAAATAGGGGTAGACGAAAGGAATTATAATCAGACTCGCACTAATAAGGTGAATTTCATGTAGTCAATCAATATTGAACTACGAAGATTTTTCTTAACTTCTAAATATTGAAAAAGCTTTAAGGAAAATTATAATCCTGCATTATTATTTACGTATATTCTTATTTCATACTATCTTTTTTTTTATTATGTGAAAAATTAAAAAATGAGACGACTTTTTTTTTACAAATAAAAAAGGCAAAAAGACGCAAAATGAGAACTCTCTATTAGCTACGTGTCTCACTTATATACACTTACTAATTTTTTTTAAAAGGTAGTTTTTCCTTGTTCATATAATATTTGATTGTTCTACAAATCGCTGACTTTATAATCTAACGTTATTATCGATTTTTTTTTGGTATGCAGTTTGATTATTTTCTTGTCAAACAATTAATTAAATTAAAATGTTAAGTATGATTCATGTACCAGCCTTGATCATTTTAATGATAATACCAATAGATTCCATAAAATAATTAGTTGAAATTTTATAAAATATTGGAAAAGAAAAAACCGACAAATCTTTTTTGGGATTGAGTGAGATATGGTACACATGCAACATAACAAACATGGTTGGACTTGCCAGATGCAAAATTAGTGAAATGTTCCTTTTTTTCTTCTTCATATTTTGATTGATTTTATATTCCCAAGGTTGATTAATTGATGAAGAAAGAAAAAATGAGATTAATTACTTGCTGCTAGAAATAGAAATTTGCTTAACAAATGTTCGATATGAATTAAGGATTATTACAAACAGGCAAAACTATGATTTTAATTTTATTGGCTATAAAGTTTATGATGATGATTTTAAACGATAATCAAAAAGCTTATTTATTTGCCAACAAAAATTTTCTTCATAAATCATCATTAATAACAATGTGGTTTCGATAATTTTTTCATAATTTTCAGCATGCTTGTGACAGAGGTACACTTACTATTCGTAACTAGCTATGTCCTACCTAATTATATATTCGTTTTGTACGTATCTCATGTATATGATTTTGTTTTAACGAACCATGCATGTGTGTTAAGTTTATAAAATTAGTTAATAATGAGCAGTTACATTTATCTATTTATCCAGTAATCAATTATGCTTCCTATTGTTCGTCTTTTTTATCTAGAATATAATTATCTTTCTGTATAGAGTAGTAACTTGTATGAATGATCATGTAAAATATGTTACAAGTGTTAGGAATTTGTCTTGATTTTCTTTTATATATATATGAGATTTATCTTATTTTGGAAGAAAAGTCAAAGTATTACCATAATTACTTTTTATTTTTTCTAAAAATAAAATATAAATGTCTTCCATATTTGGCTATCACTTTTTTGGAGGAAGCTTATGAGTTTAGAATTCTAACTCTTTCAAGTTATTGAATTTTAAATATAATGTGTACATATTGAATGAATAGACAAATATAGAGTTTAAATCAAAATTACTTAGTTTAGCCGATCTCATATCTCAAAGGCTAGCTCCACCCAGAATACCATACTAATAATTTTGTTTAAAATAGGCCAAACACATACACAACCCCTCAAACTTGCCCTCATTTTTCATTTTGGCACTCCAACTTAGCCTTGTTCCATTTTAACCCTTAAACTCCATTTTTTCTGTACCATTAAAACACTAATACTAATTTTTATGATTTTTTTTTATTTATGTTTTTCAATTGCAATTTTTTATTTAAAAAAATAGACGTGTGTCTGTTAATTTTCGTAAAAAAATTAAAAAATCGCGAACGAACATAAATTTTTTCAAACAATAATATTATTTTTTGAGATTTCTCTGAATTTTTGCATGAAAGTAAATTGACGAAAGTTCTTTGATTTTCTTTCTTAAACATTCAATAAAATTAAATAACACTACTTATTTATTATTTCTTATCATCTAGGCTATCTAAATTTAACGCAAATACTTACTTTTTATTTTTAATATAAATCAATACGAATAAAAAAATTCATCTTCAATACAAGTAAAAAAGACTCTTGTTCATTGCTAATAACACTACTAAAATATGTTAAAACTCGATTGACTTTAATTTGTTAGATTGTCAGTGATTTTTAAGAAAGAAAACCAACACAATGTCGTTGGTTATTTTTCACATAAAAATACATAAAACTCTTAAAAAGAAATTATTATTTTTTAAAAAGATTATTTTTTGTTAATTTTTATTTTTTTTAACTAAAATTAACTGACACATGTCGATTTAAAATAAGAAGTTGCAATTGAAGAATATATATATAAAGAAATCATAAAAATAGTATTTCGTGTTAAAATGGTACATAAAAAATGGAGTTTAAGGGTTAAAATGGAACAAGGCTAAGTTGGAGTGCCAAAATGAAAAATGAGGGCAAGTTAGAGGGGTTGTATATGTGTTTGGCCTTTAAAATATATATTGTTAGTAGTATGGTTGTATAATGTCTGTATTTTATGTAACAATTGGAAGATGTCTAAATACAGAGAAGAGTAAGTGTTGTTGTTGGTAGAACGGTGATATTTGATACGTTTATTTACTAGGTTAAAGACGAATTCAAAATTTGAAGGTTATTGATTTCTAAAACGATCTTAAGTTAATCTAGAAATTCTTCGTCAAATATTTTGTAAGTATTTTATTGATTTTTAAATACACATATAAAATCAAGAAAAAAATGATCGATTTATGTGATTAAGTCAGTTTTTCAAATATAAAAATTAAATCAAGTACCTTAACTCGATTTTTGTTGGTTTTCTTATTAGTTTTAATGGTTTTTGTTGGATTTTTTAAACGAAATTGATTGATTTATTAAATTATGATGCATAATCTATTCTGACCTCACTAAATTTAAAAATTACGATTTAAAATTCATAACCTAAAAATTCTTTTATCTGATTCTGAGAGGAGACAGTACGCTACAAAACAATGTATATGGATAACACTACATTTTTAAAAATAAATAAATTGAACAATGATATGCCTAGCAAAGACAAATTCGAAAAATTCCTTCGGCATATTTTTCAGAGCAAATTAGTATAGAAGATGCCAAAGGGATTTTTAAAATAAGGTGAGTAAAGTCTTAGAAGTTTTTTAATTATTTAAACTCAATAATCGAGAATTTTTTAAATTAAATGAAAGGAAAATAAATAATTCTACGTAGTAATATGTTATTATTGCTGAAGTAAGATGATCGTTTAACAGTACAAGTTGCATTAAAGAAATTAAATACTTTCTAGATGCCCTTCTTCTTACAGTTATTTTTATTGAAATTAAATTTAATACGGAAGATACTGTTTGGTTTTACTATAAGTGGTTCTTCCATTGAAATTAGGGATAAGCAAAGGTGATAGCGTTCTCGATTTATGTGATTACTTTTTTTTTTTTTTTATGATTATGGTGTTTGGAACAGTTTTTGCATACCTCGATTGATTTTATTGGATACATGTTACTTCTCACCAGCAGCAACAGATACTGGATAACTTTGTATTCAACCACTTCACTAATCACTAGGCATATCCTTGGGTGATTACTTTTTTGTTAGTTTAAAAAATTGATAGTGTATCTTTTATGTTTATTAATAATTTAATTTTAAATATTTTTTTTATATATTCTCAATAATATAATTTATAACCGCATAAATATTTTTAATTTATTTTGAGAATTTTACACAAATTTCATTGTGTTAAGAGCTAATTATATCATATCCCTACTCTTTTCCAAATTACAAAAATCCTTTAAATTTGGTGAAATCCGGATACATCCCAAAACGTGCTAATACATTAATCGCGTTTCGGTTTCGAATACATCCCTCGACGTTCCAACACATTGCGTCTCAATTTCGGATACATCACTTAACGTTTCGATACATTGCGTAAGCCGTAAAGTGATATATATGACTGATACACCGCATAAAGTGATGTTCCGAGAATAGGAGAGAGTAGGGATTTTTGTAATTTTTTTTAAATAGTAGGAAATTTTAGAAAATATAGTAAAATAAGTTGTGTATTTAAATAATTTTTTCTTATTTTTAGTAAAAATTTCAATTTATTTTTAAATTTGGTATGTAATCAAATATCGATAACATACTTGAGATGAGTGAGTAATTTTCTTTGACTTATTCGTTGCTTGGTGTGACTCCCTAACTAAACTTGAATTCCATTTTCCTAGGACCGAAGATTCTTCATTCATTTAAGACAAGATTTTAAGTACATCATATTTTATTACTTAATACTATACTGTATTAGGAAAGGTAATTGATTTTGACTTGTCCTCTAAAAAATCATTTAGGCATAACTTTGAGATTGCAATGGTATCTTATAAATATAGAAAAGGTCCATCGTATGAGAGGGGCATATGAAGTGGAAGAAAAAGAATATTATTTTTCTCTTTTATGCCATCAAAGGCATTCAACTTTATCAAGTTAACCAAAAAGAAAATTATAATAGGGGTAATGCTCTAAATGATCAGAAAATTTGGTCAGAATTTGACCAGAAATTCAAAAAGTCTATAATATCCTTTTTATTTTAAAATAAACTGATCTTTATTTATTTTTTAATTAAAAGGTATTAAAATTAAAAGGGTAAAAATGTTCAAAAAATAAAATAACATAGTGTAAAATATGTTATTTTACCATTTTGGTCCAATTCTAACCAAATTTTCTGGCCAAAAGGATTTTTCCATTATAATAGTTCCAAATAGCATAAATGATATAAAACTCACTAATCTTACGATAAACTTACTTGGCAATTTTGAAAACGATCACACATATTTCAAGCTTTGTTCTTGAAAAGGTAAATAGTATAGAAGTTAAAATGTCACTCACATCGAAAATGATAAAAATCTCAATCTTATATCGTCCAAAGCACCAACTTTTATGTCATCAAAGTCATCTACTTTATAAGTATTAACTAAAAGAAAATTATAATAGCTCTAAATAGCGCAAAGGTAATGCTAAATGACCAGAAAAATTGGCCAGAAAATTAAAAAGTCTATAATATTTTTTTTATTTTAAAATAAACAGATTTTTTTTTTTTTTTAATTAAAAGGTATTAAAGTTAAAAGGATAAAAATGTTCAAAAAGGTAAAATAAACTAGTGTGAAATATGTTATTTTATCATTTTGGTCAAATTCTGACAAATTTTTCTGGCCATAAGCAATTAGGTAATTCTGAAAGCAATAATACATATTTCAAGTTTTGTTTTTGAAAAAGAAAATAATTGAGAAGTTAAAATGCCACTCACATCGAAAATGATGAAAATCTCAATCTAGTACTCCCTCTGTCCCTAATTATTTGTCCACATTTTTTTTTGTAGTTGTCCGTAATTACTTGTCCATTTTGACAAATCAAAAAAGGACAATTTATTTTTTTACCCATTATACCCTCAATTAATTAGTACTAGTTTTTAATTCATCTACTTCATAATTAATAGGGGTAAAATGGTAAACTCACTCTATCAATTATTGTTTTCTTAATAGGTGTTTCAATTCAAAAGTGGACAAGTAATTAGAGACAAAAGGAGTATTGTCCGAAGTACCAAGCAAGCAATCTCAAGTAGTCTTAGGGCCCGTTTGGATTGACTTAAAAAAAGTAGCTTTTAAGTCAAAAATATAAAATCAAATTGAAATGACTTTTAAGTAAAAAAATAAAAAGTATGGGGAGACCTACTTTTGATTTTTGACTTATTTTAAGTCATTCTTGACCTTGTCAAATACTTTCAGAAGTAAAAAACTGACTTAAAAGTAGATTTGACCAACTTTTAAACCAATCCAAACACCCTCTTAATCCATGACTAGTAATCTATCAAATTAGGTTAGACAACGTACTCGGTTTTACGAAAAGTCAAAATAGTCAGTCTTTGATCAACTTAATCGTCAAATCCTGAAATAAATTACATGAACGAATTGGCGCCTATAACCTTGAGGTTTCATTTTAATAGTCAAGTATAAATTTTGACTTAGTTAGGTCATATCTCCAATTAATTACCTCGTTATTTTATTAAAATCCCCCAACTTAGTGTTCAAATCTCATCGATTTATAGCTAAAATTGCACCAAAATCAAATATATCATCATAGTGTATTAGACAATTTATATTTCAATAATTCAAATTGAAATAAACTCCTTTGATCCACCCTCACTAGCTCCTACCTTTAAAAAATGAACAAAATTCAGGCTTGAAATTTGTTACTACATGAATTATTTATATCGATCAGGCGATCATTTTTAGTTTTTCTTTCAAAACAAATGCTAACTTTGATCTCCTTATGAAATAGGATTTAAGGTTTTCCATCCACAAAATTGTTTGTTTTTCCTGCCTTTTAGCAAACAACCTTAAGTTATAAATTATAATGCATTGTTCAGCACGTTTCGTCCATAAATACGAATTTCTATGCAACAAATCGGTAATAAAATATTAAAAAATGATTAGAAAATAGTTTGGTTCTTACTTAAGATTCTATGAAAAGGAACTATAGTATTAGTATTTATTCATTTAAGGAAATGATAGTGGTTATTACAACTGCACATAATATTATTAGAAATTATATTAAGTTCATTAATGACACACCGACCCTAATGAAGTGTCGTCAAATACAAAATTGGTATGACTTCCTCAAACTCCCAACTTTGTGTCCTTAGGGCCAGTGCCCCTCTTTAATATGACTTCCTCCAACTCCCAACTTGTTTTTTTTTTTTTAAATTTGATATCCGATATTTATATTAGAGTTCTAACTAAATTTGAATCATGTATTTCAGGGCACATTCTGGGATGACATTTTCAATAAGATTCTTTTCATACTTAGAACTCGAATTTGAGACGTCTAATTAAAAATGAAAGATCTTTACGCATCAATTTGGTGGATAAGTATTTCATGAGCAAATAACATTAAGGGTGTATTAGATACAGTTGTACAAAATATTTGGAAAATTCTTTCTCTAGGAAAACAAATTTCTTAAAATGAATTCTGTTGGAAAAACAAGTTCTATAAGTGTCATACTATGTTTATTGTGTTGGGTTTTTAACAAGGTGTGAATGAGAATTGAGAAGTGTGGGATAACCAATTTGGAGGGCAAATGAAAAGTTATTTCTCTCATATTTGTAGAAGAAAGGAAAAAGGTGTCCATATATTAGAAAACACTTCCTATAGCTCTTAAAGGGTTAGGTAGGTGTCCCTCGCACCGTTGTTGTCGCTCGGCCTCGGCTTTGGCTTTGACAAATGATTGATTAGTAATTTTTTAGGAAAAACATATTTAATCAATCTCATTAATTAATTTTCTTTTTCTTAAAAATTAATTCAAAATATTAATTAATTAATTAACAGAACTAATTTCGCGTAACGAAATTGTTTGAAAATTCGCGTAATGGTAATGTCGCTCAGAAGGGACATGTTCCTTCCAAACAGACACTTCTTTTTTCAAAAGACACAAATTAAACGTTCTGAAAAGACATGTCTGAACAGATGCGTTCACACTCTTGTCTGAACAGATGCGTTCACACTCTTGTCCGAACAGATGTGTCGCTTGCTGCAGTTGGCTATAATAGTTAATCTATTTTATCTTGGGATAAATTAATCTATCGGGAATTAAATTTCTTAAGGATGCACAGTGAATTTTGTGGACTGAGATTATTTCTTTTTTGTCTAACTATTTCATCTTTTCTGTTTCTGTATTTACTAACTTGAATATAGGAAATAACATATTGTATTCAGCCACTCATCCAATTGTCATTTAGGATGTCATGTAGGACAAATGTGTCTATTCGTCCTACATGACATCTTATATGACAATTTGTGTCCTAGGCGTATTATGACATGTAAGACGCGTGTGTCTACTTATAATTTATACAAATTTAAGTGTCTATATACTTGTGCACATCTAAGATTGAAGGGCACATAAATATCAGTTAAAGCTAGATAAAAGGACGTATTTATGTATTATACTTTTTTTTATATTTACATACCAAACACAACTTATTTATTAAAAAAAAAAAACATTTTCCGCGGAGAATAGTCTCCATTAGGGGTGTACATGGCCGGGTTGGTTCGGGTTTTTCAAATATCAAACCAAACCATTTGTGTCGGATTTTTAAATTTATAAACCAAACCAAACCAATAAAACTCGGGTGTTTCAACCTCGGGTTTTTTCGGATTTTTTTGGGTTTTTGGGTTTTTCGGGTTGTTTCGGGTTTTTCCGGTAAAGTATTCATACAAACATATACTTTACTTGTACTTTAAATATTTCTTTAGTCCTACCAAAATATAAATATCTAAGGTATTTCTTAAAAAAATAACACAATATGATATGATTAATGACACTAAAATATCCAACAAAAATAGTAATAATAATGAAATCGCGTAAAACAAATATTGCAAATTAACAAGTCATAATGAAAATGATCATAATTTAAAAGTACTAAATCATGCTAAAATAAGTTTAATAAGTATTAGTTACACGACTAAATATTAAAAGAAATTAAAATTAGATTATGTATATATTTTAATTGTCTAAACCAATGTAAAACTAACGAAAAAATATTCAACATTATTGTCATTCTTAGTGTTGAATTGATTTTCTTTTTGCATTAGTATTAATTTGATTTTGATTTAAGCTTTATTATAATTACCAACATCTGTGGACTATAATCTTTATTGGCTCATTCATAATTCTAAGTTTCAAACTTGAAATAATATATTAAAAGATAAAAACTATGAAAAAGTATAAGAAATATTTATAAATTATATCAAAGTAAATATTTTTATGTATAAAATAAAATTTTAAAATTGTATATATAATGTCAGATTGGTTTGGTCTCAGGTTGATTTTTTTTAGTTAAAACCAAACCAACCCAAATATAGTCGGGTTTTTTTTCAATACCAAACCAAGTCAAACCAAACCACTAGTCGGGGGTTTTTTCGGGGTTGACTCGATTTATGATTTAATTCGGTTTTTGGTTCAGTTTTGTACACCCCTAGTCTCCATCATACCAAACACATCCTTAAAAGTACGTAAAAGAAAGAAAAAGATTACTTCTGAGCATGTCAATACTAAACTTGAAGAAAATTCATGCCGTTATTACTCTATTGGACGTAATTTTCAATGAATGGAATTATCCTACCAAAAGACGTTTTCTTCAAATTTGTACATTGCTTGCTCAAGATCAACGAATAATAGTTTGGTCCAAAAATAATATTGTAATGAATACTTGATTCAAAAATAATCTTGTCATCACTTTTGAGTTATGAACACCTTTTTTCTTAATAAACAAAAAAGACGGATAAAGATTCTATCATATTAGCTTGAATCTCATTTAAAAATCAAGATATATATAGATATATACACCTTAGCCTAAAATGAATTTTTTATTTTTTTTATTTTAATTTAACTGTAATTATTGTATTTTCACCAACAAAAATTATGAGAAAAGAATCTGTCATTAAATTTTATTTTATTTTTTGTTTGCTGACCTTCAGGTGGATTTTTGATAACCGAAAAAAGAAAAAAAGAAAAAGGAAGATGCTATGCATGTGCCTTACATGGTTACAGCCATTTAATACACAGATTTTAAAAGCTGTAAATCAAAATATTTCAAATATACAATAATCTTTTATTAGCTTCAACTGAAATAATTTATTTACACCATGATCTTGAAAATAAAGTACAAAACAAATCCCAACTAATCCGTAGAACCATTATATCCAGCTCTTACCTGTGCTCTTTGTTTCCATTTTCCTCAACATGGTGTTACTTAAAAAGAAAAAAAATAACAAAAAGATGGAAAATAAAAAAGTTTGTCTTAATATGCAAATATTAAAAAAAATCAATTTCATCTTCCTTGCCTCCCTCCTCTGAATTTCAGTCTTGTTTCGTACGTAGTACTTTTACATTAATATTGATAAGCATGGTTTGATTTGGATGATTCTAGATTGACTTTTTTTATCAATACCGCAACATAATAGGGATACATTACATTGATATATAGGTAACGATACTTATACTGATGGGGTAACAATTCTCCATGTATTCGTGCAAGTTGGATCGATACCATCATTATATATTTATTTATTTATTTAAAATTATTTTGTTTCCTTTTTTTTTTCTTCTAGTTGCTTGTCATTGCTTATACTGGCTTACATCATACTTCATATAAGACTTTATTTTACTTAGGATTTAAGACTATAGGGATTATTTCTATATTTTTGCAATTTATAAGGATGAGATTTAGATGTATATTAATTATAAATTAGGCTTGAAATAAAAGAAATAAGTAAGACATGATGATCATGGGTTGTTGAGGATGCCTAATTAATTGGTTAGTCCTAGCCAGTATCATTTACACTAACCTATGCTGATTTTATTCTCTACAACTTTTATTATTAATGTTATTTTTCTGATTTTCATTGATCCGATTAATTCAAATTACATCATTAAAAGCTCAGAGCATTCCTACTAAAGTTGACTCAGTTTCAGTACTTGAATTGAAATCTCTAGTTGAGAGTACAAGAGTACTTACTACTCCTTCATCCATGTTTGACTTAGCACACCTCTTAAGAAAATTAAATAGACAAATAATTTTATTATATCACCCATATTAACTATAAGTCGTCTAAATGTTAAAAAATGAATAGGGAGTATTTAATAGCAAGGGTAAAATAGATACAAAATGATAAAGTATCCATCTCTTGGTTTTCCAAACTGAACAAGTAAAGTTGGATAACTATTTTTAGTATTTCAGACAAGTAAAGATGAACGGAGGGAGTATTCCAACCTCATATTTCAATTTTTAATTTATTTTTTTTACCTTATTTTGGTTCAATAATTGAGTAATGGGATGGTGATCATGAACCACACTGCTAACTATTAACTATAGTATGGTCAAACAGCAAACTTTAGCATAATGCATTAATTTTGTTTGCATCAACACTTACGTCAAATCACTAAAATAGTATCTAGAAGTTGACCCTCTACTCTATTTTATTCTCTTTACTTTGTATATATAAATCACATCTCCTTTACACATAATTTCAAGAATCAAAACTCCCTCCAAACCATAAAAGGTGGAGGAACTAAGCTAAAAGATTCTTTCTTTTGAATTATACTTATATGTAAAAAGTAAATGGAGGGTGGTGGAGATATATTGAAGGTGAGTAGTGCACGTTTGAGTAGTTCAAATGTATGGAGAAATAGTGCTATGGATGTGTTCTCAAGGTCATCAAGAGAAGATTACGATGATGAAGAGGCGTTGAAATGGGCTGCTCTTGAAAAACTTCCAACGTATCTTCGTATAAGGAGAGGCATTCTTAGTGAAGAACAAGGACAATATAGAGAAGTTGATATAACAAAGCTCGATTTGGTGGAAAGGAGGAATCTTTTAGAGAGACTTGTCAAGATTGCTGATGAAGATAATGAGAAGTTCTTGCTGAAGCTCAAAAAAAGGATCGATAGGTATAAATTTATTTAAGACGTTTTACGAGAAAGTCATTTTCTCGTGTTTGGTTATTGGAAAATGACTTTAGTCGTACCAAACAATGTTGAAATAACATTTTCTTGTGATTTTTGATATGATGCAGAGTTGGTTTGGATCTTCCTACAATTGAAGTCCGGTTCGAGCATTTGAAAGTAGATGCAGAAGCTCGTGTAGGTAGTAGAGCTTTACCAACAATATTCAACTTCACAGTTAACATCATAGAGGTAATAATAATACATACTAGGACTTGTCCTGTATCATATTGTAAAATTACATGCAATATATTATACTCAATTTTTAACTTTCTATGTATAGGATTTCTTGAATTATCTTCATATCCTTCCAAGTAGAAAGAAACCATTGCCAATCCTTCATGATGTCAGTGGAATCATCAAACCAGGAAGGTGAGAAAAACACTTGTGTCAAAAGGGTGATTTTTAGACAAATCAAGAAAGTCCTGTTTATTCATTCATTTCAATCTTGTTATGCAGAATGACACTGCTTTTAGGACCACCAAGTTCGGGAAAAACAACGTTGCTGTTAGGTTTGGCTGGGAAACTTGATAAAGATCTCAAAGTAAGAAACATGATTACAGTTTTCAGATTAGTGAGGAGTTCTGTGTTGGTAGTCGATAAATCTATTCATTTTCAGGTTTCAGGGAGAGTTACATATAATGGTCATGGGATGGATGAGTTTGTGCCACAAAGAACATCTGCTTATATAAGCCAAAATGATCTTCATATTGGAGAAATGACAGTCAGGGAAACATTGGCATTTTCTGCTAGATGTCAAGGAGTTGGAGCCAAATATGGTCAGTAAGATTCCCTTATTCTGGGATATCACAATGAACATGTTGCATTTCCAATATTTTTTGGGAATTGCGTACTTTTTTTTAATTAGTTTGTTATGAATATGCAGAAATTTTGGCAGAGTTGTCTAGGAGAGAGAAGGAAGCAAATATTAAGCCAGATCCTGATGTTGATATCTTTATGAAGGTGAAGACATATTAAACAGAATATTCAGATTCATGTTATATTTGTTTTATTAAATTATGATAAGAACTTGGTTTGACTATGGGGTTTATTTAACAGTCAGCATGGAATGACGGACAGGAGGCTAATGTTGTAACAGATTATACTCTCAAGGTAAATGGCTTATGCACTATGAAGCAACAATGCAGAAACTAGAAAACAATGCACCAATTCTCTATTCTATGTATTGTTTTCAGATATTGGGACTTGAAATTTGTGCTGATACCATTGTTGGAGACGAAATGATTCGAGGAATTTCTGGGGGGCAGAGAAAGAGGCTAACAACAGGTTGGGTTAAACAGACACCTTGTATGGTCTAAAATAGTAATGGATGTTGTAGAAACCATAAACATATACAAAGAGTAGTGAAAAAGTTATCGTGCTAAACTTGTTGATAACTTGTAATACAGGGGAGATGATGGTTGGGCCAGCAAGAGCACTTTTTATGGATGAGATATCGACTGGTTTAGATAGTTCAACGACCTATCAGATTGTCAATTCAATTAGGCAGTCAATCCACATTCTTCAAGGAACTGCTGTAATCTCACTTCTGCAGCCTGCACCAGAAACTTATGACTTGTTCGATGATATTATTCTCTTATCAGATGGGCAGATTGTGTACCAAGGTCCCCGGGAGAATGTACTCGAGTTCTTTGAGTACTTAGGCTTCAAATGCCCCCAGAGGAAAGGAGTTGCTGATTTCTTACAAGAAGTAAACCCCATTGATAATTACTCCCTCAACTCTTTCGAGTCGTGGAGAATTTCTTGTTTCTAATTATGCTCATTTACTATGTGTTAATAAAAGGTGACATCAAGGAAGGATCAAGAGCAATACTGGGCACGTCGTGATGAACCTTATAAGTTTATCACAGTGCGCGAATTTTCTGAAGCATTTCAATCATTTCATGTTGGAAGGAAGCTTGGTGATGAGCTTGCTGTTCCCTTTGATAAATCCAAGAGCCACCCTGCTGCTCTAACCACCAAGAGGTATGGTGTTAGCAAGAAAGAACTCTTAAAAGCCTGCACAGCTAGAGAATACCTTCTTATGAAGAGGAACTCATTCGTCTATATATTCAAGATGATACAAGTAAGTAGCAAGTCAAAATGAACAAGTCAACTTTTCAAGTTCCAAAATGCTAGTGTAGAAGTAAAACATACTATTTTTTGTTTATCTTTTCAGCTAACATTGATGGCAACTATAACAATGACACTCTTCCTACGAACTGAGATGCACAGAAATACAATGATAGATGGTGCAGTATTCTTGGGTGCACTGTATTATGCAGTTATCATGATTATGTTCAATGGGTTTTCAGAGCTTGCCCTCAGTATTATGAAGCTTCCTTCCTTTTACAAACAACGCGATCTACTTTTCTTTCCTGCTTGGACATATGCTCTGCCTACTTGGATCCTCAAGATTCCGATCACACTTGTAGAAGTTGCTATTTGGGTGTGTATGACTTATTACGTAATTGGATTTGAGGCAGACGTTGGAAGGTAGAAATTTGATCTTTTTAACCATGAAACTTCTTGGTTCATAAGATCTCATCAAGATTATTTTTCTATTTGCAGGTTCTTCAAACAGCTATTTCTGCTCATATGTCTTAACCAGATGGCCTCGGGTCTGTTTCGATTCTTAGCAGCTCTTGGAAGGAATGTCATTGTTGCAAATACATTTGGATCATGTGCACTACTCATAGTTCTTGTAATGGGTGGATTCATTCTGTCAAGAGGTAAAATTGCAGAATATTTTGTAAAACCACAAGGGCAATGCTCATTTATATGTTCTTCGTGTTTTGTTTATTTCATCTAAAAGGAAGCTATTTGTCTATCAGATAATGTGAAGCAATGGCTGATATGGGGATACTGGATTTCCCCTATGATGTATGCACAGAATGCTATAGCTGTGAACGAATTTCTAGGGAAGAGTTGGGCACATGTAAGCTAAATCTTCTGTAGTTTTGGAAGGACAGGCCTTTAAGGTAGCATTTGAGAGTTTATTCTTGAATTTTTCAATAGGTTCCTCCGAACTCCACGGGCACAGATACATTAGGAGTGTCATTCTTGAAATCACGTGGAATCTTCCCAGAAGCAAGATGGTATTGGATTGGAGTAGGAGCTCTTCTTGGATATGTTTTGCTATTCAATTTCCTGTTCACAGTGGCCTTAGCTTATCTCAACCGTAAGAGTCCGTCTACTATTATGCAATCTAATCTCATTTCCATATATAGGATGATCCTAACATATCAACAAGGTGGGTAATTTTGGTGCAGCATTTGGTAAACCTCAGGCAGTTCTTTCTGAAGAAACTGTGGCTGAGAGGAATGCAAGCAAAAAGGGTGAGGTTATTGAGCTATCTCCGATAGGAAAGAGCTCTTCAGGTAGATATTTCTTCCCTTTGAGCTGCACTTTAAACTTAAGATTTTCCACCAAGTACTAATGGTATCAAGGCCAAATATGCAGAAAGAGGAAATGATGTTCGGCGAAGTGCATCTTCCAGGTCTATGTCCTCAAGAGTAGGCAACATAACTGAGGGTGATTTAAACAAGAGAAAGGGAATGATTCTTCCTTTTGAGCCCCTTTCAATCACTTTTGATGATATCAGATATGCAGTAGATATGCCACAGGTACATTATGATTTAGTCTATGGAAATTAACTGTCCTATACATGTCTGAGTTAAATTCTCAAGTCTATGTTGTGACTTCAGGAAATGAAAGCTCAAGGTTTTATCGAGGACCGACTTGAACTCTTGAAAGGGGTGAGTGGTGCTTTTAGGCCAGGAGTTTTGACAGCTCTAATGGGTGTTAGTGGAGCTGGTAAGACCACACTTATGGATGTCTTAGCTGGTAGGAAAACCGGTGGATACATTGAAGGAACCATCAGTATATCAGGATACCCAAAGCAGCAAGAAACGTTTGCTCGGATAGCTGGATACTGTGAGCAAACTGACATTCATTCACCTCATGTTACAGTCTATGAATCATTGCTGTATTCTGCTTGGCTTCGACTGCCTCGTGAAGTTGACACTGAAACCCGAAAGGTAAATCAGTCTGGAATTTGGCTACTAGGATTGCTAATATAACTTGAAACTGGATGTTATATTAAAATGTATCATTGCAGAGGTTCATAGAGGAGGTCATGGAACTAGTAGAGCTAAAACCTCTAAGAGAAGCACTTGTTGGATTGCCTGGCGTGAATGGTCTTTCAACTGAACAACGAAAACGACTTACAGTTGCAGTTGAACTTGTTGCCAATCCTTCTATAATATTCATGGATGAGCCAACCTCTGGATTAGATGCTAGAGCAGCTGCAATAGTGATGAGAACAGTTAGAAACACTGTAGATACAGGTCGAACAGTAGTATGCACCATCCATCAGCCTAGCATTGACATATTTGATGCTTTCGATGAGGTGAGCAACTCTTAATCTTCCAAAAATCTATCCGTTTAGCATAATTTGTTTTAGAGAAAAAGATTCTCATTCTACTAATGAATTTCAGCTCCTACTCCTGAAACGAGGAGGCGAAGAAATATTTGTCGGCCCATTAGGACGCCATTCTTCTCACCTTATTAAGTATTTTGAGGTAAGGGAACTGTAAGGTAAAGAAACTGGAATTCCTATTATGTTGGCCTAGCTAGTACACTAAGTAATGGTTCTTTTTCCATTTTCTTCAGGGAATCGATGGAGTTCCGAAAATCAGAGACGGTTACAATCCAGCAACATGGATGTTGGACATAACTTCAGTAGCACAAGAAGCAGCTCTTGGAGTTGACTTTACTGAATTGTACAGGAACTCAGAATTGTATAGGTATGAATCATCAAGTTGAACACAATGACATAATTACAATATATATTCTTGAATTCTGAATGGAGCAAATATTCAGGAGAAACAAAGCTTTAATCAAGGAACTAAGTGTGCCAGCCCCAGGTTCAAAAGACCTCTACTTTCAAACTAAATATTCTCAGTCTTTCTTCACCCAATCCATGGCTTGCTTCTGGAAACAGCACTGGTCGTACTGGCGAAATCCTCCTTACACAGCAGTTAGGCTCTTGTTTACATTCTTCATTGCTCTCATGTTTGGAACAATATTTTGGGATCTTGGCTCCAAACGGTAACAGAAACATACATGAACTGTTTTTCATCTTCAAGATTTATTTTTCTGACAAGTCTAATGGCTTTGAACCCAATTTCAGGAGAAGGCAACAAGATATTTTGAATGCAATAGGTTCAATGTATGCTGCTGTCTTGTTTCTTGGTGTACAAAATGCTACTTCAGTGCAGCCAGTCGTTGCTATTGAGAGGACAGTTTTCTACAGGGAAAGAGCTGCTGGAATGTATTCAGCTCTGCCTTATGCTTTTGGACAGGTATAGATCAATTTAATTTGATCAAAACCACTGTAATGTTGACATTGACTGTTAATTTTATTGTATCACCACTTGCATTAGCTATGCTCATCGGATGATTTTTTTTTTAAGCAGATTATGATTGAGCTGCCATACATTTTCATCCAGACAATCATATATGGTGTTATAGTCTATGCCATGATTGGATTTGAATGGACAGTTGCCAAGTTCTTTTGGTATTTGTTCTTCATGTACTTCACCTTGTTATACTTCACATTGTACGGGATGATGACAGTAGCCGTTACTCCTAATCACAGCATTGCAGCAATCGTTTCATCTGCATTTTATGCAGTATGGAATCTTTTCAGTGGATTCATCGTTCCTAAAACAGTAAGTTACCTACTAACTCTTCTTCAAATTGCATTACCCTCAACACAACATTTTAGACTAAAATTTTCGTCAAAAGCATGAACAACCTAACAATTTTCTCTCCTTTTTTTTGGTTTATGACAGAGAATGCCAGTGTGGTGGAGATGGTACTATTACATTTGCCCGATTTCATGGACATTATACGGACTAATTGCCTCACAGTTTGGAGACTTACAAGACAAATTGGAAACAAAGGAAACAGTGGAAGAATTCATAGAGAGTTTCTTCGATTTCAAATACGATTTTGTGGGATATGTTGCAGTCATTCTAGTTGGAATATCAGTTGTTTTTCTCTTCATTTTTGCTTACTCGATCAAAGCATTTAACTTCCAGAAAAGATAGGTTGGTTCTGGTAAAAGGGCTTTGTCAAGAAATGTGTATATTAGGACAATAATATAATAGTAGTATTTTTTTCCTCCTTTTTATGATATTCTCAATTTTGCAATAGAAAGAACTAAAGTTTGTTTCCTGTAGAGGCTGTATCTAAGAATAACTTGTACACATTGTTATATATGGGAAAAGTTTTGAGTTTCTTTTGTAACACATCTTTGAACTTGTCGGGCATCTCTGAATTCAAACTCGTGAAGCTACTCTTTTACACGAGTCTATTCTTCTTGTTTTTCTTTTTTGAACAACTGTTGTGTTCGGTTTTTCAAAGAACACAACACGCGAGTGCCTATACTTGAGGAGATTCAAAACCACAGCGGCAGAAGTTAAAGTTTAACACACGGGGTATAAAATTTCATATCCTTGTTGCAGTCAATTGATATCGTTGCGAGATTTCTCAGCTAGTTGCCTAGCAAGCAAAATCAACTGTGTAAATTATGTGATTTGTTTAACTACTGTATAATATGCTCTGTAGGAACCATAGTTCGTTGCTTGTTTTGTCTTCCTTGTTATAATTTTTATTATATAATTGAGTTCCAGATAACTAATTCTACTAAAACAATATTCTTAATTTAGTTATTTGTCAGTACTTCTAACACTTCAATAATAAACTATAGCTATGAACTTGCTTTGTGAACAAATTGGAGAAGAACAAATTGTACCTTCCATCATTGTATTTCAGGTGAAAATCTAGTTAGGAAATGTTCTTGTGGATGTAAATTCAAGAGTTTTTGGCCCGAAACACTCTTTAATTGTGCCTCAAATTTATAACATCCTTGTTACTGCTATAAATGAAACACATTCTTGAAGTATCTAAAATTTAAGGCATAATACATAAAAGTGTCATTTAACTTGGCGTCAGCTGACATGGTGCCCTCCAACTTTGGATTAACTTTTGATGCACATAAGTAGACACTTAAACTTGTATAAAACTAAGAGAATACTTTTTATCTCTGGCCGTCTGATAGAAACCAAGATGAAAATAAAATTTTACTGATTTAATGAAGTGCAAGAATCTTAAACACTGCAATAACTAAGTCCGTATGGAGTGGACAAATCTCCAAATATAAAAACAAATATAATACTTTTCTTCTCCTTCCTGAATCTCTGCTAAATACATATATTTATACTAAACATAAAGATAACTCCTAACACAGAAATAGTTACCGCCTTTGTAGATAACTACCTAATAACTGTTGTAGATAACTGC
This sequence comes from Solanum commersonii, assembly GCA_029007595.1. Taxonomy (NCBI): domain Eukaryota; kingdom Viridiplantae; phylum Streptophyta; class Magnoliopsida; order Solanales; family Solanaceae; genus Solanum; species Solanum commersonii. The sequence goes on from JAJTWQ010000011.1 coordinate 375,601, forward strand.
CTAATAACTGCTACCTATAACTATTATAGATAACTACTGCTTATATATTTTATCCTCTTTAAAAATAAACTAAGATAAACGAGTAGTCGTATCAGTGCATCCCCTCTGAAAAGTCGCCTTGTCCTCAAGGCGAAAATGAGATCATAGTTCTCCCAACTAGCTTCTTCAAGGGGACGGTCAACCCATTGAACTAGCCGATCTCATCCCTTGCAGTTTGTACCGTTTCTCTTTCCAATTGAAAATTATGAACATATCCTTCCAATTAGCTTGAATAGTATTGAGAGAAACTAACCAGTTGATACCAAAAACTAAATCAGCCCCTCCAAGTACAGAAGGATACTAATCCTGAGTGATGGTAAAACCTGGCAATTGAATTTGAAGATTCTGACAAACTTTATTGCAGCGAATAATGGCCCCATTCCCTATTTGCACGCCAAATGTTGGAACTATCTCTACTGGGAGCTTATGCTTCTCTACAACAGATTCAACCACAAAATTATGTGTGGAACCACTATCCACAAGTATTAAAACCATTCTATGGTTGATTTCACCTTAAAGCTTCTTTGTAGAACCAACTGACTGTCCCAAAATGGCATGGAATGAAATTTTAGCAATGTTAGTTTCTTGAGAGTCGCCAACAGTTGTTGCATTAACCCAATCAACATCTTCCAATTGATCTCCGCATGTAAGCTCCATGCGAGACAATTTCGCAAAATAACAAAGTCCCTGTGCCATTAGATTTCTCCTCTCAGTTTCCCATGTTTGCATTTGAAGAGGTTGGGAAGTGGATGGATTGGGAGAAGCATTGTTGCGTAGATTTTGAAGTGAAGAGTTAATATTGTTATGGGTGTTTATAGAAGAGTGCACTGATTTTTGTATAGTGGATATGCTGGTTGGGGTCCAATTAGACTCTCCATTGCTGCTAATTGGGCCTAATTTATTTTCAAATTCGAGTGCCAAACTCATGGCTCTGTAAACTGTTCTGGGCTTGTGAATCCTAACATCAGATTTAATTTCCTCTTTTAGCCCATTCAAGACACCCCTAAAAGGCAATGATCTGGCCAGTTTGTTACCCTAGACGAAAATTTTGTAAATTCTTGACGATACTCTTAAATAGAACCTTTTTGTTGAATGCTACAAAGATGCTCGTCGAGATTTTGAAACTCCGCAGGACCATAATTTTCCTACAATGTTTTAACAAGCTCTTCCCAATAAAGCAAAGTTCGCTCACGATTTATCCAAGAGAAGAGATCAAGAGCATCACCTTCCAAATACATCGTTGCGATGTCAACTTTGTGTTCCTTTGGAGTTTGATAGTAGCTGAAATATTTTTCTGCCTTCAAAATCTATCCCCTGGGATCACCTCCTTCAAATCTAGGAAATTTCATCTTTGTGTGTGGCCTCCGGAAAGGATTTTTTAGCCATATTGGGCTATAAATGTCTTCTTCCTCTTCTCGCCAAACAAATTTTTCTCCATTACGGGTCCGGTGACTGGTTTCCCCTTCTTGGGTGTAACCATTCTGGGCTTTCAATGTAGCCACTTCTGCTACCAACGAATCAATAGTATTTAGTTTTGATGCTATGACAGATAATTGTTGGGCAAGAGATTCAACATTGAGAGTGTTTTCTTGAGAAGTAGAAGATCTGGTATTGACCATATTTGATCGATCTTCTCTGATACCAAACTGATAGAAACCAAGATGAAAATAAAACTTTACTGATTTAATGAAGTGCAAGAATCTTAAACACTGCAATAACTAAGTCCGTATGGAGTGGACAAATCTCCAAATATAAAAACAAATATAATACTTTTCTTCTCCTTCCTAAAGCTCTGCTAAATACATATATTTATACTAAACATAAAGATAACTCCTAACACAGAAATAGTTACTGCTGTAGATAACTATGTAATAACTACTGTAGATAACTGCCTAATAACTGCTGCCTATAACTATTATAGATAACTACTGCTTATATATTTTATCCTCTTTAAAAATAAACTAAGATAAACGAGTAGTCGTATCACCGTCGGACATCAAATTTTCTCTCACACGTATTTAGGGCTTTATGTATTTGAGAGAATGCTTTTTATTTTATTTTTTCATGTTTTCAAGAGTCAATTTTTTTAGTCCGTTCAATTCAAAGTATTAGGGACCAATTATTGATAATATTAGGGACCATAATTGTCCTACGTCCGACAATTAAAAACCAAAACACAATCTGGTCCTTACAAGTTACAAGTATGTTTTGAGGTATCAGATTTTTGACTTGTCCGACTTATTTCCAGAATTTTAGTTTGATCGCGGCTTCCCCCCTTTTTTTTTTGTATAAGCTCACCAATTAGGATGCATGACTAACGTATCTTCTTCTTTTTTTTCAAATGATTTGGGCCGTCCCTGACTCCCTTCGTGGGGAGTGGAGTGTTAAGGGGCTTTTGTTTTTGAAACAGACCACTGTGTTTTGCTACTAAATGTTAGTCATTTATAAGCCTCTTTCTTATAGTGTCACGTGAATGGTGTTACTGATTTGCTCTCAAAATTATGGTTATAATGATGTAAATTGTTGGCTTGTGTATGCTGGACATTATAGAAGAGATTTATTTTATGCGCAACTAATGAATATTGTCTTTAGAAATTAGTGTGATGTAGTCATTGTGTCGAGTGGGAGAATCCAAATCATTTCTCGAACAAGTACAATTCCAAATCAAAGCCAAAGCTTCGAAAGTCACATAAGTATCGTCCAATGACTATACTATCTACCATAGGTCATAGCAACGTATTTGTAATTTTTCAAAGGCCTTAATGTATCATATGTCGTGCCGTAATTTTACTAATCTTTAGAAAAATCACTTTTTGAAACGTTTTAAGTATAAAACAATTTGAAAAAAATACTTAGAAAACAGTCGCCACTTAATTTTTTAAAGAAATTAAGAAAACTTAGTTTAAAAAAAAAATTAACAAATTAAATCTTTATAAATTTGGAGAAAAGGGATAAGAGGTTCTTATTTACGCTTCAAGAAGGTTTTTAAAGCATTTGAAGCGCCCGCTAACATGCGATTATCCTACGACTTGACTAAAATAATTTTTGACTAATTCTTGGGAAAATTATTTAATATAAAATAATAATTTATAATATTTGATTAACTTTAAGAAAATAATTAAATAAATGACACATTTTATATTATTTTTATTTTTTAGAGAAAGGGACATAAAATGAAACATCTGAATTAAAATGCAAGTGATTAAAGTTTTAACAAAATTAAATTTATTAGATTTTATTTGACTCATTTTTAAAACAAATTGGCATGAAAACTATTTTTTAATTAATCGAAGAATAAATAAAAAGTTTTGACTAAAGATATTGAAATGAAGTACACGAGTTGATTAAAAAGGTTTTGATAACATAAAAAAAAATAGTTCATCTTTTGGGGAATTAATAATTCTAAAGTTAGAGTTAATAAACAACAAACAATAAATAATTTAAGAAAGGGAAGGAGAATTTGGGCTCTTGGCTTGATTCTCGTTTTTGTATACACTTGTTGTATATCAGTGTATATCGGATGTATACAGTCCACATTTCTGCACATTGAACAATTTACCAAGTTTATACAGCCAACTTCGGTCCCGGCAACCTGTGATTTCAATTTTTAGCTTTGTATCTGCTTTCATTGGACTTGTATATGGATGTATACGGCTGTATACAACGTGTATACGGCCCATCTTAAAACTTTCCGGGCACCTGAAATCTGAACTTCCAGCCCATGTTTTTGCATCTCATCATGTTTGTGGTATTTAGGCTGACTCAAACGATGAAAAGAATTTTGGGCCTTTATGGCCCTCTCGAAATGCGAAGGGAGGAAAGACGCGTTCATGCCAAAGAAGAGAATAATGGATCAATGAAAGGCTTCACAATTCATATCAACTTAACTATAAAATTTGATAATTATTCATTGCTATAATTTAAAATAACAAATCCAACCAACTAAGGAGCTTTTACACAGATAACAATATTACCCAAATTTATGCAAATATTTCAAGTTAAAATGTGACCAACCAAAATGAGTAAGCTATACTAATCACGTAAGCTTAAACTATTTTATTTGTTACTAGTGAATGAATTCAAACCAAAGCTATTCCCCGATTTAATCAATACAAACGGAGAAACTAACCAACAGCCTAAGTTGATATGCCATAATCACAAGTTAGATTTAATCGAAAATAGCACAATACTCTACTGTATAAAGCAACATAAGAAAGTAATGCAATGCTCCAATGGATTCACATCAAAGAAAGCTCCTAACAGGAGGACCAAAGAGCAATATATTCACTTTCTTTAATAACTAACTACATTGAGAAAATTAATTATAATCACATAAACATTTGCAGAGAAGATACATAACTCCAGAAATGGATCCATTTTAATAGTCTTAGAAGGGAGGGTGAGGACTTTAACACATGATTCTTCTTCAAAATAATAATAAATAGATAAATAAATAAATTAAAAATGCAACCAACATCACAGATCATCTTCTAAAATGCATAGCTACATACATGATTATAAGACTATCACTAGACCCTTAAGGCAGGACTGATCATTCTAAGAAATTGCATCTTCTTCATAAGAAATGTAGTAACTAGAATTAAACAAAAAAAAGTAACTTATGTAAATTGAACTACATTAACAAGCATATAATATTAGACTAGAAATTTGTTTTAAGCAAGAATCTGAATACTAAGTATAACCATAAACAGAGGGTTCTAAGTGATGGAATAGTCATGAGATGATTAAGATTCTTATCCTACATAACTACATATGACTAGATAAAGTCACATGACAAACAACTAAATTAAAACTTCAAACAGGGATTAGAAAAATACCAAGTAATACACAAAATCTGAACCATAAGGCGAAAAACACTATTAACAGAGATGAACGAAGACCGAGAAAGGATTTTTTACCTTCTTCGGAGCAGCAATACTAGGACGACGAGCTTAACCACAAAGAACTAACACCACTGTGAGCCTATTTCGATGAGCTCCAAAAGATAAAACAACTTCGAATTCTAATAGAGGAGACTCAAACTCTCTATTTTTTATTTTTTTTTCTCTTTCCGATTGTGTTTTTCTGTCTCCCCCTTTCAACGATGGGTAGGGGGTGGTTTATATAGAGGAAAACTAGGGCCGATTAAGGGGAAAACGGGTGAAATTTTGAATTTGAAATTCGGATTTTCTTTGCTCCTCTTTCAAGACAACAGTGAAGGAGATGGGAAATTCTGGAAAAAAAAAAATGGGGGGTGGGGGGAGGGAAAGGGACGTGGCTGGTGTGACGGGTCTGCATATTTACGCTGATTTTTCGCCGGATTTGCTGGGATTTTCTGGGTCGCGTTGCATCGCTGGATTTTTGGGTTTCTCGTCATTCTCTTCTCGCGTGAAGAAGAGACGCACAGGGGCAGTGGGGTCGGGTATTTGGGGTTGCGATTGTATTGTTATTGATGGGCTAAAATGTATGCTGAATTGGGTTTTTGGAATTATTGGTTGAATTGCGGGAATTTGGGCTTGAGTTTGGCTGAAATGTTGGCCCAAAAGGTGGTCTCAAATTGAGTTAAGGTGAGGTTAAAATTGCCTAAAATCGTATTAAGAAAATGGCAACATGAATTGTAATTATGGCCTACGGGAATTAAGAAGTTAGATAAATTGAATTTAATTTAGGGAATTCGATTAAAATATAAATAAGATGAATTAATATTAATTAAATAACGAGCTTCTTAATTATAATGAAACAAATAATTAATTCAATTAAACTAATTAACTTAAAATATAAACCTAACTTATATATTAACTCATGGATTAAATTAAAATATTTAACTAAGAAATAAAATCTTTTTGAGATGATTTTCAAATATTCATAAAATATACCAACTATATACTTCATTATGTAAAACATGTATATTATTCAAAAATTATAAAAAGGCGACAATAACTTGCAAACTATTTATTATTATTTTTTAGAAGATTTCTAAAACTTATTATTTTAAATCATTTGAAATTGAAGAAGCTCAATGATTAATTTATATTGTGGAGAGCCAAAATTGGGTATCAACATCATACTCATTGGATTTTGTGGAACATATGGTTTATTGGCCAAGGTTTTTAAGTTACTTTCAAGGGGCAAATAAGTCCAAAACGTAAATTTGTATATTACTAAAATTAGATTAAGAGAATTGTTACAAGAAAATTAAAATAAGAAAAGTAAGTTCAATATCGTAAATCATAAGGAAAATATAAGTGTTATAAAAGAGAGGTTTCTAAAATTATTCAAACTTAAATATTAAAACGGAAGAGTTTAATTAATACTCCTATATATTACGATAATACATATAAAAGTAAATATTGGCTGGTGAAAGGGAAAATTGTTCCGAACAATGAATTTAATAGTATAATAAGTGCAACAAATTAATGAAAATGATAGGCATCGTCTAATATTGGAGTACCCTTAGAAGAAAAACAATTTACGCAACGAATTCCTCTCCCAATTTTTTGGAGCTACACTTAAGACGGTAAATAAACGTGAGATTCTATTTTTAGAAAGGTACTTACTTTTCTTTCTAATGATAGATAAATATTGCAGGAGTAAGTACTACTCTGTATTTTATTTGTCTTAATTTATGTGCAATATTCGAAATTTCAAAAATCAATCAAGTTTTTCTTTGATCTTAATTTATATACTCTTTAAATATTTTATATTAGTAATTTTTATAATTTATAACGATTTTTTTATATTGTTTTTAAATATAAAAAATTTGATTGAATATACCATCAAAGTTTGAATCTCAAAAGTTCAGTTCTGCAAAATAGATTGGGACTGAAGAAATAATAATTTTCCAGATGAAATTTTATATAAATGATTTGAGTACTATTCAATCCCTCAAAGTTTTAGGTATCCTGTGTAATGCGTGCAAGCAATTGGTATGGGAAGATTATAAAAAAGTGTAGCTTTCATATTTTTGTTGGTTTCAACCTTGAAATTTGAACTTTGAAATCAGACACGCAAAAGGTCTGGAAAGAAGAATTACAAGCTGACACGCAAGAATATTTGGACTAATTGCACAGATCTTATCAATATTTCTTTAACTACAAAACTATTCCCGAGTTTTAAATAGTTAATTTAAGTCATTCAGTTACTGGTATTTAGTTATGAACTTTAGGAAATTGTGCCTTTTATGCAATATAATTTATGATCCCCATGACGAACTTGTTCTATCACTTTGGTGTTACTCTCCCCGTCTATTTTTACGTGTATTAATTTAACACACTTCTTAATGAGCAATAAATAACTATATCATCACTTGAATATAATAAACTCAATAATTTGAAAAATGACTATAGTGAACTTACTCTTTTATTTATTGTTTCTAATAATGAAGTACTATAATTTAAAATTTCGAAAAGTAGTACTCCATATGTTTAATTAGAGTAACCTCAAGGGATGTTTATGGAAACAATGAAACTAATAAATTAGTATCTCAAATTAATTGAAACAAACCAAAAGGGTCCTACCCCACGTGTCAAGAGAAGAAGGGAAATTAGGCACCTTGTGAGTTAGCGTAAACTGACCAATGACTCCACCAACCACCAAGCCTCATTCAACAATAAACGAAGTACAAAATTATAAATATCTATCTAACTATTGAAGATATAGTACCACTATTATTAACAAAAAGGAAAAACAAAATTATAGTACCTATAGCAATTGTACTACTACTCTTTGTTTTCCTCTTCATTTGTTTTGAGAAAAAAAATCTAAAGTATAGAAGATGGCTATTTCAACAAAGCTATGCCTCAATCTCTCCCCACAACCTCCTCCTACTTCTAATTATAATCATAATAATAACTCAATTCCTCCACCTTCTCAAGTTTCTTGGTGAGTCTACTAGTACGTACTATATACATTTTTTTTTTTAATCATACTTTGCTTTTCATTTTTCGATGTTTGTGTGTCCATCATATCCAAATCTATTCATCTGTTTCATTTTATACGACATTATATATATATATTAGAAGAAAAAAAAAAATATATATATATATATAATGTCTTTAAAATGTTCATTTTATTTATATTGACATTTTTTCTATGGGATCAAAATTCGGCCATAAGTTGATTGGACAGATATTATTCGATACATGCCAAAATAATATTCTATCTTTTTTTATTTATTTAAATTATTATTTTGATTTTCTTCCGCAGGCAACGAAAAGAAAAATCATGGAAAAATCAATGTGTATTAGGGATGGCATGTGTTGTAATTATTGGATTAGAATTTGACAGCTCAATTTTAGGTAATCAAGAAAGTACGATTGCGATCGCCGGAGACATGCAAATACAATATGTCGCCGGAAAATCAATACAAAAATGGAGTGAGAAAAGATCGTGTCCACCGTGGAACGTGAACTCGTTAGAAACCATCGTGCCGGAAAACCTACCGAGGCCGGTGACTCGCCGGAGATGGGAAAACGTTGATTATAATACTACTACTCAATCTGCACCTGAAGTAAAATTAGTGACAAAATTTAGTAAAGGGTGTTTCACTATGTGAACATACTAATTAAGTTTAATGTGTATATATAGATAAGGATCGTTCAACTGAATTTCCTTCGTTGATAATAGGACAAAATATTTTTCCCCTTTTATATGAACATGTAAATTCTGTGATATAATAAAACATTCAGTATAGTTATAATTTGTATAAAGTTATTTTAAAAAGTTGATTTAGGTGACAATTTAAATTGTATCAGGGTTGTGGCAGAGGCGTATCCATGAGGGGTCACCGGATTCACGTGAACCCATGCTCCTCTCCTGAAATCATACATAGTAGTGTTATACTTTTTAAAAAATATTAAAATATAGTTATGTGAACCCATAGTTAAAGTATCATACCGTGCGATTATGATTGGGTGCACCTCTCTAAGTGAGATTAGAAATTTGAATCTTTTATTTATCTCGTTTTATTTTTCTTTCTAAAATTGGGTAACACCTCTCTAAGTGGTTTGGATAGGTAAAAATAATTTTGGACTTATAATTTTAAAATTTCAATTATTTTTAGTGATAAGAACTTAAATGTTAAACCGATCAAATTTATATCTTATATCCACCTTTTCGTAATAGTGCACCCATCATCTCAAAATCCTGGATACGCCTCTGGGTTGTGGTGGAGTGGTTAGTAATTTTTCATCCTTAATCAAGAGATTTTGGACTTGAGTCCCCGGATACAGAGTCGTCTTTGTTAAGAAGCATTTTATTCTCAATATGAAACTTTTCAATGTAAATTTAAATTTAATCGGACTTTAATGTGTGTATCGAACACCCGTGGAAAAAAAACTAATTACATTTAAAATTTGTGAGCTTAATTTGTTTTGATTGTTGTCCAATACAGAGTCTGATAGGTTAATGAATCCCTTTGATGTAAAATTATATTATTTAAATATGATTAAAATTATTTTTTTTAATACTTATAAAAGATATGAATTCTTTTTTATGAAGTAGTAGTACATGATTGGCAGTTTATTAGGAGTACAAGTAGTACACTTTACGAAGGGTCGACATCAGCCCATAACCAAAAGCATAATAAGGCCCGAACCAACTGATTGATAAGCTCTGCAGGTATGATATACTCGTTAATTTTGTCAATAAAAGTTAATATATATCTCGTATATATGATCCTTAATGTATACAGTTTGAATAATTTTGAGCTTATCAAAATAATCCTTGATGTATATAAAAAAATTACTCTATCATTTTAGTTCTTAATCCTAAAACTAACTATGAAAGTAAAAATTAAAGTAAAGTTAGATTAATACCTGACAAACCCTTCTCCCCCCAAATCCTCTCTCTTCACCCAATTCTTCTTCACTGGACAAAGAAGAAAGAAGCCAATTCTTTTCTTTTTTCATTATCAAAATTCTCCTTAACTAACGAATTAAAATCACTTTAAATTTCTAAAAAACATTTTAAATTTTTTAATTTTTACCTCTGTCCCATTCAATTTTTACCTTTATATGAACAGTGGAATTAAAAAAAAAACTATGAAAAAATTATTAATTTCAAAAAGAGGGAAACAACAAAGCTATATCCTTTCCGTATAGAGTTTCAATAAGAGTATATAATTAAAGCTTGAAAAAAGTTAATTTATGGCAGTCTTCTAAGAGGAATTAATTAAGTATTTTAGTAAATTTATTTTAGTTTGTATTTGTGTCAGTGGTCTCATTTTCATTTTTATTTTATTTTTTGTATGTATGAAAATGTAAGCTACTGGAATTGTTTTGTAGAGGTAGATGGAGATAAAAAATGAGTGTAATGTGTGTAACTATTCTTGTAAGAATATGGTAGGTGGGTGGATTGAAGATGGAGAATGATCTCTAATGGTGAAAGAGAGAAGATTGAAGAAGAAGAGGTATGCTAGGTGTCAATACCGAGGGCCCCATTGTTAAATTTAACAATATTTTTACTTTTATGGTTAGTTTTAGGTAAGGCTGGGCACCAGATCGGATTGGAACCACCGGAATAGGACGGGTTGACCGGTACCGGGATAAACCGGACCGTAATTATCGGGATGGATACTAGGTTCCATCCCGTCCCATTATATATCGGGATGGAACTGAACCGGAACGGATCGAAATGGAACGGGATGGGATAAACGGGATGATATATATAGCTATTTCAAAAAATAATAATTTTTTTTTTAGTTATTTTGATTTTTTTGAATTACGAAAATATGTGTTTATTTATTTTTCTAAGTTTAAATTAATTGTTTTGAAATTTGAGTTTTGAAATTTATAATGTAATTTTACTTAAGTTTATTTTAAAGATATTTTTTTTTTTAATTTTTACTTATTAAATTTGCAAGTTTAAGTTTGAGAAAGTTTTTTTATTTTAAAGATTTTGAGCTTAAGTTTTCAAGATTTGAAATTTTGAATCTTTTGAAGTTTATAAGTTGTTACTTATTAATATGTTATAAGTTATACTTATAACTTGTAATTTAAATAACTTAAGTTTGTAATTTTAAAAAATTAAATAAAACTAAGGATAAAACAATGACACAAATTAAACAAATATCAATCCAATCCATTTTTATTTTTATTTTTTGAAAATATGCCTATATATAAATTATAAAATATAAATTAATTAATAAAAAATAATTAATCGAAACCAGAAACGGAACAGGAATAAACCGGGATAAATCGGTACCGGTACACCGGTATCAAATGGTGATATCGTTCCATTTCGAGTACCGGTTCATACGGTGTCCCATTCCATCCCGAAGACTACCGGACCAGAATGGTACAGGACCGATACCGGTACAATTCGGTCCAGTGCCCAGCCTTAGTTTTAGGGTTAAGAGGGTGAAGGACTAAAATGAATATATTTTTTTTATACATTAAGGACTATTTCGATAAGATCATATATATGAAGGACCAAAATAATTCAACCTCTATATATATCAAGGACCATTTTAATCATTTTTTAGTGGTTTATATGTATTTTTATTATTACATAAATGTTTTAGATATAACATTTCGTCTCAAGAAAGTAAAAAATTATTTTTTTTGTTTTAAAAATAATCAATTTAGGGATATATTTGATTTTTCTAACATAGGAATTTTATTTTGACTTCTTTGATTCAACGACCAATTGTTTATGAATTAGAATGCTAGTTGAGTATGTTTATATTTTTTAGAAAAGTATTATGTTTTGATATGTATTTAATTTCGTTATCACTGATATAAGAAACTCCTTATTTTTAGCATTTTTTCGATAGCAATATTTCTTGATTTATGATGTTAAATCATATATATATTTGTAGATTATGTAATTTAATTAATGATCGTATATTATGAAATATTTTACTCGTTTACCAGTAGTATTTATATCGCTTCCCTAATAATAATTACGGCTAGTGATAATAATTTCAATCCATATTTGTTTAACCCTTACATTTTAATTCGCTCATTTTTAAAATATAAGTAACTATGTGTTAATTATTGTCAACCTGCAATTAAATTGATAAAAACGGATTGAATGCGGGTCAAATACCAATTCAATGTGGTTTTAAATTTATTTTGGTTTGGAGCTGATTTCAGATTGCAAGGATATTAATTAGAGACTTGACTATTCTAAATAAACTTTTAAATAAGAGAGTTGGATTTTTCGCTAAAGTGAAATGCAATATAGATAAAATATTGATAATGTCGTTAAATATTTGTCAATAATTTTTTTTTTTTTTCATGATAGACTAAAAATGAAAATGTCTCATATAGATATTAATTAGGGGATAAATCACAATGTATGAAAGTTAATGTTGTCAATATTTATGTCAATATAAGAGTGAATGATCTTAATGAATAGCGTAATTTGATTAACGTCTCATCCTATCAGTTTTGACATACTCTAACCAAAAAAAAAAAAAGATTTGAAATATTTTTTATACCAAAACGTGAAGCTATCTGTGAACTATTAATTTTTGTTAGCGTTTATGTATTGTATTATTAAAATAAAATTTTAAGTGCATATATTAATAGATATAAATTGCGATAGAGGTTACAAGATACATTATAAATACTTATATTCTACTATATTATAAAAGGGAGTTTAGGCCCAAGTATAATATATAATATTCAAGATTGAGACTTTTCCCAATCTTCAATATTATATATTATATTTGTGGGACTTTTAAAAGCTTTTATAATATAGTAGAATATATATATATGTCGCAAATGGAAAAGTCCCAATCAAGAAAATGGAAAAGTCCCAATATATCATTTACAAATGACTTAAAAAGCATTAAAAATTACAATAATTACTAATTTAAAATATTTAAAAGCTATATAATAAAATAGGTTGACTCTCATAATTCTATCAGGCTCACATATATTGGGACAGAAAAAATAACACATATCATTTTAAAATTACCAAAAAAGTATTATAAATAATAATAATAATTAACAACTTAAAATATCTGAAAGACATTTTAAAAGGGTTAATTTTGTAATTTTATCCATATCACATAAATTAGGACAAAGTGACCAGTAATGTACGTTATTTCAAAGTTACATAAAAATATTATAAATCACAATAATTAATAACTTACAACATTTTATTTTTTTAAAAACGAAAATTTGGATGACTTTCTAAATTTCATTTGTGTCACATAAATTGAGACAACAAAAATAACTTATATTGGGTCCATTTTAATTTATTTGTCTTGTTTTTGGAGTTTAGGCCCAAGTATAATATATAATATTCAAGATTGGGACTTTTCCCAATCTTCAATATTATATATTATACTTGTGGGACTTTTAAAGGCTTTTATAATATAGTAGAATATATATATATATATATATATATATATATATGTCACAAATGGAAAAGTCCCAATATATCATTTACAAATGACTTAAAAAGCATTAAAAATGACAATAATTACCAATTTAAAATATTTAAAAGCTATATAATAAAATAGGTTGACTCTCAGAATTCTATCAGGCTCACATTTATTGGGACAAAAAAAATAACACATATCATTTTAAAATTACCAAAAAAGTATTATAAATAATAATAATTAACAACTTAAAATATCTGAAAGACATTTTAAAAGGGTTAATTTTGTAATTTTATCCGTATAACATAAATTAGGACAAAGTGACCAGTAATGTACGTTGTTTTAAAGTTACATAAAAATATTATAAATCACAATAATTAATAACTTAAAACATTTTTTTTTTTAAAATATGAAAATTTGGATGACTCTCCAAATTTCATTTGTGTCACATAATTTAAGACAACAAAAATAACATATATTGGGTCCATTTTAATTTATTTGTCTTGTTTTTTTTTATATATTTAAAAATTGCATAAAAATACTATAAATCATGATAATTGACAACATAAAATATGTTTTGAAAAAAATACAAAAAATTCCACTGATTCTTGAAGTGAATCTATCGTAAAAATATTATAAATCATGATAATTGACAACATAAAATATTTACAAAATGTTGTATGCAGGTAGTCTTATTATGTCTTAAATAGCGTCAAAGAAAGTACATGTTTGTCATAAAAAATTTATTCCTTTATCCACGCAAACAATCGCTTCAAAAACTCGATTATTAGCCCCAAAACATACCATTTATATTATTGGTCCTTGTGGTACTTTTAAAAGCTTTTATAATATAGTAGATATATATATATATATATATATCACAAATGGAAAAGTCCCAATATATCATTTACAAATGACTTAAAAAGCATTAAAAACTACAATAATTACCAATTTAAAATATTTAAAAGCTATATAATAAAATAGGTTGACTCTCATAATTCTATCAGGCTCACATATATTGGGACAGAAAAAATAACACATATCATTTTAAAATTACCAAAAAAGTATTATAAATAATAATAATAATTAACAACTTAAAATATCTGAAAGACATTTTAAAAGGGTTAATTTTGTAATTTTATCCATATCACATAAATTAGGACAAAGTGACCAGTAATGTACGTTATTTCAAAGTTACATAAAAATATTATAAATCACAATAATTAATAACTTAAAACATTTTTTTTTAAAATGAAAATTTAGATGACTCTCCAAATTTTATTTGTGTCACATAAATTCAGACAACAAAAATAACATATATTGGGTTCATTTTAATTTATTTGTCTTATTTTATTTTTTTATATTTAAAAATTGCATAAAAATACTATAAATCATGATAATTGACAACATAAAATATGTTTTGAAAAAAATACAAAAAATTCCACTGATTCTTGAAGTGAATCTATCGTAAAAATACTATAAATCATGATAATTGACAACATAAAATATTTACAAAATGTTGTATGTGGGTAGTCTTATTATGCCTTAAAAACCGTCAAAGAAAGTACAGGTTTGTGATAAAAAAAATTATTCCTTTATTTATGCAAACAATCGCTTCAAAAACTTTGTTATTAGCCCCAAAACATACCATTTATATTTATTGGGCCTTGTGGGACTTTTAAAAGCTTTTATAATATAGTAGAATATATATATATATATATATATATATATATATATATATATATATATATATATATATATATATGTCACAAATGGAAAAGTCCCAATATATCATTTACAAATGACTTAAAAAGCATTAAAAATTACAATAATTACTAATTTAAAATATTTAAAAGCTATATAATAAAATAGGTTGACTCTCAGAATTCTATCAAGCTCACATATATTGGGACAAAAAAAATAACACATATCATTTTAAAATTACCAAAATAAGTATTATAAATAATAATAATTAACAACTTAAAATATCGGAAAGACATTTTAAAAGGGTTAATTTTTTAATTTTATCCATATCACATAAATTAGGACAAAGTGACCAGTAATGTACGTTATTTCAAAGTTACATAAAAATATTATAAATCACAATAATTAATAACTTAAAATATTTTTTAAAAAAAATGAAAATTTGGATGACTCTCCAAATTTTATTTGTGTCACATAAATTCAGACAATAAAAATAACATATATTGGGTCCATTTTAATTTATTTGTCTTATTTTATTTTTTTTATATTTAAAAATTGCATAAAAATACTATAAATCATGATAATTGACAACATAAAATATGTTTTGAAAAAAATATAAAAAATTCCACTAATTCTTGAAGTGAATCTATCGTAAAAATACTATAAATCATGATAGTTAACAACATAAAATATTTACAAAATGTTGTATGCGGGTAGTCTTATTATGCCTTAAATACTGTCAAAGAAAGTACAGGTTTGTGATAAAAAAACTTATTCCTTTATCCACGCAAACAATCGCTTCAAAAACTCGATTATTAGCCCCAAAACATGCCATTTATATTATTGGGCCCGTGCATAGCACATGCAACATTATCTAGTATATATGTGTGTGTGTGTGTGTTTAGAAAAAAATGTCTCATTTTTTTTAAATTTTATTATTTCACACATGTTTAAAATCACAAAATTAAAGGACAAATGATATTTTGATACATTTTACATATCTGTAATTTAAAATCAAGATTAGATAAACAAAACAATCGTCGAAAGTATAACAAAAAGAAGAAGAATTGGAGATGCAAAAGGTATTTATTTAGCCATAAAAGATGTTCATGAACACACACAAGATTATATATCTCAATTAGGTTTTCACCATCAACACATAAGCATCTCTCTTCTTTTCCAATCAACCACCATGTCTAATAAATTTATTCAACATTGACATATAGGAAAGCACCACCAATTACAAAGACGGGGAAACACTCTTCTATTTTGCATCATCCCAAGAGGAGATTTGGCAATTTTATGATCTCCATTAACAACATGAAAATACCCCTTCACGTTTGTATCTGCAAATGAAGAGTCACCAATGTTAGAGCATACAAAAAGAACAAGGAAGAAAATAACTATAATCATTGCCTTCATAGTCTTCATGTTTCAATATAGTTTAGATCTGCTGAACATATCATGAGTATGAGACATCTATTTATAGTTGGAAGAGTTGGGATAAGAACAAACTTTTTTTGACTAATTATATTAAAAATGCCCTAACATGTCATTTGTACACGTGGCATATAATTTAGTGGTTCTTGATTTGACTAAACATAATGTTGTTATTTTGATACGTGGCATATGACTTTATTAGTTTTTTTTACTTAATTTGGTGTGTCACATTAATGACATCTTTAATTTAGGATAAAAAACCCACTCCAACTTACCAAAATGGATTCATCATCTGTAACTTAATTCAATGGATTAGCCCAACAAAATTAGACTATTTATTATATTTATAATTATTAATTGGAAAGATTACATAAATATTAGCAAATAAGTTTAAAAATTCATAATCTACAACTATTCTTTAACTTATTTAGAGCTTGTTTGACATTACTGCTAAATACAATTTATTTTTAGAAACACTTGCTTAAAATGACTCTTTAGAAAAGTTTGAAAAATTATGAGTTGTGTTTGGCTAATTCATTTGAAAATTGCTTTTATAAGCAAATTGCGTTTGACAATTTCTTTTAAAAAAATGTGCTTTTAATAGACGAATTACAAAAAAATGATAACTATTAATGTACTTCTAATATTAACATTATTTTATAGAGAGAAACTATTTTAAATATATATTATAAAAAAATTAATTAAATGTTTATTTTTAAAAAATTAAAATCTACATGTTAAATTTTCAATCAATATTATACCTTTTTTGGGAGGCTGAAATCTTTAATTGTTTTTTTTCCCTCAAATCTTGTAAAAATATTGCTGTTACCTTTTTTCTAATTCTACAAATTAATACGTAAAATAATATATAATATATAAAATAATAATATATAAATTTTATAAAATTTATTATATAAAAAAAATCTTAAAAGAAATTTAACCAAAATTATGAAATATGTTAATTAATTAATAAGAAATATATTGGTAAATATGTATATATGAAAAAGTTATTTTAGTCTTGAGAAAAATAATTTTTTTATTTTTTATTTTGCTTTTTTTGAAAAGCAGAAATTTTTAGCTTCTTCCCAACAGACAGGAAAAATACTTTTGTTTTCATTTAAAAGCACTTTTACTAATTTGCCAAACACTTAATTTTTCAACAAAAATGTTTTTTCTTAAAATAAGTGTTTCTGGTCTTCCAACGACAACATCAAAGAGATTCTTAATCTAATATTATATGCTTTATATAAATGAGTAAAGGAGAAATACTTTAGATATAATATTTTCCGTATAAATGATTTAACTAGTTATATTTCTTCCTTATTTGAGTAGGCTAAATATGAACAATATTCAATTAATTCCTAAAAAATCTCCCTTTCCTACCTTTGCATAAGAAAACATTAAAATATCAAATCATACAAATATTTTATTATCAACACTACAAATACTGATCATATGCTATAACTTGCTCTTACACTCCATTAAGAGGGGAAAGATTTGCTTTAAAACCTTAATATATTTATGTAATGTAATTTTTAGAATTATATCTGTGTATAGTAAATACATAACACATATTTATCTTATTATAAAAAAATTCCTATTTTTAATACCAAAATTTAACAAAAGATATATTTGCTCCATTTTTAATAGTTTATGAGTATTTTTTTTTATCCTGTTTCCCCTTTTCTTAACCTATAAAAAATCTTTTTCCTTGGACATTGTGATTTGTGAGTGTCAAACCGCCGCCCATCCACATGAATGTGAAAAATGGTTATAGAAAAATAAAATATTTTCATCATTGATGTTATACAAAATGACAGGTTGGACAGCAATTTCCCTAGTAATATGGATTTTAGTCAACGTACATTTCATTTTAAAGATAATAGAGTGCGTTATAAATCGAATTTTTAACAAATCTGAATGTACTTTTATTAATTTAATATCTTAAGATTTGTTATCTCATTATTATAATATTATTTTTATTCAAGGTAACCGCCAAGACAGCTTGTTCCCAATTATATAATTTATAAATTTATATGAAACTATATGAATTACAGAATTAGAGTTCACGCTGTCCATTGTTTCTTATTTGGTGACAATTTATGGCATGAACTTGACGCGTTGCCACTTAAAAAGATAAGATTCTATTGCTACTAATATTATAACTTTTTCAATATAATATTTGAGCATATTTTGAGGTACAAAGTGAATAATATGTACGTAATCTCTCCTCATTCTTATGTAATTCATTAATGTCCACACTGTATTGGTTTTTAAATTTGGATTTTAATATTAAGTGTAGTAAATTGAATCGAATTTTAATTTGGGTTGATTTTTTGTTTGATTTTGAATTAATAACATACTTTATTGGATTTTGGGTTTGGTTTCAGATTTAAGAAAATAAAAATTGAAAAAATAAAAAATTGAATTATTTTTTTTACATATATACACGTTAGTCCCGTTTTAGTTATTATCTTTCATTATGATTTAGTTTATCTTTTAGTTTGGACATCTAAGTATTATGCGTATGTTTACTTGTGATTTAGATTATATAGTAAATTTAAGAGATTTATTATTATTACTTCTCCTTGTATATATGTATATTTTCAAATTGCAACTATAATTTTGATTATATTTTTAATTATTGACATAACCGAATAACCAAACTTAAAAACTGACAATTCTAAAAAGCTAACCCCCACAATTTTTAATTTTTTAATGTATGACTGCTCTACGTCATATATGACAAAAATAAAATTTAAAACTGATTAATTTTTCATGAGGTGTGTAAATCTCAACGCAAAAGCAGAGAAAAAGCGAAAAAGAGTATATGTTTGCCTAAAAGTTACCGAATATAAACATATATTGGGTATTAGTTAAATGAGAAAATCAAAATTAAAATAGAACACCCTCATGAAAATTCTATACTTTAATATCGACATATTTAGTGACATGCAGAATTTATAGTAAACAGTGTTGATATTTATAAAAGGAAAGTTAAAATTTTAACTATTGTACTTATAAGTAAGTTACATCTTTAACTTATTGATTTAAATTAATTTTAAGCTAGAAGAAGTCTTAAATTCAATACTACTTAACCACATTTTTTAAGCATGATTATGTCTGCCTAACCACATTTTAAAGCATTAGAGTATGTTATATTTCGCAAAAATAAAGTTAGGATAAGGTTTGAATCCGCCAACCTCAAACACCAAAAGCAGACAATGAACCAACACGGCACTAGATTATTTTCATCATGTAGTGTCATTTTGTTATAGACACATCTTTATACATTGTATTAATATAGAAATAAGTGTCAAAAATACATTAATTTTTTTTTGAGTTTCATATCTAAACTATTGAGAGTGTGAGTTTCATACCTAAACTATCACTTATTAGTTTGAGAAACACACCACTCTCTTTATTACATTCTCTTCATGGTGTGCGTATACACTCTTTCTTTTATTTTAAAAAATAGACACATTACACTCCACGTGAACAAAACATTCTACCTTGACAAAAATTAAATAAAATTACTAGTATTAGTTAAAATTAAAGATTAAAAAATTATTATCCCAAATAATTTTTTTATAAAATAAAATGTAAAATATTTTTCTTACCCTACTCCATCACTTCCTCTCACCCTACCCCCCTCCATTTTTTAGTTTTTTTTTTCTTCTGTTTAAGCTTCTTTTATAAAAGTATTCAATATTTTTTTACTTCACCCATCCCCCCCTCCCCTCCCCTTCAAATAATAATTTAGATATTATTTTACTTTTTTAAAAAAATAATCCTATCCCACTCCATCTAGCCCTTTGCTTTCATTTTTTTTTTCGTTTTGTGTTAGATATAAACAAATCTTTTTAAAAAAGATTTTATTACTTGACGCCGCAAATTTATTTATATTATATTATATTTTTTACACAAGTAGAAAAATAAATCCTAAAAATATATGCACAAATCTAACAGAAACATGTAACAAAATAAATAAATTAGGAGCTAAGAATTAAATAGGGTGGAGTAATTTTTTTTTTTAAAAAACAAATACTATCAATCTTTTTGGGGGAATGAGTGGATGGTTGTGACGGGGGGGGGGGGGGGGAGAGCGAGGGAGAAGGTGATGTATGGATTTAAAAAAAATATTTTATAGAATAAAATTAAAAAAAATAATAGGACGAGAGATTTTAGGAGGGGAGGGGGGGGGGGGTTGGGGGGGAGGGGGAGGGGGTGGTGGAGTGGGGTAAGAAAAATAATTGAAATTTTATTTTTTAAAAAATATAATTATTTTTGGGGATCTAATACTTTAATCTTTAATTTTTAATTAATATTAATAGTTTAATATTTAATTTTTGTCAAGGTGAAATATTTTATCCATGTGGAATGTCATGTGTCAAGATTTTTTTCAAATAAAAGAGAGTATTATACACACCACTGAGGTGTGCTTCTCAAACTATTAAGTGATAGTTTATGTATGAAACTTACACACCTAACATTTAGGTATGAAACTTAAAAGGGATAATTTAGACGTGTTTTTGATACTTATCTCATTAATATATTATATTATATAAATATATTTAAATCCGCCTCTGAGTATGATAAAATATTTTTGGCGTATCACACATAGAAGATCAATGAAAAATTCATGTTGTAACACAATGATATTCATTTTGGTCATGATAAAATTTTTTTATGAAAAAGAATAAGTTTTTAGTTACTCTTAGATAGTTCATGATAAGACATGCTATAATCAGGGGCAGAGTTACAGTGACTTAAGGGTGTCCAATTGAACGCCCTTCACTGAAAATTTATAATGTACACATAAGTAAATGTTGTCAATTGGACGTCCTTCCTCAAAAAAATTATAATATACACATAAGTAAAATATTATTCAAAATGGTTAAATGTAATACTTTGAACACGCTTGACACAATAAGGTACTATGGCCCAGTGACTTGAGGCTCTCTTGTAATGCCCACACGCGTAGGTTCAAATCCTTCAACCATTTCTCTTTATAATCATTTTTTTTTAAAACTCCTATTTTATTATTTCTTTAATTGTCTAAAGTATTTAAAGAACTTTCTAAATAATGGTTAGTAATTTTGTTAGAAATCTATAACTTAAAAATCTAATAAAGCTAATTGAATTTTCAATAAATTTGAGTTCTTTTTTTCTTTTCATTAAAATATGAAATAAAACTTAAATGTAATTATTCAATTTAGAGTTAATAAAAATATTCTAATATTTGTAAAACGTTGTTAAAAGTGAACAAAAGAAGACCTCGTTTGATTTTGCTTTCATTTTTTATGTCTCGTTATTGTTATTGTCACCACAGATCAGTGTAAGCTTGAAACGTAAAAATGATTTCATTTTAAGTTGAATCCCCTCCCCCCCCCACCCTCATTTTTTTTCACTTTGTTCATTTATTTTATATTAAATTAAATACAAATATTAAAGCTAAATATCATGCAATTTAACTTTTAAAATTTTGGAACATTTATTCATAAAAAATAATATCACGTAGTCCAATTGTAAATTTTTATGCATTCATTCATTAATTTTCTTTTTGCTTATGTAAGCTTGAAGACCTTTCATAAAATTTCTAGCTCCGCAAATGGCTATACTATTTGTGACGTACAAAGTACCCAATTAACGACTGCTTGTGTTAAATTAAAATTGCTATTTTTGTTATTTTTGTGTGACAGTTATCTGATCATATAGGAGCACACTCTTACTCATAACTTTTAATTATGATATGTGGACACAATTACTTTCGAGAATAGATGTTTAGCACACGTCATATTCTCTTTAAGGAGGGATATTTTTAGATTAAAGGGAAATCAATAGAGACCCCATTAGTAGCGGCGAGCGGAGTGAATTGGAGTTTGAAGAAAAACAAACACGAAGCTTCGTTCCTCTCCTTTTAGGCGAGCTACTTCGTTCCTTAGCAAAGTGTTCACTTCTTTTTCGCCAGGTTTCATTCGATTTGTTGTGGATTGAATGATGGAAAAACCAACAAGATACGGCTTCAAAGCTTACCTTAAGAGGGAACGAGGAATATATTTGAACCAAAAACAAAGGTTGAAGGTATTTTTAGAACAAAACGATGGCAAGGAGGGAGGGGAGGGTGGGGGTGGGGGTTGAGTCATTTCCAATAGGTTAGAGATATTCTTGAGCAAAAAAGAAAATAGATTGGATATATTTTTAAACCAAAAATAAAAAAAGGCCAAATAATAGATATCCCTTTAAACTTTTCCTCATTTTTTATTTTGACACTCTATCTTATCATTGTTCCATTTTAACCTTTGAATTCTATATTTTATATACCATTTAAACACAAATTACTAATTTTATGATTTCTTTAATTTTTATTTATGTTTTTCAACTGCAGTTTTGCATTTTAAAAATTGACGTATGTCCGTTACTTTTCATTTTTTAAAAAATAAAAATTAACGGCTAAATATTAATTTTTTTGAAAAAAAAAAAAAAATTTCTTATGGAGAGTTTTCTATATTTTTGTGTGAAAAATAGCCAACAAACTTTCGTCGATTTTCTTTCTTACAAAAATCACTGACATTCCGACGAAGTTTATCAATTTAGCATTTTTGATAGTGTTATTAGTAATGAACAAGAGTTTTTATCGAGTTGAAGATGAGTATTTAAAAAAAAAAAATCATATTGAGTTGAATTAAGAAATTAGAAATCGAGTATTTGTGTAAATTCAGGTAGCCTGAATGATATGAAAGAAATAAAATATGTGGTGTTATTCGATTTATTTGAATGTTCACGAAAGAAAATCAAAGTACTTTCATCAGTTATTTATCACGTAAAAATATAGAGAACATCTAAAATAAATAAATAAATATATATTTTTTTAAAAACTTGTAAATTAATGGACACGTTGATTTTCACAATACAAAGCTGCAATTGAATAATATAAATAAATAAATAAAATCACAAAAATTAATATTTTGTGTTTAAATGATACATAAAAATGGAGTTTAAGGGTTAAAACGAAACAATGCTAAAATAGAGTGTCAAAATGAAAAATGAGGACAAATTTAAGGGATTGTGTTATGTGTATGTGTTTGGCCAAAATAAAAGGAGGATATGTATGAACCTTTTTTCCATATATGAGAGATATTTATGAACCTTTTCCATTTTAAAAATGAGCCAATATGAATTAACCATTTTCAACCCGTAATTGAATTGAATACAAATTGAATTTGGTTTTAAATTTATTTAGGTTTGGAATTGCTGGTTTCAGATTGGAAGTGTATTAATTAGACGTACTGTTTATTTCTAAAAATTAACTATTACTGTCTCATCTTATGATCTTTTTGGTATATTCTATATATGTAGTTTAAAATCACAACTTTGTGTTAAATTAGAAAATCAGACAAACAAATTAAAATAAAAAATACATATTCTTATAAAATAAAATAAAATAAGAATTGGAAATGCAAAAGGTGTTTAGCCATAAAGTATCTTCAACACAAAAGATTATACATCTCAATTAGGTTTTCTCCTTAAATACATAAGCATCTAACTAGTTTTCCAATCAAACATGCCTAATATATTTATTTATGAGCACATTGACATAAAGGATAGCACCACCAATCACAAAAAATGGATGAACAGTCTTCTATTTTGCCTCATCCCAAGAGGAAATTTGGCAATTTTATCTTCATTGACAACATCAAAATGTCTCTTCACTTTTGAATCTTCAAATGAAGAATCACCAAAGTTAGAGCATACAGAAAAAACAAGGAAGAAAATAACTATAATAATTGCTTTCATGGTTTTCATATTTCGATATTGCTAATTAGTATAGATCTAGTGAACAAGTTATTTATTAGACGCCTATTTATAGTAATAGGATGAAAGAATTGGGATAAGGAGAAACTTTTTGACTAATTATATTAAAATTGACATAACATGTCATTTGTACACGTGACACATTTTTATTGGTTCTCAATTTTACCAGACATAATGTTATTATTTTGATATGTGGCATATGATTTTATTAGTTTTTTTACTTTATTTGGTGTGTCACATTATTTGACACATGACATCAATTTGAAGTTTTAGGATAAAGAAGACACTTCAACTTAACAAATGGATTCATCATAGGTAACTCTATTCAATGGATTAGCCCAATAAAATTGGACTATTTATTAAATTTATATTTATTAATTGGAAAATTTACATAAATACTAACAAATAAGTTGAAAAATTCAAGATCTACAACTATTTTTTAACTTAATCTAATATATATTTTATAAATGAGTAAATGAGAAATACTTTAGATATAATATTTTTCCTATAAATGATTTAACTAGTTATATTTCTTCCTTATTTGAGTAGGCTAAATATGAACAATATTCAATTAAATCCTAAAAATTCTCCATTCTTACTTTCCATAAAAAACATTAATATCAAGTCTTAGAGGTGTTTTATTATCAACACTATAAATACTAATACTATAACTTGCTCTTACACTCCATTACAACTCCTCCAAACATAAACATTACCCCCCAAATAACTTTATTTTTAACTCCCCCACAAGAACAATAACAACACACGCACCACAAATAGTATCTAAGTACGAAAAAAAATAATCAAAAAGTACAATTTGATAGTGATTACAATGATTTCTCCCAACAAATACAAACTTTATAAGCCCTTGCATCCCTTCCTCATCAACTACCAACAACTTTCAATAGAAATTCAACAGTCATGTCGCAATTCAACCACCGTCAACACCTCCACTTCCACCAACGCCGAACCTCAAGACTATCAAATCAGAACAAATTTCACTCTTTTCACCACCATATGGCAATGAACAATGCCAACAACCCCCAAAGCCCTCCCTTCCCCCCACCACAACCCCTTTACCAACCCAACTACCCTAATGACCCTCAACAACTAAATCTGATGACGAAGGTACCAAACTACACTCCACGTCACCTTGCTTTCCAGCATCTCACGAACTCACTGACCCCATTTGATATGAATTATGTGACCCAAAACACTCACCTGAGCTAAAACGACCTTACGCCAATATCAATTGTGATAGGAGAGAGACTAACGAACAGTCTAATAAGACTGGCTGCCACTCAATTGGAACTCATTCAAGAGCTAACAACGCTGGAGCGATACTATATACTATACCAACCGACACCACTTTCCAATCCAAACATGCAACACTTATTGCTTATACCCCAACTGAACAGCTCCGTAAATTACTCACTCCGACAAATTCTAAACATGGAAGGAGCTAATCTGTCCAACGAGGTAACCACAATCTACGAGGAAGATGACCAAATGAGAGATCAGGTGGTACCACAAATCCACATGAGGGAGCTATCACCTTCTACTCAGTACAATGATCCCAATCAAATGAGAGAAGAGGAACCAAACACTCTAAATCTCCCCCTACAAACTCTATACCTGAGGAACTCTCTGACAATAGATATGCATCAAAACACAAAAAGGAATATTTTGATCAAAGTCCCAAAAGAAATCTGAAAAACCACAATGAACATTCGTTTCTACAACACTAGCACTCCTCCCAAATAGGTGGTTCTAACTATACCAACATTGAAAGGCAAACAACCAATTGAGGGAATATTCTCAGAGAAAAACCAAACCAATGTGAACCTGGAGATGTCTCTAGCACCGGGAGGGAGCTCAACACCACTAGAAGAATTATCAATGAAGATAGTTCTTTGGAACTGTGGAGGAGCACACAATGCAAACTTTATGAATAACTTGAGGGCTCTAATTGCATGGAATAATCCTACTGTACTAGCACTCACAGAAACAATAATGGAAGATCATAATAAGGTACTGCAAGCTTTGGATTTTTCTGATGTTATTCAAGTTCCGGCTAATGAATACTTCGGAGGTATTGCACTATTTTGGAGAAGCACTGATGTTACAATTGAACCATTCGTCCTAACTGATCAGGAAATCCACTCGACTATTAAGGTAAGCTCAAAAATGCCTAAATACTACTTCTTTATAATTTATGCTAAAAATTCTAATAGTTATAGAAATTTTCCGTGGAACAACCTAGGACATATAAATAATAATATTAAAGGCCCTTTGCTAGTATGTGGAGACTTCAACGAGGTTATAAATGCCTCTGAAAAATTAAGAGGAAGGCCTATAAATAACATCAAATGCGCTCCTCTTTCTAAATTAGACAATATGGGTGTGATTGATCTAAAAATCACTGGGCAAAAATTTATGTAAAAAATAAGCATAAGAACTGTAAGGCCTTTATCATGGAAATATTAGATAGATTCCTTAGTAATCAAGATTGGCCAAGTCTTCATCCTGACTCCAATGTTCAACATCTACCTTCAATGCATTGAACTGTGCAAAAAACTACCCTAAGCCTAACAAAACTTTTAGATTTGAATCCATGTGGCTCCTTCATCCTGATTTTTCTAATGTTATTAAAAATTCTTGGGAAAAGGTTTGTGACTATAATACATCCCTAATAAAATTCACAAATGATGTAAAGATGTGGAATAAAGAAACCCTCGAAAAAAAAATAGCATTCTAAACCCTATAATTGGTCTCTAGCGTATGAATTTCAAGTATAAGAAGTCTTTTCACTTTAACTTGGAAAACTCTCTTGTCCAAGATTATAATGAACTCCTTAAAAGGTAAGAAGATTTTTGGAAATTAAAATCAAGAATCTAGTGAATTAATGAAGGAGATGCTAACACCAAATTCTTCCACATCTCTACCACCAGTAGAAGATGTAGAAACAAGATCATATGGCTTAACGACTTGGTAGGAAATTGAACCTTTGATCCTTTAAAAATTAATCAAATTATTCTCCAGCTCTATCAAAACATTTATAAGACAAAATCATAACTCTTACTACTCTCCTCTTCATTGTCAAAATGCTATTTTCACTTAAAATAATAAATATATAGGTCGTGATCTTTCGAGAAAAATAAAAAATGCCTTGTTCTATTTCCAACCCCTTAAATCTCTACGCCCAATATTTTTTTCAAAAGTTTTGGAAGGAAACAGAGGATTATGTAGTCACCACCTGTATGTTAGCTTTTAAAAAATGCTCTATTCCTATGGAGCTAAACAAGACTTTCATATGCCTTAACCCTAAATTAATAACCCTGAACAAATTACCCACTATAGACCTAATAGCTTATGTAACACTATCTATAAAGCTATTTCTAAGACTATAGTTGATAGAATTAGACCTTATCTCGATGACATCATTAGTCCTCAACAATGCAGCTTCATTTCGGGACAAAGAGCAGTGGAAAATGTCATAATTGTTTAAGAAGCTATACATTCGTTTAGGTAAGCGAAAGGGAAGTTTGGAAAAATGCTACTAAAAATTGACTTAGAAAAGACCTTCGATAGATTAAAGTGGTCTTTACTAGACAATCCCTTATTATCCTTAATTTACCGATAATATCATCTCGCTAATCATGTCTAGTATCTCAACCTTTTCCATATCCATCTTAGTAAATGGTATCCCTACTAGCTATTTTCTCCCAACAAGGGGAATTAGACAAGGAGACCCTTATCCCCCTACATCTTCATAATTTGTATGGAATCTTTGTCTAGGCTAATTAATTATGCCATAAAGGAGAGTCTCTGACAACCTATAAAATTGGTATTCTGATTTCGCACCTCTTATTCGCGGATGACATTATCCTCCTCGCGAAAGTTGACTCCACTAATGCTTCCTCTATAATTCATATTTTTAATACTCTTTCTAAGCAGTCCGGGAAAAAAAATTAATTTTCACAAATCAATGGTTATATTCACGACAAATGTGAGCTCGGAGGATAGGAATAGTCTTTCGACCCTGATGAATATTTGTCAAACTATAAAGATGGGTAAATATCTAGGGCTTCCAATTACGAATCACCACCCTAAGAGCCAGGATTATCAATTCATAATAGATTTACATGGACAAGAGGCTTAGCGGATGAAAAACTAGATATATATATATTCTAAGCTGGGAGAACTACCCTAATTAATCTGTGTTATACTCAATTCCCAACTATGCAATACAATGTGATCTAATCCCTCAATCGACTATTAATCATATAGATCGGATCCAGAGAATTTTTCTTTGGGGTTCGACATCGGAAAAATGAGCCTCCACTTAGCTAATTGGGACATAGTTACTACTCCTATAAATCTAGGAGGGTTGGAGCTCAGAAAAATAGGTGAAATTTTTTTTGCTCTCCTAGCTAGCCTTCACTAGAGACTTCTAAAAAAAACAAAGATTGCATTTGGGCAAAACTCCTCACCAATAAATACACAAATAAAAGTGACGATACTAGATACTAGACAAGTTTCCCACCTTATCCTACCATGCGGAGCTGCTAGCTTTATTACATGGACTGGCCCTTGTGGAAGAAAGAAATATAAAGCACCTTATGATGGAAACTTGTTTGCAAGTATTCCTAAGTTCCCTAAATAATAATAACTCTACTTACTCACATATATTCACACCAATTGCAGGTCATTGCTCCAACGGATGGAAGGAACAACTCTGAATTTTATTCCGAGGGAAGCTAATAAACTTGTTGATATCCTAGCAGAATATGGAAGAAAATCTCTGGATCAAAATCTAATTAAGTGCTAATAAGCTTTATATTTTTGAAGCATCTCTGTCCTTTGTTACTAATGCTCTTGATACAGATGTGAATGGAACTGTTTCACTTAGATCAGTTCCTTTTTGTATGAATGATCCTTAAATATAAATAAAATTCTTCCGTTATAAGAAAAAAAGAAGAAGATATAATATATCGATAAGAGAGGGGAAATATTTGTTTTAAAGCCTTAATATAGTTATGTTATATAATTCTTTTAAATCATAACTGCGTATAGTAAATATATAGCACATATTTATCTTATTATAATTTTTTTTCTATTTTTAATACCAAAATCCAACAAAAGATATATTTGTTTCATTTGAGGGTATTTTTTTTATCCTCCCCTCCTCCTTCCCTTTTTCTTAACCTATAAAATATTCTTTTTTGCTTGGGCATTGAGAGTCTCAAACCGCCCATCCACACATAAATGTGAAAAATGATGATTGAAATATGAAATGTTTTCGTCATTGATATCATACTGTTTATTATTCAAAATGACAGGTTGGACAACAATATTTCGAGTGATAAAGAGATAATTAATTTCAATTAATTTTAGAATGAGTTTGCTTCATATTTAGTTGGGAAAAATTACGAAATAACTTGTCCCGAAATTTGTTATTGCAAGATTATAATATTACTTTTATCCCATGAGAGTAAACTAACCGATATTAACTTGTTCCCTATTGGTTTATATGAAATTAATTATGTGAATTAGAATAAGAATTCCGTCTTAAGTTCACTCTGTCTATTGTTTCTTATTTGGTGACAAATTATGGCATGGACTTGACGTGTTACCACTTAAAAAGAAAAGATTCTAGAGTATTTGCCAACCATAGCAAAGTGGTGATAACACTTTTTTTCAATATATTATGTTGAGCATTTTTTGAGGTACAAAGTGAATAATACGTACGTAATCTCATTCTTATGTAATTCATTAATTTCTACACTGTATTATATTTTAAGTGTAATTTTTTTAATGGTGATTCATTGTATGTGCATATATAAAAGGAAAATGAAAATAAATATACAAAATATTGGTGACATACAAGTGATATGTATATATGTATCTTGTATCTCATGTATAAGTATTAAGTCATTTTATATTATATGTGTATATTTTACACTTACAATAGAATACATATGACACATAAGTGATACACACGATATATAATGATATTCAATTGTGTATGGCGGACCGTATTTCAAATATGTATGATGGTTAGAGTATGTATATATGTGTGACAGCTAGGATATGTATTTGCGTAATTTTTTTAAAAACAAAACTTAACTATATTATCTATTATTAGAGGCATCAATTAATAGTGCTATTTAAGAAAATTCCCCTATATAAATGAGGCATTGGGTGGGTTTGGATTGATTATTAATCAAAATCAAAATCAAAATCAAATCAATTTAATCAGTTAAATTGCCAAAATCAACTCAAACCAAATACAATAAACATTTATCGGTTTGCTTGTTATCGATTTTGATTCGGTTATTTGGTTATTAACCATATACAAAATATTTAAAAAATGAATCATTCAATCAGGTCCGTCTTAACCACTAGGCCACCAAAGCCATTGCTTGGGGCCCCCAATTTTATTTTTTTAAATACTTATATATATTATAAAAAAATTATATGTACTTTAATTTATTTATTTTTTTAAAATATGAAAGAAGTATATTAAAAAAAAAACAAAATGACCGCTAGTTTTCCCACTTTTTTAAGGGAATGAAACATTTTTTGGGAATAATTTCCTTAAGTGGGAAATTGTGTGTCCTTACAATTTGATTCGATATTATTATTTACCTGATACTCATCTTTTTTGTTCTCTATTTTATTATTTTTTATTCTTAATATTGAACTCTTTCCTACAATTTTTTTTTTTACTTATTGTTGCTTGCAAGTTACAAAAGAACAAAATTTGCTTTTGGGTGACTTCTTCAAAATTTCAAGAAGTGCAACAAGCAATCGTTATATTGAAGGAACACAACACTATTTTGATAGTGTTTTATCAACTTATCAAATTCGTGAGCCATGCTTTATTATTCTAACTTTACTTTATATTTTTTTTTTCTTGAAAATCTATTTTTCTTGATATTCTTAGTTCATAAGTATATATATTCTTGTTTTAGTTATTATTAAAATTATTCAATTTAAATATGTCAACTAGAAAATATGATTCCGATTTTACTATAAAAAGAGAAAAAGAGAACTTGAAGAATTAAATAAATCCCAAAAAGGAGCTCTTGATAGATTTTTAACAAAAATAAAAAAATTGAATAAAAAATTATTGCTTAAAGATTTATGTTAGCAATTTCGGTAACTGTTGTCTCAGCCGAAAGAAGTTTTTTGAAACTAAAATTGATAAAATCTTATCTAAGATCAACAATGTCTCAAGAGATATTGGATTGATTAACTATATTATCAATTGAAAATGAATTACTAAAACAAATCAATTATAAAACAGTAATTAATGACTTCACATAAAAAATGCTAGAATAGTAGATTTTAAATAAAAGTATATATAATAATATTTTTTTTAAAAATAATAATATTAGGGCCCCTGTTTATGGTTTGGCTTTAAGCCCCCAATCTTGTTGAGTCGGCCCTGCATTCAATAGAGGGAAAAAAGACAACAATTCATTCAAAATGAAAAATAATTAGAACGACCAACATTATAGAACTTTCGGTCACTGAATTTACCGTGAATAAATCTTCAAAATTTGCCATTTTGGTCTAGACGGAAGAGACATTGGCATTCCTAGTCCCACCAAGAATTGCGATAGACACTCATATACATGAAACTAATAAAATAAATGTTCTCGTCTTAGGTGTTTTAGCTTTCATAAATAAATTATAAATAAAATTTGTTGAAAACATATATAACAAATTAAAATTGTTTATAAAAATAATATATTATGCATGTATAATAATAAAATATATGTATATAATTCATTAGTTTGGTTAAGTTATTTCTTCGGGTTTTTAAAATAAATTTAAAATCAAACCAAACGCTATCGATTTAAAAAAATCTAAAATCAAATCAAACACAAACCCAAATAAAATCGATTTAATTCAATCTTTTGATCTAAATTAATTTTTATCCAAATCATGAATACCTCGGCATCAGTGTAGAGATTGTCAAACCGGCTATTCAAACAATGAAAAGAAATTAAAGTTGCAAAAATGATGTTCCCTTATATAATCTCAAACGGTAGGATTGGACGGCTGGCTAATTTCCGGGTAATATGGATTTCATTCAACGTATATAATCCTTTTTAATCAAAAAGTGACTGTCAAGATTTACTAATATAAGTATTTAAAAATCAAAATGTCGACATGTTAATGCATGCGTATGAACTACTACATAATATATATATGTGAAGGCAAAACAAAAAGACTTTCTCAGCAATATTCACTTGTTTTAAAAAAGCGGAATGACCTGAAAGATTCTTGTACTTGGTTCCGTTTGTCAGTTGAACACTCATACTCATCGCTTTGCCAACTAGACCCTTAAACCCATCAGAATACAACATTTTAAGCCCTTTTCTCCTCCGGTCAATGTGCGTGTAATGGATGCGATTACACGTGGAATTCCACATATTTTTTAGTGTCACATGCAAAATTAAGTGCTAAAAAAATTAAAATAAAAATCAAATAGATCAATTTTTTAATTTCTTAAACTTTTCAAATAGTCATCTTCTTCATATTTGGTCACAAATTGAGCACTAGATTCATACCTATTAGATCAAATTCTTCTTGATTTAACTTGTAAATTCAACTACAAGTTTACCAACACAAACTCAATGAATCCCAATCAAAAATTTTAATTAATTTTACAAATTCACAAGACCCAGTTATTATTTTTTAAGCTTTTTCAAGCTTATCAATGGAGTTTTAAAATTTTCAATAGTCACAATCATCCTTCACATTATTCGCATCTCCTTGTTGAAACTATCTAATAAAATAATGATACTAATATTTTTCAAACCTAAAAAACGAAAATTTTAGAAGAAATTGAGGCTACTGATTTGTATAAACAAAAAGAAGAAGAAGAGGCGGAGAAGAGTGAATGTGGGGCTGGAGAAAGAAGAAAGTTGAGGGCTGTGGTGAGGGGTAGAGGAGAGAGGGCTGGTGGTGAAGGAGGGTGGGTGTGGGTGAAGGAGGGTGGAAGAAGATGAATCTTATTTTTTAATTTTGTTAAATTGATTTTTTTAAAAGTAAAATATTGTTTTACTCGCTTTCAAGCGCGTGATTACGCATATTTTCAACTTACCAATATTAATGCTACATAAGCTTGGTCAATTGTTAGAGAGGTTTAAAGTATTGTGTTTTGATAAGTTTACGGGTTTGGTTGGCAAAGTGATGAGTAGGAAGGTCCAACTGACAAACGAAGTTAAGTACAGGGGTCTCTCAGGTCATTCCGTCTTTTAAAAATGTGATTCAAGAAATAACGATAAGAAGAAGTAAAAAAAATCATTACAAGTAATTCAAATTTCAAAAGTTTATTTTTTTGTTGGCAAGAATATGTCAGATAGACTTGACGTGTCTCCACTTAGGCAAATATGATTTTTATTTGCTAACTTCAGGTACAACGGTAAACCGATGTTATTTTATACTCCAATAATGGCATATGACGTATAATATCAAAATAAAATAATAAAATACAGTTGGAAGTAATTGGAACTGAATTACGCAGAGTTATCTTGATTAATATTTGGATAATTTAATTGTAAAATGTCATGTGAGGAATATCCCAATGAATGACATATATATTCTTCATTATTTCATTTCTTATACAAGGGCACATCGTGATTCCATTCCATTCCATTCCTCTCCAACCTTTTCAAGCCTATTTCGACTCAATTCATTAAATTCAAACTATTTCAAGTAAGTTGTAGTCTGGCAAAAATGATTTTATTTAATTATATGTATTGTTAGTTCATCTTATACCAAAACTCAATTCGATCAAGCTCTCATGAACAAACAAAAAAACATTTATTTCCCTACAACTTCAGACAGATCACGACTCCAACGACTTCAACACCGGATCATGATCCTACCGGCACCACCATGGAGTTAAGTTGTTAATACTATAGGCTCTCCAACCCACATCTTGATCTTCAATTCCTAAATTTCTTAAAAAGTGTACTTCTATAAGGCTACGTGCAATAAATCCACTTTTCTCTTAATTCTACACTAGTAAAAGCTTAGTACATCAAGTTGTACTTTTCTAGACACAATCCTAGTAATTAAGATGAATTTTCTAGAGGTGGTCGTCCAAGTAGAAAATCGGGGAAAGAGTGATGTCTATCTGAAGGAGAGTCTCCTTCATGCATTGCCAGGACGATACGGCCTTGTGATACGAATTACCCCGTTCAGCACAAAGGTTTTTGCGGCGCATACCTTCTTTGCCCACAATAAGTCCTTCGGGAGGCCCTCTACCGTAGAGGTCCATATAAATGGGAAATTTATTCAACGGTTGACTCCACAGACCTTCGTACATTTCCCTAAAATCATCATTAATGGTTTTACTGATGGAGAGGGATCCATCATCCGTGTGATTCATCCGCAACGAGCACTGGAACTCTCTCGTTTGAGGTACTTTCTTATGAAAACAAATGTATAAATTCTTGTTATATATCATAATAGTTCTTCAGTTTTGAAATGGTAAAGGGTCAAATACCAAAGGGGCAGCGGCTCTACAGCTGAAAGAAAAGGCACTTTGTCTTACGCCCCAAATTTAAGGCCTCCATTCGTGATTTTAGGTCACTGATGTATTTGAGCTGCTTCTGTCGGGTACTATCAGAAATAGTTTATATACATATCTCTCCTTATTTTTTTGGTCTAAATGTATTACTCATATATAAAGCCGTTAATATGGGCTAGGCCCGTTGGGCCGGCCTGGCCTAACCCGGGATTTGATAGGGCTGGGCTACAATTTTTGGAGCCCATTTAAGAAAAAGGCTTTTTAGCCTGGCCTGAATAAGCCTGCCGATTTGTGGGGCTTGAGAAATATGAATAGGGCCGGCCCGTGGGCCAAATAAAATTAATTAAAAAATAAAACATAAAATAGAGTATTAAAAATAACAAGAGTCTAAACTCAAAATCAGTTTAAAGTTTGAAATATTACAATTTAAATACAAATTATGTTTATAAAATACATATTACGTAAGATAAAAATTCCCTAAAATTTCTAGGAATCACTACATAGGCTGTAGCCTATGGAATATTGTCATAATTTTTTGTGTTTTTTTATGATCATTGGAAAATAATTTGGTTTATATTTTTATTTAGCTATTTATGCTGACTTGAAATCAAACTTAATAAATAGTATAATGATAATTTTATTTGTGAATTTGATTAACAAGTAGTAACACTAACACCATGTAATATTATCTTGTCGATATTTATGATAATATTTTTAAATTATAATTTAATTTAAAAAATTATAAAAAATATATTTTTACGTAAAGAGGGTTGACCTGGCTAGCCCGTAACCCACGTACTTGGGGCTGGGCCAACCATTTTCTGGCCCGCACCAAAAATGGGCTAGCCCGGCCTGACCCGTCAAATTTCAAACCCCGTATGAGCTAGCCCGGATGGGGTGGGCCAACCCATATTAACAGCTCTAATATTTATGATAATATTTTTAAATTATAATTTAATTTAAAAAATATATTTTTACGTAAAGAGAGCTGGCCCGGCAATCCCGTAGCCCACGTACTTGTGGGTTGGGCTGACCATTTTTTGGCCCACACCAAAAATAGGCTAGCCCAGCCTGACCTGTCGAATTTCAAAGCCCGTATGAGCTAGCCCAGATGGGGTGGGCCAGCCCATATTGACAGCTCTACTCATATATTTTAGTTTGACAAATCTAGAATGACTTTAGGCCACTAATATATCCGAGTCTCCATGCCCTATACTATCAGAAATAGTTTATGTATACACCTTTGAGTTATACTTTTGATCCAAATACATCCCTCTTATTATACTTTAGTACAAAATTTACCCTTAATATTTTGAAACCCACCCATTCCCTCCACTTTGATTTTTATTTTTTAAAGTTAAAATAATAATTAAAAAAAAAAAAGGTTAAGTTAGATTATTTCTGTACGTAGTATATATATATATATAAGGTACTATCATTTTTATGTGATGAAGGTTGATCACTTGATTTATTCACGTTATTTTGTATATACTCCTACTTTGTTTATGATCAGGGCCTTTAACTTTCTTGCGATGGGCTATAAAGAAAGGAAGGAGGTCTGGGTTGTGAAGGAGTAATGACTCATATCAGATGCATGGATTCATATTTGCAGCAGGCTATAGCT
This sequence comes from Solanum commersonii, assembly GCA_029007595.1. Lineage (NCBI taxonomy): Eukaryota > Viridiplantae > Streptophyta > Magnoliopsida > Solanales > Solanaceae > Solanum > Solanum commersonii. The sequence continues at coordinate 412,111 of JAJTWQ010000011.1, forward strand.
ACCTTATATGAAATTCATGCTTTAATTTGACTCGACGTCCTTATTTTTTTAATTATTGTTATGGAGGATGTGTTTCTTTGTTTGTTTTCCTCCTGTGTGTGTATTTTTATTTTCAAAGATACTTGTGATTTTGTTTTGTTTTGTTTTGCTTTGTATTTCTGATTGTAACGAGTTTTGTATTTCTATTTTTAAAGATACTATGTAGTTTGTTTTGTTTTAAATTTTTTATTGTAATAACTAATAAGTCTTTGTATTTCCATTTGGGATGGAATTAGTCAGTATGATGTTGTTGCAATGTCACGACTAAGACCGTCGTGATTGACACCCACACTAATCCTTTGGTGGGAGAATCGTTACTACAACCCAACTAACCAAATTAACGAAACCAAAGCATTTAAAGATACGGAAGCAGGTTTAAATGTCTAAAGGAAAAATAGGGAGTTTCCATATACTCCGAAAGTCTAATAAAAACAATTGCGGAAATAATGCCTAGAACCTGAAAGTCAATGTACCAAAACATCTACTAACGACTAGTCTAAAAAAATGGGTGCAACTCCAAACTAAACATAAGAATATCTAAAATACTAGTCTAAGTCCAAATAGAATGGACTAAACATAATGAGAACTCATGGTAGCCTGGAAGACATGGCTCACTCGTGAATTCGATCTCGATCATTGATTTTCTAAACGAGGTCTGTCAGTAGCCGCCTGAAGATGCCTGTACTCAACAAAGAAAGAGCAAGTGTAGTATCAGTGCACAATCACCGTGTACTGGTAGGATCACGCGACTATTCCAATAAGTGAAACATATGCAAGTAATCACATTATAATAAAACAGACATATACCGAGCACATACAATATCAGTCATCATTTCAGGATCAATGTACAATTCCACATTCTTAATAATACATCTATATGACAAGTCAATGGTCCTCTCATGGAACCCATACGCAAATTGTTAGTGTGCCGGATCGTGACACCTATTCCAAGTTAGTGTGTTGGATCATGACACCCGTTCCAATATGTATGTCGGTACGTGACATCCGATCCCAGTTAGTGTGTCGGAACGTGACACCTATTCCATTCAACATGCCACAATCACAATCACAAGGTGCATTCTCATAATCATACAATCAAGTATTTATTCATGGCATACAATCATTCATTCATACTTATTTACGATTACTGTGATCAATAATGAACATTTGCACACATACATGCCTTATAATGAAATAATTACTAACATATAGCACAAACATGAAATCACAATCATCACCTACCTCGAATCCAAGCTTGAATCCCCTAAGGCACTTGAATCTTCCTTTTCCGAATTCTTTCCACTTATTCTAGGTCTACAAACAATTAATATATGTAAGGATCAACAATCAAATGTCTAATTATCCGAATTATAACAAACCCAATAACTCAAGACCAAACCCATGATCCTAATGTGCAACTAGGGCTTTTCCCCACCATCCAATTAAGTACAAAACCCTCCCCCAATGATAATAACCAAGAATCTAAGTTCTACGGATCAAAAAAATATATATTATATTTTACCAGTAGATTGCCGTCAAAAGTATGTAAAAAATAAAATAAGAATTGGATGCAAAGGGTGTTTAGCCATAAAATATCTTCAACACAAAAGATTATATATCTCAATTCGGTTTTCACCATAAACACATAAACATCTAAATAGTTTTTCAATCAAACATACCTAATAAATTTATTTATGAGCACATTGACATAAAGGATAGTGTTAGCAACTGTAGTAAGAATTAACAAGTTGTATGGTGTGTTCGGTTTATCATTTAAAAGTTAGTTACAAGACTGATGATGTGGCATTAGTTAGTTACAAATTTGTTATAGATATTTTGTACTCTTTCATTGATAGAATATTATAAAAGGGCATATATGTACAGATTCATTGTATTAAAACATTAATAAAAATCTCTCATCTTTCTTTCTCTTCCAAATGCTCTGCAGTTTGTATTGATATTCAACCTCCATTCATGGAGCTATCATGGTATCAGAGACTTCGATTGTGAAGGGCTAAAGGATAAGCAGCTAACTAGAAAGTGCTCAGATTCACCACTGTTCAAAAGTGAATTGAATGGAAGCATCAAAAGTAAATCTAAACAGCAATGGCGAATGGAAGTGCCGCTGAGAAAACAAGCACTGGAAATGAAACTTCGAGTCAAGCTGTATTTCCAGTAATTGATCATAATCATCCATTATTTCTTCAACACACTGATACTCCAGGTAGTTCTCTGATTTCTCTTCACTTAACTGGTTTAGAAAACCATGCCTTGTGGAGTAGATCTTTTAGGATTGGCCTGGTGAGGAAAAGCAAGTTAGGCATTGTAGATGGACGATTCCCTAAATCTATGTTTGAACCAATATTCTTTGATCAGTGGGAAAAATGTAATGATGTAGTGTTAAGATGGATTATGAATGTTGTACGACTAGGACTTCTAAGCTCTGTAGTGTATGCTTCTGATGCATGCAAAGTTTGGCAAGATCTGAGAGAAAGGTTTGATACAGTAAATGGATCTAGGATTTTTCAATTGCGTAAAGAGATTCACACACTGATTCAGGGGATTATGTATGTTGCTGACTATCATTCTAGGCTAAGAGATCTTTGGGATGAATATGATGCTCTTATGCCTTGTCCTAGTTGTCCCTAAGAGTCAAAGAAATTTGGTGAACACTGTGACTATCAAAGACTCTTGCAGTTACTTATGGGACTAAATGAGTCCTACTCAACTCCTAGGAGTCAAATTCTCATGATGAGTACAATTCCAATATTTAACAAGGCTTATGCTCTTCTTATTGACTAAGAGAGTCAGAGTAATCTTGCTAATTCTGTTTTCAATAGCTCAGGGGTGATAGAAGGAACACCAACATATACAAATAAAAGCAACACCTACAGTGATGGAGCATGTACATCTAAAAACTCATTTCTAAGTGAAGCAGGTGGTTCATATTCAAGAGGATTTGGTGGTGGATATAGTAGTGGTGTTAGTACTTCTGCAGAAGGCTACAAAGCCAGGATGTCATTTCTTATATGTGAATATTATGGGTGCAAAGTTCATTCTAAGGAGCAATGCTATAAAATTGTTAGATATCCTGCAGATTTCAAATCTAAGAGGAAGCCAAATATGTATGCTAATCAAACTATTGCTTTAGAGGAGTGTGGACATGATATCAGGGTCAACAACAATACACTCTCTAGTCAATCAGGAGTTGGTGCAGGGTCAAACAATGGTACATTCTTCACCCCATATCAATACCAACAGATACTTCAACTGCTCACAAAATCTGGAGGTGACAAGTCTGCAAACATTGCCACTGTTGTAAATGTATGTAGCTCTCTTACAATCATATCTTGTAGTAGTAAATATAGCAGTAAATGGATAATTGATACTGGAGCTTCTCATCACATTACATCTAACCTGGATATTGTTGACAAAGCTAAGAAGACACCTACTCATACAGATAATAAAGTACATCTACCAAATGGAAAAAATGAATCAGTGTCACATATTGGAAACTCTTGTATGTTCACATGTCAGTCTTGTCGCACCCCATTTCGAACCTGGCCGAAACAGTTCACAACATTATATGGCTGACACTCTGATTTTTGGGAAAATTGTTTTGTTTTAGAGTCACCACCTAAATTTTAAGGAAAATATTAGGAAAATCATTTTTATGTGTGTAAATGTAAACTTTGTTTTGGTTCGCGAAACCAGTGAGATTCTGAGTAAGGGTTTTGATTACTCGAGGGGAAGGTGTTAAGCACCCCTTAGAGCCTATCCGAAGATAGTCCTTAAACTCAATTTAGGAAAATATAATTAGAAAAACTTGTTTATTTATTTGCTTTAAAATCAATGGTAAGTAAATTTTATTAGTTTAAGAAAAGAGCAAAATACAAGGTACAACATATATATGTCTATAAAATTAATAGTAATATGTTTAGCATACGGTAAAAATAAATAAATGAATGTACTAAAATATATGACAATTTTATATGTAAAATATATATAGATAGGTGTATCATAATAAAATTATCCCAAAAATATATAGATGTTGAATTTGCGAAAATCTGTCGTCTTATTAAGACGTAAAAATAAGGTAGTAGTTGAGTGCAAATATGTAGTAATATGTGTAATTTGAATGAAAATATATAGAATGGAGTTTTCTAAAATAATAGATAATAATGATACTAGATGTTAAAATATTATATAAAGTTTGTGATCTTTAAGTATGATAGGTACACATAGGTTGCTTAAAACATATGAATATTTATTATTTATTTACATGTTGAAAAATTGACAATAGATTATATGTAGTAAAATAATATGTATATGAAAGTGTAGGAATTTATAAATTATAAAAATAAATAAGTAATATCGTAAAAGAGATAATAGATATGAGAAAAATAACATGAAGTGTAACAAAATGATAAGTTACGTATAGAGAAAAACTAAAAATATAGGATTTGTACCTTTATGCACATGACATATATATGTATGTACCTTGTATTTTGAACCTGTTGGCATATTTGAAATTTTGAAAGAGCATGTTAAGAGACTAGAGTTTTAGAAATATTTCATTCAAAGGTGAGAATAGACGATATATTTTATAGAGGGGTGATAAAAAATAGGCCAACTTTCCTAAAAGAATAAATATTTTTTTTTTGAAAGGGTGATTCTTTTAGCCTTATATATCACTAAAGGTGATTATTTTATCCTTATGTATTTCTAAAGGCAATATTTTTTTTTTAAAACTAATTTCAAATTCACTTGGAAATCCCCGCTTATGAGTTTTATTTTTTTTCTACTTAAACACCTAAATAAATATTATTTCACCCTTTTGAAACTTCATTTGACATCTTTTAAAACTATAAGCCCTTCACTTCAACTTAAGAAGCCCAAAAAGTAAAAATGCTAATTTATTTCTTAAAAAAATATCTTTGTGTCATTTGTTCTAAAGGTGTCTCAACTAAATTCATAAACAAATAATATTAGTTCACATAAAACAAACAATATATCAAAATTTGTAAGCAAGGTTAGCCGATATATCCAAACAATATAATTAAGACTCGAAAAAAGAAAGGCTAAGAAATATTGGATTCCTAATTTATGAGACTCCAAGCGTTGCAATGATCCTAACCGCTGTTGGCCTAATACTTTAGGCCAATAACGAGTTCCAAAGTAGAAACTCCAGCTCTCCGGTTGTACATGAAATATAAGAAGACGAAAAGAATTAGCAAGTGGACTCTATGTTTATCAAAATACATAATAAACAATATTATGTAGTCACGTGCATATGAATATGTTTTATAATATGATGGAAGGTTTAATGTATCTAAAACCTTTTCTGAAGCATAGGAGCATACGTTTATTCTCTTAAGCCTAATGAAACAAGTAAACAGTACTATATGTGGTTCCTAAAGAAAGAATACATGTTTAATCCTATCCCCACAAGATTACAAAGATGACCAACAAATAACAAGATAAAATACGAAGTGGGGGGTCCAATACTTAAGAGTGGAATTAAGATGAAATAAATACACGGGACAAGGGCTAAGTTCACAGAATCATGTATGACGCCAAAACGACAAATATCTTAGACTATTGACGGATAGATTAATGAGACTATCAATTGATAGACTAAGTTCAGCTACATCAGAAGCAGAAACAGTATGCCTTAACAGAGGATTCTTCTAATCACAACAGAGAAAGGAAAAGATTTAAAAAGTTTCTAAAGTTAACCTTATAGACAAATTTCAAGATAGGTTAGGATTTCAAAAGCAACAAATATCAAAAGAAAGTATGTATGCTAGAACGTAGACCATGGTTTGTCAATTTGGTGAATAAATCTTGCTTGACACAAACTATAAAATCTTAATAAAACGAGTTCGAAGCCAAACATACTCTTATTCTTAGATTCATTTAGATAAGGTTGATAAGGAAACTTTAAGACATAATTTGCACAACAAGTATAAAGGTGGTGCGTGATTAAGTCGTTGGGGTATTTTGAGCATACTTTGAAAGAAAACAGAGATTAAAAATATATTTGATTATATCCTGATGCTAAAAATAGATGTTAACTCTTATTGCAAAAAAAACCAATTTTTGATTACACAAGATCATAGCATAGCGAATTTTGCACACTATAACGAAATTCGAACTTATTAGTCTAACATGAGTAATACTAACTAAAGGGCAGATGTTTAAAAGATAGCCATTGGGGCATAAGACCACATACGAAATAATGCATGTAGGTGGTAGTTTCATGGAAGAAATTACATAGTAAAGAGGAAACTCACATGTACTGCCAAAACTAGAGAAAAATAAAAAAATAAAAAAAGGAAATATCTAGTCAAATGTCAATTAATAACCATGAGGTCCTCCTACATGCATATGTCTTTTAAAAATACACGCACACACAAAATCTGCTCATCATGAGTATATATTCTAGCTCATATCGATCATTCTACGTACTAAAATTCAATAATCACACGTAGAGCGAGGTATAATTTCAGCCGAGTTATAATTCCAAAAATAGACACAAAATAAAATTTGAGAGGGAATTACAGACGTTCAAACATTCTTGTGTTTTTATTTTATTTTATGAATCGTAACTAAATAAAGAAGGCGAGCAATGACCTTATTAACAAGGTTATAAAGCAAAAGTAAAAGAAAAATGTTACCGGAGAAGATGGAATACCAGAGAGGGAATAGACCAAAATTGATTATATTCTAGTTAGTTCGATCTGCCTCAAGTTAATAGGTAAATGCCCATTTAGCTTCCTTGATTTTACGTGAACATAGGCAAATTTATTATGAGTCAATACTTTGAAAGGAGAAGAAAAAGATGCAGCTGTCCCATTCTTCGTATTAAAAAGCTATCCTAATTTATTACTTCCACACTACCATCCATCAAAGAAACAACTTAAGAGAGGAAATTAATTCCATACTGGAAAATTGAGCCAGTAGATCTTAAGAGTTAAAAAAAAAAAATGGCTCACTCATACTTAGAAAATGATTATTCAGACAAAACTAGGTCATACTTGAAAAAATAAATAAATTTTAGAATCAAGTCTCCTCGAACATTAAATGAAATCTGACTCGCGAAACAACAAGATGACTTATGAAAAATCTAAGGCGCAACACATCTGTCCAAACATGGATATCACTTAGCAGCGAAGAGCAACATAAGTCAAGCTAGCTAAATATTTCGCAAAATTCATATACAGAACTCAGAATCAGCAACATAGACAGGTGTTGTGTTTTCTAAGCCGATTTCAATTCAAAATTACATTGATTTACAACACGAAAAAATGTGGATTTCTATGGCTTAACAAGCAACAAAGTTATAGCTTCCTGGAGATAGAAATGACTCTAAAGAGGAACAGAACGAGCAACCCTGAATTGATTAAATCTTTCAGCACATTCAACTAAAGTTTATACCACATTAGATGGATACAAAACAAGCAAGATCCACTTTTAAGCTAAAAAGGAATCTAAAAAAAAAACTTCATCAACTATAAGTTCGAAATGATCGCAAGTCTTAAGTTTTGAAGCTTAGGCTAACACAACATAAGACTTTAAACAAAGAAAAACAAGATGAGATCAAGATGTCAAGAGATTAAAGTTATGCTAGAAGAACAATTCATACAAATCTGAAAACAGTAAAAAAAAAATTAATTATATCATGCTAGGCGAGGAAAATATTAAAGCTAGATTTTACAAGCCATAACATAAAAACTATGTGAAGTTATGGCTAAGTGTATATGAAGTAATACACAAGCCACAATTCTTAACAGGGGATTCAAACCGCAACAACGTCGATATACATATTCACAACAACTACAAGAAGCGAAAAGGACACTACAGAAATAGTATTGACGAAAGAGAAAACTAAACCTAACTTTTATCGATAAACAAACATATTAGCTAAAACAGCATAACTAAATAAAGATTAAAAAAAAAAGGAATTTTACCTTATGTTGAGCAACAAACTAGAGTTTTGACGTCAAGATTCAACTTCGAACTCCTTTCCTGACCTCAGATTGTTCTTCTCCTTATTTTGGACTGCTTTTAGATGTTCCTGGATCCTCTCTTCTTTTTTGCCCCCCTTTCGAATGAAACCAAATAGCTCCTTTTATAGACAAATCGTAAACTCCATTTGGCCTCAAGAATTCGAATTTTGAATTCTAGGGAAGCCAAAATCTGAAGGAATAATGATGAAGGGGAAGAAAGTTTCTCCCAAGAGTCACCTTTTTCAGACGGATTTGAAAGGGGTTGAGTGACGGATGGGGGCATAGAGCAAGGGACCGTCGGAAATTGTTGTTTTTCGACGGTCAATGGTCGTTCTTCGCGGGACGAAGGAGTGACGAGCATGGGGAAAGGCAGCGCCTGGGGAAAGAGGAGAAATTGTGAGGCGATGGGGAGTGGATGGAGTTGGAGACCGCCGAATATTGTTATTTTCCGGCGGTTCATGGCCGGCAGCGAGAGGATGTGAGATGAGCGTGAAAGGTTCCTGGGGAAGAAGGAAAACGTTTTGGGGAAGGGAAATTTTGGGAAAAGAGGAATAGACGTCTAGGGGAGTTAAAAGATTAGGGGGCGGTAGAGGTTGTACCATTTTGGGAGAAGATGAAAAGTTTTGGTATTTAATTTGGGCCGTCTGATCATTTGATCGAACAATTGGTAAAAATAAAGAGTTTAAAAATAATATATATATATATATATATATATATATAATAGTAAAAGGATGAATTAATTGAGGCGGTTAGATTAGATTGTAAGGCCGAGATCGAATCTAAAGAAGCACAATCCATGTGCTCGCTTACGTGGCATACATGGATTGGCCAGTTTAAAAAGACTTGGATTGCCAAATTTGCTCAAATTAAATTCATTTAAATTATAATTACTTTCTTTATTAAATAGCCATAAGAGATAATTATTTTGCAAGATTAGCTTATTTGATAAAATTAGTCACTCTTAAAATTAAATTAATGTAATTAGTAAATCATCAATTAACTAAGCTTTCTAATTTTAATAAATGTACGAAAAATATATATATTGCGACAAAAGGAATTATATTTGAACCAAAATAGATTCAATTCTTAAGAAGAACAACATTTATTTAAAAAATGAGAAAGTAAGTAGTAACATAATATATTTAACTTTTATAAAGAATAACATTTAAGAAATAAGTTTATCAAGTCAAATAAATAATTGAATTTTTTTGTATTCCTATAAAAATTTCATAACGTATATATTTTATTATTATTATTATTATTATTATTATTATGATTATTACTATAGTTAAACGTGGAGAGCCAAAATTGGGTGTCATCAAGTCTATTTCCAATGTTCTCTTTATTCCTAAGTTCAAGTGCAACTTACTATCAGTTTCAAAGCTCACAAAAGAATTACAGTGTATGGTAGGCTTATTTCCTGACTTCTGTGTTTTCCTGGACCTCTCCACTGATCAGGTGAAGGGGATTGGTAAAGAAGAGCATGGATTTTACATAATTCATGAAGAACTAAGTCACACATAAAAGAAGTTTATCAATACTACTAGTGTAGTTCATGCTGCTGCTAAGTCTGTTTCTAGTGATGTATGGCATAAGAGGCTAGGACATGCTCCAATTGATTTAATAAAAAGATATGAGTCTTTCATATTACTAAACTTCAAAGACCATTCTCATTGCACTGTGTGCCCTGTAGCTAAACAAACAAAGTTCACATTCCTTTAAGTGTTCATAAATCTACTGTTGTATTTGAGTTGATACACTGTGATTTGTGGGGTCCTTATAAGGTTCCTACTCATAATGTAAAGAGGTATTTTGTTACAATTGTAGATGATTTCAACAGTTACACTTGGGTTTTTTTTTATTACTTCTAAAGTTTACTCAATAGTTGTAATCAAAGACTTTCTTACAAGAGTTCAAAATATATTTTCCATAAGTGTTAAAACTTTCAGGTCTGATAATGGTTGTGAGTTCCTAAGTACTAAGTTTCAGGTTCTATTGAGTGAAATGAGCATTGTACATCAGACTACTTGTGTGTATACCCCACAACAAGATGGGGTTGCTGAAAGGAAGGACATAACCATTCTTGATATGGCCAGAGCTATAAGGTTTCAAACATATATACCTTTAAGATTCTGGGGGAGTGTGTACTCACAGCTGTATACATTTTAAACAGGCTTCCTTCAAGGTTACTAGGCTACAAATCACCCTTTGAGAAACTGTATATGCACCCTCCAAATTTGTCCCACCTGAAGGTCTTTGGTTGCTTGTGTTATGCTGCTAGTCCTAATTGACTTGATAAGTTCTCTTCAAGGGTTGTTCCTACCGTATTTATGGGATACTCCTCAACACAAAAGGGTTATATTCTATATGATATTCATGCTAAGTATTTTTTTGTTAATAGACATGTAGTGTTTCAAGAAGAATTATTTCCCTTCAAGTATCTCCAAGCCTCACCAAATGTCATGTTTCCAGTAGTGCAGTATACTCCAAGTTCCTATGAACCTGTCATGTCACCTTAAACTGATTCATATAAAATGACCTTTGATTCACCTGAGGCTCTATATGATGTAGATGAAATTATGAGTTCTGTAACATCTGGTTCTACTGATGAGATACTTCATTCTACTGAGGTACCAACTAGAAGATCAACTAGATCCAGAAAACCTCTGTTGTAGGATTTTGTCACTAAGCCTAAAACATATGTCTGTACCTATTCATTAGCAAAACAATTGTCTTACAAACACTTTTCACCTAAATATAGAGAGGCCTTGAATGCATATGCAGTTGTCTCTGAACCTGGTTCATTTAAAGAAGTTGCTACTGATCCTTATTGGAGAAAGGCTATGCAATTAGAGATTGATGTCCTTGAGAGTAATAAAACATGGAGCATAGTTGATTTACCACTTGGAAAGAAACCTATTAGATGCAAATGGATATATAAGATTAATTTATTAGCTTCAGGAGAGGTTGAAAGATACAAAGTCAGGCTTGTGGCTAGAGGTTTTAGTCAACAAGAGGGGCTTGATTATGGTGAGACCTTTAGTCCAGTAGCAAAAACGGTGACTGTTAGGTTTATGGTGGCTTTGGATGCATCAAAAGGGTGGTATATATATATCATATGGGTATCCACAATGACTTTTTAAATGGTGACTTACAAGAGGAGGTATACATAGATATTCCCAGTGGTTTTGACAGACAAGGAAGAGTCACAAAGTCTGCAAACTTCACAAGTCTTTGTATGGTTTGAAACAAGCACCTAGACAGTGGAATATGAAGTTAACTGAGGCACTAGTTCAAATGGGGTTCAAACAAAGCCACTATGACTACTCTCTATTCACACAACAAACTGGGAGTGACATTGTGGTGGTGCTAGTGTATGAAGATGATCTTCTGATTACTGGAAGCAACCACCAGTTCCTATGCAACACAAGACATGAGATCCAAAAGAAGTTCAAAATGAAGGACCTAGGGGAACTAAAATTCTTCTTAGGTATTGAGTTTTCTAGATCAAACAAGGGTATACTGATGACACAGAGGAAGTATGCTTTGGAGCTGATATTTGAGACTTGCTAATCCCACAATGTATCAAAAGCTGGTAGGAAAGCTTTTTTATCTAACCATGACCAGGCCTGATTTTGCTTTTACTTTACAGGTTCTTAGCCAGTTCATGCATTGTCCAAATGAATCACATATGGAGGCAACATTAAAAGCAGTAAGGTACATCAAGGAAACTCCTAGTCTAGAACTGCTAATGTCAGCAAAACAAAGTACACAACTAACAAATTATTGTGACTCTGATTGAGGGGCATATCTTGAAACATAAAAGTCAGTTACAGGGTATCTGGTGAAGTTTGGAGGAGGATTAATCTCTTGGAAGTCTAAGAAGCAAGGAGCAATGTCAAGAAGCTCAGCTGAGGAATAATTCAGGAGCATGGCTGCATGTGCAGCTGAAGTAACTTGGTTAATAGGTTTGTACAAAGAGTTAGGGGTCAATGTAACATTACCAACCAAAATGATATATGATAGCAAGGCAGCCATCCAAATAGCTGTCAATTTTATTCTTCATGGGCGTACAAAACACATAGACATAGATTTTGTCACTTTGTGAGAGAAAGAATATGTTAAGGGGTACTCTAGACAGAATACATCAACACCAAACATCAACTTGTTGATCTACTTTCAAAGAGTCTTGGACAAGGACAACACAATCTTCTACTAAGGAAACTTGGAATGAAGAATGTATTTCAACCATAAACTTGAGGGGGAGTGTTAGCAAGTGTAGTAAGAATTAACAAGTTGTATGGTGTGTTAGGTTTATCATTTAAAAGTTAGTTGCAAGACTGATGATGTGGCATTAGTTAGTTACAAAGCTGTTATAGATATTTTCTACTATTTCATTGATAGAATAGTATAAAAGGGTAAATGTTCTATAGTTTGTATTGATATTCAACCTTTATTCATGGAGTTATAATCGGGTGAGATGGGACCTGCTCTAATATCATGTTAATTTAGGTCTTAGGCCTAACTCACACCCCAAAAGCTAGCTCAAAGGGAGGAGGATTGCCCAAGGCTTTTAAGGAGTCCACACATCTCATTAACCACTAATGTGGGACTTTTGGCTTTAACACCCCACCTCACGCCTAGTGCTTAGCATCTGGTGCGTGGGAAATTTTGAGCAATATTTGACCTACCTCATGCCTAGTGCTTAGAATCTGGTGCATGGGTATTTTTTAGGCAATTTTTGATTTTTTTGGGCCCCAATATCGGGTGATATAGGCCCTGCACTGATACCATATTAAATTAAGTTTTAGACCTAACTCACACCCCAAAAGCCAGCTCTAAGGGAGAAGAATTGCCCAAGCCAAATAAAGGGTCACCCATCTCATTAACCACCAATGTGAGACTTTTGGCTTCAACAGATAACACCACCAATCACAAAAATAGGGGAACAATCTTCTATTTTGCATCATCCCAAGAGAAAATTTGGAAATTTTAGCTTCATTTACAACATTAAAATGCCTCTTCACTTTTGAATCTTCAAATGAAGAATCACCAAAGTTAGAGCATACAGAAAAAACAAGGAAGAAAATAACTATAATCATTGCCTTCATGGTCTTCATGTTCCAATATTGCTAATTAGTATAGATCTAGTGAACATGTTATATATGAGACACCTATTTATAGTAACAGGATGAAAGAATTGGGATAAAGACAAACTTTTTTGACTAATTATATTAAAATTGACATAACATGTCATTTGTACAAGTGACATATTTTTATTGGTTCTCAATTTGACTAGACATAATGTTATTATTTTGATATGTGGCATATGATTTTATTAGTTTTTTTAGAGTAAAGACATAAATACACCATCAAAGTTGTCCCGTATTTTCATAAAGACACCTTAACTTTCAAAGTGTCCTATCATCCCACAGAACTATTTAATATCTTTGTAAATGGGCCATTTTGACCCATTCCCTCGTCTATTTAGTGGCGCGTGTTGCTCACTCCCTATGATGAGAAAAGACCCGACCCGACCATGTTCTTTGAAAAAAGTCATTTCTCCTTTTCTTTTCTTATTTCTCAACTTTCCCTAAAATCTAAAGAAATAGAAACGTTTTCTCGTCGTGTTGTTGTTGATAATCTTGTTGTTTATGCGTCTTGGTGAAGATTCTTGGATATTGAAGGTCTAACATGTTAGGGCTCTACATCATATGATAAAAATCTTCTCTTTTTTCGATTATTATGATTTTAGGGATTATTAAAATCTCCTTGTAAAAGTGTTGGAATCGACCTCCTATTGTTGCCATTGTTAAGATATTGTTAGGATATTTTAGTTTTTTGTTGTTACAGGTTGATCTTGCTATGGAAAAAACCATGAAATAAAAAAAATTAGGGCTATTTTGGGTTTAAAATTGGGGAAGATGACATAAATTGATTATATAATTAATAATAAAGAAAAAGATGACACGTGACACTTTTAAATTGGTCCATGGCAGTGAAAACACGGAATGACGTGCCTCATGTGCGTGGTAACAACCCAGACGAGGGAATGGGTCAAAATGGCCCATTTACAATGATATTAAATAGTTCTGTGGGGGTGATAGGACACTTTGAAAGTTAAGGTGCCTATGCAAATACGGGACAACTTTGATTGTGTCTTTATGTCTTTTCTCGTTTTTTTACTTTATTTGGTGTGTCACATTATTTGACACATGACATCAATTTGAATTTTTAGGATAAAGAAGGCACTTCAACTTAACAAAATGGATTCATCATAGGTAACTCAATTCAATGTATTAGCCCAACAAAATTGGACTATTTATTAAATTTATATTTATTAATTGAAAATTTTACATAAATACTAGCAAATAAGGTGAAAAACTCATGATCTACAACTAGTTTTTAACTTAATGTAATATATACTTTATAAATGAGTAAATGAGATATACTTTAGATAATATATTTTTCATATAAATAATTTTACTAGTTATATTTCTTCCTTATTTGAGTAGGCTAAATATGAACAATAAATATTCAATTAATTCCTAAAAATTCTCCATTCTTACCTTTCCATAAAAAAACATTGATATCAAATCTTAGAGATGTTTATTACCAACACTATAAATACTCATACTATAACTTGATCTTACACTCTATTACAACTCCTCCAAACATAAACATTACCCCCCAAATAACTTTATCTTTAACTCCCCTGCAAGAACAACAACAACACACGCACCACCAATGCCAAATGTCAAGATTATCAAATCAGAACAACTTTCACTCTTTTCACCACCATATGGCAATGAACAATGCCAACAACCCCCAAAGCCCTCCCTTCCCCCACCACAACCCCTTTACCAACCCAACTACCCTAACGACCCTCAACAACTAAATCTGATGACGAAGGTACCAAACTACACTCCACGTCACCCTGCATTCCAGTACCTCACGAACCTACTGACCCCATTTGATACGAATTATGTGACCCAAAACACTCACTATTGACAACATTACCTCATACAGTACTGACATCTTATGTGAATATGGATGACATAACCAACTCTTCCCTGAACCAAAACGATCTTACGCTAATGCCAATTGTAATAGGAGAGATGTTGACACCCAATTTTGGAACTCCCCAATATACATTAATCATCGAGCTTTTTCAATTTAAACGATTTAAAATAATTAATTTTATAAAATTTCAAAAATAGTTTGCAAGTTATTTTAAATATTTTGTCATTTTTTATTTTAAAAAATTAAATATAATAAATATTTGAAAATCATCTAAAAAGAAAAAGAAAATATTTTGTTTTGTTTAAATATTTTATCAAATTAGTTTAGTTTAAGTTACGATTATATATTTTATTTTATTTTGAAATAATTTAGTTTATAATTAAGTTAATTATTTTTATTGTGTTAAGATTAAGAAGCTCGTTAGTTAATTATATTAATTTATCTATTTGAGTTTTAGCCAAAAAAATTTTTACTTAAATCCAAATGGCTATTTTCTTAATCTCAATCGGCTATTATTGAAATTCATTTGGCCGAATTCTCAAATCAAATCCTAGCATTTTATGGCAATTCTAACCCCTCCCTTACCTCACATTTAACTCATTAAAGGGACAAATTTTGGGCTTTAATTTTCAGCCCAATTTTCATAAGCTGCTAAACAAGATTCCAGCCCAATTCCAATTCAAGAAACCCATTCCCTCAACAATACAATGCAACAGCAATACGTACAACATGCCAAAACAACCTGACCCTACACGTTTCTTCTTCTTCTCCACTGTGAAAACCCAAAAAACCACGACTCAATAGGGAGAAATCGCGTCCAATAGCAGCGCACGTCTCTCTCCTCTCGACGTGTCCCAATCTCCGCGATTCACTTATCCTTGCCAAGATCGGACGACCCTTCTTCTCAATCCGTTGAAATTGGTACTATTTTTAGCTGGTTGATCCTTGTATCTTGGAGGAATTTTTGAATTTGAAATTTGAAATTCATCATTATCCTCATTTGTTTTCCCCAAATTCTGAACTCAAGAAAATACCTATATAAACTCTCTTCTTCTTCACTGTTGGGGGGGGGGGGGAGTAAAAAGTTGAAATATTTTTTGTCAAGAAACAAAGGGAATAATAGACACTAGAGAGAACATAAGCAAGGAAGAAGTGGGAGAGATAGAAGAGAAATATTGATTTATAAATTGATTTAGATAGTAAAAAAGTTTTAAGGTGCGAGTTTTTAAAGTTTTGCTCTTGAAGCTTGCATCCAAGCTTTTTGGCAAAGTCTCGGTGTGGTGGTGATATCGCTCGTAGTTGTCGTTCCTCTGCTCGTTCTGTCTCGGTGCCACTGCCCTCAAAAAGGTGATACTCATGTTGATTTATGTCTCTTTTATTTTAACGTGACTGTTGTTTGGATCTTTGACTGCATATAGTGTTTGAAATATTAAAGTTTGAGAGCATGTTTGACTCATTGTCGGTTGCAAATCAATGTTGTCACTCGTTTGTTATTCGTTTTGTTGTGGTTTGTTTAGTCTGCTTGGAAGATTTGATGACTCCATTTGTTCGCAATTCCTTTTCTCTTTACCGACTGTCTCGTTTGAGATGATTGAGCTAGTGGGAGATATAGTTGTGAAGTTTGAAACCACCTTCTATGAGTGATTTCGGCTTTTGTAATTTGATACACAGCTTATTTTCATTCTCTGCTTATTTCGATTTAGCGTAAATCCATGGGTTATTTAGCTCCTTCTTCATATCTGCTTATAAAAGATTTTTTTTAATGAAGCTTGCCAACTAATGCGGTTTGTTTGCATTTTTTTCTTTTATTTTTTAGTTAATCACTCTAGTTTATTAACTTTTCTTTTGCTTCGTGTTTTCATGAGCATGATCATTAGCTTATTTGGCATATCTATTGTTTGATTTGGTCGAGTCCATCTTCTTTACTGTCTAAGATTTCTATGAGTTCCATGCCCATTGTTAATCAGTGCATCCCACCCTTTCCCTAGTTTTTTTAAGCTTTTTATCGTAGTTAGCTTTGTCTAAGTTAATTACTTTATTTTATTATGAGTTTTCTATCGTGCTTACATATGGACTATCATGTTTCGTCTAGTATAATTCATGATATAATATACCCAGTTGATTTTAGTTTTATATGGTTTTTCTTGCTAAACTTTGTTTTTTGTCTGATCTTTTTTGTTTGTTTGTTTGTCTTTAAAGTCAAGTTGTTGTATAGATGCACTATATTTAATACAATGTGTTTGTTTATTAATCAAGGTGCAGTGACTCCTTTTATTTGTAAACTATATGTTGCCAACTGTTCGCTACTTTATTTAATCTCAATTGATTGGTTTTGTTTACTCAAAATGTGTTTAGTTGGTTTCCTTTGGATACATTCTTTTTTTTCCCCTAAATTAGTAAATCTTGTTATCATTTGGTGCCATGGTTTTGTAATGTGATTCTTTTTTAGTTCTAATCCTTTTTTTTTCTTTTGTTTCATGTGATACTATCCAAGTCCTCTTGGACTCCTATTTTCTCCCACATATTCCAGATAGGCCATAAAGGCCAAATTACATTTTTTTCGATCGAGTCAACCCCCATTTCCGAGTGAAAGAAATTGATGAACAGGTGAAAAGCAATACAAGTGGCTAGAAATTTAATTTATAGGCCTCAAAAGCCCAAAAGAAGGCAGTATACACGATGTATACAAGTGTATACATAAGTATACATAGAAAGAACAGCGATATACATATCTGAAATGACGATACAAGTGCTGGAAATTTGAAGTGGCCAGTCTATATTCGATATACGGTTCGATATACACAAAAATGGATCGAATTACGGCCTATATACATCGATATACGCCTTTGGTATACACAAGTCTTGGGGCAAAAATGGGCCTAAATTCCAATAGATTTGGCCCAAATTTGAGCATCCTCTTGTTATTGCTATTGTGTATTTGATTGTATTAACTCTCTAACCCTTTTATGTGATTTTGTTTAACTTAATTAATTCCCAAAAGATAGTCATGTCTAGTTTTACGTTCTAATTTAAATATTCATATTCTTATCTATCACTTAGTTTTATTTTATTTTAGTGGTCTTACAACATATGATTATATTACCTTTTAAAACAAAATAAAAAAATTCCCTTTAGTTTATTACTCTTCCCATAAAATATGGATTTTATTACTTAATTTATTATTATTATTTTTTTATTATTATTATTATTATTTGTTTTTTTTCTAAAATTAGTCATTTTAGTCAAATCGCCGGTCAATCGCAGGTTAGCGGACATTCCGAGGGCCTAACACATTCTCAAAATGTACATTGAACTCGAATCTTTTTATTTTCAATTGGTTTTATCTGTTTTAGTCTATTGAAAACCCATTAAGTTTTTTCTTCATTTTTACTAAAAAATTGAGTGGTGACTCTGTTCTTTTGGAAATTCGATTTCTCTTAAATCATAAGTTTAATCAATTTTTTGAAAACTTAGTCATTTTTATTTTATTTATATTTTCAAGTAAAATAGAATGACGACTCTGCTGGAGACTTAATTTAGTTCTAACCATAAGATTTGACTTATTTGACTGATTGTTATTAATTGTTGATTTATGCTAAACATGTGTAAATTGATATACCTGTCATTGCATTTCATGACATATTCTCTCGTATTTATAGTATATTAAAGGATAGTTTTGCGAAATCGCAACCAGACTTTTTATACTCAACCCTTTTTCGAAACGATCAACAATTTATTGGTTCGTTATGTGTCCAATAGTTGTCGTGAGTTCCAACCTAAGTTGTCCACTTGGGTTTTCGATCTTTCCAAGCCACTCTTAGTCAACTAGCGTAGAGCGAAATTGAATCCCTAATTTAGCGCATTTTAAACTAAGTTGACCCAACACCTAAGGCGTGTTGGGCCCATTAGAAGTCCACCTTGTGTCCATTTGGCCCATTGATCAATAAAAGACAATCACGCTTATGTGTTCAAATTCAAAAGATGTATACGTCATTTGACAAAATATTGTCTCTTGGGGTTGGGAGTTTAATAGTATGTTCGAGTCGAAGAAGGATCAACTTACCATTTCATCTAAAGCGTGGACATTCAGAGATGACAAGAAATAAAAAAGGACTGTCCATGGAAGCATAGTTTAGGATTGTACCCTTGCGTGGGATTGCACATTTGTATCCCTTTTCCCTATTATGTATCCCTTTTCAGTTTTATTCATAAAATTTGCACAAATTTCGATTTCGAGGCAATGCAATGTTTCAAACGACGTTATACATCTTTCGAATTGCTAGGCTAAGACTGGCAGGGGGACCGGGTCGGCCCACGACCGGTTCGAGAATCGGCTCGCCGGACCCGATCCAGTAAGATTTCGGGGGTTTGGGGGGATGCGGGATAGGGGATCGGTCAGGGGCCGGTTCACCCTCTGGGCACGGTCACGGCCCGGATGAACCGACCGGTTTGCGGGATCCCCTATATTTTTTTATTTTTTTATTAAATTTATATCCGTTGGGCAACGGCTAGTGGGCCCTCCCAACGGATTTATTTCCAGTTTTTTCCCTTCCCCAACACCCCCTACCACCCCTACTTTTAATACTCTACTTTAAACCCTCAAGTTATCATAAATATATTTTAACCCACTTTTAATATTATAAATACCCCTCTATCCCTTATTATTTATTACAAAATCATATATTCTCTCATCCAATTTTTTTATATCTCTCAAGTCTCAATCTTAAGTCTCAATCTTTTATTCCATTTAAGTCTCATATTATATCATAATACATATATTTCAATTCTAAGTTTTCATATTAGATATCATAATATATTTAATTCTCATATTTGTTATAAAAAATTGGAGTTCCAAATTACAAGTTAGAACAAACTACAAGCTTCAAGAATCGGTTATAACGTCTGTTATTAACACAGATGTTTGATACATTCGTTTCATAATATTTATATTTTATTTTTCGTCATTAGTTTTTGTGTCATTATTATTTTTATATTATACTTTACATATAATTAAATATGAGTTCTAACAAAAAAAATACCGGTAAAAAAAAAGAGAAAGAACCAAGTGACATTAGTAGATTATTTAATTTTACTAAAAAAAGTAGTAAGGAAAAAAATAAGTGTAAATGTGGTGGTACTTCTAGAGTTAAATTTAATACAAATGATTCTGCTTATGTTGATGATACTTCTTATGATATTGATTCAAATGCTCAACTCGATGGTGAACTTTTACAACAAATTTATGGTGATATTAATCCTTATCTTGATGAAAATTCAGGTGAAGAAGTAAAAGTTGGTTCGGGAGAAGATGAATTAGAAGATACACCTACTAGTTCGATGACAAATGTTCCAAATGAAACTACAAATTCAACAAAGCAAAATTTTGCATGCCTACCACTTATACCTCCTACGAGGGAGAAGGTGAAATATCAACGCCCTAAAACTTTTGTTGTGTGACAATTTATGACTTTAGATAAGAAAAATTCTATTGTTATTTGTAATAAATGCAAGCAACCTTTTAAACATAAACAAGGTGGAGGTCAAGGTGGGACGGGGGTTCTAACATGGTTCAAGAAACATTAGATCCTTCTAACCCCGGTGGCCCACTAACACAACGTAAATATAGTAAGGAAAGAGATTGCGAAAATTTAGCTAAAATGGTTTCTATTTGTGGTTTACCTTATAGTTTTCCTTCACATCCCAGTTTTATTGAATATATTCAACAAACTTATAATCCTAATTATAGAGGTTTTTCAAGAAATACTGTTAAATCTGATGTTTTTGTATATAAGGTAAACATTGTCAATATCTTTGTTGTTTATTTAGCATATTAGATTGTAGAGTGTCTATAACTTTGGACATGGGTCATAGTGTTAATGGACGTGATTATTTAACTGTTACATCACATTGAATTGATCATAACTGGAATTTGCAAAAAAGAATCTTAACTTATAAAGAATGTATAGAGAAAAAAACTGGTGCATATTTAGCTTCAAATATTTTAAGTGTTATAGATTATTACATACTTATAAATAAAGTAATGTCTGTCGCATTAGATAATGCATCTAATAATGTAAACGCTGCTAGTAGGTTAAAACCTAGATTATGTCCAATTGATGTTAATTCTTTTCATTTAGATGTGCTGCACATGTATTAAATTTAATTATACAAGATGGTATTTCATTATTTGAATGTGGTTGTATGAAAATTGAATATGCTGTTGCCTGGACTTTTTGTGTTAATAGAGCTGCTAGAATTAATGAATTTAATGAGCATTGTGTACTATGTGATTTGCCACCAAGAAAAACAAGGTGGAATTCTTTTTACGAAATATTTTCAGTTGCTTACGAATATAGAGGACCCATACAATTGGTGTTTAATGCTCATAATGCTGACCCATTAGACAGAATTTGTGAAGAAGATTGGGAAAAAACTAATGAACTATTAGAATTTTTAAGACTTTTTTATGATGCTACAACCATGTTTTCTGGAATTTATTATCCTACTATTTCATCAGTATTAATAAATATTTGTGCTATTTTAATTTAATTTTCTAAATACAAAAAAATTGAAAAATTTAGAGTTGCAATTGAAGGTATGATTGGAAAATTTTAAAAATATATTTTTCCTATTCTTCAAATTTTTTTAACTGCTATTTTACTTCATCCTGACTATAAATTACAAGGTGTGCAGAGACTTATTGACACTTTTTATGATACCTTAGAAATTTTATCGGAAATAAATCCAACTTGTGAAATGTGTAAGTCTAGCATAAAAATAGAAGCAAAAATTTTGTATGAAAAATATAGAACGACAGGAAATACTCAAGAAGTTGGTCAAACTTCTAATCCTCAGAATAAAACTCGAATTTCAAGTTATATGCGAGATTTTCTTGATCTTAATTCTACTAACCGTAATGATTTTAAAGAATATCTTAATCAATCTTTAGAATCAGTGGAAGACGAAGATGACAGTGAAGAATTATTAGCATGGCGGAGGAGGCGGAGCGTTGCATTTCCAATTTTGAGCAAAATGGTTTGTGATGTTCTAGCTATTCAAGCTTCATCAGTTGCATCAGAGGCTGCTTTTAGTGCGGCAAGGTTTCAACTTGCCGATCATAGACATTCATTGGCGGAAGACAGTTTGGAAATATCAGTTTTATTTAGAGACTGGGTCAATGCCGAGAGGAGAAATTATAATTTGCCAAAGTTAAGTTCCAAACAAGAAGTGCGGTAATTGGATCTAGTGATAATGAATTAGAGTCACAAGAGTTTCTAGCAAGTTTGCCAACACCGGAGGATGTTACCGTCGATATGATGCGACAATTAGAATTAAATTTTAAAGGAGAATACAAATATTAGATTACATTCGAGAACTAATTGAAATAGAACCATTCCTAGAAGGTGGCTGCGTAAATTAGTTACTGATCTAATATTTGTAACAAATATTAGTTTTATATATGAGAACTTATTGAAACAGAACCCTTCCTAGAAGGTGGCTGCGTAAATTAGTTACTCATCTAATATTTGTAACAAATATTAATTTTACATATGAGAACTTATTGAAACAGCACCCTTCCCAGAAGGTGGCTGCGTAAATTAGTTACTCATCTAATATTTGTAAATTGTAACTTCTAAGTTCTAACTTGCAACTAGATTTTATTGAATAAATTTGAAGGCTTTATTAAGTCTTTTTTATATAACTATTGTCTTGCATTTTAATTTTAATATATTCAATTATTCATACATATTTACATATATACTAAACTAACTTTAAAATACTTAATTTAAAAATCAAAATTTCAAGTTTAAATTACTTTAAAATATTTAAAATACAAATTTGAACTTCTCAAATTTGAAATTTGAAATTTGAAAATTGAAGTTTGAAATTTGAAAGTTGAATTTGAAATTTAAAATTTGAAGTTTGAAGTTTGAAATTGAAATTTGAATTTTGAATTTTGAATTTTTAAACTTAAGCATTATTTATTAGATTAAAAATGTTATTGAAAAAAAATCAATTTTTGACTCATTAGAAATGTTCTTTTTAGTTCCTACTCTCTCTCTCTCTCTTATATTAGTCTCCACTTTTTCCTTTATAATACTCCTTAAGATATTGTAAATAAGAAGGATATTTTTGGCTGTCCTATACTTCGTTAAAAAATATATATTATTAGGATTGGTATGAGAAATTATAGAAGTTATTAATTGTGTGAATACTATTAAAGTTATTAATTAATTGTGTCTTAATGTTTAATTTAAATGAATTTTTTTAATTAATTGTGTAAAGATATCTAAGATCATATTTACTTGCACTTAATAATATATATATATATATATATATATATATATATATATATATATATATATATATATATATATATATATTACAATAGTAATTTAAGTTTTAATCGTTAAATGTATTTATTTTTATTTCGTGATATTAATAAATTTGAATGATTAAGATTTAGCAAAATATTATAATATTATTAAGAAGTTATTCATTCAAGATAAATAAATATATAAAAAATAAAAAATCCCCCGTCCCGTCCCCCCAAAACCGTCCCATCTCGTATATATAGTGGGACGGGATGGGACATATTTTTGTCCCCCCAATCCCGGTCCCGGCCAAATCCCCCCAGCCGCGTCCCCCGTCCCGTACCCCTTCGTCCCGTCCCTGTCCCCCTGCCAGCCCTACGCTAGGCCCAACCTTGGCATAAAAGGGTCACATATCTGTTTAGAACGCGCGATAAATGTCATTGTGTTATAAATGCTTGTATGATTATGTTTCTTTATTTGGAGATATTCTATCTCACTCCTCTTCGAATTATCTTCTAGAACCCTTTAAGCACAAATATCAAGTCATTATCAAAAGTGCGTCTAAATACTCTTCGGGTCTTTAATTTCACAACAAAATTTGATCTTCATTTTTCAAATCTCAGTCCATATTTTGAGAAATTTTATATTTTCCAACTCCTGCAAGGAGAATGGAGTTTCCTCTCAATCGAAAATCAGAAGTACGACAACGAAAGATACAATCGACTTTGTCTCGACTAAAGTCGACATTTCTGATTCATTAAGCTCTAAATCAAATAGACAAATTCCTGTCTATTTAGTCATTTCTCTAAATACGTGGGCTAGTTTATATACAAATGGGGCAACTCTTATGTGTTTGTGATCATATATGTGATATTTTGTATTATTTATCATCTACATAGACTAACACATTTAGCTTTTGAGTTATTTTTCTTTGTCAGGTACTCAGAACTGATTTGTGTTGATAAGCTGGCTGAACACCCTTATTTTACAAGATCTAAGGCTCCCAAAGATTCCTTCCCCGATCAAAGTTTGCAAAAAGGAAAGACAATAATGGGTGATAACAATAACGAGATTAGCTTGATTGATGTTGTCGTGGCTCAGCCCGCCGCTACTGATCAAAATAAATTAATTATGCAGTTGATGCAATAGATCACCGAGATGAGGGTCAAAATGCAGAGAATGCAAGATCTTCCTAATCCGATTTTTGCTTTTAATACTCCAGGAGATGGAAGACCTCCATTCTACTTTCCTCCTTCGAACGCGGAACAGGCGTAGAACCCTCCCTCCAATCCCGCTCAGAATCCCTCCACCACCGATCCAACCGCCCCATATCCCCATCAGGCCTCCGTCTATTGCCAAACAGCACCTCCTCCTCAAGGTACCAACCCCCAAACCTTTCATTCTCATCAAAATACCAACCCGCAAGCTTGCCCTCACCCTCAAAATCAAAATGTCAACAATCCGCAAGCATTTCCCCATCACCATAATGAACATACCAACCCCCAGACTTTTCCCCAAAAATACCCAGAGTCCCTTCATTGCTTCGCCATTGCCTCAAAAGACTACTTTTCAAATATCAATTCCAAATGAACCCTATGCCAACTGTTCCGTGCTTGATCACTATGAGGAACAAGAAAGAGAGTGGAGGTCAAAGAAAGAGGCAGTCAAGCTGAATATGAAAGAAGAGATCAGGAAAGCCATGAAGGAGCTGCAATATATTCGTGAAGTTGATGGGTTGAGTTATGGGGATCTGTGCGTCCATTCGAATTTGTACCTCCTGAAAAGGTTTAAAGTGCCAAAATTTGACATTTTTGGAGGAACATGAAATACTTCGGCGCACCTGAGGGCCTACTGTGACCAGCTTGTGGA
This sequence comes from Solanum commersonii, assembly GCA_029007595.1. Classification (NCBI taxonomy): domain Eukaryota; kingdom Viridiplantae; phylum Streptophyta; class Magnoliopsida; order Solanales; family Solanaceae; genus Solanum; species Solanum commersonii. The sequence goes on from JAJTWQ010000011.1 coordinate 437,369, forward strand.
AGTTGGAAGGAGTGAAGCTTTATTAATATGGCTCTTTAGCTGAAGTTTGAATGGAGAAGCCCTGGAATGGTTTACTTCCTATGAGATAAAGCAGTGGTCTAGCTGGAATGCACTAGCTAAAGATTTCGTCGAATGGTTCTCATAAAATGTGGAGATCGTTTCTGATCGCTATTCTTTGGAGAGAATTAAGCCGAAATCCACTAAAAGCTATCGTGAATATGCGTATAGATGGAGGAAAGAGGTCGCCCAGGTTCGACCTCCCATGTCTGAGAAGAAGATCGTTGAAGTGTTCATACGCATTCAAGAGCCGGAGCATTATGACAGGATAATATTGCTCATTGGAGCAAAATTTGCGGAGATAGTCAAGGTAGGTGAGGCTATCGAAAATGGGCTTAAAACCAGAAAGATTTCTCGCGTTGCCGCCCCAACCGAATCTTCAGGATTGTTGAAAAATAAGAGAGAGGATGTGTCTTCTATTTTCTGCGCATCTGATGGAAAAGGACACTTCAGAAAATCCTCACCTTACAAAGGCTATCTTCGAGTTCCACAAGATTCATATCCAACTTGTTATACCCAATCAGGTTATCCAACTCCACCACCGAGTTACCAAATTTTATCTTCTAATTACCAAACTCCACCAGCGAGTTACCAAATTCCATCTCTTGTTTGCTAGACTCCATCTCCACATTACCAAAATACCTGAAACGACCCCAAAAATGTCCGAAAATGTACTTCGGAAACACCTAAAATTGTAATTTCCATATATCTCAAAATTTGTGCATCATTTCGGAAATTCGACTTCATATTCTTATTCAGGGGGTCAAATTGAGTGGGAAATGGGTCTAACCCGAATTTTAGAGCAACCGTATCAAAATTCAAAAATCGCAAAAATGCGATTTTGAGGGTCAACTTTAAACGGGCATATCTCTTAGCACACAAGGAACTAGAAGGAGCTCAAACTATCAAAATTAAAGCTCTGTGAGTTAGCTTTCCAACGCAATTTGTTTCACCTCATTCGGAGTTCGGACGAAGAAGTTATGCCCATTTTCGTAAAATCTATCTGGCAGAAAAGGCAATTTCCAGTAACCGAAAATACTGTTCACCCGCCTCATTTTTTTTTTCTAAGTGTTGGGACATTTTTTTATAAAAGGGGACATATCCATACTTAGTCATTTAACTTCAAAACACTCAAAAGCACTCTCTAAACCCTCTTCAAAAATTCCACCAAGATCATCCACCAAATTCAAGAATCCCAAGCTTTAATTCCGGATTCAAGATTCAATCTCAAGCAATTCTCCATTCCAATCCTCATCAAGAATTCTCCAAAGTTGAGGTATGTGGGTTTAATTGTAGAAACCTTCCTTTCCACAAGTCCAACAATTTATCCTCTATTACTACTTCAAGTTTATGGGTCCTTATGTTTATTTATGAACTCTTGAGTATGGAATCACTACTACACACCCTATTAAGGTCTATCTTGCATATTATCATGAAATGGTATTATTATGTGATGTTTATGGTTTTCATGCCTCCATGATCAAATTATGAAGGTTGTTATATATGTACGTTGTTGGTGGGCTGTTTTATATGGATTTTGAAATTGGTGGGACTTAGCACTCTTGAAAAACATGATTTTATTTACATGAACAAATAGCCCACCATATGTTTGATAAAATGTCATTTATAGGATTCTTATGAAATGGAAGGTTCAATGTACGTCCTATGAGTCGGATGATTATATAAATATTGAAATGATGATGAAATGGATACATGTATATAATTTTCTCTATATAGTGTGTGAGTCGACCAAGCCTAGCTCGGGGGTTGTAGGCCCGGGTAACCGTATCGAGGGGTTAGTACCTTGGTTGCCTAGTACGGGGGGTAGTAGGCCCGTATAACCATATTGAGGGGTTGGTACCTTGGTTGACTAGTACGGGGGGTAGTAGGCCCGTATAACCATATCGAGGGGTTTGACCTTGGTCCCTAGCTCGGGGGGTGGTAGGCCCGGGTAACCACATTGAGGGGTTTGTACCTCTTTCGCCTCTCCAAGGGGGTGGTAGGCCTTGGAAATACTATATTGATGGTCACTCACTACACATATACTATGCCCTACTAAATATGATTTTTATATAAGCATCATTATACATATCATCTCATTAATATGCTATCTATCGGGTATGATTATGCATTTTGCCTATGATGTCCATCCATTGTTGCATTGCATTACATCCCGTATACTTAGTACATTCAAATGTACTAATGCATACTCTATGCCTACATGATGTCATCATGTAGGGACCGGAGCACCGTTTGACCATCCTCCTCCGCGTGGCTAATTCAATTTTCTAGTGAGCTTATTGGTGAGTCCTTCATCCCGGGGACGTTGCTTATGATCTCATGCTATGTATAAGACTTTTCCTTTTTAATTATATTTTGACTATGAGGGTGAGCCCGATAGTTTGTCTCGGCCCCGCTAAGTATCCATGTTTAGAGGTGGTGTTGGACAAGTTGTGTATTATGTTTGAGCTTGACTCATCTATGGTATTTATGTATTATTCTCTTTTTCTCTTGCTCCCTTAGTCCCAATTTCCCCTTGATTATGCTTATCGCTTATGGTCATTTTAATTGTTTCCGCGACCAAGGATGTGTAATGATCTGCTATGAGGCTTGTTTGAGGTTCCCTCGGGTTCCCCATTCGCCGATCACGTCTAAGCTCTAGGCTTGGGTCGTGACAATACCCATCCATATTACCAAACTTCATCAGTTAATTGTTCAAATATCCAATCAAGTTATCAGATTCCACCCACGTACTACCAAAATACCCCTCCTAGCTACCGAGCTCCACAATAACCAAATTTCCAAACGCAAGTACCAACTCACCAAAATCCTCTAAACTACCGTCAAGTACCTTCATATCCAGGAAATAATTATAATCCTCCTCGTGAGAAGAAACCTTCTAGAGTCTTTACTCATTTGGTTGAGAGCCGAACACAACTTTTTGAGAGATTGAAATCGGCTAGCTTGATACAGACAATTGATCCAAAAAATATCAATGTCAACTCCAAGCTTTATAGACCCGATCTTCACTGTGCTTACCATTTAGGAGGTGCTGGGCATATTACTACGGATTGTATCAATTTGAAGCATAAAATTCAAGACTTGATAGATCAAAAGGTCGTCACTCTTCAGACTGTCACTCCTAATGTCAATAGTAGCCCCATGCCGAATCATGGAGGGGTAAGTATTAATATAATTGAAGTCGAAGAAGATTTGAATGTGAAGAAAGTTGTAGCCCCTCCAACCAAAAGAGAGAAATCCAAATTCATGATCATGGCACCTCATCAAGCTTCTGCTTTAGTGCCGAAGAAGGGTCAGAACTAGCAGAAGTTCGATCAAGCTTTTCCAAAATCATTGCCTCACTTATATCAGCCCTTTTTAATGCAAAATGGTCTAGGAGAAGGAATAAAAAATTAGTTCGAAGAAGGAGGCATAGTGCTTAAAGAGATGATTGAGACACCAGTCATACTAGATAGCGAGTCAAAGAAGCAAATGCCTAATTGGATGTCCCCTTCGCTCTTGACTCCTAGCTCGTATTGGTAGACATAGACATTTTTTATGTTATTTCCACAATTGGCGGTGTTCCGAATGAGGCTCGAGACCCATCATTTACTTTATTTTTGCCTCACTATGTTAAATTCCCTCCTTATATTTTGGAGAAAAAAAAATGATTTATCGTCATAGCCAAAATTCTTATTTTCTTATTTCGAATGAAAAACTTTTTTATTGCGAAAATTTTCCTTTTCTTGCTTTATATTTACTACCTAACAATATCTATCTATGATTTCAATGGAAATATTGTCAAATATGTCAATATCATGTCAGGTCACAAGCTGAATGGACAAAATGGGGTGGATACGGAGGAATTTCAGGACTACAATAAGAAGATCACGGTACCCAAACAACTAGTTCAGGAGTTCAGACAGTTCGAAAGTCACGAAGAGCCAAATTTAGAAGAGATCGAAATAGTGAATCAAGAAAATGATAAATGCATCAAAGAAATCAAAATTGGTGCATATATGACAAAAGCACAAGAAAGTGAACTCATCAGTTTGCTTAGAGAACACATCGATACATTTGTTTAGTGATGCTACCTGGTTGAGAATGAACATTGGATCTCACAAGTCACCAATCTACTCAAATGCTGTAAAAAGATAGAATGTTTAAAGACTCGATTTCTATCTTTTCCTTGCAATCGCTTTTATTTGCTTATAATCATTTATGTTTAGAATTTATCTCTTTGTAATGCATCTTTTTGTATTAGAATTACGTTCGATCTAAATTCTCAAGAATGAGATACGTAGGCGGCCTATGTCGGCCTCGATCGGTTTCATTGTAATTTTCTTATTTTTGATTAATCCTCGAGGGGGGAATTACGTTCGATCTGATTACTGCATCAACAGGATACGTAGGTGCCACAACGACTCAGTCATATCTCCCGTAAGATTTCTATTTCCCTTTATAATAGAATTTGGGACAGAATTTTTGAGAGGAACTCAAAAATCCTCAAGAAGAAGATCTCTCCAACAAAGTCAAGATTAAAGTTACTTTGAGATTTGTGATCGGGACGGAATTTTTGAGAGTATCTCAAAAATTCCGTGATTTGCTCACCAATAATTAAAGATAAACCAAAACAATTAACTGGGACAGAAATTTTTGAGGATGACCTTAAAAATTTCAATAAGATTCATTGACAGTTTGGAACAACTTTGAATACTTCCGAGAAAATAATCAGATAGACCTCGGGACATCAACTTCAAAGATGTTCACTAAGCTCGACGTGACATGACACTTGACAGTGACCTTTTTCAATTATTGTTTTTGAAAATTTATTTTTCTTAAAACTTTTCTTACACGTTTCAATTATTTTTGCATAAAAAGTTTTGTCTTGTCTATCGAGAAGCACGAGATTAGAGCGATCAACTAAAGATAGCAAGACAAGGAGCAAGCGATTGAAGAAGTCAACACAGATCAGTTTGTTCTGGAGAAAAAAAACTGGCAATTTTTCTGTGGATGCAGGTCTATAAGATTGTCTCAAGTTCATCATATTTCTCCATTAAACGAATATGGAGAGATCAAAAGGGTGAGGAGCTCCCCAAAATTGACAACTTTTCTGTGGATGCAGAAAAGTTATTTAAGTTTTGTAGAAGAAAAGAAAGAGTTTAAAATACGAGCAACAACACCTTGTTTAAATTCTCAGCAAAACATGAGTCACATCGAAAATAAAGTGTTCAAAATGGGAACAAGTGAAAATATCACTCTCAACATATACAAGCATCTTCGATGACAATAAATTACGTTTTTCAGCATTAAGAACGTTTGAAGAATATTCATGAATTTCGTCGATATCAGACGCGGAAATGTGAACTACCCAGAGGGACATCGTCTTTACCACTCGGATGGACATTCTTAGAGTATTATCAAATGAGATAGTACCATCACCCAGAGGGACATCATCATTATTTTTTCAATGGAATATAATCATCATATCGACGGATCTTCATTATCATTATCCTACCAATGGATCTGGCTTATCCTACCAAGGGATCAACATTATTCTACCGACGGATCTTCATCTTCATCAACATCATCCTACCGACGGATCTTCATTATCATTTATCCTACCAATGGATGAGCATTATCCTACCAACGGATCATCGTCATTATCCTACCAATAGATCATCAACGTTGTCTTACCAATGGATCAACATTATCCTACCAATGGATCATCAACATCATCCTATCAATGGATCAACATCATTCTACCGATGAATCTTTATTATCATCATTATATCAATGGATCTTCATCATCCTACTAATGAATAATAGACCTTATCCTATAAATTGATCATCATTATCCTACCAATGGATCATAGACATTATCCAATCAATGGATCATCATCCTCCTATCGACGAATCTTTATCAGTATCGTCCTACCGACGGATCTTTATTATCATCATCCTGCCAATGGATCTTTATCATCATTATCCTACCAATGGATCAGCATTATCCTACTTACGGATCTTTATCACCACCATCATCATCCTATCGATGAAGCATCATCATCATCCTATCGTTAGAGTAGCATTATAATCCTATTATTATCACTATCCTATCAATAAGGAATTATTGTCCTATCGATGGAGAATCAATATCATCATCCTATCAATGGAGCATCAATATCATCATCCTATCATTATCGTCATCCTATCAATGAAACATCGTTATCCTACCAATGGAGAATCAATATCATCATTCGATCATTATCGTCATTCTATCAATGTAGAATCATTATCCTACCAATGAAACATCAACATCATTATTCTACCAATGGAGCATCAACATCATCATCATATCGATGAAATATTATCATCATCCTATCATGTAGTAACATTATCCTACCAATCGATCAACATCATCCTACCAATGGATTATCGTCATCTTACTAATAAAGAATCATCATCGTTATTTTCATTTGCGAGAACGTCATCAAGAGAGCCATCAACATATTACATCAGTCTATATTTTATTATTTCGATATCAAAGGAAGAGTACATTTGAAGAATCATATTGCAAATATGAGATATAAGTTTTATTGGCCTAATGTCAAGATGAAGGAATTGACGTTAAATGTTCAAGGAGAGCGACTAAGTGTCAACATGGTGCGGACGACATCAACAAGGATGAAGCATAACATGAAACTTTTTCTTAGCAGCGAACTGGGACATAGTCCGAAAGGGAGTGCCAAACTTTTAGGACGCGAGCAGAGAAATGACTTCCACCCAATTAAACCATACCCCTACCAGAAGGCATGTGGGTTTTACTTTAGGTTCATCGGTTTCAGTTTTGCATTCGACAAGTTTTGGTTTTCATCGGAGGCATCATTCCAATTTGAGTGATAATGCACCAAGATCTTTGGAAATTATGTATGTATAAATTCTTACTTATGGATGTGAAAAACTCCACATTCATGGCAAAGAGGTTGCAAGCCTCTTTTTCATACTCGACTTATTTTGTCACTCTTCGCAATCGAAGGTTATCTTAACATACTAAGTTTCCTTTCAATCGATCCAGTCGAACTACAAGTAGCCTGATTCCCTAAGTTGAGGGATATGTGGGCGGGCTCAAAGTTGAAAACTCGGTTATATTCTCATATTCTCTCTTAAATCTTATTCTGAGAATTCTGGTCTCTTCATAATTCGGTATTGGAATGACTTTTAAATTTTTTAAAAATCGTGCGTCAAACCAAGTGTATCGAACTACAAGTGGCCAAAATTCTCATATAGCCTGAAATATGTAGGAAACTCATTTCTGAGTTCGGCCATAATTCCTAAAGTCTGTACCAAAAACTCTCTTCTGAAAGATAAAATGTGGTCGGTCAAAATTAGATTTGTCAATTTCATTTACCTCGGATTTCTTTCATCAATTCAAGTCAAACGAGTGACAGTTGTTGACACCCAATTTTGGACCTCCACAATATACATTAATAATCGAGCTTCTTCAATTTAAACGATTTAAAATAATTAGTTTTATAAAATTTCAAAAATAGTTTGCAAGTTATTTTAAATATTTTGTCATTTTTTATAAAAAAAATATATTAAATATAATAAATATTTGAAAATCATCTAAAAAAAAAGAAAATATTTTGTTTTGTTTTAATATTTTATCAAATTAGTTTAGTTTAAGTTACGATTATATATTTTATTTTTTTGAAATAATTTAGTTTATAATTAAGTTAATTATTTTTATTGTGTTAAGATTAAGAAGCTCGTTAGTTAATTATATTCATTTGTCTTATTTGAGTTTTAGCCAAAAAAAATTTAATTAAACCCAAAATGACTATTTTCTTAATCTCAATCGACTATAAATGAAATTCATTTGGCCGAATCCTCAATTCAAATCCTAGCATTTTATTACAATTCTAACCCCTCCCTTACATCACATTTAACTCATTAAAGGGAAAAATTTTGGGCTTTAATTTTCAGCCCAATTTTCACAAGCTGCTAAACAAGATTCCAGCCCAATTCAAATTCAAGAATCCTATTCCCTCAACAATACAATGCAACAGCAATACGTACAACACGCCAAAATGACCCGACCTACACGTTTCTTTTTCTTCTCCACTATGAAAACCCAAAAACCCACGACTCAATCGCGAGAAATCGCATCCAACAGCAGCGCACGTCTCTCTCCTCTCGACGTGTCCCGATCTCTGCGATTCACTCGTCCTTGCCAAGATCAAATGACCCTCCTTCTCAATCCGTTGGAATTGGTACTATTTCCAGCTGGTTGAGCCTTGTATCTTGGAGGAATTTTTGAATTTCAAATTTGAAATTCATCATTATCCTCACTCGTTTCCCCCAAATTCTGAACTCGAAAAAATCCCCTCTATAAACTCTCTTCTTGTTCATTGTGGGGGGGAGAAAAAAGTTGAAATTTTTTTTGTCAAGAAACAAAGGGAAAAATAGACACTAGAGAGAACATAAGCAAGGAAGAAGTGGGAGAGATAGAAGAGAAATATTGATTTATAAATTGACTTAGATAGTAAAAGAGTTTTAGGGTGCGAGTTTTTAAAGTTTTTCTCTTGAAGTTTGCATCCAAGATTTTTGGCAAAGTCTCAGTGTGGTGGTGATATCGCTCGTAGTTGTCGTTCCTCTGCTCGTTCTGTCTCGGTGCCGCTGCCCTCGAAAAGGTGATACTCATTTTGATTTATGTCTCTTTTATTGTAACGTGAATGCTGTTTGGATCTTGGACTGCATATAGTGTACGAAATATTAAAGTTTGAGAGCATGTTTGACTCATTGTCGGCTGTAAATCATTGTTGTAACTCGTTTGTTATTCATTTTGTTGTGGTTTGTTTAGTCTGCTTGGAAGATTTGATGACTCTATTTGTTCGCGATTCCTTTTCTCTTTACCGACTGTCTCGTTTGGGATGATTGAGATAGTGGGAGATTTAGTTGTGAAGTTTGAAACCACCTTCTATGAGTGATTTCGGCTTTCGTAATCTGATACACAACTTGTTTCCATTCTCTGCTTATTTCGATTTATCGTAAATCCATGGGTTATTTAGCTCCTTCTTCATATCTGCTTATAAAAGATTATTTTTTTTACATAAAGCTTGCCAACTAATGCGGTTTGTTTGCATTTTTTTCTTTTATTTTTTAGTTAATCACTCTAGTTTATTAACTTTTCTTTTGCTTCGTGTTTTCATAAGCATGATCATTAGCTTATTTGGCATATCTATTCTTTGATTTGGTCGAGTCTACCTTCTTTACTGTCTAACATTTCTATGAGTTTCATGCCCATCGTCAATCAGTTCCAATAGATTGAGAGAATATGCAAGCCTTAGTGTATAGTGGTTTGTGCATCCCACCCTTTCCCTTGTTTTTTTAAGCTTTCTATCGTTGTTAGCTTTGTCTAAGTTAATTACTTTATTTTATTATGAGTTTTCTGTCGTGCTTACATACGGACTATCATGTTTCGTCTAGTATAATTCATGATATAATATACCCAGCTGATTTTAGTTTTATATGGTTTTTCTTGCTAAATTTTGTTTTTTGTCTGATCTTTTTTGTTTGTTTATTTGTCTTTACTGTCAAGTTGTCGTATAAATGCACTATATTTAATACAATGTGTTTGCTTATTAATCAAGGTGCAGTGACTCCTTTTATTTGTAAACTATATGTTGCCAACTGCTCGCTACTTTATTTAATCTCAATTGATTGGTTTTGTTTACTCAAAATGTGTTTAGTTGGTTTTCTTTGGATACATTCTTTTTTTTCCCCTAAATTGGTAAATCTTGTTATCATTTGGAACCATGGTTTTGTAATGTGATTCTTTTTTAGTTCTAATCCTTTTTTTTCTTTTTTTTTTTCATGTGATACTATCCGAGTCCTCTTGGACTCCTATCTTCTCCCCCATATTCTAGATAGGCCATAAAGGCCCAATTACATTTTTTTCGATCAAGTCAACCCCCATTTTCGAGTGAAAGAAATTGATGAACAGGTGGAAAGCAGTACAAGTGGCTGAAAATTTAATTTGCAGGCCTCAAAAGCCCAAAAGAAGGCAGTATACACGATGTATACACAAGTATACATAGAAAGAACAGTGATATACAGGTCTGAAATGACGATACAAGTGCTGAAAATTTGAAGTGGCCAGTCTATATTCGATATACGGTTCGATATACACAAAAATGGATCGAATTACGGCCTATATACATCGATATACGCCTTTGGTATACACAAGTCTTGGGGCGAAAATGGGCCTAAATTCCAATAGATTTGGCCCAAATTTGGGCATCCTCTTGTTATTGCTATTGTGTATTTGATTGTATTAACTCTCTAACCCTTTTATGTGATTTTGTTTAACTTAATTAATTCCCAAAAGATAGTCATGTCTAGTTTTACGTTCTAATTTAAATATTCATATTCTTATCTATCACTTAGTTTTATTTTATTTTAGTTGTCTTACAACATATGAATATATTACCTTTTTAAATAATATAAAAAAAAATTCCCTCTAGTTTATCCCACTTCCCATAAACTATGGATTTTATTACTTAATTTATTATTATTATTTGTTTTTTTTTCAAAATTAGTCATTTTAGTCAAATCGTCGGTCAACCGCAAGTTAGCGGACATTCCGAGGGCTTAACACCTTCTCGGAATGTACATTGAACTCGAACCCTTTTATTTTCAATTGGTTTTATCTGTTTGAGTCTATTGAAAACGCTTTAAGTTTTTTCTTGATTTTTACTAAAAAATTGAGTGGCGACTCTGTTCTTTTGGACTTTCAATTTCTCTTAAATCATAAGTTTAATCGATTTTTTGAAAACTTAGTCATTTTTCTTTTATTTATATTTTTGAGTAAAACAAGAGAGACTAACGAACAGTCTAATAAGACTGACTGCCACTCAATTGGAACTCACTTAAGAGCTAAGAACGCTGGAGCGATACTATATACTACACCAACCAACATCACTTTCCAATCCAAACACGCAACACATGTTGCTTATACACCAACTGAACAACTCCGTAAATTACTCACACCAACAGATTCTGGACATGGAAGAAGCTAATCTTCCCAACGAGGTAAACACAATCTATGAGGAAGATGACCAAATGAGGGATTAGGTGGTACCACAAATCCACACGAGGGAGCTATCACCCTCTACTCAGCACAATGATCCCAATCAAATGAGAGAAGAGGAACCAAACACTCTAAATCTCCCCTTGCAAATTCTATACTTGAGGAACTCTCTGACAATAGACATGCATCAAAACACATAAAGGAATATTTTGATCAAAGTTCCAAAAGAAATCTTAAAAACCTCAATGAACATTCATTTCTACAACACCACCACTCCTTCCAAATATATGGTTCTAACTATACCAACATTGAAAGGCAAACAACCAATTGAGGGAATAACCTCAGAGAAAAACCAAACCAATGTAAATCTATAGATGTCTCTAGTACTAGGAAGGAGCTCAACACCACTAGAAGAATTATCAATGAAGATACTTCTTTGGAACTGTGGAGGAGCACACAATGTAAACTTTATGAATAACTTGAGGGCTCTAACTGCACGGAATGGAAGATCATAATAAGGCACTGCAAGCTTTGGATTTTTCTGATGTTATTCAAGTTCTAGCTACTGAATACTTCGGAGGTATTGCACTATTTTGGAGAAGCACTGATGTTACAATTGAACCATTCGTCCTAATTGATCAGGAAATCCACTAGATTATTAAGGTAAGCTCAAAAATCCCTAATTACTACTTCTCTATAATTTATGCTAAAAATTCTAATAGTTATAGAAATTCTCTGTGGAACAACCTAGGAAATATAACTAATAATATTAAAGGTCTTTTGCTAGTATGTGGAGACTTCAACGAGGTTATAAATGCCTCTGAGAGATTAGGAGGAAGATCTATAAATAACATCAAATGCTCCTCTTTTCTAAATTGTCTAGACAATATGGGTGTGATTGATCTAGGATGCACTGAGCAAAAAATTACGTGAAAATGTAAGCATAAAAACTGTAAAAAGACCCTTGTTATGGAAAGATTAGATAGATTCCTTAGTAATCAAGATTGGTTAAGTCTGCATCCTGACTCCAATGTTCAACATCTACCCTGAACTCATTTAGATCACTACCCAATTTTATTGAACTGTGCAAAAAACTACCCTAATCCTAACAAAACTTTTAGATTTAAATCCATGTGGTTTCGTCATCCTAATTTTTCTAATGTTATTATAAATTCTTGGGAAAAGGTTTGTGACTATAATACATCCCTAATAAAATTCACTAATGATGTAAAGATGTGGAATAAAGAAACCCTTGGAAATATTTTTAAATAAAAAAAATAGCATCCTAAACTATATAACTGGTCTCCAGCATATGAATTTCAAGTATAAGAAGTCTATTCACTTTGACTTGGAAAACTCTCTTGTCAATGATTATAATGAAATCCTTAAAAGGTAAGAAGATTTCTGGAAATTAAAATCAAGAATCCAGTGAATTAATGAAAAAGATTCTAACACCAAATTCTTCCACATCTCTACCATCAATAGAAAATGTAGAAATATGATCATATGGCTTAACGACTTGGTAGGAAATTGGACCTCTGATCCTTTAAAAATCAATTAAATTATTCTCCAGCACTATCAAAACATTTCTAAGACAAAACTCAATCATAGCTTTAATACTCTCCTCCTCATTGTCAAAATGCTACTTTCACAGTGCTTATAATTTGTTCATAATTGATAAGTATGATAGCATCAGTATTAGTTCCACATCTCATAATTGGATTTGGAAGCTTATAACGCCAAATAAGGTTGAGTTTTTTCTGTGGTTGTTCATCCTAGACAAGCTTATAAGCACCGGATGGATACCTCAAGCTTACTATTTATGGCTTCTTTGAACCAAATACGACTAATGGTGGCACTGGAGGTGTAATAAAAAACCATCTAGGAGAATGGATAGTAGGATTTACTTGTAAAATAAAAGCAACACTGCCTACCATGCGTAGCTGCTAGCTTTATTACATGGATTGACCCTTGTAAAGAAAGAAATATAAAACACCTAATGATGGAAACTGATTTGCAGTTATTACTAAGTTCCAAAAATAATAATAACTCTACTTACTCACATATTCACACTGATTATGCAGGTCATTGCTCAAACGGATGGAAGGAACAATTCTGAATTTTATCCCAAGGGAAGCTAATAAACTTGCTGATATCTTAGCAGAATATGGAAGAAAGTCTCAGGATCAAAAATTAAGTACTAATAAGCTTTATATATTTGAAGCATCTCTGCCTTTTGTTACTAATCCTTAAATATAAATAAAAAATTTCCGTTATAAGCAAAAAAAGAAGATATAATATATCGCTAAGAGAGGGGAAACATTTGCTTTAAAACCTTTTTTTAGGATACCCCCACGACTAACTTTCTTAATTTAGAGTTGTAGCATTATTTTTTAAAAATTATTATTATTATCAAATTCCCCAGTTCTCCTGGGAGTGTTGTATTTTATTCCATAAAAGGTTTAGATTACAACACAAAGGATAGAAACTATCTTGCAAAAACTTAAGCTATTAGTAAAAAACTTATTTTCCGATTTTCTACTGTCAATCAATTTGTCTAGCTAACATAAAAGTTTTTCTTTGTCAAATTTCGATCTAATATTTGGGATTTCTCTCTTCTTATTCATGAGGAAAGGTTTGTTCTCAGCCTTAGGAAGTTGTTGGTACGAGACATATATGTTGTTAGCCTGAGAGTTCATAGCCATTTTTGCTAGCCAATCTACAAGTTGATTGGCTTCTCTGTAGCAATGAGTGAACCTAACTGTGGCTTGTCTAAGCAGTGCAGAAGTATCTTCGTTAACTTATTTTAATTTGAAACTGCTAGCTTTTTTGTCCGTCAGCATTCCTACGATAAGCGAAGAGTCCAGTTCGATGTTAAGCTTAGTGTAACCATTCCGAATGCACCATTTGCAACCATACCATGCTACTTTTGCCTTTGTTTCATTGTGACTGGAACACTCTATCGGGACTGAAAAAGCCATGATCAACTCTCCCTCTTCATCTCTGAGAACCTCACTGAGTCCAGCCTTTCCATTATTTATGTTTAGTGATGGCAAATGGGAGGATTGGGTCAAATTTGGGCGGGTTGAAAATGGGACTGTTGACACCCAATTTTGACCCTCCCTGATAATAATTAATTTTTGAGTTTCTCAATTTCCAAACGATTTAGAATAATTAGTTTCATAAAATTCAAATATTTCTCGAGGTTACTTTAAGTAAATCTAGTTGTTTTTTTATTATATATTTTTATAATTATATGTATAATTAGTGTTTCCCAAAATATTCAAAAATCATCTCAAAAAAAGATTTTTAATTTTTGTAGGTACTTTATTAAGTTAGTTTAGTTCATTTATGGCTATAATTTTGAATTATTTAGTTTATAATTAAATTAACTATTTTGTCTCCTTAAGATATAGAAGCTCATAAATTAATTATATTAATTCGTTCTATTTTGAATTCTAGCCGAATCTTCTAAAAATTAATGCTTTTGGTTACCTCTTTAATTCGTTTGGCCAAATTGTTAATTAATTTCTATTGCAATTGTAGCCAAATCTAATTTTTATCTTCAACCCATTTTAAGACCAAAGTTTGGGCCGCTTATTTACTAATTTGCTTCTGCCCAATTCCTTTACCAAGACCCATTCCCCTTTATTTCCCTCAATTCAACAATTTCCAGCAGCCAACTTTTAATTCCTTTTCCCCTTTCACCCTAGCCCACTTCTTTTCCCCTAACCCGGCCCACTCTTCAATCCCTCAAGAGAATTAGCAATGTCAACAATAGTTGTACGCAGCAGTCCAACACGCCAAATAACAGCTTCCCCATCTTCTCCAACGCGTGAACAATTCCAAAACGACCCTGTACGCACCCCATTTTCTTCCTTATGTCCCTTTCAATCCGTATTAACAGTGCAGAAAAGCAAGCACGCGTTTACACCCTTTCCTCTTCCGAAATGGGGAGATTTTTCAGAGAAAAAGTGTCCTCCCTAAAATGGTGAAAGGATTTTGGGAGTTTAAATTTTGAATTGGGCATTCTCTATTCGGATTTCATCCATTTTCCCCCCATTTCGAACCCTAGCTTCCCTCTATAAATTCCCCTTCTTCTTCATTGTGTGGGGGTGGGAGAAAAAAGATTAGGGAAAAAATATTGGGAGGAAATAGTTCGAACTTGAGAAAAGCACAGTGAAATATTAGCTATACCTATTAATGTATAAGCATTCAGGAAATAGGCTTTTGAAGTCATAGAAAGTTGGAACAAAATTTTGGGTCTCGTTTGATTTTTGCTCTGTTCATCAACGCTCTCGGAGTAGCATTTAAGTGGTAGTGAAGTCGTTAATCCTCTACTCGTCCTGTCCCGTTCGCTGCCCCGGAAAAGGTGAACTCCCCTTTTTATTTTAACTCATTTTCGGTATTGTCGTATTTGTTTCTTCGAATAACTCTGTTCTTTGCTCGGTTCATCATTGTTGTATGTTTGGTTTCAAATGGGGTTAACTCAGTTGACTAATGTATGAGGTGTATCCCACATGCGAGTTACTCATCTTCAAACATCTTTGAAGACTGTGAGTAGAACACGAGTTGGTTGATTTTTTTTATGAGGTTATAATGCCATTTGTTTACTGTCGGGTTTGTTCGTTAAACATTTCGAGTGCAGTCACTATCCTTCTCGTTGTTCGTTTGAGTCTTTGATTATGCGTTTTGATCATGTTCATTTGCATCCATGGCTCTTGAAAAGTCTTGAACTTGTTCTTCCGTATCTCTTTTGAATCCGATTTAGAATGTTGTTTTCTGTTATGTGAGGGTTTGTTGAATATAGTTTGTATGTGATGTTTATTGTCGTCTGTCTACTTCCGATTTCTTAGAATTCAAAAAGTATTGAGGTATGTTGAGATATCAAGTCTATGATTGAATGTATGCCACGTAGAAATTAGTTTGATGTATGAATTTTATTTGGTAACAGTGATTCATTAAAAATGTATTAACTTCATATTTATTTAAAAATTGTAATAGCCTAAATAAACTTCTCTAGCATCACATACTATTACATGTATTTATTTATGACTTACATTGACAAAGTTTTCATAAAGATGCCTCAAAATTTCAAATATATGTATAATTCATGTTTGCTCGTAAAAATCTAAACATGTGTCTGTCAAGTTTCTGTAGTCTTAGGGTATGAAATTCGCTTATTTTGCGTTATTGTTGGATCTAATTTCTTAGTTTCTTAGGCATTGTATGCTTCCCTTGGTCATCTTAGCATAACATTAGCATAGTAAACTAAGCACATGCATTATTGCCTTATTTTTATTTTTATGTGTCTTGGTTGCATTATACAGATTTAAAGTACGCTCCGTTACTAATCTCTATCTTGTTTTGTTCTTTTTCTATGTGTGAATCAGGTCCTCCCGAGTCCTTGGAGACTTCTCTTTCTTGCATTCCGTTGATAGGACCTTAGAGGCCCGATTCTTTTTTAGACATTGTATGCTTCCCTTGGTCATCTTAGCATAACATTAGCATAGTAAACTAAGCACATGCATTATTGCCTTATTTTTATTTTTATGTGTCTTGGTTGCATTATACAGATTTAAAGTACGCTTCGTTACTAATTTCTATCTTGTTTTGTTCTTTTTCTATGTGTGAATCAGGTTCTCCCGAGTCCTTGGAGACTTCTCTTTCTTGCATTCCGTTGATAGGGCCTTAGAGGCCCGATTCTTTTTTTTTTATCCAGTCAACTGGGTTTTGAAACCGACAAACAGGGTTGGAGAATGATAAACATGGGCTGGAAAATTAAATTACAGATTCCGAAAAGGTTGAAAATAGGCTGAAAAACAACCTGTATACACCGATATACAGCGGTATACGCTTTTATACTGGTTAAAACGCAGCAGCCACAGGTTGAAGAATAAAACAGGGGTCAGAAACTGAAAATGCAGGTCATAGTATCTCAGAAGAAGGCAGTATACCTTCGATATACAACCTGTATACACCAGTATACAGCCATGTATACGCAACTTGCTTGAGCCTAATTGCACTTGGTTGTTTTGATTTCAGCAGACCCAAAGGAGCTAATGGGCTGACCCATGATTATTGGCAAAATTATAAACTTAGGACAAGTGGGACAAAAGGCCAATTTAATTGGGTTTGGGCCAAAAGTCCAAGGCCAAATATTTCTTTCCCTCTATTATTATTTATACATTGTATTGTTGGACTAACTTTATTTATTTTATGGTTTAACTTAATTAAATTCTCAAAGATAGTCATTTCACTTTTTTTATATATTCAAATTAAAATATTTATATTTTATACTTAGCTTTATTTTATTATTCGTCTTGTCACTTAATTTATTTCCCTTTTAGAAAAATTTCTCTTTATTTCATTTTCCCTTAACATAATTAAAATGACAATAATAATAAATAATAAAAAAAATAAACAATGAGTTTTCTTACTTAGTTAATATTTTCTAAAATTAGTCGAAGTCATTTTAGTCAAATCGCCGATCAACCGTAAGTTAGCGGACATTACGAGGGCCTAACACCTTCTCGGAATGTACATTTGAACTCGAACCCTTTTATTTTCAATTGATTTTATCTGTTTAAGTCTTTTGAAAACCTTAAATTTTTTTCTTGATTTTTACTGAAAAATTAAGTGGTGATTCTGTCCTTTTGAAAATTTGATTTCTCTTAAACCATAAGTTTAATCGATTTTTTTAAACATAGTTATTTTTCTTTTATTTATATTTTCGAGTAAAATATGGTCAACATAAAATGGGTAATAATTCAACCCGCCCATATTTGATATGGGTAAAAATGGATTGGGTAAGAAATGAGTTGGGTAAAATACTAGTTTACCCATATTTTCATGAATAAATAGTATTGTACTTAAAAATTCAACATGGAGAAAATATTTTAGTCTTTTTTTTAGATGAAAAATGTTGAAAATGTTTCATTTAGTTTTATTGTATCATAAAAGTAAAAAAAAAAAAAAAAAATCGTATAACTTTTCAATATAAATAAATTTATGTAATAACAAGGGGAAAATATTTTTTTAATTTCAAAGTAAATGAATATTTGCAATTTAGGACTAAAACATGCTTAATGCACTTTAAACAATGTCAATACTAATACATGATTTGCTTATATTACGCTATTATTTATATCCAATATAAAATTAAACAAATAAAAAATATATAATTATAATTAACAAAAGAAATGTAGATTTAAAAAATATATTTTTGGAGAGCCAAAGACTTCACATGTTCAATTATAGAGAAAAGTAATTAGTTCTATAGAAGAACATAAAAAGGAAGAGAAGTTACAATATTATTAGCAATATCATGAGTTTTAAGTGAATAAAAGTTAGAAGCTTAACCCATTTGGCTAATCCATATTGTATCCATATTTTATCCATATGTGTATGGGTTGAATATGGGTATCAACCCATATTTTACCCATGTAAAAAGTCACTCACCCAATTCATTAAAATATGGGCGGATTAGACGGGTTACCAAAATATTAGTTATTTTGCCGGCACTACTTATGTTGAAGCTTCCATCAGTGTTAATCTTGAGTAGTGTAATGTAATTTTTTAACGTTATAACTGTATATAGTAAATATATAGCACATATTTGTCTTATAATAAATTTTTCCTATTTTTAATATCAAAATCTAACAAAAGATATATTTGTTCCATTTTTAATAGTTTATGAGTATTTTTTATCCTCCTTCTCTATTTCTTAACCTTTAAGAAAACTTTTTCGTTGGACATTGACTGTCAAACCGCCCATCCACACATGAATGTGAAAAATGAAATGTAATCATTGATGTTATATTCTTTATTAATTAAAATGACAGGTTGGGCAGCAACTTCCCTAGTAATATGGATTTTGGTCAACGTACATTTCTTTTTAAAGATAATAAAGTGCGCTATAAATCAAAATATTTACTAATCTGAATTTACTTTTATTAATTTATTATCTTAAGTTTTGTTATCTCATTATTATAATATTATTTTTATTCAAGGGCAACCGACCAAGATAACTTGTTCCCAATTGATTTATATGAATTAGAGTAAAAATTCCGTCTAAGTTTGTTTCTTATTTGGTGACAAATTATGGTATGGACTTGACGTGTTGGCTGTTGCCACTTAAAAAGATAAGATTCTATTTGCTACTAATATTGGAGTAACTTTTTCAATATTATATTTGAGCGTATTTTGAGGTACACAAAGTGAATAATACGTACGTAATCTCATTCTTATGTAATTCATTAAAATGTCCACACTGTATTGGTTTTTAAATTTGGATTTTAATTTTAAGTGTAGTAAATCAAATTGAATTTTAATTTGAATTGATTTTTTTTTTTAATTTGATTTTGAATTAATAATTTGCTTTATTTGATTTCGAATTTAGAAAAATAAAAATTGATAAATCGAAAAACCCAAATTATATTATTTTTATATATACACTTTAGTCCCTTTTTAGTTATTATCTTTCATTATGATTTAGTTTATCTTTTATGTTTGGACATCTATAATTGGTATACTTTTAAGAATTACGTTGTACGTTTTACTTGTGATTTATATTAGATAGTAAATTATTGAGATAACCAAATAATCGAACCGAAAAGAATCAAACCAAATCAAATTTATTTTGGTTCGGATTAAATTACACTTTTTCAAAATCAAAACCGTATAATATAAAATCAAATCGAAAAATCGAATGCACATGACACCCCATGTTAAAGGGGTATAGGTGGTCTAGCTATTTACTTAACGACGAAGGTATTCTTAATCTCAAAATCTAACAAAGAATTAATAATTCGCTTAGCCTTGGGTTTGAGAGTGTCAAACCGCCCAAACTCACATGAATGTAAAAAATGACTATAGAAAAATGAAATGTTTCTATTATTGATGTCATACTCTTTATTAATTAAATTGATTTGGTGGTTGAAGCAATATTCCCAGTAATATGACACAAGTCATACATATTGTGTATGTTTGGGCGTATGTCCTATTAGTATCACCGTACATACAATTGTATATCGTCTTGTGTGTATGTCAGACGTATTTTAAGTATGTATGTATAAAACTAGAATATGTATGTATGCATGTATATATATATATATATATATATATATATATAGATATAGATATAGATATATATATAATTTAACAAATAATCTTTCTATAATCTATTATTAGGGGCATTAATTAATAGTGCTATTTAAGAAAATTTCCCTAAATAAATCTAGCATCAGCATTGAGATCGTCATAAACCACCCATTCACCCGATGAAAGGGAAGTTGCAAATTAAAAAAAAGCTATTTTCCAGGTAATTATGGATTTTTATTTAACGTGTATAATCTTTTTTAAATTAAAAAGTGACTATCAGGATTTACTAATAAATTCAATTTGAAGTATTTGAAAAATCAAAATGTCGACATATTAATGCACGCGTATGAACTAGATAATAGAAATACTAATATAAATGTCAAGGCCAAAAAAAAAAAAGACTTTCTTCGCAATATTCACTTAATTTAAACAGATATAATTTATTACTAATTTACAAGTAATTCAAGATTAATGTTAAATTGACTTGACGTGTCGCCAGTTAAGCAAATATAATTCTTATTGCTAAATTAAGGGATAGTAGTCATGGCTTTATACTATCTGCCATCATTTCTTGCTTTAGAGAAAATGAATTACTCCTTTCATTTCTTTTCTCATATAAGAGTTCAAAATTTATAGTGAATTATTATTCCATTCATTACATTACATATCTCTTTTGTGAAGGAAAAAACATTTCATTAACTTAATTATTTGGATATCGTTGCTTCAATCAAATATATTCATCGATTCATCTTCACATGAACCTTTATCATGTCTCTACAACTTCAGACAGACGACTACAACAACTTCACCACCCGATCATGATCTTACCGGCACCTCCGTGGAGCTGTTGCTAGGCTCTCCAATTTCTAAATTTTAGTGTATTAAAGTTGAAGCTATCTCAGTGGATCGTACCAGTAAGACTACTCAAAAGAAAGTCGTGAAGAAACTTATAAACTCATCTTTTTCTGAACCTCGTGCACCGAGCTGAATGAACTTTCTAGAAGTGGTCGTCCAGGTAGAAAACCGGGCGACAGTGCTGTCTATCTGAAGGAGAGTTTCCTACATGCACTGCCAGGACGATACGGCCTTGTGATCCGAATTGCCCCGTTCAGCACAAAGGTTATCGCGGCGCATACCTTCTTTGCCCGCAATAAGTCCTTCGGGAGGCCCTCTACCGTAGAGGTTCATATAAACGGGAAATTTATTCAGCGCTTGACTCCACAGACGTTCATACATTTCCCAAAGATCATCCTTGACGATGGTTTTACTGATGGAGAGGGATCAATCATCCGTGTGATTCATCCCTAAAGACCTCTTGAGCTCTCTCGTCTAAGGTATGAAAAATATAAAAAAGTTTTATTGGTATATATATATATATCATAATAAATCACATTTCTATTTTGAAAGGGTAAAGGGTCAAATGTATACTAGGGGTGGCTCTACAGCTGAAAGAAAAGGCAGTTGCCCTTAGGTTTCTTGGCCTATTTTTTTCTTTGAATTTTTTTAAAATTAAATTAAAAATACTTAAGTTAGATTATTTCTATAGTATATATAATATAAAATAAAAGGTACTATCATTTTCATGTTGATAACTTAATTTATTCATCTTGTTTATGATTAGGGCCTTCAACTTTCTTGCTATGGGATTCAAAGAAAGAAAGGAGGTGTGGATTGTGAAGAAATAAGGACTCAGTCAGATGCATGGATAATACTGCAGGCTGCGGCTGAAAAATTAAACAACATTTTGACATTTCTGTGCGTTATTTTTCTTAATTATTGTTATGGAGGATGTGTGCGGTTCTTTTTAATTTCTTCATTTGTTTTCCTCCTGCGTGTACTTTTATTTTTAATAAGGGGATAACACACAAATACCCCTAAACTATGATCGAAATTCCAGAGACACACCTTAACTAAACTAAGGTCTTATTACCCCCTAAACTTTTTTTTTTTGTAATTTTGTACACCTTTTGTCTTACGTGGCACACTCCGTGACTCCATGCAATTGAGGCGTGTGGGAGATATTTGGATGCCACGTAAACCAAAAAGGTGCACAAAATTACAAAAAAAATGGGTTCAAGGGGCAATAGGATTTTAGTTTAGTTAAGGTATGTCTCTGGAATTTCGGTCACAGTCTAGGGTGGTACTTGTATCTTTTCCTTTCATAAAATAAATAATAAAGAATACAGGTGGTTTTGTTTTGTTTTGTTTTGTTTTATTGTCATAAGTCTTGGATTTTTACTTTTAAAGATACTATAGTTTTTTTTGTTTTTTTTTTTTGAATTTCTGATTATTATAACTTTTGTATTTTATTTGGGATGGAATTAGTCATTATTGACTCTTGCAAGAATGAAAGTTGCTATTTATTCAACAACTTCCTGAAGGTGCAAAGAGACATTTCCTCATGGATAAGAGACAGATCCCAATTATTAGATTGAAATTTGACAAAGCAAATGTTCATGTTAGTTAGGCAGTTAGGCTAATTGAATGAAAGTAGATTTTATGTTACTTACACGCTCTTCTAGAGTTGTTCTTAAAGTATCCTTTGGAAAAAAAAAACTTTTGGACAAAAGGATACAAGTTTAATATTAGACCTACAATCAAAGAAAGTTTTCATTTCAAGATTTATGAAAACTATTCCCAACATCCTTTCTTCCTATTGAGAGTGTTGTTTTTGTGAAATTTAATTCTGATAAGGATAAATTTCACTCTCACTTTATAGAGACAGAGACAAACTATAACAATATTAATATTTGTAATAGTCCAATTTATGATTATCAGAATTCTTATCTAAATAATAATAACACGGAGAATCTAGAAAATTTTAAATTGCAACTGCTTGATAAAAAGAATGAAAATCAAGACCTCATTTCCAACATGCCAATATTGGCACTAATAATACGTAAATATAACTCGTTGTTCAAACAACTATTCAGAGTTCTTAGAGCTCCTCGTAAGGCTTGGCTTTTTATCACAATCCGAATATCTCAATAATTTATAACTAGCTAGCGGAAACTAAAAAAATAATACAAGGCAGAAAGTCGAAGCATATGCCCAACAAACTAGATCAAGGTGTTTCCGCAATACCACTTGTAGAGGGTTTGAGCTAACAACTTATTATCTGCTCACTATTAATACACACTTAAAGATGTATAATACATATGTATATCAGTGTATAGACCCAGTATATCTATACACTTTCCTCAATACTCCTTTCAAACTTGGTACTGCAAAGAATGTCAGAAAAACCAAGTTTGGACATAATATATTCATATTATCTTATTTTTTTCTAGTTTTATATTAAAATTATTGGGGGAGTCAGTTTCATACCTAAACTATAACTCATTAGTTTGAGAAACACATCTCAATGGTGTGTGTGATATATACTGTCTCTTTTATTTGACGTGTTTCCACTTAAGAAAATATGATTTTCATTTGATAACTTCAGGTAATGTTGTTTGGATCCGGCTCCTCTCCATTTTCTCCAAGTTCCTACTTAGAAGTATGACACTTGTATTATTTAAATATCAATGGTGCATATTTTTAAGTAATCAAATTACCTTAATCATGATTAAAAGGATATATATTACCATTTAAATCTATCTAATTATTGTTATAAAAAAACCATCTCACAATTTTTTTGCACCACAGTTCAAATCATTTTTGTTATCTATAGTTTTTCCATTCACCAAAGAAAAATGTTTCTTCATAGACTAAATTTCTGTCAATTTAAAATATATATTTAAATAAGCTACTTTATGAAGAAAAGTATTGTAAATCATAAAATAGAATTTTTAGCATTCAAATATTACATAAAAAGTATTTGAAAATTACTTTGCCATAAAATATCTAAGAAAACTAAAAGCCAGACAAACTTTTCCAAAAAATAGATATAATTTATTTATTTTTTAAAAATGTATATATTTTTTTATCGTGACTCAAGTTGTTAAACTATAGAAGTACTCTTTTTATATCAAAAGCTTAATGCTATTTAATTGAAGTAAATCCATTTTTTTCTCAAAAAATTGGAAAACGAATATTTTCTTACTAAAGTTGAGAATCTTAAATATCTTTTTTAATCATGGTTAATTAGTATATTTTTTTTATTAAGAAGACTAATTAATCTAGACCTTTAATATTTAAGTAATATAGGTGTCATACATCTAAGTAAGAACTTAGAGAAAATGTAGAGAAGCCGGATTCATGTTATTTACTCCAATAAAGACATATGACGTATAATATCAAAATAAAATACAGTTGGCAGTAATTGGGACTGAATTACGCAAAGTTGTCTTGATTACATTTGTATAATTTTAGGGAAAAGGCATAAATTGCCCCTTAAACTTGTCCTGAAAAGTCAGTTACACGCTTAAACTAATGTGACGACCTATTACACACCTTTACTATTTAAAAATGAATTTAATATCACCCTGAGACGTGTAACACCACTCTCACAGCATGTAGTGTATTACACGCGCTGCCACATCATCACCACGTCAAATTTTATAATTTCTTATATTCTTTTTGTTTTCTTTTATTTATTAATTAACTTTCTTTTTGTTAACTCTATTTTACACTAATTAATCTCCAATTAATAATTAAAATTTCTAATAGTTATATCTCCTTTATCACTAAATCCCACCCACTTTATCTCTAATCTCTTCGGAGAAATCATTCATTTGAATTTATACAAGAATTTTCTTTGTCTTCTCCGGCAAAGAACAACCAACCCATCACCACCATAAGTCCACCTCCACAACGCCATTTATTCTTCTTTTTCGACGAACCATCAGCCACCACAAAACAGCCACTCAAAATCCAAATCAATCACCAACAAACACCAAACCAGACCCCCTTACCTTATCCCTTTGCGATTTTATTCTTTTGATTTGTTTTACAGGTGTGTCGGTAAGCTCAAAGCTTCAACCATGGCTTCGATGAAGTTCCAAAGATCTCCACACTTTCAAATCCGAATAACCAACAAATAATCACAACCAACAACACCACTACTAAAGTCACGTCATTGTGAATCTTTGAGGTTGTGATGAAATATAAAAAATTTTGATGAAAATTAAAGAATGATGAAGAAGAGGGTAATGGATGGGGATAGAAGATTTTGATTTTTTAATTCTTTTTCTAAAGGGTAATGGGAGGGGAAGGAAGATTTTAACTTTTAATTATTTTTTTTAACTTTAACTTTTTCTGATGCGCCAGTTTTTTTTTTTTTTTTGCCACGTCAATTTTAGGGAGTAAATAAATTTACTTTTAAGTAGTAAAGGTGTGTAATAGATCGTCAGGATAGTTTAAGTGTGTAACTGACTTTTCAAGACAAGTTCAAGGGAAAATCTATGCCTTTTCCCTATAATTTTATTGTAAACTTTCATGTGAGGAATATCCCAATGATGTGATATATATGACTTCATTATCCTTCATATTTAATTAAATTTTCACGATTGCCTTATATATACTGTGCCCTGAAAATATATATTATTTCATTTCTTATACAAGGACACATCGTGGTTCCATTCATCTCCGGTCCGCTCAGCCTATTTCGTCTCAATTCATCATATTCAAGCTATTTCAAGTAAGTTGTTGTGGCAAAAAAGATTTTTATTAAGTTTATATATTGTTGCTTCAATTAAAAGTTTATCTTGTACCAAAACTCATTCAATTAACCTCTCATGAACAAAAAAAAAAGGGGCCTTGTCCTGCAACATCAAACAGACAACTACGACTTCAACACCCTACCGGCACCACCGTGGAGTTGTTAATACTAGGCTCTCCAACCTATCGACATCTTGATCTTGAATTTCTAAATTGCTTAAAAAGTGTACTTCTATCTCAGTGGATCGGTCAAGTAAGCTTAAGACTACATACAATAAATCCAATCTTTTTCTGAATCCTACACTAGTAGAAGCTAAGTGCATCAAGCTGTATATATTTTCTAGAGACAAGACCCTAGTGATAAACATGATGAATCTTCTGGAGGTGATCGTTCAAGTAGAAAATAGGGGGGAAATCCCGTCTATCTGCAAGAGAGTTTCCTATATTTTTGCACTGCCAGGACGATACGGACTTGTGATCAGAGTAGATCCCCTTCAGCACAAAGGTTATCGCGGCGAGTACATTCCTTACCCGCAACAAGTCCTTCGGGAGGCCCTCTACCGTAGAGGTCCATATAAATGGGAAATTAATTCAGCGCATGACGCTACAGACCTGAGAGTAATTGGAAAGGGGGACACTCCCAAAACTTAATTTGAGAAATATCCTATCTTGTATGAATTCGATCATGCTTTATTTTGATCGAGTCCTTTTTTTTCTTAAATCATTGTTATGGAGGATGTGTATCTTTGTCTATTTTCCTCCCCTGCGTGTATTTTTATTTTTAATGATACTGGTGATTTTATTTTTATTTCTGATTGTCATAAATCTTGTATTTTTATTTTTAAAAGATACTAGTAGTTTGTTTTGAACTTTAATTTTAATTGAAATAAATCTTGACGTGTTTCCATTTGGGATGAGGCTCCTCTCTATTACTCATCCTCTCCATTTTTCAGTACCTACTTAAATAACAACCACATGTTATAATTAAGAATAATGATTGAAATTTAATTATCTAAATTAAGGTCTAACCATGATTAGAATAACAATAATTTCTTTCTTTACTTCTAAATTTTTTTTATCAAACCCACTATTCTAACTAAAAAAAATAATCTCATTAATTTACTTCGAAAATTAGCTATTTTCCATTTGATTAACGAGTTCATCTTTTTTTGTAAAAGAATATTTTCTTTTGTCTTTTTTTTTTTTTGGTCATGTAGTAATGTTAAGAAAATTTAAAAGAATATTTGCAAATTTTAAATTAAAAAGAAACTGCATGATGTTAATTTATTTTTTCTCCAAAGAATTTTAGAAAGAGAATTTTCGTAACAAAAAAAAGAAAAAAAAATGTTTTTTTAAAAGAGCTGGTAGTAAATAGGAACAGTGAGAAATTATAAATATATTAATGAATGAGAATTTTTATCTAGAATTATGAAATTGATATTTTTTTTTAAAGTAAATAAAGAAATTATTTGCTATTATAATCATGGTTAGACCTTAATTTAAGTAATTAAATCTCAGTTTTTTATTCTTGATTATGGCATGTGATTATTATCTAAGTAGGTACTATTTGGGATGTAATTAGTCATTATGAGTGTATGACTCTTGCAGGAATAAAAGTTGCTATTTATTTGGGATTGCAAGAATGAAAGTTGCTATTTATTTGAGATGGAATTAGTCATTACCCCTCTTATAGGAATGAAAGTTGCTATTTATTTGGGATGGAATTAGTCATTATTACGATTTTTGCAGGATTGAAAGTTGTTATTTATTTGGAATGGAATTAGTCATTACGACTCTTGCAGGAATGAAAGTTGTTATTTATTTGGGATGAAATTAGTCATTACGACTCTTGCAAAAATGAAAGTTGTTATTTATTTGGAATGAAATTAGTCATTACGATTCTTGCAAAAATGAAAGTTGCTATTTACTTTTTGGGATAAAATTTGTCAATATGACTCTTGCAAAACTGAAAGTTGCTATTTATTTACTATTTGGATATAATTAGTCATTATGACTCTTGCAAGAATGAAAGTTGTTATTTATTTGGGATGAATTAAGTTATTACGATTCTTGTTGGAATGAAAGTTGTTATTTATTTGGGATGGAATCAGGGGTGTAGCTAGATGTACCGCAGGGTACTGTCCAGTTGGACACCCTTCGTCAGAAAATTATGTTGTATATATATGTCAAATTCTACATTTAAAGGATATATATTTAAGGGAAAAGGGTCAAAAATGCCCTCCGTTACCGTCAATACTTTGGTTCAAAAATGCCCTTATAGTTACAAAATGGGTCAAAATGCCCTTTTCCGAATAAATATTTTTTTTGTTCTTTTTAAACATATCTTCTTCCTAATTAAAATATTATTAAAGAACATTATTCTTGTTTTCTTTCTTCTAAAATCACTTTAACAAATAAAAATCTAGGAAATATATTTTCTTCTTAATCTCATTTTATTAATTAAAATAGAATAACTTCATCTACCCTTTCGACAGATAATATATGTCATATATATAAGGTCATAGTAGATCCATCAGTAATTTATATTTATATAACGATAAAAAATAATGATAATAAAATAAGAAATATTTTCATTTTTTTTTTTTTTTCTGAATTGAAGTAAGATAAACATTTGTTAATTTAAAAAAATATTATTAGAAAAAAAATGTATCAAAAAGAAAATAATAATATATTTATTTGGAAAATGAGCATTTTTTACCCATAAAATAGCAATAAGGGCATTTTTGGACCAAAGTATTGACGGTAAGGGCATTTTTTGACCAAACTACAAACGGAGGGCATTTTTGTTCCTTTCGCATAATTTAAGGGCATTTTTGAACCAAAGTATTAACAGTAAAGACATATTTGAGCCAAACTATAAACGAAGGGCTTATAGATTTTGTGGGTGTATACACTGATCATATACAATTGTATGTAGGGTGATAAATATAGGACATACGCCCAAACATACACAATGTTATGAAGTGTGTGTCATATGTATTCTACTATATGTATAATTCTACACATAATATAAAATGACTTATACATGAGATACAAGATCCATATATGTATCACTTGTATGTCACTTACATTATTGATTTTGCTTTTCTTTTTTATTTGCACATACAATGAAATCACCATTAAAAATGAATTACATAAGAATGAGATTACGTACGTATTATTCACTTTGTACCTCCAAAAAAAGCTCAATATATTATATTGAAAAAGTGGTGATTGCTTCTTTGATTTGGTGTAGTTATGGATGAAATATTGATAGCAAATCGAATCTTATCTTCTTAAGTGGCAACACGTCAAGTCCATGCAATAATTTGTCAACAAATAAGAAACTCTAATTCACATAGTCTCATCATATAAACCAACGTACGTAAGTTGGTTAAGAAAAAGTTGTTCCGAGCAGATTAATTATTTTGGGATTAGTTGTTTGAAATTAGCATCAGACTAATTTTAACATAGATAAAAATAATAGTATTACAATTCCGAAATAAGTGATGTGATTTTATCCCAACTAAATTCATTCTAAAACTAATCTCGAAATTAGTTATTCCTTATCCTTCCTACCAAACAATCCCTCAGAGTGTTATATCACACATTTAATTATGTCTTCTGCAAGCCAATTTTGCTACTATGGATGCAAGGATCCTATATTCAGATTCTATTTGACCTCCTAGACACAGTGGATTACTTCTTTGATTTCCATCATTTGTATGAGAGTGCTTTGATTGTTGTAAGAAATGAACCAGAGTCTGCACACTATAGGCTATGTCTGGTTATGGTTAGATATATTAGCTTGCCCATATGCACCCTGATAAGCTAGAATTTCATCATTGTGATTTGTTGCTTCTTTCATATGTTGGATTGATTATTATCAAGAAGTTATTGATCTGGAATCACCTTCAATATGATAATCAAGACCAGGGAATAATTGTGTCTTCTACAACAATAAATTGGAGGATGCAAGTTTCACAGGCAGTTGATGGGCAAGGTTTGGAGAGGGAAAAGCAATAGCAAAAGAATTATGTGTAGTAAAGGAGTCACCTTTAATTCATTGTTGTCAAAGTTGTATGCGTTGGAAATTTTTTGGGTTGTTTTAACCTCTTAGGGATCTGACACCATGTAAAATCATTTTTCATTATATCATCATGTGATGTACACAAGTTAATATATATATATATAGCATCTAACTTAGAGTCCTACCGTTACACATGTACAATAACAAAGACAATTCAAACTAAGAGATAAGAGACTAAATCTAGTTGGACTATAGCTGTTGCAAACATCATTCGTCTTCATTTATTAATTACTAGTACAATCTATTTTGATCTAATCCGTCCATTTTACACCCCTTAAGCAGTGGCGGCGGAGCCAGAATTTTTAATAAGGGGGTTCAAAATCTGAGAAGTAAACACACGAACTAGTGGAAGGGGCTTCGACATCTATTATACATACCTAAAAAATAATTTTAACCATGTATAAATAGTAATATTTTCCGCCCCTGCCCTTAAGATGAAGTAAATTACTCAGTTTCAAAAATAAGTGGTGTTTTTAGTTTCGGTACACCATACACCCCTCAAGAAACTACTCATTCCTAAAAAATAGTAGGAGTGTTTTTACTAACTTACCCCTGATAAAAAAAAAATATAATTAATGGTTCTTGATTATATAAACAAACATAATTTTGGATGAATAAAATCGATTCCTTCTTGAAACTCTAAAACACTACTTATTTGAAATAAAATAAATAAGCTAAATCATCACTTATTTTTAAATTGATAGAATGTCTGTTTTTTTTTTGCTTATACGAACCCGAAAATAATGTAGGTCTCGATTTAATTAACACTACATGTTTTTTCACAACCTGTAGCAAGCTGAACTCATGGAGACTTGGTCTTCTCTTTTCTAAAAATATTCTCATAATCCAATTTTATTGGTGCACTCTTTTTGACATGCTTTGATGTTGACAGTTCACAACAAAGAATTAGTAGTACTAAATAAACTATGGATATAATATTAGTATACTTCAACTATCACTATTCTACAAACAATTCTAAGTGATGGGCACGTTTCTTTTCAATAATATTGCTGAAGAATTAATGAGGACCTAATTAATTGCTCCAATCTTATTTGAAAAATATTAATTAATCAAGATGAAAGTGAAAAATTTTCAAACAAATCAAAACAAGAGAGGAATTGAATCCCTAAAATTTGATAAATTTCAATTTTAGTGCTTATTGATTAAGAATATCTTTCATTTACTTGAAAAATTAATGTTTAATTGTGCAATTTTGATCTGTTTTCTTATAATATTAAAAAAAAATAGAATTATTAACCACTCCACCATTCAGTTATCAGTGTTATGCTAAGCTGATATTTATTACTCCATATTTTAGGTTAATACAACAACAACAACATATTGAGTATAATAACAAGTGAGGTTTAGAAAAAAATAGAATGTACGCTGATTTAACTCTACATCTAAAAATATTCCAAACATAACATATTTTCAACCTAAAAGGACGGAAGGCTAACTATGTTGAGTCATATATCGCAAGGATCAAAATTAAAAGTTATGAAATATTGAGGGACCAAAAGTACTAGTCTCCCTACTCTATATATATACCATATGGAATAGCACTTCATTTCAATACAATGGATCATATTGGTAGGGGAAGAAATGCAAGAGAAGCTACTAATCAAGGTCAAAACCAAGCACCAAATACAATTGACAACAATTCAAGAAGGCAATCTATGCAAGAAGCAATGGAAAAACTTGCTGACAAGTACAAAGAACGACTTCAGCATCTTCAAAACACTATTTTTCAACTTGCAAATTATTATTTTGTGTTCCAAGGTGTTATTTTAGGTTCAATATCCCATTCTTCATCCCTCAATTGTTCCAATAGATGGTTCCTTTTTAGCCTCTCCCTATTTGCTGCCATTATCAATCTTTATGCAATATTTTCCATGGGGAGAAAGTATATAGTCACTTTAAGACATTATGATATAGCTTGGAAAGACTATAATGATCTAATGTTTGAGTTATCCTCTAGACACCAATTACCAAATGAACCTACACAAATTGGAACATCACTTATTCATCTTATAAGAAATTCCCCATTATTAAATCATTGGATTGAGCTAACCCCTCGAAATCGATCAAATGAGCAAAGAGTACAAAATTCATACGTGTCATCATCAAATTTAAGTTCTGGATCCATCTCTATCCAAACTCCGCAACCGGCACGGTCTTCTCCACATCAACGTGTAGGTGATCAAGTGATCACTAATGAAGATCAAGTACATTTGAATCAACAATGGGAAGATCTTTATACAAAAATTAAGCGTGGCATTTGTTTGACTATTTGCTTAGTTCTACTTGGAGCTTTTGCGGGCATTATATTGCATGGATGTTGGAGTATTTTGTGCAAAAATGATGATAAATGCAGCCTTAGTCAATCAAATTCTAATTGTATTAAACTTTGTGATATTTCAAAGTGTATGACGGTTTGTAGTGAATTCTGAATTTACCAAGTCATTTGGGAGCATAAATTATACTCTCTTTGTCCGAATTTATGTGGCACCTTTCAGATTTCGAGATTCAAACAAATCTTTCTTTGACAGTAAATTTTTCATATATATATCTTTTAATTATTTTGAATTGTCAATTATTGTAACTTATAGTACTTATACATAGTTTTAAAATATATAAATTTCATTTCAAAAAAATTGAAAATTTCATGTGCAAATTCCCGGTCAACCTTAAACTGTTTGACGTTCGAAAAACGAAAAGTGTCACGAGTACTGTATTACCATTATCTGTATGAATAGTTTATGATAAATGTATCTGATTTATTCCTAATTTGATTTACTGTATTAATTAGTTTAGATTGGATCGAAGCGGTGCGAGATTTTCGAACTTCGAATGGGGTGGGTTATATATGATTATTTCTATTTCAACAATAATTGTGGAAGAGAATATTTTTAGGGTTCATTTGGGTTGGTAGGAATATAATATACTAGGAGAATATATTTCTAAATAGAAAAAATAGGGAGGGTTTGGTTTAGGGTCCATATGGAATTCTTTTTAGGGAAAATTATGAGGATAAGCAAACATATATTAGTTAATTAGCTAACATAGCTATAGTTTGAATTCATTATGGCTCGCAGTTTAATTTTCGTCGCTTCTCTCCTCTTTTATTCATATACAAATACAAATTATACATATAAATATACAATTATATGACAGATATACAAATACAATTGGTCTCTCTCCACTCTCTGCCCTTTCTCGCTCGATCGCTTCTCTCCTCTCTCTGCCAATATCTCTTACCTCTTTCCTCTCTCTCTCAATCTCGCTCACCAGATATACAAATACAGATGTATACCAATTACACATATACAATTTATCTGATAGATATACATATACAGTTCACCTCTCTCCACTCGCTATCCTCTCTCGCTCGCCTCACTCCTCCCTCTCCTAATCTCGCGCTCACCAGATATACAAATACATATGTATACCAGTTACATATATACAATTATTTTGATAGATATACATATACAATTCGATAGATATACATATACAATTCGCCTCTCTCCACTTTCTACCCTCTCTCGCTCGCCTCTCTCCTCCCTCTCTTAATCTCGTTCACCTCTCTCCTCCCTCTAACATGTAGCTACGAATCATAATTAATAAACTATAGTTATGGAGCATAATTAAGCTATTTTTGAATGACTATATGAAAAAATCCTCTTCTTTTTATGGATTGGAGTATACTCTAAAATGTAAATTTTAAAATATTGCTAAAAAAATGTAATTTTCCCTTGAAAGTTGTATAGTTGTGTAATTTTTGAGATGATGGATGCTTTTATCTGTTTCTATTTATTGAAGGTCTGAATTCAAATAATTTTATATTTAGTTCAAATAAATTTATTTATTTATCAATTATAATCACTTTTTTGTTTTTTGTTAGGATGAATAATCATTTACAACATTGTGTAGATTTTTAAGATCATCTTCATCGTTATTACTTTCACAATACATCTTGCTTTAGAGCGAGTTTGTTGAATGATGGAAATCATCTCAAGATGAGTTGAAGAAAGGATAGTTTAGTATTTAAGTAAATTAGATATTTTGTATAAAGTTTGTTACAAATCTGTTAGAGGTAGTTAGGAGGTTACGTCAGTAGTTGATTAGTTGACTAACTATAAATTGTACACTGTACTCTATAATTCTGGAACATGAGAAATACAACAGGGCTTCCAGAGAATTCTTTCTTCTTCCTCTAGAATTGCTCATAGCTGTAGTTGCTTCCGAGCTTAGTAGATTCATCCATGGCTGCTAACATGGTATCAAAGCCTTCATAGTCGATCTGAAGTGCTAGAAAAGCAGTCAATCTAAGTAGAACTCTCAGTGTATTTCTTTCTGTCCCAGTTTTTTTTTTCTTTTTCTCTTCAGTCGAAATAGATTTCTCAGATTCCTCACTCGAAGCAGATTTCTCAGTTGTTTTTCTTTTCAACAAAAGGAAAAAAAAATGGCAATTGATGACCAATCCAACACTGGCAGAGTTGAAGCACCACTAGTGATTCCCACATTTCCCACTATAGATCACAATCACCCCTTATTCTTGCAACCAACAGATACTCCAAGTAGTTCTCTCATCTTGCTTCAACTCACAGGATCTGATAACTATGCGTTATGGAGTAGATCTATGAGAATTGGTCTTATAAGCAAGAGTAAATTGGGATTTGTTGATGGCCGGTTTCCTAAATCTCAGTTTGCACCAATGTTTCATGATCAGTGGGAGAAAGTGAATGCAGTGGTATTATCATGGATCATGAATTCAGTTAGACCAGGGTTGTTGAGTAGTGTAGTCTATGCTTCAAACGCGAGTAAAGTTTGGGAGGATCTAAAGGAGAGGTTCAACAAGGTGAATGGTTCAAGAGTTATGTTTCTGCATATGGAGATTCATACTCTCACTCAAGGAACTGTATCAATAGCTGATTACTTCTCCAAACTGCGTGATCTTTGGGATGAATTTGATGCTATTATGCCCTGTCCAGGTTGTGCCTGTCCGGAATCTCAAAGCTATCTTCAACACTTTGAATATCAGAGACTTCTGCAATTTTTAATGGGGCTCAATGAATCCTATTCCCAATCTAGAAGTCAAATCATGATGATGAGCCCGACTCCAAGTGTTAATAGAGCCTACTCCATGCTAGTTGATCAAGAAAGTCAAAGAACTTTAGCTAATCTTACTCAGGGTCTTCATATCAATGATTCCAGTGATGGTGCTGCTTTGATGAGTCATACTAGAGCAAGCACAAGTGGTAATGCTGCACTACTTGGTCACACTAGGTTTCAGAACTCTGATTCTGGTGGAAACTCAAAGGGGAAGAAACCTCAAGTTATTTGTGAGGTATGTGGTTTCAAAGGACATACGAAGGAGACTTGCTACATAATTATTGGGTATCCACCTGATTATAAGGGTAAAAAGAAGGGAGTGCCAGTTCAGTTCAATCCCAGCTATGCCGGTAACATTAATTCCTATGCAAATCATGCTAATGTGATACCTACAGGCACAGGAGGAAGTTCATTTGGCTACTGGCCTCAACAGATAGGACATCAAACCCCCATACAACACTATGCAGCTCATGGTTACTCACTTGCATTTCAGATGCACGCTCAGCATCCACTGCCAGCTCAGTACCAAAGAGCAGCTCCTCAGATCCAGCAGTGTGCTCTGCATCAGCATAGAGGGGATTCTCAGCTCCAACCTTAAGCCAGACCTTACTTCACCCCTGATCAATATCAACAAGTGGTTCATATGCTTGATCAAGGAACTCCTGATGGATCCTCATCTAGCAAAACTACCGCAGGTAATGTGCTTTTCCTAATATCCAGTTACATGAATCAAAACTGGATAGTAGATACTGGTGCCTCAAATCATATGACTTACAATAGAAGTATGTTGAAGAATAGTCAATTACTTTCACAGAATGACATGCATCAAGTACAATTACCCACAGGGGATGTAGTTTCAATTTCTCACAAAG
Source organism: Solanum commersonii (assembly GCA_029007595.1). Taxonomy (NCBI): domain Eukaryota; kingdom Viridiplantae; phylum Streptophyta; class Magnoliopsida; order Solanales; family Solanaceae; genus Solanum; species Solanum commersonii. The sequence continues at coordinate 473,295 of JAJTWQ010000011.1, forward strand.
GATCATCAACTGTGTTTAAAGATCAGGAGATCAGCAATATGTTGTTTCTACTTGACTTTAGATATAATCTTCTCTTAGTATCTCAACTAACAAAGGAATTTCAGTGTTCAACAATTTTTTTTCCTGACTTTTGCCTCTTTCAGGACCTCTCCACTGGACAGGTGAAGGGGATTGGTAGGGAGCAACATAGTCTCTATATGTTACAAGGAAGGTCCTGTTCCACCACCATTCCCCAAAATGTTGTGAACACTGTTAGTCAAGTCTCTGATAGCTCTCATCTGTGGCATCTTCGATTGGGTCATGCTCCAGTGGAAGTTCTTAACAAAATTGGTTCTCTCCCTCATCTCAATAAACCTGCTAAGCCTCATCATTGTACTGTTTGTCCATTAGCTAAACAGGGTAAACTTCTTTTTCCAATTAGTCGTAGTAGCTCTCATTCTGTATTTCAACTAGTACCTTTGTGATGTATGGGGACCATATAGGGTTCCCACTTATGATGCTAAGAGATACTTTGTCACTCTAGTGAATGATTACTCTAGATTTACCTGGTTGTTTCTGATAAATTCTAAGTCTGATACTATTGTCGTCCTGAAAGACTTTATCAATAAAGTGCATAATGTGTTTTCTTCTACTATTAAAACTCTTCGCACTGACAATGGCTGTGAATTCATCAATCATTTATTTCAAAGTATGTTATCTGAGTTTGGCATTCAGCATCAAACATCTTGTGTGTACACCCCTCAACAAAATGGAGTGGTTGAACGACGACATAGGACTATACTTGAGATGGCCAGGTCTATCAGATTTCAGTCTGCAATGCCTTTGCACTTACGGGGAGAATGTGTCGACCTTTGTTGTGTATCTACTAAACAGGCTTCCATCCAGAGTGATTGGGAACAAAACTCCTTATGAACTATTATATCAGGATCCTCCAACTGTAAACCATTTGAAGGTCTTTGGATGTTTATGCTATGCCAGCAATCCCAGGGTTCTTGATAAGTTTGCTACTAGAACCATCCTGGCTGTTCTCATGGGCTACTCACAGTCACAAAAGGGATATAAACTATATGATCTAGCCACTAAATCATTCTTTGTAAGCAGAAATGTAGTGTTCAAAGAAGATGTTTTTCCTTTCAAACACTTGCAGAGTTCAATATCTCCTGTTTTTCCTGTCTTAGATATTTTGTCTCCTGAGAATCATCATCTTACTGTTACTAGCCCTGAACAAGCTTCTACACAGGATGTGGTTGATCTCACATTTCCTGATCCCAGTTCTTCTCCACAAACACCAGTCCTTCCTCCCATCAGGAAATCTACAATATATCCACAAACACCAGTTCATATATCAAATGGATGTTCCCAATGCTTTCTTAAATGGTGATCTAATGGAAGAGGTTTATATGAAGCTCTCTGAAGGGTTTGCTAGACAGGGAGGCTCTTCCAAGGTCTGCAAACTTCAGAGGTCTCTCTATGGCCTAACGCAGGCTCCAAGACAGTGGAATAAAAAATTGACTGAAGCACTGGAAGTATTGGGATTCACATAGAGCCATTTTGACTACTCACTATTCACCAAGAAAGATGGAGGTGATATCACAGTAGTACTTGTGTATGTTGATGATGTCATAGTCACAGGAAGTAATCACAACATCATCAAACAAACAAGGACTGAACTGCAGACTAAGTTCAAAATGAAAGATCTTAGTGAATTGAAGTTCTTTCTGGGCATTGAAGTAGCTAGATCAAAGAAAGGGATAGTCATGTCACAAAGAAAATATGCTCTAGAACTTATTGAAGAAGCAGGACTGAGTGGTTCTAAACCAGCTGGAACTCCTCTAGAACTAAACTTGAAGCTAACTTCTAAAGAATATGATCAGTTCATCAAAGGAGAAGACACAAACTCATTGCTCAAGGATCCAGGTCCCTATCAGAGATTAGTAGGGAGGCTGTTATATCTAACTATGACAAGACCTGACCTATCATTCACAGTTCAAGTACTGAGTCAGTTTATGCACAATCCAAAAACCTCACACATGGAAGCAGCCTTAAGAGCTGTGCGGTACATCAAAGGAGCACCTGGCCTTGGACTGTTTATGCCAGCAGAATCCACAAACAAACTATCCATCTATTGTGACTCAGACTGGGGAGCATGTCTACAGACCAGGAGGTTAGTCACAGGTTACATAGTTAAGTTTGGAGAAGCTCTAATTTCTTGGAAATCAAAGAAACAAGACACAGTTTCAAGAAGTTCTGCAGAAGCTGAATTCAGAAGCATGGCCTCAGCAACTGCAGAAATCATCTGGCTGACTGGTCTACTAAAGGAACTAGATGTTGAAGTCCAAGTTCCTACTCAGCTGATGTGTGACACTGCAAATCCAATATTTCATGAGAGAACTAAACATATAGATATAGACTGTCATTTTGTGAGACAGAGAATTCTGCAGGGAATGATCAGAACCAACCATGTTCCTACTAAAGAGCAACTAGCTGATATTTTGACGAAAAGTTTGGGAAAGGCACAGCATGAGTACTTACTTAGTCGACTTGGAATGAAAGACCTATTTGCTCCATCAGCTTGAGGAGGGGTGTTGAATGATGGAAATCATCTCAAGCTGAGTTGAAGAAAGGATAGTTTAGTATTTAAGTAAATTAGATATTTTGTATAAAGTTTATTACAAATCTGTTAGAGGTAGTTAGGAGGTTACGTCAGTAGTTGATTAGTTGACTAACTATAAATTGTACACTGTACTCTATAATTCTGGAACATGAGAAACACAACAGGGCTTCCAGAGAATTCTTTCTTCTTCCTCTAGAATTGCTCATAGCTGTAGTTGCTTCCGAGCTTAGTAGATTCATCCATGGCTGCTAACTTGAGTCATATATCACAAGGAGCAAAATAATAATTTGAAAGTTAAATATTTAAGAAAGCTCACAATACTGGTAAGCAATATGTCATAATAGTAAAAAAAAAAACTAATCCTATCACTGCATTCATTCATTTTCAAATCATAAAACTACTAATCCTAATACTGCATTTATTTTCAATAACTGTCCACCTATTATATGATGGGAGATATGAAAAACAAGATACAATAATTAGTATGGAGTAGAAAAAATATCACTCTATACATCAAAGTCTAAATTGCATATGCTAATTAGGAATAAACACTAATCATAAACTTGAGGTTTTTTTGTCACCCTTAATTCATTCACCCCTGTTGTTTGATTAGTTGAAGTAAACTACTCCCTCGGTTACAAAAGTGTTGTTTTAGCTTGGATACACCCCATAAAAAATAATTCATTCTCAAAAAAGTAAGAAGTGTTTTTGTTAACTAATTCGTAATCAAAGAAAAGCTAATTAATGGTTCTTGATCATGTAAACAAGAATAATTTCTTTTTGAAACCCTAAACACTACTCATATTGAAACAAAATAAACAAACTAAAGCACCAAGTATTTTAAAAAGGATAGAGTATATATCTACTTTTTTGCCTTTTAGAAACCCAAAAATAATGTAGGAATTTAATTATTCTAGTAACACGTTAGGTTTCGACTAAATTAATACAGGTTTTTTCTCAGAACCTAGTTGAACTCTTGGAGACTCTGTATTTATATATATATATATATATATATATATATATATTATTGGTGAAGGAACTTGTTTTGACATTCCTTTGATGTTGAATCTTCACAACAAAGAATTAGTAATGCTAACTACCAAGTAATCGGGGGATATAATTATATTAGTTGAGAATATATTTCAACTACCACTATTGTACAAACAATTCTAAATGATGGGCAAGTTTCTTTTCAATATTGCTCAAGAATGAGGACCTAATTCCTCCAACTTATTTTAATGATGATTAATTAATAATTAATCAAGATGAAGGTGAAGTATTTCATAATAATTAAAAGAAGAGCGGAATTAAATCCCTAAAATTTGATAAATTTCAATTTTAGTCCTTATCTAATTAAGAATATATCCAACTTTCAATTATTTGAAATGTACAATTTTGATCCCTTTAATTACTTATAAATATTCATAAATTTTCAGAATTATTAACCAACTCCACCATTCAGTTACCAATATGTTATGTTAAACATATATTTGTTACTCCATATTTTAGCTATAGGGTACAACAACAATAACATATTTAGTGTAATCATAAGTACTGAGGTCTAGGCGGATTGAGTGGACGAGACCTCACCCCTACCTCTAGAAGACGTCCAAATATGACATATCTTCAATCTAAAAGGACCAAAAGCACACATTTTAATTAATTGAAGGTTAAATATGTTCAGTCATATATCACAAGAATTAAAATTAAAATTTATTAAATATTGAGGGACCAAAAGTGCTAGTCTCCCTACTATATGTATATATATACATACCATATGGAATAACACTTCATTTGAATACAATGGATCATATTTCAAGGGGAGGAAATGCAAGAGGAGCTACTAATATAATTGACCATAATAATGCAAGAAGGCAATCTATGCAAGAAGCAATGGAAAGGCGTGTTGACAAGTGCAAAGAAAGACTTCAACATCTTCAAAATACTGTTTTTCAACTTGCAAATTATTATTTTGTGTTCCAAGGTGTCATCTTAGCTTCAATATCACAATCTTCGTCTCTTAATTGTTCCAATCGATGGTTCCTTTTCACCCTCACACTATTTGCTGCCATTATCAATCTTTATGCAATATATTCCATAGGCAAAAAATATATAGTCACTTTGACCCATTATGATATCGCTTGGAAAGAATATAATGACCTTATGTTTGAGTTATCCCCTCGAAATCGACCAAGTGAGCAAAGAGTACAAAACTCGTACTTGTCACCATCAACTTTAAATTTTAAATCTGTCTTTTTCCAAACTCCTCAATTACCAGGACCGCGTTCTCCACATCAATTTGTAGGTCATCAAATGAATTATGAATGCCAAGTAGAATTGAATCAACAATGGGAAGATCCTTATACAAAGATTAAGCGTCGCATTTGTTTGGCTATTTGCTTAGTTCTACTTGGAGCTTTTGCGGGCATTATATTGCATGGGTGTTGGAGTATTTTGTGCAAAAATGATGATAAATGCAGCCTTAGTCAATCAACTTCTAATTGTATTAAACTTTGTGATATTTCAAAATGTATGACGATTTGTAGTGAATTCTGAATTTATCAACTCGTTTAGGGTCATATATGTGCATGTCTCAAAGTGGTACTCCAATATGTACAAAAATAAGATTTTTTAAAAAACAATAATTTACCATGTCGATTTAATTTTTACAAGCCTTTGACTATGTACGTTACGCTTGGACAAAAATTACAACAAGGTGAATCCATACCATGAGATTTAAGTATAAGTCATTTTATTTTATTTTATTGATGACATTATTTTGTATCTCATGTATAAATGATCTCGCAACAAATTAAGTGATGTCGTCCGTCGCTTCTGTAAAATATTTGGCTAAATATTTTGACTAAAAAGTGACGGATTAAGAGACGCAATATGTCACTTATTATTTAAATTTTTCTTTTTAAAATTAATTAAAAAAAACGAAGGACAGCTTTGTTATTAATTAATTTATAAATAATTATTTTTAATAAAAAGTGACGGACGACATTTCTACTTATATTAAATAAAAAACTATTCATTATATATATTTGGCGCAAAAATCCGCCAAAAAGCGACGAACATAGAGTCATTGTCTATCGCTTTTTGAAAAAAAAAAGAGTAAAAAAATAATTAAAACGACGGACAACATCGCAAATGGCATCGTTTTTTGGAGCGATACCGTCCGTCGCTTTTTGGTCCGTCGTTTTTAACAGTATTTCAGTAGTGTACATTCAATCTTTTTTGTATAACTTCTTAAAGTTTATATAAACGTGCAGTTTTCGAAATTTGTACTTGAAATTTGTAGAATATAATTTGTATAACTGTTTAAAGTTCATATGTTTTCTTTATTTTGAGTTTTATCATATTTGTATAATTCTGAAATTTGTATTACTCCGAAAAACAAATTCAATTTTAGATCTACAATTGTACCCATATTTGTACAATCCGTAATTGTATATAGTTATTCTAATTGTATATTCATATATTTTACTTATACAAAATATATAAGTACGTCTACCAACATAATTATGCTTATACAAATATGGACAAAAATAACTCAATTATACAAATACACGCGAATTATACAAACGTATCCGTAAATTATACACAAACGAGTAAGCTATAACTACATCTCGTAAATATGCAAACTATAGCTAAGAAGCCTAATTAAGTTTATTATAGTGGTTATTTGCAAAATATTCCCTAAATATATTAAGTCAGATCCAAATTGGATAACATATTTTACCTAATGGCTCCAATTTGTGTAGTTTTTCATTTATTAATGGAAAAATTACTTGGGTGGTACCTTTTAATAAATAATTACTGATTTTAGTCATACTTTTTATTTATTACCATTTATAGCAATGCCATGATAAATCTGCAATATGTATTGAAAGTAAATTATGTATGCAATATATATGTATTATAATTGGGTTTTTTAAAAATATATTATGCTTGCGTGGTAAGAAATTGACACATTGTATTATAAGTGTATTAAAATGTGTGATAAATGCATTATTCATCAATAAAACTTGTATTATGTGTATTCTATAAATTTTTCTTTGTAATATGTATTAAACTTTATTATAAATGTATTAAAAGTGATCAAGTGAAAAAAGAAATGGTATTGCTATAAATGGTAAATATTTTTTAATATAATAGTATATTTATGTAAATTTCTCATTATTAATTATAAAAAAAAATGCATCTATGGGCCGATCCAGTTGACCCAAGCCCAATATCCGCGAAAACCAATAACATTTGGGGCTTTTTAGCCCAATAACATTTTGTATTGGAATTCTTATATATATACCATATATATTTTATATTATATATTATGTGAGTAGGAATTTTCTTTACAAAAACTGTCTTTGTTGCCTTCATAAGCATTTTAAAACAAAGTTGGGATTGGGGCATGTGGAATGCTGGGGCTGGATGAAGAAACAATTAAATTTGCCGACTAAACATGAATAGTGCCAAATGTTGAACAATTAAATTGCGTACAGCAGCAAGAAACGGAGGATTACGTAGTTAAATTCCTTTTTTTTTAAATTGCGTAACAAAATGCCTCATATATCACTAGTAAACGCAATGTTGTATATTGGAAAGCGACCTAGATATTGATTACTCTAGATTGATTGTTGATTTTATGATTAAATATTACTCCGTAGCAATTCTAAAGTTGACTTAGGAAAGGGTTGACTATTATTAACGGTCCAACTTTTTCAAAAGGCACAAATAAAAAAAAAAGTAAATTTTATGTTTAACAAATATAAAAATCATACTAGCGCTCTATTTTCATCACTATTACTACTAGTCTGTGTAATATGATGCTGTTAACAACAAATCAAGGTCTTATAAGTAAAACTTTCCAATGCAATACAACAGAAATTGCTTCTAGGATGTGAAGCAACACACATAGATAGGTTATTACTCCCTCTATTCATCTTTACTTATCCAACATATTAGAAATAATTGTCCAACTTTACTTTTCTAATATGGACAAACAAGAGATAAAATACCACTTTGTGTCTATTTTAACCCTTGTTACTAAATACGATTCATTTGCCAACATTTACATGACCTATAATTAATAAAGGCCATATAGTGAACTAACCCTTGTATTCATTGTCTCTTAACGGATTTTCCAAGTCAAGCATGGACAAGTAAAGATAACTAGAGGAAATATAAGGCTAATTATCCCATTAAAGGTCTGTTTAAGCTTTGACCCAAAATAGTCAGATCTCATCTCTTTTCCTATTATAATAAGTCTAATAACACAAGTCATTTTCGTTTACAAGTATATCTCAACTCTTTCTCTAATCTCTTGCTTCCAGGTAATAATTTACTGGCACCGGGTATCTACAAGAAACCAAAATATATCTAAAGTATTGAGTAAATCAACATCACAGGTAGAAAAGATGTACAATGTTCTCATTGCTTCATCTATATCCATGCTAAAATATATTCAAAACTAAAACCAAATGTTAATCACAAAACTTTGCTCAGATACTGAAAGTTCACACTTGTACAGTAGTTACACATCTTAAGCTGAAAGGTATCATAGTCAAATATCAATTCTCCAGGTAGCGTCCGATTGCTGCTAGCTGATTTTCTCAGCAAGAATATAAGAATAAAAAAACATAGCACACGCACAAGATGTTACATCAGCATATTTTTTTATATATAAATCCATTCTTCTCTTTCTAATATATATTATCTCATAATTTGATATACTGAATACGACTAAAAGAATAATATTTGTATGTATTAGTTGTAGTTAAATTAAGTTAAAAAGCACTCAATCTCACCTTATATAAAGGTGAGATTGAGTGCTTCAACACTCTTTCTTACCCCTCCACATTTCTGAGACAGTTCACAAGAAAAACCAGAGAAATCAGGATAGCTGAATCTTACCTGGATATGCCAAGAAATTACTCCCTCTGTTAATTTAAGTTAGATGTGCAAATCCTCCAATCGGAGATTCCACCTTAGAAGCAACTCTAAGGATCGCAGCTTATATAAACTATCTGGAAGTAGCTTGCAAAGAAATTGGTTGTAACAGAAATATTCACACACGGTAAATTAACTTTCTACATAAACCATACCTACTCGAATTTCCTCAAAAAGAAGAAAATATTTCTTGTGTGTGTTTTCAACTATGTCCAAAAGTATTCAGATTAGTGGCATGTGGAGTAAACTCTCCCACACCCTAGAAAACCACAAAAACACCTGCAAAGAATTGGCCATCATTAATCATAGGCTAGTGAAGCAAATCCAGTACTATGAGACAAAAGCAACTCACTTGTCCATGTTTTATGTCATTTTCCTGCTCATTATTTTCCTGTCAAATTCAAAACCCTCACCCGTCCAATGTAAAAACTGGTGGAAGCCTTTCTCCCTTTCCATTTTGATTGCACTTACATTTGGTGCCAACTTCATATCAACCGTACTTAAAAGCATCCACATAAAGAATGCTCTAGATATGAACTGGATCGACCAAGGGCTGAGCATTCAAAAGATGGCTAACCTAGAGCGAACAGCAAAAATCGAAGCAGAATTCATGGATCATCAAAGGCGCTGCAACCACGTTGTCAAAGTTGAACCACACTCCACGGGTTCAGATACAGACACTTCAGACCAGAAAGAGAACTATGTTCAATTGCACCATGTTAAAAGTCGTGTTGATTACTCATACACTGATACAGATGCAGAAAGTTCAGTCAGTACAATTGAGGATTTGCCTAGAACATACTCAACCCTGCAGAAACAAAACGTGGATAGCATTACTGTCTTTCAACAGTATGCAAAAGCTGGGACAACTGTTTCCTTCTTGCTAGCCTACACAGTTCTGGTATTATACGGATGCCGCTCTTCTGTTTGTGATGATGGAAACGTATAGTTGGACACACAAGTGAACTGATAAAGCTCCTGTTAATTCCTTAATTATTAACAATATTTGAAACAATTAGGGCCACAACGATTATCCTAACAACCATAAATTTAGAGCTTCTTGATATGTGTTTGAGTGTGTGGTGTTTTTTTTTTTTTTCAATTGAACTTATCCGATGCTAAAAGATAATAAAACCATGCAATAAATGGAACCTATGTATATATGTTTGAAAATATAAAGAAGAGTCCAGTCATTAGGTCAACAAAAATGTATCCCCTCTATTCCACAGATGATACTTACTATTTAGAATCAAAATCGAACGGTTGAGCGGAGAAGTGCTACTGGGGGTTTAATGTGTGATGGAGAAGTTACTACCGGGGTGTTATATGAAACAGAAAAGTTCTACCCCTTAAATCTTATCTAACCAAGTAGCCGCTTCATATTAACAAGGCCGGCTCGACTATAATACCACTACAACAATGGCTTGGAGCCCCAAATTTTTTTGGGGGCCCCAATGTATTCTAAAGACGTATTATATACATTTAAATTTGAAAAGAGAAATGGAATAGTATTTCAGTAATCGTAGTATTACTTATACGTTTTCATAATTTTTATCTGTTAACATATTTTTTTTCAAGTTTTTGAGACTTTGAATTTTAAATGGTCTAATAAAGATTATAGTCCATAGATATTAGTAACTCTAATAAAGCTCAATTCGAAATTAAATCAATACTAATGCTAACAAAATAAATTGATTCAACACTAAAAATGACAACAATGTTGAATATTTGTTCTTTAGTTTTACATTGGTTTAGACATTTAAAGTACATAATCTAATTTATTTTTTCTTTAATGTTTAATCATGTAATTAATACTTATTAGACTTATTTTAGCATGATTTAGTACTTCTAAATTATGACTTATCAATTTGCAATATTTATTTTATATGATTTCATTATTATTTTTTATTGAATATTTTAGTGCATCACCCATCTCATATTTTGTGTTATTTTCTTAAGAAACACCTTATATAGTTGTATTTTGGTTGGACTTACAGAAAAATATTTGGAGCACAAGTTAATTATATGTTGTATGAATACTTTATCGAAAAATCCAAAAACCTGAGGTTTATTAGTTTGGTTTGATTTAAAAATTTAAAAATTCGACACAAATAGTTTGGTTTGGTATTTGAAAAAACTCGAATCAACCCGAGGTTGAAAAACTCAAAAATATCCAAGTTTTATTAGTTTGGTTTGTTTTATAAATTTAAATTTTTTACACAAATGATTTGGTTTGATATTTGGAAAACCCAAACCAACCCGGTCATGTACACCCCTATTATCTGGTTTCGAATTTAGAAAAATAAAAATTGATAAATCTAAAAACCTGAATTGTATTATTTTTGTATATCCCTTTTTAGTTATTATGTTTCATTATGATTTAGTTTATCTTTTATGTTTGGACAATCTATAATTTGTATACTTTTAAGTATTATGTTGTACGTTTTACTTGTGATTTATATTAGATAGTAAATTTATGAGATTTTATGTATATATATATAACTTTGATTATATAACTGATTCAAATTGCAAATATAACTTTTATTATTTTTCTAATTATTGATATAACCCAATAATCGAATCGAAAAGAATCAAACCAAACCAAAATTATTTTGGTTCGGATTGAATTATACTTTTTCAAAATCAAAACTGAATAGTATAAAACCAAATCGAGTGCACACGTGACACCCCATGTTAAAGGGGTATATGTGGTCTAGCTATTTACTTAACGATGAAGGTGTTCTTAATAAGTCGTTCAACTTTGGGTTTGAGAGTGTCAAACCGCCCAAACCCACATGAATGTAAAAAATGAGTACAGAAAAATGAAATGTTTCTATTATTGATGTCATACTCTTTATTAATTAAATTGATTTGGTGGTTGAAGCAATTTTCCCAGTAATATGACGCACAAGTCATACATACTGTGTATGTTTGGGCGTATGTCTTATTAGTATTACCGTACATACAATTGTATATATCATAGTATATCGTCTTGTGTGTATGTCAGACGTATTTTAAGTATATATGTATATAATTTAACAAATAATCTTTCTATAATCTATTGTTAGGGGCATTAATTAATAGTGCTATGTTATTTAAGAAAATTTCCCTAAATAAATCTAGCATCAGCATTGAGATCGTCATAAATCATCCATTCACACAATGAAAGGGAAGTTGGAAATTAAAAAGGCTATTTTCCACGTTTTATTTAACGTATATAATCTTTTTTTAATTAAAAAGTGACTATCATGATTTACTAATATATAAATCCAATTTGAAGTATTTGAAAAATCAAAATGTCGGCATATTAATGCACGCGTATGAACTATATAATAGAAATACTAATATAAATGTCAAGGCAAAAAATAAGACTTTCTTGGCAATATTCACTTAATTTAAAAATGTGGTTGGATTCAGAAACAAGCAATGAAGTAAGGAAGAAAACTAATTTATTAATTTACAAGTAATTCAAGAGTTATCCTACATTGACTTGACGTGTCACCAGTTAAGCAAATATAATTATGTTCTCATTTATTAAATTAAGGGACAATAGAAAAGTGATCTTATTTTATAGGCAGACTGGATTATGACCTTTTAAAATTTACTGAATTTTATTTAATGTATATTAAAATTTTGTATTTATTTAATCACCCGTTAACTAGGTAATTTGATAGCTACAAGCCTACAATCATTTAAATGCTACAACTCAGGGATGTGTAACACATGCTTTAATCATATGAATTTTTTTGTTCACGTGACCTTTTTTAGAATAAAATATATATTTCTACTCTTCTAAGTTCGCAAATTGTTTAAATTATAATTTCAAAGGCTAATTCAATAGAAATAGTAAGTTAAACAACAAAAAATGACATTGAAAATACTAACATTCCCAAGAGTATGAGCAAGAGTAGCACCAACAAACCCAGCTCCAACAATGATGATAATTTTTCAAAGTTGTCGTTGAAGCACTTGCCGACGTATAGTCATTTTCACTGTTTCGCACAATGTTCGTCAAATTATTAGAAATTACGTTGTGGGTGTTGGATTTTTGCAAAGGGTAACAATTACTTTTGTATTGTATTGATTATTGAAATAATGAAGAACATGGAACAATGAAGAAGATGAGTAAACAGTGAAAATGAGAACAAAAAATGATGTGAAAAAAGAAAAAAGAAATGAAATGAAATGAAATTTGTTCACAATCTGACGTGTTATCAATGTGTCATTGAGGTGACGCTTATGTGGCACGTGTGTACATCACCTTCCAATTATGAAACTGGTATTGTATGTATAAGGTGGTACTTAATTCACTTGAGGTTTTTTTGTCACCCTTAATTCATTCACCCTTTTTAAAGTTATGTCAAATATACCCTTAATATAAGTGTTTTTGTTAACTAACTTGTAATCAAAGAAAAAGTTAATTAATGGTTCTTGATCATGTAAAGAAGAATAATTTCTTTTTGAAACCATAAAACACTAGTCATATTGAAACAAAATAAACAAACTAAAGCACCAAGTATTTTAAAAAGGATAGAGTATATATTTATTTTTTCGTCCAAAAAGAATGTAGGCATTTAATTATTCTTGTAACACGTTAGGTTTCGACTAAATTAATACAGGTTTTTTCTCAGAAGCTAGTTGAACTCTTGGAGATTCTGTCTTCTCTTTGATATATATATATTATTGGTGAAGGAACTTGTTTTGACATTCCTTTGATGTTGAATCTTCACAGCAAATAATTAGTAGTACTAACTACCAAGCAAATATATTTCAACTAACATTATCCTACAAACAATTCTAAGTGATGGCCAAGTTTCTTTTCAATATTGTTGAAGAATGAGGCTCCAACTTATTTTAATGATAGATTAATTAATAATTAATCAAGATGAAAGTGAAGTATTTGAGAGGAATTAAATCCCTAAAATTTGAGAAATTTCAATTTTAGTCCTTATCTGATTAAGAATATATCTAACTTTCAATTATTTGAAATGTACAATTTTGATCCCTTTAATTTCTTATAAATATTCATAAATTTTCAGATTATTAACCAACTCCACCATTTAGTTACCAATATGTTATGTTAAACATATATTTGTTACTCCATATTTTAGCTAGGGTACGTACAACAACAACAACATAGTTAGTGTAATCATAAGTACTAAGATCTAGGAGGATTGAGTGGACATGACCTTACCCCTACCTCTAATAAAAGACGTTCAAATATAACGTATTTTCTACCTAAAAGGACTAAAAGCACACATTTTAATTAATTGAAAGTTAAATATGTTCAGTCATATATCACAAGGATCGAAATTATAATTTATGAAATATTGAGGGACCAAAAGTGCTAGTCTCCCTACTATATATATACCATATGGAATAACACTTCATTTGAATACAATGGTTCATATTTCTAGGGGAGGAAATGCAAGAGGGGCTACTAATATAATTGATCATAATAATGCAAGAAGGCAATCTATGCAAGAAGCAATGGAAAGGCGTGTTGACAAGTACAAAGAAAGACTTCAACATCTTCAAAATACTGTTTTTCAACTTGCAAATTATTATTTTGTGTTCCAAGGTGTTATCCTAGCTTCAATATCACAATCTTCATCCCTCAATGTTCCAACCGATGGTTCCTTTTCACCCTCACCCTATTTGCTGCCATTATCAATCTTTATGCAATATATTCCATAGGCCAAAAATATATAGTCACTTTGACCCATTGTGATATCACTTGGAAAGAATATAATGACCTTATGTTTGAATTATCCCCTCGAAATCGATCAAATGAACAAAGAGCACAAAATTCATACTTGTCACCATCAACTTTAAATTCTGGATCCGTCTTTTTTCAAACTCCTCAATTACCAGGACCGCGTTCTCCACGTCAATTTGTAGGTCATCAAATGAATTATGAATGTCAAGTAGAATTGAATCAACAATGGGAAGATCCTTATACAAAGATTAAGCGTGGCATTTGTTTGGCTATTTGTTTAGTTCTACTTGGAGCTTTTGCGGGCATCATATTGCATGGCTGTTGGAGTATTTTGTGCAAAAATGATGATATATGCGGCCATAGTGAATCAACTTCTAATTGTATTAAACTTTGTGATATTTCAAAATGTATGACGATTTGTAGTGAATTCTGAATTTACCAACTCGTTTAGGGTGCATGTCTTAAAGTGGTACTCCAATATGTACAAAATAATATTAAAAAAACCAATAATTTACCATGTCGATTTAATTTTTAAAAGCCTTTGACTATGTACGTTACAAGGTGAATCCATATCATCAGATTTAAGAATAGCATTCAACCTACTAAGAAGAAAGAGTAATGAGTTAAACCAGCACATAACTGTCCTGGCCGGCTGGCCCCATAGTTGACGCCAAACTGTTTATTGAGAAAATAGTACAATTAAATTTGTATGAGGTCAAAAACATGCATCTTGATTTAATTCGTTTAGTTCAGTTATTAGAAGTTAAATATATTTGAAAAAGTAAGTAAACATGAGATAAAGATAAAGTTATGTGAAGCGTTAGAGATCTGATGATGAGTGTTTCCATTAGATCTGGTGTTGTTTTATTGTTTTTAGTTTTGGATATATCCAAGAATGAAATAGCAAGTAAATGTTATGAAGTAATACTTAGTAAAATATGAAAAACTTCGAGAACAAGATTATAAGTGTCTTGCTATTGGGCCTAATATACATGCAAATTCACTTAGATATAGTGTATCTATATTATTTTACAATGAATTATACCTAATATTGACCTCATGTATCCGTGATACATGTTTCTAGACGCACTAGATACATGTATCTGAAGTCTAGGTTATGTAAGTTTCGTAATTATGAAAAGTGAAGGGGATGGGAGGTTAGGTGCTACTAGACTAGAGAATTTTTTGTAAGTTAATGTTTATTATATTAAATAATCATAAAAAATGCATCTACGAGCCTGGGCCAGGCCCAATATCTGCGAAATCAACAAAAATAATAAAAATAAACTACTTTATTAGACGTACATCACTACTATATATATTAATTTTATCTCTACTTTTAAATAATTATATATATTACCACTTTTAATATTTTGTACCATATATTATTGAAGATACAATCAATACCCATATCCCTTAAAATTAGGATTGATTAATTATCCTTACATTCAAACTTTAAAATTAGTGTTTTAGTTAAAAAAAATTAAAATATTTTTCTCTCTCAGAGAGTTATTGTCACTCCCCGAGCCTACACCCTGGACGCGACTGACACTCGAGAACCATTGATGGCTTCAAGCAAACCCTTGGTTTGGCTTGACTCTTAGCGGAAGACTTACATAACATGAAATAGTCTCAAAAGATAAATTCAAATAATAAACTGAGAATGTTTTTAAAGGAAACATTCAACTGGCCAAAGAGGCAACTCAAGTCTCAACATGAACAACTGAAAATGGAAAGACTCGTGAACTACTATCTATCTATCTATGAAGCCTCTAATACTATGAGGAATGTCGGGACAAGACCCCCGATCATCCTAACAAACTGAAATGTCAAAACATAATGAAAGGGATCCTCTGAAAGCAAGGAGGCTCACCAAATAACTCTGAAGCTCGACTAGATCAACAAAGCACTGAATGTTGATCCTAATTACCTGTATTTGCATCATAAAAGATGCAGGTCAAATGGCGTCAGTACATGAAATGTACGAGCATGTGAGGGGAAACTAACACATGACATAAGCTTGAATTGGAACTGAAAGAAACAACTTACCTCGTTTCAACTCAACTAAGGGATACTTAATTCATTTCAATATAAAGCAGTAATAAAGAATGTATTATAAAGAAAATCTTTTAAAACAACAGATAACAGCTCAATGTATTTAAAAATACAATATACTCAGTTTGTACGCAAGAATACAAAATAAACTTTGTTTGTTTATGAAAATATAAAATAAACTATGTGGGAGATTCTCTAACTGACAACCATCACTATGAGCTATATGATGATACATCGTCTAGTCCACGCTGACAGAACTGTCCTATACCTTGTCGGGGTATAGATCCTACTACTAAGTGGATCCACTAGTCTATGCTAAAAAGCATTAAGGAATAATCTAAAAAGTATGACCATTTTGACCTACGTTGGCTACATGGTTTATAAGGACTTTGAGTTATCTGAACTCGTTTCCATATCGGTGGTCAATACTACTCCCAAAATGTAACAAGCTCATATGTTTAAAAACATAACTCTTTCTGTGGTTTGAGGTCATTACTCAAAAATCTTTCTCTTAAAAGAGATGGTACTAAAAACTGCTCATGAAAACTCTTTTTGGAAATCGGTATTTCCTCTCATCTTAATTATGAAAACATTTGCTCTTGGGAATACTTAATTCACATATATCATTTTAAAGAAAATGAACTCAACTCTACCCGTTCTCAAACTCAATGCTCAAGTCTTAAAACAAGTTTAAAAATATTTGCGAAAGACTCATCAAAAGACTCGAAAGAACTCTCAAGACTAGACTCTTAACTCTACCTTGAATTTGAATTTATGGATTCAAAGTTATGATTCATGTTATGAATGATTTCTAGATGTTTATAAGTAGTTTAGAGTGATTAGAATCAATAGGAAGTAAAGGTACACTTTAGAAGGACTCAGACGGGTTAAACGACGAAAAAAGGGGTGGGGACAGGCGACCCTGGCACACAGCTGGCGCGGGGCGCCAGTCTCTAAAGTTCACCCAAAATGGTGAACTGTTGGCACGCCGCCCCAAACCCTCTGGCGCATCTGGGGCACGCCGCGCCAGCTCCTCCCCAGGTGATTCCGACAAATTTTTCATCTCGTTTTCTAATCCTAAATCACTTTTAGTCGATTGATTTCTTTATGTTTTCCTTAGATTCAATTACCCAATGCAAGTACACAAGAATCTACTCAAAAACAACTCTCAAACACAATATGATTATCTCTAGAACTCATCAAACACATCCTAATTCAAGAACAAAAGAGATACTTCAAGAACACTAATCAAGAACTCAATTCCTTCAACTTTGAGAAAATTTCGTTGAAAATAACATGATTGGCGTATGGGTGGACGAGCCGAACACTATGAGAACTCACATACCTCTTAGGGATCAAACCCTTGGCGAAAATCTGCAACAAAACTCTAAGAACTTGACGAACGCCTTGAATTTCCTCCTATTTTCTCCTCTTTTCTTTCTTGAACTCTTTTCTTAAACCCTAGCGTAAATTAGGATTGTGAAAACTTAACTCAATCAGTTTAGACCCCTAAATATTACCATAATTCGCTTTAAGTTGATGGGGTAAGGAAAAGACCAAAATACATTTCACATTTTTGGGTAACTTTTCTTAATTGGATAGCCTGACTTCAACTGATCATAGCTTTCACATTTTGATCAGATTTTGCTATTTCAAATTTTAGTTCTTTCTATTTTTAGCTCTTTCAAATACCGAGGTGCTACAGTTATTGTATAAAACTCAAACCCTAAGTCTTTATCTTCCCTTGATCAATCGAAATTTACTGAGAAGAAACACTTCATTAAAATGGATGTTCTACAGCTTGTCAACACACATAAAATACTTAGCCTTTGATTTTGTCACTCTAAAACTAATTCCCCACGAATCCATCATTTTTTCTCGCAAGGGGAGTCACCTCTCGCGCGCAGAGACAATAAGTATCGTTATAAGCAGAGATTTCAAGCCCAATAGATTTATCAAATTTGACATTGACGATGGTACCAATTGCATACCTTACATAATATGGATCAACCAAAAAACTTCGCGTTACTTCTCCCGTTGGATCTAGGCGCAGTGAGCAACACCGATGAATAAAAAGGTGAAGTAAAAATCGTCGTTGTGAGATGCCCTGACCAGTGACAAACGTAATCGGAAAGTTTCAATAAGCGGACATTTACGCATGTATTTGACACATTATTGATGTATCTGATACATTATTAAGATACGATTATATGTATCTAATTTTTATTAGTGTATCTTATTAAGTTTATTGAGTGTGTATGTATCTAATGAATAAATTGGAGATTTACATATTATTGAAAATTTACGCATGTATTTGACATAATTTATTTTGACATGTATCTGAGTCTCGTCATATGTATCTTAATATTATCATATATATTTGTTATGTTAGAATGTATCTAACTATTTTTGTATTTATCTGAGACACATGTTTATGGATATAAAGTATGAAACTGATACTTGATACATCAAATTATACATATAAAAGATAAATGAAATATATTATTTCAAAAAATAATAAAATGAAATTAATTAAACATAGATTCACTCCTTGATTTCCGTCTTATATTAAATGATTAATTAATTTAAATTTTTAGAATTAATTGTCCGTTTATTGTGATAATCATCAATTACTTCTCTAATTAAGGAAATCTGTTACAACTAATTAATTTAAATAAATAAAATATGTATCTCGATTTTAAAATTCGACAGGTATATGTATCTCAGATTGAGATTCATGTATCCTAAGCACGAAAAATTGTAGAGGAAGTAATATTTGAAACTATCGAGAATCTTAGTAATTAGGACCTAAACTAGTGAATTTATGTATTTTGCCCAAATAAAAAAACAAATTTTAAAAGGAAAGCAGAAAACATTTGGATTGGAGTCCTTTTAGGAAAAATTACCTAAATACACAACTTATTTTATCATACTCTTCTCTAAAATTCTCTATCATTTGAAAAAAAAAAAAAAAAAAATCCTTACTCTCTCTTATTCTCGAATACATCACTCTTACACGATACATCAAAACGCAATATATTGGAATGCAATGTATTAGGACATTGAGCGATGTATCGGGACATGTGTGTCTTATATCAACAAAGTTAATGTATTGGGATGCAATGCATCGAACGTTGGGTGATGTATCCGAAACTGGAACAAGATGTACCGGGACGTTGATTGATGTATTTGAAATCAGATGCGATGTATCGAAACGTTGGATGATGTATCCAAAATTCTTAAAATTTAAGAGATTTTTGTTATTTGAAAAAGAGTAGGAATAGAATGTAATTAACTGTATAAAATATCCATTCTTTTATATGAGAGTTGAAATTTTCTTTACAAAAATTGTCTATGTTGCCTTCATAAATATATATTTTCTTTAAAAAAAAAAAAATCCCAGATTGGGCCCTGTGGAATGTTGGGGCTGGATTTATATATGTCATATATTATAGTAATATTTTAAAGTTATAGCAGTAGATTTAGATTTTCAAGTTATAACATTAAAAATTTCAGGTTCTAACAAATAATTTTTTTTTAAAAAAACTGTTTTCAATAATTGAAAAAAGTTGTTTAAATAAAATAAAGAGATAAAAGAAAAATGAAAAAAAAATGTTTTTTAATGAAAACAGGTAATAAACTGAAATTGTGGTGTTAATTTAATTTGAATTTATTGTAGATAATTAATAAATAGCATGAATTAAGAGATTTAATCTAATTACGATTATTTAGTATCCTTAATTCACTCAAATCAGTTAAAATTAAATAAAAATTCAGATTTTATCTTCTTCTTTTTTCAACGTTTCTCTCTCTTCAATTTGCAACAAAAAAAATTCAACGTTTCTCTCTTCAATTTTCAACAAAAAAAAATCCCACATTCGAGTAATTGAAGTTTTTTTCATCTTTGAAAATTCTTGATTTTGTTGTGATGGACAACTACGCATCAATTTTAATCAAACATGGTAAAAGATGGGATCCTTCGGGTTAGTATTTATTATAGTTTAACGTTTAATTTAGAATAATAGCGAAATGAAACAAAAATGATCAAACTGTCGATTAATTGAAGGTGGAATCATATTTTGTTAACTGTTGATATCATATTATGTTTACTGTTGTGAAATGTAAAAAATTTAGTGTTTTTTTTGTTTATTTGTTTATTTTGTATACGGTTGTTGTTTTGTGAAATTATAAATTTAATGTGATTTTATGAATAAATTTGATAGAATAAATTAAATGAAATTTGTATGAAAGTGTGCTAATTATTTTGTAAAAATAATTTAATTATAATGTTGATGACTTTATGAAAATTTATTTTATTTGATAATGAATTTGATAGTATAAGTTGAATGAATTGTGTATGAAAAGTATGTTAAGAAATATGTAAAAAAAAAATTGGAATTCTTGACGAAATGTATTACAAGTGTTTTAAATTGGTATTAAATGTGAAATTGCTGAGTTTATATTAGTTTTGTTATTTCTGTATAAAGTTGGGTGACAGTAATTAATTATTTGGGACGAGAAATATATATAGTTTGAATGAATAATCGTTTTATATGAAATGTGTATTAAATGAGTATGAAAATGTATAAATTTGGTATGAATGATGATTGTTGTATGAAATGTGTATTAAGTGAGTATTAAATGTGAAATATTATGTTTTGTATGAAATTTGTTTTGTAATGTACTGTCTGAATGATATTTGTATGAAAAAATAATGACGAGTGTGTATAATTTTGTTGTTATTATAATGATTTTTATGGATGAAATTTGTATTGTCTTTGGAATGAAAAGTTAATATTATTTAACATATTTCTAATTGATTTGTATAATGTTAGACTAATTGTTATATTTTTTAATGAAACAGGGAATTATGTTGATTTTCAAATGAAATGAATTATTTATGAAAGAGGGTTGCTGATGTGAAATTCAAAAGGTCCAAAGTTACTTGCAGTAGATGTTGTCAAGTTGGCCACAACATGAAGCATGTTCAAATTATCCTGTGCAAAACTAATGACTATTTATTTGTTTAGACTATATATAATTTTTATTTTATTTTGTCGTTTAGATTAATGTTTTGTTTTGATATGAAACATAATTGGTTTGAAGTGCATTATAAATTTAGTGTTTAATATACCGTTAATTCTTTATACACGGTTCATTCATTAATCATATAGATTGCATACTGTTAAAAATAAAATTTATTCCAGCTTAATACATAAGATAGTGTAAATATTAGTGATAATTATAAAAGGTAATTATGATATCCTGAGTATTTAATTTAATGTAAACACATGAATATTAATTTGATTTTCAACTGGTGTCCTACTATAAATAAATTTAAAACAAATTGCAGTTAGTGTTTCATTCCCACACTAACATCAGTTAGTGTCATACACATATTAATCAAAATTTCATACACGTTTTATCCAAACAACATGTATAAAAATTGATAAATTCATATAATCACACAATTTATACCATTTGTGTGTCAATATTATATCACAATTCATACAATATCCAACAATAAAATATTAAACTCATAGGCATACATGTATTAATCAGATTTCATCACGTTTCATCCAAAAATATGTTTAGAATATAAAGTAAGCATAATGTGATTTTTTTAGAAAAAATCAATAGTTTGACAAATCATACCATTTTCATACCAATTTAATAATTTATACCATAAACACAATTAGTAGACAATCACACCAATGTTAAAACGCAATTCATACCATTTGTATACCATTATTATATCACAATTCATAAAATTTTCAAAATCAAAACATTAAAGAGTAGTCATACACATATTAATCAGATTTCATCCAATAAATATACAGTTTGAAAACACACTGATATTTTCAAAATAGTATCTTGAAATTGTAATAGGCAATCAGTAATTCATATATAAACGATATCTGCCTGAAAGAAAACATATGATATTATATATCATCAAATACTTAAACACAAAAAAATTGCCCAAAAGTTGAAAAAAATAACTTTTTGTTGTTCTTCTTGTTGATGGTTTTGAAAATGCTCCAACTTCTACATTTATTTATTTTTTCTTTTTTTCTTTTTGATTTCAGTAACAAAATCAAAATCGGAATCAAAAGGGGTTTCAACAATTTTCCCCTTCCTCTTCTTCCCCTTGTGATTTGCAGGGGTGACCTTTTTTTTTCTTCATTCTTTCTCTCTTTGTCACTCCTTCAACTTAGATGAACCATCCGTCGCCGGATTTTCAACAATTTTAGGCGCGGGGGGTGGGGGGTGGGGGGTGGGGTTGAGTTAATATATTAAAATTTGAAACATGAACATCATCATTAGATGTTCCTTCACCCAATCTGGGACTCTTTCGAGGTGTTTCAATGGGTTTCTTAGACATAATTTTGTTAGAAAAAAAAATTGGACGAAAGATTGAATGTTGGTGTAGTTGGCCGGTGAGAAAAATGAGAGAGAAGAAGGTGAAAGTGGGGTGATAGCATGTATAGTTGGATAGGTGTGGAGAAAGGGTGGTGGGATTGACTAATGGGAGGTTATGAGTATAACATTAAATAAGGAAGTGTAATCAATGTAAAATCCCTATAATTGTGTAAGAGATAATTATGGGGTATTCTTTATTTAAATAATTTAATAATAATATAAAATTATAAAAAAATTACTTATTTAATAAAGTAAAATTTAATTAATTTATAAATAATTAGTGATATATTATAGCCCGTAATTAAACTGTTATAAGCAAGAATTTTTAAAAGTAGATTTAAAACCTGTAATATTGACTCTTAAATGTGTATATGGGGTGATTTATTAAATTTGCCGCCTTAAGATTCTTTTTATGTCCTTGAACTGATTTATAGTTTAATCTCTATAGTCATGAATAGTGCCTAATGTTGAACAATTAAATTGCGTCTTGCAGCAAGAAACGGGGGATAACGTAATTAAATTCCTTTTTTTTTTAAATGCGTAACGAAATTCCCCATATATCATTAGTAAACGCAGCGTTGTATATGAAAGTAATCTAGATATTGATTACTAGATTGATTGTTGATTTTATGATTAAATAAGCAGCAATTCTAAAGTTGACTAAGGAAAAGGGTTGATTATTATTAACGGTCCAATTTTTTCAAGAGGCATATAAAATAACTCCAAAGTAACAAACAAATACAGATTAAGCTATTAGAATCCTTTTAACCAACTTGAGTTATTTGCTATTTCCCTTACTACTAATCTGTGTAATATGATGATGTTAACACCCAAACAAAGCCTTCAAAGTTAAATTTATGAATGTAGTAGTATAACAAAAATTAATTCCAGGATGTGAAGCATCGCACGTAGATAGGTTAGTACAACCTCTATCCATCTTTACTAATCCAATATATTAAAAATATCTATCCAACATTACTTTTCTAATATGGAAAACCAAAGAGATAAAATATCACTGTGTCTATTTTTACCAAATATTATTCATCCCACAACATTTAAATGACTTGAGTAAATAAAAAGAGTGATATCGTAAAATTATCCTTATATTCATCGTCTCTTAAAGGGATGTGTCAAATCAAGTAAAGATAAACAAAGGGAGTACAAGGCAAATTGTCCCATTCAAGGTCTGGTAATGCTTTGAACCAAAATAGTCAGATCTCATCTCTTTTTCTACTATAATAAATCTAATGGCACAAAGTCACTTTCGTTTACAAGTATATCTCAACTCTTTCTCCTATCTCTTGCTTCCAGTTCCAGGTAATAATTTACTCGCGCCCCGTATCTACAACAAATCAAGATATATCTAAAGTATTGAATAAATCAACAACACATGTAGAAAAAGATGCACGATGTTCAGTTTCCCCAACTGCTACAATATACTCAAAACTAAAACCAAATGCTAATCACAGAACTTTGCTCAGATACTGAAAGTTCACCAATGTACAGTAGCTACACTTCTTAAGCTGAAAGGTATCATAATCAAATATTAATTCTCCAGGTAGCGTCCGGTTTGCTGCTTGCTGTTCTCAGCCAGAATATAAGATTAAAAAAACACAGAACACGCACAAGATGTTACATCAGCAATTTTTTTAATATAAATCCATTCTTCTCTTTCTAATATATATATATATTATCTCACAATTTGATATACTGAATACGACTAAAAGAATAATATTTGTATGTATTAGTTGTAGTTATTTTTTAAGTTAAAAGCATTCATCTCACCGTTATATAAGATCAAGTACTTCAACACTCTTACCCCTCCACATTTCTTAGAAAACATTCTCTAGAATTTCTGATAATAGAACTACAAAAGATATTTTTTGTTTCCTACTTACACGAGCCCATATCCTTGGCTTTTCTATCAATTTCTAATTTTCTGATTTTCCTCCCCATATTATAGAGCAAAATTCCGTTATGGTCCAATTCTGATCGGTAACAAATACTGGGATTTTGCAATATTTGATTGATCACAATTATATATATTCAATTGACTATAGAAGTTCCCAGGGAGACGGTTCACACGAAAAACCAGATAAACTAGGGTATGAATCTTAGAAGCAACTCTAAGGACCATACTTTTTTCAATCTTTCTGGCAGCAGCTTGCAAAGAAGTTGGTAGTAACAGAGATATTCACCTGAGCACGGTAAATTAACTTTCTACATAAACCATACCTGCTCGAATTTCCTCAAAAAGAAGAAAATAATTCTTGTGTGTGTTTTCAACTATGTCCAAAAGTATTCAGATTAATGGCATGTGGAGTAAACTCTCCCACACCCTAGAAAACCACAAAAACACCTGCAAAGAATTAGACGTCATCAATCATAGGCTAGTGAAGCAAATCCAGTACTATGAGACAAAAGCAACTCACTTGTCCATGTTTTATGTCATTTTCCTGCTCATCATTTTCCTGTCAAATTCAAAACCCTCACCCATCCAATGTAAAAACTGGTGGAAGCCTTTCTCCCTTTCCATTTTGGTTGCACTTACATTTGGCGTCAACTTCATATCAACCGCACTTAAAAGTATCCACATAAAGAATGCTCTAGACATGAACTGGATTGACCAAGGCCTGAGCATTCAAAAGATGGCTAACCTAGAGCGAACAGCAAAATTCGAAGCAGAATTCATGGACCATCAAAGGCGCTGCAACCACGTTGTCAAAGTTGAACCGCACTCCACGGGTTCAGATACAGACACTTCAAACCAGAAAGAGAACTATGTTCAATTGCACCATGTTAAAAGTCGTGTTGATTACTCATATACTGATACAGATGCAGAAAGTTCAGTCAGTACGATTGAGGATTTGCCTAGAACATACTCAACCCTGCAGCAACAAGACGTGGATAGCATTACTGTCTTTCAACAGTATGCAAAAGTTGGAACAACTGTTTCCTTCTTGCTAGCCTACACTGTTCTGGTATTGTATGGATGCCGCTCTTCTGTTTGTGATGGTAACGCATAGTTGGACACACAAGTGAACTGGTAAAGCTCCCGTTAATTCCTGAATTATTAACAAATATTCTAAATAATTAGAGCCACAAGGATTATCCTAACCACCATACATCTAGAGCTTCTTGATATGTGTTTGTGTGTGTGGGTTTTTTTTTTCAATTGAACTTATCCAATGCTAAAAGATAATAAAACCACACAATAAATGGAACCTCTGTATATATGCTAACAAATATAAAGAGTCTAGTAATTAGGTTAACAAAAATGTACTCCCTCTGTTCCACAGTTGATACTTACTATTTAGAATAAAAAATTGAATGGTTGAATGGAAAAGTGCTACTGAGGGTTTTATATGAAATGGAGAAGTTGTTACCGGGGTGTTATGTGAAACCGAAAAGTGCTGCCCTTAAATCTTATCTAGCCAAGTAGCTGCTTCATATTAAGCCATAAGTGCTTGGTCATCTTAACGACACCAAATGTTTAAGTTGGTGGTTATGATTCAGCTACTTGAAATTTTCATGCTCTCAGCACAAGTCAAGAACTTTCATTCTCATAAACTGGGTTAAAAAGAATAAAATAATATCAATATCAATATTATAGTGAGGAAAGCTCATATTATCTATGAACTGCAGATTTACAGAAAGGGACGATTGCCAGATCAAAGGTTTTTACCTTGCCTATCATCTGAAGAGTTGTCAGTGGGTGCACTGTTCTCAACATGAACAAATGTTTGAATAGTTTTAGATTCCTTAAGTTTTGATATTGTATGTACATAGATCTAATAGCTTGTACAACCACTTGAAAGTTTGGGATGCATTTCAGAACACAGACATGAATGTAAATATTGTTGGCTATCGCGCAGAAAGATTGTCAGTATTTTGATTATCTCGGGATTTTCGCAGATATGTAACATGAGATAAAATATGCTTCAACAAGCAGTCAAATTTGATTAACAGATGGATATTAAATATGCTCCAACACAGAGTCAGAATAGATAGATATGAGGGATCAAGTATACAAAGCTATACACTTTCTTATTCAAAAAAAAAAAGTACAGAAAAACTGAAGGACATTATTCAATTTTTTCCTTCCCCCCCCCCCCCCCCTTTTTTTTTTCTCTCTCTAGTCTTGAGGAGGAGGAAAGAAATACATAGTAATTTTAGTACATAAGAGTCTATAACAATGGCTGCTAGGGAGTGATAATCACTACTGCATTTCAGCAACAACCATTTAACGTTCCTATTAAGTGCTCACACTTCCAACATATAGCTAAAATTCTCTGACACTTCTCAACAACATCCATTTATGTCTAAATATTCTTGATTTCAAGTCAGACACGCACATTAAATTAAGCGGAAGAGAGTATTTGGAAGGTAATGCCAAAGAATTTGTGACTAATTAACAGACGCAGACAAAATATTACCTCCATTAGGCATGTATTCCCCCAGTCAGGAGATAAAAAGAATAACTGTAGCTGAAAATGGAAGGATCCAATGGTCTCATAGACCACCAATTAGTGTATCAGTAGGAGAACAACACGTCAACAGAAGAAAAGTGTGTGCACCGCTTCCTGCAAAATGAACATGAGACCGTATGAAATTCAGCTAGTGTACCATTAGAAGATATTTGCAGAAATGAGTGAGTCCTATTGAGGAAAATGCAGCATCAGGTACTGTACAGTGAAAAAGACGTGTGCAAGGATTCTTTTGATGAGCTAGTAGAAGGAGAAAACATATTAATAACTCATTGTGAATTGAAACCATTATTATTTTTTTTTAAATGCAAATTTGAATCCATTAGACTTGTAAACAGTTGAAATATTCAATGATTTTTTTCATAACCGTGTTATCCAGGCCATCTTGCACGCACCTCAATTCTAGAAGGTCCCTACTACCTCCCACCAACACAGGTACCGGATAACACTGTCGACCAAGGCTGGGACAAATGGAAAGAAACCACCTAGTGTTTTTTAAATTTCAGTAATTTTAATGTGTAACTTGAACATACAGAAGAAATAAGCAGTCTGATACACTAGTAATTTGAGAAATTCCAATCCTACATATAATACTTTCCTGTGCTATGTTTAGACGAATGTTTACATTTAGCAGGCGCCTTTTCTTAGATTTGGTTAAGGGTGTCCAGCAAGTGATGTAGAAGCACATATCTCCAAGGGTAAGATATGTGGTATTAACTGCTTTAGGCAGAAGAAATGGAAACACTATTTTCACCTCAACATATTACTAAAATCCTGTGGTACCACAGAACTACTTGAAACAAAAAAAAAACTCAAAGTTATTCGAAGATTTTAGAGGCAAGATTGTGTATTTGTTTGCAGAAAATCACAATCACTAGAAGGGTCCCAACCAATCAATAGGGTTCAAAAATATATTCCTTTCACTATTCTATCCTTGTTCTTATATTTTTATTAAAAGATAAAAGGATGCAGGATGAGAAATGGTTTTGAATAAACAAATATTGTGGTCGAAACTATTTGTCCCATGGATTGCTAGGGTATTAGCATGCAAGGGTAATGAAAATATTCTTTTTATTGTTGGAAGTACTCGGCTCTCATGAAAGAAATTGTTTTGTGTCAACATCAACCACTCGTGGTAATTGAAGGATTCTTGTGTCATTGTCACCTATTTTATAATGCTCTTGTAACATTATCTCTAATCGCTCATTATCTTAATATAAGCACATCTTTATGATGCCTCTCCATAATGCTACCCTATATGACCAAGAAGTTTGGTTGTCCTCCGTTCCCTTTGATGAGTTTCATAATTGTCAGCGATGATCAATCTCAATAAAACAGTCTGCCTACTAAAAATCTTTAAATCCATTTGCTATTATACAATAAGGCTTTACTAAAAACCTTAAATCACAGAACCTAAACACTCATCTACATGGTGATCTTCCACCTTCTAGTTTAAACTGTATTTCTTCACCTCCTCTCGTATTCCATAAGAATTTTCTTTATATTCTCTCCAGTCTCTTTTCCTCCCACATTTCAAGATGTCATCGTTATAAATAGGTTGGGGGCAAGATATTGTACTCAAGGTTTATATCTTTTCTTGCTTTTCAATAAATATCTCTTTTTGCCATAGTTTTACCCTCTTCTCAACTCTTTCAATAATGTGATTCGACATTACACAATCTTTCTAGGTTCGCACCC
This sequence comes from Solanum commersonii, assembly GCA_029007595.1. NCBI lineage: Eukaryota > Viridiplantae > Streptophyta > Magnoliopsida > Solanales > Solanaceae > Solanum > Solanum commersonii. The sequence goes on from JAJTWQ010000011.1 coordinate 502,240, forward strand.
AATGAAAAACTTAAGTTGCATGAAGCAATTCAACCATTATTAAGGGTCTCGGAATATACTTTATATTTTCAAGCTCGTCTACTAGAATGTTATTCTTTCAATTTATTTTTAAGCCAGAGACCATCTGAATACATATCAATACATGCCTCAAGCATGGAATCTGATCTACTTCAGCATCACATAGGACGGGTTTAAAATCAGCAAATAACAAGTGGGATACTAGTACACTATCTTGTGTCCATTCCTAGGTTTAGAACCCCTCAAATATCTGTCTATCAGTGCTCTATCTATCATTTTAAGCTATGCTTCCACCACTGAAATTGAACATTAAGAATAACAGATGATAAAATTATATATAAAATCACCGATTTAAAGTCAAGATCAGAAACTCAAAACCCAGTTTCAGCTCATGCTAATATGGTGCTTCAGAACCATTCCAGCTTATGAATTCTATTGCTCACATAATTGCAGGCCGTAACATGAGTCAATCTAAGGAAGGCAATGATCTGCCTAAAACAGAGGAGCAACTCACAGGCTCATGATTGCAACAACAAAGGGACTAATACCTGAAGCTTTCAGATGACATATCAGTTCTTTCATTTCTTCTAGTATTTCTGATTTATGATGCTATGACTACTTATATACTTGATATCAAATATGGACATTGTTTTTCTTACTTTCTAACATCACACACTATTATACTTATCGTTTCTATTACACCTAGAGAGAGAAGACATATTTTTACTTTGCCCCACCAGCTCCACATTTGCTTCTCTTACAATCTCTAATATCATACACTATTACACATATCGTTTCTATTTCACCTAGTGATAGAAGAAATATTTTTACTATGCCCCTTTACCAGCTCAATAATGCAGGGCATATCTTTGGTGTTACCAGAGAAAATTAGTAGTTTGTTGGAAGTGTGGAAATCCCAGGAGGTTATAAAGAGCTTAAAGCCAATATGGAGAACTATTCCCAATTGCATAATGTGGACCTTATGGCTTGAAAGAAACATGGCATGCTTTGATGGGAAGAAGTTAAAGATTTCTAGAGTAAAAAATAAATGCATTAAAAAACTGTACTTTTGGTGTTATAGCACTACTTTAGATATGATGGATAAGTATTTGACTTTTTTGTACTTACTAGGAGATAATATGCAGTATTGAATTATAGAGTTTGCTGTTAAGTACTGTACCTTTTTCTGTACCATCTAGGTACTCTTTTAATAAAATCCGTACTTATCACAAAAAAAAAGGAGATAAAAGGTAGATTCAACATACACAAGCATGTCAGACAGATGCAAATAATATCAGGAGAATCTTCAAATTGAAAGAAGGAAGATTTGTTTTTACTCTCACAGAAGAGAGCTATTAATTGAGATGTGAAATAAGTACTAGACATGTTTAAGTCAATACAAGCAGCAAAAGAAATGAGAGAAGAGTAGATACTAGATAATTTCAAAGACTTGGACACATAATCCACAATGGAAATAGTCCCCGGGAAATAGTCCCCGGTATGTTTTCTTCCAAGTCAGCTTCAATGAGCTTCAACTCAGCCAAATCAAATGCTGGTCTTTACAGCTGAGCACAAGAAAAACAAAAGTTACAGGCATCAAAAACATCATTGAATGACACTCAAGTTGAAATTTGTTGCACTACTTCTACAAATCACTATCATTGGATGCACATATAGATATTTATGAGAGGAAAGATAAGAGAAAATAGTTCAACTTCTGCTTAAAATACGGATCCTATCATAAAAGCTTTCAACAGAAGCAATAACTTTCAGTCTCTTTGGGTTCAGGTCTGATGCAAAAAAAGGGATTTTAGACTTCTAAATGAGAGAGTTGAAGCAATGAAAATTGAAGATACAAAAGAGTCACTTAACAAGAGATAAGATTTTTCAATGGCACAAGATCCTACTCCCAAGGAAGCCTCTATTGATCATTAGAATAAAAGCAAGAAAATGCAACCTGGAAAGAGAACCACGAAAAGGTAGAAGCAGCAGTAAAGTGGCGATAGAGCAAGGTGGCCGGACAGGCGGACACCACTGTATTAGAAAAAATAAAAAGTGGCGATTGACCAATGCAAATTGCAAATGCAATTTAGACGACAGTATGAGGCCAGTAGTGCTAATTGTTGCATTATCTGCGAGGAAAGTAGTGAAACAATCAAGCTCTATTTCTATTTGGATCATTGTCCAAAAAAATGAGTGGAAAAAGTCTAGCCATATTTGGAAAATGATTCATTTGTCCCAACATTTAGTATCAAATTGTGTGGATTTGGTCCCAGAAAGAATGCAAAGATTTCTTCTTCTTTTTTTGATAACCGAGAAATCCATCTGTGATCCTCCCTTTGGACCAATCACAGCCTTCTAAACTCGGTGGATAATGGGCCCACCCCTCTACCCTTCTCCACTTAAATACCGGGCTTCGCTTTGCATGGTGTGGGGAGAATGCAAAGATTTCTTGGAGGTGCACATGTGAGAAATATAGGAGAAAAATATTATTGAATTGTTGTATCTACCATATTATATAAAGATCCTATTTATAGACATTACAATACAATTCTTTACATGTTTACCAAGTAGGATACTATTTACTATTCCTATTCCTATTCTAAGTAGGATCGTATATACCTATTCCTATTATAACACTCCCCCCTTAAGCTAGTGCATACAAATCATATGTACATATAGGTTGTTACAAATGTAATTAATACGAGGACCGATGAGGGGCTTGGTGAGATCAAGTTGATCACTCGACTTCACAAAATTGACAGTCAATCACAATGTGCTTAGTCTTCTCATGAAATACTAGATTTGATACATAATGTAAGTCAATCTCAATGTGTTTGGTCTTCTCATGAAATACTAAATTTGATGCATAATGTCGATAAAACACAAAGTGATAAAATAACAGTGTTGAACTTCACAAACCAAGCTCGCAAAGACTGTTTCAGACCATAGAGTGACTTACGTAATCGACATACAAGGCTACTAAACTCCCCCTGAGCAACAAAATTAGGTGGTTGCTCCATATAGACTTCTTCAGAATGTAGCGGTCGCCGGAAAGTGCTCAAAATCTAGTATAAAGTATATGGATCAGGTTGGAATCAATAGACGAGTCGATAATAAACAAGAGTCACCGAAAAACTGGTCGTAACATGCTAATACATCGGAGTAATAGATTTGATAGCTGAAAGTGGTCACAATCTAAGAAATAAAATTATATGGATAGGGTTGGAATGATGGAAGGACCCAACTGGAAAATAGAAATTATATAGGAAAGGTCGAATTGACAGCACGATCCTAATGAAAAAGAGAAATAATATGGGTAGGGTAGGAATGATGGCACGATCCTACTGAAAAAGAGAAATTATATGGGTAGGGTTAGAATGATGGCACAACCCTACACCAAGCAGATTTGAGGAGTCACCGGAAAGACGAATGGAACTACGCAAATCAAATATGAGGAGTCACCAAAAAGACGCACAATGCTATGCCTCTCAGATTTGAGAATGTAGTTCAGAAAAAATCCACGGTACTACGCAAATTAAATATGAAAAGTAGTCCAGAGAGATGCGCAGTGCTACGCAAATCAGATATGAGAAAAAAAGTAGTCATCGAAAGGATGGAACGGTGCTACACAATTTATATGAAATGGCAGTCATTGGAAGGATGGCACGGTGCTACACAAATAAAATAAGAAAAAGTAGTCACCTGAAAGATGACACGGTGCTACGCAAATCAAATATGAAAAGTAGTCACCGGAAAGATGGCACGGTGCTACACAAATTAGATACGAGAAAGTAGTCACGGAAAAGATGGCATGGTGCTACATAAATTAAATATGAAAAAGTGATCACCGAAAAGATGGCACAGTGCTACACAAATACCGACGAATATGGGGTTGACAGAAAACAACCCTAGATAGCCACCAAAAATTAACGCACTGTGACTTGTCTGACTGAGTTTTCTTCCCTTGAATATGGGGTTCATGCATATAATCATTAGCTAGACGGGCGGCATATATGGGTAATAGCCACCCACGGGTAGTGGAAGTTCTTTGATTCTATAACAAGTTCGTAGAGGCTCTGATACCATCTAAGAAATATAGGAGAAAAATACTATAGAATTGTTGTGTCTACATTATTATATAAAGACATCATTTATAGACACTACAATACAATTCTTCACCAAGTAGGATACTACTTATTATTTTTTATTTTTTGAAGACACTACAATACAATTCTTCACCAATTAGGATACTACTTATTATTTTTTATTTTTTGAACTTAGTAACTTGGTATTATATCACAACCAGTACATGGGTTGTACTGAAACGTTACATACATATGTACTCCAAATTTCACTGTCCTAAACCTAAATTGAGTCTAGAACATCAACTATAGAGACAGTTTCATTTGAGTATATCTGGTTACACCAAAAACATAACAACACAATGCAGTTTAGTTTAACCTTCTGCAAACTATTCTCTATGCTCTCAAAACACCTAGAATTCCTCTCTTTCCAGGTTGACCACCATATAGCAGCAGGGATAATTCTCCATCTATCTCTGAGACTTTCCTGGGCATGGTCCAGGAGATGCCTTTGAGACTTAGAAATATTCTCCACAGCTTAAGGGTGTAAGTGCAGTGTAGAAACAGATGGTTCACTGTCTCATATGTTTCCTTACAAAGAAAACATCTTGAGCATAAGGTTATCCCTTTCTTCATCACATTGTCCTGAGTCAAAGCTGCTTCTTTGGCTAATAACCAAATGAAACAGGATATTTTGTAAGGTATCCTATTTTTCCAAATTTGCTTCCATGGCCAGTTTAGATTATGATTACTAGGTTGGTCCATCATCCTGTAAGTTTCGTTAACTTTGAATACCCCTTTGTTGTTACCACTCCACCATAATTTATCCTCCCCAATCTGAAGCCCACTAAAGGTGTCCACTGTGTTAAGGAATTCAGCAACTCTCATAATTTCCCAGTCATTTAGATGCCTCCTAAAGGCAAAGTTCCACCGCCGCATCCATAACTCTACTATGGATCTCTGTTGGAACAAAGCTAGATTGAAAATATCTGGAAATAAAGCTTCCAAGTTGCCTTTTTCATGCCATTCATCCTTCCAAAACTTGGTCTTTCTTCCATTCATCACTTTTTTCTTTGAGTTGTTCCTCACTTCATCCCACATGTCTCTTATAGATCTCCATAAACTAACCCCATATGGATTAGTCACCACCTTTGTCATCCAATTGTCTTCCTCTTCATATTTGGCACCAATGACCCTGCTCCACAACAATTGATTGTCATTTGCATATCTCCATAACCACTTCATCCTTAGAGCTTTGCTTTGAAATTCCAGATTCTTAATCCCCAAGCCCCCATTCTTCTTAGCAGTCATAACAGATTTCCATTTTACCAGGTGGTATCCTTTCTTTTCTTTGTTTCCCTGCCACAAAAACTCTCTTCTAATTTTGTCCAACCTTTTGATAACCCCTGGTGGGATGGGAAATAAAGACATCATATAAGTTGGTAAAGTATCAAGGACTGAGTTAATGAGAGTCAATCTTCCTCCTAGGGAGAGGTATTGAGTTTTCTACCTGGCTAGCTTTTTTTCACACTTCTCTATCACACTATCCCATATTTTTATACATTTAGATTTAGTCCCCAGAGGTAGTCCCAAGTAAACTGTTGGCAGACTGCCAACTTCTCCACCAAATATAGTGGATGTTGGTGACTTCATTTATGGGATACATTAGGCTCTTCCTCCAGTTGATATGGAAACCAGATACTCCTTAAAATAACACAAGAATTACCCTTAAATACTTCAGCTGTTCTTCCTCAGCACCACAAAAAATAAGAATATCATCTGCATATTGAAGGTGTGTCCCTTCCATACTTTCAGTCCCTTCCTTGGCAACTTCAAACCCTCTGATCTGTCATCTTAGGTTTGCTGTCTTAATCATTATGCGTAGTCCCTCCATTGCTAAAAGGAATAGAAAATGTGACAAAGGATCACCTTGTCTAAGCCCTCTTTGCGTGTGAAAGAAACCAAGTACTGAAAAGCCAACTGTTGAGATGCAATAATTTATCCACTTCAGCCATTTCTGTCCAAAACCCATCATTTCTAGAAGATTTAGAAGGTAACTCCAGCACACATGGTCATAGGCTTTCTCAATGTCCAATTTACAAAGAATACCAAGCTTCTTTTGCTGAAGTCTTGAATCTACAGCTTCATTAGCAATCAGGGCAGCATCCATGATTTGTCTCCCCTTTATGAAGGCCATTTTTTGGGAATCTACTAGTTTGTCCACCACTCCTTTCAATCTCTCAGTCAAGACTTTGGAAATCAGTTTGTAAATACTGCCAGTCAAGCTTATAGGCCTAAATTCTCTTAGCTCAGTTGCTCCTTTCTTCTTAGGGATTAGTGCCATGAATGTTGCATTAAAGCTCTTCTCAAAAATTCCTTGCTCGTAGAAGTTTTGAAAAGTATCCATGATGTCCTGCTTTACTACCTCCCAGCATTTCACAAAAAATCCCATAGTGAAACCGTCAGGGCCAAGAGCGTTATCCACCGCACATAATTTTAGGGCTCTTAAAACTTCTTCTTCATCAAAATTACCTTCCAGTAACATATTATCCTCTTCTGTTAGGACTGGGACTTGCATATATTGGCAAGCAGGTCTCCACTGATTGGTTTCTGTATACAAGCTTTTATAATAATCAACAATTTCATTTTGAATTCTATCTGGATCTTCAGTGATGGCTCCATGAATCATGAGTTGGTCTATGTTGTTATACCTTCGGTGAGCATTAGCCATCTTGTGAAAGAACTTTGTATTCTTGTCCCTTCCTTCAACCAAAGGGCTCTTGACTTTTGCCTCCAAGATATTTCTTCCTTCTCTAACAGTTCTTCATATTCAAGAAGCAATTCAGCCTTTTTGGTTGATTCATCTTCAGTGAGAGTTTTATCTGCTCTATCTGCATCTAAAATTGCCAATTGATCCAACAATCTCTTCCTCTGTATGCCCAAGTTCTCACTTTCCTTCTTTTGCCATTCCTTGAGCTTAAATTTAAGAGCTTTTAGTTTACATGCTAGAATGTAGTCTGGTTTGCCTATGTAGTTGAAGGAGCTCTACCATCCTGAGACTTTGTCAATTAACCCTTCTGATTCTAACCACCAATTTTCGAATTTGAAATAATTCTTTTTCCTCTCCCAGGAACCTCCTATTAGGGCTATTGGCATATGATTCGAGCACAGTCTTTGCAGTGGGATTTGTTTCAAGTTGCTGAAACTGTCATCCCACTCTTTGGACAATAAGAATCTATCAATTCTGGATGATATTCCTTGTTGATCACCTTTGAACCAAGTGTATGTAGCATCATCCAATTGCAAATCAATTAAATCCATGTCTTCAATGAAATCAGAGAATTCCCTCATACCCCTTGTTCTCTTTTTGCAATTCATTTTTTCCGAGGCAAATCTTGTGGCATTAAAATCCCCACAGATGGCCCATGGTCCTTCCAGTAAGCTCCTCATACCTCACAGAGCCCAGTTCTTCCCATACCTATCTCCTTTCTTTGTAGCAAGTTGGTGCATACACACCTGTTATGTGACAATTAAAATTTTGGAGTTGTGATTCAAACTTGCATGTGATAGAGTGTGCCAATTTCCAGTACCTCACCCTTCCAAGCCCTTTCATCCCACATTAAGATGACCCCCCACCCCATCTTGTTCCACTTGCTTCCAATGTAGTATATCTAATCCATCTCCCTCCCCAAATTTGTTTAACCACCTCAACAACATTCCCTTCCAATTTCGTCTCTTGCAGACAGATAATATCTGCCTTCCACCCCATTATAAGACTGTTTACTATTCTCCTCTTATCTCTATTGTTCAGCCCCCTAACATTCCAAGACACTAGTTTGAAATTCATCAAGAACTAGAGTTAGTGATCCTCCCTCTGTTCCTCTTCCCAGAACTCTTGAATTTAACATCAAAAGCTACAAGACTTTTTAATTCTTGAGCACCCTTGATCTTTGTCTTCTTAATTTCCATATCCTGTTCCATTCTCCTTGCCTGTCTGCAACTATCAATCTGCATTAATAGCTCAGTGGCCTCCTCTTCGTGCCCTTGGAAATCAATCCCAAAAATTTTCCCTAGTCTGATCAAATTTTGCTGAACCCAGTTGGAGGTGTCTCTTTCTTTTCCTTGTGTGATGTTGATGTTGTTGCATCACTATAGGATCCACCTCCTCCACCCCAAATTCACAATTGTTGTGTTTGTGCACTGTGATGTTAGTCCATTACTACATGTGTCTGCTCTGGGAAGCTCACAATTTATCTCCTCTTGCTGATCTTTCTCCTCACATGTTTTCGTCGAAGATTCCCCATTGGTGTAAACCATAATCCTCGCAACTGTCTCTGCATAAGAATTTCTCTGTTCTTCAATGGGCACTGCTGCATGTAGAGACATGTGCGTTGATTTGTCATCTCCAAAGAGTTGTATCTTCTGGCCTTCTGTTTCTCCTTCTTTTTCTCCCCGTAAATTATAGATATAACAAGCCCAGCCAGATCTGGGTCTTTTAGCCTTTTCATTGGTTGTTTCCCATTGGGCCTGTGTACATAGCCCAAATCAAATAATTCCTTTAAGTGACTCACATGCCCTTCACGTGAGGTGAGAGAATTGGATCTCCCAGTTGTCACTAGCTTGCTGCCCACGTGCCTAGTCCTGCCAAAATCCCTAAATTGAGGGAATTCTCATCATCGCAGAGGGAACTTTCGAAGATCCGCTGGTTAATACCCATCTCTCGGTAGAGAGACGCTTCTTCTCCGGCGTCTGTAATTTCCTTTTCTGAAAACAATTCGAACCTCAGTTTGCATTCCATCCAGATCGGTAAGTGGAAGATCACTCCTTTATGTGCCACTGTTACCTCCTTCGGTATGCTTCTCCCATCATTCGCCACCAGAATTCGAGCCCACTTCATATGATTCTTGAGTTCTGTTTCCTCCTCTGTAGTAATCCAACCCCCACAGCTCTCGCCTACTTATTATTTCTATTCCTATTCCTATTCTAAGTAGGATTGTATATACATATTTCTATTCTAACACACACTATTTACCGTGTAGTTGGATGTAACAAAATGCTAGAATCATTTCAAGACCAACTCACTAATGTAGTTATTTTGATGCAACCGTAGCACTTTCTCATAGAGTCCATGCATTAAATTCAAACACAAGCAAAAGATGTACACTTTTGGATTTCTCTTATTTTTCAATCAAACCAAATGAACAAAGAAAATACTCTTGTTTTGCTATCCCCAAAAGGCAAAAACAAGTGTTTTCCCCTCGATCTCCCCTCTTTTCTTCCCTTCCTTTTACTTTCCCTAGTTTTCAAACAAATGATTACGTTCACAATAAACCAGAAAATGTTGATGACGTGAACATGATGGAAGGGGCTTTATTTGAAATTAATGGTCGACAACATCTACCAGCCTCAGCTACTGTTGGACATAACCATATCAAATATAACTATCAATTGAACGGGTAAGGGTATGTAGACAAAGGGACGGTTCTTCATGTGATGGGTTAATCAAAATATATATTTTTGTAGTTAGTTCTCTTCTAAATCACCTTATATTATCTAGATTGACATACTTCTTAATGTAACATCTGAATTCAGTGACTAAATATGGTTGTTGCTGATTTACAAGGTGTTTGAGTCTAGGAAAATGTTTATGTTTAGATGTCATATCTTTTAATGCATGAATAAAGCTTACAGAGAAGAAAAGAGACAACAAAATTTTATTTGGCATGACACAAGAAGGCCAGAAGCGACAGTATCACCACTTTTCAATGAAACTATTATCCTAAAGCCTATGACAGGTAAAACCCAATACCGAATATGGGATGGAGGAAACAATCCTTATTCAAACATAATATGTATCCTTAAATGACCAAACTGTAATGACTACTTGAACTAGACTAACAAGGTGAGTAAAAATATTGGTGATAATTGAGAGACAAAATGGATGGCCCAGTTTGCGCAATGACAAATCACATTGCCACTCTACAGTCAACCAAAAGGGACAGAGAGTTTTTATCACAATATTAACAAAAACAAAATGAACTAAGAAGCATGTTATGTCAGTCAGTACCCAAGTTTCCAAGAACAAATTTATAGAAACTAGAAGATCTAGACACTGTTTGAACTGAAGTGATACTACTCTGCTGTTGGACATGGTTGTTCTCTAGGGATCGAAAATACATCACTCCCATAAGTAGTAAAAGAGGGAAAAACAAAATCAAAGAAACTATAAGAAAATAAGTACCAAGAGCCTGGAGATTCTGCATCTCATGATTGTCACACCTTGCCTTCCGCTGTATTCTCGGCCTAGAAAACCACATCCCCTAAGCCATGTCATCGTGTCAGTCATCAGAAGTCAATCAACTCATGCCAGACTCTTAAAATGAAAAAGTGACCACTAAGAGCAAGTTAAATTAAATCCTTGCAATAGGTATATTATCAAATTCACCAATTCATGCAGCCAATCGTGCTAAGCATACTCCAGCTAATAAAAGTTAATCCAGAAAGTGCAATAACATACATATGAAGGTGGAATAACATGATGATGATGAAAAGGAGACCATTACTTTAATAAGCTCAGAACCTAATTCCTATCAAATATCCACACGATGGAGAGTGATCTTTCCTAAGAGCAACAAGTAGGTAACTTTGTTCTGAAATTTTGTTAACCTAATAAGAGTTATTTTCTTTTCAATGAGGTCTGTGTGACGCTTGTTATTTCGATCAAGAAGCAAGTACAACATCACACATACCAAAGGATGGAATATACAGAAACTGTCCTTTCTAGTTTTATCGCACATCCGACCAATATCGTTTCGAAATTTCAGTCCAGCTGATCTGGTCTCTAGTCGATGTCCACCTTGCTAGATTCCTCATTCCTAAGCTTCCAATTCCCACTTCCCCCAGCTCTAGTTCAACAAGCCTGAATCTTGTGTGATGCAAATATCATCCTTATATAAACCACCCTAATCGTTTTGCACAAGTTACAACTGGACAAAAGACTAATCAAATACGAGAAAAAATAAAGGAAGGAAACTAGTTTTAAATCAATTTTTTTATAAGGAGTACTTAAATCCTTTTTTCTTTGCAATCTTCTAGATATCACAATGATAGATGCATTGTCCCGGCCCATGTGCAAGGGAGACAAAAAGTTGTCTTATTTACAAAGAGGAAGACAATATCACAGACATGAAGAAGCATTTATATGTAGACTGATAGTATAAAAAACTATGGAGTGCTAAAATCCCTTACCAACAGGAAAAAAAATTCACCTTTCATTCGATAAGGAAAAATAAATAAATGAAAAAAGGGTCCCATCTTTTCTCTTTTCTTTTTTTTTTGAGAAATGCTTGCTCTAAAATACAAAAAATGATCCCATCTAAAACACAAGAATTGCTTGCTCTAAGCAAACGAAGTAAACATTTATTGCACCTCATAATCATTTATATCATTTTTCTCCCACATCACTTTGGATCTCCATATCTCTTTAACTCTTGGTGAGTTAATTCCTGCGTCTTCCACAGTTCCACAGAAACGAAAATTCAAGATTGAGTCTTTTGTGTGGCAACATCATAAGTTCTACTTACCCATTATCATTAGAGATTTTGAGAGAATAAAGAACTAGAGAGAATTCAACTGAGGTACTTGATTTTTTCCCTCAAGCTTATTGAGATTTATGCTAATTACACAGACAATAGCTTTGTTGTAGGCTTAATTACCTATCATTATGAAGGTATAATCACAGCAATCAATTTAAACCTAATAACTCAATCAATACAGTTCAAATTAAGCATGTACCAATTAAAGCAATCCAATCCAGACAACAAAGAATAATCTTCAGCATGATTTTCAACACTGCACCTCAACCTAAAGCATATAAGTCAAAGGCACCAAGCGAATTTAAGGTCCTCCAAGCCTAAGGGACTTGGTAAGAAAAACTATTAGTTGATCATTTGAGCTGATGAAGCTTGTGAGAATGCATCTGACTTCAATCTTACGGTGAATAAATCATTGGTGGAATAAATGACAATTTCACCTTTATGATGTGTTTTCATAAAAAAAATCAGGAATTAGACTATGAAGAGAAACTTGATTATAGCATCAGTTTCATCTGTTCAACACCAATAAAATTCACACCTACTATCAATATATCTAGTGCAATACTTATCATAACATAATAAGAATAATTTCACTTTATACAAAGTACATAGCCTTGAACTTTCATAAGGTATAACTCTAGCCATAACCACAGCAATTAAACCTAACTAAATAAATCTAAATCACTACATAGAAATACTAATTTTCTACTAGAAACTCTTAAGCAATCTAGACATCAAATAATCTTCAAAAACGTCAGCGTTGGCTATTTTAAGTCCCCCTCCCCTCCACCCCAACCCACACACATTAAAGTTGAGGTTCTAGTTACAAGGTGCTCAGGCAGAATGTTTTCTCTTCACATGTACTTCATCCTTGTGTTGTTTCCTCTTATTTGGCAAAAGTTGTACCGATATGTAATTTTCTTAAAGCCGAGTCTCCCTTCTTCTTTCAACATTCATTAGCCAGTTCTTTCTTTCTTCTGAAGCATTTTTAATGCAACTGTCTCCGACCACTTGTGAAGGCTAGGAAAGTTATCTTCCATCCATCTCAGGGAAATCGAAAAAGAGAAGTTGAGTCACTCATGCTTAATACTCTGATCCATGGATTTACGCACCAGGTCTTTGCTGTCTAACTAGCAATAGGGTCAGGCAAAGTCACCCTCCTCTCGAACTTTCCCTAGGCACGTCTAGAGGAACTCTTTCCTCTTTAAGATGTGGCCCATCGAAAGTCTGAACTTTGGCTCTTTCTCTCCTTTCAATCTTCTACTTCCTCCATCCACCGTCACACCTAGTGTCTATAGCATCTCAGTATATGGAATAATGTTTAGCTTCCTGGCTTCTAATGAGAAGTAGGACCTCTTTCTAGGATCCATTTATCTTTATCTCTAGGCCCAGTAGTCTTCTTTTTCTTTGTTTAATTCTTCATCTTCTTTGGAGCCTCACATTCCTCTTATCTCAGACCTCTGTTGCATAAGGGAAACTCTTAAACCTACTTGGGTTTTTTTTCTTGCTCGTTTCACGATGGCCTCCACATCTACACATGTAATAACGTTCTTTCCCCAATTTAGTAATTTCATTTTTGTTGACCACTATTTCCTTCTTCTTCAAACTTCAATAGTTCCCTCTTCCAATCTATTTGTTTCTTCTTCATATATTCTATCAATTTGTTCAACATCCACTTCAAGAGTTTCTTCCTTATCCACTCTACCAATTTCCTCTGTATTATCCGCCATAAAAGTTTTATCCTTATCTTCCTTACTAGTTAGTTGCTCTACTTAAATACTCAACGGTCCAATATACCACTCAAGTGATCGACCTACCAATCAATTTGTCATTCACATTTGTTATCTCATCTAAACTCTTGTTACACAAGTTAATTACTTGGGAAAGTTTGACTGATGAATGACTCAAATTAGTATACTCAGACATAGCATTGCAACAACAGGAAAAAGTGGGACTACGCATGAGTATAAATTCTTCATATAAGAGTCCTCCAAGATTAGTTTAATGCCTACCATGCTCTATAAAGTCAGGTACTCGTGCCTTTCATGTGAGAATTGACCATTTCGTGATTTGTGTGTGTCATTCTTGCACAGGGGCCATGCTAATTTCTTTGTATCATTCCAATTGTTTATCGGATGTCCCCGAAGGGACATGTGAGAATTGACTAACCAAGTCGCACCACTGGTTGCTTTTTTCAATCAATCAATATTCCTATCTAGCTTGTCTTTCAAATCCTCACAACTAGTCAAAATGACTCTTTTTACTGCCAAAGCCTTTGAAACTCAGGGATGATGGGTCCGAAGAAAATATCAGAGGAACACACTATTTTAATGTAGATAACGCGCATTTCATCATTCAAATAACAATCAATTTCCAAGAAACAAAAGAACACAGTGAATCCTTCTGACCCCCGCCTTTACAAAGACCCTAGTCCAGCACTATGAGGAACTCTGACCACTAGAATGAATTTCTTACAGAAGGCTTTTTTTTCTTTTACATTTTTTATCTGGTATCAGATATCTTTTTCAGAAAAATCAGTCAATCAAAGAAGCATAATAATTAACAAAAACAACAGGCAAATATCAGCTAACCAACATCTGCTTCCCATATAATTCAAATCCAATTCAATGCTAGTTATTCGGTTCCTTTAGCGAGCGATCCAAGAACCCATACCATAGCTTGCTCATTCTTTAGTGCAAATTAGACAACCGCAACCTATAAAACACATCCTGGTGCCTCTAAATATACCATCCACTGTAATCCAAAGTCAATCCATCTTTATCAGAAGTCCCAGAATAATATTGAAAAGCTTCAAGCTTTCTCCCATACACAGTCGGTTTTATGGTTACTTTATAGAACACAACAATTTTTCAAGTTTAATCAGCAGAAACCAAAAGGAAACCAATAGTCCATGTTAATTACTATCATACCAGACAGTAGATTTTGGATCCCATATGTTCCACAGCCAGAGGCGAATCTAGAATATTTCGAATATGGGTGCACCAAAAAAAATGTATTAAGTGGGAATTGATCCTCAATCCTCAAAGTCAAAAGCTCAGTATTTAACCATGTGGACCAACTAGACTTTCTATAGTACGGGTGCAAGAATATAATATTATACAAACGTTAGAAAATATATACATAAAATATCTAATTTTACGAGGAGACCATGGGTTCGGGTGCCCTATTTTTTGCACCTAAATTCGCCACTGTCCACAGCATTCAATTGTCATTCTTTAGCTACAAAACTCACATCTCAATTGGTAAAATTGTTAAATTCATTCTTCATAAACATAAAGACTATCAAATTAGCTGAAGGTATTGAACATCAATGATTGATCCTTCTAAACATAAATTGAGTGACTAATTTAATCAAATTAATCTTTCATTCCCCTATCATACCTTTTCCTCTCTTATTTCAAAACACACTATGCATGATATACAATTCTCATTCATTGTAAAACTAATTTTATATTACCCCCCCCCTTCGGGGTGGCCCAGTGGTTTGGGCTTGGGACTTCCATGTTGGAGGTCTCAAGTTCGAAACTCCTTGCTGTGAAAGCAAGGGGTTTGCCTTCTAGGTCGAGCTCGTCGCATCGGACATGCCTAGTGCGGGTTACCTCTCCTATGTGATTTGAGAGTTATTGCATAGTAGCGGGGGTTTTAACCTGTGCGCACCCAAAGGGTAGCGGCTTCGGGTTTCCCTTGTCATAAAAAAAAAAAAAACTAATTTTATATTACTACATAATCACTAGCAACTTTACTATTCTGCTGTAAATGAATACACCAAACGTTGAATTCAATAATATCACAAAATATTACCTGATGACAACGTAACAAAGAGCTAACCCAAACACAGCTAGATTTTCAGAAGATATTTATTATTAATAACGAGCCTAAGCAAATAACTCAATTACTGGAGCATGAAGAGATACTCACCAAAACCAGCAGAGATCAAGGAGTTGAGGAGGGACTCCTTTAACAACAAGATCCGGACCTTCAACAGAGAGTGTTATCTTCACGTATCTAACGAAATCCTGGGAGATTAAGCTTCTCCGGACCTCAGCTCCGTCTGTAAATATGACGATCTCAGAGGGCATTCCATACTGATGATTCCGATTGAGGAATAGGGAAGCAGGAATCTCTGTACTGTCGTAAGGATCCACTCGAACTGTGTAGCTATACAGCGAGGTTGAGGCCCCCAGCATGCGAAGCTCCTTCATAGAGATCAACCATGGCGTTTCGTTTTGGATTCGCGCAATCCGATTTCCCATATTGGAGATTAGGATTTGGAGATGAAGATTCTGAAATGTGAGGAGAATGCAAATGCTCTGATACTACATAGTCCAGAGTCCAGTTCGAGTGGGTAATGCAAGCGTCAAGTGGATTTTGCCCTTTGGAAAACGAAAAAAACCAACTTTAAATTTGGACCCGTTTGACACGACGACAGTTTTTTTTTTTTTTCCTTTTTTACCCTTCCTGAGGGTTTCCTCGTGCTTCACTCTTTTTTTGGGTTTTTCGGTGATCTGAACACGCAATTTTGAAAACCACGATAATTCTTTACTTTATTTTTGGGAAAAAAATAAAATAAAATATTTATTAGGTTGAATTTCTTATAAAAAAATAGATATTTAAAATAATAAGTGGTCATTACACACTTTTTAGCTTTTAAAATAGAGTAACTTACAAATATGATTATAGCTTTTGGATATTAGATTAGAATAGCTACAAGTATTACTACCCAAAATAGCTATAGTTTCTGTCTAAATCTCGTTGTGTTCAAAATAGCCAATTTTCTTCTTCATCATCCTTATGCTTGGCTTCTTCTTTTACCGTACTTCTCGTTTTTTTGGTTCGTTCTTCTTCTACTACTGCATCTCTTCTGCTTCTACTGCTCCTCCTCCTTCATCTCCTTTTAAAAAAAAATCTACTTATTGTAAATGCGGATCATTTTGAACGAATAATATAATTGAAACTAGCCCAAAAAATCACTCATCACTGTTTGGTCAAGAAAAAATTTATTTTTGCTTTTTGCAGTTTCATTATATTTTAATTTTGAAAATTTTACTCTAAATTTTTATATTTTTATTAAAACTAATCTTATTTTTTATTTTTCAAATATTATTTATAAAAGTATAATCACGCATAACTTTATCTTCAATGCTATTTTTTTAAATAATTCAAATAAAGTGAAAAAAAATTATTTGTAATAATATAGTAAATTAGTAATGGTTTGTATATGAAATTTAAGAGTTAATATCTCAAAAGATCACTCAACTTTAAGAATTTATTTAGTAAAGTCACTGAACTTTATTTTATATCAATAAAATCATTCAAATTATGTCTTTGTATCAATAAAATCATTCAACTTTAATAATTTATTTAGTTAAATCATTGAACTATGTTTTATATAAATAAAATCATTCAATTTAGGCCTTTGTATCCATCAAATCACTCAACTAATTTTATTATTAACAAAAAATGACATAGCAAAATAAATATGTAAATATTTAAGAATAAATTTAATTAGTGAAATAAATATTATAATATTATTATGCACTTAAAATTTAAATGGTATCAGGATGAACGTTACCCTATCAATAAATATTACTGATATTATCATAGGCTTAATGATTGCAACAAAAAAAATTATAAGACGTCAATTTTTTATAGTTTAATGACCGCAACAGATTAATATTTGCAGAGTTGTAGTTATTAAGCCAACGTCTTAAAAAAAACGTCTATATCATTTTTTTATACAATAAAAAATCATGTGTCCCACAATTATTTGTCATGACAATTTTTTACGGGTTTTTTTTCTCTTCTCTCTCTCTCTTTTTTGGAAAAAACTCATCATAATACATATTAATTATATCCTAATATAATTTTTAAATTTATTCATAAAAAAATCTTGATGATTTTTTTTAATTTTATTTATTTATGGAGTTCATATTTACATGGCATACAATTAATTTATTTATCTATGTTAAATTTTTTAATGATAAATTGAATTGAGTGATTTTATTGATATAAATGTCTAAGTTGAGTGATTTTGTTGATATTAAACAAAGTTTAGGGTCTGTTTGGAAAGCCACCTGGTAATTGGAATTGGTGTAATTACTAGGGTAGTAATTACCAGTCTAGTAATTACACTGTCTAGTAATTACATTGGCCTGTTTGGTTGTCACAGTGTAATTACATTGTAATTACTCATGTCCTGTTTGTATGTCACAATGTAATTACACAGTTAAATTTTAAAATAAATTAGATTTTAAGTAAATAATATTACTACTTAAATTAATTAATGAATACAAAAGTTTTTTCAAGCCTAGATTTATTTATTTTTATTTTTTTTAGAAAACAATTTTGCATTTAGCATACCATGTTGGAAAGCATTTACAGCAGAAATTAAACATTTCAAGAAAATCTGGTAACTAACGCAGTCTAGCTAACATCTCTTCCCTCGAATAAACAACTCTTTACGACAAATTTATAGACACCCACCATGAGATAAAATTGAGGTAATAATGTTAAAGAGTACCAAAAAAGCATTTCAAATTTGGAAATAATTGATTGCACGCTTAATTTTATTACTATATGAAATTGCAATCGTGTAAGAAAAACGCAGGCCAAGATCGCAAAGCAAGAACCGTAAAAATGTAAACAGAACCATTTCCTAAAATAAAGATGAACCATTTCAATATTATAAGCAATCAGAAGAAACTCAAGCTTTTGTCATCAGAACTATTGTTGCCTGCAGTTATCTCTCCAGCATCCAAGCAAAATATAATCAAAATTGCAACGATATTGTTCGCCTTTTACTTAGAAGTATATTTTTTGCTACAACATAACCTTTTTTATACTGTCAAGTCACAACAAAACTAAGAGTCATTTGATGTATGATATTCACCTAATTGCTCTAGCATTCCACATTTGTTGAGCTATTTCATCTCTCAGATTGCACATATATTGTTTATCAGCATCTGTCGGTCCTCGTCCAATGTCTTCTTCATCAGAATTAGAATCAGAGTCAATATCATTCAAACCGTGAGAATCTTCTATTTCCTCTTCCATGTGTTCTTCAAAATATGAATCCTGCCAATTTCACTTACGAATGAAATTATGAAGTATGCAACATGAGAGTACAATCCAACCTTGTTTTTTTATGGAATACGGAGGAGGAGTCGTTAATATAGGAAATCTTTTTTTCAAAACAGCAAATGTCCTCTCTACGACATTTTGAAGTTTTGAATGTCTCAAGTTATAGAGCTCACGAGCATTTTGTGGTGCTTGTGTTTGGCTCCATTCTCTCAAATGATATCGTGCACCACGATAAGGTGCTAGAAAGCCCTTTGTATTTGCATAGCCTGCATCAACAATGTAATATTTTCCTACAAAATTACAAGTATCAGCTTGAACTCTTTAGAAAACTAAATAATATCACTATTTGAATTATTAGTAAATTACCATTCGGAATTTTCAATCTATTTTGTGATCTTTCCCAAACAACATTTCTTAACACTCTAGAATCCGAAGCAGAGCCTTCCCAACCACTAAGCACGTATTGAAATTTCATATCAAAATCTACAACAGTAAGGACATTTTGAGAAAGAACTCCTTTACGATTTCTATATCTCGGTTGTTCTTCCATGGGTATTAGTGCAGGAATATGAGTTCCATCTATAGCTCCAACGCAATCCTTCAAAAAGCTTACAATAAATTTTAAAATATGACACAAAACAATTATAAAATTTTAACTAGTAAAAGTAAATGTAATGCTAAAAACTAACCTTGAACCAAGGATAAAAAAATGGATTAGAAGATATTTCATGCCAGATATCTTTTCCTGCCTGTTTCACATAGTATTTCCCTAATCGGAGACAAGCTTTCAAGCACTTGTTAAAATAACGACTAATTGTTTCTCCTGAATGCTGAAAACGATTTTGCACAACTCTATTCCTTTCATTATGAGCTAACGTAAATAAAAATATAGCCAGTTGTTCTTCAACTCTAACCATTCTTGAATCAGTTAATAGACCTCTTGTTTTCATCTCATCTGCAAATTGCAAGAAACATCCAACATTCATACGAAATAGGTCATAGCATCCACGAGGATGTCCTTCAATCAAATATTTAATAAACTCTGCTCCAGTTAAAATTGATCCGTGCACTCTTTTTTTGGATCCAACACCAAAATAACTTGCAATGATACTAATTAAAAGTACACATTTTGCCAGAAACACCATGACGTGATCATCATTTGCCATCCTATTTGACAAGTAAATGAATTAATTCTAGAATAGATAATCTAGAAGAGAAGAGATAATATCATATACAATCTTAACAAAACATAAGATAAGTAACGTAATTTCAAAACAAAGAAGAGATAATATCATATACAATCTTAACAGAACATAAGATAAGTCTTAGGATTAATTCTAAATTAGATAATCTAGAAGTAAATAAGATACCAGCCCAAAACATCATTCGAACAACAAAATATGCTTTTAAACGACATCACTCAATATAAACCAAGTTTGCGCATGACCCATTTCTTTCTAAGCTCTGGAGGCATAGCAGCAAAAAATTCAGCATTTCTCTTCTGTCCATCGATCAACAGATTTTGCCAAGCTATTTCCAATAGAATTCTTAATTCTCTTTGGACGTGATGTCAATGTTGGTTGCTCATCTAAATGCCTTTTTCCTGCTCTCTTTTCTTGAGTAGATGATTGAATTATTTCAGGACTAGTAAAGTTCATGTTCTGAACAAAATATCCATTATCCTGGTCAACAAATTGTATATCTTCAGCAGGTATGGTAACTTTTTCAACAGCTATATCATCATCGGTGAATTCACTTTGAAAATCCTCGACATCATTAATTTCACACCCATTCCTACCATCAGCGACAGTATCTCCAAAAATTAATGCCAAAGTATTATAGTCTGGCAACGTCTTCGTCCTATACTTAGAATCTTTTGGATGTGCCTATTATATTATCAACAGTCTTAAATCAGAAAATAAATAACATAAATTTAAACTATATCAAGAAAAAAATAAGAATATATGTAACTCACTACAAGGTATTGCTCCCAGACATCATCTTCAACATCAACTTTTCGAGTTTCTTCATTCCACCCAAATCCACTATGTTGTGACATTCTCTTCATAGTAGCATATATCTTCTTCAAAGTCCTCATCCTATTTTTCATTTTAGTCTTATCTAATTTGTCCCCATATAGCTTGTTCATTTCTTTTTCTACACTATCCCATCCTTCAGTGGTTAAGCCTCCTGGTTGCGTTCTTCCTAACTTAACTTGTTCAGCAATAAAGTAAATGAAATGTTCATCTTGAACTTCACTCCATTTGGTGTATGGTTTTCCAACCTTAGGTGTTTGGTTAGTTGTCATCCTACATAAATGAAAATATTAAAAATTTCAAGGCAAAAAAGTACTTCACTAAAGCAAGCTTTGATGTTAATTTGGCAAGGTGAACTTGATTGTTCTTGTCACTGCTACTTACTATTGCTACCAGTGATAATATTATGCATTGTAACAATCAACTAATATACAATTTTAAATACAAAGAGTGTAAATAGAAAGAAACCAAGAGCAGAGCTGTATCGATTGATGCAAACTTCACAACCTGGTAATTGTCAAATTACAGTTCTCAGTCACTCTCTTGTACCAACTCACTAATACACCAACAGTTGCACAGATGATAACATAAACACCAACCAAATCAACAAGATTTCCATCCATACCAACTGACATGCACCGATCAAAACCAATCATAAAATAAAGTAAATATGCATTTTTTATCTTTAGTATTTCAATAATATCATGTGCCCCTTTCATCAACTTAATACCCAGAGCCTACAAGTAAACACACAAGCCAATCTCAATAGAAACAAATAGTGAAAACAACCATAAAAATCCTCTACAAATATTGGCACAAATCATGAACTCAATCAATCTCCAAATAAATAAGGCCTGATTTGACTTTAGACGCCAAACCGAGTTCCAATTTATTATAAAAAATTAAAGGAAAAAATTAATTCTCATATTTATTTTAATCTGAAGAACTAATAGGAGAAAATACAAAGATCAAACTCATACATAATCTACCTAGACATCAAAATTTGAAAGTAAAATGAATCAAAAAAAACTCTTACTTCGTGAAAGAAGATGCACTTTGTTGCTGTGCGTTGAAAGAAATAGAGAAATGTCCAGAAAGAAGTACCTTTTGGTTTGGTGTTTTATATATATTAAAAAAGAAGTAACCTTTTGTTTTGGTGTTTTATATATTAAAAAAGATAATATTAAAAAATTCATGTAATTATATGGTGTAATTACACTCAATTCCTTACCCTCCCCAAGGAATTGAAGAGTGTAATTACACCCCTTCAATTACACCCAATTCCCCTCTTACCATGTAATTACTTGGTCTACCAAACAGGACAAAGAGAGTAATTACAACAATTACACCAATTCCCAATTTCATGGTGTCCTTTCAAACAGACCCTTAATGATTTTACTTGATAAATTCTTAAAGTTGAGTGACCTTTTGAAATATTAGTCCTTATGTCCAATAATAATTGTCCAGTTATTATTACCCCTTAAGAAACATTAAATAATAGGGGTAATATTACTATATTATCCTTTGGCTTTATTAAGTTTAATGTTTTGAAAAATGCGTTAGATGATAAATAATATTTAATAGCAAGGTAAAATAGACACAAAAGGTAAATTATCTCTTGATTTTCTAAATTAGACAAATATTATTGAATTACTATTGTTGAACGGAAGAAATATGTGACTATCTATTATGAGATATTACTCTTTTAGAGCGATTTTATTTTATGTTGTAAATAAATTAAGTTAGGTAATTTTGCTAGTTTATAATCAAAGTCGCAGTTTGTTTTTTGGTTTTTCATTTCACGTAAGTGTTGTGCTGTTATAACTATAAATTAAGTTTTAAAAATGATAATTTGAAGAATTGCTTTAAATTTCTATTATTATTTTTTTTTTAAAAAAATTGTTATCTATTATTTAAAATAATTACAGAAAATAAAATATTAATTTATTATTTAATTCTATTATATAATAATTTTTAAAAAAAATATTTTAATGATGTTGATATGTGGTACTGTACTTTTTTCTCTGTTATTATATATATATATAGATGTTTCCTATGCGAAGTTCTCAAAATTGCGGACATTTTAAAATGTGTTTAATGACGGAAGAAATCCTATCCTACCCATGAAATTAGACTAAAAAAACATGTGTTTATGACGGAAGAAATCCTACCCATGAAAGTTCTTACCATAATTGTGACTTTTGATTTTACATGATGATTGATGGATGCATACCAAAAGTCCACTCACATTATAATATTCATTCGAATTTCTAATTTTATTTTCAAGAGAAAATTATTTTAGGTTCCAAACAAATTAAATTTCATCAATAAAACAAACAAATATCCAATTTGGGAGAAATAAATCTGTACATAAAGAATTTAATATAAGATAAAATTTTAATTGATTGAAGTCCTAATTATTTGGTATTAACGAAATATTCTTAATCAAGTAAGTCTCTATATTATATATATATGTCCTTGAGAGTTGATACTAATAGACTAATATATTTTATTATCTAAGTATCTGTATTTGGTATTTGACATGAGTATCGATTTAATTTAATGATACTGATTGTTTATAAACAATGATACAAACTCTTAGACTACTTGCTCAATGATACAATCGTGATAATTAATTATCAAGATTTTTTTTTTTATATAAATCTTGAGTTCTCACACACATATATAAACGTATTGAGCAAAATCTATATCTGTACAATTAAATTTTAGTTTAAGTTATTTAAGTTTCTTGTGTTTTCTTTTAAGCTTGTTAGTATAGTATATACTCCATTAGATATGAAGAGCCTGCGCTACCACGCATTTAATATATATTACTTATTTTATTTTAATTTTTGTGATACAAATATAATTTGAAGTCAACTAAATTTTCATATATTTTTAGAAATATTTTAAATTGGTAATTGTTATAATTTATTTTCTTTTTATGAATTTTTTACATAATATATGTTATTCCTATTTCATTTTGTCCCAACTTATATGATACAAATGAAATTTCGAGAGCCAATCAATTTTTATATGTTTTTATATAAGTTATTATTATGAATTATAATATAAAAATACATGTTACTTCATCTGTCTAATTTATTTGGCACAAATAAAATTTTGAGAGTCAATCAATTTCTTTTAGATATTTTATAGGGAAAATTGTATGAAATAGCAAACTATTAATTCAAATTAAATGCTATAGCCATAGTTTCTTTTATTTGTAATTCGCAGCAAACATTCCATTTTTTTGCCATCTAGCGGGACCCATTCGGAAGGTATATTAGTATATACAAATTCCCTTTATACAATTTTGTTTATATACAGTTACTACTTTTTAGTTTGTTTATACAAATTCAATTTGTTGTTTGTATATTTTCCATAATTATACATAACAAGACATGTTTGTATAATCTCTTTATGTATATATGTAGTAATTTTGTTTATATACAACTACTATGTTTTAGTTTGTATACAGATCAAGACATGACAGGTTTTTATGTATAAGTATACCGAAATATACAAATACAGATTTTTATGTATATGTATACCGAAATATACAGATTAATAGTCAAAGCAAACATAAAGTTTGCTATGGAGCGCAATTATACAAACCATAGCTATAACATACAAATATGATTTTTATGTTTGCTAAACCTAAAATTTACTCTTAAAATTGTTAATTATTATGATTTATAACTCATTTTACATAAAATTTCAAATATATAATGGCCTAAGAAAAAACGTAAAACAAATAAATAAAAACAAAGAGAAATAATTGAAAATTGTCTGTTTCTAGCCATAAAAAACAGTAAATAATATATTAGCATTTCTACAGGTTTTGGTAGAATTATTGAAATTCAATTAGCAAATTATTTTTATTTTAAGCTTGGGAAAAAAAGCAATTTAAAATTCTTCGAAAATATATTGTACTATCCATGAAAAGAAATAATGAGGATCTAAACTACTTTATCCGTGAAATCAAAGATAAATGATGATATTATATATATATATATATATATATATATATATATATATATATATATATATAAGAAAGCTCGGGAATTGCCTGGGCCCAACAGTGGTAAAATTATGTTATTGTTATATAATATGTACTGTTAAAAAATTGGGATAAGGGTTTGAAAAATATCCTAACTTTGATCGAATTTGTTGTTGCGATACTAAACTTTCACGAGGACCTATTACCTCCCTAGACTATTTAATATCATCATCTCAATTATAACAATTCAATAAAACCTTTGAATTGGCTATGGCTTAGGCAGTGGCGGAGCCACATGAAGTTGAGGGGTGTCGACCAACACCCATTCGTCGGAAAATTATATTGTGTAGTTAGACTAAAGATATTTATATATATATATATATATATATATATATATATATATATATATATATATATATATATATATATTATATATTGGCACTTCTTGACTTCTACGCGATTTTACTTCTTTATATTTTAACACCCCTTTGTCAAAGTTCTAGCTCCGCCATTGAGCTTAGTGTCACGTCCCGCCACTTCGCAGTCGAATTTTGCGTCCGGATGAGGGCGGAAGGGTCTAGAGTTGTGGAGAGGTTTCCGGAAGACTCTAGAACCCTTTAGATTATTCAAGAAGGCTAGAGAATTCCCTAGAATTCTCTAGAATAACTTAGAAGGCAATGAAAGGTCCTAGATAATTTCCAAGAATGCCTTAGAATTCTCTAGAATGTGTAGAGAATTCTAGAAGAGGGACTAGATATTTTCTTGGAAAGCTTTAGAATTTCCTAGAATTAATAGAAAATTCTAGGAAGGGACCAAAGTGTAAATAGTTGAGGAACTTGTAAAGTAAATATTAATTACATTTTAGTCCCTAGGAGGTAGTATAAATAGAGGTGCTCCTCATTTGCAAGGCACCAATCACTCAAGTGTAAAACAATCTTCCAAAGTTAATACAAAGCCTTCTTCCAAAACTCTCTCTTTGTTCTTTCTAAGTCTTTCCTTAAGCATTCTCTTAGCGATCCAAGTCTTAAAGGCTTCATTGAATTTACAAGATCTTGAAAGAGTAGTGAGTAAATTATCAAGGGCCGCACGGAACTTTAGCCATCACTCTAAGGGTGTGTTTGGTATGAAGGAAAACATTTTCCGGAAAATGTTTTCCAGTTTTCTCATGTTTGGTTGGGTTAAATGTTTTGGAAAAAGTTTTCCAAATCAACTCATTTTCCTTAAATTTAAGGAAAATGACTTTCCTTCAAAACTTAAAGAAAACATTTTCCAAACCTCTCTTCCAACTTCAAATTATAATTATTTTTTTGTTGAAAAAATCAATTTATTTTCACCCCTACCCACCCCCCGGCACCCTACCCACCCCTTACCAGCACCCTCCCCCCCACCCCCAAAAAAAAAAAAAAAATTAAGTTCGTTTTTTAAAAATACTTTCAACTTCAAAATTTTATTTTTTCACCCCAACCCTCAACCCCCCCCCCCCCCCACCCCTCAAAAAAAATTTAAGTTTGTTTTTAAAAAATATTTTCAATTTCAAAAATTATTTTCTACTCTAGTTAAAATAAAAGATATTTTTAAAAAATATTTTTCATTCATAAGTCAAACACTAAAAATAATTTCCGAAAAATATTTTCTATTCACCAACCAAACATGAGAAAATAAGTAAAAAATCAACTTGTTTTCCAGGAAAACATTTTCTAGGAAAACATTTTCCATGGAAAACATTTTCCTTCATACCAAACACACCCTAAGTCCGTGACATTAGACTACCGTGTGATAAAATATAAAAGAAAAATTGAAGTATGGGGGACGGGGGTGTGAATCTTCTAAGAGAAGAATTAGGTTTGACATACGGAAGAAAGTATATTCCCTCACAAAATTATTGAGGAATTACCATAACTTCAATGAATTATTATGAATGTAATCATGATTTGAATAACTTAGAGCTTGTTCGTGTTGGGAGGTCAAAATTAAATAAAAAAAAATACCTTAAAACTGCTTTTAAATGGAAGCATAAGCAGTTTTTGTCGTCGGGAATAAGTTAAAAATTTCAGCTTCTTAAAAAAATTAGAAGTAGAAAATTATTTATTTGAAGACTAAAATATTGTTTTCATATATACATTTTTACCAATATATCTCTTATTACTTAATTTGCATATCTCATAAATTTGATTAAGTTTCATTCAAGAGTTTTATTTTACCTTATCAAAAAAGAGTTTTATTTTACCTTATCAAAAAAGAGTTTTATTTTATATAATAATTTTTTTATTTATATATTATTATTTATATTTTGTAGGATTAAAAATACAAAATACTTTATTTACTTTTGTGGTGAAGTTTTCGTATATAGTGATTTAATTTGTGGAATGATTTTTAAATTCATGAATATGTACATTTTAACTTAATTAAAATGAAATTTTAATTAAAGTTTTTGTAATAGATATTTAAAATAGTTTCTCTCTATAAAACAATATTAATATCAACCACACATTGATACTTACCCTTTTTCGTAATTTGACTCTCAAATGTTTTTTTAAAAAAATTAGTCAAACACAATTTACTTATCAAAAACACTTTTCAAGTGAATTAACCAAACATGAATTATTTTTTTCAATTTTTTTTAAAAGTCATTAAAAAAAATACTTTTAGAAATAGACAATTTTTTTACAGTAATATCAAATAGGCTTTTTAGAAGAAATGATGTAGTCGATTTAATTAGCAGTGACGCAATGCTTTGTTGGCAGTTTGTGCACATTAGTTTATCAACCCCACGTTCCCTACCTTAAACAAGTTTTATGTGAATAAAATACTCTTTAACGTCAAATTAGTGCTTACAAACTTTTCTTTTTCTTACGTCGTCATCAAAGAAGGCTTCCTCTTTCGTTTTAAAATAAAAGTGGTGAAGTCCATTCTAAATATCAAATCTATATTCAATATTAGAGAATTTCTGATGAAAATAAATTGTAAAACGTTGAAAAAAATTCTTAAGAAAGATATTAAGACCTTTTTTGATTTTGATTTTGATATACACTTTCAATTTTAATTGAAAAAAATAGCAAATCCATCCGTCCAATAAAGGAGAAATTTATATTTTATTTTTGTTGTGGCTAGTGTCTTTGAACATATGATGTTTGACTATTTAATTTATCCAATAATTGACTATTTGCTTATCCAATAAAAATGTTTGTTGGATTTCTTTAAAAAACTTGGCGTGTCACAATGAATCCAAGCTGTCGCGTTTTTACATGAGAAAAGGGGAAGCTTACGTGTATGCTTTTGACCTACTTTTTAATTTGTGTTTACTTCTTTTTTTGTTGGTTTATTTATTTATTTGGGGGGAGGGTTAATTTTTTTTGGCAACCTCAGGATAACTTGCAACCGATATAATCTCTGCCCTTTTGGATGAGTACTTTGTGCACACTGAGTAAATCCCGCCGAAAGGGTTGGGATTCGCCTCGCCCTAGTACACCAACCAGGAAGAAAGATTTTGTGCTTTTTCTCGCTGTGTAATAGCCTGCAAACCACATATGGAATGTAAATCGCACTAGACAAGTCCTACGCGACAGACTCGACTCAGAAGGCATTGAGGGAAGATCGATTTCGGGATAATTGTGTACCCCATTTTTAGATAAATGGTGTTATGAGCTTAATTTTGACAAAGTTTGTGATTGAAGACCACTTATACTAAAATCCAAATTAAAAATGGTTGAAATCATACAAATTTTTTTTCCTGAATTTAAATGGTATATACAAGTAAAATGCATGACACTACAGTGTTCTTCAACCCCAAAATTCCATATGGAACTCGATCCAAAATCTCACCAATAGCCTATTTGGTCAAGCATGTAAAATGCTTATTTTAAAATTGTTTGCAAAATAAGTACTTTCCATCAAATTAAAAAAAAATTGTTTAATCACAATTTTAAAGGTGGAGCTAGAAGTTTGGGTATTGATTTGACCAAACTTAGTAACTTTTACTCAAACAATGTATTTATATTTAAAATTTTATTAAATTTGTACAATTTACAAATAATAATAAGTATAGAATTCAGTTATTAATACTTGAAATCATCGTTAGAAAGTTCAAAAATCATAAGATTTAAACTCTTACTTCGCTTTTAAAAGCACTTATGAGTATCAATTAGTGTTTGGCCAAATTTTAAAAGTGTTTCTAAGTATGTTTCAAAAAAAAAAAAAAATGCTCTTAGCCAAAAGTTACTTTTTTTTTAGCTTCTGAAAATTTGCTTGTGCTACTCCATAAAAGCACTTGTCTTTCCCAATTTTTTTATTATCAAACACCACATTTATTAATTTAAAAAACACTTTTAATCTCTCGAATTTTTTTATTATATGTGAGGTACAACTAGTATTAGTTGTATGAGGGATTATTTTATTGCTATTATATTCTTGTTTGTTTTCCTTCTTGACCTTTGTTTCTCTTTCTTACTTTTCTCTTTCCTCTTTGTTCTCATTTTTTGTTTTCTCTAAATCTAATTTGAAACAAATTTAATTACTCCATCAATTTGTATAGTGAAACATAATTTATTTTTTTACTTATTTATTTTAATAGAAAATATTTTTAAAAATTATTATTTTTCTTATTAAATAATTACATAATATATTAATAATATAATTTAAAATTTAAAAATATAATTAATAAAACTAGTTTAGTAAAATGAATTTCTAATACAAATACAATTGAATATATTACACATTAAATATTTAAAAGTTATCGACATAGAAAGCATGGTTATGTTTTTTTTTTTTGCAAAAAAATATTCAAAATAATGTTCATGTTAAAGTTAAATAACATTTCAAAAGTGAAAAGTAGGTTGAAAAAACACATTATACCAACATGTTTCCAAATTTAAAATATACCTTCAAAAAGAAAATGTGATGTTTCAAATTTTCATGGTCAAAAATCAATTTTCAAATAAAGCGAAAATTATTTTATAAATAAATAAATATTTATGTTTAAATGGGTCCTAAAAGTAGAAGTTAAAAAAAATGAAATATGAAGGCAATTTTTTTTAAAATACAATAAATGAAAAATGGGAGAAAAGGAAACAAAGTAATTTTAGTGGTCAATTTTTATGAAATAAGTGACCATCCGAAGAATTAACTTGAATATTTTTATGCGCATAGTCTTTAATTATAGAATAATAAAAATTATAATTTGAAAAACATTTTCTATTAAAACAAATAATTAAAAAATAACTATTATTTTCATCCAAACAACCTAAGGTAGTAATTAAATTGATTTCCGAATAAAATTTAAAAAAAATATCTAAAAAAAACGAAGAAAGAAAAACAAAAGGAGAATAGGACAATAAAACATGGATCCCATAAATAAGAATATAATAGCAATAAAATAACCCTTCATACAACTAGTACTAGTTGTACCTCATGCATAATAAAATGAAGTAAGAGATCCCCTCCGGTTTCCCCAAATAATCTGACCAAATGTCCACTTTATTATTTAATGAAAATAATACATTTTGTTTGTAAGCAATTATAATATAAATTGTTTGGAAGCTTTAGATAAAAAAAACAATGAAGTAAGAAATACTGTTATGAATGGGCCTAGACCAGTATTGGCAAAGCGGTCCAACACCGAATTAAGTGGCTATGTGTTGGATTTAGGTTGATAAATAAAGACTAGTGAGAGCAAAATAGGTTGATGCAAATTATGATTATGCTTAGGCAAAGACTGTGCTTCTCATCCCCAATTCTCCCTTAATTCCCTCATCCCTTCTTCTTTATAGTTACTGTTATTGTTCGAGTTCTTCATATTGTAATTGCTCATTTTCTATGAATCAAAACCTGTTAGTTGTTCTCTCTATTGTTTGGTTGTTGAGTTGAGAAAATCACTACAACCATTTTAGTGTTTGTTACAAATACCGACAACTGGTTATATTAACATATAATATATATACCCTGTCATTTTTCTTGATCTCTTCAAGCCTAGACTAGTTCAGTCCAAATTTATTATAATTGATATCTAAATTTATTTATTTTATATTGACGCAGAAGCTATAATATTGAGATTCATATGATGAGAAAAAAAAGATTCATATGAAGTTTAAACACCATAATTAGTAAGAATATAAATATAAATGTGACATATAATTTTTTTTTCAAGCTCGACAATGATATATAACATTTTATTATAATATTCCTATTAATTATATATAATTTTAACTTTTAAAAAATAATTTTAAAGAATAAATAATTAATATTGAAGCCCAAATGTGAAAAAAAAATCTCTTAATATGCTAGAGTAACAAATAAAAGTTAACATATAATATTGTGTACATTAATAAAACACGACTTAATTTTTCTCTTTCTTTGTTATACGTAATTATTTCAAGATTTTTTTTGGTCGACTCAAACTAATGGTGGGCCCAATGCATTGTGTGTTTTTTAAAATTAACTTTAAATTAAAGAGTAGTTTAGTTATTTAAGACTTTACTTTATAGGAGTAATTAAATGCTTAAATTATCTTGTACACAGTATTATATTGCGTGTAACTTTTCCTTCGTGGACAAAAATGATACTAGTTCTGTTGAAGTATGCAGCAAATGTAGCAAGAATGTACCTGGTTCATAAAGAAGTCTTGATTCATTGAAGAGTTAGTTACAAACTAATTGCACCACGGTTATATTGAGTGTACAGTCTAAGTTAGTAGTAAGTTAGGAAGATATTTTTTAGTAGAATTGAAAGATGAGAGATGCTATAAATAAGTGTGATTGATTGTATAGATCTCAGTTGAGATGATTCTTCCTAAATAAAATCTATCTTTTTCCTCTCTAAATTTTATCTTGCTAAAAGGCCATTGATGCCTTTTCTGAGTTCCTTAGCTTAGTTTTCACATTGTATCAAAGCCAGCGAGAGTAGACTTCCACAACGACTTTAATTAATAATTGGTTGCTAGAGCTCGACAATGGCAGCTCTTAAGATCGATCAAATTAAAACGATCCTCTTTACATTGGTCCATCAGGTGCAACTTTGATTGGATCTGAATATGATGTTGTAGTGCCAGCACCAAGCCGTGTTTGCCCTAATTAAGTTGAAGGAATATGTAGATCATTTGTATCATATGAGATTAATTAATTCAGTTTTTGAGTGGTTTAACTGACTCAATCTTATATATGATCAAGCTCGTAGAAAAATTCTTTTGAAAGGTGCTACTCCTTCCTTAAACCAAGTCTATGCTATGATAATTGAGGATGAAATCCAACACTTAGCTCCTCTGCAAGACCTGATATCGTACCCCTTTTGAACCGTTTCATATTCTATTGTTGCTTGTGCCTTGGCAGGTGAATATGAGAGAGAGGCTGTATGTGCATTCTCTCCTTCTCCATCTTCTGGAAATCACTCTTTGTGAATGTTATTGACAAATCTATTCCAATTGCCATATGCACATTAATAAACCTCAAGGTTATAATCATGGAAACACCAACTACAAAGAGAGAAGGTGTGACTATTGTCATTTTACTGGAATAATATGAGGAAATAGGTTATAACACTAGTACTTGAAGGGGATCATCTGAACGGTACAATCAAGGATATGAATCTCCTGGTGGATTTGGAGGGAGGGGTACAATCAAATATAAAATAATAATAATTAACGTAAAATAAATAAAAAATTATTATATAAAAATACAATAATTAATAATTAAAAATATCAAGAAAAACATATAATTACTTTTTTTATGCTAAAAAATTTATCCATGCTGTCTAAATTGGACAAAGGGTGTAAGAGTATATATTATCTGAAAATTACGTAAAAAGTATTATAAATCACTATAATTAACTTAAATATCTAAAACCTTTCACAAATTTTGATTGAATATTGAAATTTCATATATATATTACATAAAATCAGAACAAAAAAATTAATATATATTATACTAAAATTACGTAAAAGATCCTATAGATCACAATAATTAACAACTTAAAAATCTAAAAACCTTATAAGAAATTTGGCTAACTCTTGAAATCGGGACAAATAAGGAGTAAAACATTACGTGGAAACTACGTAAGAAATTACAATAATTAAAAACTTAAAATATCTTTAAACGAACATATAAAATATTTGATTAATTTTTTCAAATTTTATTTGTGTCACATAAATTTGATCAAAGTAATAACATATATATTATGTGAAAATTATATAAAACATACTATAATAATAATGAAAAACTTAAAATATATAAAAAATTTAATTGACTC
This sequence comes from Solanum commersonii, assembly GCA_029007595.1. NCBI lineage: Eukaryota > Viridiplantae > Streptophyta > Magnoliopsida > Solanales > Solanaceae > Solanum > Solanum commersonii. The sequence continues at coordinate 535,313 of JAJTWQ010000011.1, forward strand.
AAAATTTTATCTGTTTCACATAAATTAAAATAAAAAGAGTAATCAACAAAAGTAAAAAAAAAAAAAAAAAAAAAAGTAGCGAAAGAAAGAAGAAAAAAAGAAGAGTAGAGGAGCAAAAACGATAGGGGCCCAAGCCCATGAGTCCTAGTCCATATTAATCCCTCTTTACCCATTGGTAAGAGTTAGGCCCAAGCCCAATTACAAAATCACCCAAAGCGCTTCTTCTTCTCTTCGCCTCATCTGCAGCTAACGCAGACAGAATTGAAGTTTCTCTGCGCCTCATCTAATTTTTCGACAGCAAAGTTTATAGGTAAGTCTGTTAGGTTATTTTTGAACAAATTCCAAGTACTAATCTTGTTTTACAGGTTATATAATCTTCCTCTATCTCACAATGTTTGATTATTATGCACAAAAAATTGTAATTTATGAACGAAAAATGTCATGATTTATTTAGTAGTTTCATGTTTACTTGTATTGTAAGTTATTTTAGAGTTTGAAAAATTATTTTTTTAGTTAAGCTCGTGTCAACAAAAACTAATTTTTTTAGTGTGTTAATATGCTATATTGTAATTACTATTGCAAAACTTTTCGTCTGGGCATTCACCAAAAGAAAAATAATTATCCCTCTGTTTCAACATTTGTTTGTGTGTTTTTAATTTGACATGGAGTCTGAGAAATTGGAACTTTGAATTAAACGAACGGGTTAAAGGCAAGACTTTCCTTTGAAAGGAAGAGAGTATGAAAAACAACCATGGAACTGGAATTGCTTGTGGATCTGTTTTTTTTTTTTTCATAATTGCTAGTGGTGCTTAGTGCAATAGCATATGTATTGGTGATTTTGTATCAGATGTATAATTGACAATCTTTTTGCTTCCCTGAAGTACTGAGCTACTTCTACACGTGACAAGAATGGTGCGTGCGTACAAAGTAAAAGGGGAGAAGAGAAAAAAGAAAGGAGAGAATTATGATAAAGAAGAAGAAATTGAGGTACCTTTGGAAGAGGAGGAATCAACAAAAAGAGTGAAGACAGAACACACTGCGGCAGACACGGAGGCAGCTGAAAGAGTTGTAGATTTACTATCTGGCATTCCTGTTGTTGCAGCTGATCAAACCAATAAAGCTGGTGTAATTTTCATCATTGAAAGAGCTTCTCTTGAAATTGCTAAAATTGGAAAGGTCTGTCTCTATCTTTGCGAGTGTCATTTTTGTTCCTCTACTTTTATTATGGTTTTGATTACAAAGCTTTTGAGAATGTCTACTTTAGAAGAAGATTGTAGCTTTATCAGTATTATATGATGTTATTATATTATCGTTAGCATCACATATAATGCTCATCCTTCCCTTCACCATGTATAAAAATAGTTGAAGTTATTATGTGTAATGATCTCTTCTTCTTGTCGATGCAGACGTACCAACTTCTGAATTCTGATGAACACTCCAACTTTCTGAAGAAGAATGGTCGGAACCCTTCTGATTATCGGCCTGATATTGCACATCAGGTTAGTTGACTTTGGAACTCCTGCCCTATCTTGTTGCCCAATATTCCTATAGTATGAACACAATGGTGTTCGTGTAGACTCCAGATTTAAGTGTTTGTCGTTTGAGACACTATCTGCATGCATGTGGGCCATAGATCAATGGTAACCAGCAAGAAGTTGATGGTTCAAACTTCTGTCAACTTTTTGTGGAGATGGGTGGTGGAATGCCCTGGTCAGGTATTGAGTCCTACAAGTGAAAGTATGTCAAATAATGACAAGGAGAGGGATATCTGGTAGTTGGTCACGAAATCGGCAAGTAGTCATTTTAATAGCTCTTTGATAATATATTTATTAGTGATTATTCATTGATTTCTCTAGTGGACTTTCTGTTTCTCTAAGGTACAATATGAGTCTGGTTTGGACAAGAAAGATAAAAGAGAATATGAAATTAGGAATGAGCTCACCCTAGTCTGTTCAGTCCATATATTCCCTTACCCTTTCCTAGATTTTGTTTCAGTTGAATACATGAATAGGATGCAAAGCAGCTTCTTCTCATAAATAATAGTAAAAACTTCTAGATACAAGATGTGTACAACAATTTTAGAGTTCTTTCAAACATGTTATTTGCGCATTCATCTATACAAGTGGGGACATCATATGTGTACTTCAAAGGTAAATGAGAAATACCAAAATCAGTTTCATTTGCACTATGGATCTCTTTGCCTTCCAAAAGTCTCTAGTATCTCTCCTCTGGCATTTTTGTTTATAAGAATGGAATCTCAACATAGTTGTGCAAAATTTTATTCATTTACCCTCTTCTACAAAATACCATCTTCCCAATCATCATGGTCATATGCCTTATCTAGTTTCTCTCCTCTGTCATTTTTGTTTATAAGAAAGGAATCTCAACATAGTTGTGCTAAATTTTATCCATTTATCCTCTTCTGCCAAATGCCATCTTCCCAATCATCATGGTCATATGCCTTTGGGCATAATCTTGCTTATTCACTCTAGAGTCCACGTATTCAATTCTACCATCCACTTTGCAATCAAGGCAGCATCTAATTTGTGCCGTCCATCTATAATAGTTGTTTTGTCCCAAGAGATAAAACGAAAATTCTACTGAAAGTCTAGAGAACATAACAAAATTAGGACTATGGATAAGTGGGCTAAGCTTGTTTTATTGCTTAGTTACCCAACTGACACTTAAAGTTTAAGTTTCTGCCACTGTCAAAAGGAGAATAAAACAAATAGGTAATCAGATGCCTTCTCAACCCACCACCTCTGGTTCTGCGCAACTCAGGCTCACTCTGTATGCTGCATTGTTTGATTTATACATTTGATGATATCAACTGTGGCTTGATGCCTCTATGTCAGCTTCTTTATTTCTCTCGAAAGCTTCTCAATACCTTACATGAGAAGATGCAGATATGGTTGATTAGGCTGTGGTTTCCCTTCCACATTTTTGCTCAGAGTTAATTCTGTAGAGTGAGTTCATCAACTTGATCTTGCTTCTATTATACTTCTTTCCGGTTCAGATTCTGAGTGTGTATTGGAACTGGGGAGCATAGATGGAATTGCAGTGCCGAGCTGGGCTTCTTCTTTAGTATATAATTTCTTATTGAAATAGAAAGAAGAGAAAAAACTATAAGGAGCAGTTGTTAAAAGTTTAATAGATTAGGAGAACACGAGAATTTCCTTCCTTACTGTTAGATCTTCTTCTAGTGGGAGGGAGAAAGCAGGAAGATTAGATGTTCTATATTTGCTTGATTGCACCTTGGGGCTTTTAGGATGTGAACATTTTAATTGATGTCCAAGGCACCCCTGTGAAAGTCCTTACTTGCCCTATTACCCTCCTTTTGGGACAATAATTACTGCTTCCATCCATTTTCAGTACAGTATGTAAGTGAAATAAGTTCTAATTCCTTGCAAAGCTAATGAAAAAAAGGAACTGTGTTGCATGTTGACCAACTTCATTTGCATTTAATTATCGCACAAAGTTCACGATTGCTTTATGAGGTGGTGCAATTAGTTAAAAATCCTCATTCGCCTTTTTCCTAAAATGTTTATGTGAGTTCTTCTTTCCTTTCACAGGCAATGCTTTCAATTTTAGATAGCCGAGTAAATAAAGCTGGGCGACTGAAAGCTTTGTATGTGAGGACTGAGAAAGGTGTCCTTTTTGAAGTAAAACCTCATGTTCGTATCCCTAGGACATTTAAGAGATTTGCTGGCATCATGTGTAAGTTAATTTACCTTGAGCAAAATTTCTTCACTCATCCCTTTTCATGCTTTTATTCCTATATGTGATCTGTCTAATTTTTCTGTTTTCTGATGTTGCTTCAATTTCAGTGCAGCTGCTACAAAAGCTGAGCATAACTGCTGTTGGTAAGCGAGAGAAACTGTTGCGTGTTATAAAAAACCCTGTTACACAGTACCTACCCATCGACTGTCGGAAGATAGGTGAATAGTTTTTCTGTTTTAGTCCCTTCCTTCTCTAATGGAATGTTCTTGACAATTGACTAATACCCCACTTCGCTTATGCATCAGGCTTCTCTCATAGTTCTGAGAAGCTGGTGGATATTCAGGACTATGTTAATGGCGTTAACAATGACACGAACCTTGTTTTTGTGGTATGTTCTAGTGTAATTTTCTATAGACAACTACATTTTGTGTGAAGTTATAGTTTACTTGATATTTGACATATGCAGGTTGGGGCTATGGCCCATGGGAAAATTGATAAAGATTATGTTGAAGATTATTTGTCGAGTAAGCTAATTCTTCCAATTAGAGTGCTGTCATTTGATTCTTCGGACTTTTTCTTGATTTGCATGGCTAGTAATTAACGTAGGAATGCGAACATCTATTACTTGTGCCTGTATGCTCAATTGATAACACTAGGGTAATATTGATCTTCCTGTAGATTAAAAGGACTTCTCGAGAGTCACTTATGACTTTGGCAAATGAGAATTATAGGTTGCGGCCGCTGTAGAATGTAGATATGGTTGGAATGTTGAACATAATCTTTGATTTTTTATCATGTTATTCTAGTATATGCCATACTCATACAAAACTTGTAAAGGGAGAGATTGTTCTCTCCCTATGAGTTGTTTGGTTCAGTGTCAGCCTGTCAAACTCTGAAAGCAAATATATGCGGGTTCTCAACTGCATCTTAACCTACTTGATGCTTTTAAAACATCCTCTGGAAATGAAAACTCGTCTTGGTATACTGATAAGTTTGATGAGTTATTGGCGCCATGCATGTATATTCTATGTAAATGCTCAACTAGGTCCACACTGCTTTCACTACATGAAAAATCGTCTTGGCAAATTACTGCATTATTTCTGCAGCTGAACCTTGTCTAATCATCTAATGAATCTTGCAGTTTCAGATTATCCGTTGAGTGCTGCATACTGCATATCAATGATCACGAATGCCATGGAGCGCAAATGGAAGATTTTGTAGACTGACCTTACCTATATTCTCCCAAGACATACTTTCTAGAATGTTGTCCTTACTAGTTTTCTTTCTATAGGCCTTTCTGGTTGGTTAAGTTGTGTAAAATATTTTAAAAAGGGCGAATGACCCTCTTCTACATTTTGGAGTGCCCTTTTTGCTTGTTCACAATGAATCTGAAACATTTTGAGCCTGTAACTGACTTATTCATAGAAATTTCAGTTTAAAAAATTTTGATTATTGAAATATCCTGTCGCCGGGGTGAGTGCAGAGGCCAACATTGACTATTATGAAGTCTTCTCTTATGGCTGCTGCAGTAAATATGAATTGTCAACAATGTTGGTTCCGCTTTGTTTTCAAATCCAAAAAGCTCTTCCTACTTAGAGTAGGAAGTTGCCATTGGACTGTCTATTGTTTCATCAAATTATTGCAACAGAAATTTTTGACTATATAGGCCCCTCAAGATGGAACTAGCTTTATAGTTGAGAGAGAGTTAAGAGTTGAAGATCAATTTGGTCCATTTTGCAGTTAGTGGAATTAGGTATGTAAGTACGCTATGAGACCTTAATGCTGGTAAAACAGTGATGACATGAGATTTGATACTCAAAATGTGTATACCTAGGCACTTTTTAAAGTATAACATGTTTTTTATAGCCTTCATTACACAAGCATACATAATAGTACAAATGGAGTTTACAAAATTTAACATCAATCTGGAATTTGGAACCAAGAGCTAGTTTTTCTGCAATGGTGTGCAGAGAAACTGGATGACACAGCCAATCTCCAGCACAGGTTATAGCATTTCAACATCAATGTATGTATGTACTCTTCATTTTTTCCTTTCTATGAGACATGAGTTATCTCTGCTTGTTGTTGTGTCAATCAAAGACCTGTAAGTAGGTCAGGGTTCGCGGGAGGCTTTTCCTCTGGAATGTCAACGCTAGCAACAATGTTGGCTGTCTGATTAGAGGACAACGGCTCTACTTGAGACATTTTTCTTCTTGATCCGAGACCACCTTTTGTACTCGGGGAAGTTTCAGGTGATTCCCCTGGACTCCCCAATTTTCGTGTTTCTATTGGTCCAGGCTTTGTAGGTCTCTTCTTTTTTGCATTCTTATGCCAATTCATTAGTGCCTTGGAAGTTTGATCATCAAATATTGATCTCTTCATGGTTGATCCCATCTAGAATGTCCAAATGAATGAAAACAAATCAGTTCACCATGTTTTGTACTTCTAGCATGGGATGTATCTACTCATTGAACATCCAAATGGTTAGCCTCCATGAACGTCAAACCACGAGTTAATTTCATGTATGATCACAGAGTTATCTAGTAGTAGTAAATCCATGAAACTAATTTTGTTAGCTAATCATAATGAATCTGCAACATAAGGGAAAAAGAGTTACCTGGGTAACAAGTGCATACAGTGGAAGTGTAATGTAGCTGCACAAAATCTGAACACCTAACCTGACAAAGCATCCTTCTCATCAGATAAATTGAGAGTATTGTTATGACACTTGAAAAACTTTAACACAACTGAAGATAAGTATTTGTTCAATTACCCGATAGCAACTCTCAATAAGGCGAGGTAAAAATTATCGTGAAAACAGGAATGGAGCCCAAATTCATACTGCAGAACATGGTATGCCATTATGTTAAACGAAGTAGTAGATATGAAGGAATTGAAAAAGTTTACTTACTGTTATCCAAAGGAAATAAGTTATCTCGAAAGCATTCTGCATCACATAAAGGAAACGATTAAGCTTAATATTTGCTTCCAAGTTCAAACAAGTTCCACATTGATTGTCTCCTCTATACCTTCGTATTTACCCGGATTATATACAACCTTAACTTATATAACTCATTATTATTTTTCTAAGATGCACATACAGGGGACGTGTGTGAGAGTCTAAGAGGCAGAGAAAGCAAGAAATGAGTACCTGAAAGAGGGTGAGATGGACAAGATGAAGAATTAGAGTGGGCTTTCCAAACCAAAAATTTCTATCTGAAATTTGAACAAGAGGTATGCCTTGGACTACAGCATGTCTTTCTTGAATTTCAAGAGCCATCTGAGCTATAATTGCTTGAAGTTTTGTGCCAACTGCTAAGATTATCTTTAACCAATCCAGTGGTTAGTTCTTTCTTCAAAACTTTAACGAAATGGAAAACAAGTAAATGTAGTTCTTACAACTAAAGGCAGTATGGACAGCCAAAACATAGCTTGCCATCCTGAAAGGACAGTATTTGTATTGGTAGTTAGAGCTAGTTTTTTTTACAATTAGAGATAATATGTATCAAGGTCGTTAACATTACCGTGGACATTCAACAGAAGATAAACAACTGCAGAAAACCATAGCAATGAACTGCAAATGTATATCAACGACGATAAATAATTAGATACCTCTAGCTAGTACAATGTAGCACATGATCAAAACCTGAGAAGATTGAGTAATTTGTTTCAGTTTTAGTCGAAAGACACGTACTTGATTCCCACAATAACCTTGAAATCATCTTCCAAGGATCTTTTTATGTACTTTTGAAAATTAAACTTACTTCCAGGTGCTAAATGGACCTGCAACAAGAGGAAAACAATAAAACTAGATATATTTTTCTGTCCTATAAAAGACATAATTTGATTTGAAACCTTCAATTTGTGAACCTCACCGTGATGAAACCGTGGCGCATGGTCAAGTAGTCAGCTTTCCTAACTGACCTGAAAAATTGCCTAAAAAAGCACACCTGGAAATTTTGGGGAACTAGTTTGAAAAGAAGAAACAACAATGGTTGTAATACACCATTTCACTTGTTACATTCCATGTTATATTACTATATCACCAACTAATTCCTCCCTAATTTCTGGGGTCTATCGGAAACAACCTCTCTAGTCTCTAACTCACAAAAGTTAAGGTCAAATTTTCCTTAGGAGATGGTATTCTTTTAACTAGAACACACAAATGTGATTTCCATGCTTATGGCGAGGATGCCTAGAAGAATGTGAAAATCATATCAAATTCGTTATAGAACGAAACTCATTGAAGCTTTAAATTGAAAAACAACAGGCTCTTAATATCACAGGCAAACCTATCAAAGACCCCATTCATCCCAAAATATTGAAAAATATGCAAATAAAAGCGGAAGGCAGATGCTTTAATTTTTTCTTACACTGTAGAAAATGATTGGGGTGGTTCCAAAACTCGTATTATCCCTAACAAAAGATGTCTCCTTGGTAAGCCTGAATCTTGAGGCATCTGCATAGAAATGTCATATAAGAAATATAGATTAAATCCCTCTTGGTTAAATGTGAAACGTAAAAGATATTGTATAAACATGAAAACTATTTCTTAGATCACTTTTGCCTGAGTGGTTGGTCTTCACAAAATTTAACAATAGTAGAGGATAACTATATGAACTTCACCATATTGTAAGACAAGAGCCGAAGAGTCACATGGATAGAACCAAACATGCACCTAATAATTACGAAATTTCAAGAATAATTTTTCTCAACTCTCCCCTTAATCTTGAAGTTTCTTTTCAACTACAAGTCCTTGATCTCAATTTTTTGAAAATCTTCAACTTTATCAAGAAAATCATACATCAGATTTATCTCCATATTTCTATGCAGCCTTCAACTTGACAACTTCTAAAGTTGAATTTTCAAGTTCTTGCTTGATGCTACTATCAAAATACCATAGACTAAAAGTATCCTTATCATCCTCCTTGGGTGCTAGCAACCAAATTGTCTCCTCCTTTCTTGTGATGAACAAGATTGTCTCTCTTCAATAGTACTATGACACTCTCATGAGTAATAAACAAATTTATGAAAATTATAGCATTCATATTGATATTTGTCACCTATTTTTATTTGCTTCTTGCTAGTTGTTAGAGTGGGTTGGAATCCCACATTGGTTGGGGAATGAACTGATGGTCCGCGTATATGGACTTTGGCAACCCTCCCCTCGTGATCTAGTTTTGGGGGTTGAGTTAAGCCCAGATACCGTATCTTTACATGGTATGAGAGCCAGGTCCATCCTCGTTTGGACTCTTGGTCCACACTCCAGTTGAGCCTGGGAATGATGGAGTGTTAGAGTGGGTTAGAGTACACATTGATTGGGGAATGAACTGATGGTCTGATTAAATGGACTTGATAAATTCTCCCCCTATGATATAACTTTTGGCTCGAGTTACGCTCAGGTGTCATATTTTTATTCTAGTAACTATGACTGCTTCCTCTTCCAGTTATGACCATGACATTTTGATGATTATTGGTTTTTCTCTTCATTGTTGGATTGTTACAATTACATCTTCCTCTTCCTCTTCCTCATCCACATCTTCTGTGGATCTTTTCACCTCATTCATCCTTCGAAGTTGCTCTTCTCAAGGAACGAAGGATCTTCATGAACGACTTCTACTTTATCTGAACCATATCTCTTCAATTTATTCACAAGGCCTTCACCCTTGAACAATAATCCAAATTTCATTTGAGTTCTCTCATTTTCAAAGCTCCAAAATACCTACCCCTTGAGAATTGAAACCTTACCTTCTTGACCTTGTCTACTCATTAGAGAGAATTTTGCAAAACCTCCCAAGCTTCGTTTGAGGTGGTTGCAGTGGCCACCTTCTCAAACATAGTATCATCCAAATCTTGATGGATGAGAGTGAAGCTCGTTGTTTCTTTTTCCTTTTCTTTGCCAAAATATCCTTCTCATATCAGATTTCTGTAATCCCTGTTCCACTATTGCCCACACAGCCATGTATTACTTTCATGCAAAGAAATTAATGTTCTATTGACACCACGAAATTAGAAACCAAGTGGTCCATCTCTCTATATTTTCAGCACTCTTTGCAACTCGATTGCCAAATGACAAGTTCAAAGGAGTATTTATAGGTTCATAGGTGCCAACAAATTCTTCTCAACTCACTGATCGCATTCAAAACACGAAATTCACACTTAAATCACATAGATATCCTAACAGTCACACCAAAGTCCAAACATGCTTCTATAGTATTTCAAGATTAGGCTTTCCTGACAATAAATTACCTCATTAACTATCTCGTGTCTGCGTAAAATTAGGCCAAAGACAAAGCAAAATGAATTAAATCATGAAGATTTCACACCATACCATTGGATGCTTCATACTCATGCTCAACTTGCCTTTCCCATTCCTTCCACTCACGAATCTGCATATTTGAAATAGCATGATCATTTCTTGCCTCTAAAGTAATGCTCAAGTATTTAGTACAAGCGCATAAGTACTGGAATTAATATTTCAAGGGTGTCCACGGTTAGGAGATCAATCTTGATCTAAAATTGGTTAAACTTTTGTGCTTGCCACACTGAAAATGCCGAAAAAATCTCACCTTTAATCTTCCGAGCAGCATTGTTATGGCACTGTAAATAACGTGGAAGACGGCTAAAAAGAATATGAAAATGTGCAGCTGATGCAAACCATGGGTGGATATAAGTGGAACTTGTCCCTGTCAATGTGGTTACTGTTAGCCTGAAAATTTTCGAGTAACATTTATTCAAGAAATCTAAACAAAACGAATAACGAGTTCAAAATATAAGTCTAGAACCTTCTTGAACTAAATCAAAGTAAATATTGTGACCAATAACTCAAGCTTTATAGAAGCAGAAAATGGGGTTCAAACGCCAACTAAGTAAGGCTTGTCATACATAATACACAATCAGGTCACCTAAAAGATAGCTATAGGTAACAAACTTTTTTTTTTTTGATGATTGTGGTATCCGGGCCAGCTTGTGCTCACCTTGACTAATTCCACGGTATACCTGCCACCTCCCACCAACAACATGTACCAAGTAATTTTGTCCACCAAGGCTAAGACAGATGGAAAGAATCACCTAGTGTTTTACAACATGTTAAAGTAAATACTAATGTATATAGACTACAGCTACGCTTCAATCCCAAGTCAAGCTGGGGTCGGTTATATGAATCCTCAAAAAGGTACTCACCGGCCTGCAGGTTTCTGCAGGACTATCAGCTGCTAATATCCTATGGTCTGATAGAAGCCTTCGATGAGCTTCTCCGGTACCAGGTGGTTGATGATGACCTTGTCCAGGTGCATGATGCCCTCCTCCATATCCCAAACGTGCGTGTTGTTGGGCAGGACATGGCAACATTGTGTCTGCAACCCTTTCAGGTATGCATATTCGCGATATGTAATTTTGTCCGAACGTCAGAAGCAACGATATAAAACCAAGAACCATAAGCTCTACAAACAAAAATTAATCCATTGTCAAGGAAGGAAATCACTAATTAACTAAACCCCCAAATACAATAATTATTACAAAAGCCCTTAATTTACCAGCCTTAATCTTCTCCAATGCTTCCACCAATGCACTTTTTCGTCTCCTCTCAAATGTCTGTATCCACAAGAACGTAACCAATTAATTTTCACCAAGACATTCATCATCTACTGTATATACATAATTATTTTATTTTTCTAATTATCATTTTCCCTCGAAACGAATTCAAATGAACCCCTTCCACCCTTCTAGCTCTCTGCCCCTGGCTAGAGGTCGTGGTGCAATTTGAACACATCGTTTTACGTGTCCAAATCTTCAATAATCCAACTCAAAATTATTGGCTTGATTAATTCAAATTCGCGCCCTCCTTGCAACAACATCTCCTAGGACCACAACATTTTAAAAAAAAAAAACTTGTTACCTAAATAAAAATTACCTGTCCAACTTTATGAAGAACCTTTTCCAATAAAATGGAAATAAGAACAATAACAGCACAAACCAAAGCCACAGCCCATGTAGGTGTTTGATCTAATTCCCTTGAACTTGCATCTCCTCCAGCCATTTTTTCTTCGTATTATTATTACAATTTATTTTATAAAAAAATCCGCTATTTACACAACTTTATGAATAGATCTCATGGGAAAAAGCTCTAAAAAGTTTGTTAATGGAAGCCAAAAAAATCCAGTTACATTTGTTGAGCCTAGTAACATGGACCGGTTCAGTGAGGAAAAAGGAAAAAAGAAAAAAGAAATAACAGAACTGAACCGGGTGAATTTGGGAAATAGACAAATGTGGGGAATATTGTATTGGTAGTTGGAATTGGGAGGATGGTTTAATTGTACATGTTAACCAGAGTATTAATAGGGATTTTGTTAGATTATGAAGCCATAATAATACCAAGTGTCTTAGAAAATTGAAGTAATTTATCGAGGACGATTGTTTTTAAAAAATTGTATCATATCAAGTTTCTGATTACTCTATGATGTATAATTAAAATTAATTAGACTTTTCAATATCATTTTGATTGTCTCAATTTCTTTTCGGTTTTACTGATGCGAGACATTCCATTTATCAGGAATAATGTGCTTGTAAGGAAAAAAATCGTGTACAATATTGATACTATAAAATTGGATTTAAAATACTTAATGAATAGTCACAAATAACGTGTTATTGGCAAGTTACCGTCTTGAAAGTGATTTCAACCTTATTTCGATGCAAATCATTAAGGCTAAGCACTCATCACGACTGGTCAATCTCCTATCATTGCAATCTCGTGCGTGAAGGGTTGCTCATGCTTCCCAAATGTCACACATTTTTTAGGTCATTAGTCAACATCTCCCTAGACAATGACTCTTCCAAACATGTGCACTCGTAACTGAAAGTTTAAAATTGCACAAATATAAATGTTCAGAAATTCACATGGAAAGAAATTCAAGAAATGAGAGGGTATTTTTAAACAATCCAAACTAAAATCTAAAAGAAGAATAAAACCTTTTATTTATAATATTTTAAAAACTCTATATTCTTTTGCAGCGACTTAGGAATGCATTAATGCATTGAATCTCTTTTCCGTGATATCAAGTTTTTATTTTAATATCTCAAATTTTAATTAATTTGTTTTTTCACAAAAATCTTTTTTATAACCACTTAAAAATTACTACTATATGTATGTATTACAAAGTTATAATTAAGATTTCAAACTAATTAATTATTTCCTTATATAGTCATGACATTAGGAATAAAGTAAATTTTATTTTCAAATTTATAAGTTTTTAGTCAAATGAAAGTGAACTTTGTGTCATATTCTAAAATTTTGAATTAACATACTTAAAACTTATTATATAATAATAAGCTTTTATAGAAAAAGAACAAATGTATTATATCGCATCAAATGGTTAACATTATATTAACTTACAACTTTTCCCAAGTTCTATAATAAAATATTGGCCAATAACTAACTATAAATCATACACGTATCAGTAACTAGTTATACAATAAAAATAGTATTTTTGAATGTATTTTAATCTTGGAGACACATACCAATAACTAGTTATGAAAGTGGTATTTTTGAATGTCTTTTAGTCTTGGAGACACGTACTGGTAACTAGTTATACATTAAATATAGTATTTTTGAATGTCTTTTAGTCTTGGAGACATAAAGAAGATGCTTAAATAATTGAATGATCAACACCTAAATGAGTTTTGTGATACGTATTATATATTACACCCATTCGAAATAAATGTTTAAAGAAAAATAAAAAATTTCCTACACAAGATGTTTGACGAGCATTCAAATTAAAAAAAAATCATTTAGGTGTTGATTTAATTTGAATGCTCGTCAAACATCTTGTGTAGGATTTTATGAGAGATTCAAATTAAAAAACTCATTCATTACACATAAAATCTCTCAACTTAACTACTATTTTCGTTTATGTGACTGAGTTCGGACTATAACATGTAATTTTCCTTTGGTCTTTTGCCATAATATAATTAATGAAAAAATTACTAGAATATTCAATTTAAGACTTTAATTTACATAATATTAATTTACTCTTTTTATTTATAACATTATCATTTTAATTACAAATATTATACGACTTTTTTACCTATTTTTTTTAGCTTAGTGGGCTGATTTTATGTGATTCATAATTTGTTGTTTTTACTTTTTTGATTTTCAATTACAACTATAATTGGTAAAATTATTTTTTCCCTTTTTTTTTTCTCTTCCTTCCTTAATACAATTTCACTTCTAAAAATATTTTTTCTCTCTCTTTAATTACGTTTTTTTTTTTTTTACTTTTAGAATTATATAATGATAAAAAATATATGATATAGAATGGTATAAACCTCTTGTTTTTCTTGATATTATTTAAGTGCAAAATTGGTCTATATAGTGGCAAAATTCTGTTAGGGGTTCAGCCGAATCCCCTTCGATAGAGGTTAAAATCATTTTTTATGTATATATATAGTAGATGTCGAATTCCCATTGATTAGTTCATGTGTTTAGTTCTTCATATTTTGAACCCCTTATTAAAAATTCTACCTCCGTCACTATATATATAGATTTAGAACCTCGTAGACATAAGGTAAGAGTTTGGCATAGAGCTCGTTTGAATTGACTTTAACTTTTGATTTATGAGCCAAAAATCATAAGTTAAAATTTTAACTTATGTCTTTTGGCTTATTTTATCATTTAGCTTAAAATTAAGTGCTTAAAAGTATTTTTAAAATTTATCTAAACACTTCAAAAGTGCTTAAAAAACTATTTTGATTTAAAAACACTTCAAATCAGCCAAAATTAATACTCATGAATTATCACTTTATGCACCACAAGAATCAGGCAGGCAACACAATCAGCATCTTCATCAACCACACATGAACTGTTAAATTAAGGGTGTGTTTGGTATGAAGGAAAATGTTTTCCATGGAAAATGTTTTCCTGGAAAATAAGTTGATTTTTGACGTATTTTTTCATGTTTGGTTGGTGAGTAGAAAATATTTTCCGGAAAAGATTTTTAGTGTTTGATTTATGAATGAAAAATATTTTTGAGTAATATCTTTTAGTTTTACTAGAGTAGAAAATAATTTTTGAAATTGAAAATATTTTTTAAAACCAAACTTAAATTTTTTTTGGGGTAGGGGGGGAGTGGTAGGGGGCGGGGTCAAGGGTAGGAGTGAAAAATTGAAATTTTGAAGTTGAAAATATTTTTTAAAAACAAACCTAAATTTTTTTTTGGGGAGGGGGTGTCTTTGGTAGGGGTGGGTGAGGTGGGGGGGGTCTTTGGTAAGGGGTGGGTGAGGTGGGGGGTTGAGGGTAGGGGTGAAAAAATGAAAACTTGAAATTGAAAATATTTTTTAAAAACAAACTTAGAATTAATTGGGGGGTGTGGGGAGGCGGTACGGGGGTGGGTGGGTGGGGGGTCGACGGAAGGGGTGAAAAAATGAAATTTTGAAACTGAAAATATTTTTTAAAAACAAACTTAAAATATTTTTTTTTGGAGGGGGGGGGGGGTTCAAGGGTAGAGTGAAAAAATGAAATTTTGAAGTTGAAAGTATTTTTTAAAAACAAACTTTAAATTATTTTTGGGGTGGGGGGTCGAGGGTAAGGTGAAAAAAATGAAATTTTGAAGTTGAAAATATTTTTTAAAAACAAACTTAATTTTTTTTTGGGGGTAGGGGTGTCAGTAGGGGGGGGGGGGTCGAGTGTAGGGGTGAAAAAATAAAATTTTGAAGTTGAAAATATTTTTTAAAAACAAACGCAATTTTTTTTGGGGGTGGGAGTGGGTGATCGAGAATCGGGATGAAAAAATAAAAATTTGAAGTTGAAAATATTTTTTAAAAACAAACTTAAATTTTTTTCTTTTTGAAGGGGATTGGGGGTTGATAGGGGGGCTGATGCGGGGGTGGGAGGGCGAGGGTAGTGGGTAAAAAAAATAAAAAATTGAAATTAGAAATATCTTTTAAAAACAATTTTAAATATTTTTTGGGAGGGGGTGGGGGTAGGGGTGAGGGTGGGGTAAAAAATTGAATTTAAAAACAAGCTTTAATTTTTTTTTTTTTAGGGGGTGGTTGAGGGGCTGGTTTGAGGGTAGGGACAAAATAAATTAATTTTTTCAACAAAAATGTAATTGTAATTTGAAGCTGGAAGAGAGTTTTGGAAAATGTTTTTCTTAAGTTTTGAAGGGAAGTCATTTTCCTTAAATTTGAGGAAAATGAATTGATTTGGAAAACATTTTCCAAACATTTAACCCTACCAAACATGAGAAAATTGGAACTCAATAATTCATACCAAACACACCCTAAGTTTCAGCCTAATTCACCGTCAAAAATTAATTCAAAGAAAGGAGGATTGCCAAAGTCTTATAAAGAGCTCAATAATTCATTCACAAATGTAGAACATTCCATTCATGTGGAATAATATGCAACTATTATGAAAAATACCATAATATTGCTACTGAATTTGAATTAAAATTAGATAGTGAATCGTCACAAACACTCTGTTATAAAAAGTCATTGTATGAAAAGCGATTTCGACCCCATTATAATGCAAATCACTGAGGTTGGTCACTTTCGTATCACAACATTTTCAAACACATGCATTTGTGACTGAAAGTTCTTGGCAATAATGCCTCACAAATTCAAATCCAAATTAATAGGAGATAATTTCTTGGCAAAAAAAAAAGAAAGGAGGAGGAAAAACATGTACTTAAATATTAGTAACCTTCGATTTAAATAAACATGTAGTGAAATGAGACAATAACAAATATCCCTAAAGTGAAAAACTCTTAAACTAAAGATAACAATAAATAAAATTCATGTATTTTTTTCTTCAAAATTCACTCCTTTATCCCCTTTCTAGATGCAAAGCTATAAAGTTATTCTTCTAAAGATTTCTTCATTCAATATTTATTTTCATAGACAAGTAAAATTAAATGATTTAGAACAATTGAGTTTAATATATATATATAGCCAATGGGGTAGGTATATGTACTAATTAACTAGAGATAAAAACTTAACCTATTTTTTTTCACTCATTTGAATAATTCAAACTAAAATCTAAAAAAAAAAAAAACCCTTATATTTATGATAATTTGTAGACTCTATATTATATACAATAAAATATCATTTTAAAGTTTTTTTAATACAAAAAAAATATAATCTTCTTTTCCTTTATAGTGACTTAAGAATGTATTAAATCTCTTTTCTATAATATCAAATTTTTATTTCACCATCTTAAGTTCTAATTAATTTTAATTCTTCACAAAAATCTTCTTATATCCACTAAAATATTATTACTATGTGTATTACAAAGTTACATTTAAAATTTAAAAATTAATTAACTCCTTACACAATCATGACATTAGGAAATAATAAATTTTATTTTCAAATTTATAAGCTTTTGATTAAATGAAAGTAGAACTTTGTCTTATATTTTAAAACTTTGAAGTAAATTATTTGAAACTTATTATATAGTATTGAGATTTTTGAGAACAAGAACAAATGTATTGTATTGCATCAAATGGTTAACCTTATATTAACTTATAACAATAATTGCCAAGCTATATAATAAATACTCACTTTTCATACAAAGATATAAACCATATACATACTAATAACTAGTTATATAATAAAATTAATATTTTTTAAATAAGCCAACAATTTTTTTTTCAAGGAATGGGACCTTGAATTCTTTTGGATTTAAAACCACACTTTTAGCATGTTTTATAAAAAATAATATAAAAAAAAACATAAAAAACGGAACTGGAACTAAAGAAAAAAACTGAAACTAAAAAAGTAAAACGCTAGCCAGGGGATTTGAACCCTGGACGTCACGTGTAGTGTTGAATGAACTTGCCGCTGGGCTATCTCGTTTCCCTTGTCATTGAGAGGGTTCAAGATATATATATTCACATAAATACAAAAAAATTTACCTTATATAGATAATGTAATTTTTTATCGAGGAGGTTCGGGTGAACCCCTGAAACACATGTGGGTACGCCCCTGATGGGGAGGGTTGAAGTTTATCACCCTCCCATGTTGATTCAATTACTAAAGCATCTTCTGTAGTTGAACTTCCAGGTTGATTCAATTACTAAAAGCATCTTCTGGATGCCTTAGTCATAAAAACTTTTATTTGTTTAATATAGATTTTTTTAGAGGATCATTTTTCATTTTAAAAACTTAATATAATTTTATGATTATACTTATGATTACATTTGTGCAACTAAATAATACATTTGTAATTACATTATAACAAATAAACTAGGTTGTATAATTACTAGACTGATAATTATTATTCTAGTAATTATATCAATTTCAATTACCAATGGCTTTCTACACAGACACTTAAGAAAATGATTTTTCTTAATTTTAAGCGACCTGTATTCTTAGAGAAAATGTTCTCCAAAAATTTGTTTGATCAAATATGAAAAAATAAGGAAACATTATATATTACTCCGTAGCATATCATAAGACTTTTAACATATTTGACCACTGGATCAAAAATAATTATAACCGCTAGTCAATATATCATAAACATATTTCCTAATTGTTACTCCCTTTTTTCTTAATTACGTGTCTACTTTTGAATTGATACACCTATTAAAAAAACAATAATTGACATAGTAAGTTTACCATTTTACCTCTATTAATTATGAAGTGGTGAATTAAAAAATTAAGATTTTCAAGAAGTTCTATCATTTTTAAAGTAATTAATTGAGAGTATAAAGGTAAAAAAAAGTTATCCTTTCTTGATTTGTCAAAATGGATAAGTAATTAGGGATAACTAGAAAAGAAAAAAATAGACAAATAATTAAGAACAACTAAAAAAAAAAAAATAGATAAGTAATTAAGAAGAGAGAGTACTATTTAAAACTTCACGCGTGCCCTATTTGGCACGAAATTTAATATGTACCCATTTTTCTTTAACTTATTTATAGCCGATATTAATTAACTTCGGAAAGACTATTCACTACTCAACAATATTTTTATAATATATATATTTTTTAACTTCTTCTCGGTTTCATTCTCTTATTGTAGATTTAGATTACCAAATATCATTTATCCATCGAATTGATTTTGTTTTGCTTTATATGAAACACACAACCCACGATTGTTGAAAAACTTAAAATAAATGCGTGTTATTGAAAAGTTCGAAAACAATTGCAAACCACCATTGTGCTAAAATTACAAATTAGGTAAACCCTCGCTATTTGCCGTTACAACGATTTCAGAGACTAGTATGCCGCAATTAATTTGTTGCAGTTGCAGTTGAATAGCGGCGATTTTAACTTTCGAATTTTCAACAAATAATTCTATTTTGATTTCGTTAGGGTTGATACTACGCCAATTATTTTTATAAAATTTTAGTGCTTCATTTTAGTATTCGATTTTGGTAGAGGTTGTAGTTTATATAATTAAGCTACAACTAATCTTCAATTTAATCAAGTAATTAAACCAATACATTTATAATCATAATTATATCAATAAAATATTTCATAATTAAAAAATAAAAAGATTTAATTAAATCATGAAGTATCATCAAATTTACCGTAAACTTTCTTTAAACCAAAAGAACATAATAACAGCCTTTCTTGTTAATCTGTGGGGAATACTTCAGAGTTTAATGTGCCTGTGAAATGAAGACTCCACCGCTGTTAACTGCCCGTTGGTCATTGGGGTGAGGTTGCACTCGAGTCTCTGAGTCGTAATCATATTCAGCCGATTCTGTTTCAATTCCTACTGAATTCAGCGAAAAGGAAACTAACACAAAATTTACGTTTCAGTTTCTGCATATTGCAGTTCAAGGAGTATTCTCGTCTTCAACGTCAATTTGTAGTAAGAAGGTACTTTAGACACATTGCTTAACAACTTCAAATTAGCTCTGAGCTTTTGCATTACGTAATTTGCTAGAGAAGTTTGCAGTCAACTGTACTAAAGATGCTTTGCAATAGCACACACTTCACTGAAGCTAACCGAATATACTCATGCATGTAGCCACCTAGTTGAAAAACTGTAATGTACTACAGTACTGTTATAAACCTCTGTTTTGTTTAGTTGGTTTCCAAGACATATACTATATTAGAAGTACTCAAATATCTAGGGTTTTGACAAAAAGAATAGTTTCTATAAACTAGTTTAACAGGATAGTACGAATCCGCTCTTTGACTTAGTTAAGGAAGAATTGGTTCTCTTTGCGTTTCACTGGGCACTAGAAACGTCAGGTCAATCTGAGAGTCTCGCTCTGAGTCTAGCTATCGCATAGGGGCTCGCTAGCAGAGCTATGCTGCTCGAGTCTCGCATAGCTAACGCTACCATGACGCTACGCTGCGCCTACACCGACGTGACTTGCAAACAACGCCGACGCTATATAGCCATATAGGCAAGGCTTGGGACCACCTCCCTTCGCTTCGAGTCTTAGGCGCAGCTCTTCTAGTCGAGAAGAGTCCGAGTTGCGAACCCGTGCACTCCTATCCTATTGTTGCTTCTATCACGATAGGGAATCGTGTGATTCTTTCTATCCCCGTACTTTCTCGCTCTTATGGAGTTGTATTCCCTAGGGTATGCAGTTATCTTCCCTGGCCTGACAGTAGTCAAGGGAAAATCACTTGAGCTTTTTCGCCTTTGCTCCTTCTTTCCATAACACATTCTACAAGTCTAGTAGATTCACTCCATTCTTGTTAATCCTTCTGTTAAAGTTGTCACTTCAATGGTTTACTTAAACAAGAATTTTCAATTTGTACTCATTTTTCGTTTGTCTGCACTTACAAAAAAAATATAACTGCACAGAAACTAGGCTACCCTTCTCTAAGAAAATCAGACTGGTGAATGAGTATATGCAACACCCCAACTTGGAGATCGGGAAATGCCCATCCCTATTTTGTCTATGAGGGAAAATTAATAGCACATAGAAACATCTGAGTTACTAGCTTTCAGACAAAATGACTTCAATAGCATGGCATATACACTATTTTCTTCTGGAAAGACATGCATAAAAAAATACAAGGACAAAAAATATGAGGCATGTTAACCAACTTAAGTTCCTGGTGCAAGCCTAAAGAAAATGTTATGTTACCCTTAAATAAACAAAGAAGAATAGGATAACATGGTATAAAACAAAAATACTAACAAGTTTAAGACTTATCCTATGGCCTTCTTCAATATAAGACTCGTCATCATCAAGTATGAGACAAGATTCCTATTACCTTCTGCAGGACATGTAATACTCGTATTAGAGATCATGTCCTATAAAATAGATCAGAGATCATGTCATAGTGTTTTCTCCACACCTCAAAAACTCCACTTGAACCTCAACTTAACATCAAATTTTAAAATTCAAGGTTCTACATAGTAATTCCAGAACAACAAGGTTCTATCTAGCAATTCCAGAACAACTTCAGTCTCTAAAGCAAACAACAATATAGAGAAATATGTTAATTTGTCCACTCCTAGTAAATTCAACATTTATTAGAAAAGATCATTGAAATTGAATAGAACTATACATGAAACAAAGGTGCATGTGAGCACTGAAGAGTCAAATATTTGAAGTCACACCCGTACTAGTTAAATACTCTAAGGAGTCCTTCTAGCAGGAAAGACTTGGAAATTCCGAACTGATGCACCACCATTTTAAGGCTCTTCCTCTCAATTACTATTACTTCACTTTGCTTCTTTAATTTACGTGCATTAAATTTTTGAACTTCGAGAAACACAGCATTTTAAAACAGAAATAAGCCAAAAGATGAAACATGACAACTTAGCTACAAAAATTTGTATGTTGCTTAAAGGCAAAAGCCCTTACCTTAAACAGCAATGCATTGCATATCTTTTTGCTGAATTGCTTCGCAATTCTCTTTGGATTAGTCACCAACATGTTAAATATCAACTGAAGATCGTAGTGCTGCCCATGAACTCCTATCATCTTGGTCTACTGGATCTTCACTAGATACAATAGCAAAATCATTGAACTCCTTATAAAGTTCACAAAGGCTCTGAGTATCAAATACATGTGTTCCATCATTTGGTTGTTTCTTAAAATTAAGATTATATTGGCATTCTTAGTCAAGAACTCAGATGCTGCTACATCCATGTCAATTTTAATCTACACCAATTTTTTCAATGAGAAAGCCATATCTTTCGAAAATAAAATAGTGTAATAAACTGAAAGGCCAAAAAGAAAGTGACCTTGCCAGTGTAACTAGCTCTTCCATGTTATCCTGGACATTTGGAGTGAATCCACCTTCATCACCAACCTTGCATGCATCTTGCCCATAATTTACTTTGATAATTCCGTAAGTGTAGACTGTTATCCTATAAAGGATGGGCAGTCAGAACAATGGCTGATTTGAGATAGTGAAAAAATTGAAAAATTAACACTTTTTTTTTGTAGTGAAAGTGGAAAAATTAATACACTAACCTGGAGCAGCGTAACTACAAGACCCTGCATTAATGACAGACATGGACTTGTTTCCTCGGCATTGACATCAACCGCCTTTGCTGCAACAAAATCAGCAACTCGAGCTCCAAAATCACCCCTCTCTGAACAACACTTCTATTTCGTGTGTCATAAACCTTTCAATGATAATCAAAAACTTCAACCTACCAGAACAGTTAAGACATAACATTAACCATTGGGAAAAAATTGAAACAAATTTTAAAGATGCTGAAATTTCTTTTAACAACTATTTGTTAGATATTACCTCTCGTTCAAAATGAATACCTGGTAGTGGAATTTGTGCTTGTTCACTTTTCATGCTGAAAGATATGAATACCATGTTTTGATACTAAAACCAAGCCACATGGTAAAAAAATCCCAAATGAAAGCACAAGTACTCCTCTTTTTCACAATTAACCAAGAATTTAACAATAATATCCATATGTCCATGAGTTCTACTTAACAATAGATAACCGATATTCAAGGTGAATATTAAGGAAATGTAGTTTCTAATGTTACCCATCCTCTCTACCTAGACAAAAAACAGAACCACACACATCAAGTGCTTCTCCTACCTGCTCTATGAATTCAATTTTTCTTTCTTCTTGAACTTCCATTGCAATTCTTCTTTATACACCCCATGTGAGTATAAATTTTGTGAAGCATATATGATCAAATACCCCCAACTTCTAAATTAAATACTACTAATAGTTTCCTCATTGGTTTGAATCTGATTTTATACAATCACAAACCTAAATAGCTTCAGAATAAATTTTATCAGCAAGAAAAATTTGGTTCATCAAATGAGAATCCCAGTAACAGGAGGTGTGGAAACATTCATGTGGTTTCAAATCAAATCCAAACCAAGCTTAATTGTCATCATCACAATAATGGTACAAATTGTTCTATCATCTCCAAAAGCTCTAAAATTGCGATGAAAGAGAAAGTCAAACCCCTCATTTCATAAGATCAGAGGTTCTGCAGTAAAGCACATAGTCCTTAAAGAAGTAAAGCGCAGATCAATGATTTCAATGTTACTAGCATCTCTAAAAATATCACTCATCATTGCTGAATTATAAATACAGCCTCACTGCTCTTGTGTTTAACAACAACTGTTCTTTGTTTAAACAAATAAAATAAATAAATTTACATTTTACAATTATAAGTATATCAATGATCTAAATCCACTGATTTAAAATCCCTTCTTAAACTCCAGTCTATAACAGAGTTTGGGGAAAGCTAGTTATGATTCACATTTATTACGATGTATGTATGTATTCAGGTTCAAAAGTATTGATATCCTTGAAGTTTAAAAGGAAACAATAAATTACACACTCGAGCTATATGCTGCAGTGATTCTGGTGCTTAGAAGGAAAGTAGGTATATGACTTACAAAAAGCTCATTCGTTTTAGAGCTTCCGTTAAATAATTTTCTTAGTATATCCTTATTTCACTTCTTTTTTTCAGGTATGGAATTCAATGATACTAACTGATAAATTGAGAGGTTTTCAACATCAGCAGCTTTTTGAATCGTCGCTCTTGCTCGTGCCAGTCCTTCATCTATCTTATCATTGTTCCTCTGTGGAAAGTTCCAGTCGAAAAATACTGGCCAATAACAAACGAAAACCGAACTTTGTAGAGTTCCACACATACAAAAACTCACCCTACACAAACAAACATGAAGATAACTGAACGAGTTCCACAAATTCAAAAGCTTCAAAAGTAACGTTTTCCAAAAATATCACTTAAACTTCATTACTATACATGAGAAGCCCCAATTCAGCAAGAAACCGCAAATAAACAGAGAAATCCAAATTCGACGGAGAAGATCCAAAGCAACAGCGAAATAAAATAAAAACCTACATGCAATTCAAAGCACACACATAGGAGCTTACACAAAACTAAGAAATGGTGAAGATGAAAACGCCAATTGCAGAAAAACAGAAAAGTTAACCCGAAATGAAAGGTTTATTATGAACAGATAAATACCAAATTCAAGCTTCCATGGTCCGATTGGAAGCACTTCGCCGGGTTTTGGAGATTGGCGAATGAGAGAGAGAAAAGTGCGAGTAGATTTGGAATGAGAAACCAAAACAAAAAAATAGGGAATTTTTTTTTAAGTGTATGGCGCAAATTCATCGTCAAGGTAGCAGCGGTTTAAAACGGTTGATTTAATACATTTTGCGGAGATTAGCAGAGTCATTTTTTTTTCTTAGCACTTGCAAAATGAATTTTTTAATTTGTGGTAGCAACATTTTGTGATTTACCGATGAAATATCGGTTTGTTATAAAAATGACTCATATATATTCTATTGTTTTATAAATGACCCAAAAAATACTTTTTTTTTCGTCTAATGGAATTTAAAAAATTAATTATGTTTTTAAATCCATATATTAGTATATTTGATTTTTCTAGCAATGTTCATGGATATATTTAAGAATCTTTCTCACACATGAAATTTAGCAAGCTTACATCTATAAAATTTTGTCAAGACCACAAGTTCTTTAAAAATAAAGTTGGCCTTGACAAATCATATAATACATTTAAGGAAAAAAATATTCAATTTTTGGTTCACAAGACCATGTTGTAGATAAAAGATATTTGAAGTTTGTCAGACTCCCATTAACACAAATTTTTGCAACTTTAGTGGCACATATATATGTCTAAAGTTGTTCCCAAAGTGGTTAAATTTGCAAAAAATTTAACTTCGGACACAAATTAAATAACAATTCCAAAAATAAGTATTTATGCATTTCATTTATTATTATTTTGATAGAGAATTATATAACGTAAAAATCACATTATTATATGTCCGTGCTACCTTGAAGAAATTACCATACTATAACTAAACAAGCGTATAGCAGCAAAATATGAATATTGTCCTTTCAATCTAGGAAATTATCTACGTTTATGTTAAGTCAAACAAAAACAGCCCATTATTCCTCGAAGATAACATAGTTCCTCTCTGGTTATTGATCAATAACAAATAAAAGTTCTCAGATTTTTTCTTTTGGTGTTAGACAGTGGCTTCTTAATTTGGAATTATTTTGTAGAAGACGAGATTAAAATTGAGTGATTTTATTGATACAATTCAAGATAAATGATGTTAGATTGCGTAATTTTATTAATTTAAGTGACTATTCAAGAAATGTACTCTAGATAAAGAATAAAAATAATGGGACAGAAAAAAAATAAAAAATAATAATAATAATAAAAGAATAGGAGAGAAATTGCTTATAGTACAATGTTAGGGAAGTTAGATTTAAATCCAGTGAATTGAAAAAAACTAGTGCCACGCTCTCCTCGATCGCTATCGTGCAAGCATACGCAAATCCCATCAAAATCCAATAAAACAAATTAATAAAGCATGTTTTAAAATTTCAGTCAAATATTGATGGCAGATCAAAAGTGCTTTTTAAATTGATTAGTCGAATATAAATAATTTCTCATCAAAAGTACTTTTATAAGTTGATTTTAGAAGTTTGACCAAATAGACTATAGATATAATTTTAACAAAAGCGTTGTGTTTTACTTTATAATGTCTATTGTCTCGACAGGTTGTTTTTGTAGTCTTAATAACTATGACTCAAGAGGGCTCGTATGATCTAGATCATGGATACCCTCTATAGTCATGATCGACATGTAATAATAAATGACTTAGAGATTGTTTGGATTAATTTAAAAGTTGGTCAAATTTACTTATAACTTTTGAAAGTGTTTGGCAAGGTTAAAAAATATTTTTTTTTTTAAAAGGTTAAAAATCAAAGGTACAACTCCCTTACTTTTTATTTTTTCTGACTTACAAACCATTTAAGTTTGACTTTTTATTTTTTGACTTAAAAAACTATTTTTTTAAGTCAATTCAAACAGACTCTAAATGTCAATTTTTTTTAAAAAAAAAATAAAATTAGCAAATGACTCATATGATTTGCCTAGCAGTATATACTTGGTAATAGTGGCACTACACTTTTTCCTCACATTCTCTGGTTTTTCGGGGATCAGAAATAGAGGGTGTTTAGATTGACTTAAAAGTTAATCAAACCTATTTTTAAGTTAGTTTTTATTTTTTATTTTTGAAAGTGTTTGATAAATATAAAATAACTTAAAATAAGTTAGAAGTGTTTAATAAGGTTAAAATAACTTAAAATAAGTTAAAACCATAAGTAAGTTCTCCCCTACTTCTTTATTTTTTGACTTAAAAAAAATAACGACTAATATGATTATTTTACCACATATTCTTATTAATTGAGGTTTATTAAGTGTTAAAAATGACTTGAGAATAAATAATTAATGCAAAAAGTAAAATATGATTTTTTTAATATATTAAAAGTGACAAGTAAAAATAAAAATATATTTTAGAAAATAATGGACAAATAAAAAAAATAGAAAAAGTAACACTCATTGTGTGCATATTTAAAATAAATTGTAAATAATAATATGTTAGAATTACACTAAAAGAAAATCAGTACATGAATGCTTTTCTGTTCATACAGCAGCTTTAGAGAATATTGTAAAAGAAATTTATTGATGTGGTTAATATATATAACTTAATTTCTGTATAAAAAAAAGAATAAAATTAAAACTGAAGAGTGAAGTAAATAGATATACTATTTCATCATTTCACTTTTACCTGTCACATTTAAATTCGTCACACTCACTAAAAAAATAATTATTAATATAATTATTTTATTATACTATTCTTATTTATTGATGTTTAATATTACGTCTTGAAAAATAATTTTGAAAAATAAGTAATTAATATTAAGTGTAAAATATGAAGATAATTTATTTTTTCCACATTTATTTAAAGTGACAAATAACAGAAAAAAATATTTTAAATAGTCGACAGAGAAAGTAATTAATAAGTGAAGAAAATTACCACAATTTATAACCTCAATTAAATAACCAAAAAAAAAAAAAACTCTAGCACTTGTATTTCGTCCCATTTTATGTGAAGTAGTTTGATTCGGTACGAAGTTTAAGAAAGAAATGAAAACTTTTAAAACTTGTAGTCCAAAATGAATAATAGAAATTTGTGTGAAATCATTTCATTAAAGCTAAAATAGACATTTTATAGAGAAATTGTTACTTGATATATAAATGTGTCATTTTTTTTGGAACCGACTAAAAAGGAAAGTAAGTCACATAAATTGGGATAGAGGGAGTAATAATTACAATAAAAGTTTAAAGTAAATTTAGGACGTTCATATTATGAAGGCCCAAAACAACGAGCTCACCGACCTAGCTTTAGCTTTAGCGTTATTTGGTAGAGTGTATAAGAATACTGTTAAATAAAGTGTATTAGTATTATTTGTATGAATAATACTTATATTAGTAATGCTTGCATTAATTATATATAGACCATTTCTTATGCATTATTAGATTTGGTGTATCAAAAATAACATGTCTTAAATAAAAATATTTATTAACAAAGATATCCTTCATAATTATAGTGGAAAGATGTAAAAATGATTTTGATGGCCAATATAATCTTTAACCATGTTAATGCATAAATTAGAACTCTTTAACTAGAAATTCGTGATATTAGTAATACACAATATAATGTATAACTAATACTTACATTGGTTATACTTTAACATGAAAAAATGTACCAAACAAGATAGTTAATAGTATTACTAATACAAAAAATTAATATATACATTATTTTTACTTACATGTATTATTTTTACTAATACTACCTTGAAATGTTTCACTAATTCCGGTGGACGTAAGCAAGCATGGTTTGAGTCACATAGGGTAATATCACTTTTTTTTTTTTTGAGAAATAAAATACTGCGAGTAAATGATCTATATCTTCTACAACTAGTTCTAATTATAGGAGATATAATTCTATAAATATTCTTTTGTGTTTTTTACTGATATTTTATCCACGTCTGATAGGGACAGATATAATATCTCTCCGTTTAAAAAAAATTAACATAGTTTGATTTAATTTAAAGTTTAAGAAAATAAAGAAGATTTTTCAATCTTGTATTTCTAAATTAAAGTTATATCATATGTATCAAAATGTCATTTAATCTTATAATTTTAAGTATGACACGTGAAAGTTAAAATTAAAGTATTGCAAAAAAAATAAAAATGGGGGCCTTTTTTAAAAAAACAGAACAAAACAAGTCATTTCTTTTTGAGAGAAAATATATTTTTGCCATTTCAATTTATATGATAATTTCTTTTTATCATTCCGTTCAAAAAAAAAAGAATAATACGTTATAATACTTAGTAATATTATAATTTTGAAACTTTTATTGTATTTTTAATGAAATTTTTTATAAATCATAAATATTATGACCTCACAAGTTCTTAAGTTTTTCCAAAAGGCTTATTTTCTTTTATTATAATACATAAATTGAAAAGTTTTTCCAAAAGGCTTATTTTCTTTTATTATAATAAATAAATTGAAATGGATGAATTAAAAAAAAGACTGATCCATAATCAACTTGTTAAACCATTCCGATAAATTGCTATAACTAAAGGGTGTATCTAGAATGTTCCATTAAAAATGGAACTTTCTCGCCATTCGCTACTTGCACAAACTTTATATAAACTTCACCAAGTCACAGAAATCAGTTTCACCTGTTACTAGCAACTCTCTCGAGCAATACAACACAAAAAAGCGTTCTCTCTCTTCCACCCGCCATTCGCTACTTGCACAAACTTTATATAAACTTCACCAAGTCACAGAAAATCAGTTTCACCTGTTACTAACAATTCTCTCGAGCAATACAACACAAAAAAACGTTCTCTCTCTTCCACACTCGCACGCACACTTCCTCTCTCTTAACAATGGCTGACTTACTCGTCTGTGTTCTCCTATTTGTCGCCGGAACACCTTCATCATCACTTCTCAAGGGTTGTATTCCACCACTACAAGCTGTGCCGACAAGCTGGTTTCATTCTCTACATGCATTTCTTCCCCTCCAATCAATCTCCCGGCTCACCTTTGATTCAGTGTTGCGACAAATTCACGGTTGCCATTAATTACAATACCGCGATTTGTTTCTACTTGGTTCATAACTGGTCGATCCTTGGATTGCCGTAAGATTATTTATTTATTTTTCAATATAGGCATTTAATTAACTTTCATAGATAAATAACAATATTATGAATGCATATTTTTCTTAACCATACTAGTTTGGCCACTTTGGTGACTAACAAGCTATATGAATACAAATGCACACATAATATCATAAAATTTTTGTGCATGTGAATAATTTTATACATTTTAGTTTGACCATTTTGGTGACTAGCAAAATATAGAAACATAATACATGCATCAAATGATCATAAATATTATATGTGTAGACGTTAATTTCTCTAGTTTGGCCACTTTAATGACTAACAAACTATTTTTCACAAAGTACACACATATTATTTATTGCTTAGTGTGATGACCACTTTAATTTATTGGACAACTTAAAACAAAATATAATAATTACATTTTGGGAAGATTAACTTAAGAGTCCAAACACCTTAAATATTTCAGCATAAAATTAAGCTAAAAAATTCAATGATAAGTTCAAATATAAATTGATTTGTCAAACTATAGATGGTAGGCACGATATATTCATTAAACGATCAAGATGGCATGGTACATAAACTTTGACCAAATATAGCTAATATATAGAATATTCTATTGTATTTAAATTAATCAAACCAATATAATTGACTAAAAGAAATTAAGGCATATAAGGCAGCGTTGTATTGTACATTATGGACAAGGACCGTGCAAAAACCTAATGTTGTATTTCCTTTCTTGTGGTCAAAGTTTTGTTTTAAAAACTTTAATTAACATATAGTATTACAGAGTTACATCTAATGTGATGTTTGGACGATGCCCGTGATAATTTTTTTCTTTTTCTTATTTGAATTAGTTGCAGAAGATATATGAAGATTATCTGTTCAAACAATCTAGGCTCGGATGCTACATGTAAGATTAAATACTTTAATACATAATATTAGGATCTTGAATACGATAATCTTACATAGAGATCATTAGGGTCACATATCTGATGCGGAAGACATCATCACAGAGAAAAGCAGAAGCGTTAGTCGTAAATTGGTTTCTACCTCCTTGCCCTAGCCTTACGTTACCACAACCGTCAATGATAGAATTATTGTAGAGAATATGTGATAACCCTAATAGGTGGAGGGAGGACCAATTTATAGAAGTTAAGACTTAAACTGGTACGTCCATCAAATAGCCAATGTACGGACGAGATCTATTATTCATTAAATATTATTTATGGTATTACTTGGGCTACAAGTAAACTTGGGTCATAAGTAAGAAATAATTAATAATTCTTACATTCTCCCACTTGGCCCAATGACCATATAACATTAATAGTTCATAAACATTAGTTGTGCATACAATAAATCTCTTCTATAATGTCCATCATACATACCTCAATATAATAATCTACTAATGTGAGTTATGGCGGTTGTACATAAAATTTAAGTTACATACTTCCTTCCATATACTATTACATTAGCAACTTATCATACTAGGTTCATATAAAACATATAACATTGCGGTCCACAATAATGTCTCATAGAGACTTGTAATATGTCAAAACAATAATGTATACACCATTATGAGAAACAAGAAATTCATTAATGTATATCAGAAACATATAATTGAGCTCAGAGTGTAAAAACATCATAAATGTATCAATCATAAGTACAACCAAAACCCATTCTATGAACATGTTCTTTAAATGTCTTTGGTTGTAAGCCTTTTATTAACGGATCTGCAATCATGAGATCAATTCTAATATTCTCAAGTAACATTCTTTGTTTCTAAACTTCTTCCTTGACAGTAAAGTACCTTAATTCCATATGTTTGGCACCTTTGGAGTACTTATCGTTCTTGAAGAAGAATACTGCTGCAGTATTATCACAATAAATTATCAACAGCTTGGTAATGGTGTCGACAACCCCAAGTCCTGAAATGAAGTTCCGCAGCCATAATGCATGAATTATGGCTTCATAACATGCCACATATTCTGCTTCCATTGTGGATGTAGCAATGATAGATTGCTTAGCACTCTTCCACGATATTGCTCCTTCAGCTAATATGAACAAGTAACCAAATGTGGACTTTCTAGTGTCAACACATCTGGCAAAATCTGAATATGAATATCCAGTAACTTCTAAGTGATTGGATCTCCTATACATGAGCATGTAATCCTTCGTTCCTTTCAGGTACCTTAAGACTTTCTTTGCAGCTTTCTAGTGATCAATTTTTTACAGGCCAAGTGTTATATGATATCTTGATTATTTATTCCATTAATGACAGATGTAAATGGTGACACCCCATTATGGGAAGCTATAGCTGCAAAACACCATCCCATATTTGAAATCTTGTACCATTGGGCATCTATTTCTGATCCATATGTTTCTGGTGACCTCCTATGTACAACAACTAGGAGGAATGAATTAACAATTATGAAAGAACTCCTCAAACATGGATTACTTGTTAACTCAAAAAATTGATATAGATCAACTGCTATCCACATTGCAATTGAAGAAAATCATGTCGAGATGGTAAAACTTTTATTATTGAACGGAGATGAGATTGGAGATACATTGAAGTACAAGTTTTCACCAATGAATTTGAGTGAAATGCTGCAAATACCACAAGGCGGGTGAAGTTGATCATAAGTGGCAACAAAAATACAACTTTGAAAGTTAAACAGATCAATGTACTTTTAGAGTTAACATATACAGAGGTCATCCTGTGGTCAAGAGAAGAATTAAGTGTTAGATTAGGTCTTAGGCCTAACTCACTCCAAAAGCTAGCTCAAAGAGAGGAGGATTGCCCAAGCCTTATAAGGAGTCCACCCATCTCATTAACCACCGATGTGGGACTTTTGTCATTCTTTAACACCCCACCTCACGCCCAGTGCTTAGCATCTGGTGCGTGGGCAATTTTTGATTTTGAGGACCCCAACATCGGGTGAGACCGGCCCTGCTCTGATACCATATTAATTTGTCGATTGAATAAAACCTAACTACTTTGGGAGAATAGAAGAAGAAGATTACAGAAATGTATATTTGCTCTTATTCATCTCTGCAAACTAAAATGAATGAATGATTATGAAGCTTACAGTACTAACATGTATATATACAAATACATTGAACTAACTAACAGCTAATGAACCAATAAGACGATGACAGCTGGATAACAAACTCTGCTCAATAATAACTAATTAAGCAGTACTTAACTAACTACTAATAAGCAGTTCTGCTCAATAATAACTAATTAAGCAGTACTTAACTAACTACTAATCAACTCTTAGCAATACTCTTATCATACTCCTCAATAGGTTCAAGTCAAGAAACGTCATCTGGCAACTTGGAGTATTATAAACTTGGCTACATCAGACAAAAACCTTTACAATCAATATCCTAATTTGGTTGGCAGCTTGGAGTAGACTAGTCATGGTTGCATTATTCTTGCTTAGCTGCAGAATAACATGACAAAGATGTTTAACACTGTGAGATGTATACAAAAAATCAATGCACCTACAAACATCACCCAAACTTATATAAGTACTATAAGCAGCAACATAAGGGAGCATTTTCATATTTTCTAACATCAGCATACACATGGCTAGCAGGATCTGCCAGCCCTTCTCACTCTATTCTTCCTTAGCAACAATTCCTTTACTATCAATTGAAGTATTCACCTTGAAGTATCGATGACTAGTGTTAGAACCTCGTCTTCCACCAAATCTCTCCATTGGAATTGCTATCAACCAATTACAACCACGTTCTTTTTAATCTCCAGTAAAACTCTTCGACATTCTCAAATCACTACACCAAAACAGGCCTTTAGCGGCAATAAATTCCCCTTTTAGTGGCAATACTTATTGCCGCAAAAATATTTAGCGGCATTTAATCAAATGTCATTGCATTCAGTGTCGCTAAAGTCTTTAGCGACATTTATATCGAGTGCTGGTAAAGACCAATATTATTGCCACTAAAAGTAATTACTTTTTGCGGCATTTATTTAGAGGCAATTACTATTACCGTTAAAACTACGTACCTTAGAAATGTAATATCAAGCATATTTTGTGGCTTTTGTAATTGCCGATAAAGATACAACAATTGCTGGTAAAAGAGACTTGTTTTAGTGGCATTTACCATGACGAAAATTAGCCATAAATTCACCTTCATCCGCATATTTAGTCAATCACTATTATAAAACTACAAAAATAAAATTCACAAAAGAGAAATAAGTTCAAAGGTAATAATAGACTAATTTACCAAATTCAAAACAATGTCATTCACTTAACAACATTCAAACTCAATACATCCACTTCTTTGTCTACCCGTGGTAAAAAAAAAAGAATTATCGATCATAAAAGAATGTGTTCAAAAATGTACAAACAAAGAAATTGATCACTAGATAAATGTGGCATCTTCCGGGATCACGAGCATCTGTAATATGTGCCAATTCTTTTGTTTCTGCTAACACTTCAGTATAAACCGGAATTAGATCTACCTTGATCCAACATCAGGCTCTTGTTTCAAACTATAAATTTCATATTTCAGTTAAAAGCTTTGACACCTTGGCTGGTTATGGATTCAAATTCTTGAACTTCTGTCCACTCAGAATTCTTTTCATGCTCTCTAAAACTTTTTAGCATATCCAACAATTGCTTCGGCCAATGGATGGTCACTATTTATCTAAAAAAATCAAGTGACAGTTATCAGTCTCACATGGTAGCTAGTATGGACAAATCAATTTGTTCCTCTTGATAAAAGATTCTTGTTAATTAAAATTGGTATAAACTGATCTATAGGTATATTGAGCACTACTTTTAACTCGATACTATGCGACAAATGCAAGTTCACAAGTTGAGAAGGGGGACCGTTTAATGTTATGGTTGTGAAAGAACTAAAAAATGAGAAGAATAAATAAAGGAATTTTCGTGAAAAAGTACCTGCAATGCCCTGAGTTTTAGAAGTGGACCAGGAAGTCTTATTAACCTTCCAGGTTCATTGCACTTAGTGTTAAAGAATGAAAAAAGTCCCACATTGGTGGTTAATGAGATGGGTGGACTCCTTATAAGGTTTGGGCAATCCTCCTCCCTTTGAGCTAGCTTTTAGGGTGTGAGTTAGGCCTAAGACCTAATCTAATATGGTATCAAAGCATGGAATACTATTCCTGATGGTTTTCTAGCTTCGTTTGATAACTGAGTTTGTAGATCTGAGGCATCAATGGCGAACAAAATCGACCATGCCCATCCTCTGTTTTTATCATCTTCTAATCTACCAGGAGCTGTTCAGATTGGAATTCAACTCACAGGCATGGAGAATTACACTTTATAGAGCAGAGCGATGGAATTGACTCTGTTGACTAAGAACAAATTGGGATTTGTTGATGAGAGCATCAAACGTAAATATTATACAATCGATTCTGAGAAGAAATAGTGGGATCGATGTAACGATATGGTGCTCTCATGGCTGATGAGTATGTGAGCAAGGATTTGGTGAGTGGAATCTTATTTCGTTCTAATGCAGCACTAGTTTGGAGTGATCTGAAGGAACGTTTTGATAAGGTGAATATGTCCAGAATTTTCCACCTGCATAAATCAATTGCCACACATACTCAAGGTACTTTCCCTGTATTAGTTTATTACTCAAACTTAAAAGATCTATGGGATGAATTCGACTCAATTGTTCCACCTCCCTCTTGTAATTGTGATAGATCTAAAGAGTGTATTGATAGCATGCTTAGACGAAAGCTTTTGCAATTTTTAATGGGCCTGAATGACAATTATAGCCATGCTAGAAGTTAGATTCTTATGATGAGTGTTCCACCTATTGTTAATCAATGCTATGCTATGATAATTCAAGATGAAAGCCAAAAGGAGTTGTGTGGAGATCACTACACCTTAGGGGGACAATTAGATTCTACTGCATTATTTTCTAGTAGATCTTGAGGAAATGGATTTGGAAGTCCAGGTTATCGAAGTCAAGGAAATATGAAACCTCATAGGCCACAGAGGGGTGGATATTTGTATTGTGATCACTGTGAAATGAAGGGTGACAATAAAGCTGATTGCAACAAGCTAAAATATTGTACTCATTGTCATAAGCATGGGCATCTCAAGGACATTTGTTTCTAGTTGATAGGTTATCCTGCCAATTACAAAGGAAAAAGACTAGTTAATAATGTGTCAACAGACTATGGATCCCTAGGAAGTTCAAATGATAGTAGTTGCTTTGTCCCTTCCACACAACAGTCACAACAACAATATGGTTCAGGGTTTGGAGCTGGTTCAGTTCCACAGTTTACACCTAATCAGTATAATCAGGTCCTTCAGATGTTGAACAAATCATTGATCCATGAAGGAACTACAACATCTACCAACGTTAATGCCAATGCAGCAGGTACTTTTGCAGGAAACTTTAAGTTCAATTTCTCTAGTTTTAATTGTATTGTTGATAGTGGAGCAACTGATCATATGGTGGGAACTAAAAATGTATTGACTCATGGATCAACAGTGATGAGTTCAGGACAAGTTCAACTTCCAAATGGTGATTCATCTAGAGTCACACACTCAGGTTGTTCTAAACTACAAGGAGGTGATGTGGTTAAGCATGTTTTATGTGTGCCAGATTTTAACTTCAACCTTCTTTCAGTGGCTAAACTAACTAGACAATTGAATTGTTATGTTATATTTTACCCTGATTTCTTTCTTCACCAAGATCTCCTCACTGGGAGAGTGAAGGAGATTGGTGAAGAGGATTGTGGTTTATACATTTTGAAGTCTCCTCAACTGATAAACACTGGACAACATCATAAGAGTCTTGCAGCTGCAGCTATCAATGATTCTAATGAAGGTGAAGTTTGGCATAAAAGACTAGGTCACATCCCTATGAGTGTTATTAAGAAGATATGTGTGTTTGCTAATAAAAGGAAGTTTCAGTTGCAATGTTGTAGTATTTGTCCATTGGCTAGATAAGTTAGATTACCATTTCCTATTAGTGGCACTAGGAGTTCAAAATGTTTTGATTTAGTTCATATGGATATATGGGGAACCTACAAAGTTGCAATTCATAATAAGATGAAGTTTTTTCTTACATTGGTTGATGACTATTCTAGATGGACTTGGATATATCTCATACATCTTAAATCTGATGTTTCTACTATATTAAAACAATTTCTTGCCATGGTTCGAACCCAATACACTGTCCAGATTAAAACATTTAGATCAGACAATGGTGTAGAGTTCTTAAATGCCCAAGTGAGTGAGTTGTTTCACTCTCAAGGTATCATTCATCAGAGTTCTTGTCCACATACACCCCAGCAAAATGGTGTAGTGGAAAGAAAGCACAGACACATCATGGAGACAACCAGAGCCATTAGATTTCAAGGCCATATTCCAATCAAGTTTTGAGGGGAGTGTGTTTTAGCTGCAGTTCATATTATTAATAGAATTCCATCCACCGTATAGGATAATAAGTCTCTTTTTGAGATGATGTTCAGTAAACCACCAGATTTGTCTTACGTAAGAATTATTGGTTGTTTATTTCATGCCACCAAACTGTTGAGGACAGACAAGTTTGGCCCTAGAGCTATTAGATCAGTGTTTATGGGTTATGGCACCACACAAAAGAGATACAAACTTTATGATCTTCAAAATAAAGTCTTTTTTATCAGCAAGGATGTTGTTTTTACTGAATCCATATTTCCCTTTCATGCTAATGCTGATATGCAGGCAATTGTATCAGATGATGATTTTCAAGTTCCAGTTTTGACTGTCAAGGCTGATGATCATGTCTGCATGGATAATCACAATGACACTACTGGACACTCTATTGATCATAGTATTGAGGAGCCTCATCCCAAGGATCAACCAACTCTAAGTCCACCTTCAGTTGTTGAGGAACCACCTATGAGTTCTACTGCAGGAAGAAGACAATCCACTAGAACGTCTAGACCTCCACTTTGGCAAGAGGATTTTGTGACCTCAGCCAAGTCCGGATCAAAGTCTCACTGTTTGTACTCTCTTGGAGATAGTATTGACTATAGTTGCTTGTTTCCTTCATATCAGTGTTGTATTGCTAATCTTTCAGTTGACACTGAGCCTCAATTTTATCACCAAGTTGTTAAGGACAAGAGATGGGTGGCAGCCATGAAGGAAGAAATACAAGCTTTGGACGATAATAAGACTTGGGAGATATTATCTTTACCTATTAGTAAAAAGGCTATAGGTTGTAAGTGGGTATATAAAATCAAGTACAAAGCAACTGGTAAAGTTGAAAGATTCAAAGCTAGACTAGTGGCCAAGGGTTATAGTCAGCAGAAAAGATTGGATTATCAGGAGACATTCTCTCCAGTTGTTAAAATGGTCACTGTGAGGACAGTACTAACCCTTGCTGCTACTAAGGGGTGGGATGTCCAACAAATGGATATCTATAATGCTTTTTTGCAAGGTGACTTAGTGGAGGAAGCGTATATGCAATTGCCTCCAGGTTTCACTCACAAATATGAAGGGGTTCAACCTGTATACAAGTTGCTTAAGTCATTATATGGACTTAAGCAAGCTTCAAGGCAATGGAATGTGAGATTAACTCAGGCCCTATTAGCTGCTGGTTTTCAGCAAAGCCATATAGATTACTCCTTGTTGATCAAAAGGTCAGCTGAAGGCATTATGATTATCTTGATTTATGTTGATGATTTGTTGGTAACTGGCAGTAGCATGAAGCTGATTAATGACACTAAACAAGTTCTGAAGGACAACTTCAAAATCAAAGACCTTGGACCTTTGAGATATTTTCTAGGGATAGAATTTGCCAGGAACTTTGAAGGGATTCTCATGCACCAGAGAAAGTATGCTTTGGAGATAATTTCAGACTTGGGTTTAGGAGTGTCTAAACCTATTGCCACACTTGTTAAAATGAATGTCAAATTAACTACTATGGTTTTTGACAAATATGTAGGTTCTTCATCTGATTCACTACTATCAGATATTGGTGAATATCAAAGACTTGTTGGGAGGTTGATTTACTTAACCATTACTAGACTTGATTTGTCTTATGTTGTTCAAAACCTAAGTCAGTTTATGAATGCACCAAAGAGGTCTCATATGGATGCTGCTGTTAGAGTTGTAAGATACATCAAACAGGATCCAGGCTCAGGCATTTTTTTGGCTGCACAACCTTCTGGTTCTTTACAAGCATATTGTGATGCTGATTGGGGATCCTGCCTTAATACTAGGAGGTCCATCACCTTGATACTAGGAGGTCCATCACTGGGTATATGATCAAATTTGGGGACTCTTTACTTTCTTGGAAGTCAAAAAAGCAATCCACTGTCTCCAGGAGTTCTGCAGAAGTAGAATACAGAAGCATGGCTTCCCACTGTTGCTGAAGTTACATGGATAATTGGTCTTTTTTGTGAATTGGATATGCCTCTTGCATTACCTGTTGTTATACATAGTGATAGCACTGCTGCCATCCAAATTGCATCCAGTCCCGTCTTTCATGAAAAGACCAAACACATTGACATTGATTATCATTTTATTAGGGAGAAAATTCAAAGAGGTCTTGTATTCATTCAACATTTGGCCACTACTGAGCAACTTGCTGATGTGTTAACCAAAGGTCTTAGTCGTTTGTAACATGAGTATCTTGTATCCAAGCTAGGCATGAAGAACATCTTCATAGCTTCAACGTCTTATTGGTTCATTAGCTGTTAGTTAGTTCAATGTAATTGTATATATACATGTTAGCACTGTAAGCTTCATAATCATTCATTCATTTCAGTTTGCAGAGATGAATAAGAGCAAATATACATTTCTGTAATCTTCTTCTTCTATTCTCCCAAAGTAGTTAGGTTTCATTAAATCGACAAATTAATAGAACCTTGAGGACAAGGTTCTTTTTGGGGGCGGGTGTATTGTTGTGAACCAAGTTAACTCTATAAGGGCGTATGAGTTAGAAGTAGTGAACGAGATTGTACCGAGTAAAATATTGAAGTGTTCATTTGGGATCCAGTCCCAATTAGTATTTGGTTAAAAGGGAGAAAGAGTTTGAAAGAAGGGTTTATATTTTGAAGAAAAACATTTGTTCCTCTCTTCTTCTTCTAGAGTCTAAGCTTCTCATCTCAATTCTATTGCTATCTTAGTTACTTGTTATTTCAGCATTTCCATTGTAATAGTCTAGGGAGGTAATAGGTCCTCGTGAAAGTTTAGTATCGCAACAACAAATTCGACCAAAGTTGAGATATTTTTCAGACTCTTATTCCATATCATTACATTATTGATATTTAAAGAGTAGCGGAGCCACATACAATTGAGAGGTGTCGATCGACACCCCTTCGTCTGAAAATTACACTATATAGCTAGATAAAAATATATTTTTTATGTATATATATATATATAACATATATTGACACTCTTCAACTTCTAAACGATTTAACTTCTTTATATTTTGACACTCTTTAATTGAAATCCTGGCTCCGCAGTTAAAGCACACATTTACTCTCGTCATTTAATATTATTTAACTTGTGTTGACACGACCTGACACATTTCTTAAGAAATTTTTACTTAGATCTGTATTTTACTAAATTAATCTTATTAATGGTGCTTAAAAACACTAAAGTTGACTACTATTAATATATGTAGTTATTTAATATTACGAATAGTATATATTTACTACTTATATATAAGTGTGGATAACCATGCAGGTGGCGGTCAACATGTCTGCTTCACCTGTGTGGTTCCACACTTACATATATATTTGCCTGTTTTTTTTTTCCGTTTTAATTTGTTTGTCTTATCTTTTTAATTTTTTATATATTTAAAAATTGCATAAAAAATACTATATATAAGTAGTAGATAACCACATAGGTGGCAGTCAACATGTCTGCTTCACCTGTGTGGTTCCACACTTACATCTATATTTGCCTACTTTTTTTTTCCGTTTTAATTTGTTTGTCTTATCTTTTTAATTTTTTATATATTTAAAAATTGTATAAAAAATACTATAAATCGTGATAATTGCCAACTAAAATTAATATATCTATGTCATATAAAATGGGACAAAAGAAGTTACATGTATTATTTAATTTGAAAACTACGTAAAAAGTATTGTAAATCTCAATAATTAACAACATATTGACTCTTTGAAATTCTATTTGTGCTACATATATTGGGACAAGAAAAGTAACATATATTATTTAAAAATTACAATAATTAACAACTTATCAAATTAAATGTTATAGCCATAGTTTCTTTTATTTGTAATTCACAACAAACATTTCATATTTTTTGTCATCCCATTTGTATACCGAAATATACAAATAGACCGAAATATACAAATGCATGACCAATTTGTATATCGAAATATACAAATGCAGGACCCATTTGTATACAGAAATATACAAATGCAGGACCCATTTGTATACCGAAATATACAAATGCAAGACCTATTTATATACCGAAATATACAAATGCAGGACCCATTTGTATACCAAAATATACAAATGCAGGACCCATTTGTAAACCGAAATATACAAATAGACCAAAATATACAAATGCAGGACCCATTTGTAAACCGAAATAGACAAATAGACCAAAATATACAAATGCAGGACCCATTTGTATACCGAAATATACAAATGTAGGACCCATTTGTATACCGAAATATACAAATGCAGGACTCATTTGTATACCGAAATATACAAATACCCAAATACATTATTTTTATGTATATGTATACCGAAATATACAGATTAATAGCCATAGCAAACATAAAGTTTGCTATGGAGCGCAATTATACAAACTATAGCTATAGCATACAAATATGATTTTTATGTTTGCTAAACCTAAAATTTACTCAATAAAAAAAAATATTGGGTCTTTGCTAGCACGGGCACTTATATCTAGTATATATATATATATATATATTAATCTGCTAAAATAACACAAAAACATCTTCTTCTTTTTTAATATAGAAATCACGTAATCGAAGTAATATATAATTTATTCTAATTCAACAATCTTTGTATTCCTGGAAAAGTTAATAGTGAGGTAATATTTTGTTTATGGAAGCAAATTGAATTTTTATATGTTTTTTGCCCTTCTATTATTAATCAATTATTGTTAATAATTATTCCATATTTTACATAGGGTTTTGCAATTACAAGTCAACCTTTGAAGAAAGAGACAAAATACAGTGATTTTCTCCGATTATAAGTTAGATATAGAGACGAACGCCCTAGGCGTTATTTAAAAAAAAAAAAAATTGAACCGTTTTTGCTTTAAATCATATTTATTGTTATTGATATAATGATATTTCTCAAATAGTAATTGTAATACTTTTTCTTCATTCTTGGTTATTAATACATTTTTCAAACAAAAATCCTAATATTTTTTTCTATATATTAAAGGTTATTTATTAAAATTTAATTGAAAGATTTACTTTTGCTAATTTTCTTAGTAATAAAATTATAAAATTGAATATATATGGAACTACACCCGTAGATCTATAAGACTTACTCCCATGTCTCGAGGCTTACGTACTCCATACTATATAAAACGTCTCGCCTCACGCTCCCACCTTTTAAAACAACTCTCAATTTATGTCAGTGACTACGATGGTATATATAGTTATATTTTCAAGTATTTTTGGGTCTTTTTTTAGTGAAGTTTTTATATATCATGCGTTTGGTCATAGATTTTGAGAGAAATATTTGATTTAAAAAAATATAATTTATATCATAAATTCTAAAAATTATTAAAATTATTAATAATTTTGTTTTATCATTTTATAATAAGTATATTCCGTTAAAAAGTAACCTTATAACATAATTGACGACAATCGACAATAATAGAAACAACAATATAAATAGGGACATAATTGCATACTCAAACGTGTCACTGATTCAAGATAAATTATAACTCATTAAAAATAAGTTTTTTCTAATGGTGTTGGTTGTAAGTAGATATTAATTGGAATTAACATATAATGGATGCTATTATAAAATATAAAAGTCTCCAAATATTAGAATTTGATCTAAATTCTATTTTTTTTTAGAACTTGAAAACTTGAGATGTTGCTAAATATATTTGTTAAATAATGACAGATATTATGACCAATTACTAATTTTTAATTTTTTTTTCTCAAATATATTTATGGCCAAACGACACCATAACAAAAATATTGGTAATTTTGAGCAAATGATAAACGAAGAAAGGCAGATGTGTTGAGTTGGTATGTCATGTGATTTAAATGAATGGATAACAGAAAAAAACAAATTTAAATTATTTTTATAATAATATTAAGAATATATGTTAACTGATCATATAACGAAGCGTAATATTAAATCTTTTTTTAACTGTAGAGGTGCAAATATAACGGTATATATATATAATTTTCATATAAAAAGGGTTCAACTGGTCACTTATTATTACATGCTCTAATTCTGACTATGATATTTTGAAAAGTAAATTTAATAACAAGAGTGAAAATTGTCTTAACTATGAAAAATAGAATAACTTTTGTCTTTAACAGTAAATAAAATAATTTTCCGACGGTATGAATTTGTCCCAAATAATATCATTACTAGCTAGACATTATTGAAACCAAATTAAAAAGTCGTTAGCTCAAATTTGACTATATAAAACACTGTTAAGAACAAATGAAAGGGATATAGGAGGATTAAAATCTTATTTGTTTGCACTTAATGCAGTTCTTAATCTTAGTTATTTAAATATTTATTTTTAAGAATTGAATCTTAATATATCATTAAGTGTGGTTTTTTTTCAATCACTTAATGAGTTTGAATAAGTCTGAACGATTAAAATCTATAATCATGTCTTAATATAATTAAAATGTCTATTTAATAGTTTCTATAAATATGACAGTTCAGT
Source organism: Solanum commersonii (assembly GCA_029007595.1). Lineage (NCBI taxonomy): Eukaryota > Viridiplantae > Streptophyta > Magnoliopsida > Solanales > Solanaceae > Solanum > Solanum commersonii. The sequence continues at coordinate 578,356 of JAJTWQ010000011.1, forward strand.
GCTACTCTATCTACTTTCATCTAGCACCCACAATCACCATTTCAACTATAACTATCACCACCACATACCAATCATAATAGTCATACTCAGCCTAACTGCAACATCACTACCGTCAATCACCAAAATCAATTGCCATCACCATTAAACATTATTTGCAATCATCAACCAATATTACATTCATTATTAACTATTTATAATTACCACCATTAGTTAATATTATATCGCTAACCGACATTATCATTCACCACCGTCATTAGCATCATTGTCATTTCATTACTAATTACCAGCCGTCATCACCACCGACTACAATTAATCATTATTGCCAATCACTACACCATAAAATATTACCCATGACACCATCATTGGCCAACACCATCCCGAATCGACACACACAATCAACATCGTTAGTCATCACCAATACCAATTATCATATAAATTTTAAAAATATTCTATTGATATAATATTAAATCAATTTAGAATTTTATTTGAATTTTTATATTTATTATCTTTTAAACAAAGATAAAATGTATACATTCAGATGTTGAGAAAATAAATGATTTTTAATTATTTAATATTATCTTAATATAACATCTTAATATGTTGTAGGTATTTTTCAAAGTAGATTCCCTCCACAACCCCCCGCCCTCAAAATAGTGATACTTAATTTTGGTACTTTCTATTTAATTAAAATTTATAGGTCAAAATATCCTCAATTATGAACTAATTACAAGGCAAAAATTTATCCAGCGTAAATTATATAGTATCGAATTTGAAAGGCATAAGTTAGAGAACTTTTTTATGGGTTTTGAAACTGAATTTATGTTTTGTAAAACATAATTTGTATTTAGTAAATTTTTTCTTGCAAATTTTTTTCGTCATGTAAAATATAACTCGTGTCTTGCAATTTTTTTTTTGGGTGATGTTAGGACAATTTTCAAGCATCATTTATTACTCAGCAAAAATTAAAGAGGAACTTACATGAATTCCACTAATTTTAGGAGTTAATTACTTATATACTTTCTAGTTTGGAATATTACGTATTTTACTAGATTGTGGTGCCTTCAGATACATCCAGATTACTAGATACATATATCTCGGATACACGAAGTCAAAATTAGGTGTAATTTATTTTAGATACACTCTATCAAAGTAGATTCATATGTATCTAAGATACATAGCAAAATTCGCTCGCCTCTCTGCCATCTCCCTAGCCCCTCTCCTATGTATCTGAGATACTAGATACATACAAATCACTCCAGATATATACGAATACATGTATCTAATGTGATTCATATGTATCTAGGATACATACAAATCTCGCTCGCCTCCCTCCCCAGTCTTGCTCCTCTCTCTCTCTCTATTTTTGTGTATCTAATAACAAAGATACATGTATCAAAAATACTATATTCACATTTATATATTTTTTTCAAAATTAAACACCATCCCGAAATAGCGTGAAAGAGCTTGTTAAATTAGTTGGAGGTGCAATAAGCACCAAATAATAAAACATGTATGGTGTATTAAGCCTAACTAATTCACTCACCACCAAATAAGAAAAAGAAAGAAAGTGAAAGGGTATCAAGAAAAGGCCAAGCACAAAAAGATGATAAAAATATGTGTGAAAATTCTTTGATGACACGGTAAAGCAATCAAAATACTCATCACCAAAGAGAAACAGCTGACGCCATATATTATTTGGGTAAAAAAATCAGGTATATACCCAAAGAGAGAAAACGCGTAAATTGAGAAATCCAGAGCTCAACTGAGTGTTGTTCAATCCAAAAGAGTTTTGTTTGCTTTCGATTCATCTGATTCTTCAGCTACAGTGGGTTAGTACTCTTTCTTGAGAAACCCCACACACCTACCCGCACAATTCACAGAAAAAAATTGTTAAAAAAGGTTGAAATGGATTGTCAAGAATTTGATTTGTTGGTAAAACCAGATAGGAAATTGAGTTAATTGTATAATCTGTGAAGATTTGGGGAAAAAATGTTCTGTATACATGATTGCTTTTGTTAATCTGTTGATTTTTCTTTACTTTGGTTATAATAATCCTCTTTTGTTTATTGGGGTTTTTGATTGTTTGATTGGAGTGATTGATTCTCCAGAAAGGTCAACGTGTGGGGTGGAGGATTTTGGGGGTGGGTTTGGTTGATGACCTAGAATAGGGAATTGGGGTTCTTGACTTTTTGTTAGTGGGGCTATTGTTGTGAATTTTTCTGTATGGTACTAGTTTGATTGTTGATTAGTGGGTTCTTACTGGATTTGTTTTTTGGAGATTATTGATTGAAGTAGCTATATTGCTGGTGTTTGTATTGCTAAGTGAGGTTCTGCGGTTGGTGAACGGGAACGAGTTTTTGTGTGTGAGTTTGGGTTCTTCTTAGTGGGATTCTGGCTATGGAGTTATGCTATACTGTGCTGGGTTCTGTGTTGTGTTGAAAATGTTTATATTGCTGGTATCATCTTGGATTTTGATAAATTGTATTGCTAGTATAATTTAAGGATTGTTATAGAGTTTCTTGAGATACTGTTGCTGGTGGGAGGTGATAGGTAGCTTGTGGAATTAGTTGAGCTGTGAGAAAGCTGGCCCAGAACCACGGTCATCAAAGAAAATAAAAACATATAGAGTTTCTTGAGATAATGTTAAGCATTAGGAGTTTTATGAGCTAGTTCTATACTTTGCCGTGTTGGATGGCTATTAGATTTATGGTAATGCCTTGGTAATTATGGTAATGCCTTGGTAAATGGATCATCTATAGTCCCTGATATAAGTGGAGTAGTTGAATTGTTGAGTTTTGAGATTTTAAAGGTCATGACAATAATATTCATCATTCAATAAATAATTTTGTATAGTTTAGTTTCTGGGGAAGTTGTGGATAGCCAATCTATGCATCGTCTTATTGAATTGTGTTTGTATTTTTGCCATTTTGAGCTTTCATCATATCACACAAATCTTGGTTGCCCTTAGACCGAGGTTGACTGGTTATGATTGTTCTTGCTTCCTTCCTGATTTTTCCTTCTTTGCTTTTGCGCTTGGGTGATGGTATCGTGCTCTTCAAAGTGAGGCGAGAAAATACTTAACATTCTGCTTTTGTTGCACTTTCAACAGAAAAACTGCTTAGACTTCTCATATAAAGCTGCTGCAGTCCCTGAATTAACTTGGTGATTGTGAAGAGGAGAAGAATTTTTCATTCTGGTGAACTCATACTTGCACTGCATAAGACTTTTGCATCCCATGTTTCCTATACTTATCTCTCAGTCAGTGGGCTTAGATGGCCATTTCCTCATTGGGGCTACACCGGAAAAGCCAAACTAACCAGTTTCAATTATTAATGGAGCAAGCAGATAACCGTAGCAACAATGAGCATGTTATTGACATAACTAGTAGCAATGATGCATCCTCATCGAGCAACCCCCATGATAGACCAGTTAATACTGTGCTTCATGTCCAAGCTGAGCATCCCCCATCAACAAGCACAACAGTGCCTGTCTCCCAACATGCATTTTCTTCTGCTAATAGATCCAACTTGAGGAACTCATCATTTGCTCGAAGAGGAAATGGGCGCCGCCATCGGAGTCCTCTGAATTCCGTGCTCTGGATATCCATTGAACTAGTCTTGACATTGAGCCAAATAATTGCAGCAATCGCGGTGTTGGCCATATCAAGGGATGAGCACCCACGAGCTCCTCTATCCCAATGGATAGTTGGTTATGCATCTGGGTGTGTAGCAATCCTCCCTCTTCTCTACTGGCGTTTTCGTCATAGAAACCAAAATTCAGATCAGGATTCATCTCAGCAGCCACAGATTTCTTCCCAGGTTGAACTCCCGGCCAGACCTTCCTCAAGTACAAGGAGTTCAGAAGGCGAAGGTCGTCAGACAACTGCTACAGCTTCTACAGGTGGTCAAAGTAATGAATTACTGAGCAGAAGGTGGGTAATGTAACTGTTTACTTGGTACTTGTCCTTATTAAACACTCACCTACATCTTCTAAATTTCAATGCCAGGATTTTCGTTCCTGGCATGTTTTGGTTTAACCCTGCACTTTATGTGCTATTGCAAAACTGGACATGTGTAATCATACAGTCCCTTGATTTTATATGCTGTTCTGATTTGAGTAGGCATAATTAGCAAGATGTGGCCTAAAGGCATCATTTACCAAGAATGTTTTAGTTTGATCATTGGTTTGCCACTTTAAGAGTTGTAAGAAAATTATGGTCATGCTAGTATAAATATAGAAGTTGTCATTTTCAAGTGTAAAACATTGTGGTTGTTTATACTTGAATAGTTATCTCTCTGTGACAACTTCTAGGAGATTGATATTTCACTACCACTTTATCTTTGTCAAGTTCATCTTTTGATTACTGTTAGTTGTGGTTTCTAGATTTACGATGTGATAAAATTTTGAAACTTTATTTCTTAAGATCCTTAACAATTGCACCTAAGGGCGTGGCCTAGTGGTTAATGAAGTGGGTTGAGAACCATGAGGTCTCAGGTTCAAATACCAGTAGAGGCAAAACCACTAGATGATTTCTTCCAACCTCTCCTAGCCTTGGTAGCCTTGATGGACAGATTTATCTGGTACGGGTTATCAAAATTTACCTGGTACGTGTTGCTGGTGGGAGCCTGGGAGGTGATAGGTAGGTTTCCCATGGAAGTAGTCGAGGTAGGCGCAAGCTGGTCCCGACACCACAATTATAAAAAAAAGGGTTCCATAACAATTTGAGACTATAACTTCATATTTTGTTGAATATCTGTCTTTAAGTTTAAGATTCCCATCTCCTTTTTGCCAAGCTTTAATTGTTATTCTAGAACCAAGGACATTACCTTATTTTGTAAAGCAATAATGTTTTGGGCTTTGATCACGGTCTTCCACTAATTGGGACCAATGCTTAAAGTTCTAATAGATGTTCAGATGATAATATCTGCATTCCTGTGCTCTTCCTTTTCCATTATTTTGCATTCATCTGGTATTGGGAACTTGTAATGAAATTAATGTACAAGGAGCAATGTGTCATGGAACTGAGGACTAAAGGATCTCATTTCCCTATTGCAGGGTAAAGGCATTTGTTGAGTACTTCAAAATGGCATTAGATTGTTTTTTTGCAGTGTGGTTTGTGGTTGGCAATGTGTGGATATTTGGCGGACACTCCTCTTCCTCTGAGGCTCCCAACTTGTACAGGTGTTGTTTCACTATTGTTTTCATTTTGGGGTATTTCCTTCCTTTCTATCATCTCTGCCAGCATCCTATTTACTCATGTTTCTATTAATCCGCAGGTTGTGTATAGTATTTCTGACCTTTAGCTGTATCGGGTATGCCATGCCATTTATTCTATGTGCAACAATCTGCTGCTGCCTCCCCTGCATTATTTCAGTCATGGGCTTCCGAGAAGATCTGACTCAAAACAAAGGCGCCACACCAGAATCAATTAATGCTCTTCCGACCTATAAATTTAAGGTAAAGAAAAACAAAAGTGGCAACAAAGAGGCTGCTGAAGGTGGGGTTGTGGCTGCAGGAACAGACAAGGAGCGTGTGATTTCAGGAGAAGATGCGGTAAATTTATTTCCTTTCTAACATAGATTTCTCTGATTTATTTTCTGTCCATCTTAGTGGCAAAATTCCTTTTCCTTTAAAATAAAATTTTAGTGACAAATTCTCTTTTGAGGAGTGAAGAAACTGTCTGCTTGAACCTTCACCATCCTCCATTTGAAATCAAGACAAAGAAAGAAAAAGGAGAACTATTTATTCTCTCTCTCTCTCTCCCTCGTCACTGCTATTGCAAAGTCATTTCTGTGGTGTACATACCTTCTTACTCTGGCTGGCAGTAGAAACAGATTATTTCGAGTTTATTTTAATTTGGTTTTGCATCATAGGTTTGAATCAGGGCTACAATTTCAGAGCTTCTTTTTCTGCTTTTGAATGACAATTGCATCTGAATGGAATCTGAACCCTGTTATGCTCTTTTCATCGGTTCCATTGAGCCACTAAGACGCTAGTGCTGGAAAACAACATTGTATACCCAGTAGTTAATTCCTTTTTCTTCTTCTCTATCCCTCTGGTAGTGGGTTTTGGTACCTGAGTGTTTCAGCTTATAACCTCTAGCATTACTTCTTACTAAGTACAGAGCAAAACGCCAGAGGATCTTTTGATGTCACTCTCAAATTCCACACACCTTGCATTTTAGATGAGTATGATGATGAAGAAGAAGCCACATACTTTCCTCTTTATAGGCTGAGTCCTCCTCTAGACTCATTCTTTCCCACTATTTTCTTGTAAGATGGTTGCTGTTGTTTCTTGTTAACCATATGTTGAGAAGCAAAAATAGGTGAAGGCTCGTGTTATCCATTGTACTTGGATCTAGACCAAAGGTACGAATCATTAAATATGTTAGTGAATTTAGATAACATCTGACAGAAATGGTCTCAAGTTCCATATGCATGTTTGCCTTCAAAGGCCCTTTACAATATAGCTTCAGCACTTCTGCAAGTATACACTTTTGGGTTCTTCATCACCCTGATGCAAGACAACTAAGAAAAAAAAATCTACTCGCAAATTGTTTATATCTGGTTGCTTGATTCTGCTTATGAAGAAAAATCAATACTTAAGAAGACTTTTTATGCTAATGTTTCGTCCCAGCCCTTTCTACCAAAATGAGTGGCGCAAATTGACTTTTAAGATATTACAAGCTTAAAGATTTCCGCTTAAACTTTGGTTGGGATTACACTGGGTATGTTGTTATTAAACTTTGTTGGGAGATTGTAATGGTCTCCCAAAAGCAAACCACCACTTTGTCATGTCCATAGATTTTTAGATGTTTTGCTGATGAATTGGTGTTAAATATTTTGAGCTGTGATTTCTCTCATTCTGATTGGTGTCTTTCAAGCTCCTGAGTCCTAACTAGAAATATGAACATTCTGACCATTTTCTTCTTCCTTGAGAGAATAGCGTGTATATATTTGTGTGCTGTAGCATTTGAACAACAACCTTCTCCTCCCTTAGTTTTTGAGACGAGGGGAAAGTGTTAGTTTTCCTTGTTAGTGGCTTTGTTGATAGTAGAAATGGTTGATCAAATGAACTTGTGACTTCCCCTCCCAGTTCCCACTCCTCACAACCTTCTCTATCCTTCCAATTTCCTAGCAGCTTTAATTTGAAGAAATAAATATTTCAGAGCAAAACTTGCTGGAGGATCTTAGGAGGGTAAAACATGTCTGGTATGATAACCATACGCTGATATGTGAAAGGAAAACTATTGTGTTACATGACTTGGGTGAATATGGAAACCCACCTCAAATGGGTGGAGAATGTAAGGGAGACCCTTTTCTCCAAAAGCTACTCATTAGGGAATACTAGCCAAATTTGTCTTTCAATAAAGGATTTTTATCTTTGAAACTCATTAGCAAGAGAAATACAAGAGAAATCATACAAAAATTAGAAAGGGACGGAAGATACTTTATACGAGAGACTCACAAAAATCTAAGTGCTCAAGCATCCAATCAATTGAAATGAGGGTCAACAAAAAAGGAATAGGACCTATTTTGTTGCTGGAGCATTATTAACTGTATTGTTACTCTTGCAATTGTCGGGATTAATTTGACTCCTTCTCCTGTTCCCATTCATGATACTTTTGAGTTATAGGTAATTTGACTGCTGAAAGGAGTTGTGTGGCTGTGTAATTGCTGAATCAAGGAAGAAGAAAGATGTCAAAGAGCAAATAGTAGGTGGAGACTTGTGCCAACTGCTAAACTAAGCTAAGGGGTAGAGGGTTGCAGAGATTAGCGTAGGAGTTGAGAGTTGGGTGACACAATCACATATTAATCTGATATATCCTACATCCAAAATTTACCTGAACTGTGTGGACACAGCCTTTTTGAAGACTGAAGTATTATATAGACCAATCAAAATGGAAGATAAAAGTAATAGCTTACATACTACCTAACCAGTTGCCACTCAAAAGTTAATTGCTATTCTTTTCCAACAACTTGCCTTCCGGGTCTTTATCACTCCCTAGCCTCCTGGAGAAACTGCTAGACTACTAATGCAAGCCCAAGTCCATAGGGTCAGAATTGGAACTTTGAGAAAGCACCGGTGAATGTAAAATCATCCGCTGCAATCAATCCATAAATTATGTTGAACTACTAGAGATAATTATTCATGGAAAATAGGTCCTGATGTATATTGATATATGCACTTAGCTTTGCATCTCCGGTCATAAAGTGTGAGTTGGTAATAATATGGTTTCTTTGTCTATCTTCCTGTAATCACCTTGTGACCTGTTCTGGATCATACTGTCAACCGATAAGTAATTTTGGAACTGTCCTATGTACAAGAAAACAAGCTGATATTCCAGTTCTAGTGCATTTTATACTATCATTGAGTAGAAAGACAGTATGCTTCTCATATGCCTAAGGGCTAAGAATGTTCTGAATTTCTGAGTGACATGCTCTGCTAACATGCAGAAACCAATGACCTTCTCCAAAACAAAACTTTTAGCAAACCCTTGTTGCCACAATGCCTTTGATATTGTAATATATTTTCCATTATCTATTGTTTGATGTCATACTATTTTTTAATTTTTTTTTTCATTTTCTATTGTTTGACGGCATACTTCCACCAATTCATCTTAATAATCCTTTTTAACTTTGGTTTAACAGGCATGTTGCATTTGCTTGGCAAAGTATGTGAACAATGATGAGCTGAGGGAGTTACCCTGTTCTCATTTCTTCCACAAGGACTGTGTGGATAAGTGGCTGAAAATCAACAACTCATGTCCCCTTTGCAAAGCTGAGGTGGGTGAGACCCTTTTGAGCTCTCTTACCGAAGCAACTGCAAGTTTGCGTCAGAGTTCCGCGTTTTAAGTTGCCACTCTGCCCACATGCTAGTATAGAGATGCTTTTTAAAGGAATAGTAGTTACCTTCATATATATTTCATTTTCTTCCATCACTCTTCTGATTTCTTTTGGGCTATATGTTGTTAGCTTACTAGATTTATATACAATTTCTGTTGCAAAACATGTGAGGTGGTAAGATTGCTCAGTCAGTTAGTAGAAAATGAGCTATCTGTGGCGTCTTATCCACAGTATCATTGATGTGAAAATTTGGTGCGCGATGCCAATAAGTAAACACATGATGGTATTAGCAATTAAACATATGTAGTTGATGTCATAAGATTTGCCAGTTGCCTACAGCCATGCACGCTTAAGATGTATTATAATCTAGCAGTCTTTTCAGTTCTATTCCTTGAATTGCATTCAGTAGTCGGAGTACTTGGATACTTTATTTTGTTTCAACAAAGTAAGTTTCTCATAAGGTTGTCTGTCTACGACTCTACTTGTGGGATTACACTGGGCAATGTTGTTGTGGAGTATTAGTTTCTTGCATAAATAATTTTTAGATCAAAAGGTGCTTCGACAAAATGTGTTTCCAAGATAACTCAATTGTCAAGAGGCTGCAATTCTATCATGTACAAGTTCAAAGTCAAAAAGCAAAATTTGCTAAACTTGAAGTTCATGGATCAAGTGGAGTAAAAAATGTTTAAAATTAATAAGGGTAAATTTTTAGATATTCTTTAATAGGGATTTTGAATGTGGCGAGTTTTGCATTTACCCACCACAACTAAAGAAAATAAATTATTCAATCGGCATAATTTAGAAAGATTATGAAGGTATTAAATTCTGAATTTTGAATATGGTAGAGATCGAGAACTTTAGTTTTTGGAAAATCAAACTGTTCATGATTTCAACGTTTCTATAATTAGATATGAATTTTCTACAATAGACATGTCAAGCAGTGACGAAAATCATAAAAAAAAGAAAAAGAAAAGGAGATTACCTTGCTCACAAACATATATTTTATTTTCCATATTCAAATTGGTTTGGAGTTTGGACCAATGGAAAGTGGCAGGGTGGCCACGTGACTCAAATGTGGTGAGTCCGCTATGATCTACTCTAATTGTGATTACTCCAATTATTTTTGGAACACTTCATTAATTAATATAATTAAGATGCATCTTAAAATGCATGGCATACGGTTATCGGATAGTTAATACTTCAAGTCTGGTCTATCTCGACAAGATTTGAAGTGGGAGGCATTTGTAATTATTTAAAATTTATTAAATATAAATTTATAAAATGATTCAGATGAATTAAATTCATGAATATATTAATCCAAATAAATATTATAGATTAATATAATTTGGTTAATTATTTAAATCCAATGAATATGAATTTAATTAAAGTCAAATTAATTGATTTGGGCTACAATAGGTGAGCCCAATTTCATCTCATTCTAGAGGCCCATTTTGGTGTCACGTGGCAAATGACATGGAATGCCAAGTCAAACAAAGTCAATAGGATCATGACATGTGTTAAAAATGACAAGCCCGCTCACTAAGCCCATATGCCATGTCACTTAAATTTGATTGGCCGAAGGGAATCCTGTTCCAATCACAACTCCTCTATTCTAAAACTATAAATAAGGGTCCTCATAATTCAAGAAAGAGACCAAAAATTCTAAACAAGAAGCTAGAGAAAGCCCGTGGTACAAACGTCATAAAATTCTCTATAAGTTTAAGAATTCAAACATTCAAGTTCAAGAACGATCAAGATCAAGACCATCGAATAAAGTTCAAGTTCATCGAGGATTCAAGAACAAGCTTTAAAGCCCTTGAATCCAAGATCAAGTTCAAGACAAATTCAAAATTAAGCTCAAGAGCCCTTGAATTATAATTAAAAAGGCGAATTTAGAGGAATCATAGAGATCGTAATACTCACACTTTTTAAAAGAAAAGTGCTTCTAAAAATAAATATTTCTTTTAACAGTAATACCAAATGGACTCTTATTCCTATTAATTCACGGTATTAAACATCTAAAAAGATTTACATAATTTACTAATTTTGGTTATAGTATTAACTTTGCCACTTTAAAATATAGCAAATTTCGGTCTTTTCCACTTTTAAAAACAGTAAAGTTTAGTCTTTGCCACTTTAAAAAAAATAGTAAATTTTAGTCTTTTCCACTTTTAAAAACAGAAAAATTTAGTATTTCCCACTTTAAAAACAGTAAATTTGAGTTCTTGATTTCTAACATTCAAACATGATGATATGATATGGGTGTATGTCTAATATGATACTATCTCCGTCCACTTTTAATTGTCATATTTTTTAATTTTTTTTTATGATGATAACCTTGACAAACATTTTATAATGTATTTTTTCATCATATTAATATGCAAAAAAAGTTGAAATTTATAGTACTATTCGTATAGTTTTTGAATATCTAATTTTTTTGTTTAAAATATTAAATTACTGTAATCTAATTTAATTTTAAAAATTAATCAAATTAACTTTCGAAAAGCTCAACATAACAGTTAAAAATGGACAGAATGAGTAGTAGTTTTTCCATAAAAGAATCAGGTAAATATGATAGTTGACCAAATCCAAACTTTTCCATTTTATATTATATGAGTGGACTACAATTTAATGTGCCTAAATCCGATTCAGTCCGCCTACTTATCAACGTTACTTTCATGTTCATGCAGAGCTATAAATAGTGGATAGCATGCAACTATATCTTTCAACATCAACCCTTATTTATCAATCATAATAATAATAAGAAGAAAAAAGATGATTTTTTTCAAAATTTCAAACCTTGTTGATCTACTATGGAGAATCTTCATTTTTATTGTTCTTAAAATCACAAACATATGGAATAGTATTATAAGAAAAACATCATCATTGCCTCCAGGTCCAAAATCATGGCCTATAATTGGTAGCTTTCCTCAAATGCTCCTAAACAAAGAGCCACCATTTCATTGGATACACAAAATGATGGAGGAAATGAACACTGAAATCGCTTGCATTCGTCTTGGTACTATTCATGCCATTCCTATAACTTCCCCTGAGCTTGCTTGCGAGTTTTTGCATACTCATGATTCTATTTTCTCATCAAGACCTATTTGTATGTCCGCGAGTCTTATTAGTAATGGCTACTTAACCTCTGTTTTTGTCCCTATGGGTGATCAATGGATGAAAATGAGGAGAATTCTCTCTTCTCATGTGCTAACACCAATATCTTTTCACTGGCTTCGTGGTAAAAGGGATGAAGAAGCTGACAACCTTCATCGATCCATTTACAATCAATGTAAAAATCATCAATCTGTTATTAACTTGAGAAATCTGACAAGATATTATTGTGGGAATGTAATTAGGAATATGATTTTCAGCAAGCGATTATTTGATATTATTGAAGAAGATCGCGATGAGCAAGTTGATGCACTTTTTACACTTCTTAAATATCTTCATGCTTTGAGTATATCAGATTACTTACCATGGTTAAGTGTGTTTGATTTGGATGGTCACAAGAAAATTATCAAGAAAGCCTATGTCACAGCAACAAAACACATTGATGTTGAAGTTGATCAGAGGATTCAGATATGGAAAGATGGCAACAAAACTATGGAAGAAGATATCCTTGATATTCTTATCACACTCAAAGATACCAATGGAAATACATTACTGAGTGTTAAAGAGATTAAGGCACAAGTGATGGTAAGTATTCATTCAATTACGTACTATTTATGATTGATACTCTAATTGACTTATTTTGAAAATTGCATTTTGTCAAAAGTACTTTGGAGAATAACATTTTGTGTTTGAAAACTATTTTTTTTCGAAAATATTAGTACAATAATTTATACTAGGTCAAGGTTCTATAAGTGCTTTCGAAAAAAAATTTGTTTTTCCAGCTTTTGAAAAACAGATTTTGTTACTACGTACTCAAAAGTACTTTTTTTTAGGAACTCATGTTGGCAACCGTGGATAATCCATCAAATGCAGTTGAATGGGCACTTGCAGAAATGTTGAACCAACCAAAGTTAATGCAGAAGGCCATAAAAGAACTCAACACTGTTGTTGGGATCAATAGATTGGTTCAAGAATCAGACACACCAAGGCTAAATTATGTTAAAGCATGCATCAGAGAGGCCTTTCGACTTCACCCCATAGCGCCTTTTAACGTTCCTCATGTGTCTATCTCTGATGCCATCATCGGTGAAAAGTACTTCATCCCTAAAGGGAGTAGAGTGTTATTAAGTCGTCATGGCCTTGGTCGGAATCCTAGAGTTTGGGAGGATCCATTGAAGTTCAAGCCAGAGCGCCACCTCATAAAAGAAAGTGGTGGTGAAGTAGTTTTCACTGATTCAAAGTTACGTTTGTTATCATTTAGCACTGGAAGAAGAGGTTGTCCGGGTGTGAAACTCGGTTCTACAATTACTACAATGTTACTTGCTAGGCTTCTCCATGGGTTTGCTTGGAGTTTACCACCAAATTCATCATGCAATGACTTAATTGAGTCATCTAAGACTGATCCTTTTGATACCTTACCTCTTCTTGCTAAGGCCAAACCAAGATTAGCTAAGGTCATGTATCCTTGAAACCCAACTTTCGTTGAAATTTGCTTTCAGTTACTGTAGTAATTTTCAAGCGGATAATAAGTTGGGTAGGTTAAGGATGAATTTTATAATTTAAATTTCTAGTAGTATATATATATATTATAATGAATGTCTATCTTTTCAAGAAAAGTTAGGGATCAACTCAATTTCCCATTGTAAATAAATAAAAGAATTTTCTTCATTATAAGATATAACTCAAGAGAAATAAGAAGTCTTGATCTCTTTTCTTACTACTATATTCTTATTCTTATTATTTAATAAGTTCATAACAGATTGTCAGCATGAGAGTATGCCATCTCGAACAAATTAAATAATTTGATAATATCAAAGGTATAAGAAGTTACCATGTTATGCTTGATAGAAATGTTAATTTATTATTATAGATCAATTTTACCCTACGCAGAAAAAAATTTATACACTAAATCAAGGGTCACTAATGAATAAACTGAATATGAATTAAAAGGAGAACAGTAAATCAAGTAATTTGATAATTATTACTATTATTATATTTCAATTTTCCTTTCACTACTATATAGAATATTTAAGAAAGGTATTCTCTTAATGGAATATTAATAAAAATCATTCTAAAAAAAATAGTGTTGAGAAAATTACTTTTAATAAAACAACATTTTTAGAGTAAAGTTATTCTTTATTAAATCCATTTCCTCTAGCTTATATTTTTTCATTTTCTTTTCTTTCCGTAAGAAAAATATTTTATTTTAGAATTTTCTATCTAGAAGTTCAATCGCTTGATGAAAACATTTGAAGTTGTTACATTTAAAGTTTAAAATGTAAGTTTCTATGGCCCACATAATTATATTTTGATTTGATGATTAAAATAAATTAAATTCTAAATTTGTATGAGAAAGTTAACTGAAAGGGTAAGGTAAGGGAAAGAAATAACTTCGTAAGAAGAATAATTAAAAAGAAGATTTTCGCTCAATTCAGGTCAAGATTCAGAAAGAACGATTATGACTAAATAGGGTATGTTTTCTTGACTGAACTACAATAATTGTTGGTATATGCGAAAATTTTGTGTTCCACGATTCTGAATAATTGATAGAATTTCTGATTAAATTGTTTATGTTTTTGCAATCTCTTAAATCCTTCGTTAGGATACTTGCAAGTGTTACGATACTTACAAAGAACGAAAGATTATATGCTTACTTATAGAATATATGAACATCTTGATGTGGCTGAGTATGTAGATTCAGATTATGCTGATTGTGTGAATACAAGAAAACTTATAGTTGGATATTTAATTTGTTCATGTTAGCGAGAGGAGCAAAATCATAAAAAAGTGTGAAGTAATCCATTATAACTGCATCCAGTATGAAAGTTGTGGAACTTTATTTCTAAGACTTGAGCTTTCGACAAAATTTTCAAGTTGTTAAAAATTTTAGTTAAAGAAGAAGTCCATAAACATAAAGTGAAAATTGAACATATTAGCACCAAGTTTATGATTGTTGATCCTTTGAAAAAAGAATTATCAACTGAAACATTTGTTAACATATTGAAATAATGCTCCTTATTGATAGCAATTAATTACTTTATGTTAAAAAAAAATTTATAATGTTTATGCAATCGAAACTTAAAGCTCAATTATATGTATGTATATGTTTCTGTTGTTATTTGTTTTCTCTATTATACATAATGTTGAGAATTATGATGACATGTTATGACTTAGATAAAGCATTCTATACATTATTGTTGGGATTCATTATGTATTTGAAAGGTTGTATGAGGCGTAACAGATTAATAATGTAGTACATAGAAGGAACTATGCCCAATAAAATGATGTACAACTGCCATGATTCATATCAGTTGATTTACTTAATAACGACGAATGATGTTAAATTTAACCTTAATTAATTGTACAGTTGACAATTGACATGCATATTAAACCACTAAGTTAATGATCAAAGAGCCAAGTAAGAGAATGTAAATTTTTATTGGTCACAAAATTATATTTTGGTTTGAAAATTAAAATAAGCCAAATTCTAACCTTGTATAGAAAAGTTAATTACTAGTTTTAAACTACTCATAACCACTTCTCACGTTGACGGAACATGGAAATAACATCCTCCAAACTCTCCAGAGCAAAAAGGGTTTTCCATCTGTCAAAAAAATAGTTTTTTCCATCAAAACTATAATGAAAGTGCAACGTAAGGAAACGAAATAACTTATGAAAAAGAACAATTAAAAAGAAATCTCCCACTCAATATAGGTGAAAATTCACAAAAAATGATATGACTAATTCAGGTATATTTTATTGACTGAATTACTATAAATATTAATTTATGTGAAAATCATGTAGTTCCACAATCCTAAATAATTGATGAAATTTCTTATTAGATCATTTTTTTTTTGTTTTTACACTCTTATATCCTAACATAAAATTCTCACAATAAGAAATGTAACTTTTTAAAAAGTTGTTTAGAAATTGACCATTCATTAATAATGTAGTTTTCTTTACAGATGTTTATAAAAGCTAAATTTTAAGTTAATAATAACTATAGGTATAAGAAATTGATTCCGGAGCTAAGAGGATTTGCCGGTAAGATACCAACCTCGGATGTCTCGAATTCGGATCTCCCATGAATACGATAATTTCTTCCATCCATGGATAAGAAAGATACATGATATTCATTGGTATTGTTGAGTTATAATTGATTCATCATATCTTTCACATATCGTCTTCTTATATATCTACATATCTAGTCTAATTTTTATCTAATACAAGTTCAAAAGTTATTATATCAACAAGGTATATATTTTCGTCATTTGATAACTGATAAATATTACTTTATCAACGAAGGAAATAATTATAATTCACTAAAAAACTAATGATAATATTAAAAGTGTTCATATTAAACTTGAAGGCAATGCAAGACGAGAAGTAATTTTGAACCTTGTTTGGTACTCCCAATAAGAGGGGAAATCAAAGTAATAGGAAATTTTATTGCTATTCTTGAATTGCATTTTTGGGATAGATTTATGCCAAAAGTTATAGCTGATAGCAAGTAGCAAATATGTTGTAATTATTTAAAATTTATTAAATATAAATTTATAAAATGATTTGGATTATATTAAATTCATAAATATATTAGTCCAAGTAAATATTATGTATTAATATGATTGGGTTAAATTTAAGTCCAATAAATATGGATTTAATTAAAGTTCAAGTTAATAGATGAGCCTAGTTTGTTAAAATCAATGTCATCTCATCCTAGAGGCCTAGTTTGGTGTCATGTGTCAAATGACGTAACATCTCAAGTCAAACAATGAAGTCAATAGGATCATGTCATGTGTCAAAATGACAAGTCCACTTCGCTAAAGCTCAATACGCCATGACACTTAAATTTGATTGGCCGAAGGAAAACCTATTTCCATCATGACTCCTCCACAAGACCACAGCTATAAGTAGGATCCTCATAATTCAGAAAAAGGACTAGAAATTCTAACAGGAAGCCAGAGAGAGCTCATGGATCAAACGCCTTAGATTTCTCTATAAGTTACAACTTCAAGAATATAATCATTCAAGTTCAAGAATAAGCTCAAAAGCTCTTGAACTCATGTATAAGTTAATTATCAAATCAAGTTCAAGAGTCCTTGAATCTATATTCGAAAAGACCAATCAAAGCATTCGAATCTATATTCACAAAAACGAATAAGAGAATTCATAGAAATTGTAACACTCATACTAGAAATCAATAAATACAATTATTGCATTATCTTCTTATCCTGATTATTGTTTTCTTGACTCGAAATTTATTATCTACAAACGCAACTTATATTATTAGGTAACGCTAATGAGGCACAAAATGTCAGAAGTTCAGTGGTGTATGTCTAAACGATTCAAAGGAAAATGTGTGAAGTAATTATATCTCATTGTAATTAACTTGGGAAATGGTAATGGCTAAAGTGATTATTGGTAATCTTATTGGTCCTCTTAATGTTGAGATTAGGAGTAATTTGGTCCTTCATTAGTAAGTATAAGTGAATATCTCTAGGAGACATTATTTGATTTGACAAGAGTTTAAGAGAAATTTTATGAAATATATGATCTAAAATACTCTCTCCGTCTCTTTTTATATGTCACATTTTTACTTTGCACTTGCATTAAGAAATGATGTAACTTTATCCTTCTATCTTTATTTAATTTTGACGGAATGATCTGATGGACCCTTATACTTGTATGAGTTTGTATTATGGACCACCCTTCTACTTAATCCTTTACCAACTGAACTCCTGAACCCATTGAAATTTAGTATTTTAAATCATTTTCTCACATGGTGGATAGTGAGTGTAATACACCTCCTACATGTCAAATTCCACCTAATTTTTAACTGCCACGTAGGAAATAAATAGTAAAATTAAATTAAATCCCCAAAATTTTACTGGAAAAATCTTTTTCTCCTTTTCCAATTATCTTCCCGATTTCTCTTCTTCTTCCTCTCTCATTCCAAAGGTTTTCACCAGTAAAATCTCACGACTCGTCCAAATTATTCAACCCTCAGATTCTCTTATTCACTCATCCTCCATATTACTTATTATTTTTCTTCCCCTCTTTGTAATTTTGGATCAATCTAACTTTTTAGTTTTTTATGATTATGTGTTATGACGATTTGCAGAAATTGGTGTTGTTGATAGCTCCGACGATATTAAGTTCGGAGGAAATGAAATACTTGTTGAAGAATAGGATCGATAAGTCTATTTATTTGTTTGGAGCAATGAAAGAAATTTGTTACTTGTGGAAATTCTTTGTAGAGTAATAAAGACTGAATTTGTTCAAGAAATAGTGATCCTTTGAAGAAGATGAAAGGCAACTTGAAACAATTAAAAATGGAGAAAGAATTTGGAGATAAGTAGAACCCCTCCCCCCCCCCCCCCCCCAAAAAAAAAAGAAGCTATTTTTTGTCCAACAATGGTAAATGAATAAATGGGGAAGGAGATACTCTTAATTAGGTCAAAACTTGATATTTTCAAATTTTTTTGAAGACCTCATGCTCTTGCAATATGTGTATTACACGCACTTTGAACAAAATGCCACATAGGAAGACAGGTCAAAAAAAGGGTTTAAAATATCAAGTTTCAATAGGTTTAGGGGTTTAGTTGGTAAATGATTAAGTAGAAGGGTCCAGAATACAAACCCATACAAGTACAAGGGTCCATCAGACCATTTCGCCTTTAATTTTTTTGGAACTCAAGTTTTCAATCAATGAATATGAATTAATTTATTTTGATAAATTAATTTAACCAATGAACATGAATCATTTACTTAGCTTTTCTAAGTTGGTCAAATGTATATTTTCAAAGCTAATAACTCACAAGGATAAAAAGGAACAATATGGTAATTTATGCATTGATTTTATGAAATGAAAAATATTGTGGACCAACTATTTATAGAAAGAGATGACATAGAAATAGGGACGGAGGGAGTAAATCTTAGATATTTATATTGGCTTTAATTCATTTCATTAATGGTAAAAGAGGATTTTTAAAGTTAAATTATTTTTAATTATATAAATGAGACATTCTTTTTGGAATAGACTAAAAATATTATGTTACATAGATTAAAACGGGGAGAATAATCCAGAAATTTTCAACTCTACTCCCCTACTCAAATTACTGTAATCCCTGCCCTATTTTTTTATTTTTAAAAAAAAATGGGATTAGCTCTAAGATGAACGCATTAGGTTAGGCAAGTGGAATAGGTATATGTTTATTTCCTTAATGCCTAGATTCATGAACTTTCTCTAATAAATCTCATTTCAATTCTATAGATTTTCAGGGCTTCGATATAGACTTCGGATATTGAATGGTAAAAAAAAAAAACCTCTAAAAATCAATTTTCAAGTTCGATAAGATTCATAGATAGAGTTTAGTTGTGTTGGACAATCAAATGATTGAGATCAAGATTGAATAAATTATCTCAATAAATAATAAACTATGATAATTTAATTCTTTAATCAATAAATAATAAAATATGATAATTTAATTCTTTAATATATAACAATCATGTCAACATCAAATAATTTGATTTTTTTATGTTTGGCTAGTAAAAAAAAATTAAAATCATTTTTTCTAGAAATTCTTTTTTCTTCAAATGAGAAAAAAGAATTCCCAAATAAATATAGAAATAACAAATTTCATAGGTGACATTCAACGTAGATTGTGACCTCCATGTCCTCTAACACTTCATCATCACTCTCACTTCTTGTGGCCCCCATCCTCACCACCCCAACTCATAAAACATTTGTCTTACTTATATACAACTATTTTTAGAATAATATTTTTTGCTTATATACAAAACACAAAGAAAATTAATAAAAATTACTTATTTTCCTAAATCATATTTTTATTCCTACTAAACACAACCACAATTTTTTTTTTCATTGGTAATCATCAACTTTTATTAATCACCAAGTATAGGCATAGCATTACAAATCAAAAGTTAGGTAATACATAATTTGCCATCTTAAACTAGAATGAAACTGAGAAAGAGCTACCAAACAGAGGCTAAAACTTAAAATATTTATTAATAATAAAGTTAATAAATATTTATTAAGTAATCATATGAAAAATCAACCCGGTAAAATTGGTGGAATATAAAATTGACATCTCAACCATAGAAGAGAAGTATGGTTAGAAAGGAGAACACCAAGAATTTTGGAATTACATTTTTCTCGTAGCTATAAACAAAATTAGATTCCGTTATTATCGTTAAAAATGTCAGAAAAATAGTAAAGCTGAAACAACATTTGTGGTTAAACACTTCCAACAAAGAAATAAAAAATGAAAAATCAAAGATGATAAAAATTTCTATTTCTTTCTATATATTTCACAAACTTTTCAAATTTTGCTTCTAATTTTCTTTGGAAATATTGTTAAAGGTATGTACTGGATGATACGAATTTGAAAATCTTGAAATGAAAATTTCTAATAACAAAAAATAGGATTTTTCATTTTCATTATGAATATTTATATATGTATGAGTTGAAACTTGATTTCAAAGCCCCCCATTTACTCTACTTTGAAAAAAGATTGAATCTTTTGCATAATCAAGAATTGGAATTTTCATTTTTTATGCCTAATCTTGATTTGGGTATGTGCGAAAACTTGATTTTAAAGACCCCTTTTACTCCACTTTGAAAAAAAGATTGAATCTTTTACATAATCAAGAATTGGAATTTTCATTTTTTTATGGCCAATCTTGATGTGGATATGTGCTGTTTCAATTTTTATGGCCAATCTTGATGTGGATGTGTGCTGAAACTTGATTTAAAAGACCCTTTTAGTCCATTCTCAAAAAAGATTGAATCTTTTACATAATTAAGAATTGAAATTTTCATTTTTATGGCCAATCTTGATGTGGGTATGTGGTCTTTCGGAAATAGCCTCTCTACCTCCACGAGGTAGTGGTAAGGTCCGTGTACATTCTACCCTCCCCAGACCCCACTGGTGGGATTTCAGTGGATATGTTGTTTTTTCTTGATCTTGTTGGGAAATATTGATAATATTGAATTGGTTTTTCTTTGTGCAAAATTAGAAATTAGGGATTTTCTTGTTTTTCATGCTTTGATTTGGGTAATTTCTTGAAAATGCAGTTTCTAAAGGACCCCTTTTTGCTGAACTGCTGGGAAATATAAGGAGCTGTTTGAATTTTTGATAATTGGAACTACATATTCACAATAATCAGAAGAAATTGGGTTTAGGTATAAGGAAAATGGGGGTGGATTATTATAACGTGTTGAACGTTGGGAAGACAGCGACGGAGGATGATCTAAAGAAGGCTTATAGAAAATTGGCAATGAAATGGCATCCTGATAAGAATCCAAATAACAAGAAGGAAGCTGAGGCTCAATTCAAGGAAATATCAGAGGCTTATGAAGTTTGTGACACTTACCTTTTCTTTTGTTTAATGTGCATATATATAGAAATGTTCATAATCACGCGTTTAGATATAATCATAATAATGCAGATAAACTTGAGTTATTGTTTTGTGTTTGAAGACTTTGGTGGTTAGATTCTTGATGCAAGTTGAAGGGCACAAGGGTGGTTCTTGATTGATTCTGTTTTTACTCAGGTGTAACGCCTAACGACTTTTCTTTTAGAAACCTTTTGAAGGTTTAAGTATAATCATAATGCAGAAAAAATTGAGCTGTTGTAAAGTATTTGAAGATTTTCGATAGATTCTTGGTGCAACTTGAAGACCACAAGGGTGGTTTTTGATTGATTCTGTTGTTTCTTAGGTGTAACATGTAACGCGTTTTCTTTTAGAAATATTTTGAAGGTTTGATCTTCATCAACATTTTGTGCTAATTTTGAGAAAAAAATGTGTTACTTTAAGTGTACTTTATGAAAACTATGATACTGAAGCTGCAAGAAGGATCGAAACTTCTTTTTACTATCCTTTAAGAATGTTGTATAATTGAAAGCTCTTTTCTTTGTTATCGTATGATCTGACCTTGGTTTTTAACAAACTGGTCCGATTCCCTTGCTTTCTCATAACTCTAGTGATCGTAGAATTGATTGTTTTCCTTACACCTATCAAGACAAAATAGAATAGATTGTGTTTATGTCTTAGTGTATTGTCTCTCTGACCTTTCTCATCCGTTGTAATTGACTCATTTAACCAATTGTGAATCCTTATCATGTATAGAAGAATGAATAAGATATTAGTGCCATTCTTACTATCAAGTTTTACTCATTTCTTCAGATTTTAAGTGATCCTGATAAAAGACAAGTCTTTGATCAGTATGGTGAAGAAGGACTAAAAGAGATGCCATCACCTGGATGTAGCAATAATCCTCGAAACGCTGAGGACATTTTTGCAGAATTTTTTGGGAGCAGTCCCTTCGGATTTGGATCAGCTGGAGTTAAGTCCACGAGATTCTCATCAGAAGGAAGTGGTTTCGCGGGATTTGGTGGGAGTGAGAATATTTTCAGGCCAGCTAGTGATGGAACTGGAGCTAATATGCCAAAGAAACCGCCACCAGTTGAGAGTAAATTGCCTTGCAGCCTTGAGGAGCTTTATTCTGGATCGACAAGGAAAATGAAGATATCTAGAACTGTAATCGATACGAATGGGTAAGCACTTTCCTTTTATTGCAACAAGTGGTCTATCTCTCTCTCTGCTGAGACATAATACGAGAGTTGTTATTGCAGGAGGTTAGTGACGGAATCAGAAATTTTAACTATTGATGTAAAACCTGGCTGGAAAAAAGGTACAAAGATAACATTTCCAGACAAAGGAAACGAGCAGTTGAACCAGCTTCCAGCAGACCTCGTATTTGTAATAGACGAGAAGTCTCATGATGTTTACAAGAGAGATGGTAATGACCTTATGAGGGACTATAAAGTAACATTAGCAGAGGCATTGGGAGGAACAACTGTCAAACTAACAACATTAGATGGTCGTGCATTGACGATTCCAGTGAATGAAATTGTAAAACCTGGTTATGAACTTGTGCTTGCAAAAGAAGGCATGCCAATCACAAAGGAACCTGGCAATAGAGGTGTTTTAAAGATCAAGTTTGATGTTAAATTCCCCACAAGATTGACAACTGATCAACGAACAGCCCTCAAACGCGCTTTGGGGGGCTGAGAACGTGGTAAATTCAATCGATACTTATCGAGGAGCTGGTGTAAAGCAGAAGAATCACATTAGAAGTATAGAGTATTATTGTTCATTCATTCATATGTAAAAGGGAAAAAAAAAAAGTTTTTTTAAGATTGGTTCTAGGAGAAAGCAAAGGGGTTGTGTCAATTATAAGTTTGTAAATTGGTATTTCTCCTTTAGTGCTGATTGACTTGATATAGAATGTCAGGATATTGAGAAATATAGAAGAATTATATACGTTATGGCATCTGCTTCAAACTTGCTAGTCTATTACGAGATCATTCACACTATTTTTATCGTGACTTATTTAGTGTTGTATTTCATTTTCATATTGTTTTTTATATGCGTTAAATGGGCGAGAGTCCATCAAAAACATCTTCTTTAAGGTTGTTGTTGATGATACTTGTGGGAGTTGTTGATGATGAGATCATTCACACCAGAGAATGACATCAAAAAGAAGAAAAAAAGGAAAACAAACTTTTCAATATCTTTAACCACGATTATGAATTTGTAGTTTTATAACTATTAGACCAAACTTCTAAAAATCAACTTATTTTGAAAAAAAAAATAATCAAAAGAAGCAATTTAAGTTTAAACAACAAATATTTAAAAAAAGACACTTTTAAGCCACAATTAGTGTTTGACCAAACATCTCCCTTTTGAGTATACTTTTCTCAAAAGTGGTTTTCGAAAAAGCATTTGTAAAAAAAAAAAAGAAGTTACTTTCTTTAGCTTCTAAAAAATAGTTTATGCGACTCCTCAAAAACACATATTTTCTCAAAACAAAAAGACCTGGTCAAACATCTCACTTTGAAAAATAAGTTTCTCCAAACAAGCTATATAAGTCATTAATAAGAAAAGCCTTCCGTTCCAACGGTCCAAGGGGTTTCCCAGCTAACATAATTAGCCACGAAAATAACACATTTGAGAAATAGAATAATATTTTTAATGAGATAAAAAGACGGTAAAACAACTAGAAGAGATCACATAGTCTCTTGCCTTTATGCTGAAGAAGTACAGTATAAACTATAGTTTTAAGCATCTAAAATAAAGGCTAAGATACCTAGTCTAAAAAGTCTAAAAAAGCCAAACACAACAAAGATTCAGAATGTACATCATGGCTAACACTGAACTATCAAAATGAAAAACTTCAAAAACCCCTACCCCTTGATTGATCCCTTCTCCAATCAACTTGATATTGCCCCCTTGGTGACATAATTTGTGGCCTGTTTGGTATACCATTATTAATTGGTGGTTGCATAGGCAAACCCATAGGTGTTGCCAATGGTCTCTGATGAGCCAAGTGCTGCAGGGGCTGCAGAGGCTGCGGAAAACTATGGCCTAAAGGGTATGGAGGACGCTGAAGGGGTGGAGGGGCTTGTGGCCGCCACTCAGGGATGTCATCATCATCGTCATTCCACGATGAAGTTCCAGGACCAACATTTGTAGCACCAGTTTGGCCATACTTTAGTATAAGTTCTCTCATTTGGTCTACAGGGCGGGAAGGGGGTGTTTGGTTATATGGGTTCATTCTTGACCCATGGTACATGTTTTGAGATGGATGCCTAGGCCTAGAAGCATTTATGTTGCCAGAAAAATTAAACTCAGGCAAATCATCATCGTCACGACCAGCTTTGGGACCAAACCCAGGTGGGATATCATCGTCATCATCCATTGCAGGATCATTTTTCGCAGACATGGACATGGGTGCTTTAGGCATTGAATTTACATTAACGTTTCCAGCTTTTTCATGCTGTCCTCTAGGAATCGCCTGTTGTTTTTTCAAACTGTGTTTATGGTGTGAAGACGCGTTAGGTGATATTGTTGAACTTATATGAAGTTTTCTCCATACAACTACGCCAATTAGACCATTTTCTGCAGAATCATATAGCTCTTTAGGGTCTTTGGAAAGGTGTTTGCTTATCATATCGAGTATGTGTGGTGGACACAGATATAGTTCCACTCCTGGAGCAGGTTCCGCGAACCCCAACCTCTCATCTGAAGCGTATGAATGCACTGCCTATTAAAGATTATCGAAAGACCCAGTAAGCAAATCATACACTATATTAATTTTACTGAACAAGAATTGCTAAGAAAGGAAATTAAACTCAGATTGGTACCTCAGATAGGTCTGCCCGTTCCCTCTCAGATGACTCGTCCATCAAAACAAATTGAACAACCTGCATATGTAAATATGATTAGCACAACGTTTTGAAGATTTTTTGCAATTTATGTAAAGCATAATCTAAGATTTTTTTCCAATTTATGTGAACTTGACCATTCACAAGTAGAATCATTGCATCATTTACATCAAAAGATATTCATCCACTTTGGTTTAAGATTGATGGCTAAGCCAAACGAGTCGAAAAGTTGTATCTTTGCGCAGACTAAATACTTATTACAAATAGCTAAATACTGCG
This sequence comes from Solanum commersonii, assembly GCA_029007595.1. Classification (NCBI taxonomy): domain Eukaryota; kingdom Viridiplantae; phylum Streptophyta; class Magnoliopsida; order Solanales; family Solanaceae; genus Solanum; species Solanum commersonii. The sequence goes on from JAJTWQ010000011.1 coordinate 603,848, forward strand.
TAAAGTTGAGTGATACATTGATTTTATCTGAAAACAATAGAAAGTTTGATATCTCTGGGCATTGAAAAAGCCTAAATTTGGGGAAGTTAGAGAAAATCTGTAGAGCCTTCCATGACACAGGTAATTATTCAACTCATGACATTTCCATCCACAGCTCGACCCAAAAGGCAAATCATCCAGTAAAAAGTTAAAAGAGTAGAAAGGACATATGGTCCCAAGCCATTCAGCAACCATATATTGCATATCACTATATTCCCAATAGCTGGAATATACATTCTTGGTTCGACAATGGAAGTCATCAAAAAATAATAAAAACCTACACACTATCTGCAATAATCTGCAACCTGAAGTATGGCAGAAAAGACCAACTACAACAAAGGAAGGAGAACCATAAGATACCATGACTGCACGACTTCGTGACATAGGAAGCTCTTGAAGAAATTTCTCAAATGCATCAAGTCGAACTCTACCCTTGATCTCAAGAGAGCTTGGCCACTCGTTAGTTGGTGTCTTTTCACCACTGAAACAGAAGATAATAGAAGAAGAAATGCCAGTCTTGTTAGCACCACTTGTAAAGTTATAACCAACAAGTGCAATTTAAATGTTCTAGAAGGGAATACACACAGAACAATAAAGGAAATTGACTCCAGAAATAGAGAATCCACTCAGGAAATTTAAAGCAAAGCACTACACACAGAAAATAAAGGAAAACTAATCCAAAGCATACAACATGCAATTGCAGTCCCAATCCATTCGTCTAGCAGAGAGAATTTTCAAGAGCTATCAATTATCAAGAAGAGAGAAAAATATCATGGTACTAAAACTCAGAGAAAAATAGAATGAAAGAAACGACCTGTAGAGAATCAAGTGCGACTACAGTGCACTAAAATATACAAGAGCAACATTAATATATAGTAATTACTCAAAGAAAAGATCTGGTAAGCGATTTTAGGGAACAGGCATACCTTCTAAACGAACCAAAGACTGTAACCAAGGATGAAATAGTAAGCTGCAGTTCCCCCTCCCAGATACATGGAACTCTAGAAACACTACCATGTGGTCCTGTCATCTTGATAGGGCTCAAATCACCAGAACTAGTTACTTTCTTTACTACAGGGCTTCCTGCAGATACCAGAGACTCCTTTTGCTCTACATGATTCTTGACCCCTTCAAGAGATTTGTCTTCAGAAGCAACAACAGGGTATTTTGCGGCTAGACCAGAACCCACAGCATTGTTAGGGTCCTCGGAACTTTCTTTCTCTGGAAGAGGTGCAGAATGATTGTTTTCAACAGGCAGGTTTTCGAAAGGAGGTTCAGAATCAAGTGATTCCATGAATTCAACTAAGGAAACAATAGGAGGAAGAAATTCAGCATCCTTGAATTCTTCTACAACCATCCCCTGCATCAAATCAGCCCCATCAGCTGGAATTACCAAGCTATCTTTCACATCTTGCTTTTCTGAGTTATTACATTGGCTGGTAAGATTTTCTTTACTTCCTAACTCATCCTTACCAGAAGGGCCAGAATTTCTCCCCCTATCTTTCTTCGGCATAAACTGTGTGACATTTGAACCTGCAGATATCTCAGATGCAATATTATTATCATCACGCTCAAAATCAACCTGATATTCACCCTTGTGAGTTTTCTTAACCAAACGTCTCATGTCAATTGCATTATCAGGTAAAACAACCATTTGAGCAAGTTCCTCGGCTTTTGCCACCCGCCACTCAGATAGCTCCTTTGAAGCAAGTTCTTCAGCAGTCATTGAACATAACTTATCCGGAGGTATCTCACCTGATATCACTCTCTCTCTCAGTTCAGGATTACTGCGATCTTTTAGGTTGAAGAGAAGAGACCTGCCCCTCTCTTTATATTTTTTGTTCACACCTCCAAACAATTTAAAAAGTTCCGCCTCAATGTGCAAAGCTAAATCTTGGGGAGATGATTTTGCATGCTCACCTTTATCTTCAACCACATCCTCATCAAACAAATTGGCCTTTTCAGCATCCTGGAGGAAATCAGTTTCTCTTAACTGCATATCTAGATCCATCGCCCAAGTGAGACCATTCCCTTGCAAGAGTTCATCTTTGACAAAGAAATTGTCACTGAAGGGAACATCGTCCACATGCAACTCAAGTTCAGTAGAGACGGAATTACCCATGCTCACGTCATCATGAAGCCCAAGAGATAAACTATGACTGTCATTATTTCTATCAACAGAAAAAGGGCCAGTTGAAGGAAGTACATTGCCAGAGTTTTGAGGTACATGTGAGACAGAGGTTTGAGGTAGACCTTCATTGGCAGTTGTCGGAGTGACATCCAGTTGTGAAGGCTGAGAACCCACTGCTTCACTCAGATCCTTGGCAGCTGGATTCTGGCACGCCATAGCCAGAGCTGAAGCAAGTGATTCTCTCATTTTGGACCTAATGGCATCAGAGGACTCAGACTGTGCCTTGGAGGTCGGCTCAACTTGAATTGTTCGTCCTTTTGGAGTCTGCGACCGCTGGGAGGCAGTTCTATTGGATATGGATTCATTTCGGGTCAATTTCTTGCTTGACGCAGGAAGACTAGTTGAACCTCCGGAAGTTAACTTTGACTGTTGCTGTCCAGGTTTCTTAATAGCAGAAGATTGCTGCGCAAAACCTGGAGACGCAGACAAAAAAGTTCCCTGTGCAGTCCGCTTATTTGGCATTGATGACACCTGAGGTGTAGAACCATGCGGCATTGATGACATCTCAGCCTTCCGCTTGGTGAGTACTGATGATTTTTGCACACCTGGACTATTTGGCACATATCTATCTCCTCCGGTCTGCTGATGTGACAACATGAAGTGCTGAGGGTTCATTCTGGGTCCCATTGGCCCCAACTGATTCACAGGAACTGAAGTATCAAATCTGTTGGCTGTAGGCTCATTTGACCAAACAAGCTGCTGTGATGCAGAAATATTTGGCACGTGTCCAACGATACTTGTCTGCATATGTGCTATAGAGTCGGGATTATTGGAAACATGATCCATTTGAATGAGCTGACCATCAGGTGGTCCTGAAAATTGCTGAGAAACAAGATCGCTGGACATGACAAAATAACACAAGAGTGCATACAAGGTCAAAATGGTGGACAGAGGGCCCTGCACATTAAAATAAAGACACCATGTTATTTACACCATCTTCTTCCTTCAGATCTGATTTATTCAATAGAACAAGAAGATCTATGCACACAGAGAAGCAGCAAGAAAATAATGAATCCCTTTTTGAAAGGAAAGGAAGCTCCACATATCAAAACCATGAAAAAAGAAAAACATGAAGGAAAACCCCTCAAAAGAGGAAATAGAAATCTGATTCGCATATTCAGAAAGGATTGACACACCAACAACCACAGCTTCAAAATTAGACAAACACCATAACACTAATATACACAGCTTGGCACACACGAAATATAAGCAATTAAGTGAAGTGTGTATGCCTCTCAGACAAAAAAGAAAGACATTCGCACCAGGCGCACTACGCAATATTAGATCAATTATGTCAAAATATATGTACTAGATATGTATATGCTGCTACTTGTGTCATCCATATGAGGTGCCAAACCCTTGGTGTCTACAAATTGAAGTAAACTACTACTCCATATATACAAAAACCATTTTTCCCCTAGTAAACTAGTATTCATATTTGAGAAGACGGCAGCACCCCATGACTTCTAAGAACTAGAGCATTAGCATGCCCAGGGGTTTCACTAAATCCTATGCTGAAATACAACACAAGCATATCCAATGTTAGCCAAACATTCTCAAAGGACACAACAGTGAGTTCCAGACAAAGTAAAGTCCATAAGTTAAAAGAGCATCGGGTTGGAAAGGAGAAGATACGAATCTCAAATTAATTCTTGTAGAAAGACAAGATAATTCATTTTGCAGAAAGAAAAGATGTAAAAAAATCAGTAGCAGCAATTTTACAACCCTAAAGTGGTAAACTGCGGCGGTAATTATACAACTTTAAGTGGTAAAGCCCCACCTAAACAGCAAAAATGTTCAAGGTTCTAGAATTTGAAAGGCTTAATGTTCTATAACAGCAACCAAGCATACCAATGAATTATTCACATCCCACTATGACAGATCCATCTGAGAGTTACACACACATTTCTCTACTTATTTTATTATTTAACATTTGAATGTTCTTAAAAATCAAAAGTTATTTAAATAAGGAATTCATGCAGCACTTTGCAAGGACTGCTGTCAATATAAACATCCAAAATGAGCAAAGATAGCTGATAATCCCCATAAGTAGGAGACAGACATACCAAAGAATACATTAAAGTAAAATCATTCCAATAAAAACCCAACTTTCCACACAACTAATAAAGAACTCCAAAAGACAAGTCATAAGCTTTCAAGACAAACACATCTAGTCCCAGAAACAAGACCTTTGCATATACTCAATAGAAACCCAACTTTCCACACAACTAATATAGAACTCCTAAAGACAAGTCATATGCTTTCAAGACAAACACATCCAGTTCCAGAAACAAGACCTTTGCCTAACCAACCCACAATCCTCAAAACACCTCTAACCGAAACCCTAGTTTCTAATCTTTCAAGGATATCCAAGATGCTATAGCTACTACAATTCAGAAACAGCACTTGCAGGACAAAAAAAACTTACATAGATAAAACATATCAAGGGTCAGATAAATCAGTAACAGCACTTGCAGGGCAAAGAGAAACATACAAATAGACAAAAGGGTACAAATCTTTTAACTATATGAGCAGAACTAAAATCGAATCTGATAAACAGAACTACCAAAACTTCAAAACCCCCAATTTCCCCCTCCCCACTCAAAAAAAATAAATGTCAAATTAAACCTCCACAATCAGAAGTTCACCTTGACCTACCAAACCCAGATGAGAAAATCAAAAATCAAGAAACCCAACGTGTCATCCCAATCCAAATTCTTAAAGGGTATCGAAAAAACACAATCTTGAACAGTAAAAAAAATTAAAAAAATCACAAGGTGGGTTAAACGATAGTTACCTCAAATCAGCAAGAGATTGGAGTAAAATAGCTAGAAACACCAAAAACCGAGCTGCCCACATACATTTTGGATAGAGACGAAGAAGAAGAGAGAATTGGGAGCTGAGCTGAGGCTAAGCTTTATCTTCATTTTATTGGGAAAATAAAAAAAAGCCCTAGAAAATCCAATTTAAATAGCGGCGATACCGATTCACAAGAGCCTTTTAACCTTATTATGGGCCCTTAACCTTTCTATTTCACAAATAGCCTTAAATTCTTATCCTCCATCCGTGAGATAAAAAGCCTAAATAGGTTGATATTTAACTTCATTCGGATGTGATTTGAAATTAGATTGATATGAAATTAAAGTTTTGTTTTTACTTACAATATAGATTCTTTATGTTGAATTATTTTCATAAATATGAAAATTTCATATATTGTAAAACTATCAGAATTTCTCTAATTCTTATACAATTTTGAGCAAATAATAATTTGTATAGAATATATCGAAATATTATAAGGAGTCGCATTGATAAATCAAAAGTTCGAAACAAATATATGAGATTAAAAACTTTCAAAAACATATAATAAAGATTCACTAACAATAATAGTAGAAACTATTTAATTTTTTGTTAATCAAATAGTGATTTATTATATTAAATTTATATATTTTCTTTACTATTAAACTACTTTTAACTGTATATCTATTATGTTAAAAATAATTAAATTATGCACATTCAAATGTTAAAAAATGAATAATCTTAATCTTTTATTGTTCAAACCTAAAAGCAACATCTTAAACATTTAAATTCTTATATACGTATACATATCTTAATCTTCATCCAAGTGAATCTAATATGGAGAGCAATAGAAATAATACTTACGATTTGACACAAAGTTGTGTGCCACGCCAGAAGGAGTGGGAGTCGCACACTACTTGGGGTGATGGTCTCCATCGCACCTTGGTGAAGTAGAATTTTGAAAAATGTTGAGTGTTGATGTTGCGATTCACAAGAATGAACACTTTTAATGGATATGTAAATAATCATTCTTGGATATAGGAAATGATCAAAAATTCATTTGCTCTAGAAACTTTCAAAGAGATTCCTAAAATAGAGTATTAAATAACCATCAAAGTGAGTTACTCCTAAGCATTTATGGATGTAATTCACGCATATTAAATGCCCTCTATAACACCAAATCATTATTAAAATTTAGATTTCATAAAAAAAAAAAATCAAAAACATATAGAGGCCATAAGAGTTAGCATTTCTTCAATAGGGTTAAAACTCTTGACCTCCTGTTCTATTCAGCGGCGGAAAAAATACTATGAATGTGTTCTATTACTAAAAACGCTAAGTATTTCATGAAGCGAACAAGACCTAAAATATTTGAACTTTGTCACTGTTTGAACGAATGTAATAACCTAATAATTTGGGCCTTGGCCCATTAAACTACTTAAGTCCTAAACCATGATTCAACTCTCATTAATAAAAAAATAAAAATAAAAAAGTAAAAGGTGGTAAAAATAAGCAAAAAAACAATATTGTTAGTTTCAACAAGTGGCAAGTAGGTAGGGCTGGTAGCGGAACCAATAACAGAACTAACGGACCAGCACCATTCGAAACAGGGTCGGAATCGGTGCCCACAAGGCGGAAAAAGGACGGAATCGAGACTGGACCAGTAGTTCCAGAATTTATACGTTGTACCGTCTCGGACCGGTACAACATCGGGACCGGACCGGACCGGGCCGGACCAGTAAACCGAGATAACGACTCTTTTCTTTAAAAAAAAAATTAATTAATAAAATTAAAAAATTAGGAAATATTTCTTTTAAAAGTCTAATTTAAAAGAAATAAATTATGAAATATTGCTTTTTAAAATTCAATTTTTAAACTTTACATCATAAAGTTTGAAACTCCAAAAGTTTAAATTTCAAACTTTAAAAGTTTAAAAGTTCAAAAGTTTATATTTTAAACTTTAAAAGTTTAAATTTCAAACTTTAAAAGTTTAAAAGTTCAAAAGTTTATATTTTAAACTTTAAAAATTTAAATTTCAAACTTTAATTTTTATTTTTTTTTAAATTTCAAATTATAACTTAAGTTTCAACTTTGTCATTTGAAAATTGAAAATATAATTTAAAAAAAGATTTTGTATTAAATTTGAAGACAATAATATAAAAAAAAAAATTAAGGCAAATAGCCTATAGTTTTATTAATAAAAATTAAATAGTACAATTTGAGTTACAAAATATTAGTGGAGGACCTAATCTACATAGCCATCTTCTAGGAATGGTTTTGTTTGAATTAAACCTCGAATTATCATATACTAATAGTTAATGGTACCAAGACAGTCTTGTCTTAAATCATTTGATATTTCTCTAGTAACATGATCTGGAATTGGTTGATCGGCTAGTTCCTCCAATGCATCAATGCGTCGTCACTAAAATCTTGCAACATTTCATCAATATCATTTTCAAATTGGGTAGGTAAAGTTGGACACCCATAACTCCTTTTCTCACCATTAATTTAATCTCTAAATAATATCGATATCTCCAAGTTGTTTGCTGCTAATGAATATCTATGCTCTCCAATTTGAAATCTTGCTGCACTAAAAGCGCATGCCGAAGCTACTTAAGATGCTTGAATATCTAACACATTCCGAGCTACCGGTTGAGGTTTTGGAAACCTCTTGTCGCGATTGCTCCACCAATCCAGAAGATCAGGTAAACCTTGTGAATCCTTAATAGTTTTCGTACACTGATTAATAAATGCATCAAAATTATTTTTATTCTCATGAGAAAGTTCAAGATAACTTTCTAGCATATCATTATTATTATCATCATTATAGCTACACCTAGAAGTTTCAAATTCTTCATTACGTACTACATTTTTTCTATGAGAATTATACAAGTCATAATTTTCTTGCTTCAATTTTTATACTATCTTTAACTATTGGAGAAAAGGGTCAAATGCTCTCTCAAGCTTTAGCCATATTTTCAACTACACACTTAACCTTTGTGGGGGTCCTATTACCCCCCTAAACCCTTTTTTTTAATATTAGTTCACCCTCAGACGTTGATGTGTCCACATACGTGAACTCACCTCCGTGAGGCGCGTAAGAACGTAATAAAATGTCCATGTGTAGTCCAAATAAGCCTCCCAATAGTAACTTTACTCTTTATTTAACCATACATTTATTTTTTATTCTTTTCCCAATTCATTTATCTCCATCTCTTTTGTTCTTGAACAAAAGCTCTCTTCTTTGTTCTTCATCCACCATTTTCAAAGCTTGAATTTAGTTGTTGTATCTTCTCCAACTAAGATTGAATTTAGGGTTTGAAATTTTCTTGAATTTCATATTGAACAATCAAAATCTTCCCCAATTCGACAACTTGATTTTTTTTTTCACTTTGTGTTATTAGGATTAGTAAGTAAAGATCTAACCTTTTCTCAGAAGAAATAGTAAGTAAGCTTTCCGAGCAATGTCAGTAATGGAAGATCGTAGAGAAAAGGAAAAAGAACTAGAGATTAGATTAGAAAGAAGATCGTAGAGATTAGATTAGGAAGAAGAATGAGGGTCAATTAGGTTCATAAAAGGTAAAGGTAAAGCTTTGTGACACGTGTCAATTTGTGAGTCGTGTAAATTCATGAGGTCCACTAATATATACGTGGACAACGCGTGTATACAAACATTTTTTATAAATCTGGTTTATGTGGACACATCAGCGTCTGAGGGTGAGCTAATATTAAAAGAAAAAAAGGTTCGGGGGGGTAATAGGACCCCCGCAAAGGTTAAGTGTGTAGTTGGAAATATGGCTAAAGCTTGGGGTGGCATTTGACCCTTTTCTCTTAACTGTTGTCAAGTTAGGTGTTTCAAAATTTTGAGTATCTCAATTTAAATATATATTTTCAACTCTTCGTGATGCACCTACATCTTTTTAAGTAAGAATAGGAATAAAAATATTTTAAAACTTTTTCAATCTTCTTCATAATAAAATCTTCAAATCTTGGTTTCTTTTTGAATTTATAAAACTTACTAGAAATAACACAAATATTTGGCAAAACAAAGCAAATGGTTGGATAATAAAGTCCAAAAATTTGTTTTGTAGCTAAATAAAAAACTTTTAAAAATTATATAAGTTCTTTTACGTCATTCCAATCATTTTCATTAAGTCTATAGTTCATATTTGAATTATGAGCATTCCAAACCATTTGTAAAGGTTTTCTATATTCATAAGCGACTTGAAGCATTTCAAATAAAGATTTCCACCTAGCACACATCGATTTTGAAATTTTTCTAGGGAGAGGATTAAATTCACAATAATGATTTTCAAATTCTCTACGTCTAGATTTTACTTGAAATTTAAAAATAAAATGACATGTAGTTTCACATTTTATGCAACCATTATTATACATTGTTATACCATCTCTAACAATCAAATTATATGTGTGCAGCACACCTAATATGAAAATCATCAATATAAACATGGCAAAGAGTCGGTTTTAGTATTTCAACAGCATATGTATTAATAGAAGCATTATCTAAGGTGACACTAATTATTTTATCACAAATTTCATAGTTTTGTAAAACATCTACAATAGTTTGAGCTATGTAACTATCGGTTTTATGCATTTCACAATATTTATAACCATCTTTTTTGTATAATCCAATTTGCATCGATCCAATGGGCAATAACAGTATTGACACTACAACCCACATCAAAAGTAATAGTCAATTTACAAGTATTATAATAAAATAAATAACGAAGATATTGAAAATGTTGAGCTTGATAATCAAAAATAGTCTTTTTAATTGTGTTTCTTGTAAAACCTTTAAAACGTGAATTCTACACAATTTAATATAATGAATAATATCAAGATTTTCATCAAAATTAGAAGGCAAGCCAATAACAACAATCATATTAGTTAATTCTTCAAGATCTTTTTCTCTATTATATGAGCGTGTACTAGGCCAAAAACACTAGAAGGGTTTAATTGCGTTGGACCATATTAGAGTCCTTTACTCTTACAAATGTATTAGGAAGGGTGGTACCATTCTTTTTAGCTTCGGCTACAGCTTTAGCATGCAAAAATTCATTTTTACAACATTCCATTAAATGATTACCCAAATGTCCTGTCCTACCCTATTTTTTCACAGTGTTATGATTCATTCTATGTTTATATTATTACAAATAGCTTGTGTTTTATCTTCACTTTGAGTCATAAATTGCCACATAACTAATTTTTTAGCACGTTCTATCGTGGGCCTAGCCTGACTAGGATGTACGGGGGAATGGGAGAAAGACAATGAATGGGAGCGGGAGTGGGAGCAGGATTGGGAGTGGGACTAGTAGCTGTAACTAGCTCTATTTCATCATGATCATCATCATCATTGTGAACACCTAATTTTTGAAGTGTTTAATTTACTCCTACAATATATAGTAAGGTCTTTTCTAATATTTTGGTCTTTGTTTGTTTCTTTCTTTTTTTGGCCCAAATGACCCAATTTTGATTGAATTGGGCTGATTTAGACCCAATTCTGATAGCTCAATCCATTTTAGACCTGGTCCAATAGTAATGGTCAAGATTGAATCTCAATCATTCAAAACATTTTGATCCAAGGGCTCTTATGGGACCCTACCAAAAAATACAAAACTCCAAAAATTAGAATTTTGGCTTTATTTTGATTTTATTTTCTTCTCCCCTTGCTTCCACCTACCACCATCACCGCCGGCCGGCCACCACCGCCGCCGCTACTGCTGCTGGCGGCCACCACCCCTTGGCTGGAAAAATCTCCAAAATTTTACCATTTCTTTCTTTGACCCTCCTCTACACAAATCTACAAAAAAAATTCATTCTTATCCATAGCCAAACTCCGTAAATCTAAGAAAAATCAAACACAAATCTTTATTTTTTCTTTAGATTTATGAAGTTTCGGTCATCTCCATTCTATACCATTTACATAAATGTGTAGAGCTCTTTAAGACCTATCCTTTGATATAAATTTATGTCAAAATTCCATCAAAAAAAATTCTGTGAAGTTTTTCGGCAACCCCCATTCACCCGAAAATTTATGTCAATCTTTTCCCTCTCTCCTCCTCTATCCAAATCCGTCACCATAACACTTTTTTTAACCATATAAGTCATTTTGGTGCCAAATTTTTTATTATTTTGTTAGTGTTATTTTAAGTTTTATCATGTTAAAGTTTTTGCTTGAATTTTATTTTTTATTTTTTATTTTTATTTTCTGCCTTATTTGTTGTATTTGATCTTTAAGATAGGTTAGAAATTTAGATTTTGTGTTAGTGGGCTGGTTCGCCTTTTGAATTTTGGGTCTTGGTCAAATTGGTCTACATTTTGGGCCAATTTTAAGTTTTCAGATGGTCCATTTAGCTATTATTCAACTAATGAATAAAAGAAATGGGTCATCTAAAAGGGCAATGCAGTCTTTTTAATTAATCTTATCTTGAAAAAAAGAAAAAGAAAAAGAAGAAATTGTATTGGCCATTTTGGGTGGCATTGGGAAGGAAAAGAGTCAAATGCATGCATTGACTCTTAAGTTTTCAAGAAGAGTGGTGCTAATATTCACCATCTATTTAAATCCATTCTTCTTTCATTTCAAAAAGAAGGGAAAAAAAAAGAAAAAAAAAAGAGGAGAGGGAAAATTAGAAGAAGAAAAATCATAAGAATAGAGAGTAGAAAGTCTTCTTCTAAAAAAGATAAAAAAATATTTCATCATTCTGTGAGTTCATGTTCAACTAATTTGCTTCCACTATTTGCTTGTCATCAGCTTTAGGTATTTCTTTTTACATTTCACAATGTAATCTTAAATTAATGTTTCATGTTTTTTTTATATTTTGATTAAGTTATTTATATTACATTTGTTTTGATTTAGTTAAGTCTATTGTGAATTTTATATGATTATGTTTTATTATTATGTACATGTATGTTTATTACTAATGTGGTGTTTAGTTTAATTTTACTTCATCATATGATTGATAAGTAAGCTCATGCTTTGCTAAAGAAAAAAAATAACAATCTCAAAGTCTTTTTTTTCTTTTTTAGTTTCTGGTCATTTAAGAAAAGAAAAAAAAACGGTTGTTTTTGCAAAAACAAAACACAAAATTGGTCATTTTTACAAAAAAATATAAATCTGGTAATTTTTTAAATCTTTTCTTTTTAAAAAAAAGAATATGTATAATTTTTTTTCCCTCTTAAATAAATAAATGAAATGAGTTATTGAAACAAAAATGCAAAATCAACTACTTTTGGTTAGTAGTTTAACTATTAGATAAAAATAGCTATAATTGCAATTTTCTTTCAAAAGAGAATAATGTGCCCATTTTGTGCAAAACTGAAAATTTCACTAAAATGGTCATTTATGAAATTATATCAATATAAAAAACAATTAGTATATCACTACTTATATTAAAAGGCGCTTAGTCATTATTCTATTTAAAAAAATATATACTTTTTTTTTCTTTTGTTGTTATTGTCAAGTAGTGATACTTAATATATATATTTGTTTTTTTTTAAAACGTTAATTAGCAATTTGTAAAAAAAAATAAAAAATCATTTTCATGTCTATATGTTGCAACAAGTTCATTTATTCATTAATTTTTTTTCATTATTAAATAAAATTTGAGTCATTAACTATCAGTCTTTTTTTTTTAAAAAAAATTCAAATACCACAATGTGTTCGGTTACGATCCTTGGTGTGTATTTTTTCTAAAAAAGAGGCCTTGTGTGCGGTTACGCTCCTAGGCCAATCATTTTTTAAAAAAAAATTAGTAACTAACACGAATTTACATTTTTATCCAAAAAATTATTTTTAGCCAAACATGAGTTAATAAAACGATCGTGCTAGAACCACGAGACTCAGGAGATGCCTCACACCTTCCCCCAGTCAATAGAATTTCTTACCCTATCTTAGTTTCGTAGACTAAAAAATAAAGAGTTATATCCTTTTAAATTAGGTATTACCAGGTAACTTGGAACACCTAAAAATCTCAATTTCAATTGGCGACTCTAAAAATAAATTATATTTCTTTTACTTTATTTTTGGCAAAAGTACTCATTAAACCCTTGAACTTGAAGCTTTTTATTCGGTGTACACCTAAACTAAATTTTGTTTTAATTACCCCCCGAACTTGTTTATTCCTCCGTCGCGTACACCTTTATTGTCCACCTTCTCCTATTGTGACTACACGAGCGCGACAACTGGCAAAAGTGGTGACGTGGATTTCCACTTGGATAAATAATAGCCACCTAGATAAATTAATATGGCAAAAATAAATATCAAACCTTCTCACCTTCTCACCTAGGCTTCTCACCTAAACTTTCGGACTAAACTTCTCACTAAAACTTTCAAACTAAACCTGAAAATCTTCAAGAAATTCATATTTAGTACCGGAGAACTCAGATTAAATGCCAGCACAAGACTTTTATTCTTAGGAATAATATTTATTCATTGGATAGTTCTTCTTAAATTTATTCATTGTTTAAAAGTTATTTTTGGATTTGGATTTTTCTAGACGTGAAGTTGGTCGATTAAATTTCAAATTTGTTTGAAATTCTTACCAAGTAATTGTTAATCTTTGTTTCCTTTATTTTTCATTTACATTTTGCCCTATTTTTCGTTTAAAATATGCCAAATATTAAAGAAAAATGAAGATTTTATGTTTTTTTTACCGTTGTAGCGTTATGATGTGGAAATCACTTCCTCACGTGCCTAGTAGAGTGTGTTATCAATTTCTACGCCAGGTGGACAATAAAGGTGTACGCGACGGAGGAATAAACAAGTTCGGGGGGGGGGGGGTCAAAATTTAGTTTAGGTGTACACCGTATAAAAAGCTTCAAGTTCAGGGGGTAATGAATACTTTTGCCTTTATTTTTTTTAAAAATCCGTCACATCCTTAACAATTGTTAAAAAATGAAGTGGTGTGACAGATTAGGCAACTCCGTTGGGGATTTTATTTAGAATTCGAGCTTTGTACATTGACTATATCTGGCTATTTTGATAAATTTTGTGTTTGTTGGCTAATTCTGCATTTCAATGACTCATTGTTTTGATATTGTATGATTGTATATAAATTGTCTTCTCTTGCACATCTTCTAAGTCTCTGGAATTTTTTTATACATAGTGTGTGGATACGCTCCACATGACTTTTGTCTAGGGTGAGCCAGTGTGCAGTTACTCTCCTAGTTCAAGATTTGTCACACATGTTAGGAGGGGTTGGACCAATTAAACCGAAATAGCTCTGCTATCGATACGCTAACCCTCCCCGGCTCGAGTTGTCCACTTGAGAAAAATCAGTCTAGACACCTTCCATATAAAGTGCTAAACCTAGCAAAACTATCAATGATAGGTTACGTTTATTTGCATTATGTGCATTTGACCTAGCAAATCTAAGATAGGTACCCACTCTAGATCAACATGTTCATTTTATGTGCTACGTGAAAATAATTTGTTCAAAAGGCCTTTACATTATTGACCAGCTTTAAAATAGTTTTGTCAATTTTATTTTATTTATTTAAAAAAAGAAAAGAAAAAAAGAGGTTGAAATAAAAAGGGTGGTCTTTCAAGTGTAAGTCATATTTTATGAACTACGCACACCCGATTTTCACTAAAATGAGATACATAGGCATCCCTTATCGGGTTCGGTGTTTGTAAAAAGGGGTATTTTGTCTTCTTTTAAAAAAAAATCTTTTTTTTTACTTTTCTTTCTTCCCTCAATTAGAGTTTGTCATAAAACTTTAATTAGATTCTATTCAAAGGTACAAATAGCACCTCCGACCAAAGGACAGGGTTCCAAAAGGCCTAGAAGTGAAGGGATTCCAGAATTCATGATCGTTCACACAATACCCAAGGATCTATAACGATGGTGGACATACATGGGAGTTATGAGCAAAGGAGAGTAAAAGAACATTTTGGACATCTAGTGCATCTGATGGAGATTGACCCAAGAAGGGATGTGATCGTGGCACTGATTCCTTTTTGGGATCCAAAAAATAACGTGTTTCGATTTTTTAACTTTGAAATGACACCAACTATGAAAAAAATCACCAGCTTCATAGGGAAAGGGTCCAGTGTTCGGGGTGCTGATCTCCGCAATAAAAAACCTATAATTCCAAAGAACATTGATACCAAAAAGTTCCTGGACCTTCTCAAGATCAACTAAATAGAGAAGGAGAGTTTGAAAAATGGGTGGGTCTCACTAGACTTTCTATACATGAGGTACGACCAAAAGGATGGATTTAAAAACTACCAGAACCAACTTAGCAATCAAGGAGGTGTAGAAGCTTGGAAAAAGAATGGATGTTTTGCCTTCATGGTCACATTTTTGGGGATAATTGTTTTCCCCAAACGGGACAAGCATATCGATATTCTTTTGGCTGGGGTGGTAAAGGCGCTGACCACATGCAAAGTCCTACTATTATTCCTATGATGCTAACAGATATGTTCTGTGCATTGACTAAATGCATAAATGGGGAAATGTACTTTGGAGGCTGCAACATCTTGCTACAAATATGGTTTTTGGAACATCTTTATCACCATGGTCTTGTGCCTAGGTTCACTCCAAACTAATGTAATTATGTTTCCTCCCATAAGGAAAGGGAAGCAAAAATCAATTTTCCAAAAGGAATTTTAGCGTGTGAAGAGAAACTCTCGGTGATCATATTTGATGAAATAGTATGAAATTATTACTAGTTCCTAGCTAAAAATGTTTGCATGACTACTGGTATCTCGTTTCTTGTGTTGATTGGGCTTAAAAGTGTTCAACCCTATGACCCACTTTGGGTTTTTCGTTAGCTGATTAGAGTTTAAAAAGTTCCACCAAATGATGATATGAGTAGATTTATATCTGAAACCCCACCAGGTTTTTCCTTTAATAGTGAAGATATTCTGAAAATTTGGTTTAGGAGTATAATTTCTGAGCTAAGTGAAATGGTTGTGGAGCAAGATAAAGGAAAAAGTGGTGCTTGTGTACCTATCGGGGTTTCATGATCCAGTAACATTTGGTAACACTCCTGAAGGATCCAGCAGAAAAAGAAAAGACCAACACATCATAAGACAATTGAAAAAAGAGTTGGAGAAGGCCAAAGCAACCATTGCCCGACAAGAAGTTCAAGTCCAAAAAGGAAGAAATCACCAATTGGAGTTACAAGATGGGGAGGGGAAATTGAAGCATACAGATGGGAAATTAGCTCGGTTAGAGGAAGAGCTGGAAAGTAGAATTCACTTTCCCCGACAGATAAAAAAGGAGCATAACTTTGAGATTTCTCAATTGAAGAGGGATTTAGTGGCATCTGAAGAGGTCGTACACTACTAAAAGGGCGAACTTAAGTGGCAGAAGAAGAAAGAAAGATCATGTTTGATGCATTTACATGATTAGCTTAACGCACAGTTAGAAGAACATAAAAGGAAAATCAGTCATTGTGTCGATATCGAAGTGGGGGAAAGACAAATTATCATTGAGATAGCGACACTTTGCCATCAACTTAAAGCATCAGAGAAGTGAGAGGCCCTCTTAAGCAACAATCTTGGTGATCATCAGGTTTGGTTGAATAACTGCCACAAAAATATGGGAAGGGTTAGGCGTCAAGTTCATCAACTGGCGGAACAAACCTCCTATGTTATTAAAAATCATCGTCATATGAATGACCCAGAAGTGGCTAAGCAAGAACGAGCGATTGTTCCCCATCTGCCAAAGGTGTTGTTGAATCTGTATGAGACTTTGCGAGGACAACAAAAGCCCCAGGAATATGATAAGGATTGAAGAAGACTTCAGTTGTTTTTGTTTATTTGTTTCATCTTGTTTTGTTTAAGACTCAATGTTTTAGTTTAAAGTTTGGTGTTCAAAGAGATCGTGTTAATCATAACTATGTTTAAACCTCTTGGTTTTGTCGTTTTGTTTAAAGTATTTGGAAATGAATAAAAAGGTTTTCATTTGCTTTTCTAAATCAATATTGTTGAGTTGTCTAAAATTCTGAACTACCTAATGATCTGATTCATGCGGTGACATGATATGTAGGCAACCCCCAAAGGGTTCAATCAAAACTTTTTTTTAAAAAAAAGGGAAGACAATGAACAAAGCTAAGTTGGGATGAGACAAAGACCTTCTGAATTCATGTTATTAGGTGATTAACAAATGTGTAATGTGTAAAATTTTCTAACCCCTAACAAGTTTGTTCATTTTTCTTTAGTTTTGTAAGCTTTCGGTGGTTGGTTTGTGGTAAACTGGCAGAACACCCGTACTTTACCAGGTCTAAGGTAAGAGCGTCAATGACAACCAATATTGAAATTGTGGTGAAGCCGGTGGATACTCCAGTCGATTCAACGACAAGAGAGTTAAACACTGTTGAAGAAAATTGGATATTAAGACATGTTATGACACAGTTGTGGCAAGCCTGGGCCAATGGACAAGAACCACTAACGTTTATTCCTGGTTTTCTGAGATCACTAGTATTCGATCTTCATCTTCTCAGGACCCGATATCAGATCTTTTATTCCCTCCAAGATATGGTCCATTTGATAATTATGGGGCCGGACCTTCAACAACACATGCTCATGGCATGCCATTCAAGAATAATCCCACGGTCACGACAGCTGCACCGGTCTATACTCTCTCACAATCAACTGTGACGCATAGAGCAGCTCAAGATGGATAGTTTACCGCCCATCCAGAGCAGTACTATACTCCTGGATAGTATTCGGGGGCCCTAAGTCTATACA
Organism: Solanum commersonii; assembly: GCA_029007595.1. Taxonomy (NCBI): domain Eukaryota; kingdom Viridiplantae; phylum Streptophyta; class Magnoliopsida; order Solanales; family Solanaceae; genus Solanum; species Solanum commersonii. The sequence goes on from JAJTWQ010000011.1 coordinate 621,592, forward strand.
ATTAGGCTCCCTTATTGATGTTGAGAGACCCACTCAAGGCTCAAAGCAAGAGGAAATGTTGAAAAAAAATGAAAAGCATTGAGCAACACATAAAAAGTATGCAAGGGCTAGGAGAGCACAAAAGTGATACGTTCAACGACTTGTGTATGTTCCAAAATGTCCATATGCCACCTGGATTCAAAACCCGTAAGTTTGATAAGTATGACGGGCATGGTGATCACATAGCTCACCTCAAGAGATACTGCAATCAACTTATGGGTGTAGGGGGCAAAGAGGAACTGCTCATGGTTTATTTTAGTAAGAGCCTGTCTGGTGTTGCCTCAGAATGGTTTATAGACCAAGAGATCTCCCACTGGCACATCTGAATTATATGGCTCAAGATTTTGTTAGATAATTTCAGTACAGTGTCGACATTATGTCAGATCGCAATACACTCTCTAATATGAGAAAGAAACCAAATGAAAGCTTCAGAGAATATGCTATCAAATGGAGGGAACAAGCAGCCCGGGTCAAACAACCATTAGATGAACAAGAATTGGTTGACATCTTATAAAGGCTCAAGATCCTGATTACTTCCACCACCTGACAGCCGCAATGGGAAGACCCTTTCACACAACAACCAAAATTAGAGAAATAGTTGAAAGTGGTCTCAAAACAGGAAGGATCATGATCCAGGCAACAATCAAAGCAACCACACAGGCCATTCAGGGTGGTTTAGGCAGTTATGGAAATCGTCAAAGGAAAGAGGAAGTTTCTTCGCATGCGTCAGGGTCAAGGGGTGCTCAAAGGAATTCTAATTGTCCTTAACGACCAATTCAGGGACAATCTAGCTATCCTCAGCATTGCTACCCTTATGTCCCTCAATATCTAGTATCTCCATCTCCATACACGGTCTTCAATGCTCAGTCATATGTGAATTCTCCCAATCGCCCACATTTTAGGCCCCAACTCAAGGAAACCTTCATCCACAATGACCACCCTATCAGGTCCCTTACAACCCTCCTCTACGCAAAATTATGCTCAAGAGTAGGGACAGAAAAGGAAATTCACTCCATTAGGAGAGTCATACTCCAGCTTGTTTCAAAAGTTAAGAAAGATATGAGTGATTGAGTTTATTCCACCACATCGTCTGAATCCAACTGATCCAGGTTTCCAGGCCAATGAAAGATGTGAGTATCATTCAGGGCTCTGGGACACAACACTGATAATTGTTAGACCTTGAAGGGAGCGATAGAGAAGCTAATCGATCATGGAGTAGTCATTATGACATATGATCAAAACACTCTCAATGTAACTAATAACCCACTTCCAGCTTAAAACAATTTAGTGGGTATAATCTGCGATGATCAGGAGTATAAACTTCTTGGTAAAATGGGAAAGTTGTTTAGGAAGATCAGAGAGGAAGACATGTCGTTAAAAAGCTCAGAACCAGTCCCATCTTTGAGTGTGAAAGGTGTTAATCTTGATACCAAAGTTTTTTGTGTCCCTGGGGCTTTGAAGGGGATTGGAGGTCGAGCGGGTATGTCGAAGTTGTATGTATCAAAAGGTTTTTCATTAACACAACAGGACCAAAGTTGCTTGGCCAAGTTGAAAGAACCTATCTTTGTTAAGCCCGTCCAGCAGCTTTCGGTACCTGATTCAAAGGTTGTTCCTTAGAACTATAACAAAATTGTTGTGGTTTACCGAGGAAAGGGCATTGTTGAAGAGGTTGATGAAGCAGGAGGGCTGGCACGCTCCAGAAGATGTTATTCTCCATAAGAATTGAGAAAAAGGAAGATGGCTCAAAATATCCAAGTACCACTAAAGAAAGCAGTTACAGAGGAAGAAGAAGAAGAGTTTCTAAAAAAGATTAAGGGTCTAGATTACTCTGTTATGGAACAATTGAACAAAACCCCTGCACATATTTCACTATTGTCTCTACTCTTGCACTCAGAAGAATATCATCGTGTGTTGACTAAGATTTTGACTGAAGCACATGTATCAAAGGAGACCACAGTAAATCAGTTAGAGAAAATGGCCAAGTGCATCTTTGAGTCGAACACCATCATTTTCACTAATGATGAGTTGCCCACGGAGGGAGCTGGACATAACAGAGCTTTGCTTCTTACAGTGAAATGTGAAAGGTACTATGTAAAGAGGGTCATGATAGATGGGGGATCAGGGGTAGACATATGTCCTCTCTCTAGGCTGCAAATCTTGAAAATTAATCCTGACATAATTCGCCCCAATAATGTATTTGTTAGAGCTTATGACGGCTCAAGGAGCGATACCATTGCTGTAATTAAGTTAAACATGACAATTGGACCGGTGAACTTTATGATTGTGTTTCAAGTAATAGACATGGACACATCTTATAATTTTCTATTGGGAAGGCCATGGATCCACATGGCTCGGGCAGTCCCATCAACTCTACATCAAGTTGTTAAGTTTGAATACGTCCATCAGGAAATCATTATAAATAGGGAGGATGATTTACCTATTTACAGAGATCCATCCATTCCATACATTAAGGTAAAAGAAGGATGTTATTCCATTGTTAAGGCAAAAGATGGATGTTATTTCATTGTTTACCAGTCTTTTGAGGTCATATCAGTCAATCGCTTTAAAGAAGGAGACGCTATCATCCAACCACGTCTTTCTTCTTTCTCTTCAATGGTAGCAACGACAATGCTCAAATATGACTATCAACCTAGTAGGTTTGGACTATGTTCACAAGGAATCGTGGATCCCATTACTCTTTTAGAAAACCAATGCACCTCTGGCCTTAGATACAAACAAAGTAAGATAAATGGAGATAATGCTAAGAACCATAAAAGGACTGATTGGGCGTTGCCACAACCGATTCCCCATATTTCTCATTCCTTTATCAAGCCTTAGGGTCCATAAATGAAAGCTTCTTTTACTCATGAAGACATTGAAGAAGTTATTAAGGATTTCAGTCAGTTGTTTTATGAAGTATCTTAATAGAGGTCCATGTAAATTTTTGGCAAAAATGACGTGGAAATTCTAGGTCACCAATAAATTTCGTGGACTATATAGCATACGAAAATTGGCAAAATGGGGGTTTACTTGCTCTGGGGATCGTTTGACCTTGAAAATGGATCGTTTGGCCGTGGTGACCAACTCGCTCCATAGCTAAGGTCTTAATAGACATTGGAATTCCGGGTGGTCTAAGTTGGTAAAGGTACAAGTCATGTTGATGTGCAACTCGTGGGCTCGGGTGTTGAGCTAAACAATTGGGCAGCCACCTCTTTCCCCATAAGGAAGGAGTCTTGGTAGTTTGTTTTGCTACTCTTTTGTAATTTGTTGTTGTTTGGGTTGTGATTCGAATATTTTAAAATATTTTGTATTAGTGTCAACCCCTCTATCCTTTTTTCGATTTCAATGAAATGAAATTCCAATTTCATAGAAAATCTGTCTTTTCCCTCTCCTAATTCTTATTCTCCATTTTTCAATTCTATATACGCTGGCTTTGATAATATGACATGCATACGGAATTCACTCCCAAATATCAAAGAGTTGTTTATTCTTGAATTATCGAGTCAAAAGGTTGAATATGATTAAAAAGAGGCTTTTAGGGAAATTAATAGGGAGTTGGAACAGTTTGAGCACAAACCTAAGCCTAATCTTAGTGAAACTGAGGCAGTCAATTTGGGAAGTATGAGGAAATCAAAGAAATAAAAATAAGTCTTCATGTTAAGAAGGAAATTAGGGATGCCATAATACAACTTTTGTTTTAATACAAAGATGTGTTTGCTTGGTCTTATAATGACATGTCAGGTTTGAGTGTTGATTTACTGGTCCATAAGTTGCCCACTCATCCTGATTTCCCACCCATCCAATAGAAAAGAAGAAAATTCAAACCGGACGTGAGTGAAAAAATCAAGGAAGAAATCATGAAACAACTAAATGCAAATGTGATCCAAGCCATTCGTTACACTACTTGGCTGGCAAATGTTGTTCCTGTGCCGCAAAAGGATGGAAAAACAAGAGTTTGTATTGACTATCGGGATTTGAACTAAGCTTTCCCTTGCCCAATATCCATATTCTAGTTGATAATTGTGCCAAACACGAAGTTCAATCTTTTGTGGACTGTTATGCGGGGTATCATCAAATCTTGACGGACGAAGAGGACGCTGAGAAAATTGCTTTCACAACTCCATGGGGACCTATTGCTACAGGGTCATGCCATTTGGTCTTAAAAATGTTGGGGTAACTTATATAAGGGCTATGACCACAATGCTTTATGATATTATGCACAAATAAATTGAAGTATACGTCGATGACGTAATCATCAAGTCTAAAACACAAGCTCACCATGTGCAAGATCTGAGAAAATTCTTTGAAAGAGTGCGAAGATATAATCTCAAGCTTAATCCAACAAAATGTGCATTTAGAGTTTCATCTAGAAAACTTCTGGGTTTTATTGTCAGTAGAGGGGGAATCGAATTGGATCCTTCCAAAATAAAAGTCATTCGAGATATGTCACCCCCGAAAAATAAGACCGAAGTCATGAGTTTACTTGGGAGGTTGAACTACATCAGCATGTTTATTGCTCAACTCACAACCACTTGTGAGCCCATTTTCAGACTTTTGAAAAAGGATGTTGTTGTCATATGGATGGAGGATTGTCAACAAGCTTTTGAAAAAATTAAGTAGTATTTGTCCAACCCTTCCGTATTGGTCCTGCCTGAACCTGATAGGCCTCTTTTTTTTATATCTTTCAGTGACATATAATATCTTTGGTTGTGTTCTTGGTCAACACGATTCCACGGGCAGAAAAGAGCAAGTTATTTACTACTTGAGCAAGAAATTCACTAGTTATGAGGTCAAGTGCACACTCTTGGATAGGACACATTCCGCCCTAACTTGGATGGCTCAAAAGTTAAGGCATTACCTTTTGTCCTACACAACATACATCATATCTAGGATGAATCTTTTGAAGTACATCTTTCAGAAGCCAATGCCAACTGGCAAACTTACAAAATGCCAAATCTTGCCCACTGTTTGACATTATATATGTCACTCGAACTACAATGAAAGCTCAAGCTTTGGCAGACCACTTGATAGAAAATCCAATCGATGGCGACTGTGAACTATTGGATACATATTTTCCAGTTGAAGAGATTAACTCAGTTTAAGAAGTAGATCCAGATGAAAATCAGGTCTGGCAATTATACTTTGATGGAGAAATCAACGCAAACGACACATGGATTGGGGCAATTCTCATATCACCCACAGGGCAACATTACCCAGCAGTAACTCACATTTGTTTCTTCTGTACAAATAACACAACAGAGTATGAATCTTGCATCATGGGTCTAAATATGTCAATAGATTTAGGTGTGCGAGAATTGATTGTGTTGGGAGATTCTGATTTGCCTATTCAGCAAGCTCAAGGCGAATGGAAAACTCGAGACCTCAAGTTTCTTCCATACAGACAATATGTGGAAGATCTTAGCAAAAGGTTCAGGTCTATCGAGTTTGAATACATCCCCAGATTTCATAATGAATTGGTAGATGCCTTGGCTACTTTGGCCGTAATGCTTCCATATCCTGGAAACACTTACATCACTCCCTTGGAGATTCAAGTTCGGAACCAATATGGCTATTGTAACATAGTATAAGTAGAACTAGATAGTGAGCCATGGTACCTAGATATCAAGATATTTTTTGAAGACAGCGAGATGTCCCGAGCATGCTAATAAAAGCCAAAAAAAAACTATTAGACGTATTTTGAGCGGGAAATTTTATACAAATGAACCCTGGATCTAAACTTGTTAAAATGCGTGGATGCTGAAGAAGCCGCGAAGATCATGAATGAAGTTCATGAATGAAGTTCATGTTGGGGTATGTGGACCACACGTGAATGGATATGTCATTGCAAAAAAAAATACTTAGAGTAGGATATTACTGGCTTACCATGAAATGGGATTGCTTTCGCTTTGTGAAAAAATGTCATCAATGCCAAATTCATGGTGATCTAATTCTTCCACCTCTTTCAGAGTTGCACCCCATTGTCGCTCCTTGGCCCTTTATTGCATGGGGAATGGATATCATCGGACCAATTGAGCCAAAAGCTTCTAATGGACATCGATTCATTTTGGTCGCAATTGATTACTTTACCAAATGGGTGGAGGCAATCACTTTCAAGGCAGTCACTAAGAAGGCGGTCATGGATTTTGTCCATTCAAACATCATTTGTCGATTTGGTATCCAAACAACTATCATCACAGATAATGTTACAAACCTTAATAGCAATTTGATGAATGAGGTATGTGATCAGTTCAAAATTATGCATCACAATTCTACTCCATATCGACCAAAAGCCAACAGAGTTGTGGAGGCTGCCAACAAGAATATCAAAAAGATTCTCAGGATGATGGTTCAAGGCACCAAACAATGGCATGAAAAGCTGCCTTTTGTACTTTTGGGATATCGCACAACAGTGCGCACCTTGATTGGTGCAACTTCTTATTTGCTGGTGTATGGGATTGAGGTTATGATACCAGCGGAAGTTAAATTCCATCTCTTCAAATTATTGTTGAGGCTGGAATTGAGGATACTGAATGGGTCAAAACCCGACTAGAGCAGCCTCACATTAATAGATGAGAAACGATTGACGACCATCTATTTTGGTCAGTTTATCAGCAAAGGATGGCTCGTGCATACAACAAAAAGGTGCACCCAAGACACTTTGAAGTAGGTCAATTGGTCTTAAAGCGCAGTCTCCCGCACCAAGAAGAAGCCAAGGGAAAGTTTTCCCCAAATTGGCAAGGTCCATATCTTATCAAGGAAGTGTTGTCCAAAGGAGCCTTGCACCTTACTGATGTGGAGGGAAAAATCACAAGCATAATTGTTAATGCGGACGCAATCAAAAGATACTACATCTAATGTGTTCTAAGATACTGTGAAAAGTTTATGGTTGGGAGAACAAATGCACTTCTTTTTAAAAAAACAAAAAAAAAAACTAAAAATCCTCTATTTGAAATTTTGAACTACGTTTGACCTGATTCCGAAAGAATACGTAGGCAACCCTTGGGGTTCGGTCATACAAAAAAAAATCAATATTCCAGTATTTATAGTGTCAAATTGTAATTCAATTTATGATTGAATTCTAGCAGCTGACATTTTGACCAACTCTAAGAATGATAGATTTAATGTGTTTTGCACGGACAATTGATCATCAGAGACGACATTGTTGAGTAAAAAAAAGAGTCTCATTGGTGAAAACCTTTATAGGCACCATAAGACGATAAGAGAGAAGATTTTATCGATGAAAACCCTTGCGTGCACCTTAAGATAAAAGGAGAGAACATTATGAAAATAACTAATTGTAAGAAATCTGCAAAGATCACCATCTCTCGACACCTCTACATGAAGGATACATAGATCAGTTTTAAATTGATAATGATTCAAATTTTGAGAACTAGACAACTCAAACGGATCAGGGGTCAAGTCCAAAGTGCATGTCATGGTTCATACAAAGTCGACATATGCCTCCAAATAAGTTTTCTTTCGTTAAGTATAAGTCTTTCTTGATTCAAGTTCTTTTCGATATAATCTCTTGACAAAATAAGGTAAAAGATTGCAAAGCTTACTTCATTTTTTCCAAATTAAAGCTGAGTATCTAAATTGGCATGCCATCAAGCAAGGACTAAAAACGTCTCAAATCTTCACTAAAAACTCATGACGGAACATGATATAATCTTTTAAGTCATGAAAAAATTTAAAAGAAAAATTTGTTCTTTGGGAAATCAGTCGCACCATGATATTTGGTAGTACCAAGAAGATCAAGGTCCCTGGATCGATAAAGAGGAAGCTTCAAGAGGTTGTTCAGTGAAGGATTTGGAGTAGAGTTTGAGAAATCGATCGAAAGTATGGTCAAGTCATCAGAACATCAAGGCCACAAACCAACCACCACTTTAAACTAACGATTTTCTCTTTCTTTTGCTTAGCACAGGAACAAAAGAAAAGCAAGACTACAAGTAAAAAATGAAGCATCACAAAAAAAAGTTCTCCAAAATCTTCACATATTTGTTGTTTCATCTCATGCTATTAGCATTCTTAGCTTTCAATTTGAGAGCTTCGTACAATATGCACCAGTCTTTTATTCAGGTGCGATATGCATCAGCTTGAATTTCATGCAATATGCACCCATCCTTTATTCACGTGCAATACGCACCAGTCTGAATTTCATGCAACATGCACTGATCCTTTATTCATGTATAAAACGCATCAATCTTTCTTTCATGTGCAAGACACACCAATCTAAATCCCATGCAATACACATCGATATTTCATTCATGTGCAATACACACTAATCTTTCTTCCATGCGCAATGCACATCAATCATACCTTCCTGGGCAATACGCTCCCAACATTCAGGTGCAATACACACCATGTTCATATTTTGGGTAATACACCCAATCTTATTTCAACTCATTGAGACAATATGTCCCTTTTGAATCACTCAAGGAAATATGCCTCATTTCTCCTTTCTTTCTAGGATTATACGTCTTAGTCCAAGATTTTCATCTCTTTCTTTTCCTGAAAGAAATACATCCTATTCAAGTTCTTCATTTTGTGATCTTGAGTTTTGAGTATCAATTGCCAACTCAAGTCAAAACATGCACCTGAGAATGATCCACAAGCCGCCAAGAGAGCATCAAGATCAATCTCAGAGATAACGCATAGAGCAAGTCGAATATCAAGACAAGATCCTAAGAAAACACATCAAGTATGGATCTTGTAACTCCTATATTGTAGAGAAACAAAGTTCTCTAACTTTTTTTTTTATGTAACTATAGACAGTAGATGATGACAAGCAATAAAAAACAATCTTTTGACCACAATGTCCGATAGTTTCGGCTATCAAATTTTCTCGAACTACACTGACCTGATTTCCTTTTAATCAAGGATATGTAGGCAACCTCTGAAGCAAGGTTCGGTCATCTTTCTCAAAATAACTTCAACGGAGTTTGAAACAGTAAAAAATTAGCCACTTCGCTCACTTTCTTTGCTTGAAAACCCTTCATATTTCCAAGCAAAGAGGGGCATGCTGTGAACACCTAATTTTTGACATGTTTAATTTACTCCTACAATATAGTAAAGTCTTTTCTTACATATATATTTTTTTTTATTTTGGTCTTTGTTTCTTCTTTTTTTTTGCTCAAATGACCCAATTTTGATTGAATCAGGCTGATTTAGACTCAATTCTGATAGCTCAATCCATTTTAGACTCGGTCCAATAACAATGGTCAAGATTGAATGTCAATCATTCAAAACATTTTGATCCAATGGCTCTTATGAGACCATACCAAAAAAATACAAAACTCCAAAAATCAGAATTTTGGTTTTATTTTGATTTTATTTTCTTCTCCCCTTGCTTCCACCTACCACCATCGGCCGGCCACTGCCGCCTCCGCCCCTTGGCTAGAAAAATCTCCAAAATTTTTACCATTTCTTCCTTTCACCCTCCTCTACACAAATCCGCAAACCATTCATCCTTATCCATAGCCAAACTCCGTAGATCTAAGAAAAATCAAACACAAATCTTCACCCTTTTTTTTTGGATTTATGAAGTTTCGGTCATCCCCATTCTATACCATTTACATAAATGTGTAGAGCTCTTTAAGGGCTATCTTTTGATATAAATTTTATGTCAAAATTCCGTCAAAAAAATTTCCGGCGAAGTTTTCGAGCGTTCCCATTCATTCGAAATTTTATGTCAATCTTTTCCCCCTCTCCTCCTCTATCCAAATCCGTCACTATCACATTCTTTTTTAACCATATAAGTCATTTTGGTGCCGAATTTTGTATTATTTTGTTAGTGTTCTTTTAACTTTTATCATGTTAAAGTTTTTGCTTGAATTTTATTTTTTATTTTTTGTTTTTATTTTCTGCCTTATTTGTTGTGTTTGATCTTTAAGATAAGTTAGAAGTTTGAATTTTGTGTTAGTAGACTGATTCTCCTTTTGAATTTTGGGTCTTGGTCAAATTGGTCTACATTTTGGGCATATTTTAAATTTTCAGATGACCCATTTAGCTATTATTCAATTAATGAATAAAAGAAATGGGTCATCTAAAAAGGGAGTGCAGTCTTTTTAATTAAACTTATCTTGGAAAAAAAATAATTCTATTGGTCATCTTGGGTGGCACATTGGCAAGGCAGAGAGTCCAATGCATGCATTGACACTTAAGTTTTCAAGAAGAGTAGGTGTTAATATTCACCATCTATTTAAACCCATTCTTCTTTCATTTCAAAAAGAACAAAAAATAAATAAATAAGAGATAAGGAAAAATTAGAAGAAGAAAAATCATAAGAATAGAGAGTAGAAAGTCTTCTTCTAAAAAAGAAAAAAAAATATTTCATCATTGTGTGAGTTCGTGGTTCAACTAATTTGCTTCCACTATTTTCTTGTCATCACCTTTAGGTATTTCTTTTTACATTTCACAATGTAATCTTAAATTAATGTTTCATGTTCTTTTTATATTTTGATTAAGTTGTTTATATTAAGTTTATTTTGATTTAGTTAAGTCTATTGTGAATTTTATATGATTATGTTTTATTATTATGTACATATATGTTTATTACTAATGTGGTGTTTCATTTAATTTTACTTTATCGTAGGATTGATAAGTAAGCTCACGTTTTGCTAAAGAAAAAAAATAACAATCTCAAAGTCTTCTTTTTTTTATTTTTAGTTTCTGGTCATTTTAAGAAAAGAAAAAAAGAGGTTGTTTTTGCAAAAACAAAATACAAAATTGGTCATTTTTGCAAAAAAATATAAATCTGGTAATTTTTTAAATCCTTTTTTTAAAAAAGAATATATAGAAAAAAAAAATTCTCTCTTAAATAAATATATGAAATGAGTTATTGAGACTAAAATGCAAAATAGTAATTTAACTATTAAATAAAAATGACTATAATTGCATTTTTCTTTCAAAAGAGAACAATGTGCCCATTTTGTGCAAAACTGAAAATTTCACTAAAATGGTCATTTCTGAAATTGTATCAATATGAAAAAAAAATATACTTTTTTTTCTTTTGTTGTTATTGTCAAATAGCGATACTTAATATATATATATATTTGTTTTTAAAAAAAAATGTTAATTAGCAATTTGCAAAAAACAAAAAAAAAAGATCATTTTCATCTCTATATGTTGCAACAAGTTCATTTATTCATTAACTAGTGAAACTATCCGCGCTTCGCGCGGCTATATGAAATATTTATAAAATAATAATATGAAATATGAAATATTTAGGTTAGAATCAAATATATAGAAAATATTAATATTTCTCTTCATCTGCGATATCATAGGTTTTTTTATTTTTTTTTAAACATATAAAATATAATTTTTTTTGTATATGTATATAGTAGAGCAAAATATTCACCGTGGTGAAGTAAATAGAATAAGAGATAATATGTTGAAATAACAATATATTGTATTACGTTGAAAATATTTTATATGTTTTAATTTTTTCTATCTTTTGTAGGAGTACTAATTTTCTATTCAAACTCTGATTTCGTCAAAACAAAATTGATTTTTTTTATTATGTCCTTATTATTATATTTGCTTATTATAATTTTTTAAACATTAAATAAATATTTATAAGATTTATAAAAAATGAAACATACAAAAGTTATGAATAATATTTAATATTAAAAGTTACAAGTAAGATAAAGAGACATGAGTTATAAATAATTCAAATGTATAACTTTATTAGACATTAAATGTATTACTATTTATGCATTGATTTTATTTGTAAAATAAATAAATAAAAATAAGGGGTGAAAATACAAAAAATGAACAGAGAAAATATAATAATTGGTGACTACATCAAACTTATAAATACATTTCAAAGCAAAAAGAACGGTGACGAAAACAGATTGTTACATACGCAAAAAATGGCATCATGAAAATAATATTTTATTTTTCAATTACTTTTTTATAATTATAATAAAAATGAAACTCCTAATCATCATAATTTTTTTTGTTATTGTTAAAATGAGATAATTATATTAATTTTGCTTCATAACAAAGAAAAAGTAGAATAATAAAGGATCAAATGATTAGCATTGACAATATAATACATTTAGCTAAATTATTTATACAAATCAAAATTTTAAAAATTCTTGTAAAGTAACTAAGTTGCTAATACAATTCAAAGTGAAAAAATAATCTCTAATTATGCTTCATTTCTTTTTCCTTCTACCGTCTTCCTTTGCAAGTAGATCCGCCATCATGTTTTGATCCATATGTCAAACTCTTCATTATTATGCAACCAACTGAATAAAAAAAAAATATCATATACCAATTAAAAATAATTATGTCAAAAGAAAGAACGAAATTTAAACTATATGTAATATCTTTGTAAATTATCTTTTCAATAGTGCTAACAATACTAAATAATATTATTTCTTGAAATTTAACAAATATTATAATCAAACTATATTATATCCAGAAAACTAACTATTAGAAAGAGCAATTGCAAACAGACAACACATTGTTAAGAATTACATAGATTTTTTTAAATCATACTTGCTTGATGAATGATAATACAAACATAAAAAAATATTAAGAAATCATGTCTAAGTGCATAAAAATAAAAAGAAACTTGCTTGATGAATGATAATACAAACATAAAAAAATATTAAGAAATCATGTCTAAGTACATAAAAATAAAAAGAAAGACTTGAGAATGAAATATATCTTACCTTCATATACTTTTTTTTGTTACATGTTAGTTAATTCACAAACAACTATGATGAAGAAGAGAAATTATAACTTTGTATGTGAATCTTCATGAAAATAAATATGACTGATATATTTATTAACTTCATGTACTTTTTTTTTGTTACATGTTAGTTTCATTCACAAACCAACTACAAATTTATATAGATAAAAATAGAGGAAATAAAAAATAAAAATTTGCAATGAAATATTTCTTACCTTTATGTACTTCTTTTTTGTTACAAACCAAACCAATATTATGAAAAGAGAAAGGATAATTGTGAATGTGAATCTTTATCAAACTAAGATGAATTTATAGGCAAAATAAATGAATACCATAAGACATCATAAACTTACAAATTTAAGTTTGAAGGTTATGGACATAAAAATTATGAGAGTTATAAATATTATTAAAAGTAAAAATTAAAGAGGGGCAAGTCATGGATAATAACTCTTTGTGAATAAATTAAAAAATAAAGATAAAAATACTTAAAATGTAAAAACATTTCATGATTAGTTGTGAGATAAACAAATAGAAAAAAGAATATGGAGAGTTTTTTGTTGTAAATGTTCCTACATTAATAAAATATTTATTTGTAATAAATTAAGTAATATATTTTTACAAGACAATAATTAATTTGAATTAAAAAAATGTCAAAAATAAATAAATTATGTTTCTCCTTTTATTATAAGTGAGACAATAAAAAAAAAAAAGAATATGAAAATTTTTTGTTATAAATGTTCCTCCATTAATAAAATATTTATTTGTAATAAATTTAAGTAATTTATTTTTATAATATAATAATTTTTTATTTAAAAAAAGCCAAAAAAAGAAGAAAAAAACTAAATGCAAATGGAGGCCACAAAGAGGTGCCACATCACCTTGTCTATGGTCCTCCTTTTATATATATATATATATATATATATATATATATATATATATATATATATATATATATATATATATATATATAAATTTTGTTTTCATTATTAAATAAAATTTGAGTCATTAACTATCAGTCTTTTTTTAAAAAAAAAATTGTAAATACCACCATGTGTTCGATTACGATCCTTGGTGTGTATTTTTTCTAAAAAAGAGGTCTTATGTGCGGTTACACTCCTAGGCAAATCACTTTTTTTTTATAAAAAAAAATAGTAACTAACACGAATTTACATTTTTATCCAAAAAATTATTTTTAGCCAAACATGAGTTAATAAAGCGACTGTGCTAGAACCACGGGACTCGGGGGGTGCCTCACATCTTCCCCCGGTCAATAGAATTCCTTACTCTATCTTAGTTTCGTAGCCTAAAAAATAAAGAGTTATTTCCTTTTAAATTAGGAATTACCAGGTGACTTGGAACACGTAAAAAACTCAATTCCAAGTGGCGACTCTAAAAAAAATATATTTTTCTTTTACTTTATTTCTTTTAAAAACCCGTCACATCCTTAACAATTGTAAAAAAAATGAAGTGGTGTGACAATCATCATCATCATCAAAAGTATTAATATCATCATTAACATTATCATGTTCTACTTCTTCTTCTAATTCTTCATCAAAATTATCAAACCTTGCTTGTAAAAATTCATGATAATGATCTAATTCAATATTACTATCAATATTAAAAACAGTTTTATCGACATGCGTAAAATCTTTCGTATTTATTCTTAGTTGTGCTACTTGTCTAGTTTTAGATTTAGAAGAACTACCGATTTTTTTATTTTTTTCGGAATTTTCGATAAATACATTAGTGACCGCACCAATAAAAATTCTTTTACCTTTGCTAATATTTTTTTTACCGGAATCCATATTAAAATATGAAAAGTGAGTAAATTATATAAAATACGGAAATGAAATGCAAACAAATAAATAACTAAATAAGTAAAGACTACAAAGATGAAAGTTGGAACGAATGTACCAAACGTCTACTTAAAAAAGTAGACGTGTATGACCGAAGGCCAAAATTGATAGATGAAAGTTGAATCTTGAAGACCCTTCGGGGTGGCCCAGTGGTTTGGGCTTGGGACTTCCATGTTGGAGGTCTCAAGTTCAAAACCCCTTGCCAGCGAAAGCAAGGGGTTTGCCTTCTGGGTCGAGCTCGTCGCACTGGGCTTGCCTAGTGCGGGTTACCTCTCCTATGTGATTTGCGAGCTATTGCATAAGAGCGGGGATTTTACCCTATGCGCACCCAAAGGGTAGTGGCTGCGGGTTTCCCTTGTCATAAAAAAAAAGTTGAATCTTGAAATTTGAAGGTTGCTCCAAAGACTAAACTAGTAATCCACCAAATCTTTCAAACTAATATAATTTGTAATTTAATAGAGAATAGAAACTTGAGAGTTGAGAGAATAGAAGATGAAGAATATTTGTGAGTAAAAATAGACTTGTGAGTTGAGGCATAGATTCCCCCTTATACTTGTTCCAAAAAGTCAGTTACACGTTTAAACTATTATGATGACCTATTACAGGACAAGTTCAGGGGGGAATCTATGCCTTTCAGGACAAGTTTAGGGGGGAATCTATGCCTTTCAGGGACAAGTTCAGGGGGGAATCTATGCCTTTCAGGACAAGTTCAGGAGGGAATCTATGCTTTTTCCCTTAAAAAAATAGGATGAAAATGCAATTATTAAAACTTTTGGGTATTAAACAAAGTTTGGAGGTAGGGGGTGTTTTTTTTGGGGGGGGGGGGGGGGGGTTAAAGGCTGAAATAGCCGTTGGGTGGGGTCTAATACCCGTTACCCAATGGCTATATTTGCTTTAATTTAAAAAAAATTACAGTCGGACCGGAACCGGAACCAACACTAACCGGACCGAAACTAAACGGTAATACTTGGTTTCCGTCCTGTTACCCCTCCCGGTTCCCCTAAGAGCAGGACCAAAGCGGAGCCTGCCGGAACGGTACCAAACCAGTAGCGGATCGGGACGGAACGGTACCGAACTAGTAACGGATCTGGATGGAACGTTACCAGCACCTCCCGGTTCCGCTGCCAGACTTACAAGTAGGTGAGTTGGGTCGTACATGGGTGAATTGAAAACAAATCAACATAAAATGAGTAATAATTTGACCCATCAATATTTTGTATGAGTAAAGTAGGATGGATGATAAAATGAATTGGATAAAAGACGGATTGATCCATATTTAATTATATTTCTATAAAGGCATGGTACTTTACATTAATATTTAAAACTCGATATTCAAATAAAAATTCCAGTAATCTAATGATCATTTTTTTAAAACTACAGTATATACTACTAAGCTACATTATATTCGAAGTCAAAGTACATTAAGTAAGACAAAAAAAAGTTTCACAAGAAGAAAAAACCTTTCAAACTACAAGTAATATAATTAAACAAGACCATAGGCTTAGGGATGGTAATTAGGAAAGGGTAGGGTGAGACAATGAAATAGTAGCTTACAACCTTTAAGCTAATTTGGAGGAAATAAAACTATTTTATTTGTCTTAATTGTGGAACGTACTTCAGTTATAAAATATTAATGTCTTTCTTCAACATTTATGATATTTTGGAACACAAATAACAGTAATTATAATTATTTCTTATGCAAATTCAAAATTTACAGCTGAAAAATCATTGAATCATAGTATTATTTAATTAGGAACATAACCCCAACAAATACAACTTAAACATATAATATTTGAACTCAAACTGAAAAAAGTACTTCCTAAATTTTTGTTCATCGTCAAAAATGGTATTCGTTTATTTTCTTTTTATATGACATTATGTCTTTGTTAATCACTACAAAACAGAGTTAAGTTTGATGCTTTTACAAAAAAAAATCTGTAAAATTCGAAACACACAAAATTTCAACATGTGAAGGTGCAGCTAACTAAACGAAACAAGCTTCAAATTTACTTATATAGTTAGTCAATTATGAAGTAGGAATGAAAAATCAATTAACCCCTTTAAGACGGTAAAAACAATTGTTGAAAAGATTGAAATTTCATTTTACTATTTAATAATTTCATATCAGATTTTAAGTCAGATACATGCAAATCACACTAAATATACACTACATATATATATCTTGTGTGCTTTGCATGTATCTGAAACACTAGATACGTGTGCGAGATATCAAATTGGTGAGCGAGAAGAAATGGAGGCGATGTGAGATTTGTCCATGTATCCAGATATGTGCAAATCCACTCGAATACAATGTATCTAGAATAAATTTCACCGAGTTTTGATCTCATATTTCCCGAGATATCTGGATGTATTTGGATAGAGGAAATGATCAAAATGGTCCTTCATGTATAGGGGTTGGATTATGCTGATCCTTAATATATATCACTTGATAGAAATAGTCCTTAATGTATGTAAAATGGGTATCATTTTGGTCCTAACCCTAAATTTAACTTTTCTCTATCAAAAACTAACGTCAATTTGTCAAGCTCATCCCTGTCTTCTCCTTGATTGTTGCCTCCCTTTCTACTTCTCTCTTAACTGCCATCTTAAATAGATTCTTTTTTAAAAAAACTTATCTTTTCATTTTTGAACTATGTTTTGTGTAGTGTTCATTGATCCTTAAAATATATGAAATTTTATTTTTTTCACCTATTTGTAAAAGTTCATTTCTATCGAAAATTATTTGAAATTTGACTCCTTGTAGATGTCTAACAACCAACAATTTCCACAATGAGCATGAATAAAGATTAAGTCTTCTACAAGCCCTCCAATCAGAATGAGTATTGGATTTTTCTGAAGGAAGATGAAGAGTTGACAAGTGAAAAAAATAGCAAAAATTCTCCATTATTTGTTACTGTTAATTTGTAATCTCTTTTAAATGAAGTAGATGATTTTTTGATTGGATGAACTAATTGGTTAATTCAATGAAACATGAATTTAATAGGTGAGCTTTTTTTTTTGCCCTTTCAATGAGTCCAAATGAATTTTCAGTTTCAGTTGACCAAGAAGCTAGAAATTACTTTACTTAAAAGAAGGAGAAAAAAATGTTTCTTTTAGGCTGCAAAAGTTATGGGTGAGTTGGAATAAGCATCAATATATGAGGTGGACTAGAATTCTCAATATGAAAGAACATCTACGGAAGAACCAGAGAAGAGAGAGATGAGTTTGGGAGGGAGACGTCAATTTTTTAACAGGGAAAAGCTAAAGTTAGGGCTTAGGATCAAAATGATACCCATTTTACATACATTAAGGACTATTTCTATCAAGTGATATATATTAAGGATCAACATAATCCAACCCTTATACATGAAGGATCATTTTGATAATTTTCTCTATTTGGATACACCAAATAAGATGAGATTCATAATATTACAAACTAACGTGTATATAAGTAATTAGTTCCTAAATTACTGAAATTTCGGTAAATTACCCTTAAAACAATACACAAAAGAGAAGAAAGAAAGGAAACCAAGAACCAAAGAGCCAACTTTCCAAACCTAAGACGCTTACGGTATGTTCAATGTATATTACTATTTGTTATTTCACGTGTTTTTATCTTGTTATTTAGTTATTGTATTTTTATTTCTCAACCCATTTTGAAAACTTATATTTTGAAGTGAGAGTGTTTTGCGAAAACAACATCTCTACTCCCACAATAAAAACTCTCTTTTATATTGAAGCAATATCTCACAACTCGCTATTAAGGTTATATTTTTAGAATTGGAAAAAATAATTTAAAATGATAAAGTCGCTATTGAAGATATGAGAAACTTGATTTAACAGTTCAATGTATTCGAAAATTATATATTTTATTGAAAGAAACATTTAATTTCATGAGTTTTAGGGATAAAAGTAATAATGTTCAAATGTTACGTTGATGCTTTGAGGATTCGATTGTTTGGAAGCAAATTTGTATTATTCCACAAAATTACTGTTTGTAATGAAATTTTACTTGTTTAAATAACAATCAAGTGAAGCAAGATCACGAACGATGAATATTCTCATAAAGATAACTAGACGCGAGGTTATGCTCGTTGCAAAATTTAAATCAACACCTTACAACACAAACTAACGAAAATCATACACCACATGGGTTTGTATTCTCGAAAGAACCCCTCTCATTCAAGAGAATTCATGGCAACTCTTTCCTAGTTGATTTTCAACCATAACATGTTTGCAACCAATTTCCTACATTAAAATATTAATTAAAAACATTAAGTTTGATAATAAAAAAAATATTACTTGCATAAGAACGAGTAATAGTGTAAATGATATGCTGAAATACGTCAAATGATGCTTATTGCTACTTGACTTTTATTTACAATCCTCAATTTATTTTCGAGTTGTATGTATTTGGATTTGAATCTTGTTAAAAAGAAACTGTAAAATATATTGTTCTATAAAGTAAAATCATTGGTTTTTAAAAGACGAGGCAGCAAAAAATATTAATTGAAATGTTTTTACTAAGCATAGGAGGATTTTAAATAGCCATTTGAGCACATAATATGCCAAAAAACTGTAATTCAAAATTCAATAAAGCTAGAATTTTTCTACAACTAAAACAACCTAGTAAAGATTAAATTTCAAATTTATCCTAAATCTAGACAATTTATTATTATTAAAAATTACTACAGTAACTAAAGTAAAAATTCAACAAAAATATTTGGAAATCAACTTTGCCAAATCATTATTACCTAACGTTGAAATCGTTAGATATGTCAAAGAAATGTTTTCATACACGAAAAATAATAGTATTGGTTTTAAATAAATTGCTGTTAATGATTTCATAAAATGCATGACATCATTTTAATAAGGCATTTAGAATATCATTTTGTTTAAATATAGAGTTTTGCTTCTTAAGTCGGTCTTGTAAATTTTGTTTTTGGCTTGTATGACATTTAGCATGTTGATATATTGTGGTATGATAGATTTAAGTGGACTGACATGTATAAATTAATAGATGGTTCTCGATATAAAAATTTTTTTGTCAAAATTTAATATAAAACAAGAAAGGAGTTTACGCTTACTTGGTAGGCTTAGTCTTACTAAGCGAGTGCCAAACCAATCGAGGTTCTAAGTCGATCGTGACAATATTAGATCGACGATACTATATAAAAACCTTGAACAGTTTGAGCCTTGATGAACTAATTGATGTCTAAGAGTTGGTAATAAATCATAAGAATGAGAGTGATCTTTGTTTGGAATTATTTTTTTCTCCTCAAAACAGATGGACCCCGTTATAATTTAGCAATTCCATGTACAAGACTTTGTGCATTGACTTGAGAATGACAAAATTTAAGTCTTTGTTTGAACGCTTTTTTCTCCTTTTTTTAGAATAAAAATACGTGTTTTATTTCACTACATAAATGATTTTATACATTTGTATCTAAAATTAAGAAGTTTATGGTGATAATTTTTACCCTAATAGTTCTAGTCTAATCACCTCTTTCTTTTTCGAAATTGTACTTAACACCAAAGGTATGGTGGAATAGGTGAGATCCCTCTATTCTTAACAACAGATCTTGAGTGAGATCCTATTAACTAATGTATTTGAGTTAAATTACATGTTATATAGTTTGTGTTTTAATTAACATTATATATACTATCAATTAACATTAATACATCAGAATAACAATTACGTTACGCTATGCTGTTAAATTTGGATTGAGAAATCGAAATTTGTTTTTGTTTTGTAATTATCTTGCTTTGTCTTAATGTGTAATCACATCAAAATGGAAAATCAAAGTCAAATGTTTGTGTGTTAGGTAGCTTTCATTTGAAATTTTGAATTTGTGTGTTAAGTAACTTTCATTTGAAATTTCCACTCACAATTCATTATCTTTCTTAACTTAATTTCATCATCTCTTTATTTGTTTTAGATGCCTATGCAACCCATAAACAACAGGTTTGACTATACTCTTTTCTTTTGGGACATGAAACATAGATTTCTCACATTCCAAGTAGCTTCGCCAATTTCACGATAAACCCTTACTTATAAGCATGGGATGATTTAAATGAAATAACATAATCAATCAGAATAAAATAGCCGATCCAACTTCTATGAGACTAAGGGCGTAATAATTGTTGTAAAGTCATAGATCTTTATTCATTTATGCAAGTCATTGGAAATGGATCCAACCCAAATGCAACGAATTCAACCAATTGAGTGTAAAGAGTTGTAAGACCAAAGCTGGTCTTTCCTGTGTAATTTGCAATAATAAAATTCAAGTTGTGAGCAATCAATCGTGCCCAACAATTCCCAACACTCAGCGCGTATATCCAATAACAACAATAGTGGAGAATGGGGCCCTTAATCCACTACAATTAGAGTAGAAAATAGTGTTGCACTTTCTTATGAAATTTCCATGGCAAGACTTGCTATGCATTGACTTGAAAAACAACAAATATTTCACTATCAATCATAGTCTTTGCCTTATTATATATATTTGCATTGGTTCTTCATATTTTTCACTACCAAATTTTGAACTCTTTCATTCAAACATGGACTACAAGCAACTCTCAGTTGTGCTCTTACTTGTCTTTCTCCGTCACGAACTTGTTTTCTCTTCTTCCATATTACTGTCTCATTTGTGTCCCAAACATCAAAGTACTGCCCTTCTAAAATTCAAGCAGACGTTTACGATAGATACATTTGATATGTGTGGACTTATGCTTGGCCAGGAGTCTTATCCAAAGACGAGCTCATGGAACTTAAGCAAAGATTGTTGTTTATGGGATGGAGTGAAGTGTGACGAGATGAGTGGTCATGTCATTGAACTTGACCTCGGTTGCAGCCTGCTTGTTGGGGTGATTGATTCCAATAGCAGCCTATTCCAACTCTCTCATCTCCAAAGACTCAACCTTTCTATGAATAACTTTGACGGTTCTCAAATCTCGCCTAAATTTGGCAGGTTTTCAAGCATGACTCATCTTGATCTTTCCCGGTCATATTTCTCAGGTCAAATTCCTTCTGAAATCTCTCATCTTTCCAAGTTACATTCTCTTCTTCTCTCCATGCTTTATCTCAATAAGCTAAGACTCGCAAGTCATGAATTTAAATCACTCCTTGGTAATTTGACCCAATTAAGAGAGCTTAATCTTAGATCCATAAACATCTCTTCCACCATTCCTCCGATTTTTTCTTCTCATTTAACAACTTTGAGGTTAGGGTGGACAGGATTGTACGGGATGATACCCGAGAGTATTTTCCACTTGCCCAACTTGGAAAGACTTGACTTACATCACAATAATCAGCTCAGTGGTTATTTTCCAAAGACCAAATGGAATAGTAGCGCATCTCTCATAGAGTTAGATCTTACTGACGTGAATTTTTCTGATACTTTACCCGAGTCTCTTGGCTATCTAACTTCGTTGCAGTCTTTGACTCTTCAAAATTGCAACCTTAGAGGGCCTATTCCTGAATCTCTTTCAAATCTCACCCGCATAGAGTCTTTGTATCTAGGAGATAACTCCCTGAATGGAACAATTCCGTCATGGATATTCTCCCTTCCATCACTAAGTTTAATATACTTGAGTAATAACCAATTTTCTGGTCAGCTTGAGGATTTTAAGTCCAATTCACTTGTCTGGATTTACTTACAAGACAATCAGCTGCAAGGCCATCTTCCCACGTCAATTCAAAACCTCGTGAACCTAACAACTCTTGATCTTTCATCGAATAATTTTAGTGGTAGTGTGGATGTTAGCTTCTTTTCGAACCTCAAGTATCTTTTAGATCTTGGTCTTTCATATAATCGTATCACATTGACCAATGAGGATAAAGTTAAATCTACTTTGCCTGAATCTCTTGAGAAGTTAGGATTGGCCGCGTGTGAAGTGAAAGAATTTGAGTTTCTAAGATCCGCGAAGAATCTCAAGGAGTTGGATCTTTCAAATAATAAGATTCAAGGAAGGATTCCTGATTGGGCATGGTCTAATTGGGAATTTTCAGTGTCAACTCTTAATTTATCTCACAATATGTTGACAAGCATGGACTCGATTCCTCTTCAATCTCTAGATACTATTGATTTGCGGTCCAATTTTCTCCAAGGGTCACTACCTATTCCAGCTATTTCCACGAGATACTTCTTCATATCAGAAAATAATCTTAGTGGGGAAATTCCTTCGTCTCTTTGCAATTTGATGTCATTAAAAATGCTCGTTTTGGCAAAAAATAACTTGAGCGGAGCAATTCCACAATGTTTAGGTAACATGAGTTACATTCTCGAGGTTTTGGATATGCAGCACAACAATCTTTCAGGGGCTCTTCCAACGACTTTTAGCATTGAAAGTTCACTCAGAAGCCTCAACTTGCATGGTAATAAACTACAGGGGAAAATCCCCCGATCTTTGGTTAATTGCAAAAGGTTGCAAGTTCTTGATTTAGGAGATAATCACCTCAACGACACCTTCCCAATGTGGTTGGGGACTTTGCCTGAGCTACAAGTTCTAAGCTTGCGATCCAACAAATTACATGGGTCGATTCAACCTTCAAGGGTTGCAAGTTTGTTTCCCCAGCTTCGAATAATAGATGTCTCTTACAATGCCTTCTCAGGAAACCTACCTACAAGTCTATTTCAACATCTGAAAGCCATGAGGACGATTGATCCATTGACAAAGTCACCAAGTAATGAAAGAGATGGATATTACCAAGACTCGGTCGTTGTAGTAACAAAGGGATTGGAACTTGAAGTTGTGAGAATCTTGTTTTTGTACACTAC
The DNA here is from genome assembly GCA_029007595.1 of Solanum commersonii. NCBI lineage: Eukaryota > Viridiplantae > Streptophyta > Magnoliopsida > Solanales > Solanaceae > Solanum > Solanum commersonii. The sequence goes on from JAJTWQ010000011.1 coordinate 644,970, forward strand.
TATCGATCTTTCTAGCAACAAATTTGAAGGACATATCCCTAGTGTTCTAGGAGATCTCATTGCACTTCGGGTGATGAATTTGTCTCATAATAGATTGCAAGGTCATATTCCATCATCACTTGGAAATTTATCAGTAGTTGAATCATTGGACCTTTTATTCAACCAACTTTCAGGAGAGATACCAAAACAACTCGCTTCTCTTACATATCTCGAATTCTTAAGGCTCTCCCACAATCATCTTGTAGGATGCATCCCTATAGGACGTCAATTTGCTACATTTCAGAACAATTCATATGATGGTAATGATGGATTGCATGGATACCCTGTTTCAGAAGATTGTGGAAGTCGCGAGATGCCAAAGAGAAATAACACAACACAAGAGTTCAATCAAGAAAGCAACTCCACATTTTTAAGTGAATTTAGAAAGACAATTCCTATGGGATATGGGAGTGGACTTATCATTGGACTCTTCATAGCATATTTCATGCTTTCGAGTCGAAATTCCAATTGGCTTTCTAGGATCACTGAAGAACTAGAATACAGAATCGTTATGAGAAAGCGAAAAAAGAAGCAGCAGCGAGGCCGTCAAAGGCGGCACTAAGAATCCAGTTGGTGAAATGCCCCATTGGAGATGCAATATGATGCTTGTTTTGGTGATGGTGGATTATGAATTTCAATGTATTCAATGAATGTTGTAGTTTTTTTTACATTGCGCGAATTCAGATTAGTCAGGTCTCTAATGTGACTATCAGAAACTAAATGAAAAACAAAAAAAAAATAAGAAAATCATGTCTCCTTCTAAATATCATGTCTAATAAGGTCTATCAACAACTCAATATCTTATTATAATTATAAGGAAGAATATCTAAAGTCCCCCTAAACTTGACGTGTTTTATTCAAATCCCACATGAACTATACCTAGTCCTAATTACACCCTGTACTTACTTTTTAAAAAAAATTGTTACCCCTCAAACAATGATTGATTTCTTTTGAAATTTCCATATCAAGACTTGTGCATTGACTTGAGAATAACTAACTTTAATTTCCCTCTTTCTTTTTAAATTTACAATTGGTCAAGGTGGATTTTGGAAATAATTACATTGTGGAATAAAATTGTTAGAATTGACAAAATCAAATTTATTTTAATGACTAGCAGGCCTTGTACCTTTCCACTATCTTTCTTGGACCTGAGCAACAATGTCATCCAAGAAGATATTGAAAAGTTAACACAACTTGAATATCTCAGTTTTTATAAATCAAATTAGCCATATTCAAATCCTGGCTTCGCCTGTCAGTGGTAATTCAAGGAGATCCACTTTAAGTTTGACATGAGATTGGCATTTGACATCAGTAAGAATGTAGAAAAAGGTGAACTTGGTTATTCGTTACCTTAGCAGTCATGACCATGTTGCTAATATTCCACAACCAAAAGCCCAATTTCAACATCTCAAAAATCACTAGTGTTTCTCATCTCTACTAGATTTGAACCCTGTTAGACCTCATATGGTTTTCAACCACTTCATTTGATTGTTGCACAAACTACTTAATTATGAACTTTGATAGTTGGTGTGCAAGATTCTTTTTTGAGTGCATGAACTTGATTATGGAAAAGAAAAACTGAAAAGATTATATTCTCCGACAAATGAACACAATCATTCAACATTTCCATGGACAAGACTTGAGCTTGGGCATAGACTTGAGGATAACAACATTTTCCAAACTTTGAATTGATTGATTATTTCATATAAATGCAGCAGTTCTTGCTGACTTTTCCCTCTACATTTCCCCTTTCCTCTTTTCTTTTGATTGTACAAATACACACTAACATGTATTAAAGTTGTGTGATTAAAACACAACCAATGCAACCATCACAATGGAGTTTTGAGATTCTTCAAGCAAATCAATAAATGAGTATTTGAACTAAAGATTTACGCATAAATAATCAACAGTTATATAGTTTTTACAATAAAAACGAACTTCAAATTTCCAAAAAAGTAAAAAAACATGGACAATATATGAAGACCAACCACAATGACTGACATTTTGTGCACAAACTTGATGCTTTCCCCTTTGATAAGTCTGTCGCGGCAAGAATCCAGATTAATCAGGTCCCTAATATGAATATCAAAACCAAATAAGAAACTAAAAGAAAAAAAGTCACATCTCATTCTAAATACCATGTCCAATTAGGTCCATCAATAACTCAATATCTTATAATTATACACAAAAAAAAAGAAAGATCCGTGGCACTTTGTTCTTCTTCTTAATCATGTCTAATTTTTGAGGATGACATTTCTCTACTTTTTTGGCTAGTATATGCTTCTTTTGAAATTTACTTAGCAAGACTTATGCATTGACTTGAGAATAACAAGCATTAGTTTCCCTATTTCCATTCAAATTTACAATTGGTCAAAAGTGGAACTTGGAAATAATTACATTGTGGGATAAAATTATAAGCGTTGATAAAATGAAGGTTTATTTCAATGAGTTGAAACCGTGTTATTGTACCATCTTGTTGGACTAGCAGGCCTTGTACCTTTCCACTATCTATGGCTTTTGTCCCAATCAATATGAGACTCTAACGTACATAATATATTATCAATGTACAGTTGTCTTGGGTGAGATTTAAGCCTTATACTCGTGTGGTTTTCACCCATTTCTTTGACAATAAGGCCACTTATTCACCGTTAAACCACTCACTTCTCAGGACCCGTAAGTCACAGTAGACTCAGTAATCTGTAAAGAATTTGTGTTCCAATAAATTAAATTGAAATTTCTGTTTAGCTTTCTGCTTTCCTTCGGGAGAGTCACAAAAGGGGTATTTTTTTAATAGTTCAAAATAGTAGAAGAACACTTGGATGAGTAGTAACAGTAAATGAAGACTTGAATGTGTTGTAGCTTTCATTTGACATTTGCACAGCAAGACTCCCACAAGGACTTGAGAAACAACTAGTCTTCCTTTTTCATCATTCACCGTCTTTCTTGACTTTAATTAACTTCCTCTGCTCTTTGATTTCATCCCAATTACTTCTATATCCCATATATGACCAAACTTTTGCCCATAAGTTTTTGAGATGATTTTACATGGTAGAGAGACAAAGACTCATTGACTTCAAAGTTATTCAGATTCTATGCCGCATTTTACACGCAAGACTTCTAATATGATATACTATGATATAAAAGTGTACCCCGCAACAATTTCATCAAATCAAACAATCCAATTCAAAATCATTTGGCAATATAAGAGGATGGTTCCCAAAATACTCTCTATACTTCAGTCTTTCACTCTCTTATACCTCTTTACCGTTACTTTTGCTTCTATTGAGGAAGCAAATGCTCTCTTAAAATGGAAAGCAACTTTACAAAACCAGAACAATTCCTTATTGGCTTCATGGACACTAAGTTCTAATGCATGTAGGGACTGGTACGGGGTTAAATGCTTTAATGGTAGGGTAAACACGTTGAATATTACAAATGCTAGTGTAATTGGTACACTCTATGATTTTCCATTTTCATTTCTCCCTTTTCTCAAGTATCTTGATCTTAGCATGAACAATTTCTCTGGCACCATCCCACCTGAGATTGGTAATCTCACTAATCTTGTCCATCTCCAATTGTCCAACAATAAAATTTCAGGCACAATCCCACCACAGATTGGCTCACTAGCAAAGCTTCAGACTCTCCGCATATTTGACAACCATTTAAATGGCCCCATCCCGGGAGAAATAGGTTGCCTAAGGTCTCTTACTAAGCTATCTTTGGGTTCTAACTTTCTTAATGGTTCTATTCCTATTTCATTGCAGAACTTGACCAATTTGTCTTTTTTGTATCTTTATAAGAATCAGCTTTCTGGCTTTATTCCAAAAGAAATAGGTCACCTAAGGTCTCTTACTGAGCTAAGTTTGAGGAAAAACTCTCTCAGTGGTTCTATTCCGGCTTCATTTGGGAATTTGACCAACTTGTCTACTCTATATCTATATGAAAATCAGCTTTCCGGTTCCATTCCTGAAGAAATAGGTTTCCTAAGGTCTCTTACCAAGCTAGTTTTGAGTACTAACTTTCTTAATGGTTCTATTCCTGCTTCATTGGGGAATTTGAACAACTTGTCCCTTTTGTATCTTTATGGAAATCAACTTTCTGGCTCCATTCCTTTGTCTATTTGCAATTTAACATCACTACGAAATCTAAATTTGGGAAGAAACAACCTCAAGGGACAAATTCCGCAATGTTTTGGCAACATGAGTGGTCATCTTGAGGTTTTGGATATGCACAACAACTATCTTTCAGGGACTCTTCCAACAACTTTTAGCATTGGAAGTGTACTCAAAAGCTTCAACTTACACGACAATGAACTAGAGGGCAACATCTCTGTATCTTTGGCTAATTGCAAAAAGTTGCAAGTTCTCGATTTAGGAGATAATCACCTCATTGACACATTCCCGATGTGGTTAGGAACTCTTCCAAAGTTGCAAGTTTTAAGCCTAAGATCAAATAAATTACATGGATCAATTAGAACTTCAAGGATCGAAAACATATTTTCCGAGCTTCGAATTATAGATATATCTTACAATGCCTTGACGGGAAACTTGCAACAAGTTTGTTTCAACATTTGAAAGCTATGACGACAATGGATCAAACAATGATGTCACCAACATATGTTAATATTTATTTTGTAAATGGATATTACCATGATTCCATAACAGTTGCAACCAAGGGATTGGAGCTTGAACTTGTTAAAATTTTGACTGCTTACACTGCTATCGATCTTTCAAGTAACAAATTTGAAGGACATTTCCCAAGTATTTTGGGAGATCTCATTGCACTTAGGGTGCTAAATTTATCTCATAACAGATTGCAAGGCCATATACCACCATCACTTGGAAATTTATCAGTAGTCGAATCATTAGACCTTTCATTTAACCATCTTTCGGGAGAGATACCATAACAACTTGCTTCTTTGACGTCTCTTGAATTCTTAAATCTCTCCCACAATTATCTTGAAGGATGCATTCCTAGAGGACCTCAATTTGCTACATTTCAGAACAATTCATATCAAGGTAATGATAGATTACATGGATTCCCAGTTTCGAGAGGTTGTGGCTATGATGGGGTATTAGAGACAAATTATACCGTACCTGCACTAGATGATCAAGAAAGCAATTCTGAATTTCTCAAAGACTTTTCGAAAGCTGCTCTTATGGGCTATGGAAGTGGACTGTGTATTGGATTATCCATAGTATATTTCATGATTTCAACTGGAAATCTGAAATGGCTTGTAAGAATCATTGCAGAACTGGAACGAAAGATCATTATGAGAAGGAGCAAGAAGCAGTGAAGTCAAAGGAATTACAGAAGAAGAACTAATCACTTATAGCCAAGTTACTAATTGAGAAGGATTTGATTTCATAATTTCAGGTATTCAAGCTAAGCTCTACACTAATCTTCTTATAGTTTATTTGAACTACTAATATATTAGTTTTCATACTTGTTATAACAACTAACCGATGCTCTGCTAAACATATTTTTCTTTCCAATAATTTTAGCAAGTACTACAAGATATTGAAAAGGGTTAGCTTGTTTATGTTTGAACTAGTAAAAGTTCAACTATAACATCCGATAGAGGGATTCATGTAAATAAAATTTTAAAATCTATAACATAATTAGTTGGAAGTAATCATTACTGGGACTAATAGTATATCGATGATCAAATGATTTAGTTAATGGATTGTTTAGCATGTCCTAGATTCAAGTGGAACCAATGTATAATTTGATTTTAGCATGGTCCACCTATACAATTCTCTGTATTTTGATAAATTATTTCCAAGTGTTCCACTAAAATATGTTTCAAAATTTTAGATGTCAAGGATGGGAAGACATTGGCACAATGATTCGGTTATCCCTATGTTCACTTTTAAGCTTTAATATTGTATCATGTATCTCATTCGTGTTTACACATTTGTTTTTCTTCTTTATGTGACTTGACAAGATTTTGTATTAAAATAATTGTTATCATTGTCAGAAAAAGAAAGTTTGTGTTAATATACTTGAGCTTTAGTAGCTTGATGAAAAAATTCAGGTTCATCTTTTCAACTTTGAATGTCTAATTACATAATACTAAAAGGAACACAAAAGCGATTTGTTTCGCTCTCAGAAATACCCTTATTCGGATATGTTTATTATGTGAGTCATTTCAAAACAAATCAAAAGGAGATGCTGTAAAAAAGAATATTAGATGGAAATCATCTATCTCCGGATTTTAGTTCCCAGGTATTGGAAACCAAATTTCCCTATGCCCATCGATGTGGGACTTAAGCAACAATGAATTAGGTTGGGCTTGGCTTTGATACCATGATAATTAAATGAATTTTGGGCCTAGCTCAACCTAAGAGTTAGCTCATGAAGGAAGGATTGCGCAAGACCATATAAGGAGACCAAATTTCCCTATGCCCATCGATGTGGGACTCAACAACAACTGATTTCCAGAACTCACAAATGCTATTGAGGCTCAAGTGAAAATTGTTGGTTGCCTACGATTTAACTCAAATCAAGGGCTTTTGATTGAAAAATTAAAGGAGAATGCGGCCCTTAGAAAATTGATGGAGAATGCTTAAAATTGAGTTATTAACTGATGTCCGTGATGCACCAGTCGTAAAATATCTAGTAGAATTTGCATTAAGATATTCTCGATATTGTAAATATGTAAGAGATATTAGAGATTTGATTTTGTAGCTCTTTACAAACTTGTTTTTAGTTTATGTCCTTTATACAAAACATCTTCATTCTTGCATATAAGAAAAAAATAATCTAAAAAGGTTATATTCTTATATTTGATTTGCAAGTCATTTCCTCGAGATATTCTAGCTATATAAAATATACTTAGAGATATTTTACATTTAGGGGTCGTTTGGTAGAGTGTATTGGAGAAAATAATGCTTGCATTAGTTTGATGTATTATTAGTACCTTGTTTGGTACACTTTTCTAACTTATGCATCACTAATTCTTGTATTAGTAATACACTCTATTGTGTATTGAAGAGTGTATTATTAATACCATCTATTTCTATGCAGTAGTAATGCAATGGGTTCTAATGCATGCATTAACATTATTAAAGACACAATTGCCCTCAAAAACTTTTTTTACATCCTTTCCACTATGTTTGTGGAGGGTATTTTTGTAAACAAATATTTTTTTTTAAAAAACTATGTAATGCATAATATTTTTAGTACACCAAATCAAACATTGCATAAAAAAAATCTCATCATAACTAATGCAAGCATAACTAATACAAGCATTACTAATACAAGCATTACTAATACACTATATTTTGTATTATTCTTATACACTCTACCAAACAACCCCTTAGTGTGGCATTAGTTGTAGAATATTATGAATTATATATTTTGTAGGATTTACATCAAGTGTAGAATAATTTACTTCCTTCCGTCTCTTATTCTTTGTGTATAAATACAAATGTAATCTTATGTATTTGGATCAATGAATCGAGACTCCTTCTTCAGTTTCACACTTCAAACACGCTGCACTCTTACCACTTGTGATAATGAGAGTTTCTAATTTTGCTTACTAAAATATCGTAAGAAAGAAAAATGATCTATGGAAGCTCATATATATGAGTCCATCCCAATAAACTTTGTATGTGACTGTGGGAAAGCCTTTATATTGCATCAGTTCTACTTGGCTGCACTCTGTTTTTGATTTTTATGATGTAGTGTTCGTGCCATTTTAAACGCACCTAATTCACACTTCACTTGTGTGGCTAACCGTCCGAGGCAACTATATATGTACTACGGTGTATGTTCTTGAACATATTTGGATCACAATGATACGACCAAGTAATCCTAGAGATGAAGCCTTGTAGTGAACTGGTGTCAGTGGAAAGTGGAGAGAACTACATAGCAATCAGTTCCTTGTTAAATATTTTGGGTTCTTTTTCATGCGAAACAGATCTAATTTCTAGGAAAGATGTCACATATAACAAATAGCAATACACTCTCAACTGTACATATACGAGGAAAAAAAAACAGAATCCAAAGTGAATTTGCTTGCCTAACCTTCCAAGGAGTAGATTGGCATATGCTGCTTCAAATGTGAGATTTGAGGTCTTGTTTGTGCACAATGGAATTCCAAGATGGATTGCGCGGAAGGAATGTGTCCGAGACGTAAGAGCAGGAGGGAATGACGGAAAGGGAATGTGATTGAGCGTGTGAAAAGGCAGCAATACAGAGATGAGAAGCCAGCCCTAATCCACGCTTGGTACGAGGGACATAGGTGTGGAGAATGTCCATCACTCTGCCTCCATCTCTCAGCTCATACTCCAAATAGGCTTCCTTGTCCTCTGTTTCGAACCTCCCTACTCTCTCGCTCCATACTATCTTTGGCGCCTCACTAGCCATCATCTCACTTGCCCCTGTTGTCTAATCTGCAAACGAGATGACCCTTCTAGTTCTTATTACTAACTCAAAAATACAATTGAGGGACAAAAATTTCAACCTCAAGGAAGTAGGTAGAGACTGTATTAGCTCCCGTTTGGCCATAGATTTTGAAGTTGAAATTTTTAGTTTTTGAAACCTGAACGTTGTGTTTGGGCATGCATTTTATTTTAAAAAAAATTGAACTTTTGTGAGTAAAAAGTGAAATTTCTCTAGTTTTGGAATACAAAATCTACCCCAAACAAATATTTGAAGACTAAGTTTTCAAAATTTAAAATCTATGGTCAAACAAGTAAGTGTCTTTAAAATCTGAGTTATTGTCCAAACTTGATCTACCTACCCCAGATGAGAAAATCTGAAAAGCAATAAACCCAATTCCCATAAAACTGGTATTGAAAACCCATAATCTTCAACACAAAAAAAGATTAAAAATTGAGAATATTGGTCAGACGATAGAATACTTACCTAAAATCAGCAAAAACACCGCAAGATGAGCTGCCCGTTCGAATTGGGAGGCTAAGCTTTATCTTGTTTAGAGAATGGAAGAAGACCAATATAAATCCACTTTGCCCGATCCTCAAGCGCCTTTCGCTTTGTCAATGGGTTGCTTCTACTACTTCAATTTTCATACTAATTTTGAGCATTAAATTTTTTAAAAATAAAATTTACATATTTAATAATGTATGAAAAAATTACAAGGTCCATAAAATCGAAGGAAATCATTTTTCTTCTCTAATGGCTTTCTATTAAACAATCCCGTGGATCAAATGATTTAAAATTTTCAAATGATAAAACAATCAACATATTAATATAATCAAGCAAATAAGATAATAATTTTTAATATCTTTTTAGCACTTTTTGCGCATCACACTGGTATAATAATATATTTTTTACTGTTTTAATATATTTATGCTCATCATTCAATTTTGAAAACATATTTACTCTCAAATTGTTTGTTTTGATTTTCCTATGTGAATATTTATCTTTCCCAATTTAGGTCTGATCCCAATTAAATCCGGTCCAATTTATAAAACAAGCTCATCCCAAAAGAAATTCAACCAGCCTCGTCTTTTAAGAATGGCCTCAGTTGTGTCTTGCCAAGTTGCTACAGACAACACAGATGAACCCTGTTGTTTGGTTGGAAACAAGTTATCCAATGATTAATCATCTCAAGATAAGATGATCCTACACTTTACCCCAAAATTATTAGTGTTCTCCAATCAACTTCACTCTACTTACATGACTGAAAGATTCAAATTGCCACCACATACCAACGAACATGAGTAAAAGGGCAATTTCATAGATTTGCAGTTGGTACCTACGATCCCTTGTCAATTGTTTACGCTGGCAACATATACCTGCAATCAGACATTGTTGCAGGATTGCACCATCAACTCATCGCATATTCCAAAGAAGATAATCAAAAAACAAATCTTTTCTCATCAAAATCTGACAATTGCCCACTAAAGGTATCAACAGTTTAAACATATCTATGTATGTCGATAGAGATTTCATTTGCACAAGAAATAAACATCTCTTTGACGAGAAACCATTCTTCTCCTGTATTGCAGATATTTAGTCTGTCAAGTAAAAAAATTTGTTCACTAGTTTATCTAGTGAAGAGCGAGCTTGAATTCACTGCTGAAAGACACAAGTATAAGGAGCCAACCTATACAATGATAGGGAAAGATGTATGTATTGTATCTATGGAGAATTTCAACCAAAAAAAAACATCCTTTAGTATCCACACCTTCCATATCTACACAACCATAACAAAAACTTCAGCACAACCATCTTTAACTGCCTGGACGTGAGTCTGATAAACCAGATGACGAAGCAACTGTAGCAGTTTCGCCTATCACTGTCTTCAATTTCTGAGATGAATTATCGCCTGAGAACCCGGAGTCTGACACATCACCAATGTCAAGGCTGTCTGGAAGCTTTTCAAAATCATCACCAGAGTAGAGCTTCAAAAAGAAAAGAGAAGCATTTCCATCAGATCCAGAGAGTTAAAGCAGAGCAAAAATCAATTATATTTTGGCACGATGGAATATTCAATATATGGAAATTAAGGGGGCGCAACCTTGAAAATGGCACCTTTTCCACCTACACTGCCTTACATAATAAATAATTTACAAATTCAGAATAGCTTTAAAGAAATAAGACCATGGCTTGACACTAAACTAGCGTTATTTTCCTTCAGAGCAGCACTAAGAGAACAGGAAAGATATGGTCCTTCTTGCATTAACACCCCACAGTTTAATAGATGTGTCAACAATACAGCTAAAAGAGCACTTACTACCCTAACTATGGGATATCAGGCAATGAAAACCACAAAGTTATGCTACCTTCTCTCGAAAAAACAAAACACAAACTAACTCGTGTCATTGGCATGTTCACATTTTACATGCTTCACTCTTTTGCCTCCAAATAGGAAAAAAAAGAAAACCAAACAAAAGAAAGAGTGCCAGGGGAGTAGGGTGATATGGTAAAGGGTGCACTTATTGGCACAGACTTCGCAATAATCCCTACTAATGTCTTCTTCTTTTTTTTGGGGGGAGGGACTGGTAATATGGTAAAGGGTGCACCTTATTGGCACAGACTTTGCAACAGATAGGGATTCCCAAGGCCCTACTAATATTTAAGACAATAAACTCGCAACATAAGCTTAAATTATAAGATAAAACAATATATACAATCCCATACTTTCTTTGGCCAGTAATAGTTCCTATTAAGAAATTAGACCTTGGGCCTATCTGAACTCAAAAGCTAGCTCATGAGATGAGATTGCCCAAAGACCGAATAAGGAGACAAAAACCCATTCTCTGAACCAATAATGGATACTTTAACATCCCCTACTTCCCAGGATTGGACAGCTAGATCGTGGACAACATAATATGGGGACTAACATTGGGTAAAAATCCAGAATGAGGATAAGTCTAGCTCTAATATCATGCTATGCAAATGGATCTTGAGTAAACTCAACTCCAAAAGCTAGCTCATGATATGAGAACTATCCAAGAACCCAAAAACAACCTATTCCCTAAGCCAATGTGGTACACTTTAACGTACCAAAGGAGCTATTTTCCCTCTTTCCACAATGAGATGTCGTGAGAAAAACAACTTCAGTACTATTAGCAGCAATTTCCATCCATATATTAATCATGGGGCCTACTATGTGTAGAAGCAAATCAGCATGTTAAGGGAGGAGAGTTGGATGAAGATAATTTACAATAACATTAGTTATTTTCAACAACACAAAGCTTCTCCAAGTCTCTCAAATTATGTTCCACTTTTTAAAGGCTGCGCAATTTTGATGCTGAATATTGTTAATAATTTATTGGCAAGATGCAGCAGTTATGATGAAGACATGCAGAACTCTGAGTGTGGTAGATAGATCAAGGTATGCATTCATAGTGAAACTAATTTAGGATGAGAATAAACTTCAAAACAGAAAATTCACCTCAAGCTGATTCAGCATGTCAACTGCAGCATCAAGGTCACAACTGTTTGCTAAATACACCTCAGAAAGTGATTCATCTGACATTCCAGGAAAAGTCATCTGAAGATAAGCCAAATCCATGAAAGATTCCTCACCCAGAACTTCTTTACCCATATATCCTACTGGACTATGTGATGGCGAGCCATAAGTTGAGAAGTCTTTCAGTTTATACTGGTCACCAATTTGGGGAGTCTGCTGCTGATTTCGCACAGCTGTCACACCAGGTGCCAACCAAACAGCCTCACTTCCACTCTTGAACTCTTTTGGAGATCTAGCTTCTTTGTTTCCATCAGGTGCCCCTCTTTTCGAGATAGGCACATATGATTCTGCATAGGGGTTCAAAGTTGATGTTCCTGTCTTCATTGGTGCTGTGCATATAGAGTTCACTGTTGCGAAACAGTAAGAACAGTCAACAATAGTAAGAGTTACAGATGTCCCATACATATTGTGCAGATTAGATATTAACTTTTTATTAGACATCAAAATTAACTCAGACATTCATAATTTTTTACTTGTTTTACTCTACTAGCAGAGCAAAACTCCCTTCATCCTTCCTCCAAACGATATCCAGATAAAAATTAAACAAGATCCAAGAGACATGCAATTAAAAGAAAAACATCATCTCTGCCTCTTCGCCTCTTCACTGTTTTAACTGCATAACAGAAATATGTCTGTTGGTCACTGAAAAATGTTACAAACCCATAGAGTTATGGTTACACTTCACTTGGAATATCTGCAACACTCCACTTCACGGAGGATCTCTTTAACAGAATACTTCAGAAATCTTTTGTTGTTTTATTTCTAAGAATTTGAATATACTTTCTGTAAAAATAATACACGGGCCTTTAATAATCAGACAGACTAGTGGCCATCAACATTATTCCTTATTCCTAGCTCAAGCCAAAGTTATAAACGCAAAATCTTCAAACAAGTCCAAGAACTTCACCCAGAATCCCCTATCCACCTTTCAGACCCAAATACAGAGGGAAAAAAACTCAAGCAGATAAGAATACCAAAAATTTAAGACAGCAGGATCCAATGTGGAGTAAATGGCCAAAAACAACCCTCAATTATATCCAACTCTTAAGCTACATCCTTGCTCTATCATAATAAACAAAACGCATCCCTAAACTATCCAAAAACTTACAAGATACGTCCCTCCGTTAGTTTTATGTTAAGAAATAACAGCTTTAACCAGAAGCACATGACTATCCCACAAATCCAACACTTTTGTCCCCTTCTCATACGGTATGCCATTCAGACTCTTAATGCAAAAAAGATTCAGCAAATCTTAATATGAAATCAATACATTGTTGTTCAGTTTAGAAACAAAACATTAAACAATAACATTCTTACCAAAAAATGATAAGGATATCTATATGTTTGTTATTTTCAACATGTAAATAATTTCTTTATTAGTAAACTTTTAAATTGTTTTATGAATTCCAAGTGAGTAACTATCAATAATTATATATAAAGGTCTTCAAGTTATAAGGGTAAAAGCCGAATTATGTATCTCATTTATACACGATGTAAACTATTAACTATAAAAATCTTCACAATATAAGAGAAAGACTACGTACACACTACCCTTCTCATACCCACTTATAGAATTACGTTATTGTTATTAAAAAACAAATTATGTATCTCATTTACACACGATATTACATTTACTTTAACTAAACATTAAAGTTGGAATAATATAATTTACCAAAAAAAAATGTTGGATTAATATAGATGAGGAAAGCTATATAAAGATCTTCCTATTTTAAAGAGAAGAAACTATTTTTCATGTTATTCTGCACATTTCTTAAATTAATCTCACCAAATATCTATTCCTTGTAGCCATATACATTAGCGCTATTGGAAAGGCAGATATGGCCTATGCCTGGAGTATTTATCTTCCACTTCTTCCTGCCTATATTTTTCCAAATGATGAAAATGAAAGAAACGTCAATAGCTAGTCAACTTATGTTTTCACTCCTTGCTGAAGAAGCTAGGGAGAGGGGACAAAAACGGTAGATTTGTAGGGATAAGTCACGTGCATGGCATATTTTCTGTTTGAAGCTGTTAGTGTTTGACAGAAAACTAAGAGAGGGATGTAACTTGTAACTTCTAGGATAGTTCAAGGATGTTATTTATTCATTGTTATAATATAAGGATGTAGTTTAAGTTTGGGTTATAATTAAGGGATGTTTTGGCCATTTACTCTCCAATGTGCAATTGTTGACTAGTTATTACTTATCTTATCAAAAAAATCTGCAAAAAGTTGACTAGTTATACAAGGGATAGCCTGGACACAGCAAGTTGAACCAACTAGGTGAAAGTCAAATTAAATAGGAGGTAATTAACAAAATCATTTCATTCAATTATCTTGGGGGAGGATACTATTCTGATAAGGAATTAGAGGCATAATAAGGGGCATAGGTCCTCCAAGGTGGTGGGGGTGGGGTGGGTATTACTTGTTTGATTGTTTCCAAGAAAATAAGTGTTATTACTGAATCCTTTGTAATGGGGATTACAGTTGTAGAGCCATAATAACAATTGATACTTCAGGAAGATATAGGAACTATATAGGAAGATACATAGACTAGTTCACCTTCTCAATCATTATTTAAGTTTGAGAAATCATGTCTCATCGTGTAAGGTTTAAAGGTGACAGAATTAAAATGAGCGCAGAGTTAAGAAATGCAAAAGAAGAGAACTGCAATCTTATGCCGTAATAGACATAGTCCAGGTTAGGAAGTAGATACTTCAAAGAGATTTTACCAGCACAGCTACTAAAACTGATGATGGTCATCACGCAACCATTTATTGGCAGAATTCAAAAAAGAAAAAGGAAAACAAAACTTATTTATCTGTTTATTTTGGGAAATTTGTAGCCTATCCAAGTTTTTCAGATGTTTTTGTGGAGTTCGCTCAACAAACTTAACTGTACTTTCTCTAGACAAAAGAACTTACGAGTATTTAATTCTTAGATAACAACAGCATACCTTAGTGTAATCTCACAAGTCAGGTTTGGGGAGGGTAGTGTGTACGCAGCCTTATCCCTACCTTGTGAAGGTAGAAAGATTGTTACCATATTTTTTATTAGGTAAGCAGTTACAAGTATTTCTTCGGGTTCTACTCACCAAAGAAAGAAAATAAAGCTAATTCAGATGATAAAAAACCACTTGGAGTAGGAAAAACATAGGATCCTATTTTAGGGTGGCATTTGTTTTGGTTTCTTTTTGGTCTCTCTTTTTTTGTTTCAGGGGGTGGGTTCTTTTGTTGGGGTGTAACTTGTGCATTATAGCTTCTTAAATTATGATGTATCTAAATCAACAAGGTTATCAATTACACCAACTATCTCGATGAGAAGCAATGAATGTGCAATCCATCTAAATCTGAAAAAAGCAGTAACTCCATAATTCCACATGGGAAAACTTGAGCAATAAATGACCGGTGCATCCAATTCAGAAAAAGAACTTATACATTCTCACTGAAAAGCTTTGCCAATAAATAATGCATCTAATTCAGAGAAAAACACTTACTCTGAAAAGTAAATGGATCAAATAATAAAAATACAACACAGAATTAGTCCCTGCACACAGAAACTTTGTCATGTTCAGAAGTTTGCACATAACCTAAAATTGACAGACAGAATTTTGGTCAAAACTTTGTTCCTTATTTCCCCACCCCCCACAAAAGGCACACTATATGTTGGCAATCACACGTGTAAGCAGCAAGTCCACGTCAAACAGCTTCAAGAGATAGCTATTGGCCAAGAGAGATAATATTAGTTTTTCATGTGATAAACCAATAAACTATTAGACAAACTGTAGCGAATTACTTACATTTCTTATAGACTGAGAAAACAACAACAAGATACCCAGTGTAATCCCACAAGTGGAGTATGGGGAGGGTCGAGTGTACATAGACCTTACCCCTACTTTGGGAGGTAGAGAGGTTGTTTCCGATACTCCCTCGGCTCAAGAAAAAAAATATCAAAGCAAATATTATAGAAAACATGACAAAGCAAAGCATGATGAAAAGGAAAAAAGGAACAACTACAATAAAAGAGTGTGATAATTGAAGCACAAGAGACAATAGAAAGCCACAAAAATCGAAGAACAAGAAACTACAGACAAAGTACTACAACTACTAGTATGGAAGGATAAGGGGGGGAATGCTAAACTACCAACTAACCTTCTACCTTAATTTGTGTCCTCCACAACCTCTTATCTAAAGTCATGTCCTCGGTAAGGTGTAACTACATCATGTCTTATCTAATCACCTCTCCTCAATATTTCTTCAGCCCACATCTACCTCTCCTGAAACCATCCACATCCAACCACTCACAAGTCCACACTAGAGCGTGCATCCATACATCTCCTTTTCACATGCCCAAACCATCTCAGTCTCGCTTCCCGCATATTGTCCTCCATCGGGACCACTCTAACCGTGTCCTGAGTATCTTCATTTCTAATCCTATCTCTCCTAATATGCTCACACATCCACTGCAACATCCTGATTTCCACAACTTTCATCTTCTAAACATGAAAATTCTTAATTGGCCAACACTCCACCGCATACAACATTGTAGTTGATCTAACCACCACTTTGCAGACTAAGAAAACCGTAGAAGAAAAAAACAAATTCTAAAGTAAATGGTTGGCAAGTTAGATGTCAGTCTCTAACATGAAAAGGTCACATATGTAGGTTCCTTGACGTAGTTGGCATCAACCATTGTCTATTGTTTCTCAAAATATCACCAACACATAACTTCCTCAAAGTTTCCAAAAAACAGTTATGTGCCTAGCTACGGAGAAACCTAGAGAAGAGGTTCAACTTCAATTAGTATTCATACAAGGCAAGAGCTTGAAGATGTCATACAAGTTCATCCCTATCACCAATACACAACTTTCTTTAAGTTTGCCCAAAAATACTATACAATGCTCCTAAGTCCTAGCTAATAATGGACCGACAAAGATGCTCTGATTTGGATTTGTAAGCAAAGACTTGAACCAAGAGGATGTCGTGACTTTTGAAATAACAAAATTGCTCAAAGAACTTGGTATCATAGACATCCATTCAAACCAACATAAGGAATAGATCCCATGTACCATCCGCACAACACAACCAACAGAGGCAAATCAGCAATAAAACAACATTTTGTCCAGAAAACCTCATGTGGTAACAACCAACATGAAATATTCAACAAAAGCAGTGCTTAGATGGTAAACACCATCCACCTCCAACCCTAACGTTGTAGTCTGAGTCAACACAGGAGCACCTCCAACCCTAACGTTGTAATCTGAGTCACCACAGGAGCGAAAAAAGGTGGGAGCTCCTAGGAAGGGTAAAAAAAATATTACTAGAAAATTTTCACGGCCTAACTTTGCCAAACCTTCAGACAACAAGAAACAAACCAGCCAAAAATTCCAACCCTAGACATACTAAATACATATACACTGAAACAACTGCGAACACAAGATGATCATCCGCAACAACCAATGAACAGACACACCACAAAATCTAATCAAATCATTAGAGAAAAAGCAGATAAACACAAATAAAACGATACGAAAAATCAACAAAACATGAAGCAATAATCAAAACAGAATTTTTACGCGAGTGTAGGCAAGCAAAGATGCTAGCGATCAATCAATGGATCGAAGAAAAGATAAAAGAGAAAGAGAAAGGGATTGACCTTCGGAATAGCGATCGAACAGCGAGATTCAAACCCTAAATTTCGCCGAGAAAACGAAGAAAGATCGATGAAAGATTACAAGGGAATCTCCTTCTCTCTGAAAATACTTGAGAAAATAGAGAGAGAATGAGAAATAAGTCTACTGTCGTTCAATATATATATGTGTGTGTGAGAGAAGGAAGAGACCGGTTATTTGGTCACTTAACACTCGGTCCCTAGGGTTTAGAGAAATGGTAATTTGGCCCTTAAAAAATAAATCCATCTTAGTAAATTAATGGAAATGGCATGGAATCAACCTCATCTTTCTCAAAAAGTCGAATGCAGTCTTAAATTATTATAGCGATCTATTATATATTCATATATTACTTAGAAGTGAATTTATTTTCACCCTAAAAGTTGATATATCATAAGAATTGAAAGTAAAATTAAAAAAAAACATGTAAAAGAATCACTTTTTTAAAAAATTAAAAAAGCATCAACTCATTTTCCATAGACAACCATTCCAACTTCATTCTTTTTTTTCTTCATGTCATTTGTTTTGTTTTCTTCTTCTTTTATCTAACCAAAATCACCTTTTTTTCAATTTAGTAGTTGATGTTGTTGTTGGTGATGACCGAAAAATGTGTGATGGATTAATAATGTGTTTGTGGTAATTTGCCGTGGTTCTAATTATGATGATGTAGGTTGTTGGTAGTAGAAATTGATCACAATGATGATAATGACTAATAGTAATGGTGGAGGTGAGGGCAGGGCGGTCATGGTGATGATCAAAGAATGTATGGTGGTAGCTGGCGGCGATGCTAGTTGTGATAGTAGATAGTTTGTTGGGTAGTGGGAATTGACTGTAGTGGTAGTAGTGATTGTGGAGGTGGTAGCAGCTACAGAAATGGGAGTGGCGATGGCAATGATCATCCTAAATATTCGCCATTATTAATGGTATAATGTTATTGCTAATGATCATCCTAAATATTCAAATATTCTATTTGATTGCAGGGCTCTTCTTCAGCAGCCGGGACCCCCCCTCCCCCCCATACTCCATAGCTATCGGGAAACTAACAGTGTAGCAGACACGCTTGTGAAGGAGGGTGTCATTATGCAGTTAACTAATTCCAACTATTTTTGGGAAGTTTCACCCCTGTTTGTTTTGAAGAAAGTTGAAGCAGATAAGGTTGGGACTCGTTTGTTAGGCCTAAACGGGCAATATCTATTTTGTATAAGTGTAATAATACTAGTAACGACCCTCCCCTAAACTGTAACAGCGGGCAAGCTGGTCTGCCTCTACCATGTAATGACGCATGCTAGTTATTAATATATTATCTTGTTTATAAAAAATATATATATATGTTCTTACTCTATAAGAAAATATGAAATCATCTACAAAATTTATCGGTAATCACTACATAATTCGTCACTAAAAAAATCCTAGCAAACTAAATTCCTTATATTTCGTCCCTAATTTGTAGCCAAATGGGATTAGCATGAAATTTTTATTGTTTCTCTATGAAATTTTGTTTGTTGCTAATTCCTTATTTTCTAATATTAAATTAGTTGTTTTTTTAATCAAAAACACATTATGAGTAGTTTATTTTAATAGATTAATCTTATTAATTATACTTTGAAAATATAAATTTAACTATTAATAATTTATGTAATTATATAATAGTAAAATATATTAAAAGAAAATAACAAATCTCTTATAATTTGTTTCTTAGTAAACAAGTAAAAAAGAAAATGGTCGTTAAGTAAAAAAGAACAAAGGAGTGTATAGCATGTGTTCTCAGATAGCACACTTTAGATATATCTGGGCATGAAGAAGTAATTATCCTTCACGAGATTCAAATGAAAAATGAAAAATATATGGAGTTAATTAAAGTAGAGTAATTTACACACTTTAATAGTTTAATATTAATCTTTATACAAATAAGTAATTAATGGTTCACTAAATACAAATGGAAATGGAAAATATACAAAGGAAATTAGAGTACAATTATTATGTTAACGTGTATACAATTATTTATTGAATTTACATTTTATCCTTCTATTGACATTGTTTCCAGAAGGAAGTATTATTAGTTAC
This sequence comes from Solanum commersonii, assembly GCA_029007595.1. Taxonomy (NCBI): domain Eukaryota; kingdom Viridiplantae; phylum Streptophyta; class Magnoliopsida; order Solanales; family Solanaceae; genus Solanum; species Solanum commersonii. Next base: position 664,689 of record JAJTWQ010000011.1, read on the forward strand.
TTATTTTTTCCAACAAAATCCAAACCTTGTTTATTCCATATCTTCAACAAAGTACCGAGGTGGGGTGGGGGTGGGGGTTGTGAAGACCTTACCTCCGAGAGAACACTAAAAATACATAAACTTCTTAAGTTTGCATCAACCTTATGGCCAAATAAATATCGAAAATTGAGTGAGGGTATGATTTTCTTGAATGAAATAATTTTATATATACATGTAAAATATATTTTTTATTACCTTTATTACTTATGAGTTGTGATTGATGTGATGTGTTAAATAATAATGCACACCTTATCGTAAAAAAATGAGAACATATTTCTATTTAACATTCACAAAACAATAATTAGGCTTATTAGCATGAGGATTTTTTTAATAAACTTTACGTCTCTTTATCTTCATTATATTCTTGATTTTATAAATCAAAGAGGTGAAATTAGAAGTTTAGTTTACTCTTGAAATTATTGCAATAATTGCTTAACCTTTAAATTATTTATTTGATTGTGCTAGATTTCAACAATCAATGATGTTTTAAAGGTTTTGATTCCATATAATATATTTGGTTCACAAGTACTTTGATATTGTTTCCATTATCTCGAAAGGTTACTATTTTTATCAAATATTTATTTTAATGATTTTTTTATTTTAAATTTTTTAAAAGATCATCTAAATATCAATCTCATTAATTTGTATATATTTTTAGCTGTTGTTGCTCACTCAAGATTTGATGCACAATAAAATGAGATAATCTCAACAAAAAAGGACGTGTTCCCTTTCGTAACACAAAAACCAAGTGATTAAGGATAAATTTAGAAAAATAAAGTTAATTCCTTCTTAATTATGTTTTTTGAAAAACATTTATTTTGGACTAAAATAAAATAAAAAAGACCAAAAGATCACTTAATAAGTGAGGAATAAAATATGGGAAAATTGTATGAAATAACAAATTCTTAATTCAAATTAAATGTTATAGTCATAGTTTATTTTATTTGTAATTCGCAGCAAACATCCCTTTTTTTGTCATCTTATTCGATATACAATTAGCCAGAAGTCCTATTTTCGGGTAGGGTAGGCTTGGAGTCAGAAGTCCTATTTTCGGTATACAATTAGTCATTTTGTACATTTCGGTATAAAATGTATAAAATATGTTTGTGTTTGTATAAAGCGAGAGAAAAGTATATATACAAATACAAACACATATATTTTCGCCCTATACACTTATAATTATACATATACAGATCTTATTATACAAATTACAATGTATAAATGAATTTATACAAAACTGAACAATTTGTATAAAATTGGATGTATCTAGCGAATTATACAAATCAAAAGCTCCATAACAAACATAAAATTTGATATGGAGCGCAATTATGCAAACTATAGTTATAATATACAAATATGATTTTTATGTTTGCTATATGTGAAAGTTGCTCAAAAAATATACTATTAGTTATTTTTCTCCTTTTACATGTTTATGTCATTGAAAATTAAATTGAATTCAAATTCATTGTATTGAAGTTTGATAATTTAATTTACTATGTCAGAACGAATTTTGAATGTTTGGTATTTAATATTCACTTTTAATTACTGAAATTGAACTTTGAGAATATTGAACGTTCACCCCTAAAAATTATATGTCTGCCTTTTGTTTGTAATGACAATAATCAAGTCAATTTATAGTAGAGATCTAAACTCTAAATATGATTGTTCTAAAATCAACACTTCATATATTGATTCAATTTGAGCTCTCATGTTGAGAATGCTAATTTATTTTCAATATGATACATTGCATGAGACTTGAACCTCCACACTTTGCATGTTCAGATAAATATTTAAAAATTACATTAAAAAAAACTATAAATTATAATAATTAAACAACTTATATTGTCTCTCAAAATTTTATAAATGCCACATAAATTGAGTCAAAGAGTAACACATATTATTTAAAAATTACACCAACAAATATTATAAATTATAATAATTAATAATTTAAAATTATATAAAAGAATGGATGATTGGATATGTGACACATAATTAAGACAAAGGTTGAGTTTCACAAAGCGAAGGTGAATTGTGCAATGCCTCGATACAAAGACGAGCCTCCTGCAGTCCGTGTTTACACTGTTTGCGATGAATCCAAGTTCGTTTTCGTCAACCACAGTTTTATCTCCGTCTTCTAAATTACGAATTCAAATTTATTTGATAATTTCACGATTTAGGTTTTTTACTAACGTTGTTGCAGATATTTGATTGTGAGGAATGTTCCGGCGTTGGGTTGTGGTGATCAGCTCTCTCAACTATTCTCCACTTACGGAGAAATTGAAGAGTATGGCTTTTCTCCTAATTTCTCTTAACACAATCCATTCTTGCGCATGGGTTTCTTCAAAATACTTACTGTCCGCATTTTTACTTGTCCACTGTACTCTGAAAAAAAAAATATCCACTTTTATATGTCAAGACAAATTTATCCTTATTATTAAATGTAGTCATTTTCAAAAGTATTGAATTTATTATATTGTAAAATTGTCATTTAATTTGTTTCTCCTGTGCCAAGTCAATATTGGATAAGTAAAAATGGATGAAGCTAAGTATTTCTTTTTGATGTTAAAAGGGTACTGTATTAATGTGCAGCTACTTCTGGTGCTGTGGGGAATTTAGTGTAATGAGCTCAAAAATCTACCACTACCTCAGTATCATTTGCAATTGTCATGTTACACCAAAAAACAGTTAGGATAAACATCTTTACTTAGGACTAACTACAAATTCTGACCACCAACGGTTGAACGAGGGTCTCGAGTTTGAGCCCAGTGTATGGAGTTTGCCTCTGGTAAGGAGCGATTTATCCTCTATGTAGGACTTTTCAATGCAAATCTGGATTAGTCAGGCCCCAAAGCGGGTACCGGAGACTGGGTGAGAAACCAAAAAACAAACTACAGATTCTGATTTGCTTACAAAAATCCTTGCATTCCTTTCCTTCCAAATGGCCCATCATATTACTGAAGTTAGAGTATTCCATGTTTTCATCTTTGTCTTCCCTAGACCTTTTGCAAGTAATTGGAGATGTACTCGTATTTTAAAACCTTTTGGCTTGTTTTCATCTTTATATACATAATAACTCAACTTAACCGTGCCTTTTGTTTCCAAAGAGCATGTCATGTAAAATTTTACAATGATGTTTAGCTCAGCTAGTTCCATCTAAAACTTAGATCAATTTTTCTATATTCGAAAATTGAAGGTTAGAAATGGAAGGTCTAAGAATAAAAATAAGAAATCCTTTTCAAAATGAAAGAGTTGAAAAAGTACACACAAAGATAATAGAGGGACTAATACTGCATTTTGCTCTTTGTTCTCTATTTTTTTTTGTTTCATTTGAGCTGAGGGGGGGGGGATGGCAGAGGGGATACCTATATATCTGTTTGCTGAACTTATATGTTCCTTGCATCTTGTAATTGTTGCCTTTTTTCTTTACAAATAAACTTAGGATGGTGATTGTACTTAGCGATGCACAATTTAAAGATGAAGTTGGTAGTGTCAATAATGTCTTCTAGTGTGTTACCTTCATCATTACTGTTCTTCTGGTTTCTTAGATGTAAACCAATGGATGCTGAAGATTGTGAGCCATTTACAGACGTCTTCTGGATCAGGTTTTGCCGGGTTGACAATGCCAGGTGATTACAATGTTCAGATCATAACCGTTATATCTAGAGATGTTAATGAATATTGGTATTTTCTTTTATAGTGTTGTGAAAGATCTCATTAAACTGCTAAGGGAAAGGGCAAGATTTGTGTATTGCAAAAGGACTCCAATACCCTTACAACACAATAGAATTTTTTGAAGGAACTGGTCCAGCATAGCTTTATTTTCTGGACGATGATTTCCATGCAATTCTCCATATACATGCACATTTGTTTTTATATTGCATCATGAGTTATGCTTACATATTCGCTATCCAGATTTGCCAAAAGGAAACTGGACGAGTCTGTTTTCCTAGGAAAAAAGCTACAGGTTTCTTATGCACCTCAATTTGAGAGTCTGCACGAGACGAAGGAGAAGTTAGAAGCAAGGAGAAAGGAGGTTTTAGCACGATTAAACCGTAAGTACCTTGTCACAAAGTTAGAAATTACCTTGTCCAACGAGAAAAATTCTGCCTTTATTTTGTAGACCCCTAGTTTCTTATTTCGGAGTTGATCTCCTTTCAGCTGGAAGGTCGAAAGGATCTGCCACATATCGGCCAGATATGATTGGTGAGCCCTCGATAACTTCCTCTCCAGCCCAGTTGAATTCTACCGCACAATCAATTGGCTCTAATCATAGGTAGTTAAATAAGATGCTCTGAATTGACTTTTGAATTTTATTTATCAAAATAAAGTAAAAACATTTTCATTGTAGGCAGAGCTCGAGTTCTCAGGGTAATTCTGTTCATGACATGCAGTGTTCTCCCATAACAATGGTTTCTTCAGACAAGGTTAGTCATAGGTAACAAAAGTATTGCATTTATACCTCATATGATTTTGACTTTTGGCAACTGACATTAACATTATTATCAGATTCAATAGTCATATTATGAAGCAGGGGGTTGGTTGCCAGATAATCATTTCTCTGCAATGTTGAGTGCCTGACGGTTATAAATGTTATCTATAAATTTTTGGCAGATCTCCTTAGGTTGTGAAACTAGGAGACATTATTTTTTGGTAAACTAGGAGACTTAGCATCCCTTTGTTCGCTTGTCATTGGTGGATTAGCAAAGGCAAGAAGAATGCTGAAAGGGAGAAAAATCAATTTTGTGCTGTGTTCTTGGCAAATTGGAAGCTGTAGACAGGTTTCAAGGGGTAGATTTCTCTGGCAAGGATTGCAATGACTTCAAATAAACATAAAAGATCTCTGTGTAATTTTTTTTAATGTTAGATGGAGAATTACCACTAAATGAGGTCAGTAGTGAGTGCTGGGATTACAAAAATTAGGAACTTTCATTGGTTGATCTGAACTCATGCCCGTGAGTTAAGCCTTGGGGCTCACAGAGTTGGTATCAGGGAGAGGACTCAGGATTATCTAGATTGGGTATGTGGTTGCGCATTATATGGGTATGCCTAATGGTCAATGAAGTGAGAGGAGAACCATATCTCAGGTTCAAATCTCAGCGGAGACAAAAACAATAGGTGATTTCTTCCATTTGTCTTAGCCTTTAGTAGACAATTACCTGATACCTAGTGGTAGGTAGCAGGTATCCCATGGAATTGGTAGTGTGCGCAAGCTAGGCTGGACACCATGGTTATCAAAAAAGTATGGGTAAGCCTGCCTAGCTGGCTGGAGCTTGGATCCCATCATTTTGGGGTTAATTTAATGCTTGTTTAGCTAGTGAGGGTCATGAACGGTGCCAACTATTCTGGCTCTGCCTCATCTTCTTTTCTTTTATTCTCCCCTTCCAGTTCTTGTGCAAAAAATTATCGGCAGAATGGCTCAATTGGTAATTTACCTAAGAGATAATACATTTTCCGTTTAGTATTTGCTCCTTTCTCATTCTACTTCTAGACATGAGGAGGAACAACAAAGAGCCCCTTAGAGAAGAGAGGGGAATGAACCTAGAGATAAGAAATTCTCTTAAAAATGATTATTCCGTTCTTCAGTTCAGTCAGGCCACCACATTCTAAAGTTCTAGTTGTAGAACCACCTTTTTACCTGGTTTCGACTTTTCTTTGCAACTCTTGTATGAACTCTATGTGCGTGAGTTTTGCTTACTGCATGCAAGTTCACAACACTTGGTTTTGAATTTCTGTAGAATGACTGTTTCTTCTCCACTTTGGTAATGATGTCAGGAATACTTTCCTTCACAATCTATGAATCAAACTGTTAAGCTGGTCAGAGATAAACTAAATAAGGTAACAATCATTAGTCTTTTGACTTGCGATCATGGATTTTAGATTTGCTTGTTTATTTTTTTTGACAATTTGTTCTGTTCTTCTTTAGATACAATCCAGTGCGGACCAATTAGAAGAACCATCCAAGCGAAAACGAGTTGACAATAGGAGACGGATATAAATTACAATGCAGTGCGGACCATTTAGAAGAACCATCCAAGCGAAAACGAGTTGATAATAGGAGACGGATATAAATCCTATGCAGGTTTTGACAAGAGTATATGGCTATGGATTAGTGTTTCCCCCAGAATATATCAAAATTTTTCTATAGTTTCTTTTCCATTCAGTAACACCACCTCTTCCTGGAAAATCATCCCTTGATGCTGAATCTGTAAACCAACACTTTTTCTGGGTTCTAGTCCATGGTATCCAGAATCTCCTGACTTCTTCACCAACTGGCCTCTGGGTATCAACAGAAATGATGCCGTTCTTATTTTAGCCCCCAAGTCTATCCAATTTCTTCTTTGTTTCTTCGATGTTAATACCATAGATTCCATCACTATAACTGATAATCCTATGTATACAGTTTTCAGATTTTTCCAAGCAAGTTAAAGATTGAAACCCAGGCTTTTCCTGAATTGTTTGATAAGGTCAATGGGTTTAAATTGCCTAGTTTGCTTTTCTGTCACCAGAAAAATTCTAATTTGAGTGTTGCAACATTTAATGATCTAGTTGATAAAGCAGGGTACATGAATTGCCATAACTATGGGATAGAGCAAAGTGACATTGCAGCATTCTGTGTGTTGCCTTTGTTTCATGTGTTTGGTCCTGTTATTTTTACGTATTCACAGTTGCAGAAGGGTAATACTGTTGTGTCTATGGATAAGTTCGATTTGGAAATGATTATATTGAGAGGTACAGGGTGACACATTTATGGATTGTTTCTCAGACGTTTTAGCATTCGCAAAGAATCCTGTGGTGAAGCATAATTTAACTTCATTTAAGCATGTTGGATCTGGTGCTGCACCTTTAGGGAAGGAAGTTGATGGATGAATGCAATAAGATGTCCTCGCGTTGTTGTTGTTTACGGATATGGTATAACAGAAACCTGTGAGATTGTCTCATCAGAGAGAATCAACATGTAGGCTGCAGACACAGGATCAGCGGGGACTTATAGTTGCAGGGAATGGAAGCTCAAATAGTTAAGAGTTGATAAACTGAAGCCTCATCCTCCTGGACAATTAGGGAAAATATGGGTGCACACAAGGCAATTTCAACAATCCATAGTGCAGATATTGGGTACTTTGATGAGGAAGGAATGTCCTTCCTATGTATTAGTTTGACAGACGCATAGAGCTTATACATTAAAAATGTTTTCAGGCTGCACATGCTAAGCTTGAAGGTCTCTGTTTTTCATCCTGAAATATTAAATGCTGTTGTACCAATTCCTGATGCTGAGGCTGAGGCTGCTAGTGAATGAGCTTAGTATTCTAACAAGGAGACCGAGACTCAAAGAAGTTAAAAAAAAAATGTCACATCTGTAATTTGAGTCTGTATTTATCTTATGTCAACGGGATTCAAAGTTTTATGTATGTATAAAAGAAAATGTTTTTACGCTATTTACATAGTATGTGTTCCTACTTCCTATCCGCCACTGCTAACATTGCGATGGCGACAATCACAAACAATGTTCCTAAGTCAGCCTCTGGGGACATCCTACAAAAACTAATTGAGAAGCTCAACGAAAACTATAAGATTGGAATAGTTTACTCTTTGATCGTTAAATGTGCATCCACTGACCCAAGGCTGTTTCATAGACACGCTATCCTTGTATTTTCAAATAGTAACTGAATTAAACTGATGATGAGAAAATGGGAAGAAACGTGTATAGTTTGTAACATAGAGTGGACCACGATGAGTTTCAACAGTATAATCTAGGCAATGTAAAAAGAGAGCAAATACTTCACACGAGACTTCTTTCAGAGACTCAATTGAATCTTGATATAAGAAATTCAAAGATCTAACATTGCAAGATTAAATGAAAGCTGGGCAACGTTTCTCAGGCGGGGTATAAAAGCAAGAAAGGCTATGCTGATTTCACCTCTACAAAGATAGATAATTTGAACAAAAACTATGTTAAACACATCAGGAAAAAGTTCATGCGAAAGAAATCCTTAATGTAACCGAGTGTTAAGGAATTCTCTTCACCAGTTGGTGTAGGGAGAGAATGTAGTAAGATCTCGCATAAGCCGCATTCCCCCCGGCTTTAGTCGTAGCAGAGCAGCAAATATATATGTTGTTAATCCTCCTTGTTGCTAGCTAGTCTTGCCCGGTGTCTAAGTTCAGCTTTTTTCCACCTCACAATCAGGTAGCATAATGAAAAGAGGGTATTAACCTGCAAAGAAGAAAGGTGTAAAGCAGATTAGCGAGTGAAAAACAATAGAAATGACGAAAACAAAGAGAGCCGAATGACCAAAGATACTCACCAAGATTATTATCGCAATAACCAACAGAGGCCCAGACCAGAGTGTGGAAAGAAAAATGCCATGTGAATCAAAGTAATTCTGGCGCGCAAAGCTTTTCCAGTTCGCAGCTAATATGCGATTAAGCCTCTCAGCACCATACACTCCTCCCACTGTATCATAAGGTAACTAAAAAAAGTAAGGAAAGAGGGACATTCTCATACGCTGCAATGGAAAAGATCAAACTTCTAACATGCAAGCTAGAAAGATGTCATCACTTCAGTTTCACAACACAAAGCTACTAGCATACGGAATATAGTACCTGCTACTTAACAGCCTAAAAACTTATGCTTTCATTAAGCTCAACAATATGAATTTTTCAATCTGAAAACTAAGACATATGTAGTCTGCTAAACCCAAAACATAGAAAACCATGAAGACAAAATAGAGTAATGTTGAAAGTTTAGCTTTCTACATAAAACATAAGTTCTATGTGTCATTGTGAAAGGGGAAGCCTAGCAATCCATGTACAAAGTTCAGACAGGTTATTCCGGAACTGTATTATGTCATTGAGCTTTTGAAGTTGTCTACTGAGGACATTTCTAACGAAAAAGGGGTAAAAAATGGATAAAGTAATTTTTAAAGCCACGTGACATTTTTGGAATTAAAAAACCAACTTTAGAATTTTTTTTAATTCAGTAAATATAGGTTTGTTAACAAAAAGGGTAAATAATGCATCATTTGTTAGACGGCAGAGGTATATATGCACCACATGTTTAACAAGGGGGTATATCTGCTCTAAATTGCAAAGTTGAAGGGTATATTTACCCCCTTCCTTTCTCACTTCATGGAGACAAAATTATCCTACTTCTTTTCATTTGGTGGCAAGCACTTATAGGAAGAAATTGTTATGGGAGCAGGCATAACTCTTTAGGCCGTTTATCACCTGAACTCTTCTGCAAATCTAGAAAATTGTATCCAGCATGCTACATGTGTCAGAACAGCCTAGAATCAGTTAACCACTTGTTCCTAAATCCTACATTCTTCAGTGGTCACTGATCTTTAAAACATGTTCCCTTCAGTTTTTGCAATTAATTGGAGCCCATCAAAGATGCAGTTGAAAATTGGTGCCTATGGAAAGTTGACAGTACCATCAAGAAAACCCAGCATGTATTTTTTGGAGTCTTTGGAATGAGATGAATCTCAGATTTTTTAATGGCATCTCAACTCCTAACAGTAGACTAAAATCCTTTTGCCTATTGAACCTCTTCAGTTGGAGCAATCTTATACCCTGTAAATGATGTTATTCCCCTTTATTTCAACTCAACTCCTAACAGTAGACTAATCTTATCAGTGGTTTAAAACCGTACTTTTGCTTTCCAGTTAAACTCCCTGGTCTAGTAAAGGAAGTTGTTGTATTAGGAGTTTGACCATGATTTATTGTGTACTTACTTTGCATCTCCTGATGCCAATTTAATACAACACTTAACTTCATGAAAAAATATCAAGAAATATCAGAAACTGGATAACTGTAAATAGCGGTGAACTTACGTGCAAAAAGGAACAAAAACATCTGGAAATTGATGTTCTTCCGAGACACAAAACATACTAGAAGAAACACAGCGTGAAATGAAAGAAGACCTACCAACCAAGGTTCCTACATAAAGAAAGGAAAATCATTAATAAGCAAGACAGCCAAATAAATTTGTCTTAGTCAAAATGCAAAACTCTCATGTTTGACAAGCTCAAATCACATCTTTTGTTAGCCAATGATACCTCTTGCTCAAATTTTTTAATAATAACAAATATATTTTGGTAAGGGAATGATGTATGCAATGATGAATACGTTATCTCCTTTAAACATTACAATTTCAATTAGCAAGCAAATGCTAACATAGAGCTCTAACTTCTTTCTAAAATTCTCCTAGTATTGCATTAGACAGCTGGCAGCATCAACCACATGCCATATGATATCATTCCCCTTAAGGATCAAGTAGAGATCTTAGACCCTCTTTCTCATCTTTAGTTTCAAAAGTGGAGGACGAAAAGCAAATTCAAAAAGTGAGTAAAATGAAAAAAACAAAGAGGCATAACATGATTGGAACTAAGGAGTAAGGACCATATAATAGAGGAAGAGATAACAGGATTGCAACAGAGAGAAAGGAACATATAACCAACTCTGGGTGACTGTAGTACCGAGGTAGCAAAATACTACTTAGGCAAATTACAATTGAACCGACAGCCAAAGAATTTTCTTTAGAAGGTTTGCCTAGCCGAGCATTAACACAGTACATCTTGCCAACAATTTGCCTTGCCTGGCCTTTATCCAAGAAAAATCTTTAAACTTCAGCAATCACATATGATGGGATTTTTAATATTCTAAACCAACTACAGATCATCCTATCATAATTAAAGAAAGAAAAGTGGAATTTAGAAAGATGTTTTATTTCAATACACAATTTTATGAGGATAGGAGAGTTCCACCTCTCTTCAACTGATAAGGCTCCTTATATAGATGGTGTCCTTCTAACACTGATCCAATTTGATTGAATCGGTACTAATATATTTAAAAATCGCGAGCTAAATGTTCCGCTGAAACCTACTACTTAAAAGTAAAAAACGACACTAGGCTTAGAGAGAAGGAAGAAATCGCCTTGATGTTTTTCGTGAATTGTGATACAATAAACCCCACCCACAAAACCTCTGGCTAAGAACCAAAGAAAGGCTTCCCCATTCATCTCCTTTGGTGACTCAAGCCTCTAATCTCATGGTTGGAGGTAGATGGAAATTTCCAATTCCACTAGGCTATCCCTCTCTTGCCCCAAAAGAAATCATATACGATAATAGCAGAAACTTCACAGAAAAAATGCAAAACAGTACATGAACCAAGTCCAAAGCAGAGCAAGATAAGCCTGCGGAAAATTTTTCACATATAAAACTACATAACTTAGTTCTTAGAAAATATGGTTTATCTAACAAAGTATATGTAATTCTAGGAGACATGAATGTTAGAATGTACAACATTTCAATGTTACCATACGTTCTGCAATTAGATAATTGGCCTGACCCTCCGTTTTCCCTAGTTCAAGCCATCCCCCCACCCCCACTGCTCCAAAAACAAAACAACAACTATGAAGCCTCAATCCCAAACAAGCTCGGATATGAATCCTCACTAACCATGTTTCACCGGTTAAGCTCAACACACACACACACACAACCCTTCCCTTTCCAGCTGCCCCAAACAAAACAACAACTACTAAGCCTCAATCCCAAACAAGTTGGGATATGAATCCCCACTAACCACGTTTCACCATTTAAGCTCAACACAACACCCCCATCCACCCAAACAAACAAACAAAGAAAAGAACAACACCACAATGACATACAACACAGACATTGCTATAAAAATCAATACCGGACAACACAAAAAAATGCAAAATACTGCAGAAACAGAGTACAAGGCACAACAAGAAAAGTCGAAGTATAAAAATTTCACAAAAATAATAACAGGGTCCTAACAAAATCTGATTTTTACCTAGTTCAGAAGCTGGATAAGGGGAAAAAAAAAAGGTCGAATTGGCAATACCGTCCAGTCAATGGCGTGGAAGAATCCTATGAAGTTGTCATATGCTGGTCTAAGACTAGACCTCATCTCTGCAGAGAATTTCTCAACAAGATCTGCCATTTGGTCCATATGGGAATTCAAAGCACTGCTTAATTCCTCCATTTTCGCCTCTCAAAATTCTTTGCTGCTTTGAGATCAAGAAAGTGACGCCTCTCTCTCTCTTCAGCAAATCTTGACACTAGCTCTGCTGCTTAAGAATATTCTACACTTCCTTGGAGCTTTCTCTCTTATTGCTAAATCACCCCCTCTAAATTTGGAAGTTTTAAATTAACCCCATATCTTATTTTATTATACTTGATTGACCTTTGGAATAATCTCTCCATATAAAGATATGGTTAACGTCTATGTACGTACTAGATATGTTATTGATTTGACCTTTGTCATCATTTGTTTTAAGGTACTAGATTGGTTGTTCCCATTTAAATTTTGTATTGAATTTATTCTAATGTTAAATTAGAGATATTAGTTATAACGATATTAGTTTTATATTAAAATTTTATTATAACTTTTCTCATATAAAAATAAAATAAATTATTTGGTTAGATTTCTGATTTTAATTCCAAATTGTAATCCTATAGTATTCTTGCAAAGAACCCTTAGAGGTTGAGTTTTCTTAATTTAAATAATTTTCTGGATTAGTTTATACATATATACTCTTTCATTCTTAGTTATAAAAAAAAATACTGCACTTTTAGTCCAACTAATGAATTTTTCAAATTTTCTAGCTCGTTGTTATGAGAATTATTCACTTTTTCATATTTTTCCCCATTTTATTTGAGAATTAGTGCTTAATCCAAAAAAATTCAAATACAACTTCAAATATTTGAAATTTGAAAAAAAATAATCCAAAACCCTATTTTTGAAAGCCAAGAAGGAGAGGAGAACAATGTTTTATCTGAACTTTGTCAATATTAAGCGTAAATTAATATTATAAAAAAATTAAATATAATATAGATATTAAAGTAAAAACTAGTGATCCCATTTAACTTTTAATCTTAAAAACATGCTTAAAAAAATTATCATCGAAAGAAATTCTTCAAAATGATGATGATAATAATAATAATGCAAGATTTATAGCAATACAAATTGAGTCGCATAATTGCAAGAATAGATATCTAAAAGTCTATTCAATTTTAAAGGTTTTAACTTACAAGTAACTATAAATTTATTAGTCTAATTCAAAATTTACTCGATTAAAATAATTGTCTCAAATTAAAATCAAATCTAATAGGAATAAAAACTAATTATCTCAAATTTAAACTACAATTTTCCTGATTATAGCAACTTGAATAAACATATTTTTTCTCATGTTTCATTATATGTCTTTACCTTCAAGTTTTTTTTTTCCTTTTTCGAGGTAATTAAATTGATCATAATTATTATAAATCCATCCCAATCTTGACGTAGACTACACTAATTTATCATTCTAAATCATGCATATTTTTATTTTAATTTATAATGAATAACCAACATTTTAAAAAGAAACAAATCAAACTTTAATATTTAATACCAAGTATTTTGGTGCTATTGTTAGATCCTTCTATGCTTAATTAAATGTATTTATGTTTTGAATTTTGTGAAAGAAAAAAAATCAAGACAACTACGTAGAATACACAAGCGGCAAAAAAATATAAACTCAAGAATATCATCTAAACAAATATTATGCGCATACTTATTTAGAAAAATAATATTTATAAAATACTCAATATACATATACATTGTATATCTTCATGATATATCAAATTGTATTATCCAAAAATACATTAACGTATGTAATTTTTTAAGAGGTAATTTATATAAATTTGAATAAATAGTAAATATTTTACTTGAATAATTATAAAATAAAAATATTTTCTTTAAATAAAATAAGTATATTAGAAACAAAATAATAATAATTTTTCGAATAAAAATAGAGAAATTTAATTTTACAATTGACATTTTATATTTATTGTGTCCTCTTCATATTCTAAAACACTTTATACTCACACGCGCTCCCGCTCCTTATCCTTCACATTTACATCATAGTATGTTTAGATTATCTCAAATTCTTTTAAGATAATGTTTTTTTTTTTACTTTTATCAAATACAATAAAATAAATAAAACACTTTTTTTTTTTAGATTTAAGAAAATATTCCTAACACATGCTGAGTGGAAAATAAAATATTTTTTTTTGAATATAAGTTGTCCATCAACTAAACAAAAATGAAATTATATTCTATTTATTATAACTCAAACTCAGTAGAAAAAGATCACCTTGTTTTTTTGGATTTGAGGATATGAGCTAAATCCAAAAAGAGTCTAACCATGGCAGCAACAGCTCTTCTCTCATCTCCTCCATTGCCTTCTTCATCTAATCCTTCTATCCTTTCAACTCCCTTAAAGTATTCCTCTTTCTTTTCATACTATTTTCTTTATTTCTTATTTACCTCTAACAAAAAAGATTTCATTTTTTTTGTTTTGTTTCCTGTAGAAAGCAGAGCAAGATTCTGTGGAACCAAAAAAAATGTGGGAAATTCAGGGTATGCTCAGAATTTTGCAAAGAACCCACTACCCAATATGGAGTTTCCAGAAGGGACTTGACCTTCATTGCTCTTTCCTCTTCACTCTCTCTAATTTTCCCATTTTCAGGTAAAAAACTGTAAAGTTTGCATTTTTGGGTGTCTTTGAGTATAATTTCAATTTGGGGGTGGGGTTGTTTCTGTGAATTTATTTTTACCTTATCTCTGCTGCTGTTTCAGTTTTGTAATGTTAGTGATAAGATGAATATCAGCAGTCATTTGAAGTCACTTATTAGTTATTGTCATTATTGAACTCTCTCCCTGTTCCAATAAGTTAGACCCTTTTGGCGGTAGCTAGATTTACAAGTAAAATGGATTATGGTCATACAAAAGATATACTCGCTTTGTCCATTTTTACTTGTCCGCTATTGACTTGAGTAACTTGACATAACCCTTAAGGAACAATATATGGAATGCCAATTTTACTATATCACCCTTTGACTAATAGTTAATAATAAGTGATAAATTATCTCACAGTTTTCCAAATTGGACAAGTAAAAGTGGATATCTATTTCTAGTATAGTGAACTAGTAAAAGACTAAAAGCAGATGGAGCGAGTAGTTGACTCCCAATATAGTAATAGTATCAGACAAATGATAAAGATTAGTTACATGTTAAAGTGTTTAGTATAATATTTTGAAATGTTAAAAAGTGGAGTAGTTAGTCAAGGAGATGTCAACCATGTTTGAAAGTGTATGCAATTATACTAGTTTATTTTTGTTTGAACAGTTGGAGGGAGAAAATCCTTAAGTTATCTTCATAATGGGACAGTCTTATGATAATAACTTAAACATGCATGCTTAGAATGATCATTAGAATAATCTGGATAAAGGAGAAAACAATATAGTTTTTAGTTTAGGAAGTGGTCAAGTATATCTGGATGAACTAAGCACGAAAGTCAGTCATGTAATTAGGACTCAGTGAATAGCGTTTCACCCTAAATCTTGTTACTGCAGATAAACCTTTCGTCTATCATTGGATGGCATGGATGGAAAGGAAGGGAAATGGGTGATAAAGTGTAGCATTGGCATTTCCTAGTTAGATAGACTACCTTAAAATGAATCAAGATGAAAGGTGGCGGAGTGTTGGAGAGGAAGGAATGATATAAATATTGCAGCTGATTCAAAATCAATGCTGGGTGTGTGGATGTTATCTGGACATCCAAGTCAGACAGTTACATTCGTATGCTGAAAATTACACTAGGTCCTCTCCTAGTTGATTGAAATTATATATAATTTCTTTTTCTGGTAAATGGAAGAATGATGAGTTTTTTTAACAGCAACAGGTGAAACAATAGTGATGCTGAAGGGCTATGTTGCTCAGACTCTTCAAAAATGTCCCAAGTAAGTGTCGGATCCTTGAAAAAGTAGTGCATTTTTGGAGGATCCGACACGGGTGCGGCAACATTTTTGGAGAGTCCGAGCAGCTTAGCTGAAGGGTATATTGTCTTTCTTCCACCTAAAAACAAAGTGAAAGAACTTGCTGGGGAGGGCTCCTTGCTGCTTTCTCAGTGATATGGATTAAGTACATCATTTAACAAGATTTTGTTCTGAAAATTATGCCCCACTGTCTTAAATTTTTAAATACAAGTTAGCCCAATTAAACATTTTGGACTCATCGGCCCCGTGAACTCTCAAATTGGTGCAATTAGGTACTTCCTTCCATTTGTCCTCTAAGTTTAAATACTTGTGAATTGCAAAGCAGTAGCTACTGCTTTTTCCAGAAGTATATTCAATAGTTGCGTTGTATAGATTGTCGTCGCTGAAAGTGGAACCTTCAGATGGTTAAAACTTGAAAATTTAAGTAGATAGTTAAATACATGTCTTTGGCAACTGAATTCATCTGGGATTGAAGTGTATTACATAGGTGGTTTGGGGCAGCATGATTTTATGTATGAATATAGTTGAATTTTTATCCATATACTTAGCTTAATGTAGAGATCCCTGTTTCAAGGGAAAATATTGTAATATTGTATTGCAGCTTTCTAATCGTTTTTAGGTTTAGTGAAGAGAGATTTTCTTGGCTATATGCAGTTTTATCTGCTGAAGAAGAGTTGAAAATGGGTTCGTCTGTCGATGACATAAATGCCTATTCCTACTTGTATCCTATTGAAATGCCATCTAAGAAGTTCGTCTTCAAATGGTAAGCAATAGCTTTGTTACTAGGTCCTTGCCTGCTTTCCATTTGTCATGTTTCTTTGAAATTGAAAAAAGAAAAGAAAGCGTTGTTGGTTTCTTATGTAATTTCATACTCAGAAACAATGGGTGTGATATTTTTAGACCAAAGAAGCCTAGACCTTTGAAATTCTAATGTATTTGTCATCAAACTTTGGAAGAAAAAAAACAAGTTACTGAAGTACACATTCAAATCCTTCTGTACATTTGGATAGTCCCAGGGGACTTCGGGGATACACTCTACTGAAATCCTATTCCTGTATTCAGCTTTTAAGATCTCATCACGCAAGTGAGAACTTCCAGTTGTTTTTCACTTGCCAAAAATTCTGTATCCATTTGATGTCCAAATCCACTTCTGTTCTGTATAGTACGGCTTCCATGGACACAGTATCTGCAGCTCACTCAACAACCATTGTGGATTTGTTTTTTCTTGTGGTTTTATTTAATACTATGCAAATGAACTGTCCACGTAGTTTTCACCATATGAAAGAAAACCTCTATTTTCATGCACTGCATCCTTAATTGTAGGAACCTCACTGTTTTATCTATTTGAAGGGTGGAAACCAGAAAACCGGAGCGTTATTCATCAGCTGCGCCACTATCACGTAAGTCGGTGTATCTTGTCTCCTGTTTCAAAGAAGGAGATACTAAAAATATACTATAATCATTTGGTATTCTGGTTGGATGTTAGGGAAGTCACTGAACTAGGTAAAAGTCCCAACCGCGCAGCAAGTGTCTCTGAGCACCGTTGCCCTATTATAGTCTACTTATACATACTTCAGTCATCCCAAAAAAGGAAAAACAACGCTTGAGTCACAACCTTTAAAAATATGCTTTTTATTTTTGATTTAATGATTTTTTTTCATGTGTTGACATATCATGCAGCTGATGCACGCCTTCGCATTGTGTCTGAACGAGTTGACATCATTGATAATCTCATCATTTCTGTTTCGGTAATTGGTCTGCTCCTGAATTGATTCTAGCTAATTTTGACCATGTTTCCGTTCTTTCTTTGAGACTTAATGCAATGTGTTTGTTCAGATAGGTCCTCCCAACTCACAGTTCTTGAAGTCAAAGGAGAAAAGTACATGGAGTGCAAAGGATGTTGCTGATTCTGTTTTGTCGGATAAATCTGCTTTGGTAATCATATATATATATATAAAAGAAAACCTTAGGCCCGCCTACGTACACCAGAATTCCCTTTTAAATTTATTTATTTCCAAAACTAGCCTTTCCCTTTCATGAAAAGTCGTGACTTTTATGAAGAATTGCAACTTTTATGAAGAATTGCGACTTTTAATAAAGAGTTGCGACTTTAATGAAGAGTTGTGACTTTTATAAAAAGTTGTGACTTACTTATGAAGAGTTGCGACTTTTATGAAAAGTTGCGACTCTAATGAAGAGTTGTAACTTTTATGAAAGGTTGTGACCTTTCCGAAGGGTTGCAACTTTTCCAAATAGTTGTAACATTTCCGATAAGGCACAATAAACATTTGTGCACGCTACCCTTTGTTGTCTATAAATAGAGGGATTTTCTCTCATTTTAAAACAACGAAAATTCTAAACTACTTCTTCTTCTTCTTCACAATTAAATTTTTGTGTACTTTGTTCCTGTTGAGTGGCTCACTGACACCATTGCTTATGTTACAGATCTTGGTATGTAGTTTACTCTATATTCCTTCTCCAAATTTGACTCTGTGTCTCTAGAGACAGAAAATACATAATTGAGTCTAGCAGTATATGATGTGGTTTTTGGTTTGCATATCAACCCCCAGCTGTTTGTTAGAATATGCTTTACTAGTTCATCAGATTTTCAGCTTCTTCTTCTTCTTTGCCAATACAATGTGTAACTTACAGATTGTTCGGTTTGAGAATAAATGATACTCCCTCTGTCCCAATTTATATGACTTACTTTCCTTTTTAGTTGGTCCCAGAAAGAGTGACACATTTCTATAGTTCGTAACAATTTAACTTTAAAATGCCATTTTACCCTTAATGAAATGATTTATAGCCACATAAACATCTATCACTTATTTTAGACCACATGTTTCAAAAATTTTCTTTCTTTCTTAAACTCCGTGCCAAGTTAAACTAACTCATATAAATTGGGACGGGAGGGAGTAGCAATTTTGAACTGATCACCTAGCGAAACTAATTAAGTTGTTCATGCATCCCAAAATTTCTCGTGAGAGATTCGGTTACATAAACTCTTATGCAGATGGCACATTGGTTGGATCATTGCATATATTCTTCCACCGACTGCCTTATAAAACTTCCTGAATTGCACAGCCCATTCTTTATCCTTTTCTTTTGCATGACTTTCAAGATAAATCCAACATGATATCTGTGTGAGGTAACATTTTCATATGTTTCTACAGCGTGTAACCTCAACACAGCGATTGGCAGAAAGTTCACTTCTTGATGCACATGCTTCTGTAGTGAGTATCTTTTCACTTATGTGTAACTGTGTTATACATTTTCATGAATTATTATTTATGAGTTCTTGGGTCCACTTTGTGTTCGACATGCACTCAGTCAGCTGTTCTCTTTTTATAACAAATTAGATTGATGGTGAGTCCTATTGGTACTATGACTACCTTGTTCGGAAATCACCAACGAAAGCAGCAGTAAGTTTCCTCTTTAATTTTAAAAAATCTATATCCTGAATGACTTTCTACGATTCTCATATTTCATGTTGTAATATGCAGGCTCAAGAACCGAATCTTTTCCGCCACTATGTTGCTTCAACAGCTGAACGAGATGGTAAAATTGACTTTTAGTTAGTGATTATCTTATTTTACTTTTCGCACGCATAATCTTTTGGCGAAAATAGAAGTGTATTTTGTTAATAGGAGGTACTTTTCCCTTTTGTTAATGGGATGTAACTGTGGTATTTAAAACCATAAACTTGCTAGTTTCTCCTTTAGCTAGTTAATGCAATATTTATGAAATAATTGTTTCATTAGCTTAGCATTCTTCATGTGGAAAAGTTCATCTTATGTGCTGACTTATTACTCATGATTTAGAGTACTCCCTCCGTTTTATTTCATGTAAACCTATTTGACTAGGCGGAGTTTATGAAAGAAAGAAAAACAATACTTTTGAACTTGTGGTCTTATACATTCCATGGCATTTTTATGGCCATTAAATCATGTTATTAAGGGTAAACTAAGAAGTTAACAGTTAAGTTGTTTCTAAAGATAAAAAAGTGTCATTCTTCTGGAAACATACTAAAGAGAGAATATAAAAAAGAGTGTCACATAAAAGGAAACAATGGGTACTAAAAATCTATTCCTTTTGGTTTGGTTTGTAAGCAAGTTATACTGGGATTATAATATGAGGATTAAATAATGACGGGATTCCTAGTGAATATACTTTTATTGATAGAATCTACAATAGGGGACAAGATAGGTAGAGAGAAGAGAAGTGGTTGGTGCAGATAATAGGAACAAATTTGTGCGATATTTCAGAATTTCCAAGTAAAAAAGGAAATATGTATCTATTTCAATCAGTCATGAATGCATGCAGAGAACATAAGAGAGCAAAGGAGGGGGTTGGATACTTAGAATCTCAACAAGTTTCCTAAATCTATCAGTATAAATAAATGTGAGACCCCTATAGGCCCTAGGGATAGATGTTCTGATGCTGCACCAGGAGGAGAAGCAGCCATCTCATGGTGTTTCCGTCTGCCAATGTGCGGTTTGTGCCGCCACTTGCCCCTGTACCCTCCATCTTCTCCCCTACAGAGGTCTCCCCCGCCATCTTTGCACCGCCTGTGTACTGGACAGCCACCCTGGTTCCTTCTGTCCCATCTGTTTCGATGTCTTCCTCCACAAACCTCCTCCGCCTCACCTCCGTTTTCTATGCTTAAAATGCCCCTCTATCTCACACCTCTCTTGCATCCCTGATGTTGCTTCCTCCTCCCCTGGTTATGTGTGCCCTCGTTGTTCTAACCCTAATTTCACTTTCTTCTATGTTACTCCCAATCATGCTAATAACACCATTGAAACCAACCCCATTTGTCTAAACAGTTGTTTGCCGCTGCTACCATTGCTTCTGAGTCTATCCATAATGCCGCCGTTATGGCCAGGTTTAATGCCGACATTAGGGTCAAGGAAGCTCTGTCAGCTAAGGCTGAAGCTGCCCAGGTTTTGTGTAGGCTGAAGAATCGGCTGGACAACCAAGATCATCTGCTTGGTTCCAAATTCTCTCCCATAGTTGTTTCTGATACTTCAGATGACAATACAGGGGAAAAGAGGATACATGAAGCAAAAGGATGCTCGTCTCAATCTTCAGATGCAGATGATTGCGATACCCTTGATGATTAGCTTGAGTAGTTGCAATTCTAAAACAATGCTATATAAGGTTTTTCTTTTTCTTTTTCTGTTGTGTGGCTGCTGGCATCTTGCAACTACACTCTATTTTTGAATGCTCGGCTATTTGGGGGGCTGTTCTTTGGCGAATAGAGGAATTGGAATTATTCATTCAACTGTATCTAGCTTATTGTTAATGCCTCTCTTTCATTTTACATTTTCAGTGTATTGAGTTTTATTAGTTGCCATGTTTTCTTCACTGCCGTTTTTCCTTTTCATTACTACTTTGTTTTGCTTCACTTGAGCCGAGGGTATTCCGAAAACAACCTCTCTACCTCCATGAGGTAGGGGTAAGGTCTGCGTACACTCTACCTTCTCCATACCTCACTTTGTGGTATTTCACTAGTATGTTGTTGTTATTGTTTGGTATGAACTATATCAACTTGGATAAACTTTTATTTCCAATTTTAATCTTGGTTTTCTTAACAGACTTTGGGAGAACAGTTTTGGAGATAGGCAAATGTGTCCTTTTGTTATTTTATCCTGGGATTGTTACTGATTTGGGGATGTTATCCCACATAGAGTGGGGTATAAATAATACCACAATTGTGGTATAAACAATCCCGGAATTAGAAGTTCTACCAAATGCGGGATAAATTAATTCCAGATTTTATCCTGGGATTGTAATCACTTATCTTTGTAACCAAACAACCCTTTAAGATTTTCAGTTGACACTCAAGAAGGGTTTTAAAAGGTGGCATAGAAAGGTGTTTCTGGTTTGATCTGGTTTGATCTGGTTTCTTGGACCCTCAAGCATATATTGTTGGGTTGGTACGAGTGTAGTTAAGACTTCATTGCACTATACAGACAATTCTTGCTTTAATGTTTACAGATTTTTGGTCTTTGGCCAAGAATAAAAGAATCCTATGTAAAAACATATTGAGGACAATGACCTATCTTTTGGGTGTATATATTTCTGCACACACATGAATTTATGAGGTGCATATCTTATATCTTGAATTAAAAATATTAAGAATATATTGTCATTCTGGTCTTAAAACTGTTTTCTATATTTACTTTGTCTAATAAACAATTGATAAAGCTAATAAGTCTTCTTTAAATAGTTCAGAAATATAAATGTATGCAATAAATTCAAGGTATGTTGTACCTTTAACCAAAGTGATGTGCTTTAGTAATTGCATCAGCAAATTCCTACATAAGATGTTGACATAGTAATTAGAAGACGCATCTTAGTAATTGCATCATCTTTTTTCTTGATGACTGAGAAATCGGTCTGGGCCCAACCCTTAGAACCAATTGAAGCCTTCAAAACTTGCGATAATGGGTCTGCTTCTCTACCCTTCTCCACTTAAATAGTAGGCTTAGTGCGGATGATGCAGGGAACAAACCTTGACCTATGTCACAAGTCTCTCAACCTTTGCCACTTAAACCATGTTCCGGTGGCGCATCAGCATATTCATATATTGACATAGTAACCTGACAACTGACAAGCTTATATTGAAATACATTTCAGTAGGATTGCTGGTTAGCTTATTGGAGAATGCTTGTCATTTCAGGTTATTTGTATACTCTTAGCGCTTCCACTCTTGGCAAGCAATGGGAAAAAGTAAGTGGTTCTATCTTGTGATTTCCTTTAGAAATTTATCAAGAACTTATAATATCACATAATGGCTATATTACTTAGTTGTATAGTACTCCAACATCACCCTTACATACTTGATAGCATTACAAGTAGCCATACATGAACCTGACCATTGAAGCAGATGAAAGATTTGCTCCTTTCTGTATTTCATTGAAAATGCTGAAGAAATATAAGAAGTTCAGCTGGTGATTAGACCACAATGTTTGAGTCATCAAGGGCACAGTGCAATCTATAGATATTGTTTGTACGTTCCCTTATAAGATCCATGAAAGGCATTTCTTTTTGTGATGATCTACATCACTGAAGCCTTCTTGTTTTACGGGATCAGTTTATTGTTTCTTTTAAACAACATGGATGCATAAGTTTTTTTTTTTTACATGGAGGCATAAGATTCTATCATAAAGACAGCAATTCAGTGCACTAAACTCCCAATATGCGCGAGGTCTGGGCAAGGGCCAAACCACATTGAGTCTATTATACATAGCCTTACCTTGTATTTATGCAAGACGCAAATCTCGTAATGCCTGTGTTACACGGAAACAACTTTAACCATTGCGCCTAGGGTCCCTGTTAATAAGATTATGTTTTCTTGACCTGACTAAAAAAGGCACATATGTTCACACTGTCAAGTTCCACATTTGTTTGAGGAATGGGTTGTGGTCTCATTATTTAGTCCTACATAGTCCTCCCCTCGTGAGTTAGCTTTTGGGGTTGAGTTAGTTCCAAATTCCATTTCTTAACATGGTATCTATGTCAAACCTTTCGATCCTTGTTGGTGTTTCTCAATGTTGGACCCCTGTGTTATATTATACATGCTCGAGTTGTCCGGCCCTGGGTGTGTGAGGGAGTGTCAATCTCCCATTGGTTGAATGAATGAGTTGTGGTCTCCTTATATATAGTCTTGGACATTTCTCCCCTCGTGAGCTAACATTTGGGGATGTGTTAGGCTCAAAGTCTGTTTGTTAACACACAGGCAAAGAGAAGGCAATAGATTCTGACTTCTGAATTAAAATTCTACATTTCATCTTTTTAGGTGCACAGTTTTGGCATGACAAGGTTTTGCTATATGCAACAACTAAAATCCCATCTTAGAAAACTCCTTTCACCTTTTTCTTTTCCACCCCCCTCCAATATTTATGCTATGCTGTGAAATTCATTACATAGTCTTTATTATGCAGATGGGACCCTCCTTAGAAAAGACAGTGGCATCTTTCCGACTTCTTCCTCCTACGGAAAGCTATGTCCCACCGTACAAGGATCCGTGGAGGTTTTGGTGATTGCATTTCAAGGTGTGGTTAGGATTAACATTTTGTCTCCAGATAGCAAGGAGTCAGAGATCCAAATGTGGTTAGCAAATGAGAAACAACATTGCATTTCTTTTTTATTTGATAAGGAAAATAGTATCAAGCTGAGCTCGAACTTACAACCAGATGTGTGCTAAGCAATTTTGACATGATCCTTGTGTCAAATGCCAATGCAGCTACTATTTGTGAGACAACATTGCAATTTTTGGTGCAGTGATTACTACAAATTCTTTTAGGGTCTCTTTGCTTGACAATAGATGCAGAATGCAGTAGAAGTTTGGTTGGGAAGACCTATTCTATGTAATCATTATGTTTCTCTGAAATGACAATATATTTTGAAAAAAAATGAACTGCTTGTGTGCTTGAATACACTTTTCTTCAGTCTGCGCTTTGGCAAAGCCACTCCTGCTATTAGTTTCAGCAAAACACATGTAGCACATAGACTAAAAACTTTTAGGGGAAGGGTTTAATGTTTCTATTAAACGGACGTGGTAACTAGCAAGAACTCATTGAATCCATCGTTTGGGATCATAATAAATTAGAAGTTGCTCTTGCAACTCAGCCGAGAGCAGGTAGTTTGGGATGGTGGTTGATATGGTGCACTAATCTAAATTACTTTTGAGTTTACTATGTATGCATATCATGAAACACACAATTAGGTGTTTTGGATAAGTTTACAAGCTAGTTAAATCAATTCACAAGTACTTCATTTATGCGCTAAGCGAGACACCAAAAGTGCTTATAACCAAAATTGTGAAAAGTTCACTAATTTATCCCTAATATCCTGTGATCTTGAAAATACTTTTCATTGCCCCTCAATTCAACTTCAATTGTTAGTCATTCTTTAAGGATACTTTCTAATAAATATCTCCAAGAGCATTTTAAAATAAAATTTGCATCATCATACATTTCAACTTTTTACTGTTTATTCATAAAATTATTTTTTATGCTTAAAATGCTCTTTCATAAGCAACTTCCAATTAGTCAAGGCAGACGTGCTCCAACTTTTGTATGCCAATCGTGCCAGTGAGTATTTCAATTAAGCGGAATGTAACTGAACATCATCTGATTCCATACATACTAGCAATATTTATATATGAATTTAGTCTAGATTTCAAATTTCAATCACTTTGTCTATTAAAATAGTTAGCAAGCCCAAATTATATCAGCATACGTACAAGCTTAATTTGAAAGATATTCTAATTTTATGGATGCTTCAAAATTTATACTAAAGTTTACATGAAGCATTCGTGTCGGTTTCAATGACTAACAGGGGAATTGTTCTCATTCATAGTGACAGCAAAAACAGAAGAGGAGGGGTGGGGGTTCTTGTCTTGGGTGCAATTACTTTTCTTGAACCCAAAAGCTCTGCCCTCACCAGAAAATTGAACAAGGAAAAATTGCTTAGGGATCAGTAAAGAGATGCAGCTGTTTACGTCCTTCAACTAAAAATACCTAGGGAAGAACAAACAGATAACAGTAATCTTGCATATATTTGAACCAAGAGTAATAATAACCTATAAACATGCTCATTTATTCCTTCTTTTTGTGCAAAGAATAATGGAATTTACAACTAATTAACACCATCCAGGTGCAGCAATGAGGTCTCCTTTCCTAGTTCTCTGGTGGCTGACAGGTAGAGGATGGTTTTGGGGGGGTTGTTCTAGACACCTAGGCTCCTATAGAAAGAATAAAATATGTACACTGTTGAAAACCTTAGCTTAGTCTTGTGATGTTGTTGAATATTCGAATAGAAGACGTTTGGATGGAGTAGACTGTAGAAGCACCCGGAGCCGGCTTGTCAGCTGATATATCAAGGTCCATTGCATTGCCATCTCAGAGTCCTTCATCTGCCTTACGACAGAGGCCTGGAAAACAGAGATGAAAAGCCTTTGGTTACTGATAAATGGGCAAGAAATAGTCAAACATAAAACTGCAGTATGACTAAATAGAAGGTTGCAGATAAATCGTGTCTAGCACTGAGCTATACTGTTCTCTGTTCCTTTGTCGCTACTCTGTAAAATAATCACTAACATTTACTAGGTGGTATAATTCAACTGGAAATGACATTGGCCCGACAATTTTCTGATACATCATCCGTAGGAATGCCTTGATACTGCACCAAACTATTGTGCATGTTAACAGTGCCCCGTGCCTCTAACTATTACTCCCTCCGTCCCATTTTATATGAGTTAATTTGACTTGGCGCGGAGTTTAAGAAAGGAAGACTTTTGAAATTTGTGGTTTAAAATAAGTGATAGATATTTGTGTGGCCATAAATCATTTCATTAAGGGTAAAATAACATTTTAAAGTTAAATTGTTACTTAATATAGAAATGTGTCATTCTTTTTGGGACTGACTAAAAAGGAAAGTAAGTCATGTAAACTGGGACATAGGGAGTATATATCTACGACACATACTTCTAATGACAAATTATTGAACGGTTATGATGTACCATCTCCCAAATCACCATGGGCTCCGCTTTCAAGCTCCATTGATTTCTCTGATCTCCTCTGGGCCACCACTCTACACCCAATGAAGCTACCACAGTGGATACGCACCCACTTGTAGGTGCCACTTCCAACACTAATATCCCTTCCTGAAGCTTTTCTCTCTCCTTTCAAGCACCATTTACCCTAACCTTGGCGCAACCATGTCTTGCTTTGTCATAACATCTACCCTGCATAAGCTCCTCCTTAACCCTCCTCCTATGCCAGTTTCCTAGACCATCTCTTAGTACTTGTGTGCCCAAATTGCAATAACCCCCTGTTAATGCCCTCCTCTCCCTTAACTTCCACCCCCTGAACTCATGCTCCCATTTTGTAGATCTGAAAAGAGGTGATCAGTGCCGGGCAGGGAGGTTAAGGTTGTGGAATCTTATATGCAGGTTCAAATTTTAGGAGGTGGCTACTAGACATGAATAAAGCAAAAGATGTCCAGTAGTAGTCCATGACGACATGGCTGGAGGCGGTGACTTGGCAGTAGTTCTTTTGATGCCGGATAAAAGGCCAGAAGAAGCAAGAAGGTAATAATGTGGAGAAGAAATCAGCAAGAGGGTGACGTGGAGTAAGAAGGAGCTAGACCCATTACAGGGAAGTGCATCTGGATTGATTGTTACGTACCTTATCACAGTGCTGAGATGTTATATTATGAGTAACCATAATTTTTCACTTTTACTAGCTTCATAGTACCAGTAAAGGACACAATAGGAGGTTTACTGAATACACGTAGTGTATTTTTCTTGATAAGTGTACAAGAACATAACCCACCAAATTATGCAAGCAGGTGAAAAGGGCAGGGATACGAACACCTATTTGACCTATCTAACGACATGGAATCTAACCACTTTGACATATTTTTTCTCTCTCTCTCTCTCTATGAAGTATAATATGCTTGTTTTTCTTTTAATAAAGATGATGTAGTACTATGTTTAAAAATACAGTACAAGACATGGTATGGTTTTGGCTACGGTAAAATATTTCTAAGAAACAAAGATAAGGACATGGACAGGGACAGGGTTTTCTCAATTGCATCTTTTTTTGAAGGTTGAGTATAAGATTATTCTCTGTATCGATTGCTAACTCAATGGAAAAAAGAACTTGTAGTTTTTCCAAGACAGGTTATGCTAGGGCTTACACAACTGCACTTCACAGAAAACAGATCACACCAAAATTCTCTTCCAAATCTTCATCTTTCGTGACAAAATTGAGCATATTCACGATCTCCCATGACAAGTCTATTTGCCAGTCAACTCTGGCATAATATCGTAGGTTTGATATTCAATAATCATCCTTTTTCTGTTATTCATTAAATTTTATGGACTGAGAATTAAGGGTCGAATGTCACCCATTAAAATGAGAGGCAATAAGCATTAAGTAAACACTGAAATGGGTTGTAACTGTGTAGAACGTTTCTCCCTGTTGTATCTACTTCACAGTCCAGCAATAGTATTTGCACTGAATGGAAGATGATTCTTTAAACTATGTTTTTTCCTAGGTAAGGAAGGATAAAGGAGAGAGATATTGACTGCATTACTTCACTTGGGGCCCGTTTCGAAGGATAACGTGGAATTGGATTTGAATGTAATTGGATGTCATTACACAGTTTTGGCCATTGAGGAAAAGCAACTACACTCATGATGGACTCTGCTGGACAGATGATATCATGTAAGTTCACAGGTGTTTGTCAGGATATTACATGGTTTATGAGTGCTGTATATGCAAGTTGTAATAGGGTGATCAGAAGAGAGTTGTAGAGTGAACTGGAGGCTAGCAGAAACAATTGGGAGGGACCCTTCAATGTCACTAGATTTGCAGTAGCAAGGGCAAACTACCACAGACTCTCAGGAGCAGTGTCTGAATTCTCTGAGACTATTGATGACCTGGAGGTAGTTGATCCTCCTTTATTTAGAGGACCATACACTCGGAGGAGGGGGGGGGATCATAAAAGTGCCTCCAGGATTGACAGATTATAGTACTCCGCTGACTAGGACTCTTTCCTACTGGTCAAGCAGTCTTTGTTACCTAGAATTGGATCAAATCATAATCCTGTTCTTCTACAGTGGCTGATAGCTGGTCCCTGCAGGGATGGAACTTCTTCTTTAGGAGGCATCTTAATGACTGGGAAGTAGGCAGGTTTGTGGAGCTATTGCAGATGATTGATGGTTTCAAAGGCACTACTGTAGAGGATGACACTTTTAGATGGAAACATGATAAGGATGGCAAGTTCTCTGTAGGTAGAATTTATAGGAAAGAGGTATCCTGGATGCCTGAGAACAAAATAGGTCCTTGGAAGCATGTATGGGAAAGTATGGCTCCTACTAAAGTCAAGTGCTTTGCTTGGTTAGTAATCAGGAAAGCTTGCCTCACTCATGAGATCCTGCAGAAAAAGGGATTGCCAATTGTGTCCAGATGCATGTTATGTAGTGACGCTAGAGAGACAAATAGTCACCTGCTCCTCCATTGTAAAGTCACATCTCAGCTTTGGACTATGTTCCTCAGTTTAACAGAGACAAAATGGTCAATGCCAGAGCACACAGCAGACTTGTTAAGTTGCTGGATTAGGAGAGGGGGAAGCAAGAGTGCAAGACACAGAAGAAGTGGTGGAGAATAATCCCACACTGTATCTGGTGGACTATCTAGAGGGAGAGGAATGGAAGAATCTTTGAAGATAGATTCAACAACATTCAGACAATCAAAGGGAGGGGAGCTGCATTGCAACTTACTACTTTTGGTGTAAAGAACATTGTATAGAAAATGCTGAACATAGTAGATCTTTTAGGATTACTGTAATTAGCCTCTTGTTTTAGCTTGTTACAACCTTTTTGGAGGTCTCCACATACCTTAATGCTGAGGAATACAACATTACCAGTTTAAAAAAAAACAAAAACATGTGGAGACTGGAATTACAAGAAGACTACTTCAAATTTGAAAATTGGTAGCTAGAGGTAGAAGGATTCAAAGAGAAGGTCAAGGCATGGTGGCTGGCTTTCCCTAACAGGGGCAGACAAGCCTTCATTCTAGCAAACAAATTAAAACTCCCTAAGAAGTAACAAGGGAGACTGGAAACAGAAAAAAGAAGAGATCCTACAACAGTTGAAATCTTAGGAAGCAATACAGGAGAACAAGAGCCTCACCGATGATGAGTTAGTCCAGAAAACTCACTTAGCTATCGAATTTGAAGAAATAGCAATAAAGGAGGAAATTGCCTGGAGACAAAGGTCAAAAGTTCAATGGTTGAAGGATGGGGACAAGAACACCAAGGTCTTCCACAATTTGGCAGATGCTCATAAAAGGTACAACTCCATAGATGCATTGGAAGTAGAAGGACAATCCATCACTAAAATGCCTGCAATTAAAAATGCAATTCAAAGTTTCTACCAGGCAAGGAAACAAAAGGATGGAGACCTGTGATCTCAATCTCCAAGGAATAAGAGTGATCTATACAAAAGATCAGGAGTGGTTACAAAGGAATTTTGAGGAAGAGGAAGTGTGGAAGAGCATCAAGTCTTGTGCAGTTGAAAAGGCTCCAGGCCCAAATGGCTTCATACTGAACTTTTTTCAGACATTTTGGAATCTGGTCAAGGAGGATATCATGGGAACATTGCAATATTTCTATGAGCACCATGTGTTTGAAAGGAGTCTTAATGCCTGCCACCTTTGTGGCCCTTAATCCAAAGAAGGCTGAAGCAGTAGAGTTAAGAGACTTAGGCCTATTAGTATGATCTCTGGGGTGTACTAGATAATTGCCAAAGTTCTAACAGAAAGAATGAAGAGAGTAATGGACGGTGTGGTTAAAAAAAAATGTCTTTTACAAAAGGGAGACAGACTATGGATGCAACTTTAATTGCAAGTGAACGCATATACTCAAGATCTAGAGGGGAAGTGGCTGGCCTGATGTGCAAATTGGACATTGAAAAAGCCTATGATCATGCTAATTGGGATTTGGGGCTATCTTCTAAACACTCTCAAAACAGATGGGTTTTAGGGACAAATGGTTGAAATGGATATACTTTTGTATCAAAACTGTTAGGTTCTCCATTCTGGTAAATGGAGAACCTACTGGTTTTTTTCACTCAGACAAGGGGACACTCTATCCCCTTTCCTGTTCATTTTAGCTATGGAAGGTCTTAGTAGTATGATAAGGATAGCACTACAAAAAAACTAGCTGAGCGGCTTCAACATAAGATGAGGTGGGAGAGGGGATCTGGAGATTTGCCACTTGCTATATGCA
Organism: Solanum commersonii; assembly: GCA_029007595.1. Lineage (NCBI taxonomy): Eukaryota > Viridiplantae > Streptophyta > Magnoliopsida > Solanales > Solanaceae > Solanum > Solanum commersonii. Next base: position 695,375 of record JAJTWQ010000011.1, read on the forward strand.
AATGACACTATTTTATTTTGTGAAACTAGAGTGGAACAAGTTTGCTACATTAAAGTCTTGCTAGTAGTGTTTGACGTTGTATCTGGGCTAAGAGTGAACGGGAGGAAGAACAATATCTATCCTGTCAAAGAAGTGTTCTAACATTCAGACCTTTGCTAGCATTCTTGGGAAATTGAGAATTTCAGGTGAAAGACTAAAAGGTCCCTGTTCCAATTAATTTTTACTTAGTTGTTAGGGATATTTTAGGAAATTAAGAAATGGGTACAATGCTAACCTACCACTTTCATGTAGTAGGGTAGCAAAACTCATATATATGTGTATGTATATATGTATGTATATATAGCTATTTCAAGAAAAAATGTGTATGTAAATATAAATAGATATAGACATATATATTTGATAGGTAAGAGTGATGAAGATATTACAAACATACTCTATAGATATGTCCCCATCATCTCAACAATAAGTTCAAGTGATTCAACAAGGAAATACTAGAACTGAAAGATGAATTAGCTATTCAGATTCCCATTGTCTTTCAGCTCAAGTATTAGGAGTATGACATCTTTCATAGATAGTCCTACAACTATTGGGTGTGCTGCTTTTGCCATGTGAACAGCTAGAAACATGTGATGGTATATATTCCAAAGTTTCATTGTGGTCACGAGCCATTTGATAACCTTCTTACCAAATAAAATCCAAAAATATAGCGTAATTCATCTTCCTCACGCAATTTGACTAGATTTAATGAACAGTGAATGATTACTCTGTCCTGTAATAAGCTCATCAATTAGGGGAGACATTTGTTCTACTGAGGGTTCTGTTTTGTGCCCAAAAGGAATGAACCAAAGGAATCAGTATTTTTATGATGTCCAGAACAGACGTCTATAGTTTCATTTACTTTCACCTCAAAATCACTTTAGTTGGACGAATGGACTCCACTCCTGATGTATAGTGTCCATCTTCCAAAACCCTCAAGCTAATGTAATTTATCTTAGATTTTAAAAATCATTAATGAAAAGTTCTAGCAAAGAATCTAAGGACTGGCAAACTCAAAGAAATGGAAAGAAAATAGAATCATTCAAACCTGGAGGCGCTTCCCTAGTTGGACTTCAACTTCAGTACCGAATGAAATATTGCTGGCAAGTGACTTTAGAGGATCAACACTGGGATCAACAGAAAGCAAGTTGGGTATCTGCGGTGCATAAACTAGCCTCCATCTGGCCTGTCCAAACTCTCCTTTCCCCTCTATTCTTGGCATCAAAGTTTCAAGCGTTGCAGTGGCAAGCTTCTTAAAGGCAAGCTGGCCATCACCTTCTAAAATGGATTCAGCTAACTGACTCTCAAAAACTCTAGCAGCCTGTTCCGCCAGAACCATTTCAAAGTTGGTTAAGCCATATATCAATACATTTTTTGAGACATTTAAACTGAAATTTGTAATTGTATATATAGATATTCGTATTCACGCAGTTTATCCTTCGCAAAAGCATCGATAGGAAGGATGCCAGAGTCTAAAGTATTTCCAATGCAGGAAACAGAAATCATGGCTCAATGGAGGGATATTGGCATGTTCATTAATTTAGGGGTTGTTTGGTAGAGTGTATTAACAAAAATAATGTTTGCATTAACTTTGTGTATAAGTAGTACCTTGTTTGGTACCTTTTTTCATGCATTAGTTATACACTCTATTGTGTATTGAGGAGTGCATTACTAATACCATGGATTTCTAGGTATTAGTAATGCAAAGGAATTTAATACATGCATTAGCATGGTTAAAGACCCAATTACCCCTCAAAAATACTTTTACATCTGTTCAACCATAATTATGGAGGATATTTTTGTAAATAATTTTTTTATACAACGCATATTTTTTTTTAATACACTTAACCAAACAATGCATAAAAAATATTCTATGTATAACTAATGCAAGCATTACTAATTCACTCTATTTAACATTATTTTTATACACTCTACCAAACAACCCCTTAAAGTCTACCGGCGAAGCATGCCAAAGTAATATTAAAATATACCACTAGAAAAATTTTGTTGTTTCCCTCCCCACTACCCCTTTTTCAATTCATTCTTGTGGGAAGCATGCTCGTGTACTTTTAACCTTGAGAATTTAAGATTGTCAGCATCTAATAAGATAAATTTCTAAATAATTTACATAAAAAGTCTGCTAGATTTTAACTGCTTAATTATTGAACTGATTGTGCATTAAGAAAACATTGGAATCTAAGTGACAACCTCAGTAGGTGACAAGACATCTTGCTCCACAGAACGCGTTGATGTTACCACTAACTTATCCTGCCATTTGCTAGCACGACTTTGTATCCTGAATTGCCACTCTGATCCAACCAAAGCCAAGTCTAGCATTGGATCAAGTCCATTATCAGGCTCAAATTTGGCTATGTTTAGATGATCTCGCTTCAGTCTCACCTGAACTTGAAGACAATAAGGATATCAGGTGAAGGGAAAATAAAATCTCAGAGTTTCCACAAGGAGCCAAGAACCCAACCAAGAACAAAAAGCAAATTATAAAAGAGACAAAATAATTTCAGAACCTTCCAAGGATAGAGAAGAATTCAAAAGCTTAACCTGTGTTGCAACAAGATTGACATCTCCATTCTCAAACATTAATATGCCTTTAGGTTTTATCGACTTGGGATGAGCAACACCATTTAACTCAAGTTCTCCACTGACAGCAAAATTGAGGATCAGAGGATAAACTATCCTCAGTTCTGGTCCCAGAACAAGTTTCAGGTCAGTGAGGCGGACATCCAGTTTAGGTTTGCTCTCTACTTGGACACTTTCCTTAATATCTTCAGCATCTTTACCTGAATATAACAAAAAAGTTAGGTTTAACATTCGTAATGCTGAACCCAGCAATGTCACCTCATCTTAAGCAAAAAAAAAAAGGGAAACGCTCAAGCAGCTGCTGGACCATTTGGTATCAAGTTCTAAAACCACAACATGTTCAAAATATCCCCATGTCTGTTTCAACACCAAACTCAAAACCTTGGGAAATTAAGATACTGGTATATCTAGGCACATATTTTTCAAAACCAAATACAGGTGCTTGACTTCAAATCCAACTTGGATACCCAAGTTGGTCAGTGAGACTTTCTTTTTTTGATGGAGTAAAGGAAATTTCATTAGACGATATCAAGAAGATGCAAGGCAAAAAATTACAGCAAAAGAAGGTGTCGGCTCCTATACAAGAACTTACTGAATAACTAAAGAACAGACATAATCCAAAAAAAGTTCAAAGCCAGGTTGAACCAGCTATATAAGTTGACCAAACAGTTAGATTTAAAGCGTTTGTCCATGAAAATTGTGAGTGTAGTTTTTGTTTTCAAAGTGAAAAATAATATTTGAAATTCAGTTGTGTTTGGCCATGAATATAAATTGGAGTTGTGTTCGAATTTTTGTGAGTTAATTGAAGTGAAAAAAGTGAAACAGCTTTTCGGTGTTGCCACGTGTTTTCTGGAGTTCAACTCCGGAAAAAAGTAAAAAATATTTCATGGCCAAATGCCTATGGTTAGGAGTTGAAATCCATAATAAAAATTTACGATTCCTTTCATTCCAGATGCACCAAAAGATAGCAGCAGGCAACATACATCATATTTTTTTGATGGGTTTCATCCACACGCTGATCCCTCCATGATGGCATTACCAGCTCTCATAGGCTTCTTTAATGGTATTTGGCATAATCCAGGCAAGTCCAAAAACTGATAGGAACATACTTCATATATCAGCTGCTACTGCACAGTGCAAAAATAGATGCCTAACACTCTCCAACTCCATCTGGCACATATAACATCTGTTTACAATCTGAATTTTCTTTTGCTGAGATTGTCTTGAGTAAGACATGCTTCAACAAGGTAGTCCAGATAAATCAGCTTCCAAGGGGCAGTTTGGTTTTCCCTATAAGCTTCCATGGCCATTTGTCAATCAATTCCTTGTTAGAACATAGATTGTCATATCCTCTTGGTATAATCTTTTTCAAAAATTTAGAATTCGGGCACTCTTTCTGTTTTACGTTTAGGCCCCCACATTTCTGAACTAAATTTTCTTTTATAGCTGAACATGCCTCCTTTTTCCTTTTCAGCTATTCAATATAAGTTTGGTATTCTCATAACTTTTAAAATATGAAGCGTCTATGATATTTTAAGGATTTAGTGTTATTTTTTAAAAAGTTAATCACGAAAATCCAAACACAACATTTTTTTTTTTTTGAGAAAGGTAGGTTGTATTATGAACAAAGGAATACTCAGGAAGTATTCCAGTAATACTTACAGCCAAAATACAGGGAAGAGAAAACTACTGCTACATCACAAATAATCTAGAATACTAGGAATATCCTCTTCTTTTTGAGGATATTCATGTTTACACCAAAATAAGACAAGGACCAGACAATTCATCTTCAGTTTCTGCAGTCAGCAGCTCTTATTTTCAGTAGCATCTCTAGTTTCTTTCCATCCATATAGTCCCACCAAATGCATGCTGGGACAATCTTCCATCTCTCCCAGTGTCCTGACTGATTTCCTTCTCTATTCCAACAAGCTAAAACTTCTTTGATGCTCCTTGGCATAGTCCAGCTTATGCCCCCTTAAGTTAAAGAAAATCTGCCATAACTTCACAGTCTCTCTACAATGTAGAAAGAGATGGTTTATTGTCTCAATCTCACATTCACAAAAAGAGCACCTAGAACAAATTTGAAAACGTTTTTTCCTTATATTGTCCTGGGTGAGAGTAACCTGTTTGGCTAAAAGCCAAGTAAAACATGCTACCTTGAAAGGTATCTTGACTTTCCAGATCATCTACCAAGGCCAACTACCACCATGTGAGTTTTATCTTTGTAACCTTCTGTAAGCTGAACCCACCGTAAATCTTCCTTTCTGGTCAGGATTCCAAAATAAACTGTCCTCATTGGAATTTAGTTCTTTGTATTATTCTAGAATATTGTATAGTTCAGCCACTCTGTTGATTTCCCAAGCATTCAGATGTCTTCTAAACCTTAGGTCCCACCCTTGACTGTCTCTAATTTCTCTGATTGTGGATAACTTTTGAAGACTTAAATGAACAAATCAGGGAAATTGTTCTTCAGAATTTCCTGTCCCACCCACACTTCTTCCCAAAACAGAGTCTTTCCCCCCATTTCCTACCTTGATTTTGCATTTGTTGACAGAATTGATCCACTGGTTTCTGATAGCCCTCCATACTCCAGTCCCATAGGGTTGTGTTGGCAAGTTGGTAGTCCACTTATTCTCCATACCAAACCTGGTCTTGATTGTATCCTTCCACAAAGCTTGTTCCTGTGATGCAAATCTCCAAAGCCACCTCATTAGAAGGCTTTGATTCTGAATTTTAAGATTTCTTATCCTCAAACCCCCTACCTTTTTGCTGAGGATAACTTCATCCCACTTTACTAGATGAATTTTTTTATCATTAGAATCATAGTTTCCTTGCCACAAAAAATTCCTACATATGGCATCCATTTTGTCGATTACATTTTCAGGCATAGGGAAACCTGACATCATATATGTGGGTATGGCATCCAACACACTATTTATGAGGGGCTCTTCCACCCAGAGACAAATATTTGCTTTTCCAATTTGCTAACTTCTTTTCACACTTTTCCTAAAACATTGTTCCAGATGCCTTTTGACTTGCTCTTATCCCCCAAAGGCATTCCAAGATACACTGTGGGGAGCTCCCCTATATCCCCCCTCCCCCTCAGGATATTTGCTAACACTCTTATGTTAGGCACCTCATTAAAAAACAATTCTTCCAAAACTAGAGTCTCTAAGAGGTTTAATGTATGTTTTATAGTAGAAAGTGCATATTCACATGCTCTCCATGAGTAAAAGAGAAGAATTTGGACTTCACAAAAGTGCTAAATAATGGTGGAAAATAATATTACCCAAAGATCAAGTATTTAAGAAGCACTACAACTGTTAAGTTCAATGAATGCGCATTTAATAGTCCCTGACTCCTTCTGCAAAGAATCAGACAGTTAATTTTGGACATTTCTCTTGTAGAATCCCTATTATCTGTCATGAGGACAGTAGTTCTATCACGTAGAAAACAGAGCTTTAAAGCTAACCTACATAAACAGAAAATCTCTGGTTCAACCAGATGGCCTGAACTCAACCAAGCATTTGATGAAGAAACCCAACTATATAGACTGAGATCATACTCAAATTACCTGATGATTGATTGAACTGAATGTCTGAAGCAGCAGGCTTTAAACTGAGGAAGCGTGAAACATACTTTGATGCAACTATACGATTGTAACCACCTGCTGGAAGTCTTGATTGATCAGATGCCTCTCTGCTGAAAGGAGCAGTTCCACTACCCTTGTCATGTGGCAGGTATGCTTCCCCATGACTCAGCTTCATCTTCCCAGAAATGTTTGGTTGCAGTATGGACCCACTTACTTGCAATTGAGTATCAACTTGCCCACTGTTGTTCCAGTCATCATCAAGTTTCAGAAGGAAAGACGAGATGAGAAGATTCATATTTTTTGCTAGAGCGTAGAATGCAGTACAAGTAGTGTATGTCTACATAGATTCATCAGGAAAGCAGAATACAATGTTTTTAAAAAAAAAACTCCAATTTAAAGTGAATGAAAAAAAAACTATGTTGTTTGCCTTTAGATGCTAAAAGTAAATCCAAAGATATTGGTCAGGTAGTTTAGAAAGATGTGAGAAACGATTGGCAAGATGGAAATCTCAGTATCTTTCTCTGGGAGGCAGGTTGACCTTGTCTTGGATGCACTCCCTACATATATGATGTTTTTTATTTCCTATTCCAGTAAGTGTGGAAAAGAAGATGCATGATCTGAGAAGGAATTTAGATTACACCTAGTTAAATGGAAAAATTTGATCATCATCAAAAAAGATGGGGCGCCTGGGAATTAGAAACCTGAAGAAACAAAAGAAGGTCTTCTAATGAAGTCGCTATGGAGGTTTTTTTCTCCTTTATATTGAATGTAGTCAATCATTTTGAGGTCAGAGGTTCACAAAAGAAGAGCATGTATTATGGGGCACAGTTATAAAAGTAAAGTATGGAAAAGAAAGATTTTGGATGACTAAAAAGGTGTCCACCCCTAATGGAATCAGCCTGTGGAGAACTATCAGAAACTTATGGTTGTCTCAAAGGAGGATTGAGATTTAATGTGAAGGATGGCCGGAAAATCATGTTCTGGGAGGATGACTGGCGGGCAGTGGGTGCTTGAAGGTGCTTTTCCCTGACTATTTTTTTTTTGGAGGACAGCTATCATTAATCGCATCAAGAAGATGCAGAAATTTAAAATGCTGAGTACAAGGACTCAGACGCAAAAATAGAGATAAAGTCAGTTCTATCAACTAGAGACTAAAACTAAAGAACTAACAAATTCCAAAAAGAGCTCAAAGCTAGACAGAGGAGTCAGCCTGAACCAGCGAAAAAATTGTATCAAGCACTTGGATTTTAGGGAGACACATGAAATTGAGATTCCATCAAAACATCTTCTAATTCTCTCTGGCCAAATGCACCAGAAAATAGCTCCACTAACCAGATGTTTTTTATGGTCTTGTCCACTTTGAATGAACTCCAACTACTTTTCCTGACTTATTTTTTAAGTCACCAACATGGCACATCTTAAAGGAGGTCTGGTCAAGACATGGGTGAAACCCAACTTTTCGAAGGCTATTACATGACTGGGAGGTCCCCAGGATTGCAGAGAGTTTGTCAAAGTTTTGGAACAAGGAAAGGGGCTGCAAAAGGGAGAAGATGAAGTAGCTATTATAGATATTCTAGGTTCTTTGTAAGATGAAGTAGGACCTATTTTTTTTTAAAGATTTGTTGAGTCTACTCAACTGTATGTAGCTCCATGGTGTAAATTTGGGATCCCAGCCTTCAGTGCTGAAGATTTATCTATAAACCTGTTACCTTTCTAAGAAAAAAGGGAGAAGATACACTGAGATGGCATAACCACTCAAGCAGAATTTATACCGTTAGTACAGCTTATAAAGAATTGAATCAAGTACGCCCACAAGTTATATGTTGGCTTGGAAACACATCTGGAAAGTGAAGGTCCCCTATAATGTGGCCTGCTTCTCCTGGCTGGTGGTAAGAGAAGCTGTACTGACTCGTGACAATCTTAGAAAGAGAGGAATACAACTATGCTCAAGGTGCCACTTCTGTGGGCAAGAGGCAGAGACAATAAGTCATCTGTTTTTACACTGCAGAGTTACAAGGCAACTATAAGATCTATTCATCAATCTCAGAGGTTCTAGCTGAACAATGCCAGAAAGAACTTTTGAAGCTATTGCATGCTGGAACAAAGGTGAAACTGCAAGACTAGAAAAGACAGATGGAAAATTATCCCTGCAACTAGTTGGTGGAGAATATGGAAGCCGGAAGGAGAGGAACTCTAGGTGTTTTGAAGACATAAGTAGCAGCCCTGTTTCCATCTCTTTTGTTTTTGGTGTAAATCTGAATGCATAGATGATTCTAAGGAAATCATATATGTACTAGGTACCTTATACGATGAACAAGGCTGTAGTTGTTGTAGTTTACCTGCCCTTTTCTTTTTTTAATCCTTTTGTAAGCACCATATTTTGGTTACCACTTACCAGCACATTGTTTTGGTGCGATGTTGATATATACACTGGAAGATGTTACCTTCTCAAAAACAAAAAAAACAAAAAAGACTTGAAAAGATCTAAGTGTTCCCTGAAGCTTAGAGAAAGCAGGCTCAAAAGGCTCAACAGTGGGCCTAGAGTAGAGAGTTGGCTCAACAGGTTAAAGAGTGAGCTGTAGCAAAGTCAGTGGCTCAACATGCTAGATTGAGAGAGAGAAGTCCAGAGTGATTTGATGGACTTGAGTTGAAAATGAGAAGCCCAGTGCAATAGATTTAGTAAGTGCCCACGTTGATTGAAAGAATGAATTGTTGTCTTCTTATATGATCTCGGGCAATCCCCACCTCATGAACTAACGTTTGGAGCCGAGTTATGCCCATGATCCATTTCTAAACATGGTATTAGAGACGACCCATCCCTATTCTTGATTTATCCAAATGCTGCACCCCCATGTTTTATTGTCCACCCCCACCAGATGTTCAGTCTTAGTGTGCCAAAGGGGGAGGTGTAAGTGTCCCACATTAGTCGAAGGAATCGGTTGTTGGATCCTTATATGTTCTTGGGCAATCCTGCTTCGTGAACTAACTTTTGGGGTTGAGTTAGGTATGCAGTGTATTTTATTAACATGAATATTTTAAGATATTTCTTCAATGCACCTTCTCATATGAGGATTAATACTTTTCATGGATCAAGCACACCTAATTTTTAACTAGGGTGACAGTGGGATTGGAACAAGACCTCTACTTGAATCTGGAACCCACAGAAAGAATCCAAGTGTCCAATCTAAATCCTTAAGGTAAAAAGTAGAGAAGCCATTATAAAACCCTTTAGTAAATCGTAGAAAACAGCTAGAAGACAGGTAGAGACCTCAAAAATTTCTTGATATCTTGTCCCACTTAATATGAGGGAGTCAATGATGCATCCAAGTACTTGTTTGTTATTTACTCACGTCTTTTCACGGAGGCACTTCATCTTTTCGTGGATTCAGGTATTGATACTCGGTATGACATGGACCTTCGCTAGGCACCTCCCTCATTCTACAGTCTTTTGGTGAGCCCCTTCTATGCTCAGAGAATTCTTTTGATAATACAAATCTTTGAATTCTTTTGGCTATAGTCGGGCCTTCTCAGCGGCATTTCTTTTATTCATTTTTTTTTTTGAGAAAGATAATGTTGTATTCCTCAGCATTAAGGATATGCTGGAGACCTCCAAAAATTGGTTTCCAATAAGAGAAAAAACAAAAAGGCTAATAGATTACAAAGTGCTTATAAAATCCAAAAATTGTGCAGCTTCTTCTATCCCTTCCTCTTTACACCAAAAATAAAAAGTAGTCAAGCAGTTCCATTTCACTTTCTATATTGAATTAGCCTTGTTATCATAGCATCTGCTATTTCTTTCTTTCCAAATAGACCACCAAATGCATGATGGTATTATATTCCACCACTTTTTCTTAGATTTTCTCCCCCCGGCATAATCCATTCTGTATGTGTTAGTCCCAAAAAAAGGTTCCACAATTGTGTTGTCACTCTACAATGGAGGAACAAGTGGTTGTTGGTTTCCTCAATCTCATTACAGAGAGAGCACCAAGAGGCAATATAGAAACCCCTTCTTTTCAATTTCTCATGTCAGGAGCATGCTCTTCTGGCAACCAACCAAGAGAAACACTTCATCTTGGTTGGCACCTTGTTACTCCAAATCTGTTTCCAGGGGCCAAGCTTACCACATGGATGATCCTTCACCTCCTTAATATATAGCTTGTTAACAGAAAGGCTTCCATCTCTAGAGTGTTTCTATATGATAGAATCTTTTTCTGCCAATTACCCATTGAACCCGTTCAGAACATGTAATAGCTCAGCCACTCTCCATATCTCCCAGTCATTTAAATGCCTTCTAAACACAATATTCCATCCATGAGTAGACCATACCTCAGCCATTGTTTCTTCCGGATTGGTACGCAAGGAGAATAGGTCTGGAAATAAGACCATCAATGCCTTATTTCCATTCCAATTCTCCTTCCAGAATAGGATTTTAGTCCCATTTCCCACCTTGTAGACTATGTTTCTACTTAGATCAGGCCACAAGTTTCTTATTGTTCTCCAGCTGACAACCAATAAGTGCTATTCACAGAGTTGGGATACCCAATTTCCATTCAGCTCGTACTTGTTGACTATCACCTCCCTCCACAGTGTTTGCTCCTCAGTGTTGAACCTCCATAGCCATTTTGACAAGAGGCATCTATTCTACAACCCCAAGTTTTTGGTTCCAAGTCCACCCAATTGTTTATGTAACTGTGCAGTCTGCCATGTGACTAAATGCAAACCCTTCCCTTCTTTATTCCCTTTCCACAAGAAATCTCTTCTCAGTTTGTCAAGTCTTTCTTCCACTTTGGCAGGCATAGGGAATAAAGACATAACATAAGTTGGAAGAGAGTCCAACACAGTTTATTAAAGTGACTCTCCCTCCCAAAGAGATAAACTGAGCTTTCCAATTGGCCAATTTCTTCTGTCTTTTCAATTATGCCATCCCAAATTTCTAGCTCCTTATGTTTGTGCCCCAATGGCATGCCCAAGTAAGTAGTGGGAAATTGTTCTACTTTACACCCCGATATCCTTGCCAGGCTCTGAAGTTGAGGGACTTCTTTAATTGGAAAGATGCTATTTTTCCTCCAATTTACTGATAAACCAGAGACTGCTTCAAAAACCACCAAAGTCATTCTTATTAAGGCAACCTATTCAGCCTTGGCTTCACAAAAAATAATTGTGTCATCTGCATAAAGCAGATGACAAATCTGCATTTCCCTTCCTGAAGAGTTGCTGACCTTGAAGCCTTTTAACCAATTGTTTTGGATAACTACTCTCATCATACTATTATAGCCCTCCATGGCTAGGATGAAAAGGAAAGGAGGGAGTGGGTCTCCCTGCCTTAGACCTCTTTCTGATGGAAAAAAATTAGCAGGTTCTCTATTCACTAAAATGGAGAACCTAACCGTTTTTATGCAATAGTCAATCCACTTCAGCCATTTCTCCCCAAAACCCATTTGTTTTAGAATCCAGAATCCCCAATTGACATGATCATAAGCCTTCTCTATGTCCAGCTTGCACATAATTCCTAGATCATCTCCTTTGACTCTGGTGTCCACACACTCACTTGCTATAAGTGTTGCATCAATGATCTGCCTATCTTTTATGAAGGTCATCTAGTGTTTATTCAAAAGCTTATGGATCACTCTCTTTAGCCTTTCTGCTAGTATCTTGGCAATGATCTTGTATATTCCACCTATCAAGCTTATAGGTTTGAAATCTCTTAGTTCCACAGCTCCCACCTTCTTGGGGATCAATTCCACTTTCTTTTATTCATATTATCCTAGAGGCTCCATAGACACATAATGTTATAATTTTTGTCATTCTAGTGAGGTTTCATATGGCATGTATGGTTAACTATTTGTATCTAGAGTTTTACAAGTTACCTATAGTGCAAGTACAGTGACGTAACACATGAGTTGGAGGTGGAAGTGAAGATCGATGCACAAGTCATACCCAAGTGAAGAAGTTTCAAGTATCTTGAGTCAATAATCCAAGGGGACGGGGAGATTGACGATGATGTCGTATTGGAGCAGGGTGGGTGAAATGGAGGCTCGTCTATGGGGTAGTGTGCAATAAGAACGTGTCGCCAAGGCTTAAAGTACACACTGGTAGTAAGACCAACATTGTTGTAAGGGGCAAAGTGCAGGCCAATCAAGAACGCTCACGTTCAGAAGATGAAGGTGGCGGAGATGAGGATGCTCAGATGGATCATACTAGGAGAGATATGATTAAGGATGAAGGTATACGGGGTAAGGTGGGAGTGACCTCTGTGGTGGACAAGAAGAGGGACATGAGGCTGAGATGGTTCAGGTATATGAAGAGTAGGTGTGCGGATGGGACAGTAAAGAGGTATAAGAGATTGGTTGTAGCAAGAGTTAGAAGAGGTAGAGGCAGGTTGAAACAGAATTAGGGGGGGATGATTTAGACCGGACATGACACAACTACAACTTACTGAGGACATGACTCTTGATAGGAAGGTTTGAAGGACGAGGATTAGGGTAGATGGTTAATAGGTAGCCGAGGTGTTGTCGCACTTTATGAAGGTTAATAGGTAGCCGAGGGTCTATCACAAACAACCTCTCTACCCCACGAAGGTAGAGGTAAGGTCTGCATACAACCTACCCTCCCAGACTCCACTTGTCAGATTATACTTGGTATGTTGTTGTAGTTTTAAGGTTAATGAAAATAAAAGTGTTCTATGAAAAGCTTTATGTTTTCTAATTCATGGATGCACTATGTTTACTAAATTATGTTAAGGATGGTTCGTGCTTGATCAAAGTAAAGCACCGGGTGTCGATCCACCCCTCCAAGGCTTGCGGCATGACATGACAAATGTATTCTTTAACAAGGTGAAACAGGAAAATAACAAAGAACTCCATGTGTCTTAGAAATCAGAGAAGGAATCAGCGCCTCAACCAGTTTTAACGATATGTTTACCCCTCCCTAGGAGTTCCCACCTTTTTGCTCCCTTGGTGACTCGAACTCACAACCTTAGGGTTGGAAGTGAGGGGTGCTTACCATCCGAACAACTCCCTCTTGCCAATATGTTTGTTATTATACCGAGACAGATGAATACACAGAATCTTTTACAGTTGCACATTTAAATATTTTCTATAGATAAATGCATATAAAATATACCTGAAGATATTCTTTGCTCGTACTTCCAGTACTTCACATTTCAAATCAATTTTATCACCATCAGATGCCTCAACTGTTCTGAGTGGCAAATTTCCCTTCACGGAAAGTTTCCCTTTTCTGCTAACTCTACCTTCCAAGGAACTAATACTTAGTCTGTTTGAGTTCACTAGAACTGAGCCGCCAAAGTTGGTTAGAGGTTTACGAAATACAGGTGAAGATACAGTTGCCCTATGGAACGATGCGGACCCATCAAGTACCGGTTGTTCAACGGTACCTCTAACCTGTATGTTTGAAGAAGTGATATACATCAGCACTAAGAGAAAGGAAAACAGATACATAAGCAAAAAACAACTCCCTGTTTTCTCCCTCTTTCTTTCCCGCTGTTTTTTGTAAATCAAGTTTACGCAACTCGAAATAGTCTCTGGACGCTTCACACTTCTTTGACATTTCTGCATGTAATCTTACAATTAAATGAACCTACCTGAAGCACAACTTCAGCATTTCCCTGGAGCCAGTTTGCATATGGAGACAAAGCCGTCAACAACATCATTCCGGCGTCTTTAATATCAGCATCGATCCTGACTTCCCCGGCATCAAGTAGGTTCCAGTTCAACCCTTTAAGGTTTTCAGCCAACTGAGTGTCCCAACCCTCCTCATTTCTCTCTCTGGAGCTTCTTTTATCACTAGCTTCATCTACAGGTGCCTTGCTCTTCTCCGTGCCCCAACTACGAATCCAGGATGATTCACTTTTGTCCCTTTCTGAATTATCTTCCTCCAAAACATTACTTTGGACAAAGGTCAGAGGAACACTTCCTTGAATGTGTACATGACCATTTCGGATGATTGGTTCAAATTTTGCATTGAACAGGAAACGGCTGGTTGGAGTTAGTGAAGCAACAATTTCAGCTCGACCAAGGTCAATACCCCCAATGGCACCATCTAGGAGCCTTACTTGTACATCACATTCTGGTTTAGCAAGATTTCCTCTAAGATCCCCTTCCATATGCAATATGCCTCTAATTGGAGACATAAATTGCCGCAAAGAATGAACTGCTTCAGTGGCAGTTGATTCAATAACCTGAACCAATGTAGGAACTAAACTAACAGGAAAGTTCAGAACAGCAAAATGTAGATTAGGCTTTGCCTCAACCAGAGTTCCATCTGCATGTATTGTGGCATTATCCTTTTGGATAAAGATTCTCTCAAGACGCAAACCATCATCATTGCTGTATGCACCAGCTGCCAGAACACGCTGAGTCTTATAAGTACCCCATTCCCATTCCTCCCCATGAAAGTCAAACTCAGCCTAGAAATTACAGAAACCAGGACAAAAAGTAGGCAATAAGAAGCAACCTGGAAGATTATTATTCAAACATCTGAGGGCATTAAAATCATTTGAAAAAACTATAGCTACATATCAACTACATGTCCTGCATTTTGCAATCCTACTTTAAAGAAAATATCTCAGAGGTCCCACATTGTTTCTAGAGGAATGAGTTCAAAAATTGACACATCAAAGAATCGAGTCCATAGCCACCCTAGTAACTAATAGATCAGGTGGGAGGCAATTAGGTTGGAATCATTGCATGTAATACAATCAGCACATAGGGAGGTGTGGTCACAAGTACAGAACCAAAATAAAGAAGCAAGAATCGCATGCAAATTAGGGATGGACCAGAAAATATTCAACAAAGACAACCAGCTCAAACATAAAATTTAAAACAAAATCAAATGCTAAAGCATAATAACTTTTAGCAGACATTACTCTGGAAAGAGACTGAATTGCACCTATTATCACGATGTTTGTGGTGTTAATTAAGGTGGGTAAGAATATATAGCAATGCAAAGACAAGAAGGAGTATTCCATATTGGAGTACCATGACCGAAATGTAGACTTATTTTACCATTGTGTCTCCATTTCCTCCACCACTTGCGTCTAAAGAGCCACTCCAGCGACCCTTAAGTTCAGCTAAACCAGGAAGATTGAACTCTTCAAGGATAACTTCATCTGATAGAGTAGAATGACCCCGAATTTCCTATGTTTGTTGCCATCAAGAAATGGTAGAGCGTATCTTAGTATAATCTCCATTAACTGGAAATCCAAGAATAGCAGAACTAACAGAGGTTTCCACTTTCCAGAATTTATCATGGTAATTTATCAATAAGTACCTCAAGCAGCTTCTGGAGGCTTTCAGTATACAATCCAATTAACTGCAAACTTTGCATGAAAAGGTCCTGCAAGCAAGTAAAAGAGGGTTAAAATTTGTATTTAGTGGAAATCATTCTGCAACGAATTCAATCAATTCCCACGCCCTCCAATCCTGTCTTCTTTATTATTTCTTTATGAGAAACAGATACTTCTATTATTTCATTATTTATTCTACCTTTGACCTAGATAAAACAACAGGGTCAGAACTTCGAGACAGAAGCCTTGCAAGTGGAAGCATCTCAGCAATCTCAGCTCTTGGAACCTCAAGCCTCATTCTCCATCTACCCATGGAGGATATAACACTTCCCAGACGTCCAGTCATTGCCCGGTGAAAAAAACTACCTCTCTCCTGGCCAGATGGCATCCGATCTCGTGTGCCTGGCAGTACATATTCACCTTGAAGCTCATACTTACTATTGCTTTGCTCCAAAATGGACTTCTCAATGGTGATCTAAGAAAAAAGGTAACATGAGAAAATAGTCTAGGATGTTAATCACATTATTAAAATTCGGTACTGTGAAAACCTAAATCATGGTGCTGAAATAGATAGTGGATTCATCATTTTCCCTCCGTATAAAAACGCAGATAGGAATACACATTCCACAAAGCACAACTTTACAACACTGAGTAGATTTATCCTCCTATAAATTAAACAGAAGAAAGCAGACAATTAACTGTTGTCACTGAACGTCTTTTTGAGCAATAAAAAAAAAATGTACTCCCTACATCCAAATTTATGTGACACAATTTGACTGGGCATAGAAATTAAGCAAAAAATTTAAATTTTGTGGTGTAAAACAAGTCTTAGACATTTTGTGTGCTATAAACCATCTCATTAAGGGTTTGTAAAGTTGAATTGTATCTAAATACAAAAGGTCACTTTCTTTTGCGACTGATTAAAAAGGAAAGTGAGATAAATGGAGTAATATGTTAGTTCCCCAATGAACTAACACTTAAATATATGCCTCCCATGATTTAAGGCATTTCCTATGCTTCAAGCTTTATACATCACATGAAACGATTACTTCAAAGTCTTTAGCACCTATGACCTATCAATTGAGTGGTTTCAGCTTGTCTAAAGCTAAGCTTTTCAGAATTTTATGGATGTCATTAAAACACGTTCGTGCATATGAGAAGTATTCTTTTATGCGGTGGAACAATTCAAACTGTTTGATGGTGTGGATGAAAGGTGGAGTATTAACAAGAAATTCAGTAGCTTTACAACTTTCTTAAAACAAAGTTGTTTCATGTTATACAACTACTAATTGATACAGAAATAGCTTTCTTAAAGAAAAAAACTGAAATGACCATGAGTCATTGAGTTGACTTTCAGTTCTATTTACCAGGCAAATGAAGGATACTTATGCATAAGCATACTAGAAATAGTCAAAAAGACTGGATACACAAATTTAAAGCAGCAAATATGCATGACTGAATTTTGATACTAGAAGAATTACGTGTATACCCACGATAAAAAGGAGGAAGAATAGTAAGAGCATGTTTGGATTAGCTGATTAAAAGCAGTTGATAAACATCAAGTGTTAAAACTGGTTTATAACTAAGCCGTTACATCTTTGAATAGAAGAGTAAAAATTGATAATAAGCAACTGATGCGTTTTGTTATAAATGTCGATAAGCAATTTATGTCAAAAAAATGTCATTAAAGTTATTTATAAAAACTATAAATTATAAGTATCTTCACAAGGAGAAAAACAAGCGATAAAAAAGGAATGAGGGAGGGAGTTAGGAGTTTTTTAGGAAGAGTATTTTAAATTTTTTAAAAGATATTAGGGATAAAGCAATTAAAATCTTGGTCAAATCAAAAAAATCTTGGTTCAGATCAAAAGGGCTTAGAAGCTTAAAAGCCATTAGTTAGGGCTAACCAACTTATGACTTTTGGTTGATTTTAGCTTATAAGTAATTTTGGTATTGACAAACGCGTAGATAAGTTAAAAAGTGCTTATAAACCAGTTTGATTAGCTTTTAAGGTTACCTAAACACCCATTTACAAATACCTACATCTAGAGAATCTTAGAAAGAGCCCCCAAGGCCTAGCTCAAGTGGCAAAAGGTGGCTTAGATTGCAGGTTCAATCCCCACACCAGCAAAGCCCGGTATTTAAGTGGAGAAGGGTAGAGGGGTGGGACCATTATCCACCGAGTTTAGAAGGCTGTGATTGGTCCAAAGGGCGGGTCTCAGTTATAAAAAAAAAATAAAAAAATCTTAGAAAGTGATAGTGTTGGGTTTGTCTTAAATGGCTCTGAAAATCTTTTATTATAGGTCTTCCTTCTTATGAACTCCACAACAATAAAGTTGATTTTCTCGTCGTAATGAAGAAAATAACTTGATGGAGTTGGATGACTTCTTTTTCCATAATTTTTTTCTTAAATGAAATCAACAAAATCTATTAATCATGAAACTTCTCTCATAGTACTTGGCAAACTACTAAATCAAAATTCAGCCTCCATAGTCAAACTTTCTATTGACTTGTCAAGATCCACATACCCTCCCCCTCCCGGGTTAAAATAGGATCAATGTTTATTATCTCTCTCAATCTCTCTTTCTATCTATCCATTGCAAGGTGGTGCGCTTCTGTAACACCCCGGAAACTAGTAGGCTAAACTAGAGCTTGACGTTAGGGTTAGAGCCTTGAACGTACCTCCCCGTACCTTAAAATTTATGTTTTCGTGTTTGAACGTCAAGGTTTAAACCCCAAGGACAAACCATGGGTCCTTGAGGAAAAGCCTCTTGGAGGCTGCCTGGCAGTGACCCACGGAGGGCACCCACGCCTCGTGGGTCAGCCCACACCTTGTGGGTGAGGGGCGTAGGTCAAGCCCTGAGAAACTAGTCCATGAACCCAGACCACGCTTCACCAGAATGGGCCGTGGGTCCAACCACGGTCCGTCAGTGAAGGGTCATGGGTCAAAGCATGCAAACCAAGCCACAGGATCTCAGACCACGGATGGACAACACGCCACGTGAGTCCATCCACGAACCGTGGTCATGCAGTCGTGGATGAGGCCTGTAACTGCCAAAAGGCAGTTTCACTTAGGGGCATTATGGGGATTTCCTATTCTAAGTGGGGTTAAGTGACGTCATTTTATACATTATTAGAACACCTATATAAGGTTTTTAAGTCACTAAACTAAATCATCTTCCTCATAATTTCCAAATTCCAAATCAAAACCAATTTCCCTCAAAAGCTTCTCTCTAGAACTCCAAGGAAGAAGAAGAAGAAGATCCAGCTAGGGTTTGAAGAAGAAGGCTTTTTCACTCGATTTCTTCGGAGAATCAAAGCTAAGGTATGGTAGTCCTTCATCCATGGAGTCCCTCCAAACTCAATTTCAAAACTTGTAATTTCCCCAAAAAGCTAGGGTTTTACTCCAAGTCATGGATTCACTTCAAAAACGATTCTAATGATTTCATTGCTTTATATTATGATCAAATTGATGATTTATTACTGCTTTTATGATGAATTCCTCAAGAATCCATGAATTCCCTTATTTTCTCAATTTGGATCTTAAAGTGTGGGTAGTATTGATTGATGCAAGTAGAATATGATAGAATTATGCATGAAGTACTTGAACTACTTAAATTATGTTGTCATCCATGTCTAATGTAGTAATTCTAGATGTGTTGATGAATTATGATTTATGTTCCTTAAACGGCAATATAGGAGAATTATGCATGATTATGAGGGTTTGTATATGATATGAGAACACTTTGAGAGTAAAGTGAATATGATTATGATCTAGTTGTTGTTGTGTTGGAATGTGATCCTCATGAACACACTTATGTATGATAATGAACATGATGTGAAAGGTTTTCTCACAATATGATGATTCTAAGGTTGAAAGACTATTCTCACCTATTGAATTTATGAGCTATCTCATGAACTATGTTGGATTGAGTGTTAAGACATTCTTCCATAAATATGAACTTAAGTCAAGACTTAATATGAACTTAATGGGAATTATGCTTAGCATCGAGTGGATAGAGTATATGAGATGGAAGCTTTTACCTCAGTGAGTCCGACTTTCCAAAATGGGTTCCTTCTACGCCTGTTAAGTCTGGGTTCCCAAAACATGTATCTCATGAGATGGAAACCTTCTACCTCAGTTAAGTCCGGGTTTCTAGTAGCAATCTCCCTATCCCATAACTATGTGCCCACATAGGTCTTTAGCTAGTGGATCCACCTAAGCTAGCAAACCTTAGTTCTACCTTAGGCAAGTAGGACACCTCTTTTTGGTGTGAGGCATGACACCGGATTCCATGTTTAGCTCACATGGTCTATGTCGGTTAAGGCTTATTCCCACCTATGACAAGAACATGAATTATGAACTATGGTTACTCAAAAAGCTTTACATAGCATGAGTGAGATTATGGGATCTTACTCATGCATTGCACAAGTAGACTTTGAGGGTACTTATGGTATGTCTCCATTATGCTATGATGATCTATATGTTGAATATGCTTATGACTTAAGCTTTTACACTAATCCTCATGATGATTCTTAAACTTGGTAAAGGGCATACTTTTCAACTAAAATGTC
Source organism: Solanum commersonii (assembly GCA_029007595.1). Lineage (NCBI taxonomy): Eukaryota > Viridiplantae > Streptophyta > Magnoliopsida > Solanales > Solanaceae > Solanum > Solanum commersonii. Next base: position 715,483 of record JAJTWQ010000011.1, read on the forward strand.
CTTTTTAGCATGTTTTCATGATTTTATGCATGACTATCATTTTTAGTGCATTTTTGTACTAACCCATATTTTCCTATATTTTTCCCAAGTGTAAGGTTCGGTTCTCAAGGTGGTCCCCATTGTGGCTAGAGCTTGGAATTGATCATTCTCCTTGCTTTTGGTGAGTCCTCATGGTTCGAGGACAGATGATGATTTTCTAGTTTCTTTTCTTGTACTTCCATTTGAGAACTATGTTGTAAGGGATGTGACCCTATTTGATACTTCGATTGTAGTAGATGGCTAATTGAGACAAGTCTAGACTTCCGCTTGCTTATATAAAAGACTTCGATTGTATGGATAAAGTTTCAAATTCCGCATCGTTTCTATTATCTTATGTTATGATATGCTAAGGGATTGTATAAGACCCCTTTGGGGTTGAGTACGCCATGTTACATATAGGGGGTACCCCTAGGTCGTGACAGCTTCCTATCCCTTGCATAGGATCAATCTTAAAAATGAATTTTGTTAAGTTGAGGAGTGGCCTTCTATACCTTGTTTTCTTTTGGTGCACCCATGAAGTCCCTTGTTATATAAAAGATTGGATGTCTTCAATAAAAAAAAACATAGTCTTTTTGTAGATTTCATACCATTTGGGTATACTTCTTGTCTTCGGGTACATTTTGGCCCAAACATTAATAAAGTTTATTTACTTTTATCAAAAACAAGAGTGGGGGCATGCCTACTACTTATCTTGGTCTGCAACTAGGAGCTTCTAATAAGGACCAAACATCATGGAACCCGGTGATTGAGAGGGTAGAAAAGAAATTTGTAGTATGTTACCAATTCTCAAAAAAAAGAAAAGAAACTTGCAATTGCAGGTTGACAAAAGAAATACTTATCCAAATGGAGAAAAGATGTGTTAAAAAAGACTATGCATTTGAGCGATCCTGCATACTTCATGTCTTTGATGCATGCTTCAATCAGTGTTACACAGAAGCTGGAAAAGTTTGGTGATGTACCAAATTGGTTGAGGGAATGAGTTGTGATATCCTTATATGGTCTTAGGCAATCCACCTCTCATGAGCTAGCTTGCGGGATAGACTTAGGCCCAAGGGTCATCTTCACATGGTATCCGAGCCGACCTATTGGCACTTGTTGTTATGCTTCTCAATGTTGGGACCCCGTAAACCACACTTTAGTTGAGTCCTGGGTGTGTGGGGGAGTGTTGAGTTCCGCATTGATTGAGCGAATAGGGTGTGGTTTCCTTATAAGATGTTGGACCCCCCCCCCCTCTCCGTGAGCTAACTTTTGGGGTTGAGTTAGGTTCAATGTCATATCTTCACAAGTTTCAAAAGGATCTTTTATGGTATGCTTCAAGTGGGGAGAGGAAGTTTCACTAGGTAGACTGTCACAATAGCAAAGTGTTGGGATGGACTTGGGATTAGAGATTAAGAAATCTTTAACAAAGCATTACTATGAACGTGGATGTATAGGAGAATGTTCTTCAGAGGGGTGAATTGCAGAGAAATATCAGGTGTTGAATAGGGATGGAGGACAAAATTGTCACAACTTTGTAAGAATATCTTGAAAGGGTGAGGCGAGATTTTCGGGGACGTATCTTTCAGGGTGGGCAATAGGAATAGGGTAAGTTTTTGGAGACACAGGTAGTGCAAGAACAATGGTTTGAGGTTTTGAATATCACATTTCCAAATACGTACAGTATTTCATGCCAAAACGAGATGTCATTCTAACATATACAAAGGCTACAAGGTGAAGAAGTTCATTGCGATTTGAGACTTAGGAGGAACTTTCAAGATTAAGAGGTTACAAAATTTTAAAGAATGATTAAGCTACTACACAAGCTAGTCAAGATGTATAGAGATAGGGAGTGGGGAACATGGATTTTTTCAGTTTAAGTCCTATAATAAGAAACGATTTGGTCAGGGAGGAGTTCACTTTTCCATATTTGTTGGTATGAATCCCTAAGGTATTGAGAAAGGTGTGTTTTTTCATTTGGTTACTACAAGGGTAATCTTGATAGGTGATAATTTGAGGAAGAGAAGAATTACATACGTCAGTTGGTGCTTCATCTGTAAAATTTCAGGTGACAATGTGAATCATCTTCTATCATATTGTCAAATAGTGTTTCGCTTGTGGTGGGAAAATCATGTTGGTTTGGTCTTCAATAAGTGATGTCAGGCACAATAAAAAAGTATTTTTTAGCTGGATTTGTAGAAAATAGAAGAGAAGACACAGGGCTGAGATGTTGCTTCATTAGCACTTACATGGACTGTATGGAGATAGAGATAAAAGAGTTTTTTACGGAATAGGAGAAGGAGAAGACCTTGTATACTTGAGGAATAGCCTCTTATCTCTCTATTTCTTTTTGGTGTACCCACGAGGTTCTTCTAGGGATAGAAAATTGAGTGTCTTCATAGAAACCCATATCCTTTTGTAAGATCTCTAATTTTTGGTATACTCCTGGTATACATGGGTACAATTTCCCATTGTTAATAAAATTTTACTACCTGATAAAGAGAATAGGAGGAAGAGAAAGACAGAGGTAAGTACAAAGGCCTACTTCGAAACAAGCAATTAGTTCAACAAAGAATCAATATGCAGGAACAAGGTTGATCATATCCATTCCTTGAAGTTTAAGCAAAGCTTTGAAAATGCTCTAAGAAGTTCTGGAGCTCTTTCAAACTGGAAACCCATTTCCATCATTACAAGACTTCCATAGATTTTTTATTGACATCCTGATAAGAAAATGCATAGTATCATAAAAGAACCAACAGATCACATCGGAATACCCACAATGATAAAAGTAAAAAAAGCCTCCAGGAAAAATACACATCACCATTTTTCACTTGTAAAGAACAAAAAGCTCATTTGACAAGCCAAGACTCTGGCGAGAAATTATAGCCGGAGAAGTGAAAATCAACTTCTTTCTATATTTCATAAGAAAATGTTAATTTCAAAAGATAGTTGTGCTTCAAGTGGTTTTGGAAATCGAGAAAAAGACACAACAAGATAAAGCTTTGGAATCTGTCTTGAAATAAAGAATGGACAAACATCACAAGATACCTTTTGTCTTGCTCAATAAGAGGTCATAACGTCACATTTACCCTTACAAACTAAAGATGCATGTGTTCGCCTGGGTAATTGCGATCAAACAGACCAAAGAAAAGAATAGTGCATGTAACATCCTCCCAAATATGCATGACACTTGGTAATTTCAAGAATACTGTGACAAATACATTTAATTGTCAAATACACAATTTTAGCATTATAACATTAATGCCAAATACACACTCTTAGCATTTTAACATTAATGTCAAATACACACTTTACACATTTTAACACTAACATTCCACACTTCCTGACATATTTTTTTTTATAACTGAGAACCCCTTGAATGCTAGTGGCGGACGTTTTGAAGCTGTGGCCTGCCATGTACCCTTCTCCGCCTAAATACTAGGCCTTTGTATGCCCCGGGGTTCGAAGCTGTGGCGTGCGTCTAACTAACTCATCATGTGTTGCACTCTTACCAAAGACCTAAGGACTTTTTGACGGAAAGACTTCAGTCGGTGATGAGTGATATGGATCACAGAGCCAGTAGCTTTGCAAACTGATCTATTAAGCTTAATGGACGATCAATAAATACAACTTTTGTGTTCTTGCAAATACCTTTTTGTTTCTCGGTTATAAGAACAGCGGTTTTTAAAATTCAAAGTAGTTCAAAGTTGATTGTAGTGTTAGTGCTGCAAAAATGCGAGCACAAGAAAAGACCAAATAACATTAACAAAGATACAGGTGAAAACATATACACTTGCAACATCCCCACTTATCCACAAAGAGAGAGAGAGAGAGAGAGAGGAAGTACTCACAACATCTCCACTCCATCTGGCAGCAACATCAAGAGCTTCACCCAACAAGCCACTGAATTTTGGCCTGAGTACTGACAACACCCCATGACCTCTTCTTTTCTGAAAGTTGAGTTGAATTTCTGCCTGAGAGTAAAAGTAAGACTTTACAATGTAATTAGTCAAAAGGAGAAGCTTCTATAAACAATAAAAGAAGAATTACTAAATCAGTAACATTCACTTAGGCAGAAGGAAGAGAAGTGTGGAAGCCAAGACATGGGGGAGGAGATTAATATTGGATAAGCTATCACTTTTGGTCCTTATTTTTTAGAATACTGTAACTTGTCTATGCTCTTGTTTTTCCACGTTCGTAATGACTGCCATCAATGTTTCAAATTCCTCCATGACGGCTTGTACTTGTCCCAAGTAAGTAGACATATAGGATTTATTATTTCTTTAAGTTGGTCATCCGAGATATCACATCACAGAAACGAGATATGTCATTAGTGTAGAAAGCACGAGCCTTTTCCCAAACTGAATAACATGTTTGGTATGGGAGAAACAAGGTCATCAACTTGGAATCAATAAATCCCATAGGAGACTACATAATTGAGCATCAACCTTCTCCCATTGTGCTTTAGGCTTTGCATCTTCCTCACTAGCCTTTGCCTTTTCATCTACCACACAAGCATTGTTCATTAAGTGGTCTTGGGCACCTTGACCCTTGTACCACAACTCAACCGAGGAAGCTCAAGCTAAATAGTTCGAGCTTCCCATTAATGGTTCTGAAGTGATCATATGGCTTGAACTTCCAAATTCCCATAATTTTGTAGCAAAAAATTATCAACTCCAAAAGACATCTTGTGAAATCAGAATTTTGAAGCCTCAAATCTGAAAAAAAAAAACATAAACCATTGACGGAATCTGAAAAAAAAGTTGTTTTTGTCGCCGGAAAATCAGTTCTGACCGCTGGAAAGTAGTCAAAACCAGGAAACAAGTTATATGGGTAGGGTCAGAATGATGGGGAGACCCTACTGGAAAATAAATCTGCCAAAAAAGTGGCTGGAAACAGCCTGGAATTGCCAGAAACAATGCTGAAGTGGCCAGAACAGTGATTTTCTCGCTGGGAAGTGCTAAAAATCTGGTATAAGCTGTATGGGCCGTCTCGGAATCAAGAGACGAGCAGATCTTGAACACAAAAGTTGCTGGAAAACTGTCCAGAACAGGCTCATGCGCCGGTGCGTGGTCAGCTATCATCGGACATGACGAGCTCCTGGGAGGCAGGTGCAAGGCCGACTGTTGGAGTGGTTGACTAGGGGTTTAGTTGGCGGAGGGTGAGGGAGCCTGCAGTGGTGTTGGTTTTCGCACAACACTAACGGAAACAGTCACTGGAAAATTGAGGCACGGTAACTGTGACTTTGTTTTCTTTCCCCAATTTTTCTCACTAAAGCTCTGATACCATGTGAGAAATAAAGGAGAAAACTATTATTGAATTGTGTATCTGAATTATTACAAAAAAACTATTATTGAATTGTGTATCTGAATTATTACACTGAGACCCTATTTATCGACATTATATTACAGTCTTTTACCAAGTAGGATTCTATATAGTATTCTTGTTCTTATTCCTATTCTAACAGGCAAGACAACGACACAAATTTCAAGGTCTAGAGGACCCAATGGTCACCATATAGAGGAAGGATATGGTGTAGGCTTAGGTCACCTAGCAAGGAGTTGTGTCGGTACCATAAAAAGGAAGAGAAAAGAAGAAAAAAATTGGTTTGTCAGGTGGCGTAAGGCCGACCACTAGTAGGCCAAAGCTACTTGAGACTTAACCAAGATCATAAAGGTTCTGATGCCATGTGAAAATAGAAGAGAAAACTTATTGTTGAAATGACATACAAGATGAGCTCCTTGTATACAAATATTTGGATACCAAAAATATGGTAAATAATCATTTCTCTATGCCTAATAGGGTAAGTCAATGTTCTATAAATAAATATATAATATCCAAACATATCCTATAGAATAATTATAGAAAACATTGGATGGAAAAATATTTGAATATGGGGTGTCAGCTTGGAGAACAATAAGAAATTTGTGGCCTGATCTAAGTAGAAGCATAGTCTACAAGGTGGGAAATGGGACGAAAATCCTATTCTGGAAAGAAAATTGGAATGGAAATGAGGCACTGATGGGCTTATTTCGACCTATTTTCTTTGTGTACCAATCCGGAAGAAACAGTGGGCTGAGGTATGGTCTATTCATGGATGGAATATTGTGTTTAGAAGGCATTTAAATGACTTGGGAGATTGGGAGAGTGGCTGAGTTATTACATGTTCTCAATGGTTTTAATGGGTTATCGCGAGAAAAAAAAGATTCTATCATATGGAAACACTCTAGAGATGGAAGCCTTTTCGTTAACAAGCTATATATTAAGGAGGTGAATGAGTATCCGAGGTGGTAAACTTGGCCCTTGGAAGCATTTGGAGGAACAAGATGCCAACCAAGGTAAAGTGTTTCTCCCGGTTGGTTGCCGAAGAGCATGCTCCACTCATGAGAAATTGAAAAGGAGGGGTTTCTCTATTGCTTCTTGGTGCTCTCTCGTAATGAGACCGAAGAAACCAACAACCATTTGTTCCTCCATTGCAAAGTGACAACACAATTGTGGAACCTTTTTTTGGGACTAACACATACCGAATGGATTATGCCCGAGCATACGGAGATCTACTTAGTTCTTTGGATCGGCAGAGGGGGGAGAAAATCTAAGAAAAAGTGGTGGAGTATAATACCATCATGCATTTGGTGGTGTATTTGGAAGGAAAGAAATAGCAGATGCTATGATAACAAAGCTAATTCAATAGAGAAAGTCAAATGGAACTGCTTGACTACTTTTTATTTTTGGTGTAAAGAGGAAGGGATAGAAGAAACTGCACAAATTTTGGATTTCATAGGCACTTTGTAATCTATTAGCCTTTTGTTTTTTCTCTTGTTGGAAACCATTTTTTGGAGGTCTCCAGCATATCCTTAATGCTGATGAATACAACATTACCTTTATCAAAAAAAAAAAAAAATTTGAATAAATGGGTTCAGATAAAGAATCTTTTCAAATTTTTATAGAGGGACTTTTTGAATCACTTAGTATAATCTGTAAGAATACCTGATCCAGGAGATGAAGAACAATGAGCAGAAAAGTCAGACAAACACTATTAGATCCCTCAGGCCTCAACACCTACGGCATAACATAAATAATTTCCACCCAAAAGTTCAGCAGCTTAATTTCTACAGTTCCTTTTTTAACTGTTATCAAAAAGAAAAAAGAAATTCTATACTCTTTTCTTCCCTTTTCCAGACCTATAAAAAGCAATAATTCAAATTCCTTAATATGCATGTATGAAAACCAAAAATTCCTGATCAAGGAGTTAATCAAAGATGAATTATTTCCTCTGAATCAGATTACCCTTTGAATCGTTCCACGAAGTGAAGCCAGCTCCAATTCATCCAAAGGCAAATGTCTCACCTGGTAAGCAAGTAAATGCAGTATAAGTCATTTAATCAAGCATCTATATGATCATTCAAGACATGGAATAAATGGAAGTACCTCTAAATTAGCTGAGTGCAGCGGCCGGTAGCAGACATTAGCTTTTAAGTGTCCCTTCTGGAAGGAGAACGAGAACATTTTGCCAATCATATTCTCTTCAGACAGAGGATGAAATGGTCCTCTGACCTCCAGATTAAGACTTTCATCTGGTCTACCCATGGCATCCAACTGAATATAAAAATAGAATCAAAATTTATACCCACTACAAAATTCATCTCATTGAGTACAAATTATTAGAATTTGAAAAGAAAACAGACCATGGACTAACTCAACCTCAAAAGGTAACACGTGAGGTGAGGAATGTCCAAGACCATAAAGGGAGACAATGGTCCATTTCCTCAACCAATGTGGGATACTCTAACAAAACTAAAGCAACCTATGAGGAGCCAAATACCACCCACCCCCACTCCCCAACAAACCCACAAAAAAAAAGTTTATGACTAGAGCATAGCCCCTTCTAATTAGCTCATGCATTTAAAGTCTACATACTCACTTTGTTCAGGCAATCACTCATGTCTAGCCACCAATATCTTGCGGTTATGAGCACGGTAACAATATATCTGTATATTTAGAGAATATCATAATTGACTAGCATTTGTCAAAGTTCCTACAGCATTATCATGGAGTAACTAAGGTTTTATGCATTAGTAACATCCATGCTAAGGAACTTGACAACCCCATAATTTTTGCCTGATCAAACAAGAGGGATAATAAGGCCAACAAGACACCAGCAAATAAGCTTATCAACTGGTCATTTCTGATCAAAAAATGAGAGCCCATACGTCGAGTCCGCGACTTAATTATCAAATTGGAACACGAGACAGAGAATTTTTCTTCTGGGACATTGATACCAACCTACCACAGCCTAGAACCCTCTTTATAACTGTAATGTCCGGGCTAGCTTGTGTGCACCTCGATAATTCCACGGAATACCTATTACCCCACCAACACAAGTACCGGGTAACTCTGTCCAAAAAGGATTGGACAAACAGGAAAAAATCACCTAGCATTTTTGCCTCAACTTGGAGTTGAACCAAAAACCTCATGAGTCTCAATCCACTTTATTTACCACTAGGCCACGCCCTTTTTTATTGAGATTGGTAAATGTTTCTATTTCTGTAAACCAGTGCATGGGTTGTACTGAAAACCATATTTACATAATGAACTCTAAAGGCACTATCCTATCCCTATAATGAGTCTAAAACATCAATGATAGAGACAGTCATTGGAGTAGATCTAATCACACCAAAAACACAAAGTTAGAATGCAATTCAGTTTTACTTGCTGCATATTACTCTCCCTATTCTTAAAAACTCTAAGGAGTTGTTTGGTTTGAATACAAGTTATGATGGGATTAGTTATGCTAGGATAGGCTATGATGGATAAGCTATGCTGGGATTACTTTTTATTGAGTGTTTGGTTTGTTGTACTAAAAATTATGCATGACATAAATTTTAAGAACAAGTTGTTTGTTTACAAAAATATTCTTCATGAATGTGAAAATGATGTATAAAAAGGGTTTAAAGGGATATCTTTGGCATTTACTTACTTTATCCTGTGATTCCTATACCACCCGAGGGCAGGGATAACTTATCTAGGTACTAATTATTAATCCCGAAGATAAGTTATCTTGACCTTGCCAACCAAACAACAAATTAAGTGGCACTATAATTTAATCCCGAGACTATTTGGTGTTATCCCTCACACCAAATGACCTCTAAGAGTTCTCTCTTTCCAGATAGTCCACCAAACAGTAGCAGGAATGATTCTCCAATTGCTTCTATTCTTTGCTTGTGATCCTGCTTCTTCCCAGCTGTATAAGGCCTCTGTAATTCTACCAGGCATGGCCCATGAGATGTTTTTGAACCTTAGGAATAGACTCCACAATTGGCTATTGACCTTGCACTGGATGAACTAGTGATTGACTGTTTCTACAGTTTCCCCACAAAAAAAACATCTACAACACAGTGTAATCCCCCTCTTCATCAAATTATCCTGTGTCAACACAACTTCCTTAGCCAATAACCACACAAAACAAGTCACTTTGTGTGGGATCTTGGCCTTCCAAATGTGTTTCCAAGGCCATTCAGTGCCTGCATAATTGGGTGGTTCAACTTCCTATATGTTGCACTTACTTTAAAAGTCCCTTTACAGTTCCCCAACCACTGCAATTTGTCCTACCCCGTCTCCAAACCACTCCAAACCACTGGGCTACACCCTTGGGGGCCACGACCTAGAAACTAATTTTTTGCGGTACTTAGAATTATGGTATAGGATCCACTTTTGTGTTCATTCCTTTCAACAATAAAAATAGAAGTTGTTTTTCTCTGAACGCCAGAGATCACCCTTAAATAGATGAATAGAAATTAGACAATATACTCTTATATGGATGAATAACTGTGAAATCAGACAATCTTTTTGTTGAAGTGTGCGACCATCTCATCTAAAAGCTTAAGTTGTTAGAGAGAGCACACTTTTGTTATTTAATTATATTCTCAACACACCACATTACGTGTGGAACTGATTTTCTCTTTCTTCATTAGCCAAGCACGTGGAAATTCTTTTTGATATGGGTGGCGGTGAGATTCGATCTCTTTTGTCTGCTCTGATACCATATTAAAGTGTGTGACCATCTCATCTAAAAGCTTAAGTTGTTAGAGAGAGCACACTTTTATTATTTAATTATATTTTCAACACCTTTGAAGGAGGAGAGTTGACAGACTAACAAGTAGCTAACAGAAGGACAAAACAGGAGTGAGACCATTCAACAGAGTGGGAAAGGACTTTCGACTCTAGTAAATGGAAGGACAGAAAGCTCCACTTCTTTCACTGCGATGATGGAATAAGAATTCAATAGAAAATTTTGTGGCATGCAAAGAATTCATGTGGTCACAAAAGGTTCACGCCAGTCATTCTGCATGTATGCCATAATATCCTTTCGTAGAGATGACTATTAAGTTGGAAAAGAGAACAATATTATGAGCAAATAAACAACTAGACTAAAGCACGCCAAGCCGACAAGTCAAAATTCGACTAAGCAAGGAGAAGGATTCTTTTAACAGAATCCCCAGACACAAAACCTTGGAACCAAAAGAAAAAAGGGACAGGTGTATAGGTGTATAAAAGATGTACACTTTCTGTAACAATTTCTTATTTGGTTGCATCCTCTTTGAATGGATGCATTCTCTTTTCAACCATGAACTCAAGTATTTAAAAGATCCCATGGATTCTTTAGATGAAGACAACCTTGTCTGCCAATACTATAGGTAGGTAAAAATTTAGACAAGAGCTAAGGCCTAAGTTAGCAAAGAATATTCAAATGTAGTTTCAAATATAAACTTGGGGTATAAATGATAAGGAGAAAACTTGTGGGGCATACCTTAAGACCCTCCGATGTGATGCTCAATGCTCCAGCCAGCTGAGGTGCCAGCATCAGTTGATTGAGTTTGAGGCCTGAGATTGAAACATCACCAGAAAGAGTATCTGTAGGTTCATTACATTCAACTGGAGCATCTTCTGATGTCTTTTCAGAATCCACAAAATGCTGGTCAGTGATGCCAGAAGCTTTAACAACCTTTCCTTGAAACTTTATCTTTCCAGTAGCTTTCAGGTGCACGGGTCTTGGAGAATCCAAAGCATATGAAGAGACTGAACTGAAAAACTCAAAACTGCGCATTCTCAGATCCAGTTCAACTCCTTCCACAGTAAAGGGTAGGGGAGCGTTCATGTGATAATCTCTCAGGTTTAACAAGTAATCATCACGATAGGAGGTCAGAACTTTTGAATACAAATCAAAAGCAACTGATGAAGAATTAACAGTTATCTGATCATGCGAAATTATGATATCTCCACGAGCATCTGTGAGTGATCCTTCAGCTTTGGGCGCAGTCCATTTGATATCAAACCGTCTGCAAACATAAAATTGGTCTATCAGCCAATATCATGATAAAATTTTGTCAAACTACTGGGGAATGAAACCTCCTTAAAAAACATAAAAGCAACAGATAGGGGAAAATTACCTACTCTTTCCCAAGAAAAGTAAGTTTATTAACTAGAGAGCTTGTACAGAAAACTAGATATCCTCATCTATGAAAAAATGTTAACATCAGATAAACAGAGCCGGGATCCTCAGCTTACGTGTGAAGAATGCAGGGGATAAAACATGAAAACGACATTGCATTTTTGGGACACTAAAATCCCACCACAAGGAAGCTATTATCCCGGAAACCAATCTTCGGTAACCATGATGTAGTCTGAGAAACCAATCAAAAATGCTAGCTACCCAACCACCTAATAGGCAGCGAAACGCCTTGCTAGACAAACTTTCCCCTCTGCAATAGACCCACTTAACATTTAAAAATTCACAGACTGAATGTTGAAATCACAAAAGATGCACCAAACAGCCCAAATCATCTTCCTCACAATTCTTTTGCAAATGAGCAATGGAGAATAGACATAATTGTTCTTGCACATAATGCACCAAACATCACTTGTGGTTCTCCAGATTATGCTCAACTGTAAAATGCCATTGGTGCTGATCATTTTCTTTATGGAGCAAAGACTAAGCCTTGGTTCAATGACAGGAAAATAAAAGAGGCCAGAGGAGGACTCCTTGAAGGTTGTGGGTGCACGACAGGAGAGTTTTTTTTATTAACCGTGGTGTCCGGATCAGCTTGTGCGCACCATGAATAATTCCACAAGATACCCGCCACCTCCCACTAGCAACAAATATCATGTAACTTTATCCACCAAGACTAGAATAGAAGGGAAGAAACCACCTAGTGTTTTTGTCTCTGTTGAATATTGAACCTCAGACCTCATGGTGCTCAACCCACTTCAATGACCACTAGGACACACCCTTGGGTGCGAGAGAGATTTTTATCTGAAGGTCTCAGCAGAATCTAGATACTGGATGTGCTAAGAATACAAACTATTACCATTCAGAAAGTAAACACAGAACTGTCTATCTAAAGACTTAAGACACCACCATTAAGAAAGATGTTTCTAGAAATCCCCTATTTTCAGAAAGGCAACAGTTATTCATCTACATAATTTTCTTTACACCAAAAATGCAAAGACAAAATACAACTCTTGATCCTCTGTATTGAGCTACTTCTATCTTCACATGAAAAGATGTGTCTAGAAATCTTACGGTTTCAATAATGACCCAGAAATCTTCGTATCTCCATTTAAATGACCCAATTTAAGAGGCATCAGCTGAAGCAAACCAGGTAGATAACGATCCATGATCTTATCAAAGCTTAAAGTACCAGAGAAGTTCACATCCATTGCGGTGTCATCAGCCTCTCCCTGCAAAATTGAAAATGTCAACACCAAGGCTACGGACATGATAGAATTTGACAAGTTGGACATCCAAGGTAATTTACTTCTCTCTAAGATTTAATATGGTGTCACAAAGGCAGTCCAAAGCATGTTTTTGTGTTGTATAATTTGAACGATAAAAAAAGGGCCCTTCTTCATACTTGTCTTCTGTGCATTTGTCAGGAAACTACAAGTTCAGATATTAAATTAGTTGATCTTATATTTTTCAACATTGATCCCAAAAAGCAAAAGCTTTGGTCCGTGTAAACACTAAACATAAAAAAGAATGGAGTGAACAGATAAGAGATCTTTTTTGGGGCAAGCTGATCAGAAAGCAAGTAAAGATACTTCTCAAATACAACCTTGATAATAAATAACACAGCATGTAACTAGTTAAATTCAGTTGAGGATATTGAAACAATTTATCAATAAATATTGACTCGGAAAGAGTAGATAATTTACTGCAATTCTCAATAGCATCCCCTCAACTTAACTATTTATTATTTATCAACATATATCTTCGCTAATTAATCATCATCCAAGAAAGACAGATTCCTACATGCACATATTCACATACTCTCGGAAGATAGATAAATGGAGATCGATTCATGGCTTTCACGGATAATCTAGTTATTAAGAGGATATATGATATACCAATTCTCATTTTTACTTTATCTAACTTGTTCGCGTCCCACATCAGTGGGATAATGGGAATTTGGCCTCCTTATATGGTCTTTCCTCCCCTCACGGCTAGCTTTTGGGGTTGAGTTAGGCCAAAGGTTCAGTTCTTTATCATGGTATGAGAGCCAGGCCAATCCCAATTCATTGTTCCCGATGTTGAACCCCATATTTATATTGTCCACCTCCAGATGTCCAATCATGAGCGTGCAGAGGATGTTCGAGTCCCACATCAGTGGCATAATGGGAACTTAAGTCTCCTTGTGATCTTGGGAAATCCATCCCTAGTGAGCTAGTTTTTGGGTTGAATTAGGCACAAGGTTCATTTCTTTATCATGGAATGTGAGAAAGCATGGCAAAATATTATTAAGATACATTATTACATTGAGTCCTATTTATAGACACTACATTACAATCCTTTTCCATGTAAAAATACCATGTACAATCCTATTCATGTTCTAACTCCTATTCACAAGGGTGGAACCTGTTTCTAAGAAGGGGACTAAATGATTGGGAGATGACAACCATAGCAAGATTTCATGATACAATGCAAATGGCTACCAATCTGACAGGAGAGGAAGATAGACTAGTATGGAAGGGGGAGAGAGGAGAGTTCACCGTAAAATCGCATACGAGAGAACTCGAGTCTACGGAGGAGCAAAGATGCAGATGGCCCTGGAGAATGATCTGGAGAACAGAAATTCCCTACAAGGTGAATTATTTCACATGGCTCTTGGCAAAGCAGGCAGTCTTGACACATGAGAACTTAAACAAGAGGAAACCCAATCTACGCTCTAGTTGCTATCTATGCGAAGAACAGGTGGAGACAGTCAACCATCTCTTTTTACACTGCAAATGGATCGATCAATTGTGGCCGATGTTTATCCAAACTGGAACAGGGATGGAAATGCAGGAAAAAATGAGAAGAGATGGAGGATTGTCCCAGCTTGCATTTGGTGGACAATTTGGAAGGAAAGGAATCAAAGATGCTTTGAAGGAAAACAGAACAATATTCAGAAGATAAAGACTAATTGCCTAGGGCTTTATTATTTTTGGTGTAAGCAAGTAGTGATAAAAGATGCTGAAAATGTGTTTAATATTATTGACTGGTTGTAACTAGAAGATCCTAGGAATGATGTAAGTAAAACTTTTTGGAGGGGGACTACACTTTGATGTAGTATACCTGTGGATATATAGAAGTAATGTTACCTTTCTCAAAAAAAAATAACTAATTCTACCCTTCGATCTGCTTTGAAAGCTAGTTTGGTCAGGGATTTGTTGGAACTTCCTCTTGACCTATTCAGAAAGCTCCTATTGTTTTATGCTATTACAAAATCAACAGTCTCCTTCTTAGACCTTTCATAGATTAACTTTTTGATCAATTCGACAGGAGTTCTCGGTTTCACCCTTCCTATCCTAACTATGAGGAAGCTGCCTTGGTGAGACCTGGTTGTTTCCTGAACATCGTTGGAGCGCCCCCTATCAAGTATAGATGACTAGCTTATATTTTTATCCAAAATCCTCTATGATTATAGACATTGTATACAGGGCTGTCCCCTTCTTATGAATGAAACTATTTCTTTATCAAGAAGGGCTGTTTTAGGTGGTGTCAGCATGTTAGCAGAAGAAATGGTGGAGAAAAATCCCAGCATTCATCGGATGAACAGTTTGTAAGCCGAAAGGAAAGAAATTCCAGATGTTCCGAGAGTACAGGTAACTCCATACAGAAGATAAAGATGAATTGTATATTGCTTTTTCTTTTTGGTAGAAAGAAAATTCTGTTAGTGGTCATAAAATCCCTGTAAGTTTTTGTCTAGGGGGAACTTATTTTGCTATTCCGAAGGATGTACACTAGTGACCAGCATAATATCTGTGCTGTTGTTCATACATATATGAAACATGTTACCAATTTCAAAAAGAAAAAGGCTGCCTTAGGGAATCAACCCTAAATTCTCTGATCCAGACATCCTAGCATTTTCCTACTTATTTCTTCTCACCCAAACTACCTACCGACAGTGTGATTTGCTCACCCATCATTGCAAGTGTGAACCTATCATGAGTATGGTCATAGTCTGTCACAAAACTTCTCTCAAGTACTTGTTTTACTCTAAGGGGTCGTTTGGTGTGAGGGATTAAAAATAATAGTGATAGGATTAAAAAAATTTATCTTGTTTGGTTGTCATGTTCGGGATAACTTATCCCACCATTTAGATCATAGTGATGGGATAAGTTATCCCATATACATGGTGGGATAAGTTATCCCAGGATAGCTAACCCCAGGATAACTTATCCTGGGATAACTTGTTTCCAACCAAACGACCCCTAAAGGTCTTGGCATATACTTCCAACCTAGAATGCTAAGTAACTCTTCCATGTTCTCAAGACAAAAAAGGTAAAGTTATCTGAAAACCACTGATTATCTACTGGGCTGAGACTCTGAGTCTCCAACTATAACATGAGAAAAGGATCCCTTTCTGAAACCCTCTAGGATTGATCATCCCACCTGATACCAAGTATCTTTCACAAAGACAGTTACAGGACCCAAAAAAGGATTGCCCAAGACCATATAAAAGAATCATGTAGCACCTCCTTGACAATAAAGTCATCTGACAATTCTATCAGCACAACACCTCCATAACTAGGTACCTTATTGGATTAAAAATTGTAGACTTGACTTGAATGCAGACATCCCTTAGAAATTCATCTGCAGCTGGCCAAAGCTGCATGTGGCAAGTTCAGGCTAACTTTTTGGTTTAATATTTGCAGCCTAAAAATTGAAATATTCTGGAGACAAGTAATTCTCTCCTTTAGACACTCATTATGGTGTATCTCTTATCTAGTGACTTGACAATTTTTGTGAATATTTGGTCCATAACATAATCATATTTACTTGATCTTCAAGCCAAAGAATAATCTCAGATATATACACGTACCTCAGGGCAAATCCATGCATTTCCTGCACCACGAATTTCACCGCCATCAATAAGGCTAGCTCTAATGCCGTACAAGTCAGCCACCTGCCGCAGACATGATGAAATTCATAGTACAGACACATTTCGAAAACTGGAAATATTTATAGCTGATTTTACTTACACAGTTATCCGTGTTGAAAGTAAAGTTGGCTGAAATGTAGGAGAATGGAACACGATCAATTGCTGCCACTGCACCAGCCTCTTTGTTATTAATCACAGCTTCATATGCCGCAGATTTAGGGAACTCATTGGCCAAATTGGCTATCTTCCTTGACACCAATGCACTCCCCACAAATATGGGCATATCCAAGGGACCTTGACAATTGAATACAGCTGTTACCGAGCCAGCCAACTGAAATAAATCATCAGCGGATTTTGAGATCAATAAGGAGAGAGAGGCCAAAGGGTAGCCAGAATCATTGTGCCATCTTAAACGAAACAACAAATCACAGAGAACGATAATAACAACATACCCAGTGTAACTCCATAAGTGGGGTTTGGAGAGGGTAGCATATATGCAGACCTTACCCCTACCTTTGTGGGGTAGAGAGGTTGTTTCCAGTAGACCATCGGCTCAAAAGAAGTGAAATCAAAGAAGGATTGAAAGGGAAAAAACAGCAGACAATAGAAAGATTCTCCGAGCAAATGAAGCAACAAGTACAGAGAACAATAACACAGTTCATAATTTGATCACAAATGGTTGACCGCTTCATTACAGTAGGAAAGGACCTGTAAGAATGTTTGTAGTCCTCTTAATAGAGTAATGAAGCACATTATTTGGCAACAGAAAACGTGGACACAGCCACATATTTATCATACTAATGGTGAAAACCCTAACCAATGTCGCAAATAATGAAGCTAAATAATGAAATCGGCTAGGGGTTTCACCAAACAAATATGAAGCTCTGTATTTAGTTGAGTAGAGCTTCAGTCAAAATAGTGTTTTGATAAATGAGTAATGTGAGAAATATAGGAGAAGAATATTATTGAAATTGTTGTTGTGTCTACATTGTTACATAGAGACCCTTATTTATAGACACTAGAATACAATCCTTTACCAAGTAGGATACTATTTACTATTCTTATTCCTATTTGTATTCCTATTCCTCCTAGTTGGTAAAGGATTGTATTCTAGTATCTATAAATAGGGTCTCTATGTAATAATGTAGACATAACAACAATTTCAATAATATTCTTCTCCTTTATCTAACAAGTGGTATTAGAGCCATGGTTCAAGGATGAAACCATGTTAGAGATGGGTGTTCATCTTGGCGGGTGTAGTTCTAGCCGCAACATTTTTTACAGTAATTAAGATTTTTGTTGGAGAAATTGTTTCAGAAAGATTCTCTATGTCGAGACGTAGATTTGATGGAGGAGATTATGGAGAAGAGATGCAAGATCCTAAAGATTATGTGAAGAAGGTGGACAAATATATTTTGTCAGAAATTCAGGCCAAGGGGGAGATTTGTTGGGTTTTATTTGCCCTGATTTCTTACCATAAATAGGTTTTCCTTTTAGGAAAAGGTTTTAATATTTTAACTAGTCCTTTTCTTGTAGAAAAGGTTTTAGGACTCTATAAATAGGCTTGTTCCTTCTAACTTTATTAGCATTCACAATGTAGTCCTAGAGTTTTGAGAGTTGCGGTTATGGGAGAATTTCGTGTACCTCCTTGTATTCCAAGTGAATTGATTGAGGTTGTTTCTCTCTATATTTTGTACTCTCATATTTATAGTGGATTGCTCATTTCCTGTGGACGTAGTTCGATTGACCAAACCACGTTAAATCTGTCTCTTTTAGTGTGCTTCTCGTTTGACTTCTTACTTATGGTCTTTCGAGGTTTGCTTTGCTACTTCCGCATTACACCTGCTTATTTCAGTCCTAAGATGATATCAGAGCCTCTACGATCTTGGTAGAAAATCAAAGAGCTTCCGCTGTCGGCGGGTGGCACCCATATATGCTGCCCGTCTGACCAATGATTATGTTAGCAAAAGTTGGGTCACCATGTATCTTTCATTTGACTATTTTCTCATATCTAATTTGTGTAGCACCGTGCCATTATTCCGGTGACTACTTTCTTATATCTAATTTGTTTAGCATTGTGTCATCATTCCAGTGACTACTTTTTCATATATAATTTGTGTAGCACCGTGTCATCCTTCCGGTGACTTACCTTTTTTTTTGCATATTTGATTTGCATAGCACCGTGCATCTCTCCGGCTACTTTTCATATTTAATTTGTATAGTACCGTGGATTTTTCCAAACTATTTTCTCATATCTGAGTTGCATAGCATCATGTGTCTTTTCAGTGACTCCTCAGATTTGATTTGCATAGTTCCATTCATCTTTTCAATGACTCCTCAAATCTGATTTGCGTAGGGTTGTGCCATCATTCCAACCCTACCCATATAATTTCTCTTTTTCAATGGGGTCGTTCCATCAATGCGACCTTTCCTATATAATTTTTCTTTTCCAGTAGGGTCGTGCCATCATTCCGACCCTACCCATATTATTTCTCTTTTTCAATGGGATCGTTCCATCAATTCGAACTATCCTATATAATTTCTATTTTCTAGTTGGGTCGTGACATCATTTCGACCCTACCTATATAATTTTATTTCTTAGATTGTGACCACTTTTAGCCATCAAATCTAATACTCTGGCATATGAGCATGTTCCAGCCAGTTTTTCGGTGACTTGTTTAATATCGACTCATCTATTGATTCCAACATGATCCATATACTTTATAGTAGATTTTGAGCACTTTGTTGCTCAGGGGGAGTTTAGTAGTCTTGTATGTCGATTATGTGTGTCACTCTATGGTCTGGAACAGTCTTTGCAAGTTTGGTTTGGGAAGTTCAACACTGTAATTTTATCACTCTGTGTTTTATCGGCATTATGCATCAAATTCAGTATTTCATGAGAAGATTAAGCACATTGAGATTGACTGACATTATGCATCAAATCCAGTATTTAATGAGAAGACAAGCACATTGAGATTGATGGTCAATTTTGTGAAGTCGACTGATCAACTTGCAGATATCTCACCAAGCCCCTCATTGGTCCTCGTATTAATTACATATGTAACAAGCTAGGTACATGAATTGTATGCACTAGCTTGAGGGGGGTGTTAGAATATGAATAGGTTTATACAATCCTATAAGAATAGGAATAGGTTTACACAATCCTATTAGAATAGGAATAGGTTTATACAATCCTATATATATTCTACAAGTAACATGTCATTAACTAAAACATGATCAAGTGTCGGACCATCTAAAAGAGTGTGCATACTATAAATCCCACCAGTAACTTCAAAGGATTTTCTTTCCCTCAATACAATTTCATACCCTGTTAAAATTCCTTGGATTAGGAGAAACATTCTGATAAATGAAAGGTCTATTAATAGCTTCATTCTGCCATGGCACATTATGCATTAAGTTACTCTCTAGTACATTTCTCAGTTCAGCCTGCAACACTAAAAGCACATCCCAGATAATAGTTGTTTTAGGTTCCAACCCAAATACACCAAGTCTACAAAGGCAGAACATCTTTGAAGCACATTGCATTTTACAACGCAAAAGCCCCAGCTGAGAGATTATTACTCCTAAATCAAACACTGGAGATACTTATAAAGAAGGGATATTTTTGGGTTTTTTAAGAGAACAAGTTCTATAAATATAGGAATTAGACATGGCTAAAAACTACAGTTTATGTAAAGTAAAATATATATAACTGTGGAGCTCCATATTGCTCTTTATTTTGCAAAGACTATAATGGCTAGTCAGATCACAGATCATTTCATTTTTGGAGTATTCATGACAGTAGAGAAAAGTACTGTGAAATTTAACTTGCGGTGGGCAATGCATGACATTTAATTTATTTGCTGCCAGTTACTAGAGTAGATATTAATTGGATGACGGCAAACGAAGATCAATCTCTAGTTCAGACAATGAAGTTTGGAATAGGAAGGGGCTCATAATTAATACCTAGGCAACCCAATACCAGGGTTACTAGCCTAGAGATATAAAATGTAATTTTATAGGAAGAATTGCGGCCCAAATAAATTTAGGCTTCAAGGGCTCAATATAGATGTAAATATGCAACCGTGGAAAGGTGAATAAAAACAAACCGGAAACAATAAGGGCTTCATCTTGAATGTTTTCATTAAGGCATTCACTTCAACAGACGGAACCTGAAAAAAGTGACAATACAAAATCAGAACTATATGAAAGTTGAAGAAGAGAAGAGAAAGACTACCAGACAAGCCATTACCCACCTTTCATATTCCCATCACAACTGTTACAAATACTTATTGGTAACACTTTTAAAGCTAAGACAAACATTTGTGAACACTACATGACTGCTTGGGAAAGAATATCTTACATACAAAGGGAGCAGATCATCACTGCTGTAAGTGTAAAGAGCCCAAAAAATCTATCATGGCATCTATAGGAGAATATTATTTGTATCAATTAGGATAAGTATGGAGATTTCATTCCAGCAACTATACATCCTTTCCTACATGTCTAAACACTATTTAAACCTTTTTTTAAAAAAATTGAAAAAAAAATAAAAAATCAAGCTGAACATTCTTAAAACTCTTTTCTTTTCTTCTTTTGAAACAACGATTCAGCTAAACCCGTTGCTCAACATGGGTCCACCCATATTATTAAGCCCACCTGGAAACAAAAAGACCAAATTTCCTCCCCTGCTAAACGGGATGGAAGTCAAAGATTCTCATAGTATCTCATATAAATAGATCTAACATTTAAACTTGGCGACAGAAGATAATTCAAACACCACTTGGATTTATCTACTTAAAAACCTCAATATTGTTTAAAATTAAACTAGACATGGTTCCTAGTAGCTATTTGCAAAAGAAGCCCAGATAGTATACCTGACACATAAGATGGAATTCTCCTTCCTCTGGATTGATGCCAAAATCTCCAGAAGCTTCTAAAGGAACATCACCAAACCAACCACTGGTATTGTGCAAGAATATACGTTGAGCACGAAAACATAAACTGGCAGACATGTCCTACAAAAGAGAAGGAAGTGATAAAAATGCACAAGGGCATCAACCGTCAGAACTTTAAATGGTTTATCAACAGTTCAACACACCTCACCAAACATATGTGCTTGTCTTAGAGCATGTAGGGCTATGAAAACTCGACACTTCTATAAAGCTACTCAAGAACAAAAAGATCCACACGATTCACTAATTACGAGAAGAAAATACCTAAAATTACTTATGCTACTTTTAAGTGCAGTAGCAGACAACTCAGCACAAATAATAGACAGATAAGAGTATGAACTGTGAGGGAGATCATAAAAAAAATGCTTGGTTCAATGACTCCAATGCCGAAGGACAGCTTACCCAAAATCCAGAAGGAGCATCATATATTTGAAATGCCAACCCTGTTACATCAAGCTGTCCATGAAGATTTGGAAAACTTTCCCCCTTTTCCATGCACATGTGCACCTTTCAACAAGTGTTTGCAAAGTCAATACTAAGTAGTTGTTCTGACATAAAATTAGTAGAACATATGATCTTCTGCAGAGGATAAATGTCAACCATATCCAATGTTAACATGCAAAAGGAAATATACAGAATTTACAAATAATTGCACATGCAAATATTTGGATCTGATGGAGGAAATCAACAAAAACAACCCCGATATACAGAGTCAAAATTTAGCATTATAATAACACGAGGAATGTCAGGACAACAGTATGCGTCCAGCTTTAGTATTTTGGGATATGTGAAGTATGTGGCCGGCTTGAATTTTATGGGATACGTGGCATATGCATCCAGTTTTAGTTTAGTGAAGAAAAGTTCCACTCCTATATCAATGGTCAAATGCTTTACAATAGTGTTAATTAATCTTTACGTGACTGGCATGCACTATTGAGAACCTTCATTACTGGATTTTTTTTTATTACATTTATTATGAGAAATGAGAGAAGAAATTGAGAGAAGCATCAAAACAAGTGTTTTACATCTATGTTAATTTATAGATACTTCAAATAGTATACACAATTCACTCTTTGAACGATGCAGTGATGCATACACATGTCGCTAGTGTGGCTAGTTCCAATCTAACCACTAACCTAACATAATCAACTCATCCAACAATTTTGATAACATGAACTGTTAAAGAACTGAAAAGGTTTACAGAACACATGCAGAGTTAGGGCAGCACCTCGCCAGTAGCTCTTCCTTTGGACCATATGATTGGAATTTCCAAAATCCTCTCAAAAAGCTGCATCCAAGAAATAAAACAAATGACGCATAAAACAGTAAAAAGTATCAAGCCTTTTTGCAGTCTCGTTGTGGAATAACTCTTTTGGATCTTTCAAATTTCACAAATCAAGTAACATGGCAATGCACCTTACCGGAACAAAGAGGTTCACAATCTTCAGATTCGCATGCCATTTCTGCTCAGTAATATCAACATAAACATCTGTTGATAACCAGCCACCATTGTCAGATCTGATGTCCGATCGCCACATCTTACAATTACCATCTAGCTGTACATGCACGCGTCCATAGTGGTTTTGAAACTTAACATGCCCCGTGACATTTTCCATCTCTCTATAAAGACAGACAAAGATAATACTAAATGCATAAACCAGCATGAAATAAACCTAAGAACGACGAAAAGATTGGGATTAAGATAACTCCAGTAGCAGAACATGCACACATCAAGAATGTATCTCCCCTCACCACAGCATTTCAACAAGGCCATTTGGCAATTTAAAAAAAGGTAACTAAAAGCTATCTAATATTTCCCATTAACAAAAAAAAATGTTGTGCAAACAAATCAAGACAGATGAGGATAAACATTCATATCAACCAACTATACTTGGTGGAGCATGAGTAAGAGAGAGAGAGAGAGCGAGAATAAGAAGGAATTATTAAAAGGACGAATTTTAAAATTAAAAGGAGTTTTCAAGAAAATTATTTTTTGGACAGGTTCGAAAACTTTTTAGCTGGTTTGAAGTTTACCTTGGCTCTGAATCACCATATGCAAGCAGCATCAATGAGCCTCCACTGAAATGTACAGAATCCAGGATTACCGGAACCATCATTTCAATACTGGAGACATGGTTTCCTTCATCCCCATCAACAAGTTCAGCAACAATATCCTCCACTGTTGGACTCATCTCGAGCTTCAACCTTTTCAGCTTTGCAATTGAATCAGCCCCTAGCTGACCTAGATTCTTCACAAAAGAACATAAAGCTGACTTTGGGCTCCAAGACTGTAGAGTTTTTGATGGATGGTGCAAAGGCAATGGCTCAAGCACTGTAACTCCAGAACCAAAAGAGGTATGGCCTTTTCTAATATCTGAAATCCCCCAATGAGACTGTTGAGCCTGCTGCTCAAATCTATGTGAATCATCTCTGCTATTGGCACCTGTACTCGTGATATCAGCTGCAATTTCTTCACTACTTACTCCAGGCCCATCAGTTGTTCTAATCCCCAGGACATTAGTGGAGGATATTTTTTCACTGAGACTTAAAGCTTTACGAAGTCTAACCAAAGTAAACAGAAATGGATCACGTATAACGTTTAAACTTTTGATGCAATCATTATCACATTTATCTACAGGCAAGGGATATGTACCCAACATTTTCTTACACATAAGATCAAGCTGGCATCTTTCTACTGGGTCTGAGATTCCTTCAGTAGAAGAACCACAATCGGACACCGTAGATTTTGCATTGCTGGTAAATAAGTTCCCCTCAGAATTATCTACAGAGTTTACAACTTCTTCAGATATTGTTGGTGAAGAAACAGAGGGTAAGGTATCAACCTCGCTTTTGACTGGAAAAATAGCAGGATTTGCAATATCATAAGCCTCAGATGGCGGACAACAGACACTGAGATTTGCATTTCCCTTGAAATACAAACAGGCTGCTGATGCACTACGCTCAAGAATTCTTCTTCTAGATGCAATACCAGCTGCAGATAAATCTCTGTCATTAGCCTTCTTGAATCTCTGTCTTAACGAGCCTGGTATGATTTTAGACCAAAACTTAGTCCCCGAAGAAGAAACTTTGGCACCAAATGTTTTCTCTAAATCTGCATGCTTCAAATCATACTCCCCTCCTAAATCCATGTGATGCTGATCTCTCCAGTGCAGTTTCTCATCCATACAAAAGAAGGACTCTGAAGTAACTATCCTTGCAAGAGAACTTGCAGCATTCTTTGAGAAGTCGTCATCTAACAGAAAAGAATTTCCTTCAGGAAGAACATAACCCCTCTCTGCTGCTTCCCTTGCTGCAACATCTCTCTCCCTGGCCCAGCGAGTAGCTGCTTCCTCTCTGGTAATCCTCCTTATTTTTGTCCGCAAATCAATGCCTTCTTCAGCTGACAAGCGGCTCAGCGGATTGTCTTCAGAAAAGGGAAGCCCAAGCCATGTATAGTTTTGCTTCTGCGCTACCAGAATACTTGGATTTGACAGGACCGCATCAATCACAATTTTTCCCCTACTCAAACTCGAAAAAGGAAGAATTCGCAGCTTAACAGTTGGTAATTCCCCACAGGAGAACTCTTCACTATGAGGACCAATAGAGCATGACTCTAATGTAATACTTAAAGGTGATATTCTTCGAACCCTACCAAAATCAAGTTCGCGTTGAACATAATCACTCAATAATGCACATACGGAAGGCAAAAGCTTTGTTTCAATATAACTCTTTGCTTTCAACTGGCCATACCATAGAAGTAAACACACCCCAGATACTACAGCACAAAAGACTGAACAACGGAAAAAGAACAACCCTTCTTCCCAAACTGGAACTAGTGATTTCACCAAGCCCTTACTTCGAGCTAGTGGCTCTCTCACAGAGCATATTAATGTGCCACTTCTCAATGCAAAACTCTTCCATAACAGCTCCACATTTCTTCCACAAAAATGGGTAAATTTGACCCCTTGAGTTATCCAGTCACCTTTCTTTGAATATTTGCACTTGCAAACATCTCTTCTTAATGATCTTACTCCACTAATATAATTTCCCCTTCTCCTTCTGTTCAGGTTGCATTGAAGTGGAAGCCCCAGAAAGAGGCTATAAAGCTTAGCAGGCATTATCTCCATATTATGAGTCTTCACTTGATATTCAACATAATTGCAGGGGACCAAGAGCCTACTCTTAGTCCCCCTAAAAGCTTCAAGTTACAAAGCAGTACCCAAACATTCAAGGCCTGATACGGTTAAGCATTAATGAACCATTAACATTCTTCTCGTCATTAAAATGCAGAAGTATTAATATTTAACATATCACGCGGAGAGTAGGAGACGACCTTCGCAAGCTCAAAAAACATGGTAAGGAATTACAACAAGATTTTAAAAGTGCCTAAATTCATCCCCCTCTAATTGACCTGAGTTGATTTCCAAAGATCTTAAGACTAAGATGCTTGCATTGATTTTATCTTTTATTGTTTCTTATATATGCAATGTTTCTTATATCTGCAGAGCATTGTAGCTATGTATTTTTATTGAACTTGCCATTGAAATTCAAGATGTGAAAAATAGGAAGCTAGTTGATAAGTGGTCATATCAAAATTTAATGGCATAGTTGTAGTATATTTATTTACATTAATTTACAATAGTCTACAATCTTGCAGAAAATAAAATCAAATTAGGTCCATCAAAATGGGAGAGAAAGAGAGAGATTACAAATTTTATACACAAAACCTCTTTTTACTGAACCATCGTGTTTTATGAGTTCTCCTTATAGAACAAACAAATATTACCAAAAATTAAGAGCTTCACATTTCAACAACAACATACCTAATGTAATCCCACAAGTCGGCTCTGTGGAGGGTAGAGTGTACATAGACCTTACAGTAGTAGAGAGGTTGTATCCGATAGACCCTGCAGTCAAATAAAGAGAGAGCTTCACATTTCAGGAAAAAAAAAACATAATGAAATAGGTCATTTAACAACAATTCTAGTGTTCCCATAAGTCAAGCTCTGATATTTACACATAACCAACAAAAACCCAAAAGACCTTAATTAGTTCAGAATTGAAAAAAAAGGTTGAGAAGCAGAAAAAAACTATAAACAGAGACACCCAGATGAAGAAAAACAGTTATAAACAAAACTAACATGAATTCAACTAAATGTTCATGAGTCTTACTGTATATAAGCACATAAAATATGTCGTAAAAACTTCACTAAACAGATTCAAGGAGCGCAGAATCAAGAAGAGGAAACTCTTTATTTGCTATAATTCAAATTTCGTTGAATCTTTGAGATTGCGTGTGGCTATCATTTTTCAGTATACTTTTTCGAGGGGATTTTGCTTGAGTGAGTTCGGCAGGACTCAGTTCTAATTTCTGAATGGAATGAAATTGCAAAATTACATTGCAAGTCCTTTGAACTATTTGGAAAGTGCAAAGCTAATCCTATAACTAATCAATTTACTCAACCAGGTTTCAGTTTTCCCTATACTAGTTATGAAAAACTTGTGTTATGCACGGGCTCAATATTTATTTATAAATTTACTAGATAATTTACCTGTCCTTCGCGCGAGCATAATAATTTTTCTAAATTTTTGAACAACCTTTCCAATAATCAACTATTATAAAAAAGAAAGAAAAAAAGTAAATTTTAGTAGGTTTTAAGAATATTTCAACAGAAATTAAATGATTTGACATCATCACATATCTCAAAAATTGTAAATATATAATGAATGATTAAAAATATCTTGATATCTAATCATTTTTATCTTTTACATAATTTATCATAATATATGTTTGTTGATATAATTGTCTTGTTAAAATGGAGTGATATTTTTATGTAGCGATGAAGCATCACTTTTGCTATTTTATACATGAAAAATATAAAATTTGATAATTTTATGGTTAGAATAATTCTTTATTAAAAAAATATGTGAAAGTTTTCAATAATCAATATAAGTTATAAATAAGTTAAGACCGTTAAAAAATGTACACCACAACAACATAAATAATTTTTTTAGAGACAATCTACTTGTCTGAGGTCAAACGTTCAGCACTTTTCGTTATTGTTACTTTATTACTCTAACAAAATTTATAAAAGGAGAAAAATAAATTTGAAACACCAGCAAAATAATATTGTTGACCCTTTTAGAAATTCATTCATCATTAAACTGCTGCTCTGAAGGCCCTTCTAAATGCTTCATCAATAAACTTTACGACTTTTTCATAAATATGTACGTAAAATTGTTGCATTATGAAAGTACAAGTAGATTAAAATGTTGGATTCTAGACTCATATTAAAGAAATATTCTCGAACATGAAAAAATTAAAAATTGGTCTAACCTAGATAACTCAAATGATCAGTAATGACTTGGGACATGAAGGCCAACAAAACTATGTTAATAGACATATCTTTTGTAGCTTAAGATATTATTTTTATTTAAAGTAGGTTTTGTTTCATATTCTTCAAATTAAGCTTACCGATAATAGTCATAACTCACACCAAAAATATTTAGAAGAGTCAAATGAGAAGGAAAAAAGAAAAACATTAAAAGGACGAAAGCTTTGTCCAAGTGAGAACATATACATACAAAACGAAAAATAGTAAATGCAATTTTAAGGAGACAACAAAACAACGAGAAAAAACATACATGGCGTAAACTATGAGATATCCAATGATGATAACAAATCATTCTAACCAAAACACTTCCTATGTTTTGAAATAGCATACCTCAAAAAATTGACCAACACTTCAATCAACTTTCAATCCTTAAAGTACTCATAATATCCACTGATAAAATTTAGTAAAAATAGACAACTTACAATATAAAAGCCAAAAAATATGGGCATGCAAAGTTATTAACTCTCAGATGATTTTTTAAAGAACAAAAAATCTCATCCTTGTATGTGAAACGTTGTTGATGAAGAAATTAGAGATTTGTAAGAGATTTTTTTATCGTATCTTCAACAATTTCAATAGAGAAAACTTGCATGAATACTCAATTAACGTTTGTTATTTAATCTGTACTAACAAATACTTATAACAATAACTTTGCATAAACATAAACAACAAAGTTTAAAGCATGTACACAAAAACAACAATTAATAATATAAACATACGTTAATGACTGTAAAAAGCATATCAGGCTTTGTATCAATAGAATGAAACGGAATGGAAAAAATCGAGCCCACCGAATGCACAGTGTCCCTTTAAGAGAATCATTCCCCTCTAGTACTCGAGGTTTAAGGAATAGATCCTCTCAGGATAGAATAATTTTATTCATTAGTGTATTGATAAAAAGACAATGGTGTCCACTCAAAAGGAGCAAAATACACAAAATATTTAATTGTCCAGAAGAAGAAGAAGAAGTTCAGAGTTTTTGTTGTTTTAAATTGAGAGAAAATTTCTTTATTTATAGACAACAAAGGGTAGAGTGAACAAATGTTTATTGTGTCTTATCGGAAAGGTCACAACTCTTTGAAAAAGTTACAACCCCTTGGAAAGGTCACAACCTTTCATAAAAGTCACAATCTTTCATAAAAGTCATAACTTATCGTAAAAGTCACAACTTTTCATAAAAGTTACAACTTTTCATGAAAGAGGAAGGCTAGTTTTGAAAATAAAATAAATTAAAAAGGGATCCTGGTTTGTGGTAGCGCCGCGTAAGTGTAACACCATGTATCCTAAACAGACCAGATTGCTGATTTCAGAAGCAACAAGTGCCACCGACGGGCACCACCTATGGACCGTAGGGTGACCCACGGTCCGTGCTGGTGGTCCGTGGATGGTCACCTGCAGCCCTCCCCAGAAGCAATCCAGAAATCCAGCTAAGAGTCCACCCACGCCGGGACTTACGGACCGTAAGACAGGCCACAGTCCGTGGTCCAGGGCTGTGGGTCAACCCCCAGCTTTCAGTCCCAGAAACCCCAGGAAATCAGCTAAGGGTCAGCCTACGCTAGGACTTACGGACCGTAGGTCAGACTACGGTCCATGGTCCAGAGCCGTAGGTCAAACCCCCAAGTTCCAATCCAAGTCACTAATCGACGGTTGACCAGCACGGACCGTTAGTCCCATCCGTTGGTAACCCAATAACAGTTAAGTCAGGGGTCTTTTGGCCTTACCTTATGTGTTAGACCCTTAAACTACGTCGTTTAAACCCTAAACTATGTAGTTTTGGTCAGTTTTAGCCTAGAAACATAACTAGAACTTACCTAAGTCAAACCTTTCTTCAAAACTTGGAAAAATTAAAGCATAAGAGGAAAAAGAGGTCAAGAACCCTAGTTCAAGAACGCAATAAGGTTCCATCAGTTCCAGCCCCAAAATCGAAAGATTTCTCCATAGAATGCGTCACCATGTATGTGGGGTTTCACTAATGGGTTCCTTTCACCCATTAGGTCCCTAGATTTCAGTCAGAATCTTGATTCCCTTAATATTATCTAGACTTAGGGTTTCTTGAATGCTAGAATTGTTAGGTTTTAGCTATTAGAGTGATCCAAATCATATTATCATGAATTCAGTATCGTTATTTCCCAGATTTATGCATAAACTCATAACCCTAGCTATGTAGTTCTTTAGTTCATGAATTGCACATGCTAGGTCAATTAATTCAGTTATAGATATAAACATGCCTCAGTTTTCGAATGCATTATTATGAGCATATTAATGTTGCATTCTCAATTTGCATGTCTGTATTTTGAGTTGTCCAATATTACAACATTTCAGTCATAAAGTGTTAATTACTTAATCAATTGGGAGAAGCTTAATACCGAGTGGACTAGGGTCAATCACTCTCAAGTCCCAGAACTACGTGCCTCGTAGGATAAGTCCCATTTGTTGGGCATTACATTTTAGTGATCACGCCAGCATGCCTCTATACCTCTGGAAGGGTATATTGGGTCCTCCCGATGGGGCATATACATTAGACTCCACATTTAGCTCATGTGGTTTTATGTCGGTTATTAGTAGCTCTCTTACAGTTCAATCATATTCTATTGCATTGACCATGTTATCAATATAGTTCAGTATTTAGTCTCAGCAAGTTATAAACTTGGTCATTGCATTCAGTTTAGCCATGTTCAGTATTTTCCAGTATTCTTATCATGTTCAGATTATATCATTGCTTTATTGTTTGTGTTAGTTATGTTATTATTTAGATTTGTTCTATCTTGCATGCTCAGTACCTTTCAAGTACTGATGCATACTCTGCGCTACATCTTCTCGTGATGTAGGTTCAGGTCCTCAGCTTCCAGATCACGCATAGATCTGTTCCCGATCTCCAGTTTAGTAGCATCAGTGGTGAGTCCTCATTCTTTGAGGACGAGGGACATGTCTTCCTTTCAGTCATTCATTTTAGTTTCAGTTTTCTAGGTTTAGCTGGGGGTAGGGGTGTTCACGGTTTGGATAAAAATTGATCCAAACCAAACAACCAAATCAAATCGATAAAATAAAACCAATTTTATTTGGGTTTGGTTTAGTTTTAGATTTTGGAAAATCGGTAGTATTTGGTTTGGTTATGATTTTATTCAAATAAAAATCGAAGAAATAATCGAACCAAATCAATGAATTATATACATATATTTTATTAATATACATACTAAATATATTGTTTTTATAAATAATTTTAAAGATCTTATATATGTTTTCATTAAATTTCTTTATACTTATTGAAAGCAAGAATGCCCAAGGTGAAAACATTTATCTTATTGCTTTCATGTATATGAGTGTCTATGTCAATTATTTGTGGGACTGAAAATGTTATTGTCTCTTTCTTCAAGGCCAATATAGTGAATTTTAAAGCTTTATTGATAGTAAATTCAGTGATCGAAAGTTCGGTAATTTAAGTCATTCTAACTATTTTTTGTTTTGAATGGATTGTTGTCGTTTTTTTCACATTTTGAATGAATTGTTTCTTTTATTTTTGTGTATGGTTAACAACCGAATAACCGAACCAAACCAAACTGAAACCGATAACCACAAAATTGATAAATATATATTATATTTGGTTTGGTTTGGTTTTGATAATTTTAAAACCGATTAAGTTGGTTTGGTTTTGGTTTTGACCAATAACCGATCCAAACCGACCCGTGAACACCCCCTAGCTGGGGGCATGTCCCAATACTTCTAGTCAGTTAGAGGCTTATTTTAGACATAGTTAGTTTCAGATTTAGTATTTGAGTTTGACTTTTAAGTTGTCGTTAAACTCTCAGTTTTCATATATTCAGACAGTATATGGGTATTCCCCATCATTTCAGATTATCTCATGATTTAGCTTTCGCAATGTCTTTCATTTACTTCAATTTATTTAAGTATGCTTATGATATGTCAGCAGGGTTAACTTAGGGTCACTCGTGATCCTAGGTCCTGTGTCCGCATCCAGAGGATAGTCTTGGGGCGTGACAAACTTGGTATCAGAGCAATAGGTTTAAGAGTCCTAGGATGTCTGAAAAGCCGCACTAAGAAGAATCATTTTCATGGGTGTGAAGTGCACCACATCTAATGAGAGGGAGGCTACGAAGTGATTTAGGAAAACTTCAATTTCTTTGTTACTCTTATCGTGCGTAA
This sequence comes from Solanum commersonii, assembly GCA_029007595.1. Classification (NCBI taxonomy): domain Eukaryota; kingdom Viridiplantae; phylum Streptophyta; class Magnoliopsida; order Solanales; family Solanaceae; genus Solanum; species Solanum commersonii. Next base: position 747,430 of record JAJTWQ010000011.1, read on the forward strand.
GGTATGATCTAATTCCTCGCTCTGACTCGTCATTTTTCTCTTTCAGATCATGCCTCCTCGTAGAGCTATCCCCAGGAATACTAATGCACGCAATGCTAACGCAGCTCCTACAGTCCCAGACCAGGAAGTTTTGAATGCTGAATTTCGGAATGCTATTCAGTTGTTGGCTCAGAGTGTGACCAACCAGAACAATCAGCAAGTTCTAGTTCTGACAAATGCTAATGTTGGGTCAGCTGCAGCTAGAGTTCATGATTTCGTTAAGATGAATCCGTCTGAGTTCTTAGGATCGCAGACTGGTGAGGATCCCCAAAACTTCATTTATGAGATCAAGAAGATCTTTGGAGTAATGCAGGTAACGGGGAATGATCGGGTTGAGTTGTCATCTTATCAACTTAAGGATGTAGCTCATAGCTGGTATACTTAGTGGAAGGAGAACTGGGTATAGATGCAACTCCTATTACTTGGGAATGCTTTAGTGAGACCTTTCTGGACAGGCTCTTCCCAAGAGAGTTGAGGGAGGCAAAAGCTCAAGAGTTTATAAATTTGAGGCAGGGTTCTATAACGGTCCAAGAGTACGGACTCAAGTTCACCCAACTCTCCAGGTATGCTCCTCACATGGTTGCTGATTCTAGGGCTCAAAAGAACAAGTTCATGTATGAGGTATCCGATATTGTGAAAACAGAGTGTAGAAATGCTATGTTACTGAAAGATATAAACATCTCTAGGCTCATGACTCATGCTGAGCAAGTTGAGCGTGATAAGCTTAGGGAACATGCCAAGGAGAATAAGAAGGCTAGGACCGGCAACTATGACTATTCTCAACAGAAATCTGGTAGTGGAAATCGCTCGCAGTTTCAACAAAGGTCTTCAGCTCCAGCACCTTAATCAGCTAGTGTTCCATCTTCCAGGTTCCGATAGGATCAGAAAGGTAGGGCATCAGGTTCCAACTCTCAAGGTAGTATATCAGGCACCAGAACCTACCCAACTTGTCCAAAGTGTGGTAAGAATCATCCGGGATAGTGTATTTGTTTGGGTGTGGTTAGTCTGGTCACAGGTTGAAAGATTGTCCTTCTAAGCATGGTCAAGGAGGTAACAATGGTAGAGCGTAGTCCACAACTTCAACAGCACCAGCAGGTTGCCCGACTCAGCAAGGTAACTCATCTGGTACAGGTGGCGGCCAATGCCAAAACAGGTTGTATGCTCTCCAGGCTCGCCAGGATCAGGAAGATTCTCCTGATGTAGTCACTGGTACGTTACAAGTCTTTGACTTAGATGTTTATGCATTATTAGATCCAGGGGCTACTCTTTCCTTTGTACCTAATTTTTAGAGATGGACTCGCTAGTGTCCCAAGGGTGACACTACACATTGAATTGCCCACAACACTATTTTTCCACAGGGCACTCCTTATATAGCAATCAAATTTGATGTTAGTCGAGAAACTCTTTCAAAACCTTTCTCAGTCTCTACTCCAGTCGGTGACCCAGTTATAGCTAGACGGGTATACAAAAATTGCCCTATACAGTCTCCCAGAAAGTCACCTCAGCAGATCTTGTAGAGTTAGAAATGGTAGACTTTGATGTCATTCTAGGCATGGATTGGTTACATTCCTGTTATGCCTCAGTCGATTGTAGAACTAGAATTGTTCATTTTTTCAATTTTCAGACGAACCAATCTTAAAATGAAAGGGTAGTAGCTTAGCGCCTATGGGTCGATTCATTTCTTACCTTAAGGCCAAAAAGATGATCTCTAAGGGTTATCTCTATCATCTAGTTCGATTTAAGGATTCAAGCTCCGAGACCCCAACTTTTGAGTCAGTTCCTATAGTAAATGAGTTTCCAGAATATCTTCCCGGAGTTCCTCCCGAAAGGGAAATCGACTTTGGAATTGATCTCCGTCCAGATACCCATCTTATTTGTATTCCTCCTTACACAATGGCTTCATCTGAGCTTAAGGAATTGAAAGTGCAGTTGAAAGACCCTCTAGATAAGGGCTTCATCAGACCTAGTATTTCTCCAAGGGGTGCGCCAGTGTTGTTCGTGAAGAAGAAAGATGGTTCTCTCATAATGTTCATTGGCTATAGGCAATTGTACAAAGTCACAATCAAGAATAAGTATTCCATCCCCAGGATTGATGACTTGTTTGACCAACTTCAGGGTGCTAGTCATTTCTCAAAGATAGACCTCAGATCGGGTTATCATAAGCTCAAAGTCAGAGATAGTGACATTTCGAAGACAACCTTCAAAACTCAGTATGGTCATTATAAATTCGTGGTTATGTCATTTGGACTAACCAATGCTCTTGCAGCTTTCATGGATTTGATTAGAGCTGTCAAAATAGGCTGGCCCAACCCAACCCTAACGGGCTAGAGAGTTAAATGGGTTGGGACGAGCTGGCCCTTTTAATTAAAGGGCTTATAAAAATAGCAACCCAACCCAACCCTAAGCGGGCCATGGGTTGGGAAGAGTTGGCCCTTCAACCAAAAAATGAACAATAATACTCTCTTAGAAAGAGTATCTAAGAGTATCGAACGTTGATGTTTATGAAGACGACATCAATACATACAAATTTTCATTTATGAATCACACACTTCGGTGAATACTTACAAATATACATTTATGAATCACACACATCGGTGAATACTTACAAAAATACATAATAGTTAACGTAAGATTTAGCGGAAAAATGTTGATTATTCCACCATTCCTCCCATAAAAAACTAGCTAGTTTAAAAGAGTTGATTTTTTTAAAAATATTTATTGATAAAAATACAAATAAAATACTAATAAAAATATATATAAAAAATATTTTTAAATTTTAATATCCCACGGGCTGCCCTCTGAGGCTTGCGGGTTGGGCTTACGAGGCTAGCGGGCCAAATAAGGTTGGGATAAAAAGCCTTATTCCTAAATGGGCCAAAAAAATTAGGCCCAACCCCACTTAATTCAAGGGTTGTGTTGGGCCAGCCTAGCGGGCCAAGCCCATTTTGACGGCTCTAGTTTTGATGAACAGGGTGTTAAAGCAATATTTGAATTTGTTTGTTATCGTCTTTATTGATGATATCCTCATTTACTCTAGGAATGAGGAAGAACATGCGAGTCATTTGAGCATTGTCCTGCAAACTCTCAAAGATCGCCAGTTATTCGCGAAGTTTAGCAAATGTGAGTTTTGGTTGCAATTTGTTGCTTTCCTTGGTCATATTGTATCTAGCAAAGGAATCTGAGTGGATTCTCAGAAAATAGAAGCAATGAAACAATGTCCCAGACCTACCTCTCCTACAGATATTAGAAGTTTCTTGGGTTTGGCTGGTTATTACAGAAGGTTCGTGGAAAGATTTTCATACATAGCCTCTCCATTGACTAAATTGACACAGAAAAAGGTCAAATTTTAGTGGTCAGATGATTGTGAGAAAAGCTTTTCAGAACTAAAAACTAAGTTGACTACATCTCCTGTTTTGACTCTACCAGAGGGTTCAGACGGTTATGTGATCTTTTGTGATGCATCCAGAGTCGGCCTAGGTTGTGTGTTGATGCAGCGAGGTAAGGTTATAACTTATGCTTCTAGACAACTCAAGGTGCATGCGAAGAACTATCCAACTCATGACTTCGAGATTGCAGCAATGGTGTTTGCACTTAAGATATAGAGTCATTACTTGTATGGTGTTCACGTAGATGTGTTCACATACCATAAGAGCCTTCAGTATGTGTTCACCCAGAAAGAGTTGAATCTTCGCTAGAGAAGATGGCTCGAATTTCTCAAAGATTATGATATGAGTGTACATTACCATCCTGGTAAGGTCAATGTAGTAGCGAATGCTCTTAGAATACTATCTATGGGTAGTGTAGCACATGTTGATGAAGAAATGAACTAGCAAAAGATGTACACAGACATGCTCTCTTAGGAGTTCGCCTTATGAGTATATCAGATGGTGGTGTAACAGTTCAGAATGGGTCAGAATCTTCATGGGTAATAGAGGTTAAGGAAAAGCAAGAGAGTGATCTGATATTGCTTCAACTTAAGGGTGCAGTCCATCAGCAGAGAGTTGAGATTTTCTCCCAATGGGGAGATGGTGTGCTTCACTAGTCCATTATGTGTGCCTAAGGTGGGTGAGTTGAGACAACAAATTATTGCAGAAGCCCATAACTCCAGATATTCTATTCATCCAGGCGCTACTAAGATGTACCGTGATCTGCGGGAAGTCTTTTGGTGGAATGGTGTGAAAAGGGTTATAGCGGATTTTGTGGCTAAGTGCCCCAATTGTCAGCAAGTCAAGGTAGAACATCAAAAACCAGGAGGTATGACTCAAAAGATCGACATTCCTACTTGTAAGTGGGAAGTGATCAACACGGACTTCATCACAGGTTTACCTCGCACTCGCAGACAACATAACTCTATTTGGGGGATAGTTGATAGAGTTACTAAGTTTGCGCACTTTTTGGCAGTCAAGACAAGCTTTACATTAATGACATAGTCAGGTTGCATAGGGTTCCTTTGTCTATCATCTCAGATAGAGGTCCTCAATTTACCTCTCATTTTTGGAAGTCATTTCAGAAGGGTCTTGGTACTCATGTTAATCTTAGAACAACATTTCATCCACAAGCGGATGGTCAGGCAGAGCGTACCATTCAGACCTTAGAGGACAAGTTGAAAGCTTGTGTGATTGATTTCAAGGGTAGTTAGGATGATCACCTTCCTCTTATAGAGTTAGCCTACAATAATAGTTATCATTCCAACATTCAGATGGCCCTTTATGAGGTATTATATGGGAGTAGGTGTAGATCTCCTGTTGGTTGGTTTAAAATAGGTGAAGCAGCCTTGATAGGGCCAGATTCAGTTCATGATGCTATGGAGAAAATGTAACTCATGGGAGATAGACTTAAGACAACCTAGAGGCAACTCTACCCAAGAATACATCAAAACAATGATGTAAAAAGATTGACTAAGACAAGATGATTAGACTAACTAACTCTAGTTAATACGACTCAAAACTAAAAACTTAGACAAGCACTAATCTACTATCATTTATAACTTAGGAGTAGATTTACAATTTAAGCACATAAGATACAAAGCTCTAAATACAACAAGACGCTTCAGCACTCCATCAGGTCCCTTATTGATATGAGCAGTGTTCTTCCTTGAAAATGGCCTTCTCTTTTCAAGCTTATGAATTTTCAGAGAAAATCCAAGTTTTTGTTTGCCAAATCTTGTGTTTGTGTTTTGGAGAAGAAACTATTTCCAAAGGACACAAACTCATTGGGACCGCCCATTGGCTAAGAGCCTGCTTCTCTGGAAAGACGTGCACCTACCACATCAGAGATGGCAACTTTTCTGACAGCTGTCTTATCGTCCTTTTCACATACGCAGTCTTGCAGGGACCATGTCCCTTGCAGTGTTCTTTGTGAGTTCTTGAGAAGGCTTGCTAACTCTCTTTCTCTTTTGAATGAATGAATCTTCTTGTTGTTTGTCATTTTGATTAGATTGACCAAAAAGAATTATTGTCCATTGGACAAACAACCTTGTCCGTTTCTATTGGTGAAGTACGCTGACAACTTCACCAACCGTAAAGTTGTACACCATTATAAATCTAGACAAGAGAACTCTGCTAGGGACCGTATCCCTGCATTTGTGAGCCATTGAAACAGACAGTCTCGTCTGCTCTTCCTATTAGTGCAGTACACTACACTTTTCACCTATCACCTGACATGACAGCTTTACAGATGTACCCCATTTGAATTTGGACGAGAATACTATGTCAGGGACCGGGTCCCTGCATTTGTGAAGATCATCAAAACACCTAGAATATAACATTTCCCCTATATTTGATGATGACACACAATTATTCCTCACACTGAGTTTATTCATTCATTTCCTCTGTCGTCAGTCTCAATAACAAGGATGTAGTTCCTTGTTAGATTCCTAAATTTGTTAAATCATCAAAACTTAACATCAGCTCCAAACTAACACCTACAGTATTGAGTGAGGATGTGGTAAACCGAGCCAAATGATTTTATATATCTTCTTGTATTTTACCCAAACAGGACAAACTATGTGTGTTTGTCTTAGCCGTTAATCCAGCTACATATGAACTTTACTCCCCTTAATCCACGTTTTATTCTTAGTTTTTTTGTGTCCGATTTCACTAACAATTATTTGTTTACATTATGCCTTGTGAAGCAACAAAATATACGAGTATTAGATTAAGAGAACAACATATGTATGGTAGAATTTGAAAACAATCATATAATTAGAGGAAGAAGTTCATATAATGTCCATAACCCTATAATTAAAACTTTTAGCCACTCATTATCTGATTACACGTAGAAGAATTCATAAACAATAATGAAAATAAGATTTTAAAAAAATTCTAGAATAATGATAAATATTCTTGCCTTTGCGAGTTTGCCCACTTTTTACTTCATAATTAGTCCAATTAAGTTCTTTTCACCTTCAAAGCATAAAACACCTTTCATAAGCTCAAAATTATGTGATTGAATGAAAATAACGAGTATCAAGCTAGAAATTACTTGGAACAATGCTCAAATGTAGATAAAAAAAACATGACCAAAAAGACTGTAAATTCACTCCACATCCGCCAACAACAAAGATCTCAAGCAAAAACAAAAAATTCAAAGATCACATTTCAGCTCCCTTGATGCTAAATCTTTGTACAATTGTAAAACTATTTTTGGTGTTTTTCCACATCTTGAATGATTAGATCACCTCTCTTTGTAATGAGGATATGCGTCTTCTATCCTCCAAGTAAGATTAAGGAGTCCTTGTACTTGGTGGTTCAACTCCTTGAAATCTCTTTACTAAACGTTTGTGGAAGAAGAACAAATTTAAACAAACAATTCTTTGCTCCAAGCAATTTGGGCACATCTCAACTAATTCAGTATATATATTTTTATACAAGAAACAATTTGCACACATCTCAAGTACGTACCACTTTCTACCACACAAATACCAAGTAGTTATGTGCACCAAACGTGAGACAAATCACATTCTACGAACACAATCGCCCCAATGTTTCAATAAAACAGCAATACTACAACAAATAACATTCTCATTCACCAAAACCTTAGTTCAATAGGTACTAGCACCAATATGCAACACTTTTACACATAAGCTACTCTCTACATCTCCAAATACCATTCTCATACAGTAAAATTGTCCAGCCAGTCACTTTTTTTTTCTCATTTCTCGTCACTTTTTAAGCCAAGGCTCCAAGAACTAGTCCATAGTTTTTGTGTCCCAAAGACCAAACCTAGAGCCCTAATCTTATTCTACATCAGCAAAAACACGATTTTGTGTACCAAACTGTTTGGAAATCGGACCATTGATGCTAATCATTCCAAGCTGTGGTAGAATTTATCGCGTCGGCTGCTGGTTGTAATGGCTCTTCTCTTTCTTCTTTGCTGCAGCAAGCTTGGAATTCCGTGCAGCAGCCTCTATTGAGGCTGCTCTTGCAGCAGCATCTGTCTCTTTCCCAGATTTCTTTTTCTTTGCCGAAGCCACCCTTTTCAGCCTCTCCTTCATATCCACTGTTGACACATCTTCTACTGGTCCAGCTCCTCCAGTTTCCTCGGGTCCAGTAGTGACATCTACATTGTTGGGCTGATCCTCTGATTCCTTCACCTCCTTGGATGCTTTGTCCTTCTTTTTCTTCTTCTTTGCACTTTTAGGCTCTGTGGCCCCACTATTTTTCTTTTCTACATCTTCTGATGGCTGACCCTCTTTCTTCTCATTAGCAACATCTGTAATTATAGAGAAACATTTAGGAAAATCCACCTTCAGATACCCATCGAGTCAAACTAGGCATCTTAACCACATAATGACAGCAAGTGCTAACCAAAAGAAAAAGTAGTCCATAAAATGAAAGAGAATATGATATCAGTCTTAAGGAGGTGGGCCATCAAGTTCATCACAATTCAATAACTATTTACTAAGGGAAACACCATTATCACTTATCAGTACACGAGGCAAAAGAATTACCAGGTAAGTCTTCCGGACCGCTCTCCTTTTGTTCCACCCCAAAATCAGCTAAAAGTGCCTCCAATTCAGCAAGCTCCTTTTTCCTTCTCTCTTTCTTCGATAGTTGTCTCTCAGCTTCTTTAGGAGCTGGTGAAGCTTCTATCTTTTGGCCTACTGGCTCAGCATGTTCTGGAACCTCAGATTCGTGGTCATTATCCTCCACATCTTCATCTTCATCAAGAAGGTCGTCCTCACTTTCTGTTTCCTGCAAACCCGATTACAAATTTAGTATATGCACAGTACCAACTCGAATAAACGTTCCAACTTTTATGGCAGCCAAATATTGCAATAATTTGTGTTATTTGCTTCCTTTTCCTTCTTTTTGAACTTTCTATTCCCTCGTGAAAGAAAACTAATCCCTAAATTTTGAAGAACAAACAGCACAGAAAACATAGACATGAGAGTAGGGAGTCAACAGAACAATAAATCATTAAGCAAAATGAACAGACATAAGGAATAAAATATGCATGGAAGAAACTATTAACTTGTAAAACTCCGGGTGTCCAAAGAGAAAGGAAACACTAGCTACGCTTGCAGCCACAGGCTCCAACCAAACATTCCAATTTAAAAAAAGGAGAACATTTTTAGAACCAAAAATCAAATAAGGAAGTCGTCTTAAAAGCCCAACATTCTCCCACAATGTGACTTAAACAAACACCTCAAAGCAATGGAAACAATCATCCTATAGGCAGTACCAACTATTGGAACTTGGAATTAAGGCTTAATTGTTATTGTTTCACTTACACTAAGTCGGGCCTTTGCCAAGAGTTCTCTTAGCTTGGCTAGAAACTTGTATGCTAGGGACTGAAGGAAACCACAGATGTTTTGATGTAATTTCAACTCCTAAGTGTTCCCTAAAAGCTAGATATTTGGTTAACCTTTATAGTTGGGGTTAATCTATCCCCTGGTATTCGCCAGCTCCTTAGTCTTATAACATTTCTTTCATAATCTCTGCAACTTCTTTATGACATTTAACTTACTTCATCGAATCTGCCGCCCCGGATATTATTTCGCGCCGTTCCATAACTTGTACTCCCTCCATTTAAAAAATTATGTCTTTTTCTCTTTTTGACAACTCTTTATTTCAACTTTCCACATACATGTTTAAAGACCACAAGACTAAAGGACATTTTGTTTAGTCTAAGATCCCAAGATTCCAAAAAGTTCTCCACTTTCTTAAAATCCATGTAAAAGTCAAAACCAGACAAACAAATTGAAACAAGTGACTATGTTAGTGTAGGAACAAGTTCGAGATAGAACTAGAACTGTTAGAGAAACACTAACTTGCTTGGAAATCAAATGACTTCCTATTGGAATTCGACAGGTCCTAAAAGAGCATACCACAACTAGTTCAGGGTTGAAAGCACAGTAATTGAACTGACTAAACAAGACATAACACTGTATTTGCTTGTGGATTCTTCAACCACTTCTCAAATATAACATTGAATTTTTTTAATTATCAGAGAAGTTAAAAATACAATATACCACACTTATATCCCTAACCTAAAAATCCAAAAAAATTCATATCCAAAGAACAGAACAATACCTCAACTGGTTCAGGTTTTTTTCCAGATTCAAGGGAACCCACAAAAGACTGAAGAGGAGCAGTGGTGGCGTAGTAATCGTCATCATCTTCGTCATCAACATCTGCCCAAGATTTCACCGTCAACGGCGCCGGAGCCCACAAAACTTCCGGCTCCTGTTCTTTTTTCGATGACTCTTTACTCTTCTCCTTATCAGATTTCTTCTTCTTCCTCAAAGTATCAAGCGCCGCAAACACATTGGAATTTTTCACCATCACAGACCCTTCTTCCCTTCTGTTACTCCCCATCATTTCAACCAAGTAAACCCAATAAATCCTCTTCAATTTTCGTTCGTTCTACTCAAGTAAACAAAGAAAAATAAACTAGAAGAAATTGGAGAACAGTCGTAGGAATGGATTTGTTCAAATAATTTTTTTAGGGTTTGGGGAAGTTCTTGATAGATAAATGGGGAGATAACACGAGTGAGAGAGAAGAAATAGAGGGTTATATAGTTCTGGCCTATTGTGATTTGCTCCACTAATTATATTTTATAAACATACACGAATTTTATGTACAAATTCTCATAATTGAGTATGGTCTATGGCTTAGATATCTACCTCTATAGTTTAATTAATTACAAGGATTTTTGTATCACTTATATTCAATATTTATATGGACAATAGTGTATCGAAAGAAAGAAGATAGATGACTGAGAATTACGGAAATTTAAAAATATTATTTCTAGTCTTTCAGTTTTTTTAAAGAGACGACAAATACAAAGCGGTTACCATTTGTAGGCTTATTCACCTATTAGGTTAGGCCATGACTTTACACGAACAGAGACAGAGACAGAGATGGAATTGCCCCTTCTTTCGGTCATGCCTACCCAGATTCTCTCGATCCAGCTAAACTTACTTTGATGTAAGATGGGGTTGAAGTCTTAGGATAATTAAGTAGCTCCATACGCCATTTGAATATCAACAGTTTTTGTCCTAAGGCAAGCTCTTGCATCTCTAGGGTTTGTGCTAAGGCAAGCTCTTGCATCTCTAGGGATAGATGCATCTTTTCTTTTTGTGTCTTCTGCTTTCGTTCAAGCACTTCCTCTTATTGTTTGACTAAAGGAAATAAATAGAATCGACTGTAATAAATGAAGTGGATTTATTTCATTTTCTTATTTATTTGCATAATTTCACTTGTATTCTTTCTCTTTACTATATCAATTGTTACCGTTCTGTATCGCTTAAATTTATTCGCTCTAATGGATGTATTAATACATATTAATTATTATCATTTTGCATCACTTATATTTATTCGCTCTAATGGAAGTATTAAGAGAAAATGGTCAAATGACCCTCCAATCTATTAGTCGATTCTCAACTACACACTTATATTTTAGGAAGGTCTTATTATCTGCCTGAACTATTTTATAGTAGAATTATTTGTTCCCTAATGCTGAGTTGGCAAAGAAAATGCAACTCACCTTCTTAAAGAAAGTGAGAGGCAAATTTTCTTACTTTTCTTTTTCATATTAATTTTCTGATCTTTTATGTTTTTCATTTTACTTTACTTTTACTCTATTTATGTTTTTCATTTTACTTTCTCTCTCTTCTTTCTCTATTACTTCAGTACTCCACCAGATTTAAGTTTCCTAAAGAAAAAAAAAAGAGTATGAAATTATGTGACTATTAATAATTGTTATTAGTGACGCAATCTCCTTCTTCTTTTTCTCAAAAGAAATTGACTTCACTTGCAAAAATTAGAAAAACACAGGATCAAATTAAAAATAAACATTTTCCCATAGCCAAGTGTTCATAAGTTCAAGCACACCATGAAATTGAACAATATAGAGAAAACTCAGTTGAGTAAATAATATTAACAAAGCATCAAGGTCAAAATTAGTATCTTTTACAATTAATTTTTTACTACTTAAACTACAACAACACACAAAATTGAAGAAATCCAGATCCGAATCAAATCCAAAAGTTGATTACTATATAAGTATATGAACATCAAATTCTTTAACATGAACAACCCAAACAAAATTTCTCCTTTTAGATTATTGTAAGCCAAATCAATATGCTCAAGACTTCGATAGTTGGTAAACTTTTAAGGATTTCACCAATTAAATTCATATTTCATTCTTTTTTTTAAATCTTTTCAAACTCCAACAATATTCTCATCAGAGAAAACCCATTAAATACCGAACCTAGATATTCAAGATTGGCTATGTTATTGTGTTTTACTGAAAAAATAAAGTTCATATGCATATATAAGATCTATAGCTCCGTCAAATTTTCGATTGGCAACGGATATCTCTGATAAAATTGTTCCCCAAAATCAAGATATTGAAGTTTTTGAAGCCGATGAATATCCAATGGTGTGAGACCCACAAATTTATTTTGAAAAAGGTCCAAATATTGCATGTTGAAATAGCTGTAAAAGAAAATTGGGAACTTAGATTAAGAAACTAAATTTTTTGAGGTTACGGATGGAACTTGGAGTTTCCACTTCAATGGAAGAAATTTTTTAGTCAAAGAAAAGGATAGAAAAAGGAAAAAGAAAAGAAGAAATCGGCTGAAAAAGAAAAGAAAAAACATAGAAGGGAAATAGAATAAAGAAAAAGAATAATTATATTTTTATATAAAAAAAAGTACCATATATGTTACGTGGCACCGCGCGTGCAACACACTGCTTACCATAAATTTGGGTGTGACCTTTTAAGGGGCAATAGATTCCACTTTTAAAATGTTTAGGAGGGTAATAGGACCCTTGAGAATTGACTAATAGATTGGGGGTTCATTTGACCATTTTCTCGAAGTATTAATATATACAATCTTGATGATACAAGCATAATTATAAATCATGTGAATTTACTTAATTTCGTTGCATCAACGCATACAGTCATATGATAGGTTGTATGCGGTCACTCAACAAACTATATTTTGGTTCTCATATAACGAAATACAGTGAATTTAATCACTCTAATGGTTGTACCAACAAATACAATCAACAATAGATCATATGAATTTACTTAATTTCGTTGTATATAATCATAATAGATTGTATACGTTCACTCAACAGATTACATTCACAATGGAGTGTGCAAACCAAAAAAGAAGAAGACTTGTTGAAGATAACATACAATATGCGTCAATTATCACCATAATTTGGACATTATCATGAGCCCACTCCCAACACCATTGTAGCTTCAGCTTTCTTCCACCGTCCTCCACCACAAATCAATCCCGTCTTCTTTGGCAAGGACGAAATTCTCTGTGCAAGGAGAGGGAGCATGACCAAATCTGAAAATCGTTGGTCGTCTCTAGCGAACCATCGAGACAGCCAAATCGTTAAAAATAAAGCTAGGTCAATTACAAGAAGCAGAGAGTGGTACCGAGGCTAGCGGCTGTGGTGGCAAAAGAAGAGGGAAAGGAGGCAAAGATGGTTTGCACGTCTCAACTAATTCAGTAGGCTTTGTTACTCTAACATTTCAAAAATATCAACGAGTGCTTGTCGTATTCTCCAAAAACTATTTTTGGAGAATCCGACATGAATGCTGCATAGAAAGTGAAGAGTCTGTGCAACGTAGGTTACATGCTGAATAGTATATTCACCTCACATCCTTCTCTAATTTCTGGTATAAGCCGGGGGAATACGGAGTCCACACAATCGCCTCAACAAAAACAGGCGAGATCATGCCTCACATAACCAATAAAAAAACAATTCTACTTGTATTTCATTCACCAAACCTTAGTTCAATAGGCACTAGCATCAATGTGCTACTTTTACACATAAACTTAACTCTCTAGATCTCTAAATACCATTCACATACAGCAAAATTGTCCAGCCAGACGCATTATTTTTTTTGTAAAACTTTTCTCATTTCTCTTTACCTTTTAATCTAAGCTCCAAGAACTAGTCCATAGTTTTTTTGTGCCCTAAAGACCAAAACTTAGAGCCCAAATCTTTTTCTACATCAGCAAAACAACAATTTGGTGTACCAAACTGTTTGGAACTCGGACCATTGACGCTAATCATTCCAAGCTGGGTAGAATTTACCGCATTGGCTGCTGGTTGTAATGGCTCTTCTCTTTCTTCTTTGCTGCAGCAAGCCTGGCACTCCTTGCAGCAGCCTCTGTTGCGACAGCTCTTGCAGCACCATCTGTCTCTTTGCCGGATTTCTTTTTCTTTGCCGATGCCACCCTTTTCAGCCTCTCCTTCATATCCACCGTAGATGCATCTTCTACTTGCTCAGCTCCTCCAGTTTCCTCTGGTAGAACAGTTGCACCTACGCTGTTTGGCTGATCCTCTGATTCCTTCACCTCCTTGGATGCTTTATCCTTCTTTTTCTTCTTCTTAGCACTTTTAGGCTCTGTAGCCCCACCATTTTTCTTTTCCACATCTTCTGCTGGCTGACCCTCTTTCTTCTCATTGGCAACATCTGTAATTATAAGAGAAACATTTAGGAAAATCCACCTTCAGATACCCATAGAATGAAGCTAGCCATCTTAACTACATGATGGCCAACAAGTGCTAACAAAAGAAAAGAAAGTAGACTTGTTTAAAGAGTCTATAAAATGCAAAGGAATATGATATCAATCCTAAGGAGGTAGGACATCAATTTCATCACCCAACTTCGATCACTATTTACTAAGGGAGGAGATAGAAGGATAACACTGTAATCACTAAATGAGAAGAAGAATTACCAGGTAAGTCGTCTGGACCTTTCTCCTTCTGCTCAACCCCAAAATCAGCTAAAAGCGAGTCCAATTCAGCAAGCTCCTTCTTCCTTCTCTCTTTCTTTGATAGCTGTCTCTCAGTTTCTTTAGGAGCTGGTGAAGCTTCTATCTTTTGGCCTACTGGATCAGCATGTTCTGGAACCTCAGATTCGTGGTCATTGTCCTCCACATCTTCATCTTCATCAAGAAGGTCATCTTCGCTTTCGGTTTCCTGCAAGTCCAATTTCAACTTCAGTATATGCACAATACTAACTCAAAAAAAGGTTCAATTTTTTATGGCTACCAAATATAGATTGTGTGTTATCTCTCCTTCATTTTCTTCTCTTCAAACTTTATATCTCCTTATAAAAGGAGATTTATCCTTCCAATTTGGAGAACAAATAGACGCAGAAACAGACATGAGAGTGAGTCAACAACAACATACCCAGTAAAATCCCACAGTGGGGTCTGGGAAGGTTGGAATGTACGCAGACCTTACCTCTATGTTGTTTCCGAAAGACCATTAGCACAAGTGCAACAAATCAAAGTATTCACGAAAAAAGGAAATCCCAGAATGAAGAACGACATGTCAAATAACAAGGAAAGCAGTACAGAACATCCAAGGAAAAGAAAAAATAACAGCAACAAATAATATTGTTAGTAAAAGAAATTACATGCACAAGGCTAATACTACGACAGACACAGCACTCCCACGAAGCCTAAACCCACCGTAAAAAGCAAGTCATAGCTCAACTACCTACTAACCTTATATCCTAATATGTTACCTCCATACCCTCCTATCTAAGGACATGTCCACGATAAGTTGAAGCTGCATCATATACGGTATAATCACCTCACTTTTTGACTTACTTCTACCTCTCTTCATACTCAATATATCCCCAACCTCCCACACCTCCTTATTGGAGCATCTTCGCATATCTTCTTCACATGTCCAAACCATCTCTCGTCTCCCTCATCTTGTCTACCACATAAATCATCCCCACTCTATCCTAAATATTATCATTCTTAATGTTATATCTCTTAGTATAACTACACATCCATCTCAACATCCTCATTTCCGCAGCTTGCATTTTCTAAACATGTGAGTTGTCGACTGGCTAAAACTTAGCTCCATATAACAAAGTTGGTTTAATCATCACTCTATAGAACTTACCCTTAAGATTTGGTGGAATCTTTTTATCACATGACTTGGGGACGAGCCTCCATTTCATCCATCGCGCACCAATATAATGTGTGGCATCATCATCATCTCCCAATTTCCTTGGATTAAAGACCCAAGATACTTGAAACTTGTTTTCTTGGGGATGGCCTATGAATAAAAACTTACTTCTACACCTACCTCACCAAATGCATCACTGAACTTGCACTAAGTATTTTGTTTTGGTCCTACTCAACCTGAACCCTATAGACTTCATGGTTTGTCTCCAAACCTCTAACGTAACATTAACTCCACCGTAAATCTTATCAATCAGTACTATATCATCTGCAAATAACAGACCATGGCACCTCACCTTGGACATGGTGCATCAATTCATCATCACCAAGGCAAAATAGCATGGTCAAGTGTTAATTCCTAGTGCAACCCTTGACCGAGAAGTGTTTTGCGTCTCCTCCCACTATGCTTACTTGGGTCTTGGCTCCATCATGTCTAGCCTGAAGACATCCCCATAGGACCTCTCTTGGGGCTGTCGTGAGTCTACTCTACATTACTAAACACCATATGCAGGTCTTTCTTCCCCTCCCTTTACTTCTCCACTGGTCTCTCCTCACAAGATGGATAGCTTCTATAGTAGAACAGGCATAAAGAACGTAAAACATGCATGGAATAAACTATTAACTTGTGAAACTCCTAGCGTCCAAAACAGAAAGGAAAAGCCTAGCTACACTTGCAGCCACAGGCCCCATTTTCCAATTTCAACAGGAGAATACTTTTAGAACCAAAAATCACACAAGGAAGTTGTCCTAAAAGACCAACATTCTCCCGTAATATGGTTTTAAGTAATAACATAACACAATGGAAACAATCATCCTATCTGTCATATTAACTATTGGAACTTGGAATTCACACTTAACAATTATTGTTTCACTTACATTAGTCTAGCTGTCACCAAGAGTTCTCTTAGCTTGGTTAGAAACCTGTATGTTAGGGACTAAAAGAAATCGAAGATGTTCTGATGGTAGAAAAAAATCTACTGCAAAATAACCATGAAGACCGTGGATTCAATTTCAAGTAATTTTAAAAAAATAAAATTGGAACATTGATAAAAGGAAGTAGTTGTGAATTAAAATTTAATTATAGAATTTTAAATTATAGATATGCAGTTGAAACAACTGCTCCATGTACGATGAAGTCTTTTTGAATCATGTTAGCTAATGTTGATTTCATTCCATCATTTTCAGGCAACTTAAAATGAAATTTTATTTGTTAAATAATTTTATATATATTGGGATTTGATAAATCTTTTATATCTCTTAGAGATATAATCAATTAAAAAATATCCATACACACACAATGGAGTCCTAGGTCCCAAAGTGGACGTCATTCCTTCTTTACAGGGCAGCTTAAAGGGCATTTAAATATGTCACATAACTGAACTCTGTTCCAGTAATGATGCTATTATTGTGGCCTCGACAAGAAGAAATGACAAAGCACTTTAATCTCAATGACGGCGGTAGTAGAGCTGTTGCTGATTTAAGTGCTACACTGTGTCTCTACACCGTGACGATGGTCATGCAGATGACATGGTACTGAGATTCATTTTTATCTTATTTAATTTCTCTAGAAGATTTCTTAAATCAGTGTGCACTACTGACGTTTAGGATTTCTCACAGCAAAGGCTATAGTACTCTATATTAAGCCTTTTGTAGTTTATTTGAAGCGAAATGTCTACATAGTTATGATGAATTGAGAGAAAAAATAGACTTTAAAATTGTTTATGCACTAACCCCAATGCCATGATGGGCAAAAGTAAAGCAATATATATTAGCACTGAAATGGAAAGCTGGAATGGTGGCTAATCAAGGTATATCACAAGTACATGGATGCAAGAATAAAAGCTTGAGCAAAGGTTGTTGTCTGTTTGACAGGTTATGTGGCTCAATCTTTTAAAGTTTGGTTCCTTTTGTTCCATAGAGGGTAGAAAATTTTACACACGAAAAGAAGTCCTTTGCAAATATTATGAGAAATGGATGAAACTTGCGAGAATATGAATCAGGAACTGGCTAAATACTCCTCAACTAGCTTAGTACGGTCGTTCATGACTCATAATCACTTTTCAATTATAAGATCATGTTGTACTATTACTATAATATTATGACACATCACACAAGTAAGCTATAACCTGTTATTGTCCTTTTATTTAATTGAGTGTTAGTAAATAAGATTTTGGAACATAATGAGTCCTCTCATATCTGAAAAAACAGTTTTTAGTCTTGTCATAATCAAACTTCCATTTATTGTGATTATGTGCAGTCTTAGTTTTAAGGCTGACAGAATTTAAAATCAAATTCTTTTGCACAAGGTAGTTTTTATATTGAATGGTCTTTAGCAATGTGGTCAAGTAATACAATAACAGGAATGGTCTAATGGCTTCACCAAAAGTTTATCTTCTTTAACATTAATTGTAAGAAAATATACCCCCCACAATTTTGGCATAATTGACGGAAGTACCATCATATTTTCTTGCATATTAGTTATTTTTAAGACCAGAACATATAGATATATCTAATAGGGTATATAAGATAGAAGTTGAAATTATTGAATCACCTATGAATGAAAATTTCTGTTGAATACTTCTATTGAGCAAGGGTTACCTACTTAGTACTCTACGAATCTACATTAAGCAGCCCTTTTTTTAAGCCAAAATATTTGTGTACGTAGTGATGATAAATTTAGAGAAAAAATAGGCTTTAAAATTGGTAATGCACTCCTAATGACAGGATGGACAAGAGCCAAGAGTAGAGCAATATCTATTAACATTGAAATTGGATACTAGATTGGTGGCAATTCATGTAGATCAAACAATGTGGACGTAATAATAAAAGCTAGAAGAGATTATCGCCGGCTTGATTATGGCTCAATGAATATGAGAAATGGACAATTTGAATTTTATTTATTTTTTTGAGAATGGTAAAGTTGTAACAATTTGAGTTATTTCATTCTTAGAAAAGGAAGAAGGCACCATAATATATGTACAATAGTTTAAAAAGGACAAATGATAGAACTATAAAAATACTCTCAGGCACGGCTATCAAGGCAAGTCAACTTAAAACCTAAAGTCGACTTCACTCTGTCTGGGGCCTACTCCGGCAACTTATGACCGAAACTTTTTCAATTGGGGGAAAAGTATATTCTACAATTCAGGATTCAAATCTTACGAAATCATTAGGTGTAAATACGATGCGGAGAAATCTAGTATGAATGGATCAAGCGAAGTCAGAATTTAATGAGGGTGAAGATTAGCATTAAAGTCTTGAAGTGCTTAGTTTCAGTATTTATTGAAGCATTAAAGTAACAGGGAAAAGTAGTTCGGAAATGGAAATTAAAGGACCACTTCTCAGAATTTTGTTGCACTCTTAAATACCACGAGAATGGTAGATATGTCAGCTTTATTTCCATTCGAGATCTGAGCAAATCTGTCATTATTACTCCGGAATCTTCATACAAAGGAGGTTGGGTGAACATTGCACACAAAATAGCAAAGTTTATCCACGAGGCACCAGGAAAACAAAAGGCACAGAATAACAGTGAAAGACAACTTGGAACCTCTTTCAAAGAAGCCTTCAACAACAACAGATGAACAACGGAGAGGACGAAGGCACAAATACAAGTTGTAGGTGATAGCATATAAATCCTGGGTGGAAGGTCGGCATCGGAGAAGGATCTACTCAATAGATGTATTGTCGGAAAATTTAAGAACCCATTACAGGAGACTCCAATCTTGAATGGTGTAAGGAGATGGGTACGCAATACCTAGAAGTCAGCCACAGGTGTTAGTGTTTTCGCTATGAACAAAGGACAGTTCTTGTTTGAACTTCCTTCAAGATTTTCGATAGAGCACGTGATGTTGACAGTGTGGATCTAGAAGAAGATGAAGCTTAATATCGACTGGTGGAAGTCAACTACGAAAGTGTTGGCCAGCAGAAGTAAGGAGAGGAGAGGCTGGGTCTGGCTAAGACTTCTAGGGCTACCTTTGAGCATGTGGTACCAGAAAATATTTAAGCAGCTTGGAGATCAGTGTGGAGGATTTAATGAGACAGAAGAGGAGACATCTCTCAAAAATAACCTATACTAGATTCATATCAAGGTGAAGGGCAACAGAAAGATGGTACCGAAGTCGATAGAGGTGACCAGTGAAGGTTTTGTGAATATTATTCCGATCTGGTGTGAAGCTCTGCTGCCAATGAAAATAGAGGGGGAAAGTGAAGGTGCAGGTTATGGTTCAGAGGGTAATGAAGGGAGAACCCTTTTTAGTGAAGGATCTAACAGTCCTCAAATCAAACCACGTGCACGTGGGCACCTCGAAAATGAGGAGTTTTCAAATTGGAAGGCACGTGAGCAGAATTCAAAATGGAAAGGGTGACTATGTGTTGTAGTGGGCCAAGTCCTAAAAGGGGGTTAATTTGGGCCTTAGAACCATGGAAGCAAAAGAGAAGACAGAAAGTTATTCTAATTCTGAAGCCCAGGAGATGGACATAGTAAACATCGAGATAATTGCAAACTTATCAACCCAGTACACACAATAAGCTTTGAGAAATTGGGAACTCAGGATAAGGAAGAACAACAAATTTTCCAGTTCGAACAAACCAAGGAGAGCTTGGTGGCTGTAGAGTCAACAGTTGTCGAGAGAGGGGAACTGAAGAGTATACAATTGAAGCTGCAAAGAGAGAACACCAACATTGTAGCAGAAGATGCAACTCCATTGAAGATTCAATTACCAACAGAACAAAATGCTTAAACACTAAGCACGCTTATTTGGATTCAACTAGACATCATTGTGTTGATACCGAATTTGGAGTTGATTTCAAAGGGTACGAGGAGAAGCCAAAAGGCAAAAGAACTCCTTATGAAGATAGATAATAACAAGCAAAAAAATAAAGAACAACAAGGGAGCAGTCAGTCATTAAAAAGAAAGAGGTAAATGAACTGAAAGGTTTAGAGCTGGATACTAATTTCATGAGTTATGGTACTAGAAGTAGGGAGGAAACTTGGCCATAAAAGAATAATGAAGTTATACAGAGTCTTGGAGAACAAGGCAACTGAATTGTGCTAGGAAAAAGGGAATGATCAAAAATATATTACATACCTGGTAAGCTGATGAGGTTTGCTTCCAGGTGGTGAAGGTGGAGGGGGAAATCACAGATATAAGTGAGTCAATTATGTTCAGTTGGAGGAAAGTGGGACTAGAGGAGGTACAGTCAGTATGTGGGACAAAAGAGTACGGGAAGGAGTGCTCAGCAGTGTGGAAATGTATTCAGTGACTAGAGTTTTTCTGGGAAGTGTCATGATTTCAATTGGCACCTTACAGGGGTTTATTCCCCAAATAATAGAAAGGAGAGTAAAGAGACTTGTTGGGAGATTGGGGCAGCTAGAGGCTAGTTTCAGGACCTTGTGATTGTGTAATCTGTTAAGGCTTCCAACACCGACAGACATGAACCAGAAAAGAAAAATTGCAACAGAATTAGTAAAGGAATGATAAACTTGTCTGATTTTATTGAGGATATGAAGCCAGTGGATTTAGCATTGTTAGGGGGAGTAGTTCACTTGGAAGAAAGGTGACAGACACACAACAGCTAGACTAGATAGATTCTTATTTTCAGAAGAATGGGATACAAACTTCAGGAGCATCAGACAGAATATCCTACACAGAGTGACTTTTGACCACTCACCTATAATGTTAATTGGATAGTAGAAAGTCATACTTCAAGTTTGAAAATTGATGGTTGGAAACAGAGGGTTTCAATGAAAGAGCGCAAGTGTGGTGGGACTCTTTCACCTTTAGTGGAAAGGCAGACTACATTCTGGTGGCGAAACTAAGAGCTCTACAAGGGAAATAGAAGGAGTGGAGTAAGACTTCTCAAGGTAACTTGGGAATTCAGAAGCACAATGCTTTGAGACAGCTAACTCAACTAGAGGAGATTCAGGAACACAGAGCACTAAAGGAAGAAGAGACAGCTTCTATACTAGCACTCAATATGGAATTTGGAGACATAGCTAAAAAGGGAAGAGACTATATGGAGAAAGAAATCCATGACAATATGGTTAAGCAAGAGGATAGAAACACTAGGTTTTTCACAGAACTGCAAATACTCACAAAAGATTTAACACAATTGACAAGCTAAAAGTTAGAGGGAAAATCTTGACTAAACCAGAAGAGGTGCAGGAGGAGATTGTTGCCTACTATGAGAAGTTATACTCTAAGTGAGAAGATTAAAGACCACAGCTAGATATGAGGAATTGCCCCATGATAGGAGAAGATGAAAACAATTTGATGATGGCACCATGTGAACAACAAGAGATCCTCGAGAACATAAAAGCATGTGCAGGTGACAAAACACCAGGGCTGGATGGGTTCTCCCTGGCATCCTTTAGTCATTGATAGGGAATTATCAGTCTAGAGTTGGTTGCAACAGTGCAAAACTTACATAAGGTAGGAATTTTTTAAAGGAGACTCAATGCCACCTTTGTGGCTCTAATTCCTAAGAAGATAGGAGCTATGGAGTTCAAGACTTCAGACCTAGAATATGATAGGAGGGGTTTACAAGATCATTGCCAAGCTACTGGCAGAAAAATTGAAAAAAAGGCATACACCGACTAGTGGACAAACAGCAGACGACATTTATAAATGGCAGATAAATCATGGATGCACTGCTGATAGAAAATGAGTGTGTGGCTGGAGTCCAGGCAAAGAAGCTAGTAGCCTGCTATTTTACATAAGCTAGACAAACATAAGGCATATGATCACCTGAATTGGAATTTTCTGATTCCCATGATGCAGAGGATGGGATTTGGAGCTACATGGATCAATTGGGTAAAATATTGCATTAGTACAGTTAATTCTCTTATTATTAATTAAGAGAACCCCAAGTAATTTCTTTTCCTGCCAGAGGAGCTTGAGACAGGGTTGACCCTCCATCCTATTTTCTCTTTATCCTAGCAATGGAAGGAACCACCAACATTATTCAAACAAAACCAAGGAAGAAAGGTTGGGTCAGAGGATTTCAGGTGGGCAACAGGGCAGCGAACAATGTGGAGATAACTCATCTGTAATATGCAGATGATACTTTAGTTTTTTGTGAAGAAGTGAGAGGAAACATGTTGATCATGAGGGTAATATTCATCATATTTGAAGCAATTTCTGGGCTACACATCAATTGGGGGAAGAGCTTGATATATCCCATCAATTATATGTAGCGGAGGTGGAGAACTGGCAACAATTCTGGGAGGCAAAGTGGGTGAGTTTCCAACAATATCTTTAGGCATGCTTTTGGGTGCCAAAAGTAAATCTAGGAGAAGTTGGAATGGAGTGGTAAAAAAGCATGAGAAGAAGTTAACTAACTGGAAACGTCAATATCCTTCCTTGGGAGGAAGATTGACTTAGGTTAATAGTGTTTTACAT
This sequence comes from Solanum commersonii, assembly GCA_029007595.1. Taxonomy (NCBI): domain Eukaryota; kingdom Viridiplantae; phylum Streptophyta; class Magnoliopsida; order Solanales; family Solanaceae; genus Solanum; species Solanum commersonii. The sequence continues at coordinate 770,339 of JAJTWQ010000011.1, forward strand.
GCATTACCTTATAACTGCCATCTCTCTCTCTCTCTCTCTCTCTCTCTCTTTTTACTGTACCAACGTTCTTCTTCGTCGTTCTCCACCGACCAACGCCGGCGAAGCATCGACCAACGCCGGCCAGCGAGCCGCCGCGAAAACCTGCTGGAAACCGGGCGCCGCCGCTGATCCAGTTTTCTCCTTCTTCTTCTCGCCAGCAAGCAGAGGCGACGCCGGCCAGAAGTACCGCGAGGCCAGCTACGACCTCTGAACAGCGAGCGGCGAACAGCCAACGTCGGCGCAGGCAAGGCAGTCACAGGTGAGTCCGTCCAGATCTGGCCGGAAAAATCCAAAGACCACCGGAGTACCCCATCTTCACCAACCAGGTTCTATCTATCCTTTTGTTGCAGATTTTGTGATCGTGTTTTTACATTGAAACCCTTCCTGTTAGGTATTTTAGCCTTGCTTGGTTTGTTCCAATTTATTTTGGCTGGTTCTGATTAGCATTTTAGCTCAGAACAGGGCTCCATCATTTATTTTTTAGATCAGTTCTTGCTTGTTTTTTGTAGTTCAGATCAGTGCTTCAGAGTATAGTATAGTTGTTATCTTGTCTTTTGGACTCTACGCTATACTTGATCTTATAGTAGTTGCTTTCTGGCCGGTGTAGAGTGTACTCGTGGCGGAAATTTTTGTTTCGTTTGAAGTGTTTTTCAAAGTGTAGATTTTGAAAGAGATTCAGTAGCTTTCAAGTGGATTTGGTTTCTGATGGTGGTTGTGAGTCATGTCTTGGGTTGAGGCCGAGGACGAGGGAGAATGGTGGTAAGGGGGTTACGGGTTCCCATAAATTGAGGGTAGGATCTTGGAACATAGGTTCGCTAACCGGGAAGTCTTTAGAGTTAGTGAAAATTCTCAAGAAGAGAAAGATAAGTATAGCTTGTGTCCAAGAGACTAGATGGGTAGGTTCCAAGGCTCGAGATGTCGATGGGTTTAAGTTGTGGTACTCAGGAGGTTCTAGGGATAGAAATGGAGTGGGCATTCTAGTAGACGGGGTTTTGAGGGAGCTAGTGGTGGAGGTTAGGAGGATCAATGATAGGTTGATGTTGATTAAGCTAGTCATTGGAGGTTGTACTTTGAATGTTATTAGTGCTTATGCACCCCAAGTGGGCTTGGGCGAGGAGGCCAGAAAGCTCTTTTATGAGGATTTGGATGAGGCAGTTAGAGGTATACCGATCACCGAGAAAATTGTCATTGGCGGAGATTTTAATGGCCATATCGGGGCAACTTCAAATGGCTTTGATGATGTTCATGGAGGCTTTGGTTTTGGGGAGAGGAATGGGGGCGGTTCTTCGCTTCTGGAGTTTGCTAAGGCTTTCGAGTTGGTGATTGCCAATTCATGCTTTCCGAAGAAGGAAAACCACTTGGTTACCTTTCGTAGTTCGGTAGCGAAGACTCGGATAGATTACCTACTCCTTAGGAAGGGTGATAGAGGCCTCGTTAAGGACTCGCAAGGTTATCCCAAGTGAGGATTGTACTACCCAACACAAGCTTTTGGTGATGGATCCGTAATTAAGAGGGATAGGAGGAAGAAGATTGTAGCGGATCGAACCGAGGATTAAATGGGGTGGCTTGACCCCGACCTCTCGCGGAGTTGGGTGAGAAGTTGAGTGGGATGGGGCTTGGAGTGGTAGCGGGGACGCGGACACCATGTGGAATAAAGCGGCTAGTTGCATTAGGGAAGTTGCTTCTAAGGTGTTAGGGGTATCAAGGGGTAAATTTGGAGGCCATAAAGGGATTGGTGGTGGAACGGGAAGTCCAAGGCAAGGTGGAAGCGAAGAAGGCCGCGTACACAAAGTGGGTGGAGTGCGTAGACGATGAAGAGAAGCGGACGCTTAAGAAAGTCTATAAGACGACAAAGACGAAGCTAAGTTAGCGGTTACGAAGGCTAAGACGGCAGACTTTCGAACGCTTGTATGCCGAGCGGGGGACAAGGGTGGGGATAAGAAATTGTACGGGCTCGCAAAAGCAAGAGAGAGGAAGGCTCGCGACTTGGACCAAGTGAAGTGTATCAAAGACGAGGAAGGCAAAGTATTGGTGGATGAGTCCTCCATCAAGCGAGATGGCGAAGATACTTTCATAAACTTCTAAATGAAGAAGGGCGGAGACATTGTGTTGGGTGAGTTGGCTCACTCGGAAAGACTTCGGGACTTTGGATACCGCAGTGTTTTAGGATCGAGGAGGTTATACGTGCTATTAGTAGGATGAGCGGGGAAGAGCGACGGACCCGATGAGATTCCAAAGTGGAGTTTTGGAAGAGCACGGACAAGGCGGGTTTAGAGTGGTTGACTGGCCGTTTAATGTTATTCTTAAGACAACAAAAATGCCCGATGAATGGAGGTGGAGTACGATGGTTCCGTTATATAAAAACAAGGGTGATATCCGAATCGTAACAACTACTGGGGGTATCAAATTGCTAAGCCATACTATGAAGATTTGGGAGAGAGTGGTGGAGATGAGGGTGAGAAGAGGGTGTCCATTTCGAGAATCGGTTTGGATTCATGCGGGACGGTCGACGACCAGAAGCCATTCATCTTATGCGAAGACCGGTAGAAAAATATAGAGAGAGGAAGAGAGACTTACATATGGTGTTCATTGACCTTGAAAAGGCTTATGACAAAGTACCGAGGAGTGTCCTCCTGGAGGTGCTTGGAAGCTAAAGGTGTCCCGATGATATATATTAGGGCGATAAAGGACATGTACGGTGGAGCCAAGACTCGGGTTAGAACGGTTGGAGGTGACTCGAGATCTTTTCCCGTTGAGATGGGGTTGCACCAAGGATCGATCCCTTAGCCCTTTTCTATTTGCCTTGGTGATGGATGAGTTGACGCGGTCTATTCAGAGCAGTCCCGTGGTGTATGTTATTTGCGGATGACATAGTACCGATTGATGAGACGCGGGGACGAGTAAATGCGAGGTTGGAGGTGTGGAGACAAACGCTTGAGTCCAAAGGGTTCAAGGTGAGTAGGACTAAAACAGAATATTTGGGGTGCAAATTCGGTGATGCGTTGGAGGAGGCGAGATGTGGAAATGAGACTTGACACACGTATCATCCCTAAGAAAGATAGTTTTAAGTATCTCGGAGTCCGTAATCCAAGGAAGTGGCGACATCGACGATGATGTCACACACCGCATGGGGTTGCTTGGATGAAATGGAGGAATGCCTCGGAGTCTTGTGTGATAAGAAAATTCCACCTAGACTTAAAGGTAAGTTCTACGAGTGGTAGTTAGACCGGCCTTGTTGTACGGAGCGGAGTGTTGGCTACCAAGAACTCACATGTTCAAAAATGCAAAGTTGCGGAGATGAGGATGTTGAGATGGATGTGTGGGCACACTAGAGGGATAAGATTAGGAATGAAGTAATCCAGGGAGAAGGTGGGAGTGGCATCCGTGGTGGACAAGTCGAGGGAAGCGAGACCGAGATGGTTTGGACATGTGAAGAGACGGTGCGAAGATCTCTACCTCCACGAGGTAGTGGCAAGGTCTGCGTACACTCTACCCTCCCCAGACCCCACCTAGTGGGATTTCACTGGGTATGTTGTTGTTGTTGTTGTATGCATTACCTTCAAGCATGATGTCTGTTTTCCCAGCCTCAGACAGTGTGATAGAAGAGGATAGATGCATTAAGAAGGAATTCTTCTAGCAGGAAATGAAGATAAGAAAACGTTTCATTTGGTTAGTATTTAAGTGGAGAAGGGTAGAGGTCGGGCCCATTATCCATAGAGTTTAGAAGGCTGTGATTGGTCCAAAGGACGGGTCACAAACGGATTTCTCGGTTATCAAAAAAAAGTTTCATTTGGTTAAACAGAGGGAGCTAACAAGAAGAAAAAAAGGAGGTGTAGGTATTAGAGACATGAATGCACAACAAAAACATAATGATGAAATGACTACGGAAGTTTGTAACAATTGACAATATGCTATGGGAAGAGGTTATTAATGAAAAATATGAAATGGAGGGTAAATGGATAATAATGATGGTGGTTACCCCCTATGGATGTAGCATTTGGAGATCCATCAGGAACCTTTGGCCACTAGTTTTAACTAGAACCAACTTCAAAGTGGGAAATGGCATGGAAGTGTCCTTCTAGGAGGACAAATGGACTAGACAGGAACCTCTAAAATAACTCTATCCAGACATCCATACTTATGCCATGACCAGCAGGCCACTGCGGCTGACATGTGCACAAGACATGGGTGGAATCTGCCGAAGGCATCTGAATGATTGGAAAATGGAGAAGATAGCAGCTTTCAACAACACAGCCGCCCATTTGAGTAATTTAACTGGGGCAGATGGCACAATAGTTTGGAAGATAGACAACAAGGGAATCTTCACTATCAACTCTGCATCTAGAGATCTAATGCTTCAACAATCAGGAGAAGAAATGGCCATGAAAAATGATATGGAAAGTAAAGATACCATACAAGGTGAACTGTTTTTCTGAGTTGCTGGCAAAGGAAGCAGCGTTGACACACGAAGATCTGAAAGAAAAAAAAAAGAGGTCTCCAGCTTTGTCCTGGATGCTATTTATGTGGGGAACAAGCAGAGTCAACCATCTTTTTTACATTGCATGTGGACAGACCAGCTTTGGAGGACCTTCATCAGCTTAAGAAAGACCAAATGGGTAAAGCCAATGAATGTAGAAGGTATCTAAAATACTGGAACAGTGTGGGCAATGCAACAGAAAAGAAAGAGAGATGGAAGATTGTCCCAGTTATGGTGGACACTGTTGAAAGAAAGAAATCAGAGATGTTCAGAGGGAAAGTAGAACAATTTACTGAAGTTCAAGATGAATTGTTTAGCTCTTTATTACTTTTGGTGTAAGTAGGAAGTGTTAGCACAAACAGACGACATTTTTCATGTTTTAGATTATTTGTACCAAAAGTACAAATGGGAACTCAAAATTATAAGTTGTAATACTTATTTTTATTTGGGGGGGGGGAGGCAAAAATTGTCCATCTCTCTATGGCGACATTTGAGCAATCTCATTTTCCACCATATTCTCACTAATTAATGGTAACTCTCAAATCTTAGTTTCTTAATCATAAAAGGATAAAACTTTGAAATTTACAAAGATATATCACAACATCTATATTGGCTGACTTTGAATTACAACACAGTAAAAATATATGGCAGGCAAAAAAAATTCTGAATACATCTGTGGTAGCCTAGTAAGAGAGTGGCTAAAGTAGAATGTGAATGTTGTAGGGATTATAACTTTCAGAGGCTTAAAATCTAAAAGTTATTTGAATCAACTTATCTCAATATCACTTAATTAGCAAAGTGATGATTGTTCTTAGATTGATTCCTCCAAATCATATATGCCCATCATGTTTCTGAAATGATCTTTTACGGATAGAATGAATTTGAAAAGGAAGCCAACTGAAAATATTTTGAGTAATTTAACATACATTCCTCCAAGTTTGCCATTGTCAAAATAAATTAGTTCAAGAGAAAGATCGTTTTTTTTAACTTGAATTAAGAGTTTGAAAGATAAACATTACTCTCCAATATTAACTGATTTAAAAGATATAACTTTTGATAAAATCCAAGTTTTAGAAATATTACATATCTAATGATGGCTACTTCCAAAAGAAATGTGTGTACTATAAAAAATATTTATGATTTCGTACAGATGACAAAAAGAGATGGGTTTATGATTTAATGATGACATAAATAATTGACAAATGAAGTTAGAAACATGTAAAAGAATTATTATTATTATTTTTCAATTTGATTTGAGAAATTAGCGGAAAAATAGTTAATTAAAATATATTCTTCTCTATATAAAATCATTGTTTCTTTTTAGGTTATTTTACCACACAATGAATGATTATGATATTTGATTTTTTTCAAAAGTTATTCAATGACTGTGATTCATTTCCTTAGTTTGATAAAGTTTCTTTTGTTATATATATTGCACCGAAAACCATAATAATAACCGCGGTGTCCAAGTCAACTTTCACGCAACTCGAATAATTCCACGGAATATCTGTCACCACCCACCAACAACAGATTTCCAGCAACAACAGAAATGGGAAGAATCACCTAGTGTTTTTGCCACTAACTTACTCGGAAAGCAAACTACTTCCTAATGGAATTCTTCAGGTCCTAAAACAGCAGGCCCCAACCAATTCGAGGTTGAAACACAGTAGAGTGATTAACAGTATCTTTGTTTGTTTAGTTGGCTTCTTCAACCACTTTTCAGATGCATCGTTCGTTCAATTTTTCAAGGTGATAAATTTTCGATTATCAAAAAGGTGAAAAATACAATCTAACACACATAAAAAGCAGAAATTTTTCATACCCAAAGAACAGAACATAAAAAGCAGGCAAAAGTGCAATACCTCAACAGGTTCAGGTTTTTTTTCAGATTCATTGGAACCCACAAAAGACTGAAGAGGAGCAGTGGTTGCATAGTAATCGTCATCATCTTCATCATCAACATCTGCCCAAGATTTCACCGTCAACGGCGCCGGAGCCCACAAAACTTCCGGCTCCTGTTCCTTCTTCGACGACCCTTTACTCTTCTCCTTATCAGATTTCTTCTTCTTCCTCAAAGTATCAAGCGCCGCAAATACATTGGAATTCTTCACCATCACAGACCCTTCTTTACTCCCCATCATCTAAACCAATTAAACCCAATATTTCTTCTTCAATTTAGGGTTTGGAGAAGTTGTTGGATCAGCAGACAACAGAGAGTGAGAAAGAAGAATGGAGGTTTTATATATATATATAAATATATTTTATAATTTTATCAAAGAGACCAATTTTATGTATAATTGCGCAATTATGCAACCTGCTTTCTTAATTACCAAAAAAATATATATGTAGTATAACCTTTCCACAAACTATACAATTTATGCGGATTCAGAATTTGAATTAATTCATTATCAAAAATTTATTATTATTTAATAGATTTGTTAGAAAGTATGAGTAAAAATGAATGAATTTTTATATATTTGTAGATTAAAAAAATTTGTCACGATCAACAAAATGTTATATCTTCTATGTCTATTTGGTTTCAAAGATGGACATAGAGCTCAACTCATGTGGTCCTTTAAATACAATATTTTTCTTTTTAGAATTATGCATGTGTGTTAAAAAAAATTCATTTAATAAATATTGATAATTAATTTTTAATCAAAAATATAATGAGTCATAATTAAATTCGGAATTAAAATCTGTAAAGTTAAAATTATGAATATCACCTATTTATTTTTTCTAAGTTATCATACAAAAGATCATTTGCAGTTCCTACTTGACTAATGATGCCTTATATGTGATAGGGTAAGATAGGCAGTGGCGGATCTATGAAGGGCAGTGGGGTGCCATGCCACCTCCGAACTTTGACGGAAACTCTATATATACATAGGTATATACATATAATATTTATATAAATATAAAGCGTGCCACCCACAGAGCAAAATTGGCTTGTGGTGCCACGGTAGGAGGGCAACTTTAGAAGGCTGATGTTGCGGTTTTGAATCCCATTTGTACCTATTCTTTTGAGAAATTTGCTGCATACGTTTTTTAAGAAAAAAATAAGTTCCAAGCACGTTTTTTTGAGGAAAAACAACTAGAACAATTTTTTATTTTTTTTATAATTGTTATTGACTTAAATTAAATTAAATTAATTATATTATTACTCTTTTGACTTTTCTTTTATTTGATTAAATACTCAATAAAAGTGTAATATCTTATTATTTATATTTTATTGATTGATTTATAATATATATCGAAAAGACGAATAATTCAATCAAATATAAAATTAATTTAATCGATAAGTCTATTTGACACCCACGAACTCTAAATATTGGATCCGCCACTGAAGATAGGTGGTACCAAACTTAATATTTAAATAAGAAATATCATTACTATCTTATAAAGTTATTAAAATCATCACATATTTATACAACAGCGTAATTTTTCAGAATAAATAATTATAAAATATTTTTTCTAAGGAACTCCATTTTTTCAAACTTCAATTTCGAAAGTTTTTTTACAATGTCATCATTTAAATTCTAGCTTTTTTGATGGAAAGCACAACTCATTGAGATGTGTTTATTGCAATACTCATGAAAAACATGTCAATTTAGTGTATATAATGAATTAGAAAATTGAATTGGATCAAATAGTGAAGTGGTCATGAAGACCATTTAGAAAACAAATTAAAATTATGGGAACCTTTGTAAATAGGAAAACATTATAAAAATCAAAATAAGTGAACATTTTGATTAGTGATTTATTTTAAATTTACAAATATTATAGATTTTACTTACCATATAAAAACATGAGTTTATTACTATTTGTCCGTTACTTTTTAATATCCGTTTATGATTGTTACTAGCAATTATTCATTTCTCTTTCTTGATGTTTTTGATGCAGTCATTGTCCGTTGTCCCTCAATTAACAACTCAAATTCAGAACCTACCCTTTTAGATTCTCCTCTCTCTTCAAGTTTCCAAGTAGGTAGGTCTTTGTATGTTCCATTCTACTATACCCTCCAAATTCAGCTAATTGAAGTAGACAAATTCTGATAGTAGCTAGAAGAGTCGTATATAATGAGATGTCGGCAATAATTTTCAAGACATAAAACTGCTATGAAGGCATGGTCAATTTGTGTAGATACATCAATTATTGATCAATTTCTAAAATTAAAGCTCCAAATTAACAATGGTTAGGTCAATATTTGTAAAAAAATTATCTTACAGATTAGTTAAAAGTTAAAAGTTAAGAGTATATGATAATTTCAACATTTTATCAACCTTTAACAACAATAAAGATTATAATGTGATGTTATAGAAGAGGATGATTGATACTGAAGATTATTGAATTTGGCTACAAAAATACTCTGGATTTCTAAAATTAAGGCTCCAAATTAACAATGGTTAGGTCCTTACTAGGTTTGTCCTTTCACATGCACACATAGAATTATGCTAATAAATGAGAAAATACATAATTATCCCATGAAATCTATATCTTTTTTTAAAGTAGATACCTTATGTTTGTAAAAGTCCTATTACCCCACGAAATTATTTCCAATCACAATAAATACACCATTTTAATAACATCTACAATCTCTTTACCAGTGAGTGTGTCTCACCCCAAATAACTTTATTTTTTCCTGACCTTTTAATAAAGGGTTGGGTAAAGCCCGGACCCGTTCAAAATCTTGACAGAATTCCTTTTTTATCTTAAACATATGGTACATAAATCATGACAAAGAACATTCTCGATCACTAGAGAACAAAACTTTGTGCTGTTTCTAGAAATGCATGCGTATGAAAATTGCCCGCTTCTACGTTACGTAACACAATTTCCTCGAAGAAACAGTATCAACTGCCTCTATTTTGTTCTACATATATACATGACAACATTTTACATTACTTAAGAAAAACAATAGACTTAAAACAGCATTCTTTATTAGCAATTAATTCACTATGAAAAAATACAAGAAAGGAAGAAGTTAGTGTTAGTTGTCTCCAAGTAATTCAATGATTAAAGATGTGTTTATGAATTATTTCAAGAAAATATTTTCAAAAACATGGCAGTTCTCAGTTTGGCATGACTTTTTTAAAATGTAGGATGCAGTCAAGCTAAGCTTCCACATTCAATAAAACAATTCAATGAATTGTATAAAATATGGTATTAACTATACAGAATGCCAATGTTAACCAAACGGAGCATAAAATAACACAAACTTCTAATACCTTGTATTAACTATACAAAATTCAAATAATAACCACAGAAAGTATAAAATAATACAGATATTTATACCAGGATAATTTTTCCCTTGTTCTGGTAACCAAACGTTACAGCTTTCAAGTTTCAACTTATAGTGGTCCCAGCAACCTTACAGGGTATAATAACTACAATAAGCCACACCTGATGGAAGAAAAGGGTAAAAAAAATGCCTCAAAATGGAGTTGGTACCAAATTCGAACTTTTGAAACATTACAGTAGCGTTACCAGGGGTCGGAGCAACTTATCTAAAATACACGATTATTTGTCTTTCTACATCACACTTTGTCAAATGTCGCCATTGTTCACTATGCCACAAAAAATAGGAAAATCATACGGAAGAAAATCAACACAGAGAATATCTTAATAATTAGCCACCGATTTAACGAGATGCTATTGAGGTTCTTGAGCAGAGCCCCTTGTGCCCCTTCCATATTTGTTAGTGTGTCATCCATGTTCTCATCAATCCTGTGACAGAAACCAAGATATCACTTTACTGCTAAAAGAATTTGTTACCCATCTCCACCCTCACCCCATTGTATCTTGATCAGAAGTCGTAACTAAGGACTATATTGTGACTTGTGAGTATCAGTTTAATATCAACAATCAGGTAGTACAAGGTTTTACACCCTACAGACAACAGGAGAAGCAACAAACTTTAAGTGGAAGGCACCATTTTACAAGATTCTAAATACAGATAGCTCAAAGTACAAAAAACTTCCATCAACTTTCAGATTTTTCTCTAACCAATATGGGGATAAAGCAGTAAACCTTACTTGCTGATTGCACAAACATCATATTTGAAGAACATTTATAACATCTAACGCAAATATGACTTCAAATATTATCAATTATGTACAAAAGATTTACTTGTAAATGAAAAGAAGTGTGCCAAGGCCAAGAATTACACTACATGTCACAATAGAAAGAGGCGTTAAATAAAATGTGATGGTGGGGTTCATTGAGAGTACACACATCACATTTTATGTTAACCACAAGTAGATATGCATCTCATGTTAATGACCCTTGAGGAATTTCAAAAGCTCAATTTAACAAAGAACTTACCAATTATTATTTTTAAGAACTGAGAAGAATTAGCCCGTTTCTTCCAACATAAATATGAATGAAATAATATATTATTTTTTTTGAGATAAAAATATGAATGAAATAATATATTAATTTTTTTGAGATAAAAATATGAATGAAATAATATAAAAGACACTAGGTCTTCTAATCCCTCTAACTAGCAGATGGTGGATGCATGATCCAATCCCATATTAGAACGTTAATGTTTCTCAGTCCAAAAGTTCATGCAAAGGTTAAAAAATTAACTTTTACCATGCAAAATAGGATATCAACAAGAGAAGACATCAAAGTATTGATCAAAGTGATCATCCAAAACTAGTGATTAGTTGATAGAAATTAACAAACAAAATATTCATTACTTGCCATCTCACATATTTAACTTTACGTCTTTACCACTAGGAGACTACATTGGTGCCAACTGGTTGTACAAAGATAACTGTGAAAATACGATGCATTGAAATCTCCTAAATCCTTCTATTATCATCACCATTATTATTATTATTATTATTATTATTATTATTATTATTATTATTATTATCATCATCATCTCCTACATCTGTTTATTTTCTGAGTGCAAAAACAATTGTTATACAAACCTGATTGCAACCTCCCCTTGCTCAGAAACCAAGGTAGCAAGCTGATTACAAATGCTGCCCAGCTCATGGATAGTAGACTCGACATTTTGAAGAGTTTCAGCTCTACTCTGCATGTAGCTGTCTCGCAATGGAACAATCAGTTGCTGCTGCTGTTGTTGATCCTGCAACAATGGCTGTGTGACTCCATCCCCTTGCTTCCTACAAGAGGGGAAAAACTTAGTGATACTTAAAAAACCCAAAGCGAGCACGAAAAACAGATGTAGAACAGGGTCTGGTTTACCTTAGTTATTTTTCCAGATAATCATTACAGTTTGGACAAAGAAAAGTACCAAAGGATGTTATTTTTGGGACAAGTAGAAGTAGACAAGGATGCTAATATATAAATTGTTTTGTACATCTGAAGAGAAGCTTCTCATGTCTGTTTTCTTTTTAGTGCACCCATGAAATTCATATTTGTATAGATGGTTGGGTGTTTTCTTTTGTAGAAAATCATATTTTGCTGCAGGTTTTTTACTTATTGGTATACTACTTGGTTGCTAGCATATGAGAGTTCTTCCAACCAATAATAACATTATTTAACTTATTAAAAAAGTGAATGACCATGTGACTTACAGCAACACCTAAATCCAAAGCTAGTTGGGGTCAGACAAGACATATGAATCCCCATTGTCCATTTAGACTCATCTCATGCTAATATTCTATAAATTTAGGTTTTCTAACCCTAAAAATACACTACATTCTCAGCTTGCACACAAACCCCCCAACAAAATAAGAAAAACTCTTAGCAAATGTTGGACTAATTGGACTGTACCAACAAGATTTAGCCTTAAGCTCAACTAGTTGAGGATCTTTTTCTTCTATTATACTCTATTTTTTGCCAAGTCTGCATGGATTTTAAGAGATTGTAGATCTCTCAAAATGACTTCCTTTCTATGATTTTAGGTCTAACTTGTTTTGTAACATCTTCAACACCACCAAAACTAGCCTTTGTAGGCTCACCTAGGCCCTTTGACTAAGCAGGAACCAGAATAGAACAAGGCAATAAAAACCTTCACCAGTGACATGCATTTATTTCAATTGCCTACAATAAGATGGCTCCAATGATGATAACTCATCTTTACCCTCCCGTCCCTCAGCTACTTCGTTTGGACCTTCTAGGGCACCATCTGTCGTGGTGGGGTCACCTTTATTGACCATAGCACAAACACTACCACCGCTGCCTCTATTTTACTTAACTTTATACTACATTGTTATTTGTACTCCGTAAACTTAATAACCATCACTGAGTATTGTCATATTCAGGTATTCTAACATATATAATACTTTTTGATCAATTTGTGCCATTTGACAAAAAATGTGGCTAAAACTATAAAATTTATTGAAATAACACAAATTTGGCTAGAATTAAAAGAGGGCGAGAGATATTAAGATAAGATCAAATAGATAGCCAACAAATATAGCAAGACGAGAAGAATGCACAAAGTTCCAACACAGGCAATTAGAGTAACTAGAGAGTAACTAGGTAATAAGTCAAAAGAGTGTAAGCAATACAATCTTAGTATACTGATAGAAGATAAATAATGAAATGATAAAAGGAGGCCCATGGGAGGAAACAGACAAGGGAAGAATAGTATGTGTTAAAGGAGAGAGGCATGGGGAAATATGGGTAAGGGGTAGGAGTGTACCATTTAAATTTCTCATGATTTTTAAAGCAAAAGATCATGTGAAACCAAACTTCCAGGAGATCAGCCCCCAATCATTTTAACCAGATAGAGATCGAAACTTCCGACCACTTGAACTGTTACCAAACAGCATTCATCCAACAAGGTGTGTGTCTTATTCAATTTCACCAATTCAAGAATATAAGTTTCATGGAAGAAAGGGGTGAAGAAACAATTGGATTTAGTAACAGATTAGACAAATAGGATAAAATAAAGGTACTTAGTATTATCGTAGATCATGTTTGGAGAAGCTATTATACGGACTGTCCAGTAGTTAACTCAGGGAGACTGACTAGGCCATAGACTGAAAGGGTTATTCCCACGAGAGGAATAGCTATCTCCTCTCTTTCAACCTTTAACAAATGAATCATTTGTAATTTCTTTTTGGCATCAACATGGGTAGATCAGTAATCATGTCAAGATTACCAAAAGCAAAGGTTGGAAAGAAGAACAGACTCCTAGAGTTTCATCTATTCTTTTGAATTAGTTAAAATCATTGTAATAAAAATATAGCAAGCAAGACATTCCCATAATTACAAAAGAAACTCATGGCTACTAATATGTCCAGTGATAGCAGGCCTGTAAGGCATGAACTGCTAAGATGGTGTATTTCCTCACCTTGGAAATAACTGAGAAGAAGAAGCTGAATCATTAGCCCAAGGAGGAGGACTGGCTAATGTACTAGCAGTATTCCTTGAAGCTAGTGGACAACAACAACATACCCAGTGAAATCCCACTAGGTGGAGTCTGGTCCTTGAAGCTAGTGGACGCTGGCGCATAAATGGATTCGAAGCTTCGTTGGTAGTCGATGAAGAAAACATCTGTCTTCTGTTCTCATGAACATTCCTATTCTGGAAACAGAAATTCAAGTAAATGTAAATGACCATGATGAAGTGTATTTTTTCTACTGTTAACGACCAAAAAGTTGAAGGATACATGTAGCCACAAAAAAAATAGTAAATAGAAGCCTTCGCTAAATTGAGTCTCACAAAAGATCCATTTGAGTAAGAAAACACGGTAACAAAGAAGATATAACCAGCATCTGGCTAGTCTCACCTCTGTCCGCATGGTGAGTACTTCTTTGAACTCCTTTGTGGCAGTCATCAGCCTGTTCTTCAAGTCATCTACAACAGTCCTCAAGTGACTAGTGGCATCACTATTACCACTTTCATTACGAGCATTAGAGTGAAGCTGGAGATCTACTACAGCAGAGTTAAGTGCTGTAATATCTTGCTTGATGACTGCAGTCAGCTCCTGGATTTCTGTAGTCGGATCATCAAAAACGGAAGTCCTTTTTGCCACTGGAATGAAACATAAACCACTATTAGATAAAGATCAGAAACCTTGGCCCTGATTATAATCACAACATAAATAAGTGTCAAAGAGCCAAGGCCCTGGTATAAACCAATAATATGTTTAAAAAATAAAATAAGGGTCAACATCTCTCTTTTACAGTTTGAGAAGAAACCAAAGCATAAATGGTCAGGTTAGTAGGAACATGAAATCTAGGGAGGGACTGCAGTATTAAAGGTAAACTTGAACAAGAAAATCCATTATGGTCCTTGAGGACTTGAGAAGATTAGATTTAGCCTAAGTTGTATGGACTTTTCACTTTCGATGCCGCACCCGTGTCGGATTCTCCAAAAATACACTACTTTAGGAGAAGCCGATACGCACCCATAGACATTTTTGAAGAGTCCAAGCAACATTGGATTTAGCAACTCATTACCCAAATTTCCTTAGCATCCATAAGAAAGATCAGTTGCCCAAGTTTGCACCTATATTTCCTTTTACATGAATTTCTAACACCGTGCTTAAATCATTATACACAACAAACTGAACTGCCCCACGAACCCATGATGAGAAAATATAAAGGGAGGTTATAACTGGGGCCTGTAAGGGAACTGTGTAATCTAGTACGCCAAAATTGATGACTTTGCCACTTCAATAGGCAAAAGGAATGTCTTAAAGCATAGAAATTCTGAATAAAACTAGGCGTGAATGTTGTTTCTGAATAAGAAGGAAAATGCATAAGATTTGACCAGTAAAAGAAAGATAGCAAAGTCAAACCACTAAGGTAAAAGTCAACCCCAGAAACAGAACAAAAAAGATTAACTTCAAAGCACCATAGAATAAAGCATTCCATTCTTCACAGAATACTATTAAATAGGATTTGGATAAGAAAAATGAAAGGTCATATTAGAAGAAACAACTAACTTCAAAATCCAGAAAGTAACAGGACTGAAGTTGGAAGAAAGCTTTTCATCTGTGAAAGCTCTAAGCTGCTTTTTCCACAACTCTAATGCTTAGCAAATCCATAAAAATGGAAGATTCCAAGTTAAACACTGTCATTTACCAGATTATCACTTTACACATGTTTTTTATAATAATGGTGGCATCAGGACAGCTTAGCCAGCTTATGTGCAACTCAATTACTCCATCAGGTTCTGCTACCTTCCACCATCATACGTATCATTGTACCAGATAACCTATCTACCAAGACTTAACCAGAAAAGAAGAAAATTACCTAGAGTGCGACTGATATTGGTCCTCTGAAATGGTAAAATAATCTACCAGACATATACATGGGTCACTGCAATATAAAAGAATTTTGAACAGAGACCAGAAAAATTTGATCCGAACTCCGATATTTCAGGTAACGTTCATTACTGATCCAAAATTTGCAGAAAAATGAGAAGAAACCTCAATTTTAGAAGAAGATTTCTAATCAGAGAAATCAGACCCAAACTTCAATGAAGAAACTCTGAACTGAGAACTTCGAGTAGAACCTTTAAACCCTGGGACTGAAGCTATAAAAATGAAACCTTTTCAAAGAAAATCACCCCACTTAGAATATCCCACCAAGTGAGTGTTTCAGAATCTCTTTTCTAAAGAACATCAAGCACTCTGTATTGGAGAAGAATTATATGTACTACCATCAAGTTCATTGGATGCACATTATGACCCAACACTCAAAGGCTAAAACCCAGCTCACATCATCTAAATTAAGCTTATATTAGAATGAAACCTTTTCAAAGAAAATCACCCCACTTAGAATATCCCACCAAGTGAGTGTTTCAGAATCTCTTTTCCAAAGAACATCAAGCGCTCTGTAATGGAGAAGAATTATATGTGCTACAACTAAAAGCCATCAACATTAACAAAAAAAAAACAAAAACTAAAAGCCATCAAGTTCATTGGATGCACATTATGACACTAACACTCAGAGGTTAAAGCCCAGCTCACATCAGCTAAATTAAGCTTATATTAGCAACAAAATTGTAAATCCTTCATATCACAATTCAAAACTTAATAACTTTCAAGAGCGACAAATGCAACCACAACCTCCATAATTATACATTTCTTAGCAATGTGGTTTAGTGTGACTTCATATTTCCTCCCAATAGTGGGATGACTCGCATGATTGCTAGAATGAAAAAGTTAATAATCTCGGTATTCCTACTTGTATAAAGGATTGAGAGGCTGTTGTAGAGAATCGTGTTTTGATCGTAGGTTCTCTACTTCTGATACACCTCTTGTAATCAGGAATTTTTCTTCCCACTGTTAATTATACTATTTAACTTCTCAAAAGAAATCCCAGTGTCCCAACTACGGTGTTGAAGCACCATATGTGAAATCTCTAATCTACAGACTGATCCCAAATACAAGTAATTTCGTTTTTTCTTAAATACAATTTGACACATCCGAAATTTAATCAGAATTACTATACTAACTACTATGAAAGATAGAAAATGTTCAAGAAATTGTAAGGTTATCCAAATATTGAAAGAGTTGTATAATGGGACAAATGGAGTACAGAAATACTCCTCCATTCCAAATTGTTTGCTACTATTTAATAGGGCCAAGAACTAAATGGGACATAGAACAACTAGAAACTCCAAAACTATGCCTCAACATCAAGCTAGTTGGAGTGGGCTAATGATATATTTCGATTAGTTTTAGTTTGGCTGCCGACATACAGCTGCCCTTTCTCTTTTAGCCGGGCTTGGTACAATCTCACAAACAAATAGGATATAGAGTGAATCCTTAATACAAAATGAAGTATCTGAGAGACTAAGATATGTCCTAATATTGGCTTACGTTTTGCAAGCTTCTGAGAGGTTTGATGTATTCCAAAACCAATTTTGGAGGCTCGCCGATGGAACTCCGATTGCATAGCAATAGTGGTCCTCTGCTCCTCCGATCTAGAACCACTGCTGGTGCTGCTGCTAATCGGCCCATTCTGAAAAGACGAAAATGACTTCTTTAACGTCTCCGCTATACTCTGAAACTCCTGAGTCCGATCCCGAAATGACACACTCGCTACTTTCACAGGCATTTTCAATAATAATCTCCGAAAATTATAACTTTCAATACACTAACTAGTTGACTTCTGATCTTGTGATTTTCTATTCCATTTCTTCTCTCTCCGCTATATAATATTTATGTATAATATATAGTTTGTTTTAAGAAAAAATCGTTAGTTTTTAAAAAAAATGGCAAGAAAATACGAAAAGTGAAAAAGTCTAACGTGGGCCATGCAAACAATATTTCCCGCGTTATTTTTTTGACCACGTCACCTTCTAAGGTTAATATGACCTTCATCTATCGACAAGAATAATGAATTAATAAACTTGTTAAGATAATATTTTTCTCTGATCTCGATTTGGGTCCGTAGAAATATCATAGATTTTGATAAAATAATAAGATAATATATTTTCATAAGATCCTTATGTAATTATATATGTAGGTTCTATTAATATTATAAATTAATAATTTTTTAAATTTATAAAAATATATTCAAGATAATTTGGTGAAATATGATTGTATTGTTTTGAGTTTTTTGTTAAAATTTAAATCTAGTTAAAGTTTATCTCTAGCTTTTCTTATTGCATCTGAAAGTTCTAGTGTTGTCTTCTTCAATTTCACCAATAAAAAACATGAAGAGTTCTAGACGCGATAAGTGTTTGTTTACGTGTAACTGGTTCTTAAGGTATTGTATTGTCTTCTACTTCATCTTCAACATTGTTTTCTCTAATACTATCCATCATTTCTTCTAAGTTCTTGACTTCTGAATATGTATCATTTTCAGTCAGGTAATCGAAAAGGCTATTGACATCCATTTTATTGCGGTAACCAAGATCATTAAGCATGACCTCGAGTTCATATATGTCATTTTCAGAATAGGGTTCATTTTAATTCTCTGAGGCTTCATTCCCCGAACGAAAACACTCTATAAATTAATAAGTATTAATTTATCAATTAAATAATATATCTACAAAATAATAATATTTTATGGTCCCGACAATATTTATTTAGAGAGGTTTTACCAAACTAATCAAACATTAGCTATACATAAGTTAGAAAAATAATTATATGTTACGAAGCTAAGTATTTTTTTTAAAATGCTTTTTATTTTTTTAAAATAGTTTTTTTTTTAACATAAAGAAAATAACTTTTTAGTGAGATTAGAGAAAATAAAGTTTCACATGTAACAATTTAAAATGATAGTGTTCTTACATTTTTTGGGAGACACAAATTTTCTACTAAGGTATCATAATATATATAGAGAGATTAGATAATAACATATATTTATTGTAGCTTCATAAATGAGATTCGAGGAGGATATAATGTATGCAGATCTTGCCCTCTATGTTTAGAGATAGAGAGATCATTTTTGATAATTCTCAATTTAAAAAAAAATATTTCAAAGTAGACATAACAAAAATAATTTTTTAAAAAAGTATTACTAAGTATGTTAAAAGAAATAAGCAATAACTATAATAACGTACAAAAACAGAAAGAAAAAGATACTATTATTACTGATAATAATTATTTTCTAACCTTCTATCTTTCTTTGTACCATCCATAATTTTTTAACAAATGTTATATTTTTGATAAGCTAAAGTTGTGTTATGTCTGCCTTTTCAGCTCTCTTTTACATTAATCTTTAGAACCATCAAAATGGGCTTAGCCCATGGGGCCGACCCAACCCAACCCGTTATTGGGGTAGGGTTGGAATAAAATTTTTCAAGCCCATTTAAAATTAGGGCTTATAAGTCCAGCCCATATAAGTTCTTGGCCCTTGAGGCTTGATTGGGGCCGGGCCGAGGTCGGTCTATGGGCCAAAACTTTTTATTTAAGGGTAACTTACCATAATCTCACTAGTATATAATCTAATTACTTAAATACACGTTATGTTGTAATATTATGAATCTTATCACATTTTAGTATGTCAGATACATGTATTTCAAAATATATGGACTCAAAATTAGGTTAATCTGTTTTAGATACACTATATCCAAGTAGTTTCGCATGTGTCTAGGATGCATACACAAATATTGTGCCCTCTCCTCCCTCCAATCTTACTTGTCACTCTCGTATCTCGCTCGCGTATCTAGTATACGAGATACATGCTAATTACACTAGACTTTTTGTTGGTGTTATTAAAACAACACTATTGTTTGTCATATTTGATTTGAAAATCTTCTCATTTTCTTGATGTTATAGAATTATAAGTTTGAAAAAAAAAAGGTCTAGCCCGCCCTAGTCCTCGGCCCTTCTAGGGTTGGGTTGGATTGAGCATTTTCAGGCCCTTCCGAATGAAGGGCCAACCCGCCCTAGCCCTTCAAATTCCTTGGCCCGCGAGGGTTGAGCCGGGCGGGGCTGGGCTGACCCTTTTTGACAGCTCTATTAATCTTATTAAAGTTAACCTCTCATATGTCGTACATAAAATTAAAATTCTGACACCTAGCTAAATAATGTAGTTTTTTGGCAAATGAATGACATTTAACATGTCTTAGCATAAATGGCGGAGCATAAAGTGGCTCCGCCACTATCCACCGTATAACACATTTCATTTTCACCATCATCCCAATAGCTTTTCCACCATTCCTACTTTCATCTCCATTTTCATACTATTTGTTTATATTACATAATATATAAATACGTTTAAGATAATATTTTTTACTTGTGTATCAAATACAAAAAAATAAATAAATAATTCACTTATCTACTTAAATTTTTTTTATTATAAATATTTTCTTCGTATTGAACACATCTTTAGAGGATTGAAATTAAAAACAAATATCGTAACAAAATTAGGGAAATTAATTAAATAATATATGTTATATATATATAGAAAATTGATTTATATATGTGTACCGTAATTATTTATCAGATGATGCTCCATCTTTGCAGTTAGATCAAGAAATAACTTCTGGATCAAAATATATAATCTACTATTATTATTTGTTACTCGATTATTAATTTCTTCTTTTCAAAAAACCTTGTTAATTAATTCTCCTTAAATAAAAACCACCCTGTCACTACCCAATAAAACAACAATAACAATATATTAATGTGATTCTATAAATGAATTTTGAGGAAATACAAAATGTATGTTGATTTTATTTCAATCTTTGCGGGATTGAGAGATTGTTTAAGACAAATCTTAAGCTAATATCAAACATGGGCTAAAGTTGGTCAGGAAAGACATATTTGTTTGATAGTTAATAGAATTATACACGTATTATTAATTTATAAAAAATTATAAGAAAATTTATGTATTATTTTATGCAGAGATTACTTTTGCATGTTTTGGTTATTCATGTACGTATAACTTATTTCATTTTCTATCGTGCATAAATTACACATAAATTTCCTCACAACTTATACATGTATTAATTCAATAGATTTTCAAATTGTAAATCAAAAACCGTATTAATTTGATATATAGTCCTAACCAACTAGTAAATATGATATTACTTATGCGGTATCTAATATATATATAAAATATTTCTCATAACCAGCTACCAAATAATTTAAACACTATTCACACATGATATTTTTATCAAATCAATAAATAATGAATAAATTTTCACTAAAACTTTTCTCACTTACTCATAATATTATATACAATTACAACTTTCTTTGTTTCTGTCTATACGATAATATTATTTTTGGCCAATCACAATCTTTTATAGTTATACAAATATTATAATGTAGGTATATTTAAGATCATAACTTTTTTTTATCTATTTAATTACAATTTTCTTTGTTTCTGTTTATACAAAAATATTAGTTTTAGCCAAGCACAATCTTTTATTAATACATTATACATTGTTTGGCAGGATGTATTAGAGCAAATAATACATTTATTAGTCATGGTATTATTTAATTTTTTAGTTGGTTGAATATTTAGCTTATGTATGGTTATACATCATATTCAGTATTATATACTATATATCTAAGACATATCAAACCATACCATGATATAAGCAATACAAGGGTTACTAATCCAGATATTCACATAAAAAGCTCGTTAAATTCACCGTTTACTTTTTATAGTTGGTATACATCAATTATACATATATTGTATATTTTATGGTTATTTTTAGTTTAAGCAGCTCAGTGGGCAATTATTTATGTTAATTCTTCTTATTAAATACATGAGTAAGTTAAGTTAAAAATGGAACTTCCCTTAATACATCACATCAAGGAGTAAATAAAAGATAATCTCAATAATATTAATAATACATCTATCTTTTTAGTACTATTCTTATATGCTCAAATCAAATGATCGATCCTATCAGTTAGTGAATAGAGTATACTCTCATGCAATGTGCATAAATTCAATTCCCTATTACATACGTTTTCTTCATATAGTTTAGAATGACAAAAAAACAGTTTGCTCAACTAGAGAATAGTGATGTTTAATGACAATAGATTAGTTGATATTGAATGAACTAATTCTTATATCTAACTAAAACTAATATACAAATAAAAAAGCAGGTATAATGTAGGTGGGTTGGTAGAAGACTAATCTATTTACCTTAACCAATCACATTACCCCTATTTAGAAGAGGGAGTTGTGAAGGACCAACACAACTCCAAAAAGTTGTTCCAAATGTAATTTAAGTTGTACTATGTTAGGCCCCACTTTATTAAACAAGTATTGTACTAGCATTGACAAAAGTGGGCTCCATTTCATTGTTAATTGAATCAGCCTTTATGGTCTTTTCCTATAAACACATGTTGTACCTCGATCCACGTGTATCATATTAGCTATCTCTACAATTTTACTTTCCTTTTTTGCTGCTTTGACTAACATTTCTCATCTTGATTTTCTCTGCAATTTTACTTTCCTCTTCCTTACTTTTGCTCCATCTTTCTTCATCATTTTGTTAAATTTCTTGCGGTTGATTTGAGACAAGAGTTTTAACAACTCTAGAAGCGTTCAAGATCTCCCCAGCATCATAAATTTAGGGCATTTTTGTCGGATGAACAAGGGCACTTTTAGGGATTTGTATGTTTGTTGTCTATCGAGTTTAGCTCTTTCATTGTTTGCATCGATTTCTCCTCAACAGTTGCTCTAATCGTTAGTTACAGTAAGTTTTGCTTCCCCTTCTTCCCCAATTTTTCAGTAATGTGTCCAGCTCTTTAAAATAAGCTATATTGGTAGTTTTTTCCATTATTCTTTCGATTTTTACGTTTTCTCTGGATTCTTAGGTTCAGTATCATAAACTGTATGTTATTTTCCTATATCTATATGTTTGCTGTCTATCGAGTTTAGCTCTTTCATTGTTTGCATCGATTTCTCCTCAACAGTTGCTCTAATCCTTAGTTACAGTAAGTTTTGCTTCCCCTTCTTCCCCAAATTTTCGGTAATGTGTCCAGCTCTTCAAAATAAGCTATATTGGTAGTTTTTTCCATTATTCTTTCGATTTTTACGTTTTCTCTGGATTCTTAGGTTCAGTATCATAAACTGTATGTTATTTTCCTATATGCATGTTTGAAAATGTTAATAAATATGTATATAACTTTGATGTACAGAGTGCATCTATGGTCATTTTTATCAGTTGCACTATGTTTATGAAACTTGTGCACCTTAGCAAGACATTTCTGTGAAAACACACCTCCAGGATGAGTATCCAAACCTTTATTAATCGGCAAGAATTGTCAATTCTCATGTCAACTGATTATATAAGATTGGTTAAATATTTCTCACTATTACCAAATGTACACCTGAAGGACAAAGATAAGATGTATATGATATGTGAAAAAACTCGAAAGTTGAGGAATAGTCAAATAATAGTCAAATATGAAATGATAACATGCCTCACCAGTACAGATCACGTTGTCTATAGAATGTAGTTGACTTGCACTATATGTAACCATTTCCTTTATTTCCAGTTGTGTACACATATACTCCACATTGATTGGTTTCTATATCCTCTATGAGGTTGCTGGAAATCTTCGTAATTCGTACTCTCTATTGTGAAGAAGAAAGACTCATTTAATTTGCCTTATATAGGATGAATGTGATAGAACCTGAATGCGATAGACAGGTTCTAATAACAATCTCATGAACAATTTATCATTTAAATCTCATATGAAGTGAAAGGATCCTTAGAATAATTGTAGGGTACAACTCCAACAAAGCATACAAAGAAGGACATTTTTGTAATTTCCCGGATAAATTGGTTCATGATAGACTTTAATAAAGCCACGTGTTATTATTTAGTACAACTGTCTTCCCATTACTTAATCTAACAAAGCATACAATCAATGCTTGTTCCTTAATTACTTTTGTTGAAACCATAGAAAAAGAACCATTAAAATAATTTTTGACTTCTTTAAAAAAAAAATTCTTTAATTATGGAAAATTGACAAAGAGCAAATACAATTACGGTAATAATCTCTTTTTGAAGTTCAAAGTTGACCCATTTTATTTGATCATTGCTCTATTTTTGCTTTTTCTTGGTCAATTAGTTAGCTTTTATTCAGTATCTAGATTTGGGGGTTTGTTTTAGCTGTGATTTGAGTTTCTCTTCACTCTTATACTTTACTTATTTTTATCCCTTTATGCTTCTATGATTTTGGAAGATATATGGTGATTTTCTTATTACGAGTATCTTTTTGGGACTGTGTTTTGCTTGTAACTGTGTGTTATTTTCTTCTTCTTCTTCTTCTGTTTCATCCTTTCTTTGTTTCATCCATTTTTTTGTGATGGTATTTTGATAGCCGACTCTTGATTTTATTCTTATTTTGGATTGCCGCATAAATATTTATCATTTGCTAAGTCGTATGAATATTATTAGAAGCTAATTGTCAAGCAATTACATATCTTTTGCAACTATTATATTTAGGTCCAAATTTGAATATTGGAAGTTCATGAATTCGATTATCACTTCTCTAACATGAATAACAAGATCGGTTGTTTCTGTGAAATATACTTCCTCCATTTCAAAATTAGTGATTTGTTGAGGCAATGCACACTCAATGAAGCTACTTCATAGACCTATGGACGACTCAGATAGAGATATAAGGAGTTGAATTTTACTTATCGAGAGAAGTTATAGGAATTTGTGGCAGCTTTTATCTTTTGTATCGATGATCATGATATTTCATTTATTAGGATATCAATTTTTCCTCTTTGTTGATTGTTGTAATATTATATGTTTGAACAGCAAGTGATCATCAAATTTCCATTTCATTTTACATTTAGAAGTAGGAGTAGGGAAGGACGAACAAGGGCAAATAGGTCATTCTAATGTTAACTTTGGGGTAATTCCAACAAGCATACAAATAAGAGCTTTTTTTTTCAAGCCATAAATTGATTTTTCTTTCATCAAGCCGTGTGTTGTCGGCTTTCTTCCCAATATTCAACTCATTCCCACCTTCTCCATTTCGTTCTACGCTATTCTTTATGAAGTTGTCTAATAAAGCTCTTGAAATTGTAGAGAAAGTACTATCAAAGTTCTTAATTTATTGGGTGTTTTGTTTTTTTACAGGAAATTAATAAATCTACTCTTTTCGATTGTTGAAATTTCCCAAAAACAGAGAAAGAGCAAATACAGTTCAGGTAAACAATCTTTCTGAACTTCAATTTCAACAGCTTATTGCTTTGTTTGTGTGATTCATTCTACAGGGTATGTCTGATTATTGCTTTTTACTCTTATTTAGAAGTGGGAGTCCTCCTTTTTAGAAGTGGGAGTAGGGATGTCACACCCCGAGCTATTCCCGAGACGCGGACACGGGACTTAGGACCACAAGTGATCCCAAGCTAACCCTGCTGGCATGATCATGAGCATACTAAAGAAAATAAACTGATGCGGAAGCTAAATCATAAATAAATCTGAAAAGATGGGAATACCCATATACTATAACTGAATATATCAAATCAGAGAGTTTAATACAAAAAGGAATATCAAACTCAAAATACTAAGCTGAATCTAACTATGTCTGAAATAAGCCTCTAAACTGACTAGAAATGTTGGGACATGCCCCAACTAGATCTAGCAAAACTAAAACTAAAGACTAAAAATACTGAAAAGAAACTCATGACTATTGTCCTCGGAGAATGAGGACTCACCACTTATTTTGCTGGACTGGAGATCAGGAATCGATCTAAACGTGATCTGGATGCTGAGAACCTGAACCTACATCACGAGAAGATGTAGCGCACGTATGCGTCAGTACTTGAAAGGTACTGAGCATGCAGGATAGAGTAAAACTGAAATAACACATAACTGAACAAAGCATACTGAGCAATGATATAATCTGGACATGATATAGATACTGAAAATACTGAATACTGAGCTAACTGATGCAATGACTAATTTATAACATGCTGACACTGAATACTGAATATACTGATAAATGGTCAATGCAATAGAATCTGACTGAACTGTGGGAGCTACTAATAACCGATATAAAACCACATGAGCTAAATGTGGAGTCCGATGTATACGCCCCATCGAGAGGACCCAATATACCCTGCCAGAGGTATAAAGGCATGTTGGCGTGATCACTAAACTGATGTTGCCCACAGAGAGGACTTACACCTACGTGGCTCGTAGTTCTGAGACTATATGGGTACGCTGAACCCTAGTCCAACTCGGTATTATGCTACTTCCAATGAATTAAGTGATTAACTGATTATGATTGAATTTCTGTAATTACTGGATAGCTCGAAACTGAACATGCAAATTGAGAATGTAACAATTAATCTGATAATGATGCATTGATAAATTGAGGCATGTAAATCTGAATACTGAAATATCTAACCTAGCATGTGTAATTCAAGAACTGAAGAAATAATAGCTAGGGTTCTGAAATTCATACGATAAACTGAGCAACAACATGATAATCTGATTTGGAACATTTAAATAACTAATTCATAATGATCTGCTAAAATTCTAGAAAACCCTAGGTCTGTTCATAAACATGGAATCAAGAATCTGACTGAATTCTAGGGACCTAATGGGCGAAAGGAACCCACTAGTGAAATTCCACATACCTGGTGATGAATTCCACGAAGAAATCTTTCGATTTCGGGGCTAGAACTGATGGAACATTGCTGCGTCCTTGAACTAGGGTTCTTGACCTCTTTTCTCCTCTCTTGCTTCTAATTTTCTAAGTTTGATTAATGATTTTGACTAAGGTAAGTTCTAGTTATGTTTCTAGGATTAAACTGATTAAAACCTCATGATTTAGGGTCTAAACGACGTAGCTAAGGGGTTAAACAAAATAGGAAAAGACCAAAAACCCCTGAATTAGCTGCTGTCGGAGTGATCAACGGAATGGACTGACGGGTCGTCATTCAATCGACGGTCCGTAGATCGGGTCCGTCGATCGACTCTGCCCGATAGGGCTTCACTAAAATGAGCATAACATTTTATTCGGAGGTCAGATTTTAGCAAACTCGGTGGCGCTGGAAAGATAATTCAATTATCTATCATATCATAGGTAATGGGACACACAATTATTTTTGTACTAAAAGTTATGACCATTTGAAGTTGACCCATCAGAATTTTCAGCTAACTGGCTATTGATCCCTCATCTACGGTCTGACCTACGGACCGTGGATCGAATGACGGTCCGTGCTGGTCGACCGTAGTTCATGTCAAAGGCTGGGTAAGGAGGTCTTGATCCACGGACACAGACCACGGACCGTGGTCTGATCTACGGACCGTGGGTCTGTCCGTGAGTCGAGACTTAGACAAATTTTCTGAGCTTGGCTAGGGAGGGGTTGCAGTGGTGAACCACGGACCACCAGCACGGGCACGGGCCATGGTCTGACCTACGGTCCGTGGAGGGCAACCATGGGTTGCACGTGCAACTTTTCAAAATCTGTATTTTGGTCTGTTTTCGAATACGGGGTGTTACATTATCTCCCCCTTGGGACCATTCGTCCTCGAATGAAGACTAAACTAGCCGAAATAGAGGGAGAGAGTTGCAATACCTACCACTAAACACTGAGAACTGAATTTTTGACTGAACTGAGTTCCAAGCACATGCAAATACGTTGAAAATGCAAGTACAAACTGAAGGAACATGATTCTAAGACTGAATTTACGCATGAATGACTGAAAAACTGAAGAGGAACTATTACCTCAAGCTGGAATGGAATCGAAAGGAAAGAGGTGAGGTGACAACTCTAACTCATAAGCCACTTTACCAATCCTTTTCAAGATCCGATAAGGGCCTACATATCTGGGACTGAGCTTCCCTTTCTTGCCAAATCTCATCACCCCCTTCATAGGTGACACTTTCAGGAAAACCCAATCACCAACTTGGAACTCTAGTTCCCTTCTTCTCACATCTGCATAAGATTTCTGGCGACTCTGAGCAGTCTTAAGTCTATCTCTAATGAGTTGCACTTTCTCCATAGCATCAAGGACTGAATCTGGTCCTATCAAGGCTGCTTCACCTACTTGAAACCAACCAACTGGAGATCTACATCTACGCCCATACAATGCCTCATAAAGGGCCATCTGAATGCTGGAATGGTAACTATTATTGTAGGCGAACTCAATAAGAGGAAGGTGATCATCCCAACTACCCTTGAAGTCGATCACACAAGCTCTCAACATATCTTCTAAGGTCTAAATGGTACGCTCTGCCTGACCATCCGTCTGTGGATGAAATGTTGTGCTAAGGTTAACCTGAATACCAAGACCTTTCTGAAATGACTTCTAGAAATGAGAGGTAAACTGAGGACCTCTATCTGAGATGATAGACAAAGGAACCCCATGCAACCTCACAATCTTATTAATGTAAAGCTTGGCATAATCTTCCGCTGAATCTGTAGTCTTGACCGCCAAAAAGTGAGAAGACTTAGTAACTCTATCAACATCACCCAAATGGAGTCATGCTGTCTGCGAGTACGAGTTAAACCTGTGATGAAGTCCATGTTGATCACTTCCCACTTCCAAGTAGGAATGTCAATCTCTTGAGTCATACCTCCTGGTTACTGATGTTCTACCTTAACTTGCTGGCAATTGGGGCACTTAGCCACAAAATCTGCTATATCTCTTTTCATACCATTCCACCAGTAGACTTCCCGCAGATCACGATACATCTTAGTGGCGCCTGGATAAATAGAATATCTGGAATTATGGGCTTCTGCGAGAATATGCTGTCTCAATTCACCCACATCAGGAACGTACAATCTACCTTGATAACGAAGTACACCATCTCCCCCTTGGGAGAAAACCTCCACTCTCTGATTGTGGACTGCACCCTTAAGTTTAAGCAAGATTGGATCACTATCTTACTTTTCCTTAACCTCTACTACCAAAGAAGATTCTGCCCCATTCTGAACTGTTACACCACTATTTGATATGCTGTCGGAGTTATCGACGGAATGGACTGACGGGCCGTCATTCAATCGACAGTCCGTAGATCGGGTCCGTTGATCGACTCTACCCGACAGGGCTTCACTAAAATGAGCATAACGTTTTACTCGGAGGTCGGATTTTAGTAAACTCAGTGGCTTTGGAAAGATAATTCAATTATCTATCATATCATAGGTAATGGGACACACAATTATTTTTGTGCTAAAAGTTATGACCATCTGAAGTTGACCCATCAGAATTTTCAGCTAACTGGCTGTTGATCCCTCATCTACGGTCAGACCTACGGACCGTGGATCGAATGACGGTCCGTGCTGGTCGACCGTAGTTCATGACAGAGGCTGGGTAAGGAGGTCTTGATCTACGGACACAGACCACGGACCGTGGTCTGATCTATGGACCGTGGGTCTGTCCGTGAGTCGAGACTTAGACAAATTTTCTGAGCTTGGCTGGGGAGGGGTTGCAGTGGTGAACCACGGACCACCAGCACGGGCACGGGCCATGGTCTGACCTACGGTCCGTGGATGGCAACCGTGGGTTGCACCTGCAACTTTTCAAAATTTGTATTTTGGTCTGTTTTCGAATACGGGGTGTTACAAGGGATGGACAAACAAGGACAAATAGGTAATTCTAATGTTAACTTTGGGGTAATTTATTTGTCACATGTGTATCCACTTTATCCCTTCTTTCATTATTCATCGCTACAATCTACCGCCTGCTATAGATTTGTTTTATCACTGTCTTTTGCTCTTCATCAAATCCGGTTCATCATTTTTGGATTTCAGTTTTTCCTCAAGTGTTTCTTCGATGTTGCTCTAATCCTTAGTTACAGTAAGTTTTGGTTTCCCTTCTTCCCCAATTTTTCGGCAATGTGTCCAACTCTTTAAAATAACCTATAATGGTAGTTTTTTCTATTATTCTTTCGATTCTTAGATTTTCTTTGGATTCTTAGGTTGTGTATCATAAACTGTATGTTATTTTCATATATTCATGTTTGCAAATGTAAATAAATATGTATATAACTTTGATGTACATAGTGTATCTATGGTGGTTTTTACCGACTGTCCACATGTGCTCAAAAGTCTATTAACAACAACCACAACTCTCACTTGGAATCTACTTTAAACTCTTTCCCATCTTAGTTTCTTTGACTGCTTCAAATCTGCTTCTGCTAAGTTTGTAAGTCTTTTGTTTTAATTGCTTTGCTGTTTTTGTACGTTCTTTTTACTGCTGGTTAAGGATCTTTCTCCTTCACTCTTTCAATATTGGATCTGCTTTTGACAAAACAAAGTTAAATTCTTTGGCATAAAATTTCTAATTCAGTTACCCCTTATATTCAATACAACAAAAGGTGCAATATTGTTTGTTTGAATCATAAGAATCCACAGGTTCATTAAATGTCCTGTTTGTTTGAATCATAAAAACCCACAACTTCATGTGAATGTCCTGTTTGTTTCATTCATTTTCAAGATAATGATAAGCTAAGAATTATTTCAAGTTGTACTCATATACTATACATTGATTGGTTTCTATATCCTCTATAAGGTTGCTGGAAATCTTGGTAATTCGTACTCTCTATTGCGAAGAGGAAAGACTCATTTAATTAGCTTTGTATAGGCTGAATATGATAGACAGGTTCGAATAGCAAACTCATGAAAAATTTATCATTTATATCTCATATGAAGTGAAGGGATCCTTAGCTTATTCTCTGGTGATTTTAAAATTCATTTATCAAAAACTATCATAATTGGTTCATCTTCATCTATTTAGATTTAGTAAATTTGTGTTCTACTAACAAAGGTCTTTGTATGCGGTTAATGAAAACACATACTGCTTTTTCTATTCTCTTCAAGTCTTTTCCGGTCATCTTCTTCCTCTACCTTTTTCAGTTACATCTATCTCGCTCAACTTCTATTTCTCCTTTTCAGATTTTTTCAAATTTCATTTACTTTTTCAGCTGTTGTAATATGTAGTTGTCCAATCAAATATATGTACATTATGACCTGAACTAATTCCTTTTATTTTGCTATATCTAAATTTAATGGGTATTTATTATTTGTATTCTAACGAAAGGACTTTATGTCCATTTTTCAATAAACACGAACTTCTACTCTTCAAAGTGCTTACTAGAAAACAAATTACACTATTCTGTTTGTATTATTTTCATGGTAATTCTTATTTTCCCAAATGCTACATTGATATGTCTCAAATGTCTGGTATTTTATCCCAATAGTTCTCCTGTTACAGTCATTTACTATTGTCTGCATTTTTTTGGTCAATTCTACATATTTTTTCCACATTACATTAAGTTATAAATCAATTTAACAAATCATGAACTACTTGAAACAGGAATGGAAGAAAATAGAGATAATGTGTCTGTCCAAGAAAGAACTTTTGATAGAAATTTCCGTCGTCGTGCTAGATATGCACAGATGTCACCGGAGAAAAAATAATTATTTTTATCCCAGCTAAGATAAAAAAGAGTTGAATCAAAAAGACGAAAACTCCTTCATCAATCAAATAGTACTGCTGCTCTTACAATCAACACTTCTTTGTTATCTCCTCAACAAGGTCAACTAACCATATTCTTATCTTTCTTCTGTCGAATCTCTCTTCTGAATATCTATAGCTATAGTTACACGCTTCAGCTGACCTACTCTTACTAGAGTTATTTTCCTCATTTTGTAGTTGAAGCTTTCGAACCTACAAACCTACCAGTTACTTCAACTAGAGGAGAACGTATAGTGAATTGCTTATCTACCTTTGAAGTAGGTAAGTTCAGAAATATTACTTCAACTATTTTGACTATATTCATTTTTTTTAATTCGCTAGCTGTCTCTAAATATTATTTTTCCTCATACTACGATCAACATCAACTACATCTCATGTTGCAAGTAAATTAAGTTCAAGACGTACTGCAAATAGAGGTATGCTTCTTTCTACCAAAGTAATAAAAAAACATATTGTCGTGCCTTTATATACAACAAATAATTGCTTTTTACCATGCACAGGTAGAAATAAGTTAGAAGTCAATCTACAAAATGCTAATTTATTGCCAAAAGATTACTTACTTTTAAAGAAAGTTCCAAATTGCAAATTTTGCGCAGCAAAAAGGTCTCAATATGAATCACCGGGTTTTTGTTGTGATAATGGATCAATTATACTAACTTCTCATAATACTGAGTTGCGAAATTTGTTCTTGGGTGACACTAAAGAATGTCAACATTTTCGCACTTACAGTAGATCCTACAATAATATGTTTGCATTCACTTCACTTGGAGTACATTATGATAGAGAATTAACAAAGAGAAATCGTGGCATCTATACATTTAAAGTCCAAGGACAAATGTATCACTTCATTGATGATTTGATACCCTCAGCAGGAAAAGGAAAAAATTTACAGTTATATTTCTATGATAACGAAAATGAGCTAACAAATCGAATGACGTTATCAAATAATCTTAATGAGCTGATTGTTACAAAGCTCATGGATATACTAAAACATAATCCTTATTCTACTTATCTGAATTTTATATTGCTCTAAACTCAAGTTCCAATTTAGACCAAAGAACACATAACTTACCAACTGCATCCGAAGTTGGGGCAATTTGGATTGAAAATCAATTAAATGATCAAATTCCCACACCACATATTCGAATTTACACTCATAGTAACAGAAGTCAATTGGTAAATTACTATTATGGATGTTATGACCCATTGCAATATCCATTGTTGTTTCCTTATGGTGAAAATGGCTGGCATTGTGGTATTAAAAAGTTCAAAAAGACATACAGTTATTCCAAAACACAAATTTATTGTGAATATGAGCACCTACCAAGTATAATGAACATGGCTTCTATTGATGGACTCCTTCACATCGAATCTACAGTTTTATCAAAAGGATTGAGAAAAAGAGACATTGTTTCTTGTCGTGAATATTATTGTTATAAAATTCAAAGAAGAGATCAACAACCAAATGAAACTTTACATTTTGGAAGAGTATTTCAACAATACATAGTTGACCAATATATAAAACTTGAGACACAAAGATTAGATTTTGTTTCATTTAACCAAGATCTATTTAGAGTTGAAGCCTTTCAAGGAATTATTGATTTATTAAGGCAAGGAGAAAGAGATGCTTCCAATATTGGGAGACAAAAATTCCTTCCTGGTAGTTTCATAGGAGGCCCAAGAGATATGCGTCGACGATATATGGATGTCATTGCTTTGGTACAACATTTTGGAAAATCAGACATATTTTTGACGATGACTTGTAATCCTTCTTGGCCTGAAATACAAGAACAATTACAGCCAATAGAAGAAGTTCAAAACAGACCTGATTTAGTTAGTAAAGTATTCAGAGCAAAAGTAGAAGTACTTAAAATAGATATTCAAAAAAACAACATATTTGGAAAGGTTGCAGCTTTTATGTATACAATTGAGTTTCAAAAATGGGGTCTTCCACATGCCCATTTTCTCATTATACTTATGGATGGATATAAATTGCTAACATCACAGGCATATGATAAAATTGTATGTGCTCAATTACCTGATCCCCATATTGATCATCATCTATACAAACTTGTCACCAAGCACATGATCCATGGTCCTTGTGGCTATTTAAATCCTTCAAATTTTTGCATGCAAAAAGAAGGAAAATGTATGTTTAAGTATCCAAAAGAACTTACTGAACAAACAACCAACGGAAAGAATTCATATCCTCTTTACAAGAGACCAAAAATGCTCACACCAACCAAAGTTCGAGAACACAACATTGATAATTCTTGGATTGTTTCGTACAATTCATTTTTACTGAAGAAATTTGGTTGTCATATTAATGTTGAAATATGTTCTGACATTAAGGTTATCAAATACATTTACAAATATATTTGCAAAGGACATGAGAAAATTGCATTTTCTGTACATAATAATGATACTAATGTAGAAATAGATGAAATCAAAGAATACCAATCTGCTAGTTGGGTTTCTCCACCAGAGGCTACATGTCGTCTGTTTGCTTTTTCAATAAGTGAAATGACTCCAAGTGTTTGCCAGTTGCAATTGCATCTTGATGGACAACAATTTGTTTCTTTCAAAAATAACCAAACTGTGGATCAAATAATAAACAATCCAATGATAAGGAAAACGATGTTACAATAATTCTTTCTTATGAACAAAATCAATAAGGATGCTATAAATCTCAATTTACTATATAAAGAGTTTCCCCAACACTTTGTATGGTCATCATCATACAAAATATGATTGCGTCGAAAACAACGCCTTACTATTGGACGTATTGTCACATGTCATCCAACCGAAGGAGAAAGATATTATCTTAGGTTCCTTCTAATGAACGTCAGAGGACCAAAATCATACGAATATCTTCGTACAATGGATGGAAGATGAGACACTACATTTAGAGAAGCTGCAGAAAAAAGAGGCTTATTACATTCTGATAACAACTTAATGGAGTGTATGTGTGAAGCTGTAAGCTATCAAATGTCTTATAGTTTAAGAAGACTATTTACAACATTATTATTTTATTGTAATCCTGGTAACCCAAAAGATCTTTGAAAAAAATATGAAGACTCTATGTCGGAAGATTTTAAAACAATTTCAAATGTTACAAAAAATGATATCCAGCAGTTAGTTTTAAATCATATCAATGAAGTTCTACTTTCAATGGGACATAACATAAATGAATTCAAAGATATATTTGGAAATGTTAGCTCCTCTAGAACAATTAATGAGGCCAAAGAAATATATTTCGAAAGAAATATAATAGTGTCTGAAGAAGATATACTTCTACAACGCAAATTAAATGTTCAACAAAAAAGGGCATATCACATAATTCTTGAAAGAGTATATTCCAATAAATCAGGAGCATTTTTCATTGATGGTCCTGGTGGAACTGGAAAAATATTTCTTTATCGAGCTTTGTTGCTGCTGTAAGAACAAAAGGATGCATAGCTTTGGCAACTGCAAGTTCTGGTGTGACAACTTCAATACTTCCAGGAGGACGAACATCTCATTCACGTTTCAAAATTCCTATTGACATCGATGAGAATTTCACCATGCAATATTAGTAAACAAAGTTCATTAGCCACTCTAATTCGAGATTCAAAGTTAATTGTTTGGGATAAGGTCTCAATGGCAAAAAAAATACGATTGAAGCTCTTGATACACTTTTAAAAGATCTTATGAATACAAAAATACTTTTTGGTGGAAAGGTAGTAGTTTTTGGGGGAGAATTTAGACTAACACTTCGTGTTGTTCGTAATGGAAAAAAAGAAGACTTTATTCGTCAAAGTTTATTATACTCTCATATTTGGAATCATCTCAAAAAATTATGCTTATCTGAAAACATGCGTGCAAAAAAAGATCCAGCATTTTCTGCATATTTAATGAGAATTGGAAATGGACAAGAAAAAACTAACAACTGTAATAAAATTGAAATTCTCAATAATTTTATCATTCCCTTTACACATGAAATAGAATCTTTTGTTTAATGTAACTTATCCTGATTTCCATACATTCTATTCTAATCCATCTTTTATAATTTCCCGTATTATTTTGACAACAAAAAATGATTTTGTTGATGAAATTAATGACATGGTTTTACATAGATTTCCCGATGATGCTACAGTGTATACAACTATTGATGAAACAATAGAACCAAATGATCAGTGCCAATTTGAAGATTTTCTGCATACCTTACATCCTGCTAACTTACCACCTTATAGATTAACTTTGAAAAAATATTGTCCATCTATATTACTAAGAAACTTAAATCTTACTGAAGGTTTATGCAATGGTACACGATTGATATGTCATGATTTTAAGTCACATGTTATCAGTGCTACTATTTCCAGTGGTGATTTTAAAAATAAACATGTTTTTATTCCAAAGATACCATTACTAGCATCCCAGGATGAGAAACTACTAGTTCCCTTAAAAAAAAACACAATTTCCGATAAGGTTATGTTTTGCTATGACTATAAACAAAGCTCAAGGTCAAACATTAGATTTTGTTGGAATATATTTTCGTGAACCAGTTTTTCACATGGACAACTTTATGTTGCTTTATCTCGAGCAAAATGTTCAGACAACGTAAAAATATTAATACGTCCGCCTACGACAGAGGACAGAGATGATCATTCTACATATAATGTAGTTTATGACGAAATCATTCGAAAAGTATTCTCATGATACTTTTAAAACCAATAAATGTAACAAGTAAGCACCCTGATGCTACACATTGTGAAATTCCCGATTCTTTTACTTTATCTAATTTTTAAGATAACTAAGAGTTAGCTCGCAATCATATTTCAATATTTTTTGTTTAAAATTTAAGCTTTCAATTCAGATTGTGCCTGGCCAATTAGTTAAATTTCAAATGTTCATTTAGACTAACGTAAATGCTAACATTGCAGGAATAACTTATTCTATCAAGGGTAACTGTTTGTATAGTTCTAGCTTAAGGAAATGACAAAGTTGACCTATTTCTTAAGGCTTCAAACCTTTTTTATTTTAGATGATGCAAGTGCAAATAAATGATCATGAGGTAGACAAAATTTGCAGTCATAATGTTATACCAATTAATGCTCTTAACTTTATTGACTGTACTTTCAATTAATTTTTCTTGCTTATCTTCTCTCTTTGTTTGTTATTTAACTTCGCACATTACTGTATTGACCTTATTATACTATGTTTTACTTCTCATAAATGTCTTTAGTTTGAAATTGCAAGTAATTTTACCATATTTGAACAAACCATTTTCGATTTGCTTTACTTCACCTGTGTTTTTTTTTCTTTAATTGCTTTAATCTTTTGGTTATCTCGATTTTCCGCATTGGCTAAATGTGATATACATTAATAACAAAATTGGTTCTCTCAATTCTCACTTTGGTGATCCACATATGTGCGCTATGAACATTGTATCACATAACTTAACTGTATAAAAATAAATAGTTATTCTATTGAATTTATGAACTTATATATTTGCTTGGTTTCATTGCATTTTGATGCTATGTGCCTTTACTTTAACAAAATTGACAACTACTTGCAATAGTAATGTTTCACAAACAAGGACAATGTGTTGCATGACCCCAAAATACTGACATAAGTGTAATTGGAGATGTTATGGGTGTGCACTTTACTTATGTCTACACTTAGTGTTCTTAAAATTACCTCATGGAGTAATGGTAATTATGCTTTCAATGACCTCAAATCGTGTCATTTGTTTCTTCACTTCTTTTCATTGATCTTTTAATGGACCTTGCAAAAGTTTGGTTAAATGTTTTTTTATAGTCTGTTCACTATCCTTCTGAAAATGAGTATTCATCTGCTTTATTGGTTGTCTGACATATCTTTCAATTTTTTTCTCTGTTATTTTTGGAAAATCTTCTTGCTAATCTGATATTGTTGGATATGCAGGTCAGCGGCTATGATCTGAACAAGGTTAGTGATATCAACTCCACAACTTTGTATACACATGTGTTTTTTGAGGCATCAAATGCTAGCACTATATATGGCTCAATTTTATGTTTACATTCAGAATAGGCATCCTTGCACTTAACTCTGTATGCTGTTACTTAGTAATACACACCACATTGTTATATGCTAAGCCTACATCTGAAAGTTGCTCTTCTAAGTACCTGCAGATACCATCTACCCTGCCAACTTGCTAAGTAGAAAAGTCAATGGTCTGCTATTGCTGTTTGATCTTCTTATTCTGAATACATCACCCTGGCAACACTTTTTTTGTTCCTGCTTGGGTGCTTCTATCTTTTCATTTCAAAAATTTTGCATGCATACTAGACATAGATCGACTTACTTCTCTAGACAGATTTACATATCGCTCTAACCTTGCATTTTCACTATATGACACCCCTTTTCCTATGAATATGCAGAGTATGGATAAGCTGCTACATCTGTCTGCATCAACTTTGAAAAAGAGTGATGATTATATTATAAATAAAAGTCAGTTTTCTTGTACGTCAGTTGGTGTTGCTTATGCTGCTAACTAGGATGGATGAGGATGAGCTAGGCTTTCAACAACGTAGGGCACATTCATATCGCTAAAGAAAACATTTGATTCTATTGGATAACAAACTAATAGCTGAATTACCAAACCAAGGCAACTGTTGAATCATTCAAATAATGCACCACCTACCCACTACTCTTCGGCAAAACCCTAAGCTCATATTATAAAACCCTAATGACTCCTCTTTAATCATTATCAGGCAGAGAGAAGAGCAACAATGTCGAAGGAAGGTACAATTCAATTTCTATCATATTTTCATTGCCTGATCTCAATTCAATATATTTACTTCCAAACTTGAGAATTTACACATCTTTCATGTCATGTAACTCATTATTACCTGAAAAACCAAGTTATTTAAATCATATAATTCATAATATACCTTGAATTAAACATATTCAAATGTTTCATGTAGTTGGGATGTACATTAGTTGATTGCTTGCTTGATTTGTTTACCATAGTATACTGAAACAAGATGAGTAATAGACTTTCTTCTAATTCTGTTGCAAGAATATTTTGGAACATAAATCTTAAAGGACAGAGATGGAGTTTTTGGTTCAATTTCTTTCTCCCACTGTATTGATGAATTTCATGTATATACGTCAAAGTCTACAGAGAGCTGTAGGGAATAGTAAATATAGATAATACATATAGTTCTCTCTAATTAATTTTGAATTGAAGTAGTAATGATTGATCAATCAGTAGTCATTTTTAGGACACAGGTCAATAAAGAGTTTATAAAATGAAGTCTCATTGTTTTGCTTCACTTTTACAAATAAAATCAAATATACTCACGAATGTAATCTAAACCTACTATTTAACTACTAAAATGACCTACTAGTAGGCAAAAGTAAATAAGCGAATCACTGAATGAAATTGAACTTGTGTGAAGAAGTCATATAGAAAAGAACTACATGATTTTGTCTTTTTGAAATATTATTGCTGCAAAATTTTGTTCATTTGTTTCTAATTCTTATTCGTCTCATGTTATACTGAAGAAAATTCTGGTAGAGAGTACAAGTTGCAATTGTTAAAAGTTTTGACAACATTCAGTGTAGCAAAGGCAAGATGAAGATTGAGCTTCTATGTTTCACATCTGCACTATATATAACACGTGTTTGGCCTTCAATTACCATTTTTTCATCATTCCAGAAACTGCAATCAGTTCGCCTCTTCCTCTTTCGAAGGTAATTTTCTTGGGTTTACATTGTTCCTCCATCTCAATACACTTTTTTCCTGATTGAATGTTTAATTTTTCATATCCTTTCTTCTTCTCTAACTTCAATTTCTCTGTTTTTAGAAGACTTTTTCCATGCCTTTATATTGTTCCTAATCTGAATCTACCGTCTGCTCTAGGTTTGTTCAATCCCTGGCTTTTGCTGTTCATGAAATCTGGATTATCGTTTTTGGATCTCACTTTTGTCTCAAATGTTTCTTCGATGTTGCTCTAATCCTTAGTTACAGTAACTTTTGCTTTTCCTTCTTCCCCAATTTTTCGGTAATGTGTCCAACTCTTGAAAAGAACCTATAATGGTAGTTTTTTCCATTATTCTTTCCATTCTTACGTTGGGTATCATAAACTCTATGTTATTTTCCTATGCATGTTTGAAAATGTAAATAAATATGTATATAACTTTGATGCACATAATGCATTTATGGTGGTTTTTAGCGACTGTCCAGGTGTGCTCAAAAGTCGAATAACAACAACCATAACTTTCACTTCGAATCTGCTTTAAACTCTTTCCCATCTTATTTTCTTTGACTGCTTCAAATCTGCTTCTGCTAAGTTTCTAAGTCTTTTGTTTTAATTGCTCCAGATTTCAATGGAAGTTTAATACTTCTTTTAATTCTGATATGCTATCTCCTTTGGTGAATATTCTTGAATGGTTTAGCAGCACACATTTTTCCTGTTAAGCGTATTCTCTCTAAATTTACATTTCAAGTTTGGTGAAAAACTAATCTTCTTTGTGAGTGCATTTTCTTTTTGCTTGTTGCTTTAAGCTCACTAGATATCTATATTTGCTTACAACTTCATTTATTTACTTTTCAAATATATATAAAGCTTTAGCATTTTTGTTCCATTTAGTATACTTAATTCTGCCCGTAATGATATAGGCTCGGATCATTGACATTTAAAGTCCATAATAATGTGAAATACACATTTATGAATTTGGCTTACTATGGGAAAAAGCTAGAGGGACTATGACTGAAGTTTCGAATGCAGTAAAGGAAAAGGCAAAGGCAGTGAAAATATTCATTAGTGAGAGGTATATAATATGTAATCTTACATTCATTTTTTGCACAGTGTGATATTATATGTTTCAAGTATTTAGTTTGCTTATAATTTAGGACTATAGAACACGTGTTCATTGTAAACACTAACTTTCTCTACTCTTCTGTATTTGATATGTCATAATTTGAAACACAGAGTTCATATATTTAAAGAATTGACTCAATTAGACCATACATTGTCTTATTTTCATTCCTTAGGACAAAATAAAATATTCTTACTGCAACTTTTTACTTGTTCTTCTTCATAATTTTCAGCAGACATATTGTTGACACCCAATTTTTATCGATTTTTGACCTTTTGGGAGTGCTATTCAATTAAATACATATTCGTAATTATGTTTCGAGTTTAAGATTTAGTCAATTTTTCTAAAAGAATTTATAATTTTAGTATGTATGCTTTACAAAAATTATTGTAAATATTATTAAATTATTCACTTAAGTTATTTTTGTTATCGATATTTAAAACTTGAAATAATTATTTTACTCAAACTTTTAAAATATTGTATTAAAAAAAATATTTAATATAGGTAGTATCTTAATCAGATAGCATTTCCTAAAATTTCCCTTTTTATTATTTAATTTCCAGCCTATTCTATTCTAATTCATTGCAATTCTAGTCACCTCAATCCATTTTCGTTTTTCAATTATAGCCTCTTATCAATTTTAGTTGCAATTTTAGCAATTCATTCATTGCAATTATAACTCTTTTTGTCCAAATCTTGAAACATTAATTTTAATCTCACCCGTTCATTATTTAAGTTAAATCCTGACCACCCATCTCATTCAATTCAATGGATGAGATCCGATCCTTTATCCCTTTCCTAATTTATTCAAAAAGACCAAAACCCTAAAATTAGTTTTCATCTCTTCCTCCCATCTCTCTCTCTCTCAGAGCCGCCAGTCCCCCCTTCTCACCCGTCACCTCTCCCCTTCGCCCCTTTGTTTCTCCGGCGAGACAACACAACGCCAACAGCAGCAGGTGAGGACACCAGCTCCAACAGCAGCAGCTCAGTGAGGAACACCACCAGCAACCACCGGACA
The DNA here is from genome assembly GCA_029007595.1 of Solanum commersonii. Taxonomy (NCBI): domain Eukaryota; kingdom Viridiplantae; phylum Streptophyta; class Magnoliopsida; order Solanales; family Solanaceae; genus Solanum; species Solanum commersonii. The sequence goes on from JAJTWQ010000011.1 coordinate 811,534, forward strand.
GCAGCTCCAGCCAACGACCACAACAACAACAGCTGCGACCAGGCAGCAGTTACAACCAGCAACCAGCAGCAACAGCTGCTCTGTCCAGCAGTGACGGACGACAACACAGCTTCTGCCAGCAGCTTATTGAAACGAGCAGCAGCAGCAAAAGCTAGAGAGACCCCGCATCGCCCCACTCTTCTCCCCTCATCTCTTTTCCGGTGAACTCAACACCAACAGGAACAGCGAGCTCCGATGGAGAGTTTTGGAATTCCGAGTTTGCTAAGACGTATCTTAACAAATTCGTTCAGGTTTCTCTTTTCCACTCAATTTTACAATCTTTTATTTTATTTCACTTGTTTATCTTGTAATCCATATATTCTTGCTAACTATGTCTTATTACCGTTTACTATGCTTGATATACTTTTGTTAATTGATACACATATTGCAGCTTATAAATGTTCAATGCTAGATTACAATAGCACATATCAGGTCCCTAATTGATTTTCGCTTAACTAAATTAGAATAATCGAGCCCCTGAATTAATTTTTATAAACTTTGATGGGTCCTACTGTTCTTCATATACGGTAATTTTAGCATTCTTGATTTTAGCAGGATCATTGCTGGTATTTTATGGTAAAATCTGTCAATGTCGATTTATGTATCTCTCCCTCAAATTTTGATTCTCAACAGTAATATTGCCTATTTGTGGCAACTATAAAATCCTCCGCCTTAATTATTAATTGCCATTAATTAGTAATACCTGATGATTTGATAGCAATTTTGTAGGTTTAAAATTGGTAAATTAGACTGATATTTTATTCTTCCATCTTTGATAATTGTTGAACCATTTTTATATTTAGTCATTATTTTCTCTAGGGTGTAAACTTTCATTTAAAACTGCAAGTAAATTATTATATTTGTGGATCCCATATATTTGTTGCCAATTTTGCTCAATTTATCTAAATGTGTGAATATTGCTTTGGTATGTAACTATATTCGGCTTTAAATAATTGTTTGTCTGTTTGTTAATGAATTGATTTTTGGTAAATGGATCTTGCTTGCCTTAATTATATATGGACAGATTCGTACTTATTATCTGTTTAAGGTAAGAGAATCATATTGATTGATTTGACTCTTTTAGTTAAGAAAAGAATTTCTCTAATTGCTCTGAATTAATTATTTTCCATTATTGTTATGCCCTTCCTACTATAAAAAGGGACTATTTGACTTTTTATTCAGACGGACAGTCTACACACATTTTACTACTCATGCTTGAACACTCCAACACTAACTCACATTTACACACTTACATACTAGAACAAAAATTTTTTTATCTACTCTTAAAAGAAAATTTTGGCAAACTTTGAAAGCTCTTCCTTTGCTATGTTGATGTTTCGAGTTGGATATTGGGCAAAACATACTTCTTTGATGATAAATAAATCTGCTTGAGTGGTTAGATTTCTCACCGATCTCTGTTTTATAAGTGTTGCATGTCTTTAATACGTATGAGCATAGAGGAAGCATCCAAGTTGGTTTTTTCCTCCCTCTCTCTATGTTTGACATTATATTTGTTGTCATTTTGTATTTGCTTGATCTCTTGTGCGTATGCCTTCTACCTATATGTACATATTAAAATAATATTTGTTACAGATATTTTGCTATTATATATGTGTGTTGCATTGTTCCTTGTAGCAGGTGTTAAACTTAAAGTTCAAGATTTAAAAGAGTCACCTAGCAAGAGTCGTCGAAAGGAATTAGTTTCAATTCATTTAGATTTTATATTTCTAATATGTATTATCTCGTTTATTATTTCATTTCAGTTTTGTAATATTTGTATAACTCTCTTACTCTCCTATATATATGATATAATTTGGGGGGGTCGTCTAAAAGGGATAGGAAATTATGTGCTAAATGCTTATTTATTTACTTAATCACCTTCATGTGTTTGCTGTAAGATTTGACTGTGTCACTTAAAGCATGCGAGCAGGCCTTAAACTAAAAATCCTCATGAAATCAATTAATTTATTGTTGAATCCATTTTTTTTAATCTGAATATGTACTTAGTTGTTGAAAACTAGTCGGCTAATTACTTTGAGTCGCTATTCTCCTCGGCATATTAATAAATTAAGCTCATAAGGTCTTATCTACTTGCATGTTTAGAAGGTCAATTTGTTAGAAAATAATTCTAATCCATCTCTAGCATGTTGAAATAATCAATTTATTCAACCAATTTTTTTAATAGTCGCCTCGTGTGTATAAAGTTAGATCACCTAGAGTTCATGCCTATGGCTTTTGTTTAAATCAATTAATTTTTCAGCATGTTCTATTTAGAAATCGTGATCAAGATTTTTTTTTTAATCTGTTGCATATTTTTCGGGGTTTAGAAAATCATGCCTATAGGTTTCTGAATAATATTATAGAAATTATGTCTAGATGTGTGATAATAATTTCAGCATGTTCACGTAGATATCATGCTCACAAGACCTAACTAATAATGTCAAATGTTAATTAAATATTTTAAAGAATTTCAGCATGTTTTAATAACTTAAGCTAGTTAGTTTATTAATCTAGTTCAATTAACTTAAGGTTGCTAAATTAATTTCAACATGATAATCAGTTGTTTTTAATGTTACTCATTTAGAAATCATGTTCAAAGTCATTCTAATAATTTCAGCATGTTAAATAATTATTAAATATGTTGCATATTCTCTTCTCAGTGCTAAAAAGTTTCTGCATTTGTAATTAGGTTCTGCCATTTTAAAATCAATTCATAAACTATTTTTAGCTTGCTAAACTATTTTAATATCTGTCGCTTGATTAAATCTGCCCATGTTTAAATATTTCTGCCCTTGCTATATACTAATCTGTGCTAATAATTAAATAAAATCTGTTACCGCTTAAAATATTTCCTGCATCCTAATCATTGTTATGCCACTCTTTTAAAACAGTTATTACTTTCCTGCAATTAGTAATTTTCTGCCACTTTTAAAATTCATAAAATAAATTGTTACATTGTTTGTCTATAAGTATTTGTATGCTCACACATTTAGCATGAATCATTTCACATTACTTGTGTTTGTCAGCATGTTAATAAAATTTAGAGGCCAACATGAGACTTTACGTCCTAAATAATCGTCAAACTTGTTTGACTTTGTTTCTAGGTGGGCCTATTAAAAGTTTTATTTTGTTTAAAACCACCTTATTAGTAGTCCAATGCCTCTTGGACCTTAAGTAGGGACGCTAGACACCTTTTAGAGACGAAAAGCATGCGGTGGTGAGGTAGGGGTAGTTTAGGCCTTACGGAGAAGATGATATCGACTCGGAATTAATGACAAACTTTCGTTTTGTCTGTCTCTACGAGAAGCTGACTGAAATAAAGAAAGTCAAGTGCGGATCCTAAAGTCCTTCAGAGTCTCCCTATCCTTCTATCCCTTTATGTGTTTATAATTATTTGGGATTAGCTTAAATAAAATAAAATATAAAATTTGTTTACTTATTTACTTGTGCAATTTCTATCTTCTCGCTATCTATTTTAAATTTTACTTATGTTAATTGTTTAGTACTATGTTGTCACCTAGTTTTTGCATGCTTAATTAATTAAAATAAATAAATATATCTTACTTGTTAATGATAGTTATCACCTAGCTTTGCATGCTTAATTAAATAAATAACCAATAAATGAAGTGACCTTAATTGCTACTTGTAACTCCCACATATTGCATGAGACACCGTCGGGACCCACATTTGTGGACCTCGAGGGATGCCTAACACCTTTCCCTCGAGGTAATTTGAACTCTTACCCTGATCTCTGGTTCGTTGACCTTAGCTAGATTTAGTTAGGTTAGATAGGTTCCTTAATGCGTCTTAATTCGTTAAGTGGCGACTCTTCAATCACCCAAAGCCCAAAAGAGTTGCTAGGTTGTGCACCAAAATCCGTTTTGCGAAAAACGGGAAGCGACAGAATGACGACTCTGCTGGGGACATTTAGTTTTTACCATTACGTGTTTTATGCTTATATAGGTTTACTGGGTTATTTCGTTATTTGTTTGATTATTAGCATGTTAAGTTGTTATTAACTTTCCTTGTTCATTTGTTTCCTTATTTACCGTCTGTTTTTCATGTTCCACCCCTTCCCTTTCTTCCTTAGTTGTTTATTTCCATGTTTCGCCCTTTCCCTTTTTCACTTATTTGTTTACTCGCATGCTTAATCATATACCCTATTTCCTTATTTGTTTGATTCTCTAATATGTTTATATGTTTACTTCTTTTTATTTATGCGTGTATTTATTTATTTGTTTCCCACTTTCATCAATCTAAATACTAAAATCATAAGAATTGTTAAAGTTGGATTCTGCCTCTATTCTAACGTATCAATTTTATTTTCATATTTTTCTTACGAAAAGTGACTCGTACTCCTGATTTTAATGGAAGTTTAATACTCCTTTTAGTTGTGATATGCTATCTCCTTTGGTGAATGTTCTTGAATGGTTTAGCAACACACATTTTTCTTCTTAAGCATATTCTCTCTAAATTTACATTTCAACTTTCGTGAAAAACTAATCTTCTGTGTGAGTGCATTTTCTTTTTGCTTGTTGCTTTAAGCTCACTAAATATCTATATTTGCTTACAACTTAATTTATTTACTTTTCAAATATATACCAACGTTTTAGCATTTTTGTTCCATTTAGTATACTTAATTCTGCCCGTAATGATATAGGCTCAGATCATTGACATTTAAAGTCCCTAATAATGTGAAATACACATATATGAATTTGGCTTACTGTGGGGGAAAGCTAGAGGGACTATGACTGAAGTTTCGAATGCAGTATAAGAAAAGGCAAAGGCAGTGACAATATTCATTACTGACTAGTATATAATATGCAATCTTACATTCATTTTTTGCACAATATCATATTATATGTTTCAAGTATTTTGTTTGCTTATAATTTCAGACTATAGAACACATGTTCATTGTAAACATATATATATATATATATATATATATATATATATATATATAGAGAGAGAGAGAGAGAGAGAGAGAGAGATTTTTTACCCTTATTAAGAAAGGACAATAAAACTACACGTGTCTTCTTAAAAATTCATGAGGTTTTGCTTGCCAATGAAATTGTGCCAAAAAATAGAGAAAATCATTACATTTGGTAGTCAAATGTAATGATTTTGTCTCTTTTTTGACTACCAAATGTAATGATTTTGTCTCTTTTTTGGCACAATTTCATTGGCAACCAAAACCTCATTAATTTTTAACAAGACACATGTAATTTTATTATCCTTTCTAATTTTAAAATTAAAAATAAGGGTAAGGTAATATATATTTATATATTACTCATACATCACAAATTTAATAGGCTTCCATTGAGGAAAAACTTTTGCTCCCTTTCTCAGGTAATTTTTTCCCCTTTAAGAACATTAGTAATATGCATCCAGACATACACATAGAACTCTCTTTCCCTTAGTTTGTATCTTTAAAATGCCTTTTTAAGTTATTGTTTCCCCTTTCCTCATCTTGACATCTTAGAGTTCAGTTATTGGCACATTACAGGGAGATTTTCCAAATTCCCAATACTTAGGTTTTCTATCTCTTTTATATCTCGATTACTAATTTATCCATGCAGGCTTTAACATTTCTCTATCTTGCTGTTTATCTTAGCTCTTTGTATTGGTCAGACTGTACTCTCACTGTTTATAATAACCCAAAAAAAATATATTAGGTTGCTTCTTCCTTTGCTGTAAGTTTGTATACATCTCAATTAATTTTCGTACGATAGCTGTTTTCTTTTTTCTTCTTTTTTGGTTTCTTTTAATAGAAATTTTAAATAGTAGCATGAAAGTTTACTTTATATCAGAATACGAAAGATATCAGAGATTCAGACACAGTATGTTACACATTTTCTGACTTGTAATAATCTGCCAAATGTTTTTGCTATCCTTCTACAAGTAGTTTACAACTTCCTAATTTTCGATGTATGTCTAAATTGAGTGATAATTACATTTATGTTTGAGGGATAAGCTCAATCACCAAAACTTTCCATCTCTTCTTTCAGTGCACCTAATTGTATTCAGATCATGTAATTTAATTTCATCCTGCAAAAGTTTGTACTAAATTTCAAAAATAGAAGTTGAAGTAATAACAACGCTTTAGATTCAAAACAAAAAGAGGAGTACAACCATCTAAACTCACGAAACTTATTGGATTACCCAACAAAATGGATTGCATTAGTTTTTTTTTTTATGTACTCTTGATAAAATAATAATAATTTTTTATGTACTAACATGTTTTTACACTTTCTCTTTTTCTGGTAAAATATATCTGACTTTTAGTATATGGAGAGCAATTATGTTGTTGCATCTTCCTAATTTCATCACCCTGTTCATAAAAACACAAAAAAGATAGGACTTTGATTGAATACTTATGTTATCATGCAGATACTACTGCTTGGTTAGCTATATTTCCTACAAAAATGGTACTAAGATTGAACATCGACCGAATTAAATTAGCAACACGAGATTGGATTTGCAAAGTTCAAATTGTCGAAATGGGACGCCCGCGAGAAAGCCCTGACAAAAAATGTAGATTCCAAAAATTGATTTTGGAAGATAAAGAGGTCAGCTGATTGTTATATTTTATCTTATGAATATTGCTCTTTTTCTTTTTACCTCATCTGAACATTTTTCCTACATTTGCCCGTTCGTAAGTAGCTATAGTTATTCTCAACTTAGTTAATCTCAGCTTTGTATAACTCTTACTTTCAGGAATGTCAGATTAAGGCAGTTATGTATGTTGATGAAATTGAGCAGTATGCAGACAAGCTTAAACTTATCAATACTTACCTCATCTCTACCACAAGAGTCAAAGTCTCGCCAACTTTATACGGCAAATCAATACATAAATTTTACTGGATTCTTGACAAAGAAACAGTAATTGAACATATCAAACCATCTAACGAACTTGAAAAACCACTTCCACCGCCAACCAAGCTGAATATCACAACATTTGACCGCATTCCTCATCTGATGGTTGATTCTGCTGCTGAAATTGGTATATCTATCCTAATAGCTATTATCAGGCTAAAATATATTATGCAGTATTCTTTTTAAGTAAGTGTTTTGCAACATATATGACTGCTATATTAATTTCTGTTTATCACTGCTAACTTGCTCAATCTTGGATTTTTTGTATTTCTTCCTTTGTTTTATTAGAGATTGTAACTTTGACACAAAAAATAGCAGACAGAGAGACATTTGCTTTCCAGGCTGAGGTTAATCAGTTTCTCTGTCTTATTATCAACACTTTCTCGATGAACTCATAAGAAATTCTTCCAATGCAAGTCTGAAGAGAGGTTTTTATTTTCCTGTATTCTCTTTCTACATTGTTTAACCTCACATCTAAGATACTGTAGTTTCATGCTTTTTCTGATTTGAAATTTGATTAGTTTAGAGCAATCTTAGTTTTTTTTATGGTTTTAGTAAATATCTTAATGGGATCTTCTACAGTATTGTCGTGTTGTCAATCTATGTGATTTTGATATTTGATTATTTAGAGCAATCTCAGAATTTTTATTGTATTTGTTGATAGCATAAGTTGATCATCTAGGATACTGTATACCCATTAATCCTTGTGGTTTTGTAATTTGATTATTATAGAGCAACCTAAGTGTTTTTGTAGGTTGTTTATATGTGTTGTCTTTGTGGATAGCTTAACGCGCTCTCTTAGGATAATGCAGTGTCGTCCTGGAAAACTGGTCATTATGTATTATATATGCAGATATACTAGCAATCGTTCTTTGTTGTGGTCCTCAAAAATACGCAGGTCGCAGTCATCATAGGTGTTGAGAAATTACCCTTTGTGACAATCAGTGAGTATAAGATTTCACCTTCTATTTTCCCATTTTCTGCAAATATTTTGAATCAGTAACCATTTTTTCCATTTGTTTGATTGCATCATCAATTATGGTCTGAGCATTATCATGGTACTTACTCTTCTCTCATTATGTTCTCACGCTCTCAGGAAAAATCAGTTTCTCCTCACCCTATGGGAGGATTTTGGAGAAATAGAAGGACATGAAATTGCCTCTAAAATGGCAACAGAGGTAGATCTGATTGTAATCCTCGGAAGGAGTATAGGAATCTCTACTTTTCAAGGTACATATGCACTGAACTTTTTACCAAGATAATTTTTTATAATAACAAAACATTATACAAGCTATGTATTATACAGGGTTGTCACTGCAGACTAGGTTCAATTCCACAGTACGTGTGAATCCTAATTACCCACAAACAGTAAAACTCATCAACTGGTACTCACATTTCATCATTATTCTCTAGCTTTATTTTTCATGTAAAGAACCTACTCAACATATTATCTATTGTAACAATAAGGCAAAAGAAAACAAAGCAATGTTGTTAAGTCGTGCGTCAGAGAAAACCTCAACAAGCTCATCTGTCACTCCCATGATAGTCACTCCTACTGGCCAACAACTTACCTCTGTTGCAGAAATCTCATCAGCACCTTCTGTAAGTCATACTTGAAGCTGCTCATTTGAGAGTATCCTTACTAATTTTCTCATTGTCTACCTTTGCCTAAATAATAAAAACAAATTATATTTACTCATGAGTAATTTAACACGTATTATGCATATGATATTTTCCGACAGATGGGAGTGTTCTATGTTGAAGAAGAAATGGCCATATTAGATAAATTCCAAGAATTTTGTGTGCTTGAATGTTCAGAATGCAAACAGAAGAAGCGCACAAAGGATAGAAAGGATTTTGAATGTCCAAAATGCAATCGGAAAACAACATTAGTGCCTCGGTACTATACTTTTGACTTGTAAATTACACTTTGTACAAACTATAGCGTATATTATGCACAAATTTCAAACTTGCCATCATTTCAGGTGTATCTTTCAAATTGATCTTATTGATGGTAGTGCTACAACCACAACATCTATCTCTGCTGAACTGGGAGAAAAATTACTCTCCATGACAGCGGAAGACATATTTGACAAAACTTGCACTAAGGTGACCTCTCATTCCCGCTGGCTACTTGTACACATGTATTGTCACAATACCATATGTCTTCAGCACAAATAGTTTACCATATATGCTTAGTTCTAAAGTGTTTGTTGTAACTCTTTGCATTTACAGCAGCAATCATTGTCTCTTGATAATGTCCATCAGATGTTGTCAAACAAAGTCTTCCAAATTGAGATAAGAAAGTCATCTTGGGGCAGCTCAAATAGCACGCATGCAACTTTGTTCATTCTTTCCTACATGGAAAAGGAACATACTCCACAGAGCACTACTGATAAGAATTCTAAAAAGATAAGGCCTTTGGAAATAAGTGAGGTGTATGTGATAGCAACAACTACTGCAGCTGGTTCTTCAAATGCAACGCCAACATTTGAACCACTCACACCAACCAAAAAGGTGTAAAAGGTCAGTCTACATCTCACTTTCACACCAAACTATAAGTCACAATGATTATCAATTCCACATATTTAGAGGTATTTCAAAAAGTTCTGGTAAAAAAAAACAACACAGTTTTAAAAAGTAAAGGTAGAATCATTTAATTGTACTAAAGGTAGTACTAATTGTACAATACTTTGCCCCTTTTGGAGTTAAAAAGGACGAACAGTGCATCTTTAAATTGTACAAAAGGTAGTACTAAGGTTTCCTCAAGATTTTTGTTTGTTTGCGATGCCCTGCCCAAGTATTTCTTCATGATTTAAGGTAAATTTACATGCTTGCTTCATCATTTGCTCTTTCTCTGATTCCTAATTTGTCTTGCCTAGAGCATCTTTTTTCCCCTCTTTCTTAGTATATTCCTCTGCTGCCTTCACTGATTTTAATTTGTTCATTTTTTAAAATTTTTAGATCCAAATTATTTCTGGTATATGAAGATCTTTTTAATCTAAAATTTCGGTACAACTTTGACCTCTACTTTTCTCCTGTTTGATCTGCATTTTCTTTTAGCATTGTAGATAGATTTGTTTTTACATCTCTCTCTATTTCTTTGTAGACGTAAACATATTCTGATTTGTCACATATGTTGTATCCTCACATATTAGATATTCAGAGCTTTTATATGTCTTTGCTTTTATTTGCCTCAATAGTTGTCCAAAGAAATTCATTAGTGAAGTCAAAATAAGATAGCCACTGAACTACACATATCTTCATAGACGTTTTCTCAAAAAATCAAATTAATTAGGTGTTTCTACTAATTGTTTATGGTTAATTTATGTTCTTTTCAGTTAGAGGAAAGATTGTTTGAAACCCACCAAGTATACTACTGCAAGAATTTACAACCCACTACATTTCTCTTCCTTCAAAGTTATAATTGCAAAGACCTCTCAAGTGGTATACTGTAAATTTCTTCCTATTTCCCTTTTTCCATTTTCAGAAATCCCAATCATAGAGCATTTACTTTAATTCAGACCAACTTTCACAATCTTTTGCATTTGCTCTTATATGCTTTCAAATTTCACAATTTCGTTCTGTTTATGTTTAACATCTCTGTGGCGTGCAAATATGCTATTTTGATTATTACTTTTGAATTAGCTTCCTTTAGTTAAAACAATTGAGCAGCTTGATTACTTCAGAGTTAGCACCATCTCTTTTGGCCAGTTAGCTGTGTGTCTTTGTCATGTTATTAAGCATTAAAATGTCTTTTATTTTTATGGAAATAAATTGTGAATTATTATCATACCAATAATTGCATACACTTATGGAGCATCTATACTCTCAAACATTGTTGGACCTCAATTCTACTAATTACAGAGCTGATCACAAAGAGATACAACAACGAATCTATCACTTTTATCGTGATTCCTTGAATTTCTTTCTCTTTGATACCTAATGGCCATATAAATTTACCTTCAAAGTGTTGCTCATTTCGGGTGATTACCCCTCCCCCCCCCCTGCTAACTCACCATCTATTGTTCTTTCTGAAATTTTCATTTGCTCTTTTGCAGTTTCTGTACTAAAGATGTGCCACTTTGGATGTTAATATTTAAATTGTTTTGCTATGTGTTGCCATATTTTCAGTTTCTAATAGATTTTAAATTCTCTAATTACAGGAACTCCCTCACTTCATTTTGCCACTTTTGCTTAATAGGGAGAATAAAATGAATCAGTCTCCCTATACTATGGGTTTTTGAATGAAGAAGATTCGCTACTAAGAAGCGAGCTCCGATGTCCTCTACATATGATAAACAATGACATGCCAATCTTATATACCAAAGCTGAAACATCTGCTATACTATTTTGGCTGTATTACATTAGTTAGTATTTGCAGATCGTTCAAATCGGCATCATACTGATGTCTATTGTACATATTGTAAATATATCTAATAATATATAATATGTGTAATATTATCCATCTGCTAATGTGATCAGTAAGTTGTCCAAGTCTTTTGAAATCCAAGAAGTATACTACTGCAACAATTTACAACCCACTACATTTTACTTCCTTCAATGTTATCATTCATTTGAGATTCAACAGGGAATGTATCACTTTTATCGTCATTCGTTGAATTTCTTTCTATTTGATACCTAATGGGCATGTAAATTTACCTTCAAGGTCTTGCTCATTTTGGGGGATTAGCCATTAGCCACCCCCCCCCCCCACCCCCCGCTTTAACTGATCATGTATTGTTCTTTCTGAAATTTTCATTTGCTCTGTTGTACACATTCTCAATATATCTAATAGTATATAATATATATGATATTATCCATCTTCTGTAAAAGCCATCACCCTTGATTCATTAATATTAATATTTTAACAAACATAATATTTTCACTATTGGGCATGTGCTTGCCACGGGCCTTCCCCATCTAGTTTATATATAGTATATAGTATAAGGGTCCACAAAGGGGAGATAATGAATCAGCAATTGTGGGGAGTAGTCATGAAAATTGCCCCCTTTTGCTGCTTTTATAAATTTTGCACGATGATATAATAGTGGTTAGTAAACTTACCTGACATCATGGCTTAGGCAACTTGACTTTATGTTATATGATTTTTTTTAAGGGCCAAATTTGAATAGTGTTTTAAAAAAATTATTGATAGAGAAAGGGAAAATAAGGGATAGAATCCAAGTACACTGTTTTTTCCTTTAATAAAAAAAAATAGTGGTCTGAATTAGCTTATACTTATTTCTAATTAATTATTTTATTAAGTATTTATTTATCTTGTATCTTCTCACAACATAGATATTCGATAAATTTACCTAAACAGATATAAAGAAATTACGTACTAACATTCCAAACATTATTTCTTCCCTACTCCGATCTCCCTAACCCACATCCCTTTACAACTCACCCTGTCACACATACTCCCCACCCCATCCTCATAATGTTTTCCTAGATTACATTACCCTTTGAATAATGTTTTTTTTCACTTATAAACATTCAAAAAAAAAATAGAAATTAAAATATTTTTTTAGGAGAAATTTTTTCATGGATATACCAACCATACCCCTGATCTCCTATAATTTTCACCCATTTCATTATTTAATGGGAAAAGGCTTAAATATGCTATCGAACTTTTAGAAAAGGCTCATTTATGCCATCCGTTAAAAGTTTAGCTCATCTATGCCATTACCGTTTAAGAAAAGGCTCATTCATGCCATTATTTTTTAACAGTAGTTTTGCAAAATCATTTTTTACACGTGGCCAATTATAATTCGGTCACGTCATTATTTTTTTTAATTCAATTTTTGTTCAGAATTTTGATTTTTTAATAAAAAAATTAACGACGTGGCCGAATTATAATTGGCCGCGTGTAAAAAATGGTTTTGCAAAAATTGAATTAAAAAAATAATAATGACGTGACCGAATTATAATTCAATTTTTGTTCAGAATTTTGATTTTTTTTATTAAAAAAATTAATGACGTGGTCGAATTATAATTGGCTATGTGTAAAAACTGGTTTTGCGAAACCACTGTTAAAAAATAATGGGATGAATAAGCCTTTTCTTAAACGGCAATGGCATAGATGAGCCAAACTTTTAACGGATGATATAAATGAGCCTTTTCTGAAAATTTAATGGCATATTTGAGCCTTTTCCTTATTTAATTGACCTCACCTTGAAGTGCTGAAATGATAAGGATTACGTTCATTAGTTGAATAAATAATCATATACATAATAATAATTCATTCATATTTCTAGACTCATAAATAAAAAGGGTAAAGGAATGGGCATTGCATCATATAGAGTTGGCAAATCAAATGCTAACACAAAGTAGAAGATAGGGAAGTATGATCCACACTTATTCCCCACTCCAATTTGTTGTGTATTCTTACGTGGCCAACACAAGCCACAGAAAAGTATCTTTTTTTTTATTATTATAAATTTTTGTTGTAGTACTAATTTAGGTGGGATAATTTAAATTTTCAAAATTAATTATCAAGCTCAATTTGACTAGGAAAACACTAATCATTGTTAATAATACGCAATCCGCTAACTAAGTATAGTTAAATTTTCTTCAAACTTGACTTAATTTGAAGAAAAGATGAGTTGATCTAGAGATTTAGTTTTATAGTATGTTTTTTTGTTACGCATAAGAGATTTGAAATAGATCGTTTTTGTTTATTTCATTAGTAAGCGGTCAAAAATAGATTATTTTCGATTTTTCCACTTGTATTTTTTAGGATAATTCCTTTTAAATTCATAGTTTTGTGCACGTGGCCAACCTTATGTAAATCCCTAATCACTTAATGGCCAACCCCATTTGTGTAGATCCCCAAAATCTCAATCAATACTCCATGGCTTTGTGCACGTGGTTTATTTACAATAGAGGAAAATTTCATTATTTTATTAGCAAGTGGTCCTTTCATAAAGCATCGCAATGAATTGTACAAGGGATAAATTCCATGTCGATCGCAACATTTAATAATAAATGCCGTACTTTTTTAAAATCGGAGTAAATATTTCAATCTTATAAATTCTAAATCGATTTATTTGTCTAGTCGTTATATAAATATTCTAACTTATAGTATATATATATAAGATCATGAAATTTAAAAAATTTATTTTCACATAAATATTATAAAATAGTTTAAAATACGAATCTTAAGGTCCCCCCTGCCCCCACTTATTTCTTATTATCAAATACATAGAAATCAAAACAAAGAGATTTATAGTTTTATTTCATTTATTATTGATTAAAACCCATACCCGATGTAGTTTGGAGTAAATGTTGAAGGGGTAACACCTTGTTTGGAGGGTTAATTTGCCTATTATATTGTTTTGTTAGTCAAATACATGTTTATTTTGATTATTATTTAAATCTGATTATATCATATCATTTAAATTCATCGTCAAGTAATAACAAAAAGTTTCATTCCGTGTAACAATTGATTTGATTTGATCGTGTCATTATCTAATATTTTCTCCTCATTTTGTCTTTATTTATTATTCAATAATCATATTTTATTTTTACCTATCTTTTTAGTAGTTCTATCACGTGTTTTTTTAGGTATATCATCCAAATTGTAGATGCAACACATTATGTAATGATGTAAAATGGTATAATTTATTCAAGCATTATATATACAATTCATTACAATACAATACGATACATTATGAAACAACAAGTAAGAAGTAATTGCGATAAAACTTAGGTCACTTTATGAATTTCCACGTGGCAGACAATGATATCCTGTACTTTCCTAAATCTTTATGGTACGTCAGTAAAAATAACCATGGTCTTTTCTGTAATTTGCCGTCAATAATATGCCCATTTTCGTTAGACATAAAAGTAAAAGCCATTACATTAATTACTGAACTTTTCCCAAATAATATTTAATCCAAGCCATCCATTCCAGCCAGCATCTAATCTGAACCGTCCATACGTTTCAAATAGAGCCAATCTACACCGTCAATAAAATATAAACGGTTCAGATCTTGCCACGTATTGTCATTTTGTCATTACGTTTCTCGAATTTCCCTACCAAAAAAAGCAAATCATCCACCGTTAAAAAAATCATCGACGGTGATAAATGGGGCCACGTGGCAACATTTATTAAAAATATAACAAATATTTTTATTAAAAAGAATCAGATTTTCTGTCTAAAAATTGTAAAAGCCAAAAGGAACCCTAGAGGCTTTTATGTCTAACATTTGGTATTTTTTGTTAGGGTTAAAAAAAAAAGTGATACTTATTATATTTTTAAAAAGATAAAAATCAGTTAGGGTTTCAAATCGGACCAAATCACAATCCCTCAATTTCTCTGATCGGAGCCCTAGAATTCATCCTCTTGCATGTGGTGGATCTTCGTCATTTTCGATAATTCCGAGGTAAAGGTACGTGGATTTATTGATTTTGATGTAATCAATTGAGTTGAGAGGACACGATGCATACAGTTTTTGTGTGTTTTGTTTAATTTGAAGGGGTTTTTGTGTTTGATTTAGTATTTTGTTGTGGAATTGTGGCTAACAGATCTGGAAGCATGTGTTTGTGTGTGAAAATGATGTGTGATAGGATATGAAATTTGGGAAAGTGGTTGTTTTATTGGGATTAAGTGATTACTGTAGATGGAAAGTGGTGTAGAAGAGAAATCTGGTGGTAGTTCTATAGAGAATTCGAAGAAACAAAGGTCTTTGGATTTGCAGACACTATATATGTCTGGGGATTTGAAGAAGGGGAAGGTTTCTGTTGGGGAGAGTTATGTTGATGCTACGAAGAAAAAGAAGAGAAAGAGTATAAAAGAGGTGTCATTGGACAAGCCTGAGCCATCTGGTAAAAAGAGTAGGAGTAGTAAGGATGAGGATCATGTGAATGGGGATAATGTCGGACCAGCTGAATCGCAGTTATCATCATCGAAGTTGAAGAAAGGATTGGATTACAGCAAACGGCTGAGTGGATTTTCTCTTAAGTTCGATATTAATGGTAATGCTATTCCAAGGCGACCACGTGGTTTTGTGGGGGCGAAGTAAGTTTAATAACAGTTGAGCTTTGCAGTTATCGAGGGTTCAGACTTCTGTCATTGGAAATGACAAGATAGAAGGTGAACTTGACAAAACTGAGGGTGATCAGCTTCCAAAAAAGTGTGCTTTGTCTGGCGGAGAAGCTAAAAGTGATGAACGGGGTTCTAAATTACCTTAGTCATTCAGCTGGTAATGGTGTTTGTTTACATCCCTACTCTATTCAAATAGGAAGAAACGTCACAGTGACTCAAAAAATAATCAATTGATTCAATTTTAAAAGAATTTTAAAAATAAATGAATTTTAAAGGAGTCGCCACCTAATTTCAGGAAAAAACTAGGAAACAATTAAATGATCTACGAAACCAAGATTTTAGGTAAGGGGTTCAAGTTATTTCAAAGAGAAGGTGTTAGACATCCTTCGAAATTCACAACTGTGGGTCCCAATTGAATCCATTTTTTTCCAAATTGAGGAGGAGGTAAAAATAGTATGCTGATTCAACAAACATACAATATACACAAGTAATAAAGTAAGCAAGTAATATGAGAAACGACTTATTATTTGCCTATCGTCAACAATACACATAATAATGAATATAGTATTCTAACTTTATTCGAATGGTTTCAATGAGAAGCAACTTCGGGGTACCTATAAAGACACTTAGTAAAAGTGTTAGTACTAAATAAATATGACTAAAAATAAATAAATTAAACAATAACTTAAAAATAAACATCCGTCTTATTAACATGGGAGGCCCTAGAAATCGACGATAATTTCTTCATCGGCTAATTTTAACATACAAAATATATACAAACTTAAACTAAACTTCCGTCTTTTGCAATGTGAAGGCCTCCAAAATCGACAGAGAGATTTTTTCATTGGTCAATTTTATATAGAAAACAAAAGAACAACTTAATAAAAATAAAATGAATTAAATTGATCCAAAACAAAAGGAATCAACATAACATGACAATAAAATAATAAGCAAAGCAACAACTATAGTATATGATAATAAAATCAATTCCAGTGTATTACACCATAAGAAACAACTTAACAAATAATGAACTTATAACAAATTACGATGGAACACATTTGTCAAATAAAATAAAATAAACATATACTCGGTGTACTAATTCAAACAACAACATAATAGTAAAATTAATCTATAAAAGCATAAAGCCGTGAGAACAATAACAACAACAATAATAATAATAAAGGAAGCAAAGGCATGATAATAACAATAAAATAAATCAAACAGCTTAACAAAAGCTACAATACCTAACATTCTTCAGTTAATAATTATAAATTACCATTGTATGTCACTTTATATGAATTAAGAGAAACAAAATCATTATTAACTAATTTAACTTGAATAGTAACCATAAATAAACAAAGTAATAAAATATAATAAAATAAAACAAATCTTAAACAGTAGCCAAATTAATTAAACAAAAGATAATGAAATTTAAACTAATATTTATAAACAGTGAACTGAACATAAATGGCAATAAAAAGAAACAAAGGAATAACTGAGATAAAAAATTACCGGTCCAAAAGTAGAAGCTTCGGATTGTTGTTCACTGAAGCGGGAACTACTACTTCGAACTAATATTAGCTTATTGGTGGTGTGGTTTGCTGAGATCTGGTCGATTTCCGCCATTGTTGGCGCTGGTTGTTTCATCTTTGTCGGAGTTTGAGGTCTAGCCGTCTGGATTTGGTTGTTTTTCCGATGGGGTTTTGGAGGATTCCGGTTGTTTGGAGCTTGTTTCGCAGTGGTTTGGGTCGCTTTGGTGGTTGTTTGCTGGAATAGGGATGGAGGATCGGTGGTGTTTTGTTTGCTGGCAGTGGTAGCGTTGTGAAGGAGATTTCGTGGTGGGTTGGTGGGTTTTTGGAGGTGTTTTTCGGTGTTTTTGTGGTGGGTTTCCTGTGGTTTGGAGCTGTTGTCAGATTCACAAGCTCGCTGGTTTGGTTGCTTTTGTCGGAGAAGAAGAGTGAATGCGTTTTGGGTTGTAGCGGCTGGAAAGCTTTTTAGTAGAAAAATATTAGAGTTTCTGTATTGAGAAAATTCTAACCTTTTCCTAAAAAATAATTTTTTAACCCCTATTTTTTAACCTAATCAAAACTTATATAAAAAATAATTGTTAAATGGAATCAATTTTTGAGCTTTTGATTGTGGTCCAAAACTATCGATCAAGTAAAATATCTGTATTTGAATGAATTTTTAAATTATGCAAAATATCAATATTAACAAATATAACAAATAAAATAAATATAATGAACATAACTAATGACATACAAAAATAAAATTTTAAAATTAACCGATAAAAAACCCTACATTTTGATAAATAAAGATAGTTTTCAATAAATTTATTTAAAATTATAAAAAATAATATTTAAACTATTAAATAAGTAAAACTTAAAATTTGTAAAATTTTAAAAATATTAAACCAAAATTAGGTGTCAAACAGTGTTACTGTCAAGGTAAAGAGAAAGAGAAGTGTTGACGATTCCCGAGAAAAGAAAAAAGATAAGGTACGTTCAAGTCAGCATAATAAAGAAGATGGTCATGTAGCTGTAAATAATGGTGAAACATCTTCTGGAAAGCACCTGAGTACTCGTAACAAGAGAAAGGATTCGTCATCTAGGAGTAGAAAATCTGTAAAGAATGATGTACCATCTGGAGATAATTTAGGAAGCTTTTGTCAAGGTTCTCTGAATGATGATGATGAGGTGAACCTTGAGCAGAATGCGTGCATGATGCTGTCGTCGAGATTTGACCCTAGTTGTACAGGGTTTTCTTCAAAAAGCAGATCTTCAGCATCGCAATCTGCTGAACGATTATCTTCTTTACTCACTTCTGGTCAGGATTTTGTTAGTCGGGAGGGGAATTCCTTGACTGGATCAGAATCTGTATCAGTTGATACTGCTAGCAGAGTTCTACGACCAAGACAGAAGCTCAAAGAGAGGGGTATTTCTAGGAAACGCCGTCATTTCTATGAAGTTCTTCCTAGGGACTTGGATGCTTACTGGCTATTGAACCGAAGGATTAAAGTCTTCTGGCCATTGGATGAGAGTTGGTATTATGGTCTTTTGAATGATTACGATCCAGAGAGGAAACTCCATCATGTTGATCTAGATGGAGAATGGATAAACCTAGAAAGTGAGAGGTTTAAACCTTTGCTTTTCCCTAGGGAGGTACCGGGAAAAAGGAAAGTCAGAAAATCTGCAAATGCTACAGAAAGCATTGACGAAAGAAAACTTGACTTGGTCGTAGATGATGACAGGCACCAAGGTAACTGTCCGGACTATGAGCCCATTATATCTTGGTTGGCTTGATCATCTCGTCGAGTAAAGTCTTCTCCTTCCAGGCCATTGAAGAAACAGAAAACATTACAGTTATCTACACCTGTTGTGTCATCACCGCTGCATGTCAAAACTGATGGCACAGGCTGGAATTTAGGTTCTTTGAACAGCTGTATAGGCAGGACAGATAATGATGTTCTATTGCGAGAGAAACTGATTGATCATAGCATGGCTGAGAATTCTTTTGTCGAAAGTCATAGCAGCCCCAATGATGGAAAACCTGTTGTTTATGTTCGAAAATGTTTCCGTAAGATGGATGGACTTCCTGTGTATGAAGCTGACAAAGCCTATGTAGCTGATATACCTACTGTTTCTGTTGCACCAGTTGTGGATTAATTACAGAACTACAAATCCAGTGTTATGTGCATCCCTGGCCCTCAGAGTGAGAAGTTTCTGTCTGCAATTGATGATGAAGGGGTGCTAAGGTTACACAGGCCATTGCTAGAAGCTAAGCAATTCAGGGTGGAAATATGCCTACCCGTTTTGCCTTTGTTGCTGTTTGAAGCAGAACAAAGTTGGTTATCTCGCTCTGTTTTGCTATTGCAGCATGGTGCCATTATGATAAGGTGACCAGCTTTTTTTTTAGAGATGCTTTTTGTTGATAATGTAGTTGGACTCAGGTTTCTTTTATTTGAGTGTTGCCTCAACCATGCTGTGGCCTTTATTTTCTTTGTCCTAACATTAGTCAATCAAGCTGATGAAGAGTGGAGGTATGAAAGTCTTCAGTTACCTTTAACTTCAGTAAGGTTTAGGCTGTCTTCTATTCAGGATTCTAGGAAGCAACAATCTTTTGCATTTTCCTGTTTCTCCAAACTCAAAAACTCAAAATGGTTATACCTGGACTCCAAGCTTCAGAAACGTAGTTTGCTTGCTAGGCAGCTGCCTCTGTCTGAGTGCTCATATGAGAATATCAAGTCCCTCAATTGCAGAATTGACCAATTGCAGTTCAACGCTCATGCAGACCCTTCCTCATTTAAGGTATTTCTCATTCTCAATGTGATGTGTACGGTTGCTATATCTTTTTTGTTCTTCTTTCTGATCTGTCTTATTAAGGTACTTATTGTTCTTAATTCTATAGAATATTGGTAGGAATGCATGATATTTCTCCTTTTTCATCTTTCTGCTGTTCTTTATTTTTTCCCTTCCATCCTTCTAGATTTTACTATTTTGTTCTTTACATCCATATGTTATTTACTTGCAGAAGAAGTTGGTGCCAGGTTGTCTCCCCAAAGGCACCTCGACAGAGTTCTGCAGTGCAAGGTTTACTAGTTCTACTCTTAGTTCTGCAATGAAGCTCGGAAGAGTTCCTCCTTTTGCTCTTTCATTTGCTGCTGCACCCACTTTCTTCATATGTCTACATCTTAGGTTACTCATGGAACACAACTTTGCCTGTGTTAGCCTTCAGGATTATAGTTCTATAAATGCTTGCCAGCCAGTTAAAAATGATGGCAGCCGGGTGAAGTGCTCTGAGATCACTGGCTCTGAGGATATTGCAGAAACTTCATTTACTGGAGCTATTTCTGCTGGAGGGTCATCATTTGCTGAACGGCAGCTGGGAAGTTTGGCATGTAAACAACAGCTGGAGAGTACGCGTGTTCCATTGAAGTCATCTCAAAATTGTCAATTAGATGTTTCCCGGAGCTCTTTCACCGCCAAACATTCTGAATTGGACACGTCTGATGTGACTGTTGTGTCAAACAATTTGGAATCTGATGATCAAGTATTGGACCAGTTTGTTGGATCTCCAGGGAGAAGACATTCTAAGAATTTATCTCACCGCTTGTCTAATGCTCCATGCCATTCTGGTTTGGTGGGGATGAGTGTTGTAATTCCATCATCTGACCAAGTTGAGGGACTATCTGATGGAAAAGAAATTACCGTGGGAGAGGCATGTCATTTGAGTCTGAATACAGGTGATGACTTGATTTCCAGCCCAAACCATACTGTTACAAGTGATGTGGTGCGGAGCTCTAATATTACTGGAACGGGTGATCGCCTGGTCCAGAGTCCCAACCCTTCAGGCCCAGGAGGTTTGCCACATCGTAACAGAAACAGCTCTAGTTCTTCTCCTTTTGGAGAAATTTCACCTGTATGGGTTGATGGCAAGGCCAATTTTACAGGGGGTGGGTTTGGCAATGGCCCAAAGAAACCTCAAACGCAGGTGCAGTACACACTGCCATATGGAGGTTTTGACTTCAGTTCAATGCACAAAAATCACAGCCCACGAACTCTTCCTTATAAAAGAATTAGAAGAGCTAGTGAGAAGAAGAATGCAGATAGTTGTGGTGGTTCGCAGAGAAATATTGAGTTACTAGCTTGCAGTTCAAATGTGTTGGTTACTCTTGGGGGGGTCAAAGGGTGGAGAGAATTTGGTGCACATATAGTCCTGGAAATTGCTGGTCACAATGAATGGAGGATTGCTGTCAAATTTTCTGGAATTACCAAGTATTCATATAAAGTTCATAATGTTTTGCTGCCTGGCTCTACCAACCGCTTTACGCATGCCATGATGTGGAAGGGGGGGAAGGATTGGGTCCTGGAGTTCCCTGACAGAAGCCAGTGGATGTTGTTCAAGGAGTTGCATGAAGAGTGTTATAAAAGGAATACACGTGCTGCCTCAGTAAAAACATCCCTATTCCCGGTGTTCGTTTGATAGAAGAAATCGAAGATTATGCATCCGAAGTCTCCTTCATTCGCTCTTCACCAAAGTACTATCGACAGGCAGAAAGTGATGTTGAAATGGCCATGGATCCGTCACGTATACTGTATGACATGGATAGTGAGGATGAGCAGTGGTTATCCAAGAATAATTTTTCTTGCTCTGGTGAGAGTAAACATGAAGAGATATCTGACGAATTCTTTGAGAAGGCCATGGACATGTTTGAGAAAGTTGCATATGCCCGACATCGTGATCACTTTGCGCCTAATGAGCTGGAAGAGCTGATGGTTGGTGTAGGGCCAATGGAAGTAGTTAAATTCATTCATGAGCATTGGCAGAATAAGCGGCAGAAGAATGGCATGGTGTTAGTACGCCATCTCCAGGTACGATTACATTGAAATTGACTACTTTAAATTACGCTAACAGACTAGTGCCAGCATGCTCCTGTGTCGGTACACCTGTAGGCTGTTATTAGCTGCTGAAAAAATGTATTTGACAAGTGCCAAATTGTTTGACTGGCAGTCTTGTCATAAACTTATAATATTTCTTTTCTCAACAAGCTTAGATTTAAACGAACTTTTAAGAGGTGGTTAGTATCCATTATCCTTGGAATCTATTACTTGTGGGATTTGACCAAGTTTGGCAGTTTTTCCCCCTGCAAATGGAGAAGGAACAAAATTGTTTATGGGATAACTTACTTAACAAAAGAATTGTTTATACAATATTTCTTTGACTTTTGCTTCTTTCTTCCTTCTTAATAATCTGGCGTCCCTATGGTCTCTGGACCAAAACTATTAAAATTGCAATGCTTTTTGTTTATTTCACAAGATGGTCCGCTTCAGTTCACAGTACTCGAGCATCTCTTTGTAGAGCAATATATTCTACTTAAAGTGGGCATCACATTATGCCCAACAGTTTGACTTGGTTAATATGGACAATGTTTTCTTTTCCATTTTCTGTGCATGCCACCTTAGCGGAGTCTGCGTTGCATCACCTAGTATCATCCATTGACCTCCATATAATTAAGAAACACTGTCCATATTAATAATTTGTCTTCAGTGTAGAAGAAGATGCGTAACTGATTCTGTAGTTTGTTCACAGACGTAGCACCTGCTGTCTATATCTCATCCTTTGTAAAATTAGGACGTGCCTTGGTTTTCTGTGTCTATTTTCCATGACAAGTTCTTCTATGTCCTTGCTTGACTAGGATCTTATAACATGATTTACCTGTAAAGACTCCACTTTTACCGCTTGTCCAGTGTCTAGAATTACTTAAATTTACCCTTTCAATTACCCAAGAGTGTGGCCTAGTGGTCAATGAAGTGGGTTGAAAAACTCCACTTTTACTGCTTGTCTAGGTCCCTTCTTCTGTCTATTCCTCTATTTGGAATAGTTTGAAAAACTTCCTTCATATTTTTTCAAAACAGAACAATCTTTCTTAAGATGCCTCTCAACCAGAATGCACACAAAGAAAATCATCAACATCAGAAACAGTTTTGTTTTGAGGATTGTATGGGGAATATTTCTTCTCACAGCCCAGCCCTCTTCTACTGTTGTTACCCTGACTTATTAAATTTGTAAGTATTTTAGAGGAAGTAGTCCATTTGATGGATTTGTTCAGTTCCTCTTTTACACTTTTCACGGACCAGGTCCCTCTCCAGAACAAGATTTCTTTCTAGAGCCAATTTCATCTTCTTTTCAGCAGTTTGCAGCTTATTTTCAAACTCCAGCTGCAAGCTGCTGGCCTCATTCTTTCCTTTAGAAACTGTAGTAGTCACCCTTTTTATCTTTTCCTTCAGTTCTGTATTTTCAGCTTCTAGATCAACCTTTTCTTTTTCAATATCATATATTTGGGTAACTAGAGCAATTTTTTCATCTTGAGAGATGTCTAGACAATTGTCCACGAGATCATTCTCAGTCGTTAGCTCACTTATCAGATCATTTAGTACAACAACCAGCTTTCTCAATTTACTAATAGAAAAGTTATTTGAGTTTTGCTTGAAGTATGATAATGTTACCTCTTCTTTAGCATCTTCATCATCTAACTCTTCCATGAAAGCATCATCAGAGTATTCAGAAACATCTGAATCACTTGAGGTATTTCCCCAGACTGTTAGAGCTTTCTTCACTGCATGATTAACCATTTCTATTCTGCTTGACTTCTCATGGACATGGTCCCCCTCTTTGTCTTCGCCCTTGAGAATGAGACTCTCCCATGTTCTATGCATCTCATGAACTTGATGATGCTCAAATAGTGCATACAATGTCACTACTTCAGGTTCCCTTGTCTCATTGCCAGTC
Source organism: Solanum commersonii (assembly GCA_029007595.1). NCBI lineage: Eukaryota > Viridiplantae > Streptophyta > Magnoliopsida > Solanales > Solanaceae > Solanum > Solanum commersonii. Next base: position 835,790 of record JAJTWQ010000011.1, read on the forward strand.
ATAAAATCTCTGAGAAGAATTTCCAGTATCTTAGAGACTTGCTTGCACACAGGGACTAGTTCTTTAAGGAACATAAGCTCATCTATAATGGTGGAGAATCTGGTACGCATTTCATGAATGGATTCACTTTCTTTTATGGTGAAACTTTCAAACTGAGTAGTAAAGAGATCTAGCTTAGATTTCCTTGTTTCCTCAGTACTCTCATAAGTTGTTCTTAACAGATCCCAAATTTCCTTGGCTTATTCACAAGATGAGATCAGATCGTATTCATTTATTCTAATGCCACACATCAGTAGCTTCCTGGCTTTGTGATTTTTCTAGACTAACCTTCTGTCAGAGTCATTATATTGTTATTGAGTTTTGGGAATGACTCTTGTGACCTCTCCATCTTTAACCTCCATAGTTGGCACATAAGGACTTTCACAAATAATGCTTCATACCTCAATGTCCTCAGCCATGAGATAGTCTCTCATTCGAATCTTCCACCATCTATTGAACTGACCATCAAAAAAAGGTGGCCTTGTGGGGGATTGACTTCTTTGCAGGTTCAGTGGTGTCACCATTCCTCGTAGGAATCTCTCTCTTGGTGTTAACCAAATAGAGAGCCCAAACTCTGATACCAATTGTTGAAATGTACGATCATTGCTCAAGGGAGTAAAACGACATGTCACACATGATTTTCAAATTGTTTTCACTAATCTTCTCAAGTAAAAGCGAAACACAGTTTACAACTGCAATCGTGAGATTAACACCCTAATCCCACACTAAGTAATATTCCTATTACTTAAACGAGCCAAAGCAATAATTCTATTGCCCACTAAACCAACTAACTCTAGTTGATCTAGACTTTAAGAACCCCCAAGGCTAACTCTAGCCACCAACTCCGATCTCCAAGACAAGAGCATAAATGAGCAGCAACTCTACTGCACCACACATCAACTAACTCTAGTTGACACTCTTAGGCAACTCTACCCAAGAGAACATCAAAACAATGATGTAAAAAGCTTGACTAAGACAAGATGATTCGACTAACTAACTCTAGTTAATACGACTCAAACTAAAAACTTAGACAAGCACTGATCTACTATCCTTTATAACTTGGGAGTAGATTTACAATTTAAGCACATAAGATACAAAGCTCTAAATACAACAAGACGCTTCAACACTCCATCAGGTCCCGTGTTGATATGAGCAGTGTTCTTCCTTGAAGATGGCCTTCACTTTTCAAGCTTATGAATTTTCAGAGAAAATCCAAGTTTTTGTTTCCCAAACCATGAGTTTGTGTTTTGGAGAAGAAACTATATCAAAAGGACACAAACTCATTGGGACCGCCCATTGGTCGAGAGCCTGCTTCTCTGGAAAGACGTGCACCTACCACATCAGAGGTGGCAGCTTTTCTGACAATTGTCTTGTCGTCCTTTTCACATACGCAGTCTTGCAGGGATCAGGTCCCTTGCAGTGTTCTTTGTGAGTTCTTGAGAAGACTTGCTAACTCTCTTTCTCTTTTGAATGAACGAGTCTTTTTATTGTTTGTCATTTTGATTATATCGACCAAAAAGAATTATTGTCCGTTGGACAAACAACCTCATCCGTTTCAATTGGTGAAGTACGCTGACGACTTCACCAACCCGCTGACATGACAGCTTTACAGTTGTACATCATTATAAATGTAGACGAGAGAACTCTACCAGGGATCGGGTCCCTGCATTTGCGAGCCACTGAAATAGACTGTATCGTCCGCTCTTCCTATTGGTGCAATACACTGCACTTTTCACCTACCACCTGACATGACAACTTTACAACTGTACCCCATTTAAATCTGGATGAGAGCACTCTGCCAAGGATCGGATCCCTGCATTTGTGAGAATCATCAAAACACCTAGAATATCACATTTTCCCCCTTTTTGATGATGACGCACAAATATTCCTCACACTGAGTTTATTCATTCATTTCCCTTGTCGTCAGTCTCAATAACAAGGATTTGGTTCTTGTTAGATCCCTAAGTTTGTTAAATCATCAAAACTTAACATCAGCTCCAAACTAACACCTACATTATTGAGTGAGGATGTGGTAAACTGAGCCAAATGATTTTATATATCTTCTTGTATTTGACCCAAATAGGACAAACTCTGTGCGTTTCGGTCTTAGCTGTTAATCCAGCTACATATGAACTTTACTCCCCTTAATCCACGTTTTATTCTTAGTTTTTTTGTGTCCGATTGCACTAACAACTATTTATTTACATTATGCCTTGCGAAGCAACAAAATATACGAGTATTAGATTAAGAGAACAACATATGTATGGTAGAATTTGAAAACAATCATATAATTAGAGGAAGATGTTCATATAATGTCCATAATCCTATAATGAAAACTTTTAGCCACTCATTATCTGATTACACGTAGGAGAATTCATAAACAATAATGAAAATAAGATTTAAAAAAATTCTAGAATAATGATAAATATTCTTGCCTTTGCGAGTTTGCCCACTTTTTACTTCATAATTAGTCCAATTAAGTTCTTTTCACCTTAAAAGCATAAAACACTTTTCATAAGCTCAAAATCATGTGATCGAATGAAAACAAGGAGTATCAAGCTAGAAATTACTTGGAACAATGCTCCAATGTAGATAAAACATGACCAAAAGAAGTGTAAATTCACTCAACATCCGCCAACAAAAAAGATCTCAAGCAAAAACAAAAAATTCAAAGATCACATTTCAGCTCCCTTGAATGATTAGATCACCTCGTGCATTTAAATCACCTCTCTTTGTAATGAGGATATGCGTCTTCTATCCTCCAAGTAAGATTAAGGAGTCCTTGTAAGTACTTGGTGGTACAACTCCTTGAAATCTCATTCCTAAACGTTTGTGGATGATGAATAAATTTAAACATAACAATTCTTTGCTCCAAGCAATTTGGGCACATCTCAACTAATTCAGTATATATATATATATATTATACAAGAAACAATTTGCACACATCTCAAGGTACGTACCACTTTCTACCACACAAATACCAAGTAGTTATGTGCACCAAACGTGAGACAAAAGACATTCTAAGAACACAATCGCCCCAATGTTTCAATAAAACAGCAATACTACAACAAAAACATTCTCATTCACCAAAACCTTAGTTCGACAACTTCGTTAAACGACAAACTATATATAGAAATTCTAATTTAAAAATTAGTGTTGCGAATTAGTAATGCAACAAGACAAAAAATTTCACATAATTTATGAGAAAAATAACCAAACGTTATATGAATTAACAATGATTTTCATATATTTTGATTAAGTTTTAAGTGAAGAAAATATATATATATATATATATATATATATTTTAATATTGTACTTCAATTTTTTTAGAAAATAAAGGGCAATGTCCACTCACATAAGATTTTAGAGAAAGAAGAGCGAGATGATTTACTACTATCACAAATATTTATAATTTATTTTAAATAAAAAAAATTAAAATTATTTAATCAAAATTACTTTAAAATTATAAAAAGTTAATAATATTTATCAAATATTCATTTCACAATTAGTATGAATGTTTACTGCCCTATAAATACATAAAACTTATTCAAAGTTGATCAATGTAGGTTAAAAATTAATTTATGAATAAATACTGCACGGGCTCTCTGTCACTAGTTAGTATTATAAGGGGCCATACTATATGACATCAATTTTATTTAATTTTATTATGTCCCTACTGCCAACTTTAGGGTAGTTTGATTTGACGTTAGCAAAAGCCAACTTGTTATTATTGGTTTTCTAATTTGGTAGTAATATTAGTAAAGTGCATAAATTTAATACTCAAATTATGATGTTTACAGTAGATCTCAATATGTCCTTGCTCTAAATTTAATATCCACAAATTTTATTTTATTTTGGGGAAAAAGGGTGTTTGTGGTATGGTCAGCCACTAAAAATAGATAATTAAAGCCTGTCATCTCCTTATTTAAAAATATATATAACTTTTATTATACTACTATAGTTTATTTATTGTGGTTGAGATTAAATAAACTCCTACAACAAATATACTTTGACATCTGTCAAAACTTTGACTTCTCTCTTGCACGTTCAGCTTCAACAACAAAGTACTCTATTTATGTAAATTAAAATATAAATATGGTATAAATTATAGACTGATTCAATATTATATAAAAAAAATTAACTTGACAGAAAAGATATTTCATGTTAGCGTTTTTTTCTTCTTCTATTAATTATATAGATTTAAATTCTTGAAACTTGGGAAATATAAATGAATAAAATTATTAATAGAACATATTAAATTAATTTAAACAAAATTTAAGGAAGGGAAAAGACTCAAATATTATGTTATTGATTTTTGAGAAAAAAAACTTAGTTATGTCATTTGTTAAAAGTTTGATTCATCTATGTCCATTTCTGTTTGAAAAAAAAGTATCATTCATGTCATTATTTATTAACTGAAAACAATTTCGATTTTGCAAAATCATGTGGTCAATTATGATTTGACTGAACAATTAATTAAATTATTTTATTTAAAGAGAAAATACTCAAATATGTCATTAAACTTTGAGAAAGGGGGCTCATTAATGTCTTACGTTTAGAGTTTGGTTCATTTATGTCATTTTAGTTAACAAATAATAACATGAATGAACCTTTTCTCAAATAAAAATAATATAGATAAGCTATTTTTTTTAACAAATGACATAAATAAATCTTTTTTCAAAGTCCAATCATATTTAGCCCTAGTATGCTAATAAATGAGAAAAATACATAATTATCCTATGAAATTTATATCCTTTTTTGAAGTAGAAACCTTAAGTTTGTAAAAGTCCTATTACCCCACGAAATTATTTCGAATCACAATAAATACACTATTTTAACAGCATCTGCAATCTCATTACCAGTGAGTGTGTCTCATCCCAAATGAAACAATGTAACTTTATTTTTTCCTGCCCTTTTAATAAAGGGTTGGGTAAAACCCAGACTCGTTCAAAATCTTGACAGATTTCCTTTTTTATCTAAAACATTTTGTACATAAATCATGACGAAGAAGAACATTCTCAATCACTGGAGAATTTTAGAAACTCCATTGCAGATGTTTGTAGAACTTTAACAGTGACTGATAGAAGATGCTCCATTATTGGAGAGTTTCATAGTGGCTGCGCAAATGACATCTTCTTTGTTTATGGATACACAAGAATGTGATCAAGTTAAGTAAGCAATACGGGCTCAATGTGATCAAAATTCTCTTCGAAGAAGCAGGGAAAGAACGACGGATGCATCATATGACCTTCATCGATCTATCTGTTATCGAACACTAAATGGTACAAACATGCATTAGTCTTTGCAATCCAAGATGTATTCTTCAACTCATTCCTATTTGGCGTCACCAAAATTGGCTAATCAGATTGTTGGGTGCTTAGAGGATGAAGCAGTGAATTTGCAAAGAAAGCTTTTTGATTGATATAGAGAAGAGACTTTTTGAGAACTCTGCTAACTCCAAAAGTTCATATGGCATCTCACGACGTTTATAGATCGAATTATTGGATTGACATAAGATAAAAAAAAACTGGCCGCACATGGAGAGCTCTTCAATGGCCATCAATGGGGGTTTGTGGAAGATGGAAAATGGTCTATTTAATAAAGAAAAAAAATTAAATTGGCGACACCACATGGCACTAAAATACTGGATTAGGGGTTAATTCTTACTGATTCACGATCCTCTCAAACGTGAAATTGCACATACTCGGAAAATGAATTAAAAGGGTGTATTTATCATAGTTAAAAGTAGATTCGTGGGGTAGTAGGTATCCCGTAAATTTTAGGTATCTACTTAAAAAAAAAGATATAAATTTCATGGGATAATTATGTATTTTCTCGCTAATAAATAATTGATGCAGTGAAATTTTTCATTGAACTTGATATAGCCACAAAACTTAAATAGGTCAAATATGACTAACATGCAAGATAGATTTGTTGAAACCTTTGGATCATAGTGTGTGTTTGTACAGAAGAAAACAATCCACTAACATATATATATATAATTTAGGGCCCGTGATACATACCCAATATAATTTCACATATTTTATTGAAAAAATTACATAAATTCACAACTTAAGATATCATAATCTCCTTTCAGATATATCATTATTTCCTCTCGGATACATCCATCCCCTCTCGGATACATATCTATCTCCTCTTGGATACATCCCTTCCATGAAGTAATATATATCATTTGCAATGTATCGGACAACCAAGGAATGTATTCGAGAGCAATGAAAAATTTGAGATTTTTGTAATTGAAGAAGCATCTGGGATAGGATGTAATTAACCTTCAAATATATGAGATTTCTATACTTTATACTATTTTGTTTCCAGTAAACAACTTCAATATATTACTTAATAATATTTATCAAATGTTCCTACGACATAAATGCGTCGTTTACAATCCAAATTGAGAAAGTTGAATTTCAAAAAATTCTATGCAGCAAGAAAATAGAGAATTGCGTTAGATTATGAGTTTAAACATTTCGTGTTCGAGAAATATATAAAATGTTGATATCTTTGAAAAAGTTCATCGATCTTCATATATTTTCGCAAGTGGTATCTATTTTCTACAATGTTATCATCTTCTTTCTGTAATATTTGCACCATAAGATTTGCATTTGATAAAATACTAATCATTGATCAACCAATTCGTAAAGATCGATTCAAAGCCTTTCAAATCTCTACTGCTTCAACTTAACTATCATGTGTTTGTAGTTTGCTTTGTCGATGAATTTTGTGATACGTTTTATTATTGTCTTCGATAATAGAAATACTCCTATTTATTTTGATTTTAATATTGAAAGTATTTATTAAAAAATTGATTTCTAACTTCCACAACAATAAAAACAATCATGAAATCAACTTTATTTCTATATAAAATAACAATTATCATAATGTTATATTCTAAATATTGAAAGTATTTATTAAAAAAATTGATTTCTAACTCCACAAAAATAAAAACAATCATGAAAGCAATTTTATTTCTATGTACGATAACAATTATTGTAATGTTATATTCTAAATTACATTAATAATTTTTTTTTGAAACTACACTCTAAATATCATGCGTAAAAGAAAACTCTGAATCTTACCCCCACAAAATAACCAATATACTTGTTTTCTTTTTCAAGTTATTTTTCTTTAATTTATTTATATTTTAGTTTTTTTCTTCCTCTATATTTCTCAAGTCCTTTTCTATTGACATTTTCATTTTTCTGTTTTTCTTTATTTTTTAACTACTCATTTTTCTTTAGTTTGTATTTTAATATTTCTTAGAATTTGAATATTAAATTTTTTCCTTGTCAAATTTTTCCTATTAAATAGTTTATCATATTTGATATTAAGAAAATATCCTATATAGAAATGAAAATTTATATTTTTTAATCTTTTGATGAATACATTATCAAATTATTAATTTCTTAATAGTCAAACATTGTTCATTCTTTTAATTGCGGAATTTTATGTTTCTTCAAATTAATTAAAAAATATTGATACGTCATTTTAAAGACTATTTTAATAATCAAGATACGAATTTAGTGGTCATATTATGTAACATAATATTAAAAATATGTTAATGTAATAATCCTTTAAAGTATTTTTAGGAACAAAATATTAGCTATTCAAACACATTTTATTTTAAATTAGTTCAAAATTTTCTTTCAAAAACATATCAAAACAAGCTTAGCATTTATTATTGTTTGTAAAAAGTTAAACCAATAGAAACTCTTCATTTTAACACAATTACAAAAATATCTTTATGGGCCAATTTCAAAAGTAAAGACATGTATGAATTCTTCTAGATTTTCATTTTGGCCATTAATTATACAATTATTATTTTGTCCTTAAATAATTTTAAAATTACCAAAATGCCATTAGTCGGCCTTCTCATGGCTCTTCTATATAATAAATAATAATAATAATAATAATAATATATATATATATATATATATATTGTCATTTATATTGGGCTAATTCTTTTGTTAGAAAAAGAAAATTTGAACTTTTATAAATTGAGGATCCAACAAATCACGATGTAGTTCATTAGGAGATTTGAAAAGGGCTTGTTTAGGGGAGAATGAGTTCTCTTAATACTTTTATATTCTCTTTTATATTAGTAGATTGTTCATTTCGTTTCACATGTATGTAGATCAATAGCAAAACTATGTTAAATTATTCTCTCTTTTCTCCTTGTCTCGATTTTTCATCGCTTAAGATTTACGTTTTAACTTTTGCATGACATTTAACTATTTCGATCCTAGCAAAATCCGTCTATTTCACAAGAGACACCTATCTGTAAGGGGATAGAATTGTGTTCACTCAGATCCTCTTAAATCAGTATCCTCCACACAAAGCTTTGCGCTGTTTCTAGAAATGCATGCGCTTGACAATTGTCCGCTTCTACGTTACGTAACACAATTTCCTCGAAGAAACAGTATCAACTACCTCTATTTTGTTCTACATATATACATGACAACATTTTACATTACTTAAGAAAAACAATAGACTTAAAACAGCATTATTTATTAGTAATTAATTCATTATGAAAAAATACAAGAAAGGAAGAGGTTAGTGTTAGTTGTATCCAACTAAGTCAATGATAAGGGTGTGCTTATGAATTATTTCAAGAAAATATTTTCAAAAACATGGCAGTTCTCAGTTTGGCATGACCTTTTTAAAATGTAGAATGCAGTCGAGCTAAGCTTCCACATTCAATAAAACAATTCAATGAATTGTATAAAATATGGTATTAACTATACAGAATGCCAATTTTAACCAAACGGAGCATAAAATAACACAAACTTCTAATACCTTGTATCAACTATACAAAATTCAAAAATAACCAAACAAAGAATAAAATAATACAGATATTTATACCAGGATAATTTTTCCCTTGTTCTGGTAACCAAACGTTACAGCTTTCAAGTTTCAACTTATAGCGGTCCCAGCAACCTTACAGGGTATAATAACTACAATAAGCCACAATGGAAGACAAGGGTAAAAAAATGCCTCAAAATGGAGTTGGTACCAAATTCGAACTTTTGAAACATTACAGTAGCGTTACCAGGGGTCGGAGCAACTTATCTAAAATACACGATTATTTGTCTTTCTACATCACACTTTGTCGAATGTCGCCATTGTTCACTATGCCACAAAAAATAGGAAAATCATAAGGAAGAAAATCAACACAAAGAATATCTTAATCATTAGCCACCGATTTGACGAGATGCTATTGAGGTACTTGAGCAGAGCCCCTTGTGCCCCTTCCACATTTGTTAGTGTGTCATCCATGTTCTCATCAATCCTGTGACAGAAACCAAGATATTACTTTACTGCTAAAAGAATTTGTCCCCCACCACACTGTATCTTGATCAGAAGTCGTAACTAAGGACTATATTGTGACTTGTGAGTATCAGTTTAATATCAACAATCAGGTAGTACAAGGTTTTACACCCTACGGACAACAGGAGAAGCAACAAACTTTAAGTGGAAGGCACCATTTTACAAGATTCTAAATACAGATAGCTCAAAGTACAAAAACCCTCCATCAACTTTCAGATATTTCTCTAACCAATCTGGGGATAAAGCAGTAAACCTTAGTAGCTGATTGCACAAACATCATATTTGAAGAACATTAATAACATCTAACGCAAATATGACTTCAAATATTATCAATTATGTACAAAAGATTTACTTGTAAATGAAAAGAAGTGTGCCAAGGCCAAGAAGTACACTACATGTCACAATAGAAAGAGGTGTTAAATAAAATGTGATGGTGTGGTTCATTGAGAGTACACACATCACATTTTATGTTAACCACAAGTAGATATGCATCTCATGTTAATGACCCTTGAGGAACTTCAAAAGCTCAATTTAACAAAGAACTTACCAATTATTATTTTTAAGAACTGAGAAGAATTATCCTGTTTCTTCCAACATAATTATGAAATAATATAAAAGACACTAGGTCTTCTAATCCCTCTAACTAGCAGATGGTGGATGCATGATCCGATCCCATATTGGAACGTTAATGTTTCTCAGTCCAAAAGTTCACACAAAGGTTAAAAATCAACTTTTACCATGCAAAATAGGATATCAACAAGAGAAGACATCAAAGTATTGATCAGAGTGATCATCCAAAACTAGTGATTAGTTGATAGAAATTAACAAACAAAATATTCATCACTTGCCATCTCATATATTTAACTTTAAGTCTTTACCACTAGGAGACTACATTGGTGCCAACTGGTTGTACAAAGATAACTATGAAAATACGATGCATTGAAATCTCCTAAATCCTTCTATTATCATCACCATTATTATTATTATTATTATTATTATTATTATTATCTTCATCATCATCATCTCCTACATCTGTTTATTTTCTGAGTGCAAAAACAATTGTTATACAAACCTGATTGCAACCTCCCCTTGCTCAGAAACCAAGGTAGCAAGCTGATTAAAAATGCTGCCCAGCTCATGGATAGTAGACTCAACATTTTGAAGAGCTTCAGCTCTACTCTGCATGTAGCTGTCTTGCAATGGAACTATCTGCTGCTGCTGCTGTTGTTGATCCTGCAACAATGGCTGTGTGTCTCCATCCCCTTGCTTCCTACAAGAGGGGAAAAACTTAGTGATACTTAAAAAACCCAAAGCGACCACGAAAACAGATGTAGAACAGGGTCTGGTTTACCTTAGTTATTTTTCCAGATAATCATTACAGTTTGGACAAAGAAAAGTACCGAAGGATGTTATTTTTGGGACAAGTAGAAGTAGACAAGGATGCTAATATATAACTTGTTTTGTACATCAGAAGAGAAGCTTCTCGTCTGTTTTCATTTTAGTGCACCCATGAAATTCATATTTGTATAGATGGTTGGGTGTTTTCTTTTGTAGAAAATCATATTTTGCTGCAGATTTTTTACTTATTGGTATACTGCTTGGTTGCTAGCATATGAGAGTTCTTCCAACCATTAATAACATTAAACTTATTAAAAAAGTGAATGACCATGTGACTTACAGCTACACCTAAATCCAAAGCTAGTTGGGGTCAGACAAGACATGAATCCACATTGTCCATTTAGACTCATCTCATGCCAATATTCTATAATTTACGTTTTCTAACCCTAAAAATACACTACATTCTCAACTTGCACACAAACCCCCCAACAAAATAAGAAAAACTCTTAGCAAAAGTTGGACTAATTTGACTGTACCACCAAGATTTAGCCTTAAGCTCAACTAGTTGAGGATCTTTTTCTTCTATTATACTCTATTTTTTGCCAAGTCTGCATGGATTTTAAGAGATTGTAGATCTCTCAAAATGACTTCCTTTATATGATTTTAGGTCTAACTTGTTTTGTAACATCTTCAACACCACCAAAACTAGCCTTTGTAGGCTCACCTAGGCCCTTTGATTAAGCAGGAACCAGAATAGAACAAGGCAATAAAAACCTCCACCAGTGACGTGCATTTATTTTAATTGCCTACAATAAGATGCTTCCAATGATGATAACTCATCTTTACCCTCCCGTGTCCCTCAGCTACTTCGTTTGGACCTTATAGGGCACCATCTGTCGTGATGGGGTCATCTTTATTGACCATAGCACAAACACCACCACCGCTGCCTCTATTTTACTTAACTTTATACTACATTGTTATTTGTACTCCGTAAACTTAATAACCATCATTGAGTATTGTCATATTCAAGTATTCTAACATATATAATACTTTTTGATCAATTTGTGCCATTTGACAAAATTGTGGCTAAAACTATAAAATTTATTGAAATAATACAAATTTGGCTAGAATTAAAAGAGCGAGAGAGATATTAAGATAAGATCAAATAGATAACCAACAAATATAGCAAAATGAGAAGAATGCACAAAATTCCAACACAGGCAGTTAGAGCAACTAGAGAGTAATTAGGTAATAAGTCAAAAGAGTGTAAACAATACAATCTTAGTATACTGATAGAAGATAAATAATGAAATGATAAAAGGAGGCCCATGGGAGGAAACTGACAAGGGAAGAATAGTGTGTGTTAAAGGGGAGAGGCATGGGGAAATGTGGGTAAGGGGTAGGAGTGTACCATTTAAATTTCTCATGATTTTTAAAGCAAAAGATCATGTGAAACCAAACTTCCAGGAGATCAGCCCCCAATCATTTTAACCAGATAGAGATCGAAACTTCCAACCACTTGAACTGTTACCAAACAGCATTCATCCAAACAAGGTGTGTGTCTTATTCAATTTCACCAATTCAAGAATATAAGTTTCATGGAAGAAAGGGGTGAAGAAACAATTGGATTTAGTAACAGATTAGACAAATAGGATAAAATAAAGGTACTTAGAATTATCGTAGATCATGTTTGGAGAAGCTATTATACGGACTGTCCAGTAGTTAACTCAGGGAGACAGATTAGGCCATAGACTGAAAGGGTTATTCCCACGAGAGGAATAGCTATCTCCTCTCTTTCAACCTTTAACAAATGAATCATTTGTAATTTCTATTTGGCATCAACATGGGTAGATCAGTAATCATGTCAAGATTACCAAAAGCAAAGGTTGGAAAGAAGAACAGACTCCTAGAGTTTCATCTATTCTTTTGAATTAGTTAAAATCATTGTAATAAAAATATATCAAGCAAGATATTCCCATAATTACAAAAGAAACTCATGGCTACTAATATGTTCAGTGATAGCAGGCCTGTAAGGCATGAACTGCTAAGACAGTGTATTTCCTCACCTTGGAAATAACTGAGAAGAAGAAGGTGAATCATTAGCCCAAGGAGGAGGGCTGGCTGATGTACTAGCAGTATTCCTTGAAGCTAGTGGACGCTGGCGCATAAATGGATTCGAAGCTTCTTTGGTAGTCGATGAAGAAAACATCTGTCTTCTGTTTTCATGAACCTTCATATTCTGGAAACAGAAATTCAAGAAAATGTAAATGACCATGATGAAGTGTATTTTTTCTACTGTTAACGACCAAAAAGTTGAAGGATACATGTAGCCACAAAAAAAATAGTAAATAGAAACCTTCGCTAAATTGAGACTCACAAAAGATCTATTTGAGTAAGAAAACAGGCTAACAAAGAAGATATAAACAGCATCTGGCTAGTCTCACCTCTGTCCGCATGGTGAGTACTTCTTTGAACTCCTTTGTGGCAGTCATCAGCCTGTTCTTCAAGTCATCTACAACAGTCGTCGAGTGACTAGTGGTATCACTATTACCACATTCATTACGAGCATTAGAGTGAAGCTGGAGATCTACTACAGCAGAGTTAAGTGCTGTAATATCTTGCTTGATGACTGCAGTCAGCTCCTGGATTTCTGTAGTCGGATCATCAAAAACGGAAGTCCTTTTTGCCACTGGAATGAAACATAAACCACTATTAGATAAAGATCAGAAACCTTGGCCCTGATTATAATCACAACATAAATAAGTGTCAAAGAGCCAAGGCCCTGGTATAAACCAATAATATGTTTAAAAAATAAAATAAGGGTCAACATCTCTCTTTTACAGTTTGAGAAGAAACCAAAGCATAAATGGTCAGGTTAGTAGGAACATGAAATCTAGGGAGGGACTGCAGTATTAAAGATAAACTTGAACAAGAAAATCCATTATGGTCTTTGAGACTTGAGAAGAAGGTTAGATTTAGCCTAAGTTGCACGGACTTTTCACTTTCGATGCCGCACCCGTGGATTCTCCAAAAATACACTACTTTAGGAGAAGCCGACACGCACCCATAGACATTTTTGAAGAGTCCAAGCAACATCGGATTTAGCAACTCATTACCCAAATTTCCTTAGCATCCATAAGAAAGATCAGTTGCCCAAGTTTGCACCTATATTTCCTTTTACATGAATTTCTAACACCGTGCTTAAATCATTATACACAACAAACTGAACTGCCCCACGAACCCATGATGAGAAAATATAAAGGGAGGTCATAACTAGGGCCTGTAAGGGAACTGTGTAATCTAGTACACCAAATTGATGACTTTGTCACTTCAATAGGCAAAAGGAATGTCTTAAAGCATAGAAATTCTGAATAAACAAGGCATGAATGTTGTTTCTGAATAAGAAGGAAAATGCATAAGATTTGACCAAATAGTCAAAACATACTGAAATGGCTAAAAAGAAAACCCAAGGAGTAAAAGAAAGATAGCAAAGTCAAACCACTAAGGTAAAAGTCAACCCAGAAACAGAACAAAAAAGATTAACTTCAAAGCACCATAGAATAAAGTATTCCATTCTTCACAGAATACTATTAAATAGGATTTGGATAAGAAAAATGAAAGGTCATATTAGAAGAAACAACTAACTTCAAAATCCAGAAAGTAACAGGACTGAAGTTGGAAGAAAGCTTTTCATCTGTGAAAGCTCTTAGCTGCTTTTTCCACAACTCTAATGCTTAGCAAATCCATAAAAATGGAAGAGTCCAAGTTAAACACTGTCATTTACCAGATTATCACTTTACACGTGTTTTTTATAATAATGGTGGCATCGGGACAGCTTAGCCAGCTTATGTGCAACTCAATTACTCCATCGGGTTCTGCTACCTTCCACCATCATACGTATCATTGTACCAGATAACCTATCTACCAAGACTTAACCAGAAAAGAAGAAAATTACCTAGAGTGCACTGATATTGGTCCTCTGAAATGGTAAAATAATCTACCAGACATATACATGGGTCACTGCAATATAAAAAGAATTTTGAACAGAGACCAGAAAAATTTGATCCGAACTCCGATATTTCAGGTAACGTTCATTACTGATCCAAAATTTGCAGAAAAATGAGAAGAAGCCTCAATTTTAGAAGAAGATTTCTAATCAGAGAAATCAGGCACAAACTTCAATGAAGAAACTCTGAACTGAGAACTTCGAGTAGAACCTTTAAACCCTGGGACTGAAGCTATAAAAATGAAACCTTTTCAAAGAAAATCACCCCACTTAGAATATCCCACCAAGTGAGTGTTTCAGAATCTCTTTTCTAAAGAACATCAAGCGCTCTGTAATGGAGAAGAATTATATGTGCTACAACTAAAAGCCATCAACCTTATAAAAAAAAAACTAAAAGCCATCAAGTTCATTGGATGCACATTATGACACTAACACTCAAGAGGCTAAAGCCCAGCTCACATCAGCTAAATTAAGCTTATATTAGCAACAAAATTGTAAATCCTTCATATCACAATTCAAAACTTAATAACTTTCAAGAGCGACAAATGCAACCACAACCTCCATAATTATACATTTCTTAGCAGTGTGGTTTAGTGTGACTTCATATTTCCTCCCAATAGTGGGATGACTCGCATGATTGCTAGAATGAAAAAGTTAATAATCTCGGTATTCCTACTGGTATAAAGGATTGAGAAGCTGTTGCAGAGAATCGTGTTTTGACGTAGGTTCTCTACTTCTGATATACCTCTTGTAATCAGGGATTTTTCTTCCCACTGTTAATTATACTATTTAACTTCTCGAAAGAAATCCCAGTGTCTCAACTATGGTGTTGAAGCACCATATGTGAAATCCCTAATCTACAGACTGATCCCAAATACAAGTAATTTCGTTTTTTTTAAATACAATTTGACACATCCGAAATTTAATCAGAATTACTATACTAACTACTATGAAAGATATAAAATGTTCAAGAAATTGTAAGGTTATCCAAATATTGAAAGAGTTGTATAATGGGACAAATGGAGTACAGAAATACTCCTCCATTCCAAATTGTTTGCTACTATTTAGATGGCCAAGAACTAAATGGGACATAGAACAACTAGAAACTCCAAAACTATGCCTCAACATCAAGCTAGTTGGAGTGGGCTAATGATATATTTTGATTAGTTTTAGTTTGGTTGCCGACATACAGCTACCCTTCCTCTTTTAGCCGGGTTTGGTACAATCTCACAAACAAATAGGATATAGAGTGAATCCTTAATACAAAATGAAGTATCTGAGAGACTAAGAGATGTCCTAATATTGGCTTACGTTTTGCTAGCTTTGCAAGCTTCTGAGAGGTTTGATGTATTCCAAAACCAATTTTGGAGGCTCGCCGATTGAACTCCGATTGCATAGCAATAGTGGTCCTCTGTTCCTCCGATCTAGAACCACTGCTGGTGCTGCTGCTAATCGGCCCATTCTGAACAGACGAAAATGACTTCTTTAACCTCTCCGCTATACTCTGAAACTCCTGAGTCCGATCCCGTAATGACGCACTCGCTACTTTCACAGGCATTTTCAATAATAATCTCCGAAAATTATAACTTTCAATACACTAACAAATCGATCTATGCTCCTCAATTATCAAAAACATAGAGAATTTCACATGCGCATTCAAAAACCGATTGGATCTGAAGAACCCTAGAATTGCGAGATCCAGAAATCTTCTCCGACGAAGGTGAGAATGACGAATACGTGATGAAAACCCTAGATCTTGCGCAGAGAGATTTAGTGATTGTTTGATCTGTAGGGGATTGAAGGATTTGCAGATCAGATGAGGAACATTGAGGGGAGGAGGGAGCCCATTTGATCCGTAAAACGATTCAGAAGCTGGCGGTGCTAGGATTTAGGAACGAGGTGAGTTTTGGAAGAAAATTTAATGGTTTAATTGAACCCAATATATACCACGTGAGTTAAAATGAACCGAAATGACTACTTTCGATTTTATTTTTTTTCCAATCTATTGTTCAGTATTTATATTGAAGTTTGATTGAATTATTCGTATCGAACAGAGCCTATTTGACTATGTACATATTAAAATCTCTAATTAAAGAAATATCAGTTTCATCTACTGCACCACATTTCGACTACATACGAGTTGAAATGAAGAAAATGAATTTTTTAAATAAATTATTTATGCATAAAAATAAATTTGTAAAAAAAACTATAAAATTAAATTTCTTAGATGATGATACTATTTGATTGTGGGGTAATGTTGACACCCAATTTTGACCGACCTTTAACCCTTTTTGGGAATGCTGTCTGATTAAATACGTATTTTAAAAATATGTTGAGTTTAAAATTTTAATTGATTTTTTGTCTAAAAATTATATATTTTAGTATGCATGCTTTATAAAATTATCATAAATATTATTAAAATATTTTTAAATTATTAGTAAAATTCGAAATAACTCAAATGTTTTAAAATTTTAAGTAATTTTAATTATAGTATTTTGTAGTATTTTAATTGGATAGCATTCCTTCAAATTTCCTCAAAATTGTTTAAATTGTAGCCTATTTTATTCTAATTCCTTTCAATTCAAGTCCATCTTATTCCAATTTATTTAATTTGTAGCCCTTCTCTTATTCAATTTCACTTTTCAAGTGTAGCTTATTATTTCAATTTGGTTGCAATTCTAGCCCTTTTATTCATTACAATTATAACCAAATTCGGACCAAACTCAACCCAAATCTCATACCCCACCTTTTAATCCTAACCATTGATCTCTTTTATTTAATCTCAGACCTCCATCTCTTTTGAAATCGATGGTCCCGATTAAGTCTACCTATCTAAAAGACCTAACCCTATCTCCCCTTTCATTTTTCCTCTTCTTCTCCTCTCTCTCCAAGCAGCCACCTCCCGTTTCTCCAGTGAGATCGACGGAGCAGCCAGCTCCATCGGCGAGCGACCAGGAGAGAGAAGCAGCAGCAACAGCGAGCCTCCATCGCTGGTAACAACTCCACCAACGAGGGCAGCAGCGGTCAGCAGCCAGGCGACCTCGCCCCTCCTCCTTCTTCCGCTCCCCTCTCTGATGAAATGGTTACGGAGCAGCGAGCAGCCCTAAACGGAGATGGCGAGCAGCCCTAAGCGAGCAGCTCTTTTATTTAGCAGGTTATATAAGTTTGAGAGTCGAAGAGTCGTCATGAGAAGGGATATCGGATTGGAGCTTTTATTTTATTTGAAATTTATCCGATTTTGTAATAATTTTGTATAAACTCTAACTCAATATATAAAATAACTTGGGGAAACTGTAGGGGGAGGGGATTTATGTGCTAATTGTTATTTTATCGCCAAACTTTACTTGTTGATAGAAAACATGCATATAGAAGTGTGATTTCATTACTTGCTCAATCCTCACTCTAAATCTAATTATAAAATAAAATAAAAAGTGATCTTGCCGGTATTTTATTACTCTTAAATGTTGTCCAAATTGTAAAGCATATCCTATGTTGGCCGCTGTTTCTTAATGTTCATTAATTATGTATTAAAATAAAATCTTTTTTTTTATAACACCTTTAGCATAATATTCATAACCTAAAGTGTTTACTTTTGCATGGTTATCTAGTGTCGTGTTCAGTAAAATCACTTCTCTCTCTTATAAACATATGAAAAGTGGTAAAAAAATAAAATAAAAAAATGAATGTTTTTCTCAATGATCTGTCTCATATTAGAAGCTTTGTTTAAATGTTATCCTAATAATCTGTCAGCATGTTAGTTTGTTTGGTTCAAGCTGTAATAAATATTTTTTGGTGATTCATTTAAGGGCATACTTTGGGTATAGACAGCATGTAGGCTTTAATAAATAATGTAATATCCTATCAAAAAAATAAGTCCTGTCTATAGGTGTCGCATATTAATGCTTGCATGTTAATATGTTAAGGCTTAGGATTAATAATTTCAAACATGCTAATTGATTAAAAATCCCTATAGGATTTAAATAATTTGTCATATCTATGTGCATATATCTGAATATAATAAATTGCATGCATGAGTACTTATTGCATCTTTAAACACTTAAACATCTCCCCGTCTGCTTAAAAAATCTACATGGTAATTATCTGTTTAAAATTAATAGTTAATTGCTTGCTCAAAGATTTTTCTGCAATTATCTATTTTTTGTCACTTAAAAAAAATCCAATAAATCAGCTTTTGCGTTTTGAATAAAAAAATAATAATAATAAAAAAATATGTCACTGCTTTTAGATATTTTTACTTATATGCTCCTATTAAACTAATCTGTCCTAATTAACTCGACTAATAATTAGTTAATTTTTTTTTTTTTGCATTCTGTAATAATTTTCTGCCCCTCTTAATTATGTAACCATGAGGTTGTATTTGATTGCTATAATTTTGTAAGCACACATTCGCATGAGACCTTTTACTTTATACGTGTTTGCTAGCATGTTAAATAATCTAATCTAGAGATCAACATGAGATTTTACGTGCTAAATGTTCGTCCTATTTGTTTGACTTGGTGTCTAGGTGGGCCTATTAGGAACCCTTATTTTATTTTTAGTCTAAAACCTCATAATAGTAGTTCAATGCCTCTTGCACCTTAAGCGGGGACGCTAGACACCTTTTAGAACGAAAAGCATGCGGTGGTGGGGTAGGGGTAACTTAGTCCCTATGGAGATGATGACATCGACTCGGTTTTAATTACAAACATTGGTTTTGTCTGTCCCTACACGGAAGCCTATCGAAACAATAAAAAAAAGTTGAGTGCTGATCTGTAAAGTCCTTCAGAGTCTCTCTTTCCTTTCTCCCTTTATTTGTTATATTAATTATATTTATTTGGGATAGTTAAATAAAATAAATATAAAACTTATCTGTTTATCTACTTGTGCAATTTTTGTCTCCTCGCTTGTCTCTTTATTAATTGTTTAATATTTATTTATTATTATGTTATCACTTAAGTCTTTTGCATACTTAATCAATTAATTAAAATAACTTAAGTAATTTTAATTTGTTAAATATTATATTATCACCTAGTTCGCATGCTTAAATAAAGAATAAAGGAAGCAACCTTCATCTTAGTCATAGTTATCACCTAACAAGCATGTTTAAATTAAATAACCCAAATAATAAATGAAGTGATCTTTGGTTCGTTGACCTTAGTTATATTTAGCTAAGTTAGATAGGTGCCCTAACGCGCCTTAATTCGTTAGGTGGCGACTCTTTAATCACCCAAAGCCCAAAAAGAGTTGTTAGGTCGTGCACCAAAACCCATTTTTAGAAAAACGGGGCGCGACAGAATGACTACTCTACTGGGGATATTAGGTTCTAACCATTATGTGTTTCATGCTTATGTGGGGTTTATTTGGTTATTTCATTGTTTGTTTGGTTATTAGCATATTAAGTTGTTTTTAACTTTCCTTGTTATTTGTTTCCGTATTTATTATATATTTTCCATGTTTCACCCCTTTTTCTGCTTCCTTTTTTGTTCATTTCCATGTTTCGCCCTTCTCCTTTTTCCCTTGTTTGTTTACTCGCATGTGTAACCCCATACCCTCTTTCCTTATTTGCTTGATTCTCTAATATGTTTATATGTTTACTTTCTTTTTATTTATGCATGTATTTATTTATTTATTTATCGCTTTCATAAAATTGCCTATGTGTTACTGCTTTTCACCTAAGTGATAAATGTTACTGCTTTGATAAATTGTCATTTCGCTCATACTTCCCCCAATTGGGACCCTTTTTTTTCCGTGATGTTGTGCCTTTGCACCTCTCACAACTACTCTACTTTTCTTCAAATACCAATTATAGAGAGTCGGCATATGTGTGGACGGAACAGATAGTTTTACTACCGAAAAACCACGAGCCTTCTCGTATAGAATCCCTTTCAAGTCCGTGTCAAGCCAACTCTTAAAAATCTTAATTAGGTCATACATGCTGTATAAGCCCTAGGTGGTTTGACCCTTGCTGCCAATCCGCACAATTAGTAGCCACCCTATCGTCTAAAGGACCCCAACACCCTTTAAACAAATTGCATATTTATGTGTCAATGTGGTCATAATAATTAAATCAAGCCAAATTTGTCAATATAGAATTTAGAAATCGTTTGTTGTTTTGTTTGCAGAGTCATGGGCACTTTCAACTCTTCAAACCCACAAATGGTTGTAGAGGTAAACTACAAGCTAAGGATCTGGTGGATTGATATTAAGAGAAACTGCGAAAGAGAGATTTGTCAGTTGTTGGGCGGTCTTACCTACCTCATATTTGTCATACCAAACCCTCACATGATTAGGGCCTTGCTGGAATTTTGGGACCCTGTGAGGATGGTCTTTAAATTTGTGGATTTTGATTTGGTACCAACGATTGAAGAGATAAGTAATTTCATTGACCTACCATACCACGAGTGTGAAATGATAGTACCATATAAGCCTTCATCGAGTGAGTTCTAAAAAGTCTGGGAATGAAGTCAAATCCAACCTTGCCTTCTTTAGACCTTGGCTGGGTTCAATTCGACTTTCTGTATTCACGCTTTGGCCAAGATGATAGTTATTACTTTTATAGCGATGAGTTTGAGTGCTCCGTTGAGAAATGGGAAACATATTGCTTCCATTACTTTATTAGGATCTCTAGTTTTTCCTAAGTTAATGGGGAGGATTAACGCACGCTTGGGTTATATGGTTCGAGATTTATCCCAAAGAGAGGGAGAACCTAGAAAAACCCTAGTACCCATGATCTTGGCAAAAATAATGAGGAGACTTTCAGCATGCGTCGATGGACGAATGTTTTTCGAGGGATGCAACCTTTTGCTGCAATTATGGGCTATTGAACACTTCTGCCTATGGTCTGACGCAGTAGACATCTTTTTTGGTTATGTCAACAAGATTGATAATCATCCAAAAAGAATGGTAGCTTTCACCGCCCCTGTAGGATTCGTAGACTGGCAAATATTTTTGACAGTGCTCGAGAGCTGCCGCATCCAATGGAAGCTCTATTGGTTGTCCACCCCTTATGCAATAGTAAAATGCGATACCCGATACTTCATTGAGCTTATTGGCTTAAACAGCGTTCAACCATACACTCCTTTTCGAGTACTCCGCCAATTTGGGCGAACTCAAGTAATACCGCTCCAATCCGACATGGAGTAGTTCAAGTATGAATTTGGACTAGATAAACCGCAAGTCCACATCATACTCCAAAAATGGGAGCGAGTATTAACAATTCATATGGGTGCACGACAGGCATTATGCACACGTGAGTGTTACATATCGATCCTAAAGGAGGTCAAATACAGAAAATTGAGTGGGGAAGGATACTATGGGCTCATTGATGAAAGGGAAAACATATGGGCACGCAACATGCTGAATATCGAGCAAGAAGTCACTCTTTATACAAGAAGTCAATTCGCACCAAGCTCTTGGAATCGATATCTTCAAGATTTTCAGAATTTAGGACGACTTTCCCATTGTTACCCCCTTTCCCTTAGTTTATTTCAGTTTTTGTTTTTCAATTATAATGTATTGTTCGAATTTTTTTAATGAATAAAGTTTGTTTATTTCCTCTGATCTAAACTCCAAATTGGCAAATAAGGCTTGAATTAATTATTGTGCATCACTTATATGTCGTCTTAGGCCTACCTCTGGCTCAACGAGGCTCCTTGCATTTAGGGCGTTTATCTTAAAACAATGTGTTTGTTATCTCAATTTATGCAACACTCTAACTTGGGTTTTCTTTTGCTTTTACTCTTATTTTATCCTTCCCCTAATGGTTGATCTGTAGACCATGACTCACCACACACGATCAAAAGGCGCTCTCCCTTCTCTTCCAAGTGAGAATCGTAAGGGAAAGAGGAAGATGACAAATGATAAGGTTTCAAGTAAAACCATTGAAAATGAGTATCCTCCAAGCAAGTTGATCTCATGTTTGGAAAAGAAAATAAAGGAATTAGAAGAAGAAGTGTCTGATATGCGAGGGTGGGCCAAGATGTTACTCTCTGTCGATCCCACTCTGGAGACAAACATAGATAAGTCGTCTGTCACAAGTCAAGCCACTCTCCAAGATAATCCTCCACCAACTTACCCCACTTCTCAAAATCAATCAAGCTCCATTCAAATGCCTCCAAAGAACACTCACTTTCCAAATTACCCATATCCTCCTCAACATCATGATTATGCTTCCAGACATCCATATCTTACTTCGCGTCTACTGAGTCTTCCCTTACAAGCTCATCAATATCAGACACCTCTACACCAAGTTCTTTGGTATTGTGTGCCGCTTTTATCATATCAAACTCCTTCGTATCAATTGCCTCCATACCAAAAGCCTACTTATCCTGTTCACAATATCAAAATCATCACTCAAAAATATATTCACAAAAATCTATTTAATGTTGAGAAGAGGCCCATCAAAATTTACACTCATTTGACTAAGCCTATAGATCAATTCTATGAAGAGTTGAAGCTTGCTGGTCACATTGCTCCTATCAATGAAATAAGGATGAATACACGTGCAAGGTGGATTGAACCCTTTAAGGTTTGCGCTTATCATTCAGGGATGAAAGGACATACCATAGAAGAATGTCGTGATCTGAAAGACAAGATTCAACAATTGATTAATACCAAAATCATATGCTTGGAGAACTTCACGCCAACGGAATCCCAACAGTGAACATGTTGAAGCTCATTTGAAGCAGTTTCCAATAAGAAACTTGCGTCGTTTAAGTTTATGCTTTCTACATTCAAGTACCCATATTAGCATATGGGCACTAAGTTGGTCAAAATCTATCATTTCAGTATTGCTTGAGAATGCTCTGTTTAATGGCTTGAATTGTGCTCTTGTATTTGGAACTACGTCAGATCTGATTCTCGTTTAAAAGGGGATACATAGGCGCTCGTATGGAGTTCGGTCTTATCATAATAAAAATTTCATTTTCCCCTTTTAACTGTGTAACTGGGGCAAAAATTTTGAGAGGGTTTCAAAAATTCCATCAGAAGGACATCTCTTACAAGTGATGATACTGGGGCAGAATTTTTGAGATCCTCTCAAAAATTCTATCAAAAACATTTTTTCTCACAAATCAGTAACTGTGCAGATTTTTGAGAGGGTCTCAAAAAATTCTTTCAAATGAGCATTTTCTATACTGATCAAAACTGGGGCAAAATTTTTGAGAGGGTCTCAAAAATTCCATCAAAAAGCATTCTTCCTTCAAAATCTCGACATTGAGGCAGAATTTTTTAGAGGTACTCAAAAATTCCTTCAAAAGCATTTCTTCTCGCAGATCAGTAATTGAGGCAAAATATTTGAGAGGGTCTCAAAAATTCCTTCAAAAGCATATTTTTCACACAATTCCAGACTGGGCAGAGTTTTTGAGAAGATCTCAAAATTCACAGTAATCAAGCTACAATCTACAACAAAATCATAATAGCAGAAGCTCTACACTGGGGCATAAAATTTTGAGGGCACCTCAATTTTTTTTACAACACTTCAAAGGACATTTTACCAGACATTAGAGGATCATATTGCGTCAAATCAGGGATACAGATCAACCTTCCCTTTTAACTATTTTTTCTTTGAATGCAGAAAATACAGGTACATATACAAAAAGCAGCTTCAACATCGCTTGAAGGATCAACATACAACTATTTTGAGCCCGACAATCGCCAGTCAAATGGCATATTATCCTTTCGAAAGGATGAAGGTCAAATTGTTATGAGCCCGACAATTGCCAGTCCAATGTCTTACTATCCTTCCGACAGGATGAATGACCACTATTTTGAGCTTGATAGATCACTAATCAATTACATTCCGTCCTTCTAATAAGAAGAAAGATCAAGCTACATTAAGATGGGGTTGAAAATCGCCAACGAATGGCAAAATCTCCTTCCAACAAGGCGAAGGACCAAACTATTCTATACTGATTACTATCCTTCCGACAGGATGAATGACTACTATTTTGAGCCCGTGGCATCTCATCCCTCCAACAAAAAAGATCAAGCTACATTACTCTAAGCCAAATCGCTGGTCAAATGGCATACTGTCCCTCCAGACGAAGGGTCAAGCCACAATACTCTGAGCTCAAAATTTACCGATAAAAGACACTCGACCCTTTCAACAAGGCGAAGGTTCAAGATACTTTATGCCATCAATCAACTATTATGCATATGCTCGAGAATTGTATTTGTGCTCGAAAATTACATTGTGCCCGAGAATTGTATTATTGCATGTGCCCGAGAATTACATCATTGCGTGTGCCCGAGATTGCATTATGCTCGAGAATTACATTATTACATGTGCCCGAGATTACATTTGTGCCCGAGAATTGCAATTGTGCTCGATATCGCATGTGCCTGAATATTGCATTGTGCCTGAGATTGCATTGAGCCCGAGATTGCATTGTTCCTGAGGATTGCATCATTGCATGTGCCCAAGATTGCATTTGTGCCCAAAAATTGCATTTGTGCCCGAATATTGTATTGCGCCTGAAGTTGCATGTGCTCGAACTGCATTGTGCCCGAAGATTTCATGTGCCCGAAGGTTTCATGTGCCCTATATTGCATTATGCCCGAGAATTGCATTACTACATGTGCCCAAAATCGCATTGTGCCCGAAGACTGCATGTGCCCGAAGATTGCATTGTGCCCGAGAATTGCATTATTGCATGTGCCCAAAGATTGCATTATGCTCGAGAATTACATGTACTCGAATAAATTTAAACTAAGTCACAAGTATCAACAGATGCCCAAATTACAGATACGCTTTTTTTACTCATTACTCATATTCCTAAGGCGTCATGGTCTAAAGGCATCATATTTCATGGCCTGCGGACATCATTGCATGGCCCAAGGATTTACTTTTTGTTTATCATGATCCAAAGGTGTCATAGTCTAAAGGCATCATTTTTCATGGCCCACGAACAACATTTGCATGACTTGAGGATATATTTTTTGCGTATCATGGCCCTAGACATCATAACCTAAGACATCATTTTCATAGTCTTAAGGCAAACATCATGGTCGATATGGGAAATTGCATCATGTTTACTTTTACCATTATTTGATATATCTACTCTCATCACTTTATTTAGTCATATTACAAGCTACAGATTTGTAGAGACTAATATTTTGCAGATAAGACATTTTCACCTCTCGGCTACAATTATCGTACTTACATGTCTATTACAACAAAGGCCCTAGCAAATTCTTTGCTACTCATATTACTATTTTCATTTAACCCTTGCCTATTTATATTACTTCTTCTCACCTGATCCTCGCTCCTAAACCGAAAATGTCTTTGTCGTGCCTTTCTCGCTACTCTAATTCTATCCATTCAAGCCAATATTGCTCTCGTTCATATACCGTATCGCTCTTTTAATTCTTAGGAGTTTCGTTTACTCCTGAGTGTAGAACTACACACGACGTGATTCTCGTATAACCAGAGATATGTAGGCTACTTAAAACCAAAGTTTCAGTCGTACCCTTTTCCAACCTTTTATTATTTCAATTGATCCCACTGACATCTCTCGTCAGTCGGACAAAATCGGCGACTAAGTCAACGTTGGTTGCCTGATAATTCATCCTTCATTCTCAAGCAACCAATGGGCAGCTGTTGACAACCAATTTTGACCGACCTTTAACCCTTTTTGGGAATGCTATCCGATTAAATACGTATTTTAAAAATATGTTGAGTTTAAAATTTTAATTGATTTTTTGTCTAAAAATTATATATTTTAGTATGCATGCTTTATAAAATTATCATAAATATTATTAAAATATTTTTAAATTATTAGTAAAATTCGAAATAACTCAAATGTTTTAAAATTTTAAGTAATTTTAATTATAGTATTTTGTAGTATTTTAATTGGATAGCATCCCTTCAAATTTCCTCAAAATTGTTTAAATTGTAGCATATTTTATTCTAATTCCTTTCAATTCTAGTCCATCTTATTCCAATTTATTTAATTTGTAGCCCTCTTCTTATTCAATTTCACTTTTCAGGTGTAGCCTATTATTTCAATTTGGTTGCAATTCTAGCCCATTTATTCATTACAATTATAACCAAATTCGGACCAAACTCAACCCAAATCTCATACCCCACCTTTTAATCCTAACCATTGATCTCTTTTATTTAATCTCAGCCCTTCATCTCTTTTGAAATCGACGGTCCCGATTAAGTCTACCTATCTAAAAGACCTAACATTATCTCCCCTTTCATTTTTCTCTTTTTCTCCTCTCTCTCCAAGCAGCCGCCGCCCGTTTCTCCAGCGAGATCGACGGAGAAGCCAGCTCCATCGGCGAGCGACCAGGAAAGAGAAGCAGCAGCAACAGCGAGCCTCCATCGCTGGCAACAGCTCCACCAGCGAAGGCAGCAGCGGTCAGCAGCCAGGCGACCTCGCCTCTCCACCTTCTTCCGCTCCCCTCTTCGGTGAAATGGTTACGGAGTAGCGAGCATCCCCAAACGGAGATGGCAAACCACCGGAATCAGCAATGACAGCTCCTGCTAATGACTCAGCAACAACAAAGAGGTTACTGTTTTTCCTTTCTTCTCCTTTTCTCCTTCTTCCGGCAAAGGCAGCACCAGCCAGCGAGGAGAGCAACAACAGCTCCAGGCGAGAATTCCGGTCAGCAGCTATTGCACCGCTAGACAGGGCATGTTTGGAGGAAAAGCTTTGAGTTTTGATTTGTTAAAAAAAGATGGATCTTATCAGATCCATCCAGGTTTGCTCTCTTGTTCGATTTATTATCTAGTTATTTAGCTTTGATTATAGAGTTCTTATTTTTTATTTACATGTCTGTTCTATGTTAAAGCTGATAAATGCTACAAATTTCGTATGCACACATTCACATGAGACCTTTCACTTTATACGTGTTTGCTAGCATGTTAAATAATCTAATTTAGAGGCCAACATGAGACTTTATGTGCTAAATGTTCGACCTATTTGTTTGACTTGGTGTCTAGGTGGGCCTATTAAGAACCCTATTTTATTTTTAGTCTAAAACCTCCTAATAGTAGTCAATGCCTCTTGGACCTTAAGCGGGGACGCTAGACACCTTTTAGGACGAAAAGCATGCGATGGTGGGGTAGGGGTAGTTTAGGCCCTACGGAGATGATGACATCGACTTGGTCTTAATTACAAATATTGGTTTTGTCTGTCCCTACACGGAAGCCTATCGAAACAATAAAGAAAAGTCGAGTGCTGATCCGTAAAGTCCTTCAGAGTCTCTCTTTCCTCTCTCCCTTTATTTGTTATATTAATTATATTTATTTGGGGTAGTTAAATAAAATAAATATAAAACTTATCTATTTATCTACTTGTGCAATTTCTGTCTCCTCGCTTGTCTCTTTATTAATTGTTTATTATTTATTTGTTATTATGTTATCACTTAAGTCTTTTGCATACTTAATCAATTAATTAAAATAACTTAAGTAAATTTAATTTGTTAAATATTATATTATCACCTAGTTCGCATGCTTAAATAAAGAATAAAGGAAGCAACCTTAATCTTAGTCATAGTTATCACCTAGCAAGCATGTTTAAATTAAACAACCCAAATAATAAATGAAGTGACCTTAAATGCTACTTGTAACCCCCACATATTGCATGAGATACGATCGGGACTCATATTTGTGGACCTCGAGGGATGCCTAACACCTTCCCCTCGAGGTAACTTGAACCCTTACCCTGATCTCTGGTTCGTTGACCTTAGTTATATTTAGCTAGGTTAGATAAGTGCCCTAAAGCGCCTTAATTCGTTAGATGGCGACTCTTTAATCACCCAAAGCCCAAAAGAGTTGTTAGGTCGTGCACCAAAACCCATTTTTAGAAAAACGGGGCGCGACAGGTAAAAGATAGGAATATTCTATGGATTAAAATATTGTATACAACTATTTTATTTTATCCTCTGTAAATATTTATGGTATAATTTATTCTATCATTTATATTAAGAGATAGTAAGCATATGAAACGAAAATACTTCACTATTAAAAAGAAAATAAAGAAATGTAAAATGTCAATAATATATATTAACGTCAAACTTATGATTGTTGATCCTTTGAAGAAAAGGATTATTGCCCAAAATATTCATAAAACTTGTTGAAAAATAGACATTAGTCATAGCAATAGCAATTAATCATCTTACGTAAAGAATTTATGATGTTATGCAATTGATACTTCAAGCTCACCAATGTATACTAGATATGTGAGCTCGTGCCAATACGGCCCAACATATGTTACTTATTTTGTCGTAGTTTATATGGCAAAAATGAAATTTGGAAAGTCACTCAATTTTTTTACATATTAAGTTGTTAATTATTGTGATTTATAGAATTTATATAATTTTTAAATAATATGTTACTCTTTTGGTCCTAATTTATGTGGCAGTGATGAAATTTGGAGAGTCACTCAATTTTCTTATATAATTTTTAATTATTTTAAGTCATAACTTATAGTATTTTACGTTTAAAAAAATGTAAAAATCTGTTCATATTTATTACTCTATCAATTTAAACATATCTAAAGGGTGTGTTTGGTATGAAGGAAAACATTTTCCAATTTTCTCATGTTTGGTTGGGTTAAATGTTTTTCAAATCAACTCATTTTCCTCAAATTTAAGGAAAATGGCTTTCCTTCAAAACTTAAAGAAAACATTTTCCAAAACTCTCTTCCAACTTCAAATTACAATTACTTTTTTATTGAAAAAATCAATTTATTTTGTCCCTACCCTCAAATCAGTCCCCAACCACCCTCTCCGCCCAAAAAAATAATAATTTTAAAGCTTGTTTTTAAATTATTTTTTTTACCCCACCCTCACCCCTACCCCCACCCCCTCCCAAAATAATATTAAAAATTATTTTTAAAAGATATTTCTAATTTCAATTTTTTATTTTTTTACCCCCCACCCACTACCCTCGCTCCCCCCCCCCCCCCATCTGCCCCTCTATCAGCCCCCAATCCCCTTCAAAAAGAAAAAAATTAAAGGTTGTTTTTAAAAAATATTTTCAACTTCAAATTTTTATTTTTTCATCCTGATCCTCGATCACCCACCCCCTAACAAAAAAAATTGAGTTTGTTTTTAAAAAGTATTTTCAACTTCAAAATTTTATTTTTTCACCTCTACACTCGACCCACCCACCCCCTCCTCGCCACCCCTACCCCTCAAAAAAAAATTAAATTTGTTTTTAAAAAATATTTTCAACTTCAAAATTTCATTTTTTTCACCCTACCCTCAACCCCCCACCCACCTCCTACCCAACCCCCCACCCCTACGAGCCCCCTCCCCCCCCCAAAAAAAATAATTTTTAGTTTGTTTTTAAAAATATTTTCAACTTCAAAAATTTCATTTTTTCACCCTACCCTTGACCCCCCCCCCCACCCACCTCCTACCCACCCACCCCCAAAAAAATTTAAGTTTGTTTTTAAAAATATTTTCAATTTCAAAATTTTATTTTTTCACCCCTACCCTAGACTCCCCACCCACTCACCCCCCACCAGCCCCCCACCACCCCAAAATATTAATTTTAAGTTTGTTTTCCAAAAATATTTTCAATTTCATTTTTTTCACCCCTACCCAAGCCCCACCTACCAAACACCCCCCGCCAAAAAAATAATAATTTAAGTTTGTCTTTTAAAAATATTTTCAACTTCAAAATTTTATATTTTCTCTCCAACCCTCAACCCCCACCCACCCCCTACCAGTCCCCCCACCCCCCAAAAAAAATTTAAGTTTGCTTTTAAAAAATATTTTCAACTTCAAAATTTCAATTTTTCACCCCTACCCTAGACCCCCTCTCACCCACCCCCAAACAAAATTTAAGTTTGTTTTTAAAAAATATTTTCAATTTCAAAAATTATTTTCTACTCTAGTAAAAATAAAAGATATTTCTCAAAAATATTTTTCATTCATAAATCAAACACTAAAAATCTTTTCTGGAAAATATTTTCTACTCACCAATGAAACATGAGAAAATAAGTGAAAAATCAACTTGTTTTCCTAGAAAACATTTTCTAGGAAAAACATTTTCCATGGAAAACATTTTCCTTTATACCAAACACACCCAAAATTCTTAATGAAATGATTTATACCAACATAACTATTTATGATTTCTTTTGAGACACAAGTATAGAAATAATTTTATTTATTCAATTTGAGAAATTAAAAAATAATTTATTACTTATAACTTAATTTATGTTTGTTATTAACTATAATCATTTTCATTCTATTTTTCAAAATATTGAATTTATTATATAAAAAGATAATATAATAAAGTTAATGTTTTATTTACTACTCCTTAAATTATGTTAAGTCAATAACAAACAATTAAAAATCGGCGGAGGAATTACTACAATAATATCACATTTATAAGTTAGACTAGATTAGGCTTGCCTGTGCTAACGCATGGGCCCAACACATGAACACCTGAAATTTTTTTGGAGTGCTTTGCGGTAATTATTTAGCTAGCGTTTGGTCATAGATTTTCAAATATTCTTGGCAAATATTATTTTGGTGAAAATTTGGGTGAAATTTCATCATGTGTTTGGCCATAGTATTTGGAAAACATATTTCACTTTTTCAGAAAAATATGATTTATATCCATAAGTTTTAAAAACTATCAAAACTAATCATAAGTTTGTATTACAAGTCAATTGGATCTTCGTTGCAACAAATAACAAGTAGTGTCCATGACACTGGAGCAATGTGGTAGTTTGAAGTGAGTGCAACAAACATCATTCCATACATTGTGAAGTAGACAAAGCACATGATTTTGTTACCTTGAGCCGATTGTTCATCATTTTCATCAACAATCATATCATCTCTTTCATGTTCACCGAATATTTCATTACTATTTTGGTGTTCACGTAAAAAATTATGTAATACACGCAAACAACTACTATAGAGGGTGTTTTTGTAAAAAATAAAAGTTTGGTGTAAAATTTCAATTTTTAAAAGATCCCAAATAATGAGATTTGGCCCAAATACTAGAAAAAAAACTAGTATTTGGGAATTTGGGATATTTGCCAAATAATGGCAAATTGTATGGACAAACACTATTTGCCAAATTTTCCCCTAAACATTACTTGGGAATCTATGGCCAAACGGGTCCTTAGTCATGGGATGTCACTCGAGAATTTAATATTGACTTAGCTATGGACATTTAAATTTCTTCCATTTCTATAGTTCATACAAACGTTATAAGAAATAACCACTCTAAATACTATTTGTACAAAGATTGTCTATATATATTTCTCTCTACATCATCCTATTGATCTTCAATGCAACTTTTGTTTGAGTGTACCCTCCTCATCTCTTACGATCAATCAACACAAGAAAATCTATTAATATAATTAATAAATCACAACCACTATTTGAATAGTTCATTCTAGTGATGTGTTCATATACATTTTAAGTGAGATAAATAATGTACATTCTCCTGGTGATTACACGGGGAATCGAATCAAGAGAAAGAAGATTCTATAAAAATGAACTCATCTTTCCTAATGATGAGGCAAAATCTTAAATGAATTGGGGAAGATCTCAAGAAAAGATAAGCTTTGTAAATATTTAGACAAGAAAATTATCCGCACTTTCAATAGTACCCAACAGTAGTTACCTCATTCAGTTAACAAATCTTAGGACATTCACATAAATGAAATTAGCTTTATGAACCTTTTAAGCATTTTCATGGTTGACCATGCAAGAAAAAACAAGAAATATAGCTGTTCAACACAATTACTACAAGCAGGGGCGGACCCACGTGGAGGTCAGGGAGTTCACCCGAACCCCCTTGTCGAAAAATTACATTGTATATATAAGATATATTTCTGATTTTAATGACATATATTAAAATGAACCCCCTCAAATATAAAGAGAAGTATGGCTTAGTGGTTAAGGGGTTCAACCCTAACAGAGAGGGTTTGGGTTCGACTCCCACTTACAACATTTTCCCATTTGTTTTTTTTTTCTTTGAAAGGTTGAATGGGCTCTTGCTTTGGGCTCAAATCCAACTCTATTTCATTGTTTTTGGAAGGCTGAATGGACTCTGATTTCGGGCTCAAATCCCAACTCAATGAAATGCTTCACTGTTTTTGGTTCAATGTAAAACTTTATTATTTTTGTTATCATTATTTTTCTCTCTATGCTATTTCTTTTTCTCAATTTACTTTGTTTAAATGTATTAGACATATTTTAGATACTTTTGTTTTTTATTCTTCTTATTTATACTTCTCATTTTATTTCTACATAAGTCTCTTTTCATGTACTAACGATGAATTATTATTAAATTTGAAATTGATTTACAAAAAATATTATATAAAATAAAATAAATTAAAGTTAATCGAATGAAGAAATTTAAAAGTCGTGTATAATCTTTTAATAAAATCTAATTAATTGATTTTCCCCCCTTAATTTTATAGTATTTCTTTCTTATTTTTTTTTTCAGTTCGATTTTAAAAAGATGAAAAATAAACTAAACTTATTTGTTCTATACATCATTTGTCTTTTTCACGAATGACTAACCTAGTAAATTGAATTAAATGAACTAAAAAATCGACGATGTCAATTATTTATCTTAGGGGTGTGCATCGGTTGGTTCGGTTTTATGAATTATCGATTCGGTTTTTCGATTTTCGGTTTTTAAATACGCTAAACCAATAACGAACCAATAAGATAAATTTTTCTCGGTTTTGGTCCTTAACAGTTCGGTTTTCGATTTAACCAATAAGAATATGCTTATGAAACAAATATATGACTTCTCTAATAAATTTGACACGACAAGACAATAATGTAACTTTACAAAAGCTCATAAAATAGAAATAATAATAACAAATATGAAAAGAACTATACATGTGTAACACAAAGAGAAATAAAGAGGAATATTATTCTTACTTTAGGTTTTGACGATTTGTATAATGTAAAGATGTGAACTCAAAGTCACAACGAAGTATGAATTGATGGCTAAATGACAAAGACATAACTATTAAGATATTGAGATTAATATTTTATTAATATGTATGTATATGTAAAAGCATTAAATTCCTACAGTCTTAATTCTTAATGGGTTATCGATTTATCCAACAGCCCAATATTGAAAATCAATACCGAACCGATAACCCAATAATTTTTTTTTATAAAACCGTTAAGAAACCGTTAACCCAATAACCCAATAGCAATAAGCCAATAACACTTTTTTCGGTTCGATTTATCGGTCGGTTCGGTTTTTGCACACCCCTAATTTATCTTATGAATATATATTATAATATCTTAGTGATTGAATTTTAAAAAAATTCAAAAAATAGAGTAGAACACTACAATATAAAAGAGAAAAAAAGCACAACAAATATTTTTAAAAAAAAGCTCGATGAAAAAGGGTAAAAGTAAAAAAAATTAAATGCGACATGACAAGGCAAATTAAACTTATTGGATTCAGATTACTAGTTTCCTCCTATCTCGTTTAGTTTTTTATCTTGTAATTTTTACATGTTTAGTTCTTTATATTTCGAACCCCCTCCGCAACAAGCTACTAGCTATATGATAGTTTTGTGTTTATTTCTGTGTGACAGAAATATTGTGTATCCAACAGTAGTTTGAGTGTGAGAGGTAAGTTCTACACTTTTTTATTCTGTATGCTTAGTTATAATGCAAAATAATTATATTACATATCTAATGTTATAAAAATCTGTTTACTTTTGTAAAAATAATTAAATGTTAAGATTGCATAGTCGTACTTTATTGAGTTAAAATATAATAATCGCACAATTTGGATTCACAAGATTTTTCAAGTCCAATATACTTGGAGAAGGACAGACAATACTTGAAGTGTAAGCAGTTCTGTGTTCTTCCAATTTTGAAGACTGGACTCGATTTCAGTTCATATGATGTCCGTTATCTGGTCATGCATAAGTAGAAATTGTTGTAATGTACCAAAATGAGATTTGAAAATATTTATCACTCGAATTGACACATATAATAAATAAGGGTCTTTCATTAGGAGTTTGAGAATATTTCTCTCATAATTCTCGTGATCGTTCTGAAGTCTTTCCAATTACTATTGTGCGTGCATTATTTTATAGTTTTAACTAATATGAATTTTGATTTACATTTAGTGGTGCTGATTGATTTTAGGAACAATTTGACCTACCGGAGGGGCACCATGACGGAGGTGGAAGAAATGCTCTCCATCCAAATGTGATGTGTCTTTGCCCAACAGTTACTACTGCATATGAAATATTGAAAATTATTCAATTTTAATTTTTAAAATAAAGAAGCATCGGAAAAGGGTCTAAAATGCCCCATTAATTATTCGAATTGGTACAAAACTATCCTTCATCCACCTTTTGGCCCTCAAATACCCCTGGTGTCCACCTTTTGGTTCAGAAATACCCTCGATATCAACTCTCCGTCCATAAGTAAATTGAGTTTAATAAATTTAAAAAAAACATTAATTAAAATTTATAGAGTAATTTTAAGGCAGTTAAGTAACGTTCCATTTTGATGAAAAATAGAGATTTAATTGTCTACTTTATGTGTAATGAAATAAAATGTAGACTTGAGAGTTGATCATATATATCACTACATTTCAACTGCTATTTTAAATTATTCTCATCAAGTAACGTAGAAAACACAGAAGAAGATAAAATATTTTTTCCTAAAGTACAATCATTACGTTAAAAATAATTCAAGAAAATGTAATAGATTTAGAGATATATTCTTGATAAATGTAATGTGTTATATGATATTTTTTAAAAGCATTTTTAAAAATAATTAAAATGCTAGGATTCTATTTAAATGATGACAGAAATAATATAAATGTTTGATTACATGTGCAAACAAAAAAACGAGAAACTCAAGGAGAACAAAATAAATAGATATCTTCTAATACTCATTTTTTGAGAAACAATCAATAAACATCAAGGTAAGAAGAAAGACTAATTAAGGATTCACACGCAAGAAAAATAATTATATTTATTGAAGATTAAGATGTTAGGACAACAATTAAGAAGAGTCGAAACAAGCACCAAAATCTCAAGTTTTTTTAAAATACTAAAAGACAACAAATACCAGCAAATCAAATTAAAAATCATCCCAATTGCTTTATAGGTAAATATTAAACTTTTTTTCGAAAAAGATCAACCAAATTCATTTTTTCAACGATCAAATCTCTTGATGTTATCTTTCTCAGGAACATCAATGAGCACCTCACGAGCCTATTTAAAATCTGTCAAAGAAAGAAAGCAAGATATATTTTTATCTAAATCTTCTGAAGCCCATTTGTTATATTGTCAATAAGGTTGTATTTCACATTATATTTGTTACTATTCAAAGAGAGAAAGGAAGATAAATTTGTCGGTCAGCATTATATGAGAAATTATAAGAAAAAATTGAATATAGACAAAATAGTTATACACTCTATTATTATTGTACAAAAATAAATTATAACGATCTTACAAAGAACACCTTTAAACCTAAGGGAAGTGAACTAAAATTCAGATTAGATTTCAATCAATATAAATATATATATGATATCATTTTACTTTTAAAAATTATGTACTTTTTGCATTGATTGAGATTTTTACTACACACTTCAACAATCAACTACTCCATATGAAAAAGGAAAAAAAGTCTAACCCCACACACACTCTCTTTTATTTCTATACAAATTTGGCCAAATATGTTATAAGTAATATTTTAATTTAAAATTCAATTTGAGTTGATTTTTCACAAAAATATTTGAGGTTGTTCGCATGAGATGGAAATAAACATAGTATTTACTTTGATGTATGTTTAATTTTGTAAGATTTGTCTAAGATTTTACTTTATATAGAGTTCTTTATCTTATTTTATGTTCATATTTATTTTACTGACATCCTTATTATATCCTTGAATAAATTTGATACATATACCCTTATTTAATTTAAAATTATTAGGTATTGAATTATTTACACGATTGATCAAATAAATCTTTCACACTAAATCTTGAACTAAAGAGTTTAACTAATGTATACTGTGATAAATTTATTTTATAATTTATGAACAAAATTGTTGTAGACAAAAAGGCAGTTACTTTAATTTACACCTTGTTTTGATAATTATTATATAGTATTTCATAATATATATCGTCCTATATTATGTTATATTGTATTATAATATGCTAAGCCATATCTGAATATATGAGAGAGAGTGGTGGAGATGAAGCGAAAATAATATAGGTGTCCTTTTCAGAGAATCAATTTGGATTTATATCGAGCGATCAAGTACTAAAGCTAAAGCAATCCATCTTGTGAGGAGACCGCTGGAGAAATATAGGGAAAGAAAAAGAGAAATATAGGAAAAGAAAAGAAAAGCCTACATATGGTGTTGAGAAGATGTATGACAAAGTTTCTAGGGATGTCCTCTGAAAGTGTTGGGAGGCTAAAAGTGTCATGTTGGTTTATATTAGGACAATAAAGGACATGTATGATGAATCCAAAATTCAGATTAAAATGGGGGGTTGGGGGGATCCAGAATTGTTGAGATAGGGCCTACATCAGGGACCAATGTTGAGCATTTTTTTATTTGCCTTGGTGATGATTAAGTAGACGCAGTCTACTCAGGAAGAGGTTTCATGGTGTATGTTGTTTGCAGATGACATAATATTGATTGGTGAGATGCAGGACATAATTAATAATAGATTGGAGGTTTGGAGACAAACTCTGGAGTGCAAGGGTTCAAATTGAGTAGGACCAAAATGGAATATTTGGAGTGCAAATTCAGTATTGCATTAGATGAAGCAGACACGGAAGTGATACTTGTCACACAAACTATCCCAAAAGAGAAAGTTTTAAATATCTTGAATTTGTCATCAAGGATAGTGGGGACATCGACGATGATGTCACACATCACATTGGGGCAACATAGATGAAATGAAGACTTGCTTTTAGAGTATTTGTGATAAAAAGTTATCACATAAACTCAAAGGTAAGTTCTACAACATGGTGATTAGACCCTCATTGTTGTATGAGGTAAGTGTTGGCTAGTCAAGAACTCACATGTTTAGAAGAAGCATATTATGGAGTTAAGGATCTTGAGATGGATGTGTGGGTATACTAGGAGTGACAAAATTAGGAGTAAGGTTATAATTTGGGAGAAGGTGATAGTGGCCGACAAGATGAGGGAAACAAGAATGAAATGATTTGGGCATATGCAGAGGAGGTGAGTTGATGCCCTAGTAAGGAGGTGAACTGATGTCCTAGTAAGAAGGTGTGAAAGGTTGGAGGTATGGGGTACGCAAAGGGGTAGGGGTAGATCGAAAAAGTATTGAGGAGATATGATTAGACATGACATGACGCAACTTTCTATTATTGAGGACATGATGCAAATTCATAATTTCAAGGACAAAACTTTAGATGGGAAGTAGTGGAGGTTGAGTACTAGGGTAGAAGGCTAGTACGGGTAGATTGTTGTCTTGCCTTGTGAAGGTTTAGGGCCTGTCATAGGACTAGTCGTGTTGTGTTATTGTTTTTTGATTATTATTTTTGTAGACTTACACTACTTTTCTTTTTCGCTATGATTTCTCTAAATTTCTTCTTCTTTTACTTGAGTTTTATAAACTTGAGCCAAAGATCTTTCAAAAATAGCATCTCTACCTCCATGAAGTAGTGGCGGAGTATGCTTACACCATACCTTTCTTAGACTCCACTTTGTAAGATTTCTAGATATGTGTTGTATTGTATTGTACTATATTATTTTGATGAGTGAAATGCTTGGTTAGATTATATCATTAATTTTGTGTCATTACATAATATCAAATATAATCAATTTGAAGCATAAATCAACAAGAAACGTAGGGTACGTAGTAGAGCTAACATAAAAGGTGCGATTAATAATAAGATATATTTATCATTTAATAAAGAAAAAATAAGAAAAAAACAACAACATAACCACGTTATCACATCAAATCAGTCATTACATAAAATGAGACTTTCTTCATTACATTAAAATGGACTAGGGTGAAGCTAAGGTACCATAATATGAACTCCATTCATCTAAAAATTACGCTATGTATATAAGGCCAATTTATTTTGTTATGTCTTTAAAGTAGATTTTGAATCCCATTGATATCTTTGTGTGTTTACTTTTTTATATTTAAAATCACCTAGTAAAAGTTCAGACTTCACTGATGATGCTAAATTTGATAACACCATATAATAAAAATTAAATAGCAATCAAAATAAATATTATATTTAAACTAATAACAAGTAACAACCATCGAAACTAGGTGTTAGGATGTTAAAATTCAAATACTAGTATGATAAATCACAAGAGAGTTAATTATGGAAATAAGATCAAATTCTTGGCTATCATGATAGAATCCCATGCAGATTGATCTCAGATTTCATAATGACATACTGACATGATCTTTTTTCTTATATTTTGTGTCTTGTATGACACATATATCTTGATGAACAATTGTGTTATAGATATAACTTTTTGACCTAGAAGAAAAAATATTATAATTTCAAGAAATATGTATATATTAAGACCCCACCCCCCTCCCTCCCCTCTTGTAATCTCATAAGAATTTGACCAAACATGCTAAGTAATTAGTTTTCATTCAAATAGAAATGAATCCTGACTGAAATATTTGAGGTTGTTCATATCAAATGAAAATATGTGTAGTATTTCAATTTTTGAGAGCTTGTTCTGGATTGTGTTTTGTCTAGAGTTTCTTTACTTAAATTTATGTTTGTATTTATATATTTTATACTTGCATTCTTGTTATATATTGGAATAAAATTGATACATATACCTTTATTTTATTTAAAATTATTTGGTACACTAAACCTTGAATTAAAGAGTTTAACTAATGATATACTATTCTATTTTTTTGTAATTTATGAAATAAATTATCGTGGACAAAAAGAAAGCTAGTCAACTCTTTATTTTGATGGTTGTTATGTATTGTTTCGTAATATATTGAATTATATTATATTATTCTGATGAATACAATATTTTGATAGATTGCATCATTTTTGTTGTTATATAATTCAAATATAACCAATTTAAAGGATCAATCAACAAGAAAAATAGAGTATGAAATAAAACTATCATAAAGGGTACGGTAAATGATAAAAAATATTTATTAGATAATAAATAAAGTAAAAATAAAAATTTAATAATAACAACGTAACGATGTGACCACACCAAATCATCATATGTTACATAAAATGATACTTTTTGTCATTATGTAACATGGGATAGAGGTGGATTCAACTCAACCCCTTTCATACCGTGACATGATTCGCCCATCCACCAATGATGATGATTTTTGACAATACAATATAAATTTAAATAACAATTACAATAAAGAAATATTATATTTAAATTAATAACACTATATATCGAGTAACAATTTTCCAAACAAGGTGTTGAAGGCGTTTAACTTAAATACTAGTATGGTAAATCACAAGAGTGCCAATTCTAGAAAGAAAGTAAGTGTCCAACCTCCAACCCTACATCCCCTACCCCACCCCACCCCACCCCACCCCTAGCTAGTTTTGTAAGGAGTCGTTTGGTTCGAAGACAAGTTATGTTGAGATTAGTTATAATGAGATAAGTTATATTGGAATAAATCATGCTAGGATTAATTATATGTTGAGATTTTTTTAATTGGTTGTTTGGTCTGTAAAGTATGTATGACATAATTTTAAGAATAAGTTGTTTGTTTATAAAAAGGGTTTAAGGGGATACTTTTGTTATTTTACATTTTTATCCCGAGATAAGTATTCTATCCACAAGTAGGAATAACTTATCCCAGTCATAATTATTAATTTCGAGATAAGTTATTTCACAAAGGACTGAGAGGTACTAAAAACTTATCTCGGAGTTCTTTTTCTTTATCGGCCATTTAAGGTATTCTTTTGACCTACGTCAGATTATAAGGAATCATATTAACTCTATCACCCTATCCATTTAGATAAATTAATTATGATTCTTCCTTGTGGGCTCCCAAATACTCAACTATTGAAAGCTCAATTGTCTATGGCTATTTAATATAACTAAGAATTGTGCTGCTCCACCATCTTTTGTTATGCAACAACTAGTCTATGATACTATACCAAGTAGTTTCTTTATTAAATATCATGAGAAATCAAATTGTTCGGTAGGACACAATAGAAAAATAATGCAGGAATATAATTTGTTGGATATATACACCTTTTCAATTTGTGTACGTATAACTAATACAAATATTAATTATGCACTCTATTTGATAATATGCTATGTATAATTAATATATGAAAAATTATGACATATTAACAATGCAAAGAGTTTTAGTACTTGCATTATCATTGTTAAAGACAGTCTGTCAAGATTTTTTCCATATATTTTCCATTGTATTTGTAAAGGATATGTTTGTAAACAAATATCTTTTTTTAAAAAAATTAAGTAATACACATGCTATTTTTGATACACAAAATCTAACACTTCAAGAAAAATAATCTCAGCATAACTAATGCAAACATTTATCAGTACTACTAATACACCATATTTAACAGTACTATTATTTACATCTTATCAGATGATCCTAATTAATATCGTTTTTCTTTTATTGTATGGAACATCTTGATCATTAGGAACAAAAAAAAAATATCATAGCTTGAACAAAATAATTCTTTAATTGAAATTTCTATCAGTGATCATAAGC
Source organism: Solanum commersonii (assembly GCA_029007595.1). Classification (NCBI taxonomy): domain Eukaryota; kingdom Viridiplantae; phylum Streptophyta; class Magnoliopsida; order Solanales; family Solanaceae; genus Solanum; species Solanum commersonii. The sequence continues at coordinate 877,186 of JAJTWQ010000011.1, forward strand.
TCTGCTTAAGTACTCGACATGCAGTTAGCTTAAAATATGTGCCTCAAAATATAAATTCGAGACTTAATTACTGGGAAATCATGATAATTTAATTGATTGGTTAAACTTTAATTTTTATTCTCTAAGTGTCATATTGATTTCTTATCTTGTGATTTTCTATTCCATTTTTAAAAAATGGTAAGAAAATACGAAAAGTGAAAAAGTATCCCAAGAATCTAACGTGGGCCATGCAAACAACGTCAGCTTCTAAGGTTAATAAGACCTTCGTCTATCGACGCGAAGAATGAATTAATAAACTTGTTAAGATAATATTTTTCTCTGATCTTGATTTGGGTTTGTAGAAATATTATAGATTTTGATCAAATAATAAAATAATATATTTTCGTAAGATTCTTATATAATTATATATGTAGGTTCTATTAATATTATAAATTAATAATTTTTTAAAATTATAAAAATATATCCAAGACAATTTGGTGAAATATGATTCTACTGTTTTAAGTTTTTTGTTAAAATTTAAATCTAGTTAAAGTTTATCTCTAGTTTTTCTTATTGCATTTGAAAGTTCTAGTGTTGTCTTTTTCAATTTCACCAAAAAAAAACATGAAGAGTTCCAGATGCGATAAGCGTTTGTTTACATGTAACTGGTTCCAAAGGTATTGTATTGTCTTCTACTTCATCTTCAACATTGTTTTCTCTGATGGCATCCATGATTTCTTCTAAGTTCTTGACTTCTGAATATGTATCATTTTCAGTCAAGTAACTGAAAAGGCTATTGACATCCATTTTATTGCGGTAACCAAGATCATTAAGAATGACCTCGAGTTCATGAATGTCATTTTCAGAATAGGGTTCATTTTAATTCTCCGAGGCTTCATTCCCCGAACGAAAACACTCTATAAATTAATAAGTATTAATTTATCAATAAATAATAAATCTACAAAATAATAATATTTCATGGTCCCGACAATATTTATTTAGAGAGGTTTTATCGAACTAATCAAACATTAGCTATACATAAGTTGAAAAATAATTATATGTTACGAAGCTAAGTATTTTTTAGAAAATTCTTTTTATTTTTTTAAAATGTTTTTTTTTTAACATAAAGAAAATAACTATTTAGTGAGATTAGAGAAAATAAAGTTTCACATGTAACAATTTAAAATGATCGTGTTCTTACATTTTTTGGGAGAGACAAATTTTCTACTAAGGTATCATAATATATATAGAGAAATTAGGTAATAACATATTTATTGTAGCTTCATAAATGAGATCTGAGGATGATAGAATGTATGCATATTATGTTTTCTACGTTTAGAGATAGAGAAATCATTTTTGATAATTCTCAATTTAAGAAAAAATATTTCAAAGTAGACATAACAAAAATAATTTTTAAAAAAAGTATTACTAAGTATGTTAAAAGAAATAAGCAATTACTATAATAAAGTACAAAAACAGAAAGAAAAAGATACTATTATTACTGATAATAATCATTTTCTAACCTTCTATCCTTCTTTGTACCATCCATAATTTTTTAACAAATGTTATATTTTTGATAACCTAAAATTGCGTTATGTCTGCCTTTTCAACTCTCTTTTACCTTTATCTTATTAAAGTCAACCTCTCATATGCCGCACATAAAATTAAAATTCTGACACCTAGCTAAATAACGTAGTTTTTTTGGCAAATAAATGACATTTAACATGTCTTAGCATAAAGTGGCTCCGCCACTATCCACCGTATAACATAGCTTTCCCGTCATTCCTACTTTCATCTCTATTTTCATACTATTTGTTTAGATTACATAATATATAAATACGTTTAAGATAATACTTTTTACTTGTGTATCAAATACAAAAATAAAATAAAATAACTCACTTATCTTCCTAATTTTTTAAAATTATAAATATTTTTCTTTTGAACACATCTTTAGAGGATTGAAATTTAAAACAAATATCGTAACAAAATTAAGGAAATTAATTAAATAATATATGCTATATATATATATATATATATAATAATTGATTTATATATGTGTACTGTAATTATTTAACAGGTGATGCTCCATCTTTGCAGCTAGATCAAGAAATAACTTCTGGATCAAAATATATAGTCTACTATTATTATTTGTTACTCAATTATTAAGTTCTTCTTTTCAAAAAAACTTGTTAATTAATTCTCCTTAAATAAAAATCACCCTGACACTATCCAATAAAACAACAATAACAATATATTAATGTGATTCTATAAATGAATTTTGAGGAAATACAAAATGTATGTTGATTTTATTCCAATCTTCACAGGATTGAGAGATTGTTTAAGACAAATCTTAGGCTAATATCAAACATGGGCTAAAGTTGGACAGGAAAGACATATTTGTTTGATAGTTAATAGAATTATACACGTATTATTAATTTATAAAAAAATTATAAGAAAATTTATGTATTATTTTATGCAAAGATTACTTTTGCATGTTATGGTTATTCATGTACGTACAACTTATTCCATTTTCTATCGTGCATAAAATTACACATAAATTCCCTCACAACTTATACATGTATTAATTCAATAGATTTCCAAATTGTAAATCAAAGACCGTATTAATTTGATATATAGTCCTAACCAACTACCAAATATGATATTACTTATGCGGTATCTAATATATGTATAATATTTCTCATAACCAGCTACCAAATAATTTAAACACTATTCACACACGATATTTATATCAAATCAATTCATTAAAACTTTTCTCACTTACTCATAATATTATATACAATTACAGCTTTCTTTGTTTCCGTCTATACAACAATATTATTTTTGGCCAATCACAATCTTTTATAGTTATACAAATATTATAATGTAGGTATATTTAAGATCATAATTTGTTTAATCTATTTAATTACAATTTTCTTTGTTTCTGTTTATACAAAAATATTATTTTTAGCCAAGCACAATCTTTTATAGTTATATAAATATTATAACTTATAGTATATATATAAGATCATAAAATTTAAAATTCTTATTTTCACATAAATATTATAAAATATTTTAAAACACAAATCTTAACGCCCCCCCCCCCCCCCCCGGGAACTTATTTCTTATTATCAAATACATAGAAATCAAAACAAAGAGATTTATAGATTTATTTCATTTATTATTGATTAAAATCCATACCCGATGTAGTTTGGAGTAAATGTTGTAGGGGTAACACAATTGTTTGGAGGGTTAATTTGCCTATTATATTGTTTTGTTAGTCAAATACATGTTTATTTTGATTGTTATTTAAATCTTATTATATCATATCATTTAAATTCATCGTCAAGTAATAGCAAAAAGTTCATTCCATGTAACAATTGATTTGATTTGATCGTATCATTACCTAATATTTTCTTCTCATTTTGTCTTTACTTATTATTCAATAATCATATTTTATTTTTACCTATCTTTTTAGTAGTTCTATAAGGTGTTTTTTTTAGGTATATCATCCAAATTGTAGATGCGACACATTATGTAATGATGTAAAATGGTATAATTTATTCAAACATTATATATACAACATATTACAGTACAATACGATACATTTATGAAACAATAAATAATAAGTAATTGCGATAAACCTTAGGTCACTTTAGGAATTTCCACGTGGCAGGCAATGACAGCCTGTACTTTCCTAAATCTTTATGGTACGTCAGTAAAAATAACCATGGTCTTTTCTGTAATTTGCCGTCAATAATATGCCCATTTTCGTTAGCCATAAAAGTAAAAACCATTACATTAATTACTGAACTTTTCCCAAATAATATTTAATCCAAGCCGTCCATTCCAGCCAGCATCTAATCTGAACCGTCAATACGTTTTAAATAAAGCCAATCTCCACCGTCAATAAAATATAAACGGTTCAGATCTTGTCATGTATTGATATTATGTCATTATATTTTCTTGAATTTCCCTACCAAAAAAGCTAATCATCCACCGTTAAAAAAATCATCGACGGTGGTAAATAGGACCACGCGGCAACATTTATTAAAAATATAACAAATATTTTTATTAAAAAGAATCAGATTTTCTGCCTAAAAATTGTAAAAGCCAAAAGGAACCCTAGAGGCTTTTATTTCTAACATTTGGTATTTTTTGTTAGGGTTAAAAAAAAAAGTGATACTTATTATTTCGGAAAATTTATTATTTTAAAAAGATAAAAATCAGTTAGGGTTTCAAATCGGACCAAATCACAATCCCTCAATTTCTCTGATCGGAGCCCTAGAATTCATCCTCTTGCATGTGGTGGATCTTCGTCATTTTCGATAATTCCGAGGTAAAGGTACGTGAATTTATTGATTTTGATGTAATCAATTGAGTTGAGAGGAAATGATGCATACAGTTTCTGTGTTTTTTTTTTTAATTTGAAGGGGGTTTTGTGTTTGATTTAGTATTTTGTTGTGGAATTGTGGTTAACAGATCTGGAAGCATGTGTTTGTGTGTGAAAATGATGTGTGATAGGATATGAAATTTGGGGAAGTGGTTGTTTTATTGGGATTAAGTGATTACTGTAGATGGAAAGTGGTGTAGAAGAGAAATCTGGTGGTAGTTCTATAGAGAATTCGAAGAAACAAAGGTCTTTGGATTTGCAGACACTATATAAGTCTGGGGATTTGAAGAAGGGGAAGGTTTCTGTTGGGGAGAGTGATGCTGATGCTACGAAGAAGAAGAAGAAAAAGAAGAGAAAGAGTATAAAAGAGGTGTCATTGGACAAGCCTGAGCCATCTGGTAAAAAGAGTAGGAGTAGTAAGGACGAGGATCATGTGAATGGGGATAGTGTCAGGCCAGCTGAATCGCGGTTATCATCATCGAAGTTGGAGAAAGGATTGGATTACAGCAATCAGCTGAGTGGATTTTCTCTTAAGTTAGATATTAATGGTAATGCTATTCCAAGGCGACCACGTGGTTTTGTGGGGCGAAGTAAGTTTAATAATGGTCGAGCTTTGCAGTTATCGAGGGTTCAGACTTCTGTCATTGGAAATGACAAGATAGAAGGTGAACTTGACAAAACTGAGGGTGATCAGCTTCCAAAAAAGTGTGCTTTGTCTGGCGGAGAAGCTAAAAGTGATGAACGGAGTTCTAAATTACCTAGTCATTCAGCTGGCAATGGTGTTACTGTCAAGGTAAAGAGAAAGAGAAGTGTTGACGATTCCCGAGAAAAGAAAAAAGATAAGGTAAGTTCAAGTCGGCATGTTAAAGAAGATGGTCATGTAGCTGTAAATAATGGTGAAACATCTTCTGGAAAGCACCTGAGTACTCGTAACAAGAGAAAGGATTCGTCATCTAGGAGTAGAAAATCTGTAAAGAATGATGTACCATCTGGAGATAATTTAGAAAGCTTTCGTCAAGGTTCTCTGAATGATGATGATGAGGTGAACCTTGAGCAGAATGCATGCATGATGCTGTCGTCGAGATTTGACCCTAGTTGTACAGGGTTTTCTTCAAAAAGCAGATCTTCAGCATCGCAATCTGCTGAACGATTATCTTCTTTACTCACTTCTGGTCAGGATTTTGTTAGTCGGGAGGGGAATTCCTTGACTGGATCAGAATCTGTATCAGTTGATACTGCTAGCAGAGTACTACGACCAAGACAGAATCTCAAAGAGAGGGGTATTTCTAGGAAACGCCGTCATTTCTATGAAGTTCTTCCTAAGGACTTGGATGCTTACTGGCTATTGAACCGAAGGATTAAAGTCTTCTGGCCATTGGATGAGAGTTGGTATTATGGTCTTTTGAATGATTACGATCCAGAGAGGAAACTCCATCATGTTAAATATGATGATCGAGATGAGGAATGGATAAACCTAGAAAGTGAGAGGTTTAAACTTTTGCTTTTCCCTGGGGAGGTACCGGGAAAAAGGAAAGTCAGAAAATCTGCAAATGCTACAGAAAGCATTAACGAAAGAAAACTTGACTTGGTCGTAGATGATGACAGCCACCAAGGTAACTGTCTGGACTCTGAGCCCATTATATCTTGGTTGGCTCGATCATCTCGTCGAGTAAAGTCTTCTCCTTCCAGGCCATTGAAGAAACAGAAAACATTACAGTTAGATACACCTGTTGTGTCATCACCGGTGCATGTCAAAACTGACGGCACAGGCTGGAATTTAGGTTCCTTGAACAGCTGTATAGGCAGGACAGATAATGATGTTCTATTGCGAGAGAAACTGATTGATCATAGCATGGCCGAGAATTCTTTTGTCGAAAGTCATAGCAGCCCCAATGATGGAAAACCTGTTGTTTATGTTCGAAAACGTTTCCGTAAGATGGATGGACTTCCTGTGTATGAAGCTGACAAAGCTTATGTAGCTGATATACCTACTGTTTCTGTAGCACCAGTTGTGGATGAATTACAGAACTACAAATCCAGTGTTATGTGCATCCCTGGCCCTCAGAGTGAGAAGTTTCTGTCTGCAATTGATGATGAAGGGGTGCTAAGGTTACACAGGCCATTGCTAGAAGCTAAGCAATTCAGGGTGGAAATATGCCTACCCGTTTTGCCTTTGTTGCTGCTTGAAGCAGAACAGAGTTGGTTATCTCGCTCTGTTTTGCTATTGCAGCATGGTGCCATTATGATAAGGTGGCCAACTTTTTTTTTAGAGATGCTTTTTGTTGATAATGTAGTCGGACTCAGGTTTCTTTTATTTGAGTGTTGCCTCAACCATGCCGTGGCCTTTATTTTCTTTGTCCTAACATTATTCGATCAAGCTGATGAAGAGTGGAGGTATGAAAGTCTTCAGTTACCTGTAACTTCAGTAAGGTTTAGGCTGTCTTCTATTCAGGATTCTAGGAAGCAGCAATCTTTTGCATTTTCCTGTTTCTCCAAACTCAAAAACTCAAAATGGTTATACCTGGACTCCAAGCTTCAGAAACGTAGTTTGCTTGCTAGGCAGCTGCCTCTGTCTGAGTGCTCATATGAGAATATCAAGTCCCTCAATTGCAGAAGTGACCAATTGCAGTTCAACGCTCATGCAGACCCTTCCTCATTTAAGGTATTTCTCGTTCTCAATGTGATGTGTACGGTTGCTATATCTTTTTTGTTCTTCTTTCTGATCTGTCTTATTAAGGTACCTACTGTTCTTAATTCTATAGAATATTGGTAGGATTGTATGATATTTCTCCTTTTTCTTCTTTCTGCTGTTCTTTATTTTTTCCCTTCCATCTTTCTAGATTTTACTATTTTGTTCTTTACATCCATATGTTATATACTTGCAGAAGAAGTTTGTGCCAGATTGTCTCCCCAAAGGCACCTCGACAGAGTGTTGCAGTGCAAGGTTTACTAATTCTACTCTTAGTTCTGCAATGAAGCTTGGAAGAGTTCCTCCTTTTGCTCTTTCATTTGCTGCTGCACCCACTTTCTTCATATGTCTACATCTTAGGTTACTCATGGAACACAACTTTGCCTGTGTTAGCCTTCAGGATTATAGTTCTATAAATGCTTGCCAGCCAGTTAAAAATGATGGCAGCCGGGTGAAGAGCTCTGAGATCTCTGGGTCTGAGGATATTGCAGAAACTTCATTTACTGGAGCTATTTCTGCTGGAAGGTCATCATTTGCTGAACGGCAGCTGGGAAGTTTGGCATGTAAACAACAGCTGGGGAGTACACGTGTTCCATTGAAGTCATCTCAAAATTGTCAATTAGATATTTCCCGGAGCTCTTTCACCGCCAAACATTCTGAATTGGACACGTCTGATGTGACTGTTGTGTCAAACAATTTGGAATCTGATGATCAAGTATTGGACCAGTTCGTTGGATCTCCAGGGAGAAGACATTCTAAGAATTTATCTCACCGCTTGTCTAATGCTCGATGCCTTTCTGGTTTGGTGGGGATGAGTGTTGTAATTCCATCATCTGACCAAGTTGAGGGACTATCTGATGGAAAAGAAATTATCGTGGGAGAGGTGTCTCATTTGAGTCTGAATACAGGTGATGACCTGACTTCCAGCCCAAATCATACTGGTACAAGTGATGTGGTACGGAGCTCTAATATTACTGGAACAGGTGATCTCATTGTCCAGAGTCCCAACCTTTCAGGCCCAGGAGGTATGCCACATCGTAAAAGAAACAGCTCTAGTTCTTCTCCTTTTGGAGAAATTTCACCTGTATGGGTTGATGGCAAGGCCAATTTTACAGGGGGTGGATTTGGCAATGGCCCAAAGAGACCTCGAACGCAGGTGCAATACACACTGCCATATGGAGGTTATGACTTCAGTTCAATGCACAAAAATCACAGCCCACGAACTCTTCCGTATAAAAGAATTAGAAGAGCTAGTGAGAAGAAGAATGCAGATAGTTGTGGTGGTTCGCAGAGAAATATTGAGTTACTAGCTTGCAATTCGAATGTGTTGATTACTCTTGGGGGGGTCAAAGGGTGGAGAGAATTTGGTGCACGTATAGTCCTGGAAATTGCTGGTCACAATGAATGGAGGATTGCTGTCAAATTTTCTGGAATTACCAAGTATTCATATAAAGTTCATAATGTTTTGCAGCCTGGCTCTACCAATCGCTTTACGCATGCCATGATGTGGAAAGGGGGGAAGGATTGGGTCCTGGAGTTCCCTGACAGAAGCCAGTGGATGTTGTTCAAGGAGTTGCATGAAGAGTGTTATAACAGGAATATACGTGCTGCCTCAGTTAAAAACATCCCTATTCCTGGTGTTCGTTTGATAGAAGAAATCGAAGATTATGCATCCAAAGTCTCCTTCATTCGCTCTTCACCAAAGTACTATCGACAGGCAGAAAGTGATGTTGAAATGGCCATGGATCCGTCACGTATACTGTATGACATGGATAGTGAGGATGAGCAGTGGTTATCGAAGAATAATTTTTCTTGCTCTGGTGAGAGTAAACATGAAGAGATATCTGACGAATTCTTTGAGAAGGCCATGGACATGTTTGAGAAAGTTGCATATGCTCGACATCGTGATCACTTTGCGCCTAATGAGCTGGAAGAGCTGATGGTTGGTGTAGGGCCAATGGAAGTAGTTAAATCCATTCATGAGCATTGGCAGAATAAGCGACAGAAGAATGGCATGGCGTTAGTACGCCATCTCCAGGTACGATTACATTGAAATTGACTACTTTAAATTACGCTAACAGACTAGTGCCAGCATGCTCCTGTGTCCGTACACCTGTAGGCTGTTATTAGCTGTTGAAAAAATGTATTTGACAAGTGCCAAATTGTTTGACTGGCAGTCTTGTCATAAACTTATAATATTTCTTTTCTCAACAAGCTTAGATTTAAACAAACTTTTAAGGGGTTGGAATCCATTATCTTTGGCCTTGGAATCTATTACTTGTGGGATTTGACCAAGTTTGGTAGTTTTCCCCCCTGCAAATGGAGAAGGGACAAAATTGTTTATGTGATAACTTACTTAACAAAAGAATTGTTTATACAATATTTCTTTGACTTTTGCTTCTTTCTTCCTTCTTAATAATCTGGCGTCCCTATGGTGCTGGACCAAAACTATTAAAATTGTAATGCTTTTTGTTTATTCCACAAGATGGTCCGCTTCAGTTCACAGTACTCGAGCATCTCTTTGAAGAGCAATATATTCTACTTTAAGTGGGCATCACATTATGCCCAACAGTTTGACTTGGTTAATATGGACAATGTTTTCCTTTCCATTTTCTGTGCATGCCACCTTAGTGGAGTCTGCATTGCATCACCTAGTATCATCCATTGACCTCCATATAATTAAGAAACACTGTCCATATTAATAATTTGTCTTCAGTGTAGAAGAAGATGTGTAACTGATTCTGTAGTTTGTTCAAAGACGTAGCACCTGCTGTCTATATCTCATCCTTTGTAAAATTAGGACGTGCCTTGGTTTTCTGTGTCTATTTTCCATGACAAGTTCTTCTATGCCCTTGCTTGACTAGGATCTTATAACATGATTTGCCTGTAAAGACTCCACTTTTACTGCTTGTCCAGTGTCTAGAGTTACTTAAATTTTCCCTTTCAATTACCCAAGAGTGTGGCCTAGTGGTCAATGAAGTGGGTTGAGCACCATGAGGTCACAGGTTCAATTCCCAGAGACAAAACAGTAGGTGAATTCTTTTTTGATGACAAGGGAAACCCACTGCTGCTACCCTTTGGGTGCACACATGGTAAAACCCCTGCACCTATGCAATAGCTCGCAAACCACAAAGGAGAGGTAACCCGTGGAATTAGTTGGTATGCCTTCATGCGATTCTCCATTAAAAGAACTTCTGAAGATTCCATTCTGTATTGTTAAGACAGTCTTCAACAGTGCAGTTTTATCAGGTATCAGACTGAAAAAGTTGTGAAAACATATATCTTGAACCCATCTTGTGTAGGCAAGAGCCAATCTAAGTTTGTGTGCAGCCTTCATGAGATTTAATCTTTAAAGATGTTCCATTTTGAGACATGGGCCGTTTGTTGGTTGAGAGATGAGATACCGTGGTCCGTCTGTTTGTCACTTTAGAACTTCATGTGTGTCCCAATTTTATAAAGGAGAACTGTAAAATAATTGTGCTGTTGTCTTTACTGTGCTATTAATTGTCCTGGCTAGCTTTTGCCGTCTTTAAGTGGTAAAAAGGCACCCCTTTGATTGCTTTCTTAAGTGAATGCTGTGTTTACTTGTGAGCTATCGATCTTGCTTTATCATATTCTAATATTATTTGCCTTTAGTTATCTGATGGTGATGATGTTGCCTGTTTAAGCATCAAATTTTGCATGTCACAGTCAATAAGCTATTGAGACACTATAATTTAGTTTGTCTCATCCATCTAGGAGGAATTGTCTTGGATTAGTGGAATGCCAAATATACTTGCAAAAGATAGAATGCAAAATATGCTCACCAAAAACTGGAATGCAAAGTATATTGACCATTGGATCCTTGATACTCTATGATCTAACTGGTTTTGGTTGACTCACTTTGCTTTTGGTATACTGGGGATCCTGGGTGTGTATATTAACTTTTTTCTGAGACAGAACACTTTTGTGCCACCATGACTCCTCATTTTCGTTGATGCACCCATAAAGAAAGAGTATAACAATGTATGGAACCTTGCATGGTCCTTAAAGTAAGCAATTATCTTGCTAAAGCCTGAGCCATACCCTTTTTTATGGCTTGTTGATTACCTGAACTTTATTTTCCTTGACATACTCATATGATGAAAGGTATAGCATGATATAGGAGACCTTATGTGGTTTTATAGATTCCATGGTATGATGGATATTTTGCTGGAGACTGGAACTGTATTTCTGATTGATACCCTTTCATGTGTCTTGTCTTCATGTGAGCTGTCAATTTCAGATTAATATCCTTCATGTGTCTTGTCTCTCTACTGATCATATTTTTATTTTTTTGATTGTTAATTCTCCTCATCTTTCTTAAAAGCCTTCATGATTATGTTTTCTGTTGTATTCCATGCAAGAAAAATTTACTGTTTTCTGTTGTATTTTTTTGATCGTTAATTCTCTTTTCTTCAGCCGCCCCTTTGGGAGAGGTATCAGCAGCAACTGAAGGAATGGGAACAAGCAATGTCAAATGCGAGTTTTGGCTTTGCTAGCGTATGCCAGAAGAAAGCAGCTTCCATGGAGAAACCACCTATGTCTGCATTTTGTTTGAAGCCTCGAGGTCTGGAGGTTCCAAACAAGGGCTCAAAACAACGATCACAGAGAAAAATCTCAGTTTCAGGACACAATCATGTTGTCTCAAGAGATCAAGACGGTCTTCATCCCTTTGGTACTTCTCTAGCCAACTTGCTATCATCCTTGGCCTTTGTTTGGAAGAATTCATTATTTTTCTTACTGTTGCTCAACTACTTCAAACTTTATAGTGATTTTTTAAATTTGTCATTTTTCTTCATAGGGAGAAGATCAAATGGATATTCACATGGAGATGAGATGATTATGTATCCAAGCCATGAATATTCAGATGGTTCTCCTATGCTTCATGCGTCACCCCGAGTTTTTTCACCACGAGAAGCTTCTGGGTTTGGATTTTTTTCCTTAAACTCAGATGTGTCTGATTGGAATCAACCCAAATTTTATAGGAACAAACCAAAGAAGATTGGGTCGTTTCACTCTCACAGTAATCAGCATATGGTGGCTGTAAATGATCAGAGAACTGTCGTGAAGCGAAATGGGGTTCATAGGTGGAATATGAGCTTACCTGGGAGGTCTAATAAGAAGCATTACCGTCCTGAAGGATCTCGTGGGTCTGCAATTGAGCAATTTGACAGTTCAGATCTTCATGAGTTCAGGTTGCGTGATGCCTCCGGAGCAGCACAGCATGCTCTTAACGTGGCAAAGCTGAAGAGGGAGAAGGCCCAAAGGTTACTCTATAGAGCTGATCTAGCCATCCATAAAGCTGTTGTTGCTCTCATGACTGCTGAGGCAATCAAAGCTGCTGCTGAGAGCGCAAATGGTGATGGTTAGGTTGTGACTTGTGTCTGAGTATGGTGATTACCAGGAATCAAGTTCTCTGATCCCTGCGAATGGTGTGTCCAGTCAAAGCTTTGGGAGGTGCTCATTTTGCTGGTATAGGATCCACCATTGTTGATAGCATTTAGTAGGATTTTCAACATAGGTTGCTGGGATATTCTTGTAGCAGAGTTTTACTTTTTGCCTAGGTCATGATTCTATGTACTTCAATTATACATAGTCATAGTCTTTAAGGCAATTTCAGTACATAGCTTTTAGCCTTTCCTCGCCCGCTAGTGTTCCGGGGGGAGCTGGTTTTTCCAGTTCATTGTAACTGAAGGGCTCTTGCCGGTGAAGGGGTGCATGGAATTTTGCTATGCTCATCATTGTACAGATTTTTATCAATGTCCTCCCCCCCCCACACCCTTCTTTTAGCTTTTCGGCGTCTTTATTAACCTACTTACCCTTAGCATAGTGCTTGATGCTGAAGGTGCAATTGCCCAGAAATAATGTAATACATCTGTTGAAAAGTTAAATATTTTTGTTTGGGCTATGAGGCGTCTATTATTTGTGTTGAAGTAGAGCACCTTGTTTGTTGGAAAATAGATGAATTATAGTGACTGTAAGTAAATCACCCATTAAATGATTTCGAATGTTCTTGTGGGTGTTTGCTTTTGCTTCATTAATTCATTGCCGCTAAAAGTCATTTTTGGTATAGTAACTTACTACTGATGATCTGATAGAATATATTAAGAGCAGGTGATGTGTCCTTGAATATTCAGAGGGCACTATGAGCCCATAGCTATTTTAACTTGAAAACTAAGTACTTGTAAACATTTTTTAAAGTTACCTCAACACTCAAAAAGTGTGTGAATCTAAGGACTACCTGATGAATTCTATATGCTCTTAAATTTGTATTAACTTTCGCTAATGTTGAACGTACTATTCATATTTTATGTTTAAGGTTATTAAGCTTATAATTCTTAGCAATTTTTATTTGACATGAACATTTCTAGTAAAACTATCAAACCATAGGCAACTTAAAAAAAATACAATCATATACTACTTGTACATTTTCCTTATTTTCAGCCTAAAATTCTCCCACCATGTATATATCACTCAAATTCTCTCCCAAATCACGCTTCTTTCTTCCCAAACATACAAAAACAACAAGAAGAATCTATTAGTTGTATCTGATATCTAAATTTGTACCTGCTTTTTAAATAGACACCTACGTTAATACAAATTTAAGTGAGTATAGAATTCACCATGTGTTTTAGAAATTTAGAGCCTATTTAAATTAACTTATTTTAAGTCAAAACAATTTTGAAGCACTTTTGAAGAGTTGGGATAACTTAAAAAAGTACGTACTTACAAGGCACAAACACTTTGCTTTGAGCTAAATGATAAAAATAAACCAAACGCTAACTTATAGGCTCATAATCCCCTCACAATATTCAAAGACACATCACATCATCTACTCTTAATATATTTTTATCAAAATAATATTCAACGCAACTCCCATTAGCGTGTGTGTGTGTTTGCAACTAAAAATCAAAATGCCACACACAAACTTTGAACTCAAATTGAGACAAAACTTGATGCACTTGATGAAAATATCAAGCAAAAGCAACCACCCCATAAGAACATTTGAAATCATTTAGAACTTCATTAACAAATAAGGTGCTAACGCTTCATATAGCCCAAACTAAAATTTGTGATTTGCTTTTTCAAGAGATGTATTATATTATTTCGAGCAATTGCTCCATCAACATTAAACACTAGCAGCTAAGGATACGTAAGTCAATCAATAAAGACACCGAAAAGCTGAAAGAAAGGGAAAACATTGATAAAACCTATACAATGATGAGCATAGCAAAATTCCATCAGTGTCACTGCATCAAAAATGATCTTTATGGGCAAGATAGAAAAACCTGCTCCCCGGAACTCTAGCGGGAAAGGAAAGTCTAAAAACTATGTGACTGTATAATTGGAGAACAAAGAAATCATGACCTATGCAAAAAGCAAAACTTTGCTACAAAAATTCCGAAGCAACCTATGTTGAAAATCCTTCTAAATGTTATCAACACTGATGGATCTGAATTCTGATACTAGCAAAATCAGCGCATCCATAAGCTTTGGCTGAACAATGCCATTCGCAGGGATCAAAGAATAAAAGAGAGAGTGCATTACACAAACTACTGATGTGTGTTTCTCAAACTATTAAGTGATAATTTAAGAGTTAATATTTCAGATGGTCACTCAACTCTTCTCTCAGAAAATCACTCAACTTTGAATTTTAACTTAAAAGTCACTCAACTATGCTTTCTTTTCTCAGAAAGTCACTCAACCGATTTAATCGATATTTTAATTAAAATCTACAAATATAAATTTCTTATTTAAAAACCAAAATTCTAAAAAATAAAAAGAATACCATTTAAATCATTTAGTGACCCATTTAATTTTATTTTACCCAGAAAATCAATAAGATGCAAAACTAGCTGCTACTAGATGATACTTTGATCAGTCTTCTTCACAATCAAAGCAGACTTGCCAAAAACGCAGCAAAATAAGAGATGATGAAAAACACTGTTCTACGATGTAATCACACTTCTCTTCTTAACTTGAAAGGCAAATTCAATTAGCTTGTTAACTTTCATGTCCTGCAACTAAGCAGCAAATTTTAATTAAATGGGTCACTAAATGATTTAAATGGTATTTTCTGATTTTTTAGAGTTTTGTTTTTTTTTTAAAATTTATATCAATAAATTTTAATTAAAATATCAATTAAATAGATTGAGTGACATTCTGAGAAAAAAAATAAAATAGTTGAGTGATTTTCTGAGAAAAGAAAGCATAGTTGAGTGAACTTTTGAGTTACTATTCAAAGTTGAGTGACCATATGAGATTTTAACTCGATAATTTAAATATAAAACTCATACTTTCAATATTTTTGACACTTTCTCTTATATTATTTTGGGCAATTGCTCCTTCTGCCATCTTTTGACCTATTTCAACAACAATGGTGTAGTCACGCAAGATGAGCACGTGAAGAAGTACTACTATAATCCCAAACTTGTGTAAAAATGCTACATGACACTCCCAATTTGAATTATCTTCTTCATTCAATAGACCCATTCCTATCTTCCCCAAGTTCTCCATTGATAGTTATTGGCGAACTTTAATTTCTTCATATTTTGTTTGAAAGTTATGAAATCAATTAATCTATTGTGATTGGGTTTTAAGAGATATTATTCTTATAATTTTCAAATGCAAACTTGAACACATTTGTAATAACGAGAACAGTAATGTTGCGTATAAGTTATAACAATGTGTGCAAACATGGAAACTCCGTGGTCAGAGGACAACTTAGCTAGAATATTTTTTCTAATATAAATATTTAATTCTTTTCTAATAAGCTCTTGCAACTTGACGGTTTTAATGTTTGGTTGCTCAATTATTCTGCGTTTGTATATATATATATTTTATTTTTTTCTTGAACTGAATATTTGATCACTAATTAACTAAATTCTTGTACACTTGCAAACATCAAACCTATTTCCCAATCAACCTCCTCACCATCTTCACAATATATTTTTTCCTCTAATTTAAAGTCGGAAACTTCATCATTTGAATAATATAGTTTTCCATCCCCTAACCTACCTAATAAGCTATTCTTATTATCAACATTTGTCTCATCATATTCTATATTTGGCCCTTTTTCACTAGAACGAATTTGTTCAACGGGTGTAACTCTAGATTTTTTATTTGACCATTTGAATTACCTTTCGAAAGTATTGAAATTCCTATACTCACCACGAACATCATTATCTATATTCTTTTCATTATTATCCCTTTCAGATTCATTCTCTGAAATCTCACGATTTAGATTTTCATTTATTTGAGGCTTAACATGAGTACTAGAAAACTGAAAAGAAGGGTTGAAACTTGAACGGTTCAACAAGAAAATTAGAAGGCTGAAAAGAAAGGTTGGAAGGTTCAATACGAAGAGTAAAAGATTCAACAAAATGACTATAATGCTTAGTAAAAAGGTTGAAAGATTCAAAATTAGGATTAAAAGACTTATGTGATGACCCGCCATGTCATCACACCTTATAAGGGTCACATAAGTGCCACATGACACAAAGTTGTCCATGGGGAAGGCTTACATAGGAAAAAGACTAGTCCTTATGGATGATTCTAGAAAAATATGGAGATTTCTTATGAAGGCTCCTAGAATATTCTAGGCAAGTAGAGAATTATAGAGAAAGGACCTAAATATAAATATGTAGGGACTTATGTAGAAATAATTATTTACTCTTTAGCTCCTAATTAAGTAGTATAAATATAGGGGTATCCATTTGTAAAATCATCAAGCAAAAATTCAATCAAAGTTCTCTATACGATTCTTCCTAACAATCCTCTAGTGTTCTTTCTTCCATTCTTTTAGCGATTCTTATGCTTTTAGGCTGACTTGACATAACAAGATCATGAGCAAGTTGTCAAGTGCCGCAGAATGTGCTTAGTAAAAGACTAAGGGGTCGTTTGGTAGAGTATATTAGCAAAAATAATGCATGCATTAATTATATGTATTAGTAATCCCTTGTTTGGTGCATTTTTTAGTTATACACTCTATTGTGTATTGAGGAGTGTATTACTAATATCATGGATTTTTAGTTATTAGTAATGCAAAGGATTTAATACATGCATTAATATGGTTAAAGACCCAAGTATCCCTCAAAAGTGCTTTTACATCTTTTCCACCATAATTGTGATGGATTCTTTTGTAAATAAATATTTTTATACAATGCATACTACTTTTAATACACCAAACCAAACAATGCATAAGAAATAATCTATGCATAACTAATACAAGTATAATTAATGCATGCATTACTAATCCTTGAATTACTTATACACTCTATTGGGTATTATTTTTATACACCTGACCAAACGACCCCTAATAATGTGGTATCAGAGCAAGATTACAACTAAGAAATGACAAACGACAACAAAATCAATGATGCTAACACTCAAGCCATCGTCACCCAAGATGTTGCTGGCAAAAATGAAGGGCTTACACCCCAAGAACCTTCTACTATTGAAGCGAGCGAGGATGATGTGAAAGTCCTACCCGAGGATGTCTTGCTTTGTAGAGAATGGGTCGCGAAGGTTAATACAGAGTTGGATGCAGTCGACATATTTGACCAACACTTGGAGAAAATAGAAGGCGCTCTAAGTGTTCTTGATGGGTGCACTCTTGAAGAGATTGAAAGTATGAAGAGAGTGAAAGCATCAGAAGTGACTTGGATGAGCATACACAAACTGAGATAGAGACGAGGCAAGCCATCTCTACCTTAGAGTACAGGCTCATGGAGGTGTTGAGCACTATCAATGCCATAAAGCCAAAGAGACAGGCACTCGAAGAGCTGGTCAACATTGGTGTGATTAAGACCTCTAGGAATGTTATCATTACAAGGGATGCTAAGATAAAGGCTCCCAAGCCACCAGTGTTCAAAGGGTTCTGATGTATAAAAAGCAGAAACTTTCTTTGGCACTTGGAGGACTATTTCCGACATGATAATTTAAAGGATGACAATGCCATGCTATGGTGAAAATGAAAATCGGCTAATGTTTAGAGATATCTACGCATAATTAACATATGGAATCAGTTTAAGGTCAAGTTCAAGCATCAATTTTTTCCAAATAATATCATTTACGAGGTAAGAAGAAAACTTAAGGAGTTGAAGCACATGGAGCATACGGGGCTACGTCAAGGAGTTCACGAACCTTACGTTTAATATCCCCAACCTTACCAATGATGACTTGTTGTTTCACTTTATGGACGGGTTGCAAAATTGGGCTAAGAAGGGATTGCAACACTGACGAGTCACTAATGTAGACCAAGCTATAATGGTGGTTGAGTTTTTAATATATTTATGGATAGAGAAGTATGACAAAGACAGAGACAATGAGTCAGAGGATGACATTGCTAAGGTGGAGGAGATTGTAGAAAAATCAAGAAAGTATATCAACAACACCACAAAACTAAAAATACCCACACGTTTGATAACAAGAGGTAAATTGATCGCCAGAGCTACACAAAAGAAAGCACAGTTCAAGAGGAAGGAATACTACATATGCGGAGGGTACATAGCTTCAAGGATTATCCCGACTTAAAAAGTCTTAGCGTTATTTTTAACAAAGAGAGAATGTCACAAGTAACCTTATCAATCTTAAATTCAACCAAAAAAATCATCTATATTGAAGAACTAACATAAAAAGAACATTCTGTTGTATATCCTAGATCCTTTATATAGTCTCTCAAATCAAAATAAGATAATTCTATTAGTGTCAATCTTCAAGAACTTAATCATAGATCCATCAACGTAATAAAATGAAAGAACAAATACAATTTGGCCTTCTGATACCATCTTAAAGTTATTTAACAAATGACATATTAACAAACCCTAAAAATACAATTGCAAACAAATTTCAAAATCACCAAATCAGTGAAAGTTACAAACAATTTCAAACCACAATCATTCCTAAACCAACACTACATACACGTGAATAAATAGATTACACAACAACAAGATAACAAAGGAAATATCAACAAATTACTATAGAGATGCTTTTTTTAAAAAAGAAAAAAAAACTACTATATAAAAGAACTTCCTTTTAAAAAAAAATTCATCCAAATCAAGAAATCACTAACCTAGCCTGTGAGGCTTCACTTCTTTGTTTCGACACCACAAATAAGGAGATTTTAATCGCGATGCTCCAAACTTATTTCGACTTTCGATATTTCTTAGGACGGCCGAAAAGAGAGGGTAGGTCGAAGAGAGAGGATAGATTGAAATTTCTTAGGGTTTTAGGTTAGAAAACGAGTGTATCAAGGTAAAATTCTACCTTTATTAAGTGAATTTGAAAAAATAATTAATAATGTTATTGTAATTGAGGGTGAGACACACGACAACCCAACTGGTATAAAAATATATTTATTGTAGATTTAATTGGTTTCTTTGGGTGTAGGACCTTCCATAAACTTTAGTTGTCTACTATAAAAACAAGTAAAGATTTTATGCGACTATATATATTCTCTTTTTCTTCGAAGTATGAAGATATACATAACTACACGAATTATTGACTTATTTGATGAATATACCAGTGAATATTTAACACAACACACATGTATATATCATAGATCAAATATACATATATCTATACATTGTATAAAATTGATACCGGATACATAAAATTAATATTGAATACACTAGATGAAATTGATATTGAATACCGATACAATGGTTAACATAGATATATGAAATTGTGAAATATATATATATATATATATATATATATATATATATATATATATATATATATATACATTATAAAAATATAGATACAAAGAGTCATTGTGAATCACAAATACCATGATTTGACCTTTTTAAAGACATGTAACTCATAATCAATTGAATAAAGATTGAATTTATTATTTAATAGTGTATTAAAATGGAATTAATAAAATTTAATTTTTAAAAAAATAACATAAATACGAATTTCCTAACTATGAAACAACAAATCAAATTCATATTAATGAAAAAACTATATAACTAAAATATGCAAAATCTTGAAAAATCATTATAGGTGTGATTTTCCTTCTGTTTAATGCCCTCTCTCGTGTAATTGGAGAGAAGTTGACAACGACGGAAGATTGAAGGAGTAGTGGGGATGCAAAAATAATGTGAGATAAGACAAATGGTTGCATTAGGGAAGAACCTAGAGAGGTGATAGGGGTGTCGAATGACAACTTCAGTGGACGTCGAGGGGATCGGTGGTGGAATGGAGAAGTTCAAGGCGAAGAAAGTTCTGTATGCGAAGTGGATAGATTGCACGGATAAGGAAAAGAAGCAGGCAAATAGGTAATTATATAAGGTGGCAAGGGCGAAGGTTAAGTTAGCGGTTACAACAGTTAAGAAAACAACTTTTGAAAGACTATATATTGAACTAGGAGATAAAGGCAAAGATAAGAAATTCTACGGGCTAGAAAAGGTAAGATAAACAAAGGCCCAAGATTTAGATCAAATAAAGTGTAGCAAGAATGAAGAAGGTTAGGTGTTAGCGGAGGAAACCCTCATTAAGCTAAGATGACAAGCATACTTTCATCAAATTTTGAACAAAAAAAAGCACTAAGTCATTGTGCTAGGTGAGTTAGAGCACTCTGAGAAACATCAGGACTTTAAGTCTTTTAGGCGTATTGAGGTTGAAGGAAGTGAAACATACTATAAGTAAAATGAGTAGGCAAAAAATGACAAGACCAGATAAGATTTTGGTGGAGATTTAGAAAAGCACTAATAAAGTAGGTTTGAAGTGGTTAACTAAATTGTTCAATGTCATTTTTCAGAAAGCTAAGATGCCTGAGGAATGGATGTGGAGTACAATGGCTCCGTTGTATAAGAACAAGGGCGATATACAAAATTGCAAATATCATAAAGATATTAAATTGTTAAGTTACACTATGAAAGATTGGAGAGAGTGGTCGAGATGAGAGTGAGAAGAGGTGTGGCTATATTTATGAGAATCAATTTGATTTCATACCAGAGTGATCAACCAAAAAATCTATTCATCTTATGAGGAGACTGATGGAAAAATATCATAAAAGAAAAATGGACTTACATATGGTGTTCATTGACCAAGAAAAGGCTTACGATAAAGTATCGATGAAGGTATTGTGGCGATGCCCAGAGGTAAGAGGTGTATCAATGGTCTATATTAGGGCGCTAAAGGATATGTGCGGAAAATTCAAAACGTGGGTAAGAATCGCGGGATGAGTCTCGAAGAGCTTTCATGTGGAGATGGGGTTACATCAAAGGTCAACTCTTAGTCCATTTCTATTTACTTTGGTGATTGATGTATTGATGCGAGACATTCTAGATGAGGTGCCATGGTGTATGTTATTTGTGGATAACATAGTCTTGATTGATAAAACACGCAATGAAGTGTATACTAAGTTATAGGTGTGGAGATAAACTTTAGAGACTAAAGATTTCAGGTTTAGCAGGACTAAGACGGAATATGTGGAGTACAAATTCAATGATGCGATGCATTTGGTAGACGTGAAAGTGAGGCTTGACACTAAAAAAATATGCCCAAAAGAGATAAATTCAGGTATCTTGAGTTTATATTCTAGGGGAGTGAGGATATCGACAATGATACCACACACCATATTGATGCGATGTGGATGATGTGGAGGCTGGCCTCTGGAGTCTTGTGTGATAAAAAGGTACTACCAAAACTCAAAGGTAAGTTCTATAGAGTGATGGTTAGACCAACTTTGTTGTATGAGACTGAGTGTTGAAAAGTCAAGAAATTTCATCTACAAAAGTGCATGTTGTGGAGATGAGGAAGTTAAGGTGGATGTGGTCATACTAAGAGTGATAGAATTAGAAATGAGGATATCCGGAATAAGGTGGATGTGACCTCTGTGATCGACAAGATAAGAAAAGTGAGACTGAGATGGCTTGAACATGTAAAGAGGAGATGCATAGACACACCAGTAAGAAGGTATGAGAGTTGGTTATAGAGGGTACGAAGAGAGAAAGAGATAGGCCAAAGAAGTTGAGGGAGAAGTGATACGACATGATATGGCGCAACTTCAGGTTACCGAGTACATGACCCTAGATAGGAGAGCGTGGAGGTCTCACATAAGGGTAGAAGGTATTAGGTATTGTAGTGTTGTCTTGCTTACCGAATACATGACCCTTATTTATTATTGTTTGTTAATAATACTCTACCTTAGTACGTTGTTTATGACATTTTGATTATCACATGATTTTATTATTATTTGACTACTTTTACATTGTTTCTTATTTTAATTTCTCTTTATTATCCTCTTCTTCATACCAGGTTTTTCCTATAAGGGTGTGTTTGGTTGGAAAGAGAATATTTTTAATATTTTATTTTCCATTTTTTTTAATTTTCAACTGATTAAATATTTTGATAAACATTTTATCTAAAAAATGAAGTTCGTCAAAAATAAGAAAAATGCCATGCCTAATAAAAGTAGGAAAATGTCACAACCCAGACCGTCGTGATTGGCACCCACACTAATCCTTCGGTGAGAGAATCATTAATACTGATCAGCTAACCAAGAACTACACAACTTAATCAGAAACTAAGACATTTAAAGTTATGGAAGAAGGTTTTAATGCTAAAGGAAAAATAGAGTTTTCATAAATTCCAAAGTCTAATCAAACAACTGCGGAAATAATGCCTAGAATCTGAAAGTAAATGTACCAAAACTTTAACAAGGATTATAAATCTAAGCAAATGGGCACAGCCCAATTAAACATAAGAAAATCTAAAGTACTAGTTTAAGTACGAAGATGTGGACATAAATGAAAAAAGAACTCATGGTAGCCCGGAAGAACTGGCTCACCTTTGAATTCGATTGATCACTGATCTTCTAAGTGAGGTCTGTCAATAGCCGCCTGAAGATGCCTGTACTCAACAAAGAAAGAGCAAGTGCAGTATCAGTACACAACCACAGTGTACTGGTAGGATCACACGGCTATCCCACTAGGAGAATATATATAAGTCATTACAACATAATAAACATGCATACACCGAACATATACAATATCAATTATCACTTACGAACAACGTAACATTTCACAATTCTCAAGATATACAGTTATGTCAAGTCAATAATCCTCTCATGAAACCCACACCCAAACTGTTAGTGTACCGGTACGTGGTACCCATTCCAAGTTAGTGTGTCGGATCGTGACACTCGTTCCAATGTTTATGCCGATATGTGGCAACCGATCCCAGTTAGAGTGTCGAAACATAACACCCGATCCATTCAACAAGCCACAATCACAATCACAATATACATTCTCATAATCATACAATCAAGTCATGATTCATGGCATACAATTATTCAATCATCCTTATTTACGATTAGTGTGATCAATAATGCAACATTCGCATATATACATGCATCATGATGAAGTAATTACAAATACATATCACACCAACATAAAATCACAACCATCACTTACCTCAAACAAAGCTTGAATCCCCTAAGAAACTTGATTCTTCCATTTCCGAATTCTTTCCGCTTGTTCTTGGTCTACAAACAATTAATATAACATGAAAATCAATAAACGATGTCTAATTACCCAGATTAAAATCAACACTATTAACCCTAGATCAAACCCATGCTCCCAATATCCAATTAGGGGTTTCCCACGCTCTAAAACCCCTCCCCAACAATAACTACCCATGAATTTACTTTCTACAGATCGAAAAATGGATTCAGGGAGTAAAAACCTTACTTTTAGCCTCAAAAATGGTGAAAACGGTCAAGAACTCGCTTGAGTCGTCTCTTAGCTCTCAAAAATGAAACTTGCAGAAAATAACGATTTTGAGATTTATTTCCAACTTAATTTGCGATTGTCTTGCCATGGCGGGCCTAATCCCGCTACAGCGGCCCCGCCCTGGCAGGAATAATTCCGCCACAACGGCTTGCACAGAAACAGAGAGCTAAATTAAGAGTTCCAGACCCCCCATTTCACAACACACCTTTATCCCACGACACTCAGAAAATATCCGTTCACACTAAGATTAATTTCGGGAGTTCTATTCGCCCGAATTCGATTCCATAAAGTCTTACAGATTCCTTAACGTCTTAGCTATCTACTCATGCACTCAAATTCCTAGTTAATCCACCCAATCGTTACTAGATTTCTCTAGACTCACATGACTCCGATTTCGTCCAAATTTGGACAAGGCTAGGAAATTTCAAGTTACTACCAAAAAGTTTTCCAGCTCAAATTTTTCCTGTTGGCTTTTCTATAACGACGAAAACCGGCAGTTACAAAAAATCAATGTCCACATCTCATCTTTATTCTCATACCATAATAGAGGCGAATTCAAAATTTAAATTCAAAGAATTCCACCTTTTAAAATTCTTAATATTGAATCCATTAATTTTTTTTAAAAAAAAATTGTAAATTCATGTCTATTATTTATTATAGTTTTAATAAATTTCTGCTCCGCGTCGGTGCCTATATGTTAAAAACATTCAACAGAAAAAACTGCCAAAAATCCCTCTACACCTCTCCCTCCCACCCCACACCCACTCTCAATCCAAAAAAAAAAAAAAAAATTGCCTTGCAACTTTAACATATTTTTTGCCTGTTCTCCTAGATCTCCAACAATTTCCCTTCAATCATTAATTAAATAGTTAACATTTTATCAGGTAATATTTTCTTAATCTTCTGATTTAATTAATAACATGTTTCTTTTTTGTACATAACATGTTTTTTGATCATTAAGATTGATAATTTTTGTTTTAGTATTTTTTTTTTCTTCTTAAAATAAAACAGGTAATTGGGAAAAAAGGTTGGAGATGAATAAAATGTTCAAAAAAATGAAAGGAGAGGAAAAGATAGAAAAGATAATTCGTGGTCTTTTAAAGCTTCAACACAACAGGAGATGTATCAATTGCAATTGTTTGGTATGTAACCCTACCCTTTCAAATTGTTGCTTTCTTTGATTTATTTATGTGGTGCCCTGCGTAGCAATTTACGAATCTAGAATCTAGAGTCAGTTAGGTTCATTGTATATATTTTAAAATTGTTCTTGAATATGTGTACGTAGTTCGAGATGAAATTAATGAATTCAGTTGAACATGAGAAATGACAAGTGAAATTGAAATTTGCATATGTATACGTAGTTCGAGATGAAAGTAATGAGTTCAATTGAACCTGAAAACTCGACAAGTGAAATTGAAATTCGCACTTAAGGAAGAGTACTAGAAGTTTCACGTGACTTTCCCTTGGGGTTCAACGTTGGAATAGCCGAATAGGGCACAATGGAAGAAAATGATAGTATATATAGCCTGATACTATCATTGTGATTAAGTTTTAGTCACGTTAGTAAGTCGACTTTAGGTCCTTTTCTCTAGAAGTCCTTTAGTCATGGAAAATTTTTATGTTCTTATTGTTATTTTATTATATATTTGTATAGTATTGGACACAAATGAGCTTAATTAGCGCGATATGGATAGTTAGGATTCATATAGCTGATTGAGAAAAATACTTATTTGCGCACAAAGTTCCATCTACATGCAATGGAAGGCTTGTTATTTGTAGGAGAAAATGGCAGTAAGGCTCAACTCAGATCCCCTTATCAACCGATATTTGTATTTAACTTTGTTTTCGAGTGATCAGAGGGACAATTTCTATTACATATGCTTAATTAGCTCCTGAATCTTAAATGTGTCTGTCTTTGTTTATTTTCCAGTGATCTGAGGAACATTTTTGTTGCATCTTTTGTTCCTAGCAGGGGCCACAATACATTTGCACAACTTTCTGGACATTTGTCTGCACACGTTGCAGCGGAGTGCAGTGAGTATCATCTAATCTTCCCTTCATGTGTACTCTGGAGTTATATAAACCGCGTTTTATTGTTATGTAAACAGGATAAATTATTTTCTGTTTGATTCTCTGGATTTGAGGATTCATTTTTTCGTTGAAATGATTTTTCAGCCGTGAGTTCACACATAGGGTGAAATCTGTGTCAATGGCTAGATTTAGTGAAGAAGAAGTTAGTGCTCTGGAAGCCGGAGGTAATGAGGTATGCGCGCACATTTCGCCAAAGTTTACTTTTAAATCATTCTTGGATCATAGGCAAATTCACTTCTCATTTTTTAGCGAGCTAAGGAAATCTACTTCAATACATGGGATACGTATCATAATTCATATCCAGATCCCAGGTAATTTTTCTTTCTAGAAAGTTATTCCCGGTAATGTGGCACAATACTAATGTTGTTTTTGCATAACAGTGATCTTTACAGACTTCGGGAGTTTATAAAGCATGTGTATGTGGACCGGAAATATACAGGTGAGAGGGGCAGCGAGAAGCTTCCTGTAGTGAAAACGGTAAGTGTCCACCAAAAACATTTCATGCTAGATCGATCCTGCAGTTGATAATGTATTATAGTACTTTTTGATACAGAAAATACTATAGATTATGGTGTTTATACATCCGCCTAATCAATGACTATTCATGATTCCATAATTGAATCAATTCCATACCGGTTTTTAGAGGAATGCTATAGTAAAACTTCATTTGAAACAATGTGGTATATAGCAACGTGTGACTTGAAGAACACAATCTGTTGTGGATTTGTACATATAGCTTTCCTACTCCTCTTCAGACACTTCTGCTTTGTATTCCGCAGAGTTTTAAAGATGACTACAAGGAAATGTACAGTTCCAGAGCTGGAGATGCTGACAGATGTTTGTCTGAAACATACAGTCCAAGAAGGAGTGATGATATGAACTTAAGATCATATTCCAATATCGAGGATAGAAGAAGTCCCCGTAATTACAACCAAGGTGCGAGGTCTAACAGGGAGAGGAGCCTATCAACGCGCTTTGAAATAGTTGATGACAGGTTCCGAGATGATGGAAGTAGTGATATTAAGCGATATCAATATCATATATTCTCAAAATCAGAGCGTAGAAGTAACTCGCCTGCTAGTTCTCCCAAAATACATTCGATCAAAGACATCTTGGGTGATAAAGTTATACCACTAGAGGTTGGTGAGTCTCCTAAACAAAGTGCAGGCGGGGTTACTCGTGAAAGCTCTGCTAATGATGAGGTGAAATTTGTGATCATTTCAAGTTACTTGTGACACTTCCCTTTGTAGTTTTTACAAGAAAAAAGTAGCATCTTTCTATATTTGAAAACTCCTTAACGTTAGACTTCTCAGTTTACCCTAAATGACATGGTATTGTAGTTATAGAAGTGTTATGGTATGTTTAAGACCACGAGTTTCAAGAATACTTTTAGTATGCGCTAAAAGTCTGTCTTTCTTAAATTTTGTGTCTGGTGAAACATTAGCATATAAAATTTGACAGAGAGAGTAGGTGTTTTTGAAAAAAAAAAAAACTAGAGTATTTAGTCCTGTAAAATTCTCGACAACTAGAGTACTTAGTATAACTATGCAATCTTGTTATAACAATGTATCTTAAATGTCTTGTTCTTTCCTTGTGTCGCCGCACACAATTCAATAGTTATTGTCATATACATGTATCTTATTTATCATTATCCATGCAACTCTTTTCTCAAGTAAAATGATGAATTTGAGTCTTATATATCTGTTATTGAATAAGATCACTATTCTCTAAACTTGATTTCCGCTTGGGTTTTCGATAAATAGGAAGTGGTTTCCATATCAATGTTACATGATCTATAAAACTCTTAATTTCAGAAAATGGAAAAGGAAAAGGAAAAGGCAGCGGTCACCAATATTGCTAGCTTAATTGATTGGGAAACTGAACCTCAGCCTCAGCAACAGACACCACAAACAGAAACAGATCCATCTAAAGAGACCTCCAATGCTACAACTCCATCTTATTCAGCAGCTAAGGTTTCCAATATGGATTTACTGGAATCTTTGTTTATTGACATGACAACTCTACCAGTTGCGTCGACAGAAATTCCAGCTGCTACTGAAGCTACACCAGTTGGAACTGTAGCTTCATCCAATGCCACTCAATCAGCTGGAGATTCCCCTGTAGTTTCAAGTAGTTTTGGACCTCCCGTGGCTTCGTTCGAGAGTACTCTAGCGTTTCCCAGACCTAATGATTCCACAGCGATACCGATTCATAATCAGCATTCTGCAGTGCCTGTGGGGATCAATAGCCCCAATGTTCAACAAAGTACTGCATCGTTTGGAGTTGCATATGGTCAGGTGAGAAAAGTTTGTGAAGTTTCTCTAATTATACATTACAAATGATGCAAAATTTTACAAGACATTTAAAAAGTAGGCATAACTAGATGTCCAAGCAATATTTGGTTGAAGTTGAAAAACAATATTTGGAAGTTGACGTTGTGTTTGGATATGAATTTCACTAGAAAAAAGGTTGAAATTTTGTCTTGGGAAAGCGTTATTTCACCTGAAATGCTCCTTAAAACAAGTTTTTCAATATTTCACCAGTATTTCAAATGCTGAACTTTAGTATTTGTAAATATGGAACTTCAGTATTTGAAACGAGGCTTGATGCAACTGATTCTGTTTCCCGTGCTTATTGGCAGAAAAGTACTTTGCAACCTACAGGAATTGCTGAAGCACCACCTATGAATCCATCATCTCTTCAACCATCTCAAGCTGCCTCTATGACAGCTCTAAATACTAGTCCATCAAATGATCCAAATACTATTGGAAGAAAAGAACTCCCAATGGTAACTTTCAAACTGGATTCTAAGCATCTTAAGTAGGTTGATATCGCCAAAAAAGAGTGTTAAATGGGGATAATTTTGATACAGGACCTTTTCACATTGAGCTATCCTCCACTTGCTGCAGCTGTTCCAGGTTGGCAGTTTCCCCCTCATGGAATGGCGTATGGCATGCAATACCATCCGTCTGTAATGGTAAGTCACATTTTAAAACTCTACCAAAGTTTGAACCATGGAATAAGTAAATGTTCTAACATAAAATGAATTGGTGATTACAGGCAATTTCAGCTCCTCCAAACTCGGCAAAAACAAGAAATCCATTCGATATTGGTCAGGATGGTCCTCAAGTTCAAGCCCCAGAGGTACGTTGAGTTAATTGTGAACTAATGATAATCCACAATTCTTGTTCAAATCTGGTCTGTTCTGTACTATTTTTTGGAATATGAATTGCTACTTTGAACAAAATGGTACCAAAAATGGTTAACTCTATAAGTTGTATAACACAGTAATACAAATCCAGTTCAGGTTAACTCTATAAGTTGTAAGTTGTAATACAAAAACGGTTAACTCTATAAGTTGTATAACACCCTAAACTGAATTTGTTCACGAAAATTCTATTCACAGCCCGGAAGTGAAAAGGAAAGAAAACAGTGAATTATGTATCTTTTAGAATGGAAGTACTGAGATGATTCCCGTATGTCTTCCAATCATTTACATGCTCACCAAGGTTATTAACCTCTGGATGTATTTAGTTACTCCTAATGAAGCTAATAAGCTTTTCGTAACCCTGTGGGACATGTACCTACTATATACCAATAGATTGAACGTTCTAATTTCATTTCACTCTCTAACTTGAAGAAGTTCCTTCTTTTTTTAGTTTCCTTCAATGTTACCTATGCAAGCAGCACTACCAACAAATGTACAGCCTCAGCCCTATGCTTTGGCAATGCATATGCCTCCACAGACAACTAACTATGGGATGACCATTTCTGGAGGTAAGATCAACTTCTTATGACATTAGAAATCAAGTAAACGAATGTGCTCTCTCTGACTGCTTAAGTTTTTAGATGAGATGATCTTATAGTTCAATATATACCAATATGGACTTTTCAACTCTCCGTTCGTGATGGCATTTGATCTTATCTTTTGCTAATGTTGCAGGGGCATATGCAGGGCAACAAATTCCCAACAACATGGCCCTTGCCAAGTAATGTTTCTGTTCTATATTTTTGGCTTCGCAATCTTAGACCACATTCTTTCGATATGTTTTTTTCCTGCAATTTGAACATAGATTAACCATGAATCAGTTGTTTCCTAAGATCCTTTTATCGGATAAAGAATTCACGGTGATAGTTCTTATCATGTTAATTTTACTAACATTTCAATCTTTCATCACAGTCCACAAGGGAATACTAGCTTCGGCAAAGATGATTCCGCCTTCGCTTCCTTAAATCCTCTTCAACAGTCCAATGGTGCATTTTACACGCCAGCTAGATCAAACAGTTTTTCATCTGTAGGAGGAAATCCATTTGGATAGTCGAAAAAGCAACATCAAATATATATATATACACAAAAGTCTTCACTTGTGTTCCAGTTTCTTGTAATCCCACACACATGTATATCTTCTTAGGAGAAGTTAGTTTCAGTCATTCTGGTTAAAAGTGTATTACTAGTAGCTGTATAAATTCAGAGGTGGATTCAAGATTTTAAGTTTATGGTCGTCCTGAACTCACAATTCTTTTTTGCTTACTGGGTTCAGGATTAGATTGTTTATACGTATTAAGTGGACGGGGTTGGGTCAAAGCTACTACGTTCGGCTGAACCTGTAACACATATTGTAGATCCGCCTCTACATATATCAACTAGAGGCGAATCCAAGATTAAAACTACATTTGAATTTGGGAAAATGTGTATAACTGGATGTATGTACATTGATCTTTTTTGCATTTGTCCTGTAATTTTTTTTCAATTTGGTGATCAAGATGTTCTTGTTGAGAAACATAAAAGTATTTGAACTTGTTACAAGCCAATTATTTTGCATTTTTTGTTTCCATTCTCAGGGATCGAAACTTAATAATTTTGATTAACAGATCATATTCATCCTACCACAACTCTGATAAAAATACTTTGCCAAATCAAAGTCAACATGCTAAAGTATGGTTGTTCAAAAACGAACTGAAACCTATAATTTGAACCGAAAAAAATTATTGGTCTAGTGGTTCCGGTAATGGTTTGATGTTTTTTGCTATTGGGTTATCGGTTCTTAATGGTTTGAGGATTTCTCTTAACGGATTAATTGATAAGCCGATAGTAAATTAATAAATTAAATTTGTGTCATTCGGTATATAAAGTCCTTGTCTTATAATTAGTTTCATATTCTTAATTCTGGTTGTCTCAAACTTTTGATTATTCTACAATATGTCTGTATTTGTATTTGTATGTGAGCAATATGCAATATGCCAACTGATGTGCATGGTTCATTTGGTTTATCATCTTGTTTCTAAGTGATTTTTAATGATTTTTTTAATGTTAAATCTTAACGGTTAAACTGATAACGACTATTAAACAATAAATCAATAATCAATAAGTCAATATCTTAATTGCTCTATAACTATTTAACATATTTATAAATCGATAACCGATAAACTTCAAAATCAAATCAAACCGATCGATACACACCCTTTTCTTTCTCTCTTTCAAAATTCAATTACTTATGACATATAAGAGCAAAATTGACCTACTCTTTTAGTCCAAGAAATATGTTATTTCATCCTAGACTCCAAATATTAGCTGTTTCGACACATTGTGTTTATTCCAAAATATTTGACAAGTAGTAATTTTAGAAGAACAAGAAATCATTTATAGTAAATCCCCAACTCCAACCCAAATTAATCTACATTTATTGTTCTGGTTAGTAAAGTGTTCATCAATTGAAATGTTTAAGGAGAAAAAAAAAACAAATACTCTTATGATTAGGATATTAACTATTTTTCTTAAAATACATATAAAAATATTAAAAGACAGATAATATGAATCAAATACCATATTTAGAAATCCTTTTTAATTCATTGGTCTCATTTTATTTTATTTTAATGTCAAATGTAACCTTGAACAATTAAAAAGAGAATATTGATCTTTTATAATACAAAAGAAACAAACAAGTAATTCGTGAAATACATGAAGGGTAAGCTGGTAATTTCACTTAGTAAGTTTGAAGGAAGTTCTTAAGAGTACACATTAAGCAAATTGACTATTTAATCATTTAGCTTCATATTTGTGAATGTGTTGAAAAATTTGCAGAGGTTTCCACAGCTTGCCAAGCAATTTCCAATATTTGCACCACCTGCCCAAGTCAAAATTTCATAATTTCAATAGTTTGTTAGAAACCATAATAAAGAAAAAAGAAAAAAAAACATAGTAAGTCTAAGTTGGTGGTCGGACTCTTCAAAAATGTCATCAGATTCGTGGCGGATCCTTCAAAAATAATGCATTTTTGAGAATCCGACACAGGTGTAGCAACATCTTTGAAGAGTTCAACCAACTTAGATGTAAAAGAGAGAGTTGAAAATGGAGGAGTACTTATCCCTTCATCAAACACGATTTTGTACTTAGGACTCGACTTTGAAAATCTCTAGTGAAGGATGAAGGACACCTAATTTCTTCTTCACTACAATCGTTGGTGGTGAAGCTAATTATTACTCTCTCTATTCCACATTAGGTGTCTATATTTAATTGAGCATGATGTTTAAGAAATAAAAAAATACTTTTAAATTTTGTAATATTAAATTAAAGACGTGTTAATACTTTAAAATCGTGATCCATAGAATATTAAAATTAAAAACTTACTAAAGATAGAAATAGATAATTTTCTTAGAATTGAGAGAGACATATAATTGACGACAAGGCAAGATAAGCACATTCGAGAACAACTTTTGGTTAGGTTCTTGTTAGTTTGGATTGGGCGGGTTCAACCAAAAATGTTGTGCTTACACAAAAGACTATCTTTCTTCTTAAAACAAGAATTTAGACGAAGACTATTTTCGTAAGACACTTAAATTAAAACAATATTGTATATTAATTAACTCACTAAAAATTTCCTTAGCATCATAAATAAGAAGAAAAAAATGAGATTACTTACCAAAGCTAAGTGGGATGCAAATCATCAAGAAACAACCACCTTGGCATAAACTCCCAAAATTTGAAGGAGATGATGATGTAGAAGAAGTAGAAGTACTAGGAGTGCAATTGTTCAAACAAGTGTAATAGCATTGATAAGTTTTATCATTATCACTATTTTTTTGAAGAAGAAAACAATGATTGTAACATCCTCCCCAACAACCATAAATATCTCTTGTTGGCACAACTTCATCCTCCATTTTCACTAATTTTGACATCAAAAGCCATAAAATCATAATCATAACCATCCAATTAATTCTACCACATCCCATCATCTTCAAATATAGATGATTTCTTGATTTTGATTTGATTTGATCTATTCTACTATTTGCACTTATTGGGATGTTATCTCAATGTGGCTTTTTCCATTAGTAAAAACAAGTATATAATGTACCTAGGGAGTCCCAAAATGTAACTAAATTTGTCAACATGTGTCTTTAATTAGTGTTTAGTTACTAACTTTCTTGTTCACATGAAACCAATTTGTCTTGTTTCATTTCCCAAGTGTATAACCCCCCTAGTTTCATCTAGAATATAATGGATACGTTTGACTGGACATAAAAATAATAATATATTTATTTATAGTATATATAAAAGTATTCTCTAAATATATGGTTTTTAATATGTAATTATATTTTAATATATGAATAGAAAAAAAAATATTTCTTTAGTTTTAATTTTTTAAATTTTATATTAACTTGAAAAGGAGTTTAAGAAAAAATAACAAAAAAAATTGAGTTGTCGAGGGTGTATATATTTTCATCTTTCACCCTCAACATTAATTAGTTAAGAGTAAACACTAACTAATATGGATATTGTGATAAAATATTCATGTAAATCATTGTTTTTCAAAAAGTTTGCAAAGTCCAAATATAACAAGTGAAAGTGAACGAAGGAAGTACATATTAAAAAAATATATATTATCCACACACACACAAAGTTTCAATTTGTTTATCTAATTTTGAATTGACTCAAAATTTAAGAAAATAAGGAAGATTGAATTTTGTGGAATTATATTGAAATAGAGGGAGTACTACTTGAATTAGTACCCCTTGTTCATTTCTACTTGTTCACTTTGGATTTTGTACTTCCTTTGAGAATAACAATTAATGTAAGTATTTTATTATAATACCTTATATCTTGAAAAATAATTTGGAGAATAAGTAATTGACATGAAGATTAATCTCTTCTTAATATGTTAAAAGTGATAAGTACTCCCTCCCTTTCGTATTACTTATCTTATGTTTACTTGTCACACCCTTAAGAAAATTTTTATAGGGAATGTTTTTTTAGTAAACTAATATTATTAATGATATTTTGAAACTCTAAATTTGACTACTATTAAAAATAAAAAGAAATATAATATAATAATAAAACTCTCTTAATTTTCTAAATTGAATAAATAAAAAGAAATATTTACTTTTGATATAAAAGTAAAAAAAAAATGAAATAAAAAGAGTAGGTGAAAAATTATTTTTAAAATATTAAATAAGTGAAAGTGAACAGATGTATATTTTCCACAATTGGACATGGGGATTTGAAATGCTTAAAGTCACAATTTCTACGCAATTTTTGTCTCTCATTTACTTTCTTTGGCTTCAAGTAGTAACTTTTTTTTCTCTTTGTTTCTGTTAGTTGGCTGGTGACTTGTAGATTTGGTTTTGGTTTAAATATGAAAAATATTTTTATTTATTTATTAAATCACTTGAAAATAATTGTAAAAAATCTTTTCGTATTAATTGTAGATATTAAAACGGATTGAGTTTCTCCTATAGGCTATAACTAGCTAGATGGGTTATGGCCCGTGTTGAGCACAAACTCAATATTATAATTCTTGAATATCTTGATGCAACTCAATCATAAAGAAATGCAAGATAAAAGATGTATACAAATTATTTCACATTTGATTTGATGTTTTAGTTGCTATAATTTTAAAAGTATTAAAATATCGTCAATTATTCCACAAAATAAGGCTTGCCCACATTATTAACCAAATCACGTCACAATTTAAATTCTTGATTATCTTAACAATGAAGTAATGAAAACACAATTATAAACATCACATTTAACTATTGGAATTGTCAAAAACGCCAAATCATTATAGATTTGAAATTACAATATAAATTACTTTTTTTTGTAAAATTTGGTTGGGCATATATATGTTATGCACGGGCCTAACATTTTTTTTTCAATTGTTACATGCAAGTAAGAACAGTGCATCATTTGAAATGTAAATCGTTTTGATCGAATAATATATTCAAAGACTCAACATTGAAAGGAGTTTATATTTAAATTGCTAGACTGTTTACAAAAGATTTGAGTTGGTTGAGACTGAAAAGAATCGATACAATAAACAATATATATAAATGTTTATACATCTTTGATACATAGTTATACATCATTTACATATACTTATACACTATTTATTCAATATCAATACATTATATATACATATCAACACATTACAAATACATACATATAAACATTTTGTTAAAAATAATTTCTAGTAAACTAAGTAGCCTTTTTTTTTACATTTACGATATCACATAAGTACAATTTTTTTATAAATGACTGTAATCAAAATAATTCACGGCATCTTGAACAGGAGGAGCAACTTTGATGATCATCAACGAAATATTAATACCTAACAAGATTAGGTCCATATCACTTAAAGATACATAAATGTATCATATTGTGCAATTTTTGGGAATAATTGCATGTATAATGTATATCTTTTATAAATTACAGTATTTTTCAATCAGAATGAAATACATAAATAGTAATATATCATGCACAATTTTATGGGCATGATATATAAATACGAATTTATACTACATGTATTCAATACATTAAATCTATCATAGTATCACACTATTTATACTTAAAATTTACAAAAAACCAATACACATAAATTCAATCAGTTGCTCTATCAATGTTGTGTTCTTCTGTTTTTCTCGTTTCTTTTACTGTGCGGAAGCAGCGAAAGTTCAAATTTGACATTTAGTATATAAGTATATAGTCAATGTTAATGGATCAGGAAAACATCATAGAGGTGGTGGTGGCGGCGCGAAGGAAGGGACTAAGAGTCCTCAAAGAAGTTTAAGAACTTCTTCAAACTCCTGACGATGATATTCATGACATAACTTCTAAAAACTTTCAATAGAATCTTTGATGACTGGGAGAAAAATTTTGAATTTTGAATTTTTTGTTGTTGTGAGGGTGAAAATTCCAATTATAAGGATATGACTACGTAATTTATGGGATGTTAATTTGATTTTATGTTTCTTTCCCCCTTTTTAGCATAACATAAACGATTTCTATGTATCAACTTCTATGTATGGGGATTGTTGGGATGTATCTAGATGACACTAAATTGAAGAGATTTTTGAAAATTAGAAAAGAGTAGGGATAAAAGCTCCTGACACTATGAGATTTCTAACATTTTTATATTTAACTTTAAAATTTATATTTTACCCTTAATAAAGTAATTTACTTTCACGCAAATATTTAAGAATTATTTTAGATCACAATTTTAAAAAAAATTATCTTAAACACCATATATCCAGTCAAGTGGTGCGACTTAATGTATATAACAAGTTCATAATTCAAGTTGAAGAAATTAGGCTGAGTAACTCTAGGTGATGAGTCACAATTAATATAAGCCAACAAAAACATTTCATCTATAACTCTGAAAAGTACTGTGGCAAAGTCTTTTTTTTTTTTTCCTTTTCTTATATTCTCTCGATAATCGTTTACTACACTACAAAAAATTAATAAAGAAAATATATAGGCAGAAGAATATTTAAAAAATTACAAAGAGCAAATCATTAAAACAAATGCATTATGCAAAGTCTAAAAATACGATAATATTTCAATTTGAAATTGTATGTTCTAGTATTGGTATCAATAGTTTTGCAGCAAAGCATTTGAATAATTTTCCATCAACACAGTTACACAAATACGCAATCGTTATTAGCTTAACTCTCAAGTCTACATTTTAATTTGCTAATAGTGGTGAAACATGTCTTAGTAGGTTATATAAGTTACACTAAGAAATAATGCGCACTTTCATTACTAACTCATATAAATAAATATTATTATAATGGGGAATTTTCACATATAGCACTAAAAAGTAACTTAATTATGCTTCATAGCTATAGTTTGCTAATTACAATTCGTAGCTATATGTTAGAGGAGGAGAGAGTCGATCGAGAGAGGACAAAGAGTGGAGAGAGGCGAATTTTATATTTATATCTATCGAATTGTATATGTATATCTATCAAAAATATTGTATATATGTAATGGTATACATATATATTTGTATATCTAGCGAGGGAGATTGCGAGAGGGAGGAGAGAGGCGAGCGAGAGAGGGAAGAGAGTGGAGAGAGGCAAACTGTATATGTATATCTTTAAGATAATTGTATATATATGTAACTGGTATACATATGTATTTGTATATCTGGAGAGAGATCGGAAGAGAGAGGAGAGAGGCGAACGAGACTGGGAGAGGGAGGAGAGTGGAGAGAGACTAATTGTATTTGTATACCTGACATATAATTGTCTATATATATGTATAATTTGTATTTGTTTATGTATAAGTGACGTAATCACAGCTAAAACTAAGTTGCGAACCGTAATTAATTCAAATTATAGCTATGTTAGCTAATTAACTAATATATATTATTTTTTCCCATGAATTTACTATTGTTAACAACTCTAAACATGCTATCAGAATATCACTAATATTCAATCGATGAGATTTGTTGAAATTTGGCTCGTTAGTATACATTTAACGATTTTTTCATCAAAAATCCTTATCGACGAACCAAATTTCCGATCGGACGCCAGTAGGGGAATTAGAAATTTTATGAGGTAGGGATCGAAGTGGGGATAGGTATATAAGGTTGCATGAAATTTTAGGTGAAACATGATGTGTAAAAACAAGTAGGGGCCGATCCTAACAAAAGAATAGTGCAACTACTTATTGTACTTGAAATAATAAATGGATAAATTACCTATATACACACCTTTTTTTTTCCATAATTTTTATTATTCCCTATCAGTTCTAAATTTTTCCAAAATCCTTATTTTACTCCCAAACCCTGGATACATAAATCCTAACTCCCAACATCAATATTTATCCCTTCCTTATTTCACTCCACAAATCTCTATTTTTATTTAGCCTAATAAAAAAAACAAAGAAGATAAAATAATATTTTTTTAAAAACATATATATTTCATTTTTTTCCTTCTTCAAACACAACAACCACACTTTCTCCTAAACTTTAGAATTTTGATATTTCACATTTGTAATCTTGATAACATCTCGTCTTTATTTTTGTTATTATTATTTTTATTTCCCTTTCTTTTATTTTATATTTTTTTGTCAAAATTGATAATTTTTTACCTTCTTTTTGGTTTCTCAACATAATATTTCAAGAATAAAATTTATTGCCACAATTTTTTTTGGTCAATTCTCATCTTAAAGATAGCATAGTTTAATATGTTTTTAAAAAAAATATAAGATGAAAATAATGATATTAATGAATATTAAAATTTATGTGGAATATCTTGTTCTTACCAAATTTGGAGAATAGTTTACCAAAATTTGTTAACTTAACTATGGTTATAATACTTCTTAATATAATATAATCTTGACCTTTAAAAATTGAATAAGACACATGTCTCTCATCTAGAAGTGTACTTGACGAAATGGATGGAAAGTGTAATGGGGGGAGCCAAATCCGTGTTTGTTCATGTATCTAATTGATAACTTAATTCTTATTTATTGTGATACATTTGTAGATACACTTTATTTCAGCTTACATACATCCTTCTTTCACAACCTTATTGTATCAAATACATTATTATCAACTACAAAATGATACATTATGTAAGTTATACGTA
The DNA here is from genome assembly GCA_029007595.1 of Solanum commersonii. NCBI lineage: Eukaryota > Viridiplantae > Streptophyta > Magnoliopsida > Solanales > Solanaceae > Solanum > Solanum commersonii. The sequence goes on from JAJTWQ010000011.1 coordinate 915,965, forward strand.
TCTTTCAAGGCAAACAATACAATACTTATCAATTTAAACGAGATACATAATAGTAATACTGTATCATACACTATTTTTTTTAGATATGATATATACGTAAATCCTAATTTATACTAAATGTATCAATTACATAGCAACTAGCACACGGTAATGTATCGATCTCAAATCTATCATCTTATAGGCAACAATTACTTATTTAATGTATCTAGTATAAATACAATACTTATCAAATTAAATGAGATACATAAATAGTAATGTATCATGCACTAATTTTTTAGATATGATACGTAAATTCTAATTTATACTAAATGTATCAATTACATAGAAACTACCACACAGTAATGTATCGATCTCAAATCTAACATCTTATGACAACAATTATTTATTTAATGTATCTAGTATAAATACAATACTTATCAATTTAAACAAGATACATAAATAGTATATAAAATGCTAAGTAGCAAAGATTTTAATGATGTATCTTCTCAATTTTTTCGACAATTTTGAATCAAAATTGAAAGGATCTTCAATAAACTAGGAGAAGAATTCTGTATCTCAAAATTGAAAGGGTCTTCGCTGAACTGGGAGAACAAAGAATCTTGAATCTCAAATTTTTTGATAATTTTGAATCAAAATTGAAAGGATCTTCGATGAACTTGAAGATTCAAAAGGATATCGTTTGTCCAACAACAATTCCATCACTTTTGTATCCTTCATAACTCACCTAGCTTACCCAAAATTTCGACAAAAGTTTTTGAATCAAATCTAAAAGGTTTATTTGTTGAACGGGGAGATCAATTTGAAAATTTGAATTTCTTCATTATATTAGGATTTTCGTATGTATGATTGAGAGTAAGAATAAACATAAGCGTAATTTATGGGATTTAATTAATTTTCAGATTTTATTCCCTTTATAGTGCAACAAAAAGATTTTTCTTGTATTAGAATTAATGTATCCGGATGGAAACTTATGTATCCAGAAGGTATAAATTTTAAGGGATTATTGTAATTAGAAAAAATGTAGGGATAGGATGTAATTTACTCTTTACACTATGTGATTTATGTAAGTTATACATAATAAATTTTTCATGGAATTGCATGCATGAGCTTGAGGCTTTCACGGTATAACGCTTCATTCTCTATCTATTTTTATTTGTTCATCGTATTAACTTTGCCATATTTTTATAATAAATTTGTTGACGTTTTAAGAAATGACTATAATTAATAAAAAAGGACGTAGTTAACAAGGGTTGTTAGGTAGCTAGCTAGTTAGAATTATGGAGATGTTAGTAATAAATTAGTTATGAGGGAATCTATGTATTATCTTATGTAAATATTAGTTATACAAAGTTAAGGTATTCATGTGTTAATTATACATATATTAGCTATGCAGATTTCTAAATTACAAACCAAACACCGTATTAATTTCATACATGAATAATTTACCTCATAATTAACTATCAAACATGATATTAATAATGCGAGATTCAATACTTGCATAACTCACCTCCAAACCTGCTATATAATTTACCTCATAATTAACTATCAAACATGATATTAATAATGCGAGATTCAATACTTGCATAACTCACCTCCAAACCAGCTATATACCAAACAATTAAATTATCCCACCTCCAAACCAGCTATATACCAAACAATTAAATTATCTCTTAATTTTCTAAATAAAAATGAAAGATTATTCTTAATATAATAGATAAGTAAAAATGAATAGAGGACTATCAGTATGAACCTTCAGTGACAAAAAAATAAAATAATAAAAATAGTTATCTCCAAACTTGTTGAGACGGCCCTGCAGTTGTTCAACTTTATACAAATTTAAGTGTCGATATGTGAAGATTCAAAGTTGGAGGACATTAAATGTCAACTCAAGCCAAGTCATATGTTTATGCATTATGCCTAAATAAAATGACAGTTTTACTATATATTATTTTTTAAATATAATAAATTCGTCAAAAGTCTTTTGAAAAATGGCTATAATAAATAATAAGGATAAATTAGAAACTAAGTGGACGGAATGAGTATCTTCATGAACCTTCGTGTGTCCAAAAGTTGGTTCCCATTGAAAATGGAAATTAAATGCAAGAGGCCATGCAACAATTAAATACACCATAAATAAATAGTCACCAAATTAGTTGGGATTTTTCATCTATAGTAGTATACATATATACTAGACCTCTCCCAATCATAACCTCACAATTAAAGAAAAGGAAAAAGAGATAGAGTAAACTAAAGAATATTCCAAGTGTCAATGGAGAGAATTACTAGCATTTTTGTTAGTGTTTTGATAGTGTTGTTTGTAGTAGGAAATGAAATGTATGTTCTCAATGGAGATAGTCCATATGCTTGTTGGGGTGGATGTTACAATAAATGTATATTATTGACTATGAAATCAAGAGTACCTTCAGGAAATGATCCTTGTTATGTCAAGTGTCTAAGCAAGTGTATTCCTACTTCTGCTTCTGAATACCGGGATTATTGCACCATTGGATGCTCCTTGGAGCTATGTGTTCCTATTCGCTTTGGTATACATATTTATCTTTTTTCTCCTCTTTGTGATTTTCTATCTGGTGTTCGATACAGTCCATTTTAAGGCCCAAAATTGTGTTTGAAAAGTCTCACTTTGAAGGTGAACGATTCTCTATTCCTAGGGCTCGGATGGAGGGTCCGGTACATACCACCCCCACCCCCATCCCCACCATGATCATTATAATTCACCTATTTTTGCATGTTGTGTTAGACTTTGCATGTTTGTTAGTAACGGCGGAACTAGGAAGGTTTGAACGTTCATTTTATGTAGATATAGTAATGTTGAACTCCCTTTAATTTTTTTCTGTGTTTATTTCTTTATATTTTGAACTCTTTTAGTACAAAAATCTTTTAACTCCACAGTATGAATTGTTGTCTAATTATATGATTTTGGATCATTTTTATACCTTATGTCATTGTCTATTTTTTAGGATGAGTGAAGCTCAAGTTTTATTTTCTTTCTATCCTTATTTTTTATTTGTCTAATGTTGTACCTCTTATTTAATATTCACATCCAAGAATGCATGCACGCAAGGATGTTGAAGAGTCTCACATTGATTAAGGGTCGATTGTCTAATGGACACTTTTGAAGTTGTATTTAGTCTATTTTTCAAATAGTAATGTTGTTATAGTCTAAATGGACCATTTCTTAATGTGAAGAATAATGTTTAATTAGTGAAAAAGAAAGAACATGTGGAAAATTTATAACATTGTTTGTGAAATTTAACATTATGTTTATAACTTGATTATGACCATTTGAAAGCAACATATAGAAATTCAATGAGGGTGAAAATTAAAGACATGGAACCCCCTTTTTAATAACCATGTCTTTCTTTTAATTTGTATTGCATTTTTTTTTGTTAAAAAATCAAATATAGTACAATCATTGAAAATTTAATTTTTATTTAATTTTTGATTTGGCAGATGCTGGTGCAGATCTGGATGCATGCTATGGCAGTTGTGGAAGTATTTGTAGGGTTTAAGCTTAGAAATATTTATTTCCACAACTCTCTTTAACTTTGTATTTTATCTTTTAGTACTTATTGATTTAACAAATAAATAAATGGTTCTTTGTTGTTTTGTTTTCCATTCGGTGTGTAACTGAAAAATTTGATAGCTGTATTTTGTTTCTTCCCTTGTGTACTTTGTTATAAAAATTTAGTGAAATAAATACAATAACAAATTAAACTTGGTTGATCCAATGACATTTAATGATTTTAATGTGCATGGTAGGTTTAGGGTTGAGAGAGTTAATTTAATGGTCATTCATCATTAATTAGAATTAGAACTAGGTCTTCATTAACTCAAATTAATCCGTTGGCCAAATAGTGTTCTCATTCGATAATCAACATCAAGGTGTATTTTAATAGTTTAAACTAGTAAATGGAATAATGAATAATTATGATAGTTTAAATGCGTTTTTCGATCGTTAAGTAAGTAAAAACATAGAGTAATAGTTTAGATGTACTTCGAAAGTGGACTAGATATTCCTCGTTCCACTTGACCTTAGTAGTCAGGACTTCAATTAATTGTCTTTAAATTAATTCTTTAAAATTTAAATGATTTAGGTTCACATTTATTATAGTAGGATAATAGAACGGCATAATACATAAACATGACCATTAACTTGGCGTTAGCGGACAACTATGCCCTCCAACTTTGAATGTGCACAAGTAAACACTTAAACTTGTATAAAATTGAACAAGTAAACACATTTGTCCTACATGGCATAATACACATAGGATGTCATGTAGGACATGAAATTGCCATGTAGTGTGCCATATAAGATGAATGTGTCCATTTGTTCAATTTTATACAAGTTTAAGTGTCTACTTGTGCACACCCAAAGTTAAAGGTCATAGTTGCCAACTTACGCCAAGTTAAAGGTCATGTTTATGTATTATGCCTAATAGAACTGTTATTTTATTGAATTTTGGTCTGAAAGCTGAGTAATGATTGTGAAATTTCATAATTTTAATAGTAACAAATTAAAAGTCAAGTTGTTCAAAGCAAGAATATATATTAAAGATTAAATTGACTAAACCATCAGCTACTAAATTAGTCTCCTTATATTAATAAGTTGTGTTTAAAGTTGTGTTTTGTGTGTTAGATTTTGATGCTAAAAGAGGAAGTACAAATTAAAGTTGTGTTTTGTAGGTTAGATTTTGTTGTTTAAAAGGTGAACAATAGTTATTGTCTCTCTTCTTCTTCTTTTCCTAATTAATTTGTCTCTCTTTTTTTCTTCTAATTATTTTGTCCCACAAAGTTAAGTAAAGATGTTAAACTTTTCCCAAAAAATGGGCAATATAGGCAACATCCTATTCCACAAAACTACAATATAGTCAAGAGACATTCCACCTACTTTAGCCTATATTTTTTGTATATTAAATAGCTCACAATTTATATTCCCTTCGTTCCATTTTAACTAATGTTTTAGCTAAAAAAATCTCAAAATAATTATTACTTTATATATTCAAGATTAAAGTTGATAATTATTTTTAACTGTATTCTTAACATTAAATAAATATGTAGAATATTTAAGAGAAAGAAATCAATTTACCTTATTAAATTAAATTAAAGTAACTTAATAACTATGTCTTGTATTTATTATTTTCTTAATGAGCGTGAAAACAAATCAAGGCATAATTAAAACAGGAGGAGGGAGTGAAATCTAAGACATATTTTAGGGGTCCATATTTTGCGAGTAATGGAGGGAATTAAATTAATGCATGCCTTAGCATGGTTCAAGACCTAATTGTTACTCAATTTTTTTTATAAAAAATATCTTTTCTGTCATATTTGTGAAAGATATCTCTGTAAATAATTTTTTTTAAAACAATGCATGTTATTTTTAATACATTAAACTTAACAATGCATAAAAAATAATCTCTGCATAATTAATGCAAGCATAACTAATACAAGCATTAATACTAATGCATTATCAATACACTCTATTTTACCGTATTCTTATAAATCCTACCAAACAATTTACTTTTTTATCTAGATCAATATATAGTCACACCTCTCCAAAAAAAAATACATGATAACATTAGATATGATATGGGTTGGGCACAAATCTATTGTACCTTTGCAAATTGGATACATATGAAATGAATAGTGTTAATTGAATATAAGGTATAAAATTTCACATTTTCGAATATCCAAAAATTTGTAGTACTAAATCCTATATCCAATTGAAAATTTGTAAATTTTAAAAATAAAATCCAAAATCCAAAAATTCAAACAAAATATTGAAAAGGGAAACTTTCATAGATGTACTATAATAAGAAAATATTTACCATATATAGCAATAATAATTTTTTTCATTGGACACTTATAATATATCTATAATACAATTTTAATACATATTACACAAAACATTTTATAAAGCATACATAATACAAATTTTATTGATGAATAATACATTTATCACACTTTAATACACTGTGTCAATTTTTTACCAAACAAGCATAATATATTTTAAAACACTTATAATGCATCTATATTGCATGCATAATGCACTTTTAATACATAGTATATATGTATCATAATATTGCTATAAATAATAATAAATAAACATATCACTAAAATCAGTAGTTATTTATTAAAAAATACATACCCGATTAATTTTTCCTATTGAAAAAGTTCGTAGTTCTATTTGGATTTTGGGTTGACCCAAATCCCCAAATGTGCCCAAACCTGCAAATAATGAATTGAACTTAAAAACGGGTCCTAAAAGTAACTATATTGTGACATTTCTACTCAACTAATGGACCAAAACTAAATTGGGCTATTACTAACCGATTCGAAATCAAAACGGGTTATGGATCCTCCGCTAAAACCTCTAAAATCAGGGTTTTACACTCTTCAGTATTCTTCTCCATTTTCCCCTTCTCTCCTCTTTCCCGTTTCTCCGGTGACCCAAAATGACCAAATTCAGGAAATTGAATCGTCCGACGGGACATCGGATGTCCATGCTCAGGTTCCTCTTTTCTTCATAATTACTCGCCTCTATGTACTCTTTGTGTTTCTTCGATAAGTTTATATGATTTCGAATGTGTTTGTTGTAGGACAATGGTGTCACAATTAGTGAAGCACGAGCGGATTGAAACCACCGTTGCTAAGGTAATAGTGGCTTTGTATACTTGCCTTTGCAGTTTGATAATTATGGATTTGTATGGTGTTGTTTTTTTTTTCTGCAAAGATCTGTGTTTGCTATTGATTGATTAGCTGGTTAAGTCATAAGGAATGTTTGATATGCCTATTAATAGGAATTTGTAAATATGTTGTGTTGCAGGGATTTATTTTTTATTAGATTTCATTGATAATACACCATGATAGTGTAGCTAGTATGAAAGAACTAAATGGTGTACTATGTACATTAAGTCACACAAATGGGTGTTTTGGGTAACTGTTCCTTCCTGTCTCCATATTTTTAGGCTGCACAGTTGTTAAGTTTCCGCCACAGTATTAGTTAGTACCAGTTGGATGTTGAAAAATTCATATATCAACAACCATGATTGTGATGGATAACATCGGTTGTTAGGGGGAGATTGTTGTTTGATTGCTAGCTTTGGACTATGTAGTCATGATCTAATGTTTAATCATTTGATGTAGCTAATTCCTTTCTTTTGTTTGAAAAAGTTACTCTTTGTTAATCTTTTAAACCTTCCTAGTGTATTAGCCATTGGCTCTCTGTTGAAATAAATATGGATGGGAATTTTAGCGACGGTTCATATTGATAGTTATAGAATCAAAACATCCACTTCTAAGGCTGGGTTCTCAATCTTTTTTTTTTTAATGTTAAAGAAATCTGTTTGGGGACAATCCTTGGGTCTACTGCAGTATTCAGAACTTGGGGATGATTGGCCCGACCTTCTACTCTTCTCCACTGTTATATACACAATTGAGCTAAGAAGTTAGTTAGTTACAAATGATTAGGCTAATCAAGGGCAGTTTATTGAATTCTTTAGTCACTTCCGAAAATCTGTTAGTTTGTTTGACAGTTAGAATCCTTCTGGTAAAAGGATAAAAGGATCCCTCCATGTAAATGTTAAAGGCATGATTGCAATAATATTCTCTCTTCTTTGAATCCCCTCTTCAATTATCTCTGGAGATTCATCTCCTGCAGTTGTTGTTCATTGATCCTATAGACTTGCAGAGCTGTGCTTCTGATTTTGCACGCACCATCCACTTAAACCTGTCTTAGTTCACATGGCGCATGGCTCGAACCTCTAACCTAAGTCACAAGTCCCTCAACCTTTGCCACTTGAACTAAGCCCAGGGGGCATGGATGGGTTTTCTATCTTGTGTTCCCCTTTCTTTATATTGGAACGCCTTTGTGGAGTATCCCGGTAGCCCTTCCTGTATCACCTTTTGGGATCTCGTGGTGAACATTTTTAGTGCTCTCTTTACTTATTGTATTTTCTTCAGTTTCCCGAAATTGGTGGTGGAGAAAATTGAGCGTCTGTTGCATTATTTTCTTTGTAAAGGGATTCATAACATATGGAAAGACCATTTGTAAGTTGTGATTTGGTTCTGTGGTTTGGTGTCTAGTAGTCTTTCTCGTATTAGCAAAAAGGTTGTTCTGTTGTGATTAAAATCAAGGATGTCCGCTCCTCATTAGATGTTTGGGATGCCAGATATGGGAATAGACTACTTCACTTCAATCCTTGAATTGGTGTTTATGAACATGTTTGGTTTTCGGAGGGTCTCATAGGCAATATTCCTTTTTCTGGTATTTTCTGTGCTATCCATAGCATCACAGGTTTTTGCTACTCCTGTCTTTTTGTTGGGAAAGTGGACGTTCCTAAAATGAAAGATTTGCCATGATTGTTGTCCATGGTACACTTCATGCTTGGCACTTGCTGCACTATATACATTGAATGAGGATGTCAGGCTTAACTGGTCTATATGTGCATACATAGCAGGAGTCTGATACATATTTGTCGTGGATTGCCCTTCTGCTAGGGCATTGTTGTGGCTATTTATAATGATGAGACAAGTTTGTGTTATAGTTTGAGTGAGTTCTTGACTTCTTTCTACCTTTGTGGTATGATAAAACTATAGAAGGTAATGTTTGTGGATATGTTCTATGCGTGAAACTCTGATGTATTTGGCTTGATTGGATTGATAGAGTATTTTAGGACAAAGATATGGTGTCAGCATTAGCATGTTTAGGAGATAGTGGAATCAACTATAGTTAAAGCTGGTCACTGACTACTTACTGCTTTATGTTTTTCGTCTACATTTTTAGGATTGTATATCCACTTCTAATTTTTCAAAAAATTCCTTATAGAAAAACAAAATTTATTCTCTTATTTGAGATTCTCAAACATCTTCATCATGTCAATTGTGATTGCTTTTTAAAACAGCATTAAATGATCTCGAGAGGAATGATGTTTGTGGTTGCATGTGACTCCTTGTTTGAGTTCTCCCATGTTCCTTATATACTTATGAGGATCTTGTCCCAGTGTTATCAAAACTGAAAAGCAAACAGGAAAAAGGTCTCTTGGGAGCTTTAAGCTCAAATCATATATAACATGCAAGCTTTACTGAAGAAAGGCACAAATAATAACTATAGACACAAATCATAGTCATGCAATGAAAAGAATTAAAAAATCTACAGTAAAAGTGAATATTTATCGTTTATGCTACCATCTTTAAGAGGAAGTCAGTAGGCCATGAAACACACACCTTACCTATAATCAGCGAACTTAAGGAATAAAATAAATGCTTCTAAAGTTTAACGCTTCCTTGAAGTATATCTTGGTTTATTCATACACTAGGGGTGTGTTCGTTATGGTGGAAAACATTTTCTGTATAAAAGTTTTTTAATTTTTTCTTGTTCGGTTGGTAAAATTTAAGGAAAATATTTTCTCTAGGATAGGTAACGAGGAAAATGATTTCCTTAATAGAAGTAGGGAAAACAAGTTTACAAGTGGCATTCCACATTGTTGTGTCCTCCCCAACCACCTCATCTTCACCCCCACCCCATTTAGCCCCCATCCCCACCATCCAACCCTCACCTCTCGTAGTATTTGTCTAGATTATATAAAAATGATTTTTGGGATAATATTTTTTTGCATACATATCGAACAGGAGAGCACAAGAAAATAAGTAAGAAACCCACTTATTTTTCTAGAAAACATTTTCTAAGAAAACCTTTTCCATGGAAAACATTTTCCTTCGTACTGAACACACCTTAAATTTTTTCTCAGAAGTAACAAAAACATTTTAAAAGCATTTAGAATTTCATTTTGGCTAGCTGCTAGATTCACTGTGTACTTGGGATGATTTGTTTATCTGTTTTTATTATATGATTGCAGGCAAAGGAAGTCAGAAGGTTGGCCGACAATATGGTTCAGTTTGGAAAGGAGGTACAAATATGGGTGGAAGATTGAAATTTCTAAGTATTTTTTCTTATAAATGATTGCTGAAGTTTTTTGGTGTGTAAAGAATGCTAATATGTCGTTTTAGTCTCAAGAATGTTAATATGTTGTTTTGGTTTCATTCATCCTTGAAATGCATACCATGACTTCATTGAAAAGTGAAATAGGAATATACTGCAACAAAATGTCAATTAATCAGTAATGTCTGTGTACATATTTTTTCATTTGATAGATTCTTTATCTAAAATTTCGTCATGACTTTCCACTTGAAGTGGCTTAATGATGTCATTTGTTCTATGAAATTAATAGTCTAGCTTTCACAGCTAGTTTTAGAGAGAACATTTGCCTTCTCTCTATGATTTTGCTTCTGCAGTATCTTCTGTGCAGAAGCTGTTGACAGTTTTTCTCTGTCAGAAATCGCTTAGTCTGAGGGATCTAGAGTAGAGCTGATTTACTGAGTAATTTAAGCATACTTGTGGAAAAATGAAAGGTAAATTGGTTGTATTTATTTCTGTTGATGATGAGGTAGCAAGGTATCCATCTCTGTCCCTCACTGGCGGGTGCCATGATTTGTGTGGGAGTCACAAGCTTGATTATAGTGTCAAGAGATGATGCAGAAAGAAAGCTGGCATTTTTGGAGTATTGCTTGGTCCGCTAATTTCATTAATGGGCAGGGTCAATAGATATGATGATTGGTGGTGAGGTCTTGAAGAGAGCGACCTGACTGAAGGTGTCCAAGTAAGGCGATGCCTTGCTGTGCTGAGTTTAGTAACTAGTGCTTGTAAGTTGTAACCCAAGTGAGTGCAATAACGTGGTGGGATTTTATGCATTTCAAAGGGTATGCCTTGCTAATTCTCAGGTTTCCCTCAAGGTAGAAGCTGAGCAAGCTTTGTAGGAAGGAAGTGGGAGAATGTCTTTTTTGCTGCTTGGTTGATGGTCCTTCAGCACAGGGTGCACAGGATTGAAAAGAAGACAACAGGGGATCATAAATTAACCTGATGTGGGTCCCCCTCAATCTTTGGTGCATGGGACTTCTCTAATTGCGAAGTCTTGATAGCCCCTCGAGCATTCGAATATTTACTTGAAAGCTAAGCCTAAATATGCAATGCAAGGATATTTACAATTTTTTATAAAAACACCCAGACCAAAACAATACTGTGCGGCCATACAATATACTCTAAATTCTCGTTTTCGAGGGAAGTGAATCAGCAAATGCATGCAAGGAGGGATGTAATTCAGGAGGTGTAGTTCATCTAAACATTCATCTATAACAAGAACAATAGATGCAGACATTCTGGAATCAGAAACTGGAAAAAAAACCAGGTCTCTTGTTTCCAGTTTTTTTTCTTAATCAACCATAGGTGATGACAGTTCTGGCAAATTTCAAGGAAGCATGGCTCGCTTGTTAGGCTTTATGTATTTTCTTTTCTATGACCCACATAGGCACGGTGACCCTACCCTATAAAGTGAAACAAAAAGCAGTAATGGGATATATGTGCAGAGGCTTTTTGAATGTGGACCTAATCCTACTGATATATTGAAATTCTTAGTGAAAGATGGTGGCAGTGTTTCGAGTCATGTAGGGCAAGAGATGGAGAGTTCTGCTGTAAGGTTGATTTCCATGGAAGAAAGTTCTGTTTTGGTCCCAAATGCTTCAGTATTTTTCCAGAGGATTCAGTTTGAATCAGGACAAATGGAAACTTAAGTTTTGGGGTTTGCTCAATGGTTTTGTGAAGTTTAACCAGTTTATATAAGTTGCAGATTACCAGTGAGCACACAAAGTTTATGAGAGGAAGTGGCATTCATTGCCACCAACTTTTTCATGGCAATGAACACCACTTCCTCTGATAAAAGCTTCATGTGCTCACTGGTAATCTGCCCCTTATATAACCAGTTTCAAAAAAATTCTGCCCCATTATATAAACTGGTTAAGACAAGATAAGTAGATTTTTGTTCATGTGTAGAAAATGGGAGTACAGTAGAATTAATGAGGAAGACAGGGAAGTAATCACAAAATGTGAGGAAGATAAGGGAGAATAGGACAGTACCAGGGAGTTCTTGTCCAAAATGCCAATCATGTTTCAATCTGAAAAAGTAGTCAACCAAGGAGATGATGTGACTAATGAGAACAATTTGTGTACACAAAAGCATAGTGGTTTACACCTTGAGTAACATGTAATGGGTGGTAAGATTCTTTATTTGGTTTTGGTTCGAGAGAGTAAAATCACAAAGGCTGGAATTTAAGGAAATGGTGAAACATTGTAGCCTCTTAGGGCTGTCTCAACTTGGATTAATTACCTTTACTTTAACAAGGACTGTCTTAACATGGAATACTATATAACTGAAAGGATTGTTAGATCACTTTCTTGGCTGTAGAATTGTAGTAGTGTTGGTTGGAGCTTAAGCTGATTGACCTTGGCGTTGTTGGTTTCTTTTGTGACCCGAGTTAGAAAATACTCTTGAGGCTAATGTAACTTTTTCTCATGTTTCTTGTTTCAAAATCTGGCTTCAATGACAACCAAAAACAGAATACCTTTGTGCATTTCTCATCTGAAAAAACAAAAAGATGAGATTGAGATGGAATCTGAAGTGCACGTCACTAGTTCAAATATTTCCGCAAATAAAAGCTTGGTATTTAAATGGAGAAGGCTAGCAGGTTCATTATCCACTTAGTGTTGAATTGTGTGGCTTTGGGGATTTTTCGGTTATCAAAACATAGTTATTACAAATACGTACATACTTAATAATAATAATAGGAGTAATAAATAATAACTTTTCTGATAAATACCAACAGTTATTTGCTCTGTTTTCTCTCATTTGTTCTCTGAGTAATTGTCCTCTTTTAGGAGCAATGTTTTTTGACTTGTTTATATTTTGGCACCTTTTGAACTATTGCAGGGAACTCTATGTGCTGCAAGACAGGCAGCTGCCTTTGTGCGTGGGGATGATGTCATTCATAAGCTCTTCACTGAATTGGCCTACAGATACAAGTAAACCCCAGACCATCAACTTTCTACTCTATTTTTTGAAATATAGGTTTATGGCTTTCAATATCTTAAAATTCATATGTTACAGAGATAGAGCTGGTGGATACACGAGAATGCTCCGAACTCGCATTCGAGTAGGTGATGCTGCACCAATGGCCTATATAGAGTAAGATTTTCACTTAAACAGATGCATAATCTTTGCTAGAAGATACTTAGAAATGGCTTCCAGATGATTTCGGTACTTATTAACACAAAAAATAGTATACTGGTTCAAAAGACAGTGAAGGGATGGCTATAATAGGTCGATGTCTGACCAGTTTTGTGTTGTTTTGACAGGTTTATTGATAGAGAAAATGAACTTAGACAATCCAAACCACCAAATCCTCAACCTCCACAGAGACCAGCCATGGATCCCTGGACAAGATCTCGGCTTAGCCGGCAGTTTGCACCACCTAAGGAGGAGAAAATCTCTGACTCTGATAGTTAGTATGAGTTTTTTTCTGGGAAGTGCATTCTAGATGATTGTTTTGTCTTTTCAATTCGTAATGATATATCTGTGTTTTACATATTTGGAGGCCTACATGTAGGTGTAATGAAAATAATGTTTCATTCAACAGTACTACGCGTGGTGGGTGATAAATTGAACTGGGTTTAATTGATCAATACATATGAGTCGTCCAGAAGCTTTTTGACTAGTGTTTTAGAAACCCCATGCATCACCCAGCGGACACTGTTTGCATAAAATTTTATGTATGCTACTGTCGCGGTCAAGTCATACTCTTTTTGAGGCCGATACCAGGCTCCTTGATAACCTTTCAAATGGTTGATAGACAAGAGGTTTGTGTGGTAAATCTGTGAATGGAGTACTTGTGGGATGATTAATTATTTTTGTTTTCATCATGTAATTCTTTTCTAGTAAAAGACTTTCTATGAAAATATATTTCATGAAAAATAACTGCCTTAATATTGAATTGTCTATCCAAGGCAGAAGAATATTTCCTTGTATTAGAGGTAGGGAATTATTTACTCTTGCTCTTATTCATGTTTTATTTATCAGCTTTGTTACCGAAGAATAATCAAGATTTACTAATTTTTTCTGTCCTTGGTGAAATGCTACATTAGGATGGTTTATAAATCCTAATTTAGTTCTAGGTACAAGTGGGGTGTCATTTTTCAGTTAAACCATAGTCTTAAGTTAATTAGTTACTAGTTGTTGAAAGTATGTGATGCAAAGAAACAAATAAGATAATTGAAAAGCACAAACTACTTAATATTGTAGTGCCCACTTATTTGTATCTATTATGATTCTATTCATTTTTTTGTTCGATATTAGTATATTAGTCTGACTGTCGGGAAAATCCTCTTTAACAAAGATAACTTTGTATTTAGTGGGATTTGAACTTGAAATTTTTAATTAAAGATGAATACGTACTTACCACTCTACTATTCTTGTCGGTGATTCTATCACTTTAAAGACAGCTATCACTTCTGTCAATGAAATGAATTTTTATTCAGTCCTCAATCTAATTTTTAAGAGTTTTTTTTTTCTAATTCAAATGTTTTCAAGACAAGTATCAACGTGAAGATGAATCCAAGATCATACTTTCTCTATCCATTTTTATTTATTCACAATAGAAACAATAATAAATGAAATGTATATTTTGTTATGATATTCATATTAATTGATGTATAGTTTAATTGGATATGAAATAATTTAGAATCAGTAATTAATGTCAAGAGTAAAATATGAAAAATCAAAAAAAAATAATCTTGATATGCTAAAATGGACAAATAAAAAATATTTTTTAATATAATAAACAGGTAAAAGTATATTGAAACTATTTTTATCAAAAAAAAATAATAGTTAGGATCTAGAAGACGAGGACAACCATAATAAAGTAAAATACGTATATTATCCGAACCTTTTTTTTCCCTTCCAAATATTATCCAAACTTTACCTAGGTCATTAAATTGATTTATTTAAGAAGATAAAATATTCCATTCAGTCCGAATAGGAAATACATTCTTACGAAGTCACGTGATAAGGTGATTTATCAAAGGTAGCTAGCAAGATTGAATGAAGTTCATGCACAAATACTATTAAATTTTATACTTTTCAACTATCTTAATTACTATAAATTTGTTTGATTTTTTTAAAGATGTGAAGTAATAAGAAAATTATCTTTTTTATGTTGCTTAGAGACTCTCAAGGACTCCTGATGTGGGTATGTGATGCCTTCATATGGATTGACACTAGATTCGGGGTGATTCATGGATAAGGCTAACAAAATTTTGATGATAATTTTTATGATTTTATTTTCTCTAAAATAATATTTAAGATTAAGAAAAAATATTACCTAATTTTAATTAAAAAAATTTACAATTTTAAACTAAATTATTTAAATATTTATATTCATAAATAAAGTTTTTTACAATAATATCTAACGTAATGTATTGAAGAAACATGACTAACATCTTACTAATTTTAAGAGTTTCTTAATATTATAAATAATAATATCTTTATATGAACTAAGAGGCTTTATATCCATTGAAAAATTATGATAAAATAATAAATATAAAAATAAAAAAAAGGCTACATTAATATTTTTTTAATATGTACATATACATATACTTAAGATCTCATATTAAAATTTAATTTTTAATCATTAATTTTATTGATATGCTCTTGTTTGTATTTTAGAGCTCTAAAGGTGTATAAGTAATAATATTGATATTAAAAATTTATTTAAATAATACAATTTCTTAAAGATGGTAAATTGCCTGTACTTTTCGGATTTTAATATCTCTTTGATCCGTATTATTAAGAAAGATGTTAAAATTTGGTAAATATTGTATAGACATTCTAAATATGGGTAGAGTATATATTTAAATATATTAAGTATGGTAAGTATATATTTAGACATTATACATATTTTATTTTCTTTTGTTTCTTAACTTCTTGTGTATAAATATGGTTGTAGTCTCTTTTATTCATTGATGAATAGAATTATTAATTCTCCAGATTTTCTTGTGTTTCTCTGTCTCGTTTTGTAACATGGTATCAGAGGCAGCTCAGATTTTTGAAATCAATATTCACTATTCTATTTTTCTCGTGGTATTTTGTTGATAACAATTACTGCTTCATCACTTTGTTGGGTCTCTTCTGTCTTTCAATTTTTTTATTTTTTTTTTTGGTTTGTTGACGTTACTTTTTTGAGCAAATATCATAGAGAAGAATGATATTTCTCAACCTATTTTCGTTGTTCTCAATGGATCTAACTATCGTCATTGGTGTGAGGCAATGCGTAGTTTTTTGAAAGGGAGAAAGTTGTGGCGATATGTCACATGTGATTTAACCTGTCTAAAGCAAACTGAGACTGAAACAAATGAAAAGTTTGTTGATTGTTTAGAAGATTGGGATAGCCGAAATCATCAAATTATTACATGGCTTCGAAATACTTCTGTTCCAAGTATTCACCTCCGATTTGGACAATTCGACACCGCAAAAGAGGTATGGGATCATCTCTCTCAACGATATACCACTTCTGATCTTTCTCATCGTTTTTTCAGTTGATGAAGGAGATAACCAGCTTGAAACAAGAAAAAAGAGAACTTGTCTATGAATTTCTCTCAAAGATGGAATCCATCTGGAATCAATTAACCTTGACTGAACCCGTTCTTAGAAATTTTAATGCTGCTGCTAAATTTTTAGCTTACCGCAACAATGATAAATTGATTCAATTCTTGATGGCTCTTACTGATGATTATGAACCAACCCGGGCTACATTGCTTAACCAACAATTTTTGCCAACTCTTGAAGATGCTCTTCCTCTCCTAAAATTTGAACAAACTCGTTTGGATCTTATGCGACCAGTGGATAACTCAGTTTTTACAGCCACTAACAAAATTGGTGCCAAATTTTATCGCAATTGTCGTCAAACTGTCATGCCTTACACGACTGCCTAGTTATTGAATGTAAAAAATGTAAAAAGAAGGGACATATATCTAGGAATTGTCCTCTAATTTGTAGGTAGTGTAAAAAGGAAGATCACTTGATTGGGAATTATCCTACTCGTACTCATAACAAAAATCAATCTCATTTAAATCAATCGTCAAATCCAGTTCTTGCAGTAACCAACAATTCTAGAACTTTATCAATTGACCTTCAAGCTCTCCTAAGTCAACTCATTTCTCCAACTGGTAACAATCCTGCAGCTCTAGTTACTCCTTCAGGTAATTCATCTTGGTACTTTGATTCAGCATGTTGTAATCACATGACGTATGCTTTCAAGATTTTTTCTGACCTGGCTACAATTCCTAGCCCATCATCCATTCATATTGCTGATGGATCTAATATGAATGTTAGTTATAAAGGATCTATTTCTTCATTAGATCTCTATTTGCCTGATACTTTCCTTATTTCGAATTTAAATTTTAATCTTATCTCTGTTGGACAATTATGTGATTTGGGATATGATGTAATTTTTTCTTCTCGTGGTTGTCGAGTGCAAGACCTTCAGATGGGATAAATCATTGGGAAAGGTCATAAAGTTGGGCGTATGTTTGAACTCACTAGTCATCATATTCCCCAATCATCTCCCGTGTCTCGATTATGTGATGTTTCTTCCAATGTTCTTTGTCATGGCATCAACGTTTTTGTCATTGTTCTTTGCGTAAACTTCGTTCTTTAGTTTCTAGTGGGTTTTTAGGTAATGTTAATGAGAAAAGTTTGGAATGTATTGCATGTAAACAAGCCAAACAACATGCTTTACCTTTTAATAAAAATCCTTCTATTTCAAAGTTTCCTTTTGATTTAATACATTCTGATGTTTGGAGACCCTCCCATGTACCAAGCATGATTGGATCACGATACATTGTCATTTTTATCAATGATTTTTCCTGATTCACATGGATGTATCTTATGAAAAATCATTCAGAACTACCTCAAATCTATATTAATTTTGCTAATATGGTTAAAACTCAATTTGGTAAGATTATCAAAGTTTTTCAGCGTGACAATGCCATGGAATATCGTGATTCTAAACTTTTCAATTTCTTATCTGTAATTGGTACACTTTCTGAATTTTCTTGTCCCGGTACCTCCCAACAAAATGGACGAGCTGAACGTAAGCATAGGCATATTCTTGATTATGTTCGGAACATGATTATTTATTCATCATGCCCTAAGCGCTTTTGGGGTGAAACAACTCTTACTGCAGTGTTTACTATCAATAGACTCCCATCTTCTGTTCTTGGAAACATGTCTCCTTATGAACGTCTTTACAAGGTAGCTCCTGACTACACATTACTTAATTTGGCTCTACTTGTTTTGTTCTTCTTCAACCACATGAACACACAAAATAAGAACCTCGTGCTCCAGTTTGTTTCTTTCTAGGATATGGGATAGAACATAAAGGTTATCGTTGTTGGGATCCTGTGTCAAATCGTATTCGTATTTCTCAGCATGTTATTTTTTAGGAACATATTAAATTTTCCTCACTGTCAAAGTTTGAGTCTATTCCATCAAGCGAAGTGACATTCTTTTCTAATCCTTTTGTTGAGCTTTTTCAAAGTGATCGTAATGCAGGTTCATTTAGTGAGTCAGACATTGCACCCAACGGTTCACCTATTTCCCTTGTGCAGGTCCATCTGATGGTCCAGTTCATGAAAGTAGTACAACATCCAATTTTCATGATTAATCTCTAATTAATAGGTCCACTCTTGATATGAATGTTGATTCCGAGGTACCCTCATTTTCTCTTCTTCCAGATGACACTTCATCTATCCGTCTAGAAAGAAAAAAATTCTCTTAGTTATCTTCGTGCTTATCAATGTTATTGTACCATGCTTAATTTACATGAGTCTAGTACATACAAAGAGGCATCCAGTGATCCTTGTTGGCAGCAAGCTATGAAATAAGAGTTGCAGGACTTTGAAAAAACTTATACTTGGGACTTAGTTGACCCTCCTTTTGATAAAACTCTTGTTGATTGCAAATGGATCTATAAGATCAAGACACGATTTGATGGCTTTGATGAAAGATACAAGGCTTAATTAGTTGCTCAAGGATTCACCCAAGAGTATGGAAATGATTATGAGGAGACCTTTGCTCCAGTAGCTCGTGTTACCTTTGTTTGTGGCCTTCTTTCTATTGCAGCAACTAAACGGTACGGACTTTCTCAAATGGATGTTAAAAATGTTTTTCTTAATAGAGATTTGGAGGAAGAGGTCTATATGAAACCTCCACCAGGATACAATTGTCCTCCAAATAAAGTATGTCGTCTTCGTCGTGCATTATATGGTTTGAAACAAGCTCCACAAGCTTGGTATGCAAAGTTTAGTTCAACATTGCGCAAATTGGGATTCTCTTCTAGCCCACATAATATTGCTCTTTTTGTACGCAAAACAACACAAGGTATTGTTTTTTTGATTCTTTATGTGGATGATATGATTATTACTGGTTATGATACTGCTGGTATTTTCGAGGTTAAAGAATTTTTGAGTACTAATTTTGAGATGAAGGATTTGGGGTCTCTCAACTATTTCTTGGGCATCGAAGTTCTCACATCTGATAATGGGATTTCTATCTCAAGTTAAGTAGGCTGATGATTTGTTATCAAAAGCAGGTATTAGCAATAATAAAATTGAGAGCACACCTCTTGAGCCTAATGTGCAGTTTTCTCCAACCAACGGTACTTTATTGTCTAATGCCACTCTTTATCGGACACTTGTAGGTAGTCTTATCTATCTGACAGTTACTCGTCTAGATATTGCTTATGATGTTCACATAGTTAGTCAATTCATGGCTGCACCTGAACTTCACTTTTCAGCCAATTATTCTCTTGAATTAAAAGCATATGTTGATGTTGATTGGGGACGTGATCCCATTGATAGACGTTCTACTACTGTTTATTGTATTTTTCTAGGAGATTCTCTTATATCGTGGAGAAGCAAGAAACAAACCTTAGCATCCCGATCAAGTACTAAATCAGAATATCGCGCACTTGCTGATACTACTGCTGAGATATTGTGGCTTCGTTGGTTATTGGCTGACATGAGTGTTCCTCAGTCTTTTGCACTACTCTTTATTGTGATAATCGTAGTGCCATTCAGATTGCTCATAATGATGTATTTCATGAGTGTACAAAGCATATTGAGATTAATTGTCATTTTACTCGTCAGCACATTGATCTTGGTGCCATTCAATTAGCTTCTATTGGGTCCTTAGATCAACCAGCTGATGTTTTCACCAAGCCTCATCTTCCTAGACATTTCCAAGTTCTGGTGGCCAAAGTCAAACTGATTTCTTCTAAACCATCTTAAATTTGAGGTGATGTTAAAATTTGGTAAATTTGTATAGACATTCTAAATATGGGTAGAGTATATATTTAAATATATCAAGTATGGTAAAGTTTATATTTAGACATTATAGGTATTTTATTTCGTTTTGCTTCTTAACTTCTTGTGTATAAATATGGTTGTAGTCTCTTTTATTCATTGATGAATAGAATTATTAATTCTCCATATTTTCTTGTGTTTCTCTGTCTCATTTTGTAACAAAAGCGATGACTCATGGTTAAAATCCGTGTGAAATATCTCTATTTTAGGTCAAGAATCGTCTCCTTCCATCAGTGAAGGATTAGGGCTTTATGGAGGGGGAAAAGGTTACGAATTGGGGGAAAATTATCAAATTGTGAATTCAAATTAAATTTTGAATTTCTTTTTCAAGCACAAAAATATGCTCGATTGATTCCCACAACTCCAGTACGCGTGACCTCATCTTCGTCGTCTTACTCAATATTCTTCGACAAACCATTACATCCGTACAACGAATCAATAATGTTGAAGGCAAGGTTACTTGCATGATAATTTATGAAATATTTTACTAAGGTATTGCCGATTTCAATATTTGAGAAGTTACACAAAAATGAAACTTGTCATTTATAGTTTTAAATTTGTCGTTTTCAAAATATAAAGTGATGTTTTCAGTAAGGGAGTAAAATATACATGGTACTCTTTTTCTTTAGCAAATGTTTTCGTTCACTGAATTTTTCTAGATAGGTTTTTAACGAGGCAACAAGCAATGCATATGCATATTTCACGATATGCATACTCTTTTTTTTTGTTTTTACTAAAAAATTTCTTATGAATTTTAACGAGTCACATAATCTATAGACACTGAAAAGGGAGTGTCATAAGATATATTATTTTAAATGTCCACTAAGTGTAATCTCAACTGTACTCTTAATTATATGTAGTAATACTCACAAGTCACACCTACACCACCTTCTCATCACACTTCAATAATCATTTACACATTTTCAAAAATTAATGTCATATTTATGATACCTTTTGATATTTCTTTATGTAGTCCTATAATTTGTAAATATAAATATTTGTGAGAATCATATTATACGTATTTAAAGATTTGAAAAACACTTGAATACATTTGAAAGAAAGGGGAAAAAAGCTTCTTCTTATACTCTATATACTTTATCTACATTTTTTGTCTTATATTTGTTTAAATTCTATAACAAATCCAAATAAATTATGAAACTTGGACGGTAAATTTACCAAAGTAACAAGTAATGAGATTAAATTATTTATTTGCAAAACTCAAAAGGGAAACAAGATTATTGTTTTGATGACATCCTACTTTTGAGGGATCTTAAATTAATTAAAATATTTGGAATCCAATAATGGAGATCAAACTCAATCATTTCATTCTCAAAAAGATAAGCCTAAATTAAACTTACGTCAAAGATTATATCCTCTTTATTATTTAAAGGGAAAAAAACGATATTGTTTCAAAAACAAAATAAAATAAATGAATGGTAATCCTAGACATCATGTTGAATTTGATGTGAGATTGACGGAGACATGTTTCCAAATATTGACACGTGTCATCTAATATTTACTCCCTAAATAATGAATGACACATAGAAAGAGCTCATCCTCATCCTAAGAAGTATCGCATTGGTGTTGCTAACCTGAGTCGTGGTACGATGGTCGATGTTAGAACTATTTTATACTTTTAAGTTATAGTTTTGAGTTTCGATATATATGGAGAAAATTCAATTAGAAATGTTTTTTCTAGAAAGACTCATGCAGTGAGTGATCGAAATTTTATTGAGGCTCTAACATGGACATCAAATACAAAATGAAAAATTGATTAAAAAAAATTGCTACCACATAAATTAGGATAGATGATATAATAACTAGTGGCATTTGAACCGTGCCAAACTTGGTCCCAAGCCAACATCACAATTATTTTATAGTTATTTCTTTTTTTATTTTTACAACATCAACTCAATATATTTTAGAACAATATTAAAGTAGAAAAAAATATTTAAAAGTTAGAAGAGAATATTTTTATGAATTTATATTTTAGATTTTAAAATTTTTTGAACTTTGATATCAATTGTTTCCATTTTTTTTGTTGCGTACTGATCCATAGTTTTTCATACTTGGTAGTCATTGAATTTTCTGACAGCCATGTGGCGTTCTCTTTTTAAAAAATTATTCATTTGTTTACAATAATTTTTTGTAAAACTGAAAACACTAAAAGTACCACTTTTATATTTATTTAAAATAAAAGCAAAATAAACCATTCTAAATTTTAATTAAACTTGTTAGAATGTTGGAATTGAAGATTTTATTTTAGTTAGTTATATAGAAAGATGAATTCCTTTTAAATAAGTAAAAATAAATAAAAATAAGACACATGAATTAAGACATAGAGAGTATTATACTATGTTTTGCAAATTTTACATAATTTCTCCAACATATATTTATGAGGATCTCGACCCTGTTAAAAAATATACATATACATATATACTTTTTGGATTGGAAGAAATCAAAGCTCATATAGAAAACATGAAACAATAATTCGATCTAAAAATTAAATTAAATTATTATCTTATACTACTATTATTAGGGAAAATTATAAGAAATTGCAAACTACTAATTCAAATTAAATGTTATAGCCATAGTTTATTTTAATTGTAATTCGCAGCAAACATCCCATTTTTTTGTCATCTGATTCAGTAAACAATTAGCATTTTATACATTTCGGTATAAAATGTGTTTGTGTTTGTATAAAGCGAGAGAAAAGTGTATATACAAATACAAATATATATATTTTCGCCTTTTACACTTATAATTATATAAATACAAATCTTGTTATACAAATTACAATGTATAAATGAATTTATACAAAACTGAACAATTAGTATAAAATTGGATGTTTATAGCGAATTATACAAATCAAAAGCTCCATAACAAATATAAAATTTATTATGGAGCGCAATTATGCATACTATAGTTATAACATATAAATATAATTTTTATGTTTACTATAGATGAAAGATGTTCTTATTATTATTCATCCTTATTGACTAGTAAAAAAGAGGTGACCAACCTTACTTTTCACTCACGCATATAAACAACATAGGTGCCATGCTGCAGCCTACAAGTTACCTCACCCTTTCCTTTACGTGAAACAATTTGACGCATTACCAATTATCCTTAGAAAAAAAATTTAATTTCTAATCAATTATACTGGTGGGAGTGCTTCACCCTTAACTAGAGGTTTCGGGTTTGAGGTCCTAGGTATGGAGAAAATTCTGTTGGGAGCGCCACCCCCGAATGAGCCTGCAAAACACAGAACATCGAGTGAGAAACCAAAAAAAAATATACATAAAACACCTACATCAAATTTGCTGGAAGTGAACACTTTTGAATTGACATCTCTGCTTCCATGAGATGAGAGTAAAATCTATGTATATTCTATTCCCTTCAAATTTCACTCGTATAATTTTACTGAATATTTTGATGTTGTGAACACTTTTTGGAGGCGAATGGATAATGTGAGTATGTATTTTTAGCACCGGCCTCGCACACTATTCAAGATATTTTCACACGGGCCAATTACGAATTGAATTTATCCAATTTATAAACCTGTCAACATGGACAATTTCAACTTTCAACAGGTTGCGTGGATGTCTTCTCGTGCCTAAATTAAATAGTCTTTCTTTTTCCTTTCATAGGTATCCAGTTGTTCCATAGTCTATAGCGGATCTAGAATCGTCATTAAGGGGTGTTTGATGATAATAAAGCTATTAGGATTAAAACACACAACCTCAAGAACTTTTCACAATATCTTAATCACTAGACTAACTCTTTAATTAGTGTCAAAAGGTGTCAATACTTATATATATATTTATTGAATCAAAATTTGACCTTTGTAATTTTTCAACGACACCGCTTCGATATGGGTGGGTCCTCCCCTGTCCATATATATAGATACCAAGTTAAATTTTACTTAACCACAACAATAAAATAATCAATGTAATTATAAATAACAATTTTAAAAAGGTAATATAGTCTTATTCTTGTTTTGTAAAAATGGAAATATTGTTTTCAATAGTTCATTGACTGAAGTAATCATACAAAAAATAATGAAGGAAAGAAACAATAACAATCTCAAATAATACAACAAACGAAACAAATAAACCAACATATGTATATAATAGTAAAATTGAAGAATACAATAGTAAGAGAATTACTAATAATACGATTGATAAAGAAACAAATTAAACAACTCTCTTCTAATCTTTTATTCTTATTCTCAACTTCCATATTTTTTTATTTAGTGTCATGTCATCGATATATTGTAGGTGTGTCATATCCTGTCAAATCACTTCTCCTCAATACTTGTTAAACCTATCTCTCCTAAAATTCACCATGGCCAACCTCTCACACTTTTCACTGGGGAGTATCTGTGCATTTGCGATCTTGTATGTCCGAAATATCTTAAACTCGCCTCCCTCGTCTTGTCCATGAATTGAGTCACTCCCACGGCCCACCTTATCTCATATATCTTCGTTCTTGATTCTACCTCTCCTAGTGTGTCCACGCATTCATCTCAACATCCTCTAAAAAATATAAGTTTGAACACACATCATTCCCCAAAAACTTGTCAAAATATATCATTTGGACCATTCAATAAATCTTGATTCAATTGAACACCTCAATTCCTGACAAAGTATCTGATTAATAATTTTCTATTCAAATTTTGAAGAAAAAAAAACAGAACGTGTAGAGTGGAAAGATATTTTGATAAGTTTATAGGGGTGAAATAGTAATAGCATTTGAAAAAGATACATGAATGGCCAGCTTTCACAAATTTCACTCACCACGTCATCTGCCCACACCTTTCAATTTTTTCGAACTCTCTGGATAGCCTCCCCGCCCACCTATAAAACCACTCACATTCGAACCCTACTCACAAAAAAATCCTCCATTTTCTCTGTGCGTGCATTTATCTGTATACATTATTCAGCATTTGCAGGTCGGAGAATCTGATCGGAGCAAGTTGTGACGGACGATCGGAGTTGAAAGTTCGTTATTCAAAGTGTCCTGCGTTAGCTTCCTTTTATATTCACTTTTGTTTTTGCTCCGTAATTCCGTATTTCGCTCTTCTCATTTCTATTGAATTTACTTATATAGGTATGTAGACTGTATGAATTTTGCGCTATTATATAGTTTCCTGCAAGTATGATTAGACCTATAATGACGTCTATCTACTGATCTCTGTGTTTCATCTTATTCTTCATTTTCGCGTACTGCTTAATTTATTGTTTGTTGCATTTCATCCTCTTTTGCGGAGTCTATGAAATGTTTGTGTTGGTGAATTTATAGGCTTTGTTTGCTTAGATCGATTATAACGGATTTGCGTTAGTTTGTATGAGGAGAGATACTTTTAGTGGAGCTTGTAGAGTTTGTGTTGTGTTGATTGTGCTCTCGTATAGGTTCCATTTTTTGTGGAATCTATAAGAATTGTGATTGTTGTGCTATGGAAAAAAGATAGAGAAAGAGACTCTGTTGAGATTATGTTTCTGTGCCATGAGATCATGAATGATTGGTTTGTGTGCTGTTGTGTTACGAATGGTTGTCTTGCTAATATCTATGTTGAATTTGATGGTTATGTAGCCTATGTATCTTGGTGGAATGCTGCTTCATATCACTGAGCTTTCGAGCTTTGTGGTTATATTAACCCTATCCTCAATTTTTGATTCATAGAGTGTAAATAATCCTCAGTTTCGGGGCATTTACGTTGGTTGATTGATTGCATGAGGCCTTTGCTTTTGATTGATTGAGTGGCAGCAAAATATATCCGTAGGAACGATTGATAACTAATTTGGCATTCTTTGGTCTTAGGATAGTTGATGAAATTATCTAGTTTTACTCTTAGCCTTGAAAAATTATAGTTAAAAATATATAGGTGCCCGCAGGTTTAAGATATGGGGTACCTTGAACTTGTGTGTGGGTGGTTTAGCTATATTGATGTTTTGTGACAGTATGTAAATTGCAGCTATCAAGTAAAATTCCAGTGAGAAGTTGATGACGAATTTAAAGACAAAAAAATAATAAAGATCTTGAATAAACAAATACTTTTCTTTTTTCCTGCCCTATCCCTTTTCGCTTATGAAGATTGAGACTATAAACACAAGCATTTATAAGCATGTATTTGGTCAAGCTGAAGTTGAAAAGCTGGTGTTCCAATCAAATGGAAGTAGTAGTCGTGATAGCGCCCTTCTCATTGGACATCTATGTCAATCTTCTGTTCAGTTTGTTCATCACTCTGTTTCCTTTTTCTATTTTGCGTTCAACTTCTGATGCTGGTATCCATTGAGGCTATTGGTATTTGCAGTTCTCACTTTTCCTTTAGTAGGCTGACTTAGGATTGGGAGTTTCGATTGCTTTCCAAGTTTTCTGGTATGTTTTATCTTCCAACCAATCTAATTTTGGGCTCCTGAAAGAGATCATCTGGTATATGTGGTTGTAGCTGTTCTTGACTGATGGTAATGAAAGATTGTAAATTTTACCTACTTTCGCATGAGAGGTAGACACTGGACTGTGGAAAAATAAGATATCGTGGCACATGATGCTTTTTGTTTGCAACTTCAGTTTTTGTGAATTTTAGTAAAATGCTAGGCATGTGCGATGATGAGGTCTTTCGTTAACAATAAGCCTCCGGGTGAAAAGGTGAACAAAAAAGAAAGATGACCACTGGAGACTGGAGAGTATGGATCAGTTGGATGTTGTAACCCAACAGATAAGATTTTCCTTTCTGACAATGAAATAATCCAACTAACAGACTGTAGGAATTTATAAAATTCTTCTTCAGGGTAAGATTCCCTTGTTGAAGTGAGACATGGTGCAGAATCTCAGACAGAGGTAGGGTTGTCTGTGATGGACAACAAATAAATCATCTCTGCAGTTTCGCACTTTTCCCAGTATTTTTCTGTCAGGACGGGGTTGATTGTTGTCCATTGCTTTTACCTTAGGTTGGACTTCCCTTCATCAGTATCTCTTTAAATGGAGTTCTCCAAGAATGAAGTCATCATGCAATCATTATTATCTACTGCTGGATGCTTTGGAGCTCCTCAATGCTTCACGATAGTTCTAGTTTGGGTTCCTTTTGAACCTACTTGTGGATTCTTGTAGATCAACTTGTTTTGATGAATTCTCATGGTGGAGTTTGCTGATTGGAGCTGTCAAGCTTTGTTGGAATTTGTTGTTGCTGGTTTCAATTGGTGTTCATGTGCAACAACACAACATTGTCTGAGGTGTTTTGCCCATTTGGAGGGCCAAATAGTCATGCCTTTGTAGGTTTAGGATTTTTTCCCTTGACTGTTTCCTGAATGCAGGGCTTCTAGTTGTTAAATTCATCCATAAGGCTAAATGGGAGACATAGTGATTGAACATTCAGGGACACCACATTATGAGGCCTTAAACTTACAAAATGTTACAACATCTGAGAATGATGCTGATCTGGTTCAGAGTTTCTCTGGGGGCTACTTGCCTGAGGATAGTACACATGAAAAATCCACTTGTACTGAAGCCCTCGACAGAGGATACTTGGAATATGGGTATGTTCTCTGTCTCATTCATGACAGTAAACTTGAGTCTATTTTGTCCAATCATTCTTGGTTGATCTTTCTTCACCAATTTAACTTACGTCTATTTTGTACAATCATACTTGGTTGATCTTTGCTCACCAACTCTGTTATAACATTGAAGGTGTAGATACATATTATGATATATGTTTGTCTAAACCTCATACATAGTGGATGTTATGATTATCAATTATTCTCAGGTGTGTGTTATTTTCCAGATGTTCCCACTATCGCCGTAGATGTCGCATTATAGCCCCTTGCTGCAATGAGATGTTTGACTGCAGGCATTGTCATAATGAATATAAGGTAATTCCTGATAAATGATGGACCATTCACTTATGAATTAGTATAATATGTCTGTAGTTAATGAGGTGCACAATATGCCACCTCAGTAAGATTTGAGATAATAAAATACCTGCATCCAGGGACATGAGCATTATTGTTTGAAGTCATGTAGCGTTTTCTTGTACCTTTTGATTGCAAGGCACCTTGATTTACACGTCATAGCATTCATCATTTCATTGTGGCTATGCATCATTTAGATTTTACCTTATCAGCAAAGATTCTTATTTTCCCCCCAAAGATTACTCATCTCCCATCTTTGGTTGGTAAAGACTTTACTAACATATTTGCTTGTCTACAGAACAATATCAACGTTGACCAGAAACTTCGACATGAGATTCCTCGTCACAAGGTGGAAAGGGTATAATCCTGACTGGTTAAACTATTTTTGTGCAAATAATCCCCCCCCCCCCCCCCCCCAAATATGTTATTCTCTTCCTTGGTCTCGTTTCCATCAACTAGTTTTACCTTCTCTTCATTTAATTTTGAATGGAATCTGAACATGATGCATAAAAGAATACATATACTCATTTGTTTTGGGTTTTCTGCAGGTTATATGCTCACTTTGTGATACAGAGCAAGAGGTGAGTGGTGTTATGCTGTCCCTGTCCTTTACTCTGTTATGAGGTCACGATTTTAAGGATGTTTGCAATTGAGTAATGCAAGTCTTTCTTGCTTGAGCATGACAGTTTATTGATCAAGAACCCGAAGAGAACCGAGTTCTCTTGGTTTGATGTTTGCTATTCCAGCCAAGCAGCTTGCATTCTGACTAGTTATCACTGATGTTCTCTACCAGGTTCAGCAAGTTTGCATCAATTGCGGTGTGTGCATGGGGAGATATTTCTGTGAAACGTGTAAGCTATTTGATGATGATGTAAGTTTTAATTCTCCTCTCTCAAGTGATTCACATGAAACTGCTTAATACACACATTGAATTCAAGGAGTTGATGATAGAAACAAGGAAATGCAGCTGTAAGTGAAATATGTAATGTGCTGACCAACCTCTTCTCCACTTTTCATGTTGCAGATATCCAAAAGACAGTATCACTGCAATGGTTGTGGAATATGCAGGTATTGTTACTTAGCTGAAATTCCAATGCCTTCCCCATTCTCCATAACATTTTCTCTCTCTCTCTCTCTCTCTCATTTCTGTGGAGCTTCTGATAGAGCAAAAAAAGTAACTAAAGAAAAGGAGATAACACCTTTGCTAACGTCTTCCATGTGTAATAACAAAAAGACCTGTCTGCAATTCAATACCAATTCATCTGAACTGTTCCATATCATACTTTGTCTATACATTTGATGTTTAAACTCTGTATTGATTCTGATGTTGGTGTTCTATTTTATTATTTTTATGTTTCTAGGATTGGTGGGAAGGAGAACTTCTTCCACTGTCCCAAATGCAGTAAGTCTCAGTCATCCCTTTGTTTATCATAGGCTCATGTTTGTGCATTACTCCGTATTATCTATTGGAATTTCATTTTTCTTACTATGTGGTGGTTGTGTGATACAGGATGTTGTTATTCTGTTCTATTGAGGAACAGCCACCCCTGTGTAGAGGGAGCAATGCATCATGACTGTCCTGTTTGTTTTGAGGTATGGATTGCAATAAAAAAATTCTCCCCAATTGTTTTTCCCTTGTTTAAACCTTTTATGTGATGTTGCAACCGAATGAATTGAGAATGGTTATATGCAGTATCTCTTTGAATCGATAAATGATGTAACAGTAATGCCTTGTGGACACACTATTCATAAGAACTGCTTGAAGGAGATGCAGGAACACTACCAGTAAGTTATTGTTACTTTATTGTTCCCTATTTTCAACATGTGTGCAGGTTGTCTATACAACTGATCTGACTTCAACTTTGCAACAGGTATGCTTGTCCTCTCTGCTCTAAGTCGGTATGTGATATGTCGAAGGTGTGGGAGAAATTTGACATGGAGATTGCTGCAACACCAATGCCCGAACCTTATCAAGACAAGAAGGTGAGTGTATTTTCCGAACTGTTCTTGTTATTGCGTTAATATGCCAACAGAGCTTCAAAAAGTAAATGAAATTTATGATACTGCAGGTTTGGATCCTTTGTAATGATTGTGAAATCACCTCAGAAGTGCAATTTCACTTTGTGGCTCAGAAATGTCCATGTTGCAAATCTTACAACACCCGCCAAATAAGAGGCAGATAGAGGGACCATATAGCAATAGTCAGTCTGGCTTTCAAGTGAAAAAGATCCCACGCCCTATGTGGCTAGGGTGGTACCTCTGATTGGGAATGATTGGGCTTTACAAAGCTAAGCTTGTAGAAGATATGATGGAAGGAAGGGGTTCTACTATGATCATGCTTGTAGCATTTCTGGGGTTATCGTGTTTTCGCGTTTCTTCAGTTTATTTATCTTCAATGTTCCTTGGTAGTAGTATGTGTGTTTTACATGCCAGTGTAATTTTGAAGACACTGATTATTTGTTCATTCTTGGCACAAATATTGTTGGTATGCGTGATTCAATCCTTTATAGCAGGAGATCAAGTAGAACTGTGGCATGTCAGGTGGCTGAGACCTGAAGTGTTGTGTGATATTGCACCTTCCAGTTAATTACTTGTATGAAGTTAAATTTGTATCATTACTTCATATTTAAAGAGTACTATAGTTCTTTAAAAAAAAATTATGACGGGTACCTAGTTAAATTATCCTGACTATGCATTCTTAGATTGCAAGGTATTGAAACAAAGAAAGAAAAAAGATAGTCCCTTTCAATTTTCTAACGTGCAGTATACCTTTTCTTTTTTCTGAGGTAAAGTGATAGATGAAAAGAAGAGTTACCTGACTAGATGAGTGACCCTTGTCAACATTTACTCTCCCCAAGTTACTTAAATTGGTAACATCACAAAAAGGTAAAAAAAGAAAAAGGAAACATAGATAAGATACACGTATAAAGATACTGCATAGGCCATTAGTGCCTTCAGGTTTCACATACAGTACAGTATAGCACATGTTCCCAACATTACCTCAATCTCCCAAAACAGTGCTCTCATGGAATTAAAATTAAACCCGAAAGGACCTCTCTAAAGTGAGGACGTTTCGACTAGTTAGAATAATCAAACATGTGTGTGTTTTTATGGATATATAGTATCAGCAATGTTTGCAAGTAACGTCAATACAGGCACATCGTAGCATCATCATGGTAGTGTTAGCTATGCAAGACGCAGAGTAGAAACAGAACTGGTGTAGTGCTAATCTAAGAGTTGAAGGAACAAGACACTACTGTGTCAACTGGTGTAGTTCAATCTGAAGAAATAAAAAGGATTTACACAAACTACAACAATAAAAACTATGCCTCAATCCCAAACAAGTTAGCATCGGCTCCATGAATCATCACATCACTATCAATGTCGCTCTATGTAAGCTCATCTCAAATACAAAACAAACTAAAAAGTATCAGAAGTTCTGTATTTTCTACTGACATTCAAATATTCACAGAACAACAAGATCCCCAGAAAACATAGGGGTCTAGATGTACTAACATAACTAAAACATATTCCCAACATATCTATCAAGTACATTCAAGAAAAAGACAAGTTGAGGATCAAAGAAATGAGAGCTAGGATTATTGGAAGCAATTGGTTGAGAGGTATTCAAAGAACAATAAAAACAGAAACCTCAAGAAGCTATGTTATCTTCACCTGACTAAAAGACCAAAACAACATTTACTAGCATCGGTAAAGTCTAAATCACAATCAAGAAAGCATATCATGACTAACACATTTACATACACAGAGAACAAACAGATTCTGATAAGCAGTAAACAACGAGGACAGCAATGAGTAGTTACAAAACATTTTTATTCATACAAAACATTAGTAATGTATGTAGTCATAAAACATTTGTATTTATCAAACTTTGACAGGTAATATTAGCTTGGTGAGAAACCAAAATTTGGGGAGCCACAAAGGATGGGCTACAACCCTTCTAGTTAAGTTTCTTATCCTTCTTTTTTTGAGATTATACTCCACTATTACATAAACAAATTCAGAACTGTATAAAGCAAAATTCGCAGTTTGCGACCATTAACCACTAAGAGCATGAGAAAGGAAAGACAGTTCACACAAGTAGCAATACATGATCTGATCATCCATGGCTGCACAAAGATGCACAAAGAAACAGCTCTTAGTAAACAGATGACCAGGGTCTAGTTGTTAACCAGTGCGGCGGTTTCATCAATCATGGGCTTAGTAGCTACAGCAGTGCAATTCCGGCATCCTATGTAGCAATGAACAAGCCAGTGTCAAAAACTTCATCACGGCTGTTTGGCTTAATAGTGCTTTCAGAATGATTATTGACTTTCTTCTCCATCTCCTCATCAATTAAAATCGCCTCAGAACGACAATCCAAGCTGCAAAAAGCTTTCTCACCTCTGCAAAACACAATACAAATTTTCACTATCAAAATCATCAAGTCATTAGAACTGTTAGAATTGCAGTGAATATGAACAGACCTGTACATGTAAATATCTTTTCCATCCAGCCTCTTCTTGCAAGAGGAACAGAAGCGCAAAAAATCGCTTGAAGGAAATGAAGTGAGGACCTCTGAGCTGTCCGTCACCTCAAGCAGCACGGTTTTCTCATTAGCATTCTTACAAAAATTGGGAAACTCATTGTTGTGACATTCTAAAATGCAGTCACAAAAGATATGAGTTACTTTGGCATTGGGTCCACGGGTTCTTACACAGGTATAGTCCTCAGAAAGTTCAATGTCACTAGCTGAAATAGAACCAACTAAGCTAGTGTTAGAGCCAACAGGTGTTGGTATAGGACTCAATTTCGCACCACCTGCAGGATTGCCCAACTTTGAGCAACCTCTAACACATTTAGTATGTGAAACCACTGGATTTATTGCATTTTCAGAACCAAAAGCCACAGTACGGTTCGCCAAGCTTGCGAAACGTGAGCTAGACCTTCCAGAGTCTAGAGAACAAGAACGAAAATTTCTGGACAACTCATGCTCCGACAGGGCATCTCCAATTCCAAAGACAACATCAGAACTTCCCTTTCGAAGATTGGAGCTTTTGGACAAAGTATGAGGAAAAATCGAGATATTCTTAGGGAGTGACTTAGGTTCCTCAAGAGAATCATCAACACAGCTCTGAAAATCATGTGTTTTGATCCTCATTTGTGTGCCAAAAAGAATATTTTTACTATCGGATGATCGAAAAACTTTCCCCGATTGTTTCATTTCATCATCAAGAGAATCTACAATGCCAAGGCCTACTTTAGTACAACCCCATGTCTTGTTAGCCCCAGCTCCCTCACTAGTTGATGACCTAAAGGGGTTTCCCAAATTTGAAAAGACCCTAAAATCCAGTGGAGAAGTAGGACTTCTCACTGAATCAGATTCTGAACCCTTAGGATTAAGCCCAACAAACACACCAGGAACATTAAAAAAGGAGTTACTTTTATGTTTCCTAACCAAAACATCAGATTGAAAATAAGAATCTG
This sequence comes from Solanum commersonii, assembly GCA_029007595.1. NCBI lineage: Eukaryota > Viridiplantae > Streptophyta > Magnoliopsida > Solanales > Solanaceae > Solanum > Solanum commersonii. Next base: position 949,685 of record JAJTWQ010000011.1, read on the forward strand.
AGATACCATCAGACATCAAATGCCCCATTGTTTGAACTTTCTGGTCTGATCTGGTCCTCTTCTTCAACATTATCCTTAAACCCTCAGCCCTAAAAGTCCACCAACACCTGCATCAAGATCCAACATTTTTTGCCTTAGTACTAAATAAATCATCAAGAATGTCAAATTTATAAAAAGAAACCCCAAATGAGAAATCCATCAAAACATCTAAAGAACAACAACATTAAAGCTTGCATTTTTAAAGGGGTTAGAAGGAAGATGATTAATGCACAAAAAACAATTCAAGAATCCATAAAACCCACATAGGTTATTAAAGGGGAAAACTTTTTCTCAAGAAAAATAAGTAGTTAGAAATATAAAAAAATAGTCAAAATCAATGAACACCAAGAGTCAACAAGAGAAAGACCTGCAAATGTAGATTACGGCCAGAACAAAAAGTTTGAATTTTTTTTAAAAAAAAAACCACCATTGACATCGCCAAGAAAAAAGATTAAACCCACATAAACCCCATTTTCAAGATTTCAACTTTGGGTCATGCATCACACAAGAATCTTGAAAATCAAAAATCAAAGATGGGGGTTTCATTTTCTTGATGGATTTTCAATTATTTAAAAAAAAAAAAAAACTTTTTTCCATTCAAGGGACTCACAAAGAGGGAAAAACACCTGGTAGATTAGTTCCAGAAGCTTCAAAGATGGGAGAATTTAGTTTGTGAGAGAAGTATAAATGCAAAGAGAAGAGCTCTTTCCCTTTATCTCTCACAGTAGTGTGTGTGTGTGGCTTCTTCAGTACATCTTTTTCTTTCTCTTTCTCTCACAATTTGCATCAAAATCAGTAAATAGTGAGAGCTTCTCAAATACTCTTTCAGTTTCTCTCTCTGTGTAGAAAATACAGAGTACAAAACAAAATACATGTATAAATACAAAGGATAATAAATGATGTAGATAATTATGTAGGCTTTTTTGTTTTGACTTTTATTTGAATCTTTTTGTTTTTTGGAAAAAAATAATAATTAAGCCATTAAGATGGTCCATAAAAAAGTAAAAAGAAGTAACATGAGAGATAAGCAAGTATTAATTGGTAAGAAATTATTTGTAATGGGTGTTTATATTACTAGAGTAATAAATACATCAAATGTTTTACATAAACAAACTATTACTTAATTATAACTAATTACATTATTTAATCATGATAAATTGATAAAGTTTAATGAACAATTCTTCATCAAATTTATTTTTGATTGTTCTGGAGATAAAAAGATATTTTAAAAGAGCTTGTCAAACTAACTAATGTCTTGGATTAATATCCAGACATCTATGATTTGTTTGATTGGAAATAAGTTATTCAAAAATTATAATAATCGTGATATTTAAAAAAAAAACATGTCAAATTAATCATAGTCTATGATTAATATTAATTAAGACATTTATGATTTGTTTGATTAAGAATAAATTATTTGAATACTATATGATCGAAATGTTTAAAAAGAATATGTCAAACTAATTGCAGTATTAACTTTCAGACATTTATAATTCATTTGGTTGAGAACAAATTATTTAAACATTTTATAATGATCGAGATATTTTAGAAGAACTTGTTTAATTAATTGTATATCTTAAAAGAACATGTCAAATTAATTGTAGTCTTTGCTTAATATCAAGACATTTATACTTCATTTGGTTGACAACAAATTATTTGAAGATTATAATTATGATTGGAATATTTTTTTAAAAAATTCAAATTAATTACTTATATTTTTTTTATTAATATCAAGACACTTATGATTTATTTGGGTGGAAATGTATTATTTGATGATTATAATAATTGAGACTTTTTAGAAGAATATATTAAACTAATTGTAGTCTTTGGTTAATATAAAGACACTCGTGATTCATTTGACTAGAACAAGTTATTCAAAGATTATAACATTGAAGAATTTTAGAAGATCAAATCAAATTAATTGTAGTGGTCGGTTATGGTTCATTTTATTGGGAACAAGTTATTCAAAGATTGTAATAGTGAAGATATTTTAGAAGAATATATCAAATTAATTAATTAAGTGTAGACTTTGATTAATATCAAGATATTCATGATAAGTTAAAAACAATCACCAATGGGATGGAGTAGATGTGGCTGCTGCTCCCTTAATTGAAGATCTTAGGTTCGGTCATGAGTATGAAAAAATATTTAGTATGAAGTGAGATTTTAATTTCGTTTAATTACGAAACATAGTGAGATTTTAATTTCAAAATATAGTAAAAATAGTATTTGTGTGTCTAATAAGTGAATAAGTGTATTTAGGCATATACAATATTTCTACCTGTGTGTGAATACAAGATTAACTTACATTCACTTGTTTATCATTATATTTCATTGTATGACATTTGTATTTTATTAAATACACACATATCGTCATCAGAAACCATCACTAAATTTTCAAAAATTATTGCAAGATGACATATTCATTATAGAGCTGAATTTATTTTTACAAACGTTTACAAGAAAAATTCAAATTTAAAAGATAGCACAAAAAAGTTTATTTGTGCAAATTACTGTTTAGTATTAGTAATTCACATTTACGATTAATTTAAATTTACGGTCTAGTAAATCCGATTGGCCGAACTAATTAACGACAGTGACAATACCTTCTTTTTTAACACCATTTTCTATATAAATTATTTTTTGAAATAAAATGGAGGGAGTTATATAAATATAAATAAATAAATAAGATAAAAGTAGTGGTACTCATCAAGTATATATAGTACCAAAAATTATTCTTGGTAGTACATAGTGAGTAGTACTTTATTCAATTGCATGTGAGTTTTCGTAATTTGGTGCCTCTATTAAAAACAATAATCATTATACAAAAGAAAAAATAAAAAGAAAAAATAAATCATTATAGATTTTGAAAAGGGCATCCTTTTTTCAGAGTTTCAGTTACTATTATTTTTTGTTTGGAAGTGATGATGATTCATCACTATACGACAAATTTAAATACCTTTATAGGGTCCCCTTTAAATTTTTTCCTATTTTATTTTATTAATTAATATATCAGTTGTGAATTTTTTAAGAAAATTGTGAATAAATAAATTAAAGAACTATGTCACCTTTCGGTGGCTCCCTGAACAAGGTACAAGCTAGAACTCTTTTTTGACTTGTGAAAAAATGTAATTTAATTTGTTTGAAAAAAAATAATTTAATTTATTATTTCATTGAGATCAAAACATGACATGAGCAAACAAGTCTAATGTTTAAATATCTCTAGCTTATGTCATATAAATACGGACGATAAAAAATGTATCAGAGAAAATCGCTTAATATGTGATTATTATTATGTTGTTAAGTGGTGGACGCATATGTAGTCAATTCTAATTTGTAATGAATGGTGTGGTTATAACTTGAAGAGGTAGATCTAAAACAAAGATGGATCTACGTTTAGGTAGGATGGATCTAGGAGGAACCTCTTTGATAATAAAATACAATGTAAAGTAATTTTTAATATGTATAAAGCGATCGATTTAAGATATTTCGAAAATATTAAGAAATAACTTTATTGAATTGTACTTAACCACTTTAATTTGTTGAGTATATGTTGGTTGAATTGTACACATCATTTTGCAAAATGTGTTTTACTTAACATGTCCAATAATTGTGTGTTAGATATTAAGGATCATGATCTATCAAAGTGATGTATAATGTGTTGGATATTCCACTTAGTGTATGTCAATTGATCATGTTGTATATACTCAATATTCAACTTAATTATGCTCTCATTTAAAAAAAAAAAATTATTTGTAAACCCAAGTGGCACATAAATTGTAAAATTCAAAGTTATGCATTCTTTAGGAATTTACTCTTATAAATTTAGTTAAATAGGAATAAAAATTAAATAGTGGCATGAAATCAAGGGGAAATATTGCCCTTTGATTATGGATGCATCTGAACTCGTAATTAATATGGAATATAAATATATCAATATTGATATCTTTAAAGTTGAATGCATAAATTTAAATTTCAAATTTGCATATCGCTGAAATAGTTCTACTTAGTGCAAATCTCCCATAACCGATGATTAATAAGCCTAATGCGATAGAATATCATGTCACTATCGAATCAAACCTCAAATTGCACCAAATTACTTAATTGTGTACAAATTATAGGTCAAAATACACAAATCAATGTCAAAACATACGTGAAATAAGAAAAACATCTTCTAAAAAAATTATACAAAAATCAATTCTTACTCGGTCTATCTCTAGATTGGATTTATACGTTTGTTTTATAACATAAGTAATAATTGTGAAGATGGCCTTGCAATTCATGGTGATGCAGACAACTTTGGAATTATATACAACGATTTAATTTATCAACATTGTGACAGAATAAGACATGTTCCTTGGGAGATCCAACCGTATCCACAATTAGATTCATCTAAACTTAGTATTTTTTATGTTAAATAATAAATTTATTCATAAAAATTTACTAACAATAATAACAAATGATAGATATCAGCTTAAAGCTTTAAAAATATGTAAAAAGCTCAATGCTAAAAATCGAGAGAAAAAATAAAATAATTAAATTCATTAAATTTAAATTATGGATCCGTTTACGACTGAAATAGACATATTTATCGACTACCAAGATGTTGCGTCTCCATTTCTATCAACTTGTACGTAAAAAAACAAAAAAGAATCTGCATTGGATGTGTTTATTTTTCATTTATCAAGAAATATTCTCATGGAGAAGCTAAATTAGTAGACGTACGTAGAGATTAAATTAACTAATGTGAGTTTTAAGAACATCTAATTAATTATTAAGATGTAATATGTATACTCTATATATATAGTGCCAAATATTAATTCAAGAACCTTATATCGACTGTAAATAAATATAGGAAAAATTGTATGAAATAACAAATTATTAATTTAAATTAAATGCTATAGTCATAGTTTATTTTATTTGTAATTCGCAGCAAACATCCCATTTTTTTGCCATCTGATTCGATATACAATTAGCCATTTTATACATTTCGGTATAAAATATATAAAATGTGTTTGTATTTGTATAAAGTGAGAGAAAAGTGTATATACAAATACAAATACATATATTTTTGTCTTATAATTATACAAATACAAATCTTATTATACAAATTACAATGTATAAATGAATTTATACAAAACTGAACAATTTGTATAAAATTGGATGTATCTAGCGAATTATACAAAACAAAAGCTCTATAGCAAACATAAAATTTTGCTATGAAGCGCAATTATGCAAACTATAGTTATAACATACAAATATAATTTTTTTGTTTGTTATATGTGAAAGTTGCTCATAAATATATTACTCTATTATTACGAATAAAATCATGTCATATTTGCGTAAAAAAAAGTATGAAATTTAAACTTGGTTTTTTCCTTAATAAATAACTTTTAGAAAAAGTATAAATTGGATTACTCTGTTTTTCCTTTTTAGTAAATTCCAAAAATCACTTTTGTGGTTTCTGTATTAATTGTCATTGTCAATCATAAACTTATTAAAACACATTTACATAATTAATATAATCCATTTCTATTTAATTAATATAGTATTATAAATGTTAATGTTTGTTTTTATATTTGTCCCTTGATATTGTCAAATAGGCCGGTCACTTTAAGTAGTTTATGTATTAATTATATAAATTTATCTTTAATTGTAATGCTTAACTAAAAGACAACCTATTGAAGAAGAAACAACAAAACATCATCGTTTGTATTTATTTTTATATTTCACATTTTCATTTAAAAGAATAATTTTATATTATGTGTCATAATACTCAACATAACTAAAATAAGACTTATATTTTAAATTAAAGTCTCTACGTAAAGATAGAGAGCGAGAGTGACCAATAAGAATTGTGATGGCTGGTGGGACGAATAAATCTTTTCATTGATAGATAACGATCTTAAGTTTGAACTAAATAAATGAAAAAACTTCGAGAAAAATCATTTTCTACTTAAATAAACTTTATATAGAGAACATCTGAATTCACATTATAGTAAATACTAATAGGAAACAAAGAAAAAGTTAAAAGGACAAGAGTGGCACCCATTTATTTTATTTAAAATTAATTAAAGTAACTATTTTTTTCCTTAACACCAAATTAAATAAATATAATAAAATCGTATATAAGATTACGTAAATTTTAGAAGATGTGCAACCTACCTAGGAAACACAATTGTCAAAGCATGTTTTGTTTGTATATTTTTTCTATATCATATAATATATAAATATAATAATTATAATATGTTAAACTTGACATTATCATGCCGGTCGTAATTATATATATTTTAATAATCTTATCAAATTGTCAATATAATATTTATACAGTAATCTCATCAATTGTTCATCACGTGGCAAATGGTCATGTACATTCACCATTTATTATTTTTATAATTATAATTAGTCTCTCTAGTCTCTACCTTATTATTGTGCCTAACTATAGAATCTTAATTTTAATTATATAGATTTTCTTAATTAATCTGTCTGTGGGTCACGCACAAAATGCAACTAATTAAGCTCAATATGTATCTGATCATCAAGTCCAATTAATAGTGTTTAATTTTGATGGTAAAGAGATTAAATCGACTTATTAGGCAGTTCTGAATTGCAAATTCATCAATCTAATTTAAAATTAGAGAGAAGTATTCAAAATAATTATAAACTCGATGCGAATTATTAGTTTCATCCTTGAACTATTGACAATCTTAAAAACAGTTCTTTACTTGACGAACTAAACTTAAATACACCCCTGATCTTGCAACATTAGTGAAATACACCTCTAAATTCTCCCCAACTTTAGGGGTGTATTTAACACTCCTCTCGACTTTTATTAAGAATCCTATGCTCCTACAAGAATTTGAGATCACTCGCTATGTCATGTGGTAGAACGTGTGTATCTAAGTTTAGTTAGTTAAATTATGTGGCATTTCTAAGGCTATCAACAGTACGAAAACGAAACTAATATTTACTCCAAATTCAGAAGTGTTTTCAATAGTTCTCTCTTAAAATAATTTACACAAATATGTTTGCCGAAAGAGATTGTATACCATGATCCTACGATAACCCCCTTACTATGTTTCAAGTTTCATATATAAGAATCACAAAATATTAGTAGCTCAAAGAATGAAGATGGAGATTACAACAAGTAATTTAACCATTTTCTCCTTCAACTAACCAACTTCATGTCACATTCAAACTAGTATCTTCGATATCGAACATAAATATAAAAGTAATTTTTTTTTAGAATTTCAGTAAATATTAAATTATGAATCTATAATTTCAAAAATGAAATGTATTTAGTATAAAAAATGTTAAAAATGAACCCATAAAACTTAAATTTTAAATCCGTATCTGATTCATCTATTTCATTTTTTCATGTTTTCAAAAGTAATTAAACACAGTGAATTTCTCTTTTAACTTTATTCAAAATTTCAAATTAAAAGCAGTAACTTTTTCCCGTGAGTGCACCAAATCTTTTTAATCCAACATTTGACTCTTTTGCATTTACAATTTAAGTAGATTTTTTTGCGACAATTTAGGGATCTTCCTCAAATTGTGTCGTAAAAATATATTTAAATGGCCATAATCTTCTTCCGCAAGCAACAAGTATTTTAAGCATATACTCTTTTTCGTAACTTTTTACTTGTCACATTACATTTTTCCAGAGTCAAATTATATAAACTTTGATCAATATATTAATACATATTTTTCTATCATATTAATATGAGAAGGATTAAAACTTATTGTATTTTTTATATAGTTTTCGAATATCTAAGTATAAAATTATAGTGAATTTATCTAATTCAAATTAACCTTGAAAATTAGTTAAATTGACTCTCATTAATCGAAACGTGAAGCAATAGTGAACGGACGGCGAAGTTGTATCACTTGTGATCATGGACCTTCATTTGTTTTTATTAAGATCAAAACATTTGAATCTGAATGTCATTCGAATAACAAGATTTGTATTAAGATTTAGATATTTGAATCTGAATACATATATGGAAGAAAAATTTAAAAGCGAAATCAAGATTTGAAATTTAGGGGTTCGAGATTCTAGACTTTTAAATTAAAGTTACCGAGTTTAAACTATAATTTGTGCATATTAATTAGATAGTTTTTAAATATAAATATAAATTTTGGACTAAAACTATTGAATTAAAGGTTGTTCAAAACCGAGCAAAAATCAATAACCCTAACCAAAAAAAGTTATTGGTTTATCGGTAATGCGTTATTGGTTAAGCGATTTTGGTAATAATTTTGATTTCTTTTTATTATCGGATTATCGGTTCTTAACGGTTTGAGCTTTTTCCTTAATGGATTAACCGATAACCCGATAGTAAATTAAATAATTATATTTATAACATTTAGTACGTATATTAAATCCTTGATTTAGAGTATATATAGTTTTATACTTTCACTTTTTGTCGTTATAAACTCTCGTTTATTCTATAATGTGACAGTGTTTGCTTTTCAGTAAGCAATCTGTCAACTCACATACATGATTTATGTGATTTGTCACCTTATTTCTAAATGACTTTTTTATGTGTCAAATTTTAACAGTTAATCGATAACTAAATCAATAACAATCAATAGCCGATAAACTAATAATAAGCTAATAACATAATAATTCTATAACAATTTAGTATATCTACAAATCAATAACTGATAAGTCGAACCGATAAACTTTAGAACCAAATCGAATCAATTGATACGCAACCGTAACTGAGTTCGATCAAATTCGTCTATTATAATAAAATAAAAAAGATGGAGGTAGGGGTAAATTGGTCAGAGGAATGGTGAAGGTTTAAAAATGGAGTACTATATTTTTTGCAGAAGGGTTAAAGAACTTTTCTGCTTTTAACTTTTTATTTATTGAACTTAAAATAATAAAAGGGATTCTTTGCGGAGTATTTACTTCACTGTAGAGATGGTGCTCCCATTAACCGACAGGAAATCGCGATTCGACGCCGTTACATATAAAATATAATATCCCCATTAAAGGACTCAACACAATCTAAACTTTTACCTACCATTTTAATATATATATACACCTAAATGTTCATTTTTATTTTTTTTATCTTTTGGGAATTTTTGTAAAAATATACTGGCCAACAAAAAATATATACAATATCGTAGTCATGCTTCATAATATTAAATAAATACAATTCACGTTTACTACGATACCTTTTCTAAAAAATATATATATATATATATATATATAAAATTCCATGAGTTTTTTTAAAAAAAATATTCAACATAAATTTAAAAAAATAATATTATTAAATTATTTTTTTTATATAGAGCACCAAATGATCACTAAATAACTTATTATTTATTAAGTTTAATAAATTATTCTTAATTAATTTTATTGTTGACAAAGAAGGTGAAAGAAAAAAAGAACATAAAAAATAAGCCAATGACACCTTCTAGATTTGAATTGACGACCTTGACTATGGAAAAGGCACGCCTACCCAACTAAGCTGAGTGCCCTTTGATGTCAAGGAGTGTCACCTTAAAGCATATATCTCTAAGCCTTTAACTAAGTTGAGTGCCCTGTTTGATGATTGGTTAAGGTGAATTATAGGGATTAGCTTGTCGTGGTGATTAGAGGACACCTCTAATCGTTCACCTCTAATATGACATGTTCCCTCTCGGTTATAGGGTTAAAGAGATCAGTCGGTTAGAGAGAAGAACTATTCTCCTTCCTAAAAGATAAAGTCATTCCTACTGACCGAACCCTCAGTTCGGGGGCCTCCGTCAACATGTAACGAAGCTCTAGAATTTAGATGTTAAATCCTGCATAAGTATTGTATGTTTGGTAGCTAGCTATATAGGACTATATATATAAAATTAATATGACATTTAATTTGCAATTTAAAGACACAAATAAATAAGAAGTACATAAATAATTAAATCTTACATAATTAATTTCCATATGAAATTGTTTTAAAAAAAATCATAAAATAAATTAAGATATAAAAGAATAGAATTCTTGTTTTAAATTGGAGGAAAATATTTACTTTTTATGTAAAATGAAGGTGTAAATATTTTTCATCAAGGAAATCACATGTTAAATGAACTAAAAAGGGGGTTAAGTGCAAAAGGAATAAGGTGCAAGAGAGGGCACAAAATGATTTTCATCATTTAAAAATCACATGTTGAATGAACCAAATGAATAAAGTGTAAAAGGAAGTAGGGGAAAAGTATAAAGAAAGGGCACAAAATCAGAATAGGAGGACTAGACTTATAATTATTTCCTTAAGAAAAAAAGAAGAAAAAAAAGAAGAGGAAAATAACTCATTATTTGAAAGTTCCTACTTTAGTGTCAAATAGCTTTTATACCCATTTAATTGTCACAATTTCCCATTACATTTTCTTTTAAAAAATTATTAATCTATTCTTAGTTTTAAAAAAATGTAATCAATAATATTTATATTTTAATTAATTAACTAATTTTATGAAGTGACAAACATTTTGAACCAAAAAGGAAAAATTACGTATAAAACAAACATGTGTTATGTATTTACTATACACAACTATAATTTAAAAGAATTACATTACAGAGTTATATTTAAAGTTTTATAGCAATTTCATGTCACTCAAACTCTTGTTCACCTCCCTCCTCTCATCCACCTCTCCCGCTCACCTCTTTCCTCTCTCCCTCTCTGTCTCGCCTCGTTGTCCCTATTCCGGCTCCCTCTCTCTCACCCCTTCCCCCTCTCTATGTGTGTCCATATTGTGATTTCACAATACGATATAAAATTTGGTAGATAATCAGGAGTCCTTGAAAATTCAATCGTATGGGCAGTACCATTTAAGGAGCTTGTTCAATTGAGAAAAAAAAGCAAAACTCATTGTGCTCCTCATCTTAACATAATTATATTGATACAAGTGATATAATGGTTGATACACTTATATTTATTGATATACTTAAAACAAATATATTTATTGATATAAGTATATTCATTAATACACTTGATACACAGTAAATACAAAGAACAAATAGAGACAAATTAATTATATACGTGATACAATCTGATACAACTAATATAATATGCATTCATTTTCTCTCTTCTAACTCGCCTTTCTCCGTTTAATTTTGCTTGTCTCTCTCTTTTTTCTAACATGTAACTATAAATCATAACTAAAATAAATTTTAGCTATAGATCCCTAATTACGCCCGATCTTAGTAGGCGTTTGGCCATGCGATACCATATCACGATATGGTATCGTGAGATGGAATCAGCATTTGGACATGCAATTTTACGCTGATTCCATATCATGAGAGGTGATATCATATTCTCCAAAAACCATGATATGGAATTACATGGTGATTCCATATCATGATTTGAGATATTTTAATACAATAATTGATCCATTAGTTTATATTTTGTTAAAACAACCCCACATTTATATCTACTAACCATTTGTTTCATATGTAAATAAAATTTATAATCATATCATTACTTTTTAAAATTTATTATTCTCACCGACATAAATTTTATTATTCTCACCAACATATAGTCACTTTAACTCACACCTCATGATTGTGAAACTTTTCAACATTCACTTGAAACAATTAACCGGCATGTTAAAATAGTTGCCGAGGCAATTAGTAAGATAGCACCAACATTTATACAACCAAAAATATGACTGGTGTACATTTCAAAATTCGACATAATACTCGATTTTGGCCTTGGTTTAAGATAAAATTTCAATCACATTAATAAATTTATTTTATGGCCTTAATAAGTGCACATTTATATTTTATGTGTAAGTTATTAGTATTTAGTTACATATTTTCGCCACATGGTAACTTTAAATTACATCCTTAGAATAAATATTATTTATTTACACAAAACTGTCTCATTTACGTCACATATGCTATTAGTAATTCTTTATAAAATATTTTTTGGTAGATAAATATTATGTTGTTGATGCTGGTTTCCGAAACACAAAAGGATTTTTAGTTCCATATAAAGGACTACGCTATCATTTGTAAGATTATCGAGGAAGTGAAAGAGAGCCTCAAAATGCCAAAGAACTATTTAATTATAGGCATTCATCTTTGCGCAATGTGATTGAACGGACTTTTGGAGCTTGGAAAAATAGATTTAGAATACTGAAACAAGGCATGAACCATTATGATATTGATGCACAAGTGAAAATTGTCATAGCTTGTGCAGTGTTACATAATTATTTGCGAAAATACCAAAGTAGTGATGAAATATTTATGGTCTATGAACATGAAGATATAGTTGCGGAGGATATTGACCAACAAATGGCTCAAAGTAACAATGTTGGCTCGTCTTCTCGGTCACATGATCGAGAAATGCAAGTTCAATGTGAGGAAATTGTTTGTACTATGTGGGAGGATTATATTAGAGACTAGTACACTACAATTTATGTTCAATTTTTTTATTAAATTAAAGTTAGATAAAACAATTACTTAAGTGGAGAACAAATAACTTTGTAATAATTTATTATGCAATTTATAATTTTTTATTTATTTGATAATATTGAATAAAAAATTGGAGCTATTTTAATAGTTTTACAACTTATGAGATTTTTTTGTTTATAAGAAAATATACAACACAAAAATTTCATATCGTATGTTCAAACAAACCTTCAATTTTATTTTATGATTCAATATCATAATTTCATATCATGATATCATATCGCATGGCCAAACGGGCCCTTAATAATGTTAAACATTAATATAGGAAGGAAGAATTATTTATGACCCTAACCAAACCAAAGTTAAAGGCTATAATAACCAATAATGTCCAATGCTACTCATCATTTCACTCTTTTGGACTTTCATTAACTTTTAGGTACAATTCACCTTTTGCTTTTGTCCTTTTCTTTGTGGGCCCCAATCAAACAGGCCTTTATATTTCTCTCTTAAGGACACGTGTTCGAATTTGGTCCCAAATTTCTAGAAGATCAAACGGTTGTAAAGAGAAGATTCTCCCTTCTGACATTCAGTAATCAACGGCTATGATATTCTCCGTACCTTTAACTCCGAATAGGGAAACGGGTCTACTTCGGGGGCTCCACTTTGCACGTGTGCTTCCTTGTTGCCTACTCCGTGTTATTCCCATTTTATCCCCATTATTTCTTCTTAATTACAAATTTCTCTTCTTTATTTTTTTACGCCTGATAACATATCCGCATTGAAATCCGATTTATCCAAATTTGCATTAGATAGGGACTCATTGGGGGTAGCTCTCCTTATCATGATTTTTTCCATACTCAAAACTTGAATTCGAGACCTCTAGTTAAAGGAAGAACAACCCATCCTTTGATGGTTGGTTTTATGAAAGTTTATCAAATTAACTTATTGATTATCAATTTGTAAATATGCTAAATAATTATAAAATTGTTAAAACATCAATTTATTCACACAGTTATCGATTTAACCGTTAAGATTTAACAATTTTTTCTAATGAAAATCACTTGAAAATAAAATGACAAACCAAATGAACCATGCACACGAGTTGGTAGATTATATTGCATCTTGCGCAAACTTACATCTTATTTAATAACTAAGAGTTTGAAATAGTACTGAAAAGTTAAATATATTAAACTAAACCGTAAGTGAAAGATTTTATATATTGAAGGATAATTGTAATTTTTTATCGAATTATTGCTTAACCCCTTAAGAAAAATTCAAGCATAAAGAACTGATAACTCGATAAAAAAAATCCCAAGTCGTTATTGAAATTTTTATAATACCGATAACAAACTATCGATAGATTAATAACATTTTTACAGTTACCAATTTTGGTTTGATTTTGAACGCCCTTACTTGGTGCAGTGGATCGTAAAGACGGCATCCATTCAAAATTTTAATTAAAAACCGATTTACAAAATTTTAATATATAAATTTAAGTATTAAAATAGATTCACAATTTAATTGTTTTAAGATTTTTAGTAAATTTGACCTGAATTTGTATACTATATATCAAAAATATTGGGTCTTGTGGGTTTTTTTTTTTTGGTTTTTCGTTTAGTGTTTCGTGTATGTATTGGAGCTCTGACTAAATTCGATGCGTATGGTAGAACCCATTTAAGGGTAGCGCTCCCAATATAATTTTTTTCATATTCAAGATTCGAATCTGACATCTCTGATTAAAAGGCTCGGCACCTTATATTACATATAGGAAATTATTACCTTATATATACAAATGATCAAGTTGGACGAATTAATCCTTTTGTCTCATTGGTAAAGTGAAACTATATACTATATGTATGTATGTGAAAAAGAATATGCATTTATAATGATCAAACTAAATTATGTCCACTGGTTGTTGAAGTTTAAATTATTTTCTGTGCTCCCTATGCCACAGCAAATAATATTCATGAAATCATTTCATGTGTAGAAATAATTTCTTACTATGTCAATTATTACAAATAAATAAATTATAATAATGAATGATCAATTTGCTACTTTTTCATTTCATGCACCATCCGTTTGGTCTTAGTTTTTTATGTTAATACTTCACTTTGTATATTGTAAATATCACTATATGCAAAGTAAAAATAGAATTGATCCGCATGTTTCTCTAATATTTCAATTGAAAATGTTAGCTTTTGTCGATGAGATCAAGGTATTACTATCAGTAGGGGCTCGCTTCAATAGTGGACTTTGAACCTTTGCTTTTCCTTTCAATTTTCAATTTCGAATATTACGATTTGTCTAGAATAATCGATATATGTGATTGCAATTTAAAAGAAAAACTAATAAATAAAAAACTACTAGATGAGTTTACGTACGTCTATGTAATTTTTTTAGTCGTCTCATTTCACATACAAAAACATTTAGATCACTTATTTTGGATATTATACTAGTGTATATTTACCATTCTTTTTTAATCCCTATTTAAAAATTATCACATTTTTTTTATTTGGTGATTTGAACCCACAATTCTTAGATTGAAGATTGATAATGTTTACCATTTGAACAATTTCTTGTCAAATGAATATTGATGTTCTTTGTGGAGACATAAATGCTACAAAAAATAAAACCATCAGTTGAAGCCTAGATTTAATAGTACGATTTGTGTACTATATGTTATAAGGCAATGTCATGATTCAAGGAAAATGAGGACTATTTGCATCATGATGTTTGGTTCAAAATGATGAGATTTTCCACATATTTTATTGCTCTCAATGTAAGAATTTCATTATTAGAATTAATAATAATTACAACTAATACTTTTAGGTAAGAGTTAGAAATTTATATTTGAATTATATATTAAATAGAAACTTAACTTTTTGAATAACTTGATTATTTTAAAATAAAAAATAAATTGTTGAATATCATACAACAGTGTGTTGCCGAAGTTACGTTGGAAAACAGTTGTAAAATTACTTAGTATCACATGAGGGGTGTTTGATTCGAATACAAGTTATATTGTAATTAGTTATTTTAATATTATTATTTTTTATAATAATTGATTTGTTATATTAAAAATAGCATGCAATGCATTGTTGAAGGAAGCTTGAAGACTGATGGAACATGTCGAAGGAATAGGTCCATCGAAGCAGGCTGACGAGTTAGAGTTAGAGTCATACTAGGACTAGACTACTAAATCCTAAGTTATGTACGACTAAGCTATTGAATATTGTAGGAGTCGACTAGGATAAGATATTTGACTTGTAATACAATACTACTCATGTAATTAATTGTGTTGTAGTAGGATTCCTAGTATAACTAGAATAGGACTTTTCTCCTATATAAGGAGCTTGTAACTCAACATTATAATCATCAATACAATCCTTGATTTCTCCATACTTACGTGAGAATTCTACATGGTATCAGAGCAATAAAGCTTTTTCGCTCTTTAACGTATTAGATCAAAACCAAAAACAACCAAATTATCAAACCGCAATGGCCCCTTCTACCAACTCCCTTTCGACTTCTTCACTTCATCATCTTATTTCGTCCTGCTCCATTAAACTTGAGCCAACAAACTATCTTATATGAAAGACACAAATGACTCAGTTGATTCAAGTGATGAGATTAATCTACCTCATCACAGAACCACCTAAAGCGACCTGTTCCACTGGACATACTATTGAGAAAATTGTAGCAGGCGAGAAGGGTGCAAAAGACAACAACATTGTTGATGACTGGGAGGAGAAGAATGTGTTACTAAGGAGTTGGATCACATACACCTTGATAGAAGAAAACATGTACCTGATCATAGGCTACTTAACGGCCAAGGAGATGTGGGAATGCTTGGAAGAAGCTTATCTTCAAGAAACAAAAGATAAGGAGTTCCAGCTCAAGCAACAATTGCAAAGTGTGAAGCTAGGAACCAAAACAATTGACGAATACATTAAGGAATTCAAAGGCATATGCGATGGCCTTGCAACTATTCACAAGCATGTAGATGAAGCTAACAAAGTGATTAATTTTGCTGGAGGTCTAGGTCCTAAGTTCAAGACCTTAAGGACTGTCATGCTAGGTAAGGCACCATATCCTATTCTAAATCAATGCGTTAATGCTCTCAGGGGTTTTGATATGAGGGAGGATGAAGAAAAAGTGCCTCAAAACCATAACATGTCATCTCTGCCCAAAGAGGCAGGGGAAGAGGAAACTACTCTCAAAGAAGAGGAAACAATAACTTCAATTTCAGAGGAAAAGGCTTTAAGCCTACTGGACAAGGAACAGGTTCTTATAACAACAGAAATGGACTAGGTCCTCAGAACAGTCCTTCAAGTGGAACTCATGAGGGGAACAATTCTGATGCGTGTCAAACTTGTGGTAGGAATAACCATACTGCTCTTAAGTGTTTTTAAAAGTGGGATTACTCTTACTAAGCCACAGATAAGCTACCACAAGCATTGGCTGCTACTAATCTACAAAACACTACTGATGACACCTTGTATGTGGACTCAGGAGCAAGTATCCATATGACACATAACTCAGGTGTACTAACTGATCTTAAACACTACAATGGACCAGATTAAATAATTGTTGGGAATATATCTGAAACAGGTCTAAAGTTAAAAGAAGTTCTTGTAGTTCCTAAGATCAATAAAAAAATTACTCTTAGTTAGTAAGCTTGCAAAGAATAATTGTTGTACTCTTGAATTTAATGAAACTAACTTTGTTGTAAAGGACAAGAGGATAAGGACACTGCTGGCCAAAGGATCTAAAAAGATGGACTCTATGCTTTGAAAGATAGCAAACTTTATGTTTTAACTGCTGCACACGATTGGAACACGTCAAACAACATGTGACATACTAGATTAGGACACCCTAGTTTGAAGTCTTTAAAAGTTTTGAGTAGTAATAGTTGCATCAATATAAGTAGTTGGAATAAAATGCCTACTGATTGTTCTAGTTGTCAGTTGGGAAAGAGTTGTAAACTTTCTTTTGGTTTGAGAAATAAAATTGAGAAAGAATCTTTATTGAAAATTCATTGTAACTTATAAGGACCTGCTCCTGTCGAATCTTCCCAACATATGAAATATTATGTCTTTTTTTTTTTATGATCACACAAGATATACATGGATTTATCCACTGAAAAAGAAATCTGAATCCTTTGAGGTCTTTCTAAAATTCCAGAAAAAAGGTGGAAAAACAATTTTCTAAAGAGGTTAAGATTTTTCAATGTGATGGAGGTGGTGAGTTTATCCAAACAGACTTCATTAAGCATTTGGAAGATTATGCTATTGTGAGACATATTTCATGTCCTAAGACACCTGAACAAAATGGAGTTGCAGAGAGAAAACATAGACATATTGTGGAGACTGGCTTAACTCTACTACTTTATGCTAACCTACTTTTGTTTCTATGGGTTGAGGCTTTCCTCACTGTTGTATTCCTCATCAATAGACTGCATTCATCAGTCCTAAAGATGGTGACTCCATTTGTTAAGTTGTATAGGGAACAACCTGATTACAATAGCCTAAAAGTGTTTGGGTGTATATATTTTCCATATATCAAATGGTAGCAATAAGTTCAGTCCAAAGACCTACCCTTCTGTGTTCATAGGGTACAACAGCTTACACAAAGGATATAGATGCTATCATCCCTCTACAAGGAGGGTTTACATATCCAGACATGTTGTGTTTGATGAAAACACATTACCCTATGTGTCTCCAAAGCAATCTCAGACTAACATTGATGTCTCACCTCACCTTGCTACCTTTGTTGAATCTTTCTCAAAACTGCAGGCACATGATAATTCTGATTCAGGGGAAGTATAAGCTGCTAGTCCACACATTAATAGTGATAATGCTGCTACAACTCATACACTCCTTAATGATGAGAGTACTATTAACCTCTCAGGTGCAGGATCAAATGCTGAGAAACAGGTTGAAGGTGATAATCCATATAGTAGTATTGAAACTCCAGTTGTAGATTTTGAATCTGCCAGTAGTAGTGAGGAACAAGTTGCTCTTATAGGTCCAACCAATGATCATCATCCAACAATAACTTTAGTTGATGTACCAGTTGACCATTAACATGATAATGCTACACACCAGTCAACTACCTTGGTTAATGTACAAGTTGAGGTATTCCCTACACCACAAGGGCATCATATGATCACCAGGCACAAGGCGAAGAAACATCACTTGTCACTTGTTGCTCGCAGCAGCACAACAATTGTGAGAGAACCAAATACTATTAAGGAAGAACTAAGATCACCACAGTGGCTTGCAGCAATGCAGGAAGAAATTGATGTTTCACATACTGATAAGCCATGGATTTTGGTGCCCAAATCTCCTGGTATAAACTTGGTTGGCTCAAAATGGGTGTTCAAAACAAAATTAAAAGATGTTGAGACAGTAGATAGATATAAGGCAAGACTTGTGGCAAGGAGATTCTCACAGCTTGAAGGGATAGATTTTGAAGAAATATTTAGTCCTGTGGTTAAAGCTACAACTATTAGGGTGGTTCTATCCATTGCTGTCAGTTCAAGGTGGGAAGCTAGACAACTAGATGTCAAAAATGTATTTATCCATGGCTTCCTAGGTGTACATGAGTCAACCTCCTGGTTTTATTAATCCTTAGTATCCTCAACATGTGTGTCTACTTAAAAAGGCATTGTATGGTCTTAAACAAGCACCAAGAACATAGTTTGATAGGTTTAGCATGCATCTCTTACATCTTGGTTTCATTTGTAGTAAGACTGACCCTTTCTTATTTACTTTGCAAACTCACAAAGGCAAAATATTTCTCTTGTTATATGTGGATAATATTATTGTTACATGAAGTAATCTATCTCATGTGTCAGAGTTGGTTCTACAACTTGGGAAGGAGTTTGCTATGAAAGATCTTGGCTCTTTACACTTTTTTCTAGGAATTGAGGTGAAGTATTTCGAAAATGGAATTCACTTAAATCAAAGCAAGTATGTTGTTGAGCTGCTGGCCAAGACAGAGATGACTTTGGCAAAGGCTGTAGCCACTCCTTTGGCTGAAAAACATGGTTTGCATGAAGCTGTGGGAAGTCTTGTAGATGCATTATTGTACATAATGATAGTAGGGAGCCTTCAATATTTGACCCTCACCAGACCTAATATCACTCATGCTGTGACTCTAGCAAGCCAGTTTATGCAAAGCCCAAACATTGAACATCTTTGAAGGGTAAAAATGATTCTCAGGTACATCAAAGGTACTCTACACTTTGGACTTAGAATTATTTCACAATCACCATGTGGGTTGTATGGCTACTCAGATGCTGATTGAGGAGGTTGTACCACAACTAGGAGATCAACTACATGCTATAGCATCTACCTAGGTGCAAATTGTATTTCTTGGACCTCTAAGAAACAGACCACAGTTGCCCGATCGAGTGCTGAAGCTGAGTATAAAGTACTAGCCTTCACTGTCGTAGAAATAACTTGAATTTTGTATCTTCTTCATGACCTTAGAGTGTTCCTTTGATCTGTTCCTATGTTGTATTGTGATAATATGAGTGCCTTGTACATGACAGTTAATCCAATTATGCATGCTAGAACCAAACATGTTGAAATGGACTATCATTTTGTTCGTGAGAAAGTGGCCAGGGGACAACTTCTTACTCAGTTTGTGAAGTCTAAGGATCAGCTAGCTGGTATTCATACCAAAGCCTTAACAAAATAGGTTTTCTCTGGTTTTCGCAGCAAGCTAGGAGTTACAGTTCCTCCACTCACTAGCTTGAGGGGAAGTGTTGAAGGAAACTTGAAGACTGATGGAACATGTCGAAGGAACTGGTCCATCGAAGCAAGCTGACGAGTTAGAGTTAGAGTTAGAGTCATACTAGGTCTAGACTACTAAATCCTAAGTTATGTACGACTAATCTACTGAATATTGTAGGAGTCAGCTAGGATAAGGTATTTGACTTGTAATACAATAGTACTCATGTAATTAATTGTGTTGTAGTAGGACTCCTAGTATAACTAGAATAGGACTCTTCTCGTATATAAGGAGCTTGTAACTCAACATTATAATCATCAATATAATCCTTGATTTCTCCATACTTATGTGAGAATTCTACATGCATAATTTCTATGAGTAGGTTATTTGTTAATGAAAATATCATCCACTTTATTATTAGAAAAATGATTTGAGAGATCTTAAAGGTATTTTTGTCATTTTCGTTATATTGTGAAATGCTCACTACTAATTTAGGCTATTTTCATGGTTGTTTTGATTGAATATGTCGTGATAAAATAAAAATAAAAATAATAAGTAATGTTTTTAAATGGAAAAATTATGACGATTTTCACTATTTTAATTGGAAACTGTTTCCCATCGTGCATTTCTTCACTGAGTTGTGGAAAATAAGTGGAAACATCTATAACATCGCGATGAAAAAAATCGATATAATTACTTGTAGTGACTATTATTCCACTTTTAATTAACTAGAGTAACTTATCTCAATACAATTATTAGTCTTAATATTACTTATCCCAAAACTAATGATCAAATAAAGAATGCAAAAGTATTAAAATTTTATTTCAAAACTATTTAATATAAATATAGTTAGTCCATCATATCAAAATATATATATACAACTTGTCCATCATATCAAACGACCCTAAAACTATAATTAAATTGACTTATAGCTTTCAACTTTTACCTTATAAGTCAAAAGTCCTAAGTTTGATTTAAACACTGCAGTCTGCAAAGAGGAAATATTCTCTACAAGAAACATTAGACAAATTATAAATTGGGGTGAATTAATTTTTCAATATTCACTTTTCTCATCTTAGACTTAAAAAAGAAAAAATATATAGTTGTTACAAAATTTTAAAGAACAGTAATGGTTTCTTTCTCATTTGTGAAGATCCCAATGCTATAATATTTAACTTAATCAAATTAAAATAGTCAAATTATCCTCTATAGGAAAAATAAAAAATAAAAAATTTTAAAAAATAAATTATAAACTATAAAAAAATGAAGGGCACGAGGGGTCAGTAGCATATCCAAGGTAATTTGGATTTTTTGTATCAGAAAAGTATTCAGATGACTCAAATGTCCCTTTTATGCCCGACAAAAATAATATTAATTTAACGAAATATATAAGTAAGTAGTACTATATAATACTATAAGATTTAACATGAAAAAATTAATATAAAATTTCTGTCAAAATCCCAGTATTTTATTGAGTCGTGGTTTATCACACCTAACGAAAAATTCTATGTCAGTAAAAAATAGAAAAGAAAAAAACAAATTCTTGTTTTTTATTCATTGACTAGTACAGCCCCTTGTTGAAAATTGAAAACTACAAGAGAGAAACACAAAAAAATAATATAATTAATTTTCTGCTTCTTATTTAATATCCAAATTTAAGACAGCTGAAAAAAATTGCTTGCATCATAAATACGTCTGTCTTCTCATAATCAAAGTTATTTTCCTTTTTACTCTTTAGGTTAAACAATCTACCTTTAAAAACATTTACTGCTTATATACTATGTAATTTTATAGTGGTATAGAGACTTAAAAAGACGGTTAATATGAGCTGATCCATTGGTCTACCCAACTTAACCCGTGATTTAATACTGGGAGATAATTTTTCGAAGTCCATTTAAAAAGAGCAAATTTCCTAAAGCACACTAGCATAAGTGTTAATTACTCAATCAAGCATTAATTTCAAAAAATTACATATTTAGTTCGAGTTTTGGTTTGTATTCGAAGTGTGATTTGCATGTGTTTGAGATACGTGGTCTCTCTCGCTCGCCTTTCTCAGTCTCTCATCCTATCCTTCTTTGTATCTGTATTTCACAATGTATTTATGTTTCGTAATTTCATGTATCTATGTATCTAGAATTATTTTTCTACAAATGTATCCAATATAATATGAAAGCATGTAACTATACATATATAAGCTTGTATCACTATGAGTGTATTTGTATATCTAATATCAATTTTAAAAGTATGTAGTTGTCTATATATGCATAAGCTTGTATCAATTTCTACGAGTATATCTGATTATCCAATATCAATTTCACAATTATCAATTTACATGCATCCAATAACAATTTCATTAGGTATATTCAATATCAATTTGATATGTCCATGCATAAATACATGTATCTTGTATCAAATATATACTCAGACATTTTGAATATGCACTGATATATTAAGTGTATCTATGCGTGGATACATCTAGAAAAACATTAAATATTCAAGTTTTATGGAAATCCATTTCCTTCATGAAGATTTGATTCATGCATTGGTCATAATTGTTTGTTTTTGTTGGATACTACTCCCTCCGTCCATTTTATATGTCACCTTTTTACTTTGCACTTGCATTAAGAAATGATGTAACTTTACCCTTCTACCCTTATTTAATTTTTTTGGAACTCAAATTTTCAATCAATGAATATGAATTAATTTATTTTGATTAATTAATTTAACCAATGAACATGAATCATTTACTTAGCTTTTGTAAGTTGGTCAAATGTATATTTTCAAGGCTAATAACTCACAAGGGTAAAAAAGGAACAATATGGTAATTTATGCATTGATTTTATGAAATGGCAAATATTATGAACCAACTATTTATAGAAAGGAATGACATATAAAATGAGACGGAGGGAGTATTACGGTATATATTGGAGATTCTAAAAGGGGATGACTAGTCCAATTAAGGGAAAATTGTATGAAATAGCAAACTATTAATTCAAATTAAATATTATAGCTATAGTTTATTTTAATTGTAATTCGCAGCAAACATTCCCTTTTTTTTGCCATCTGATTCGGTATACATTTAGCCATTTTCGGTATACAATTAGCCATTTTATACATTTCAGTATAAAATGTGTTTGTGTTTGTATAAAGCGAGAGAAAAGTGTATATGCAAATACAAATACATATATTTTCGTCCTATACACTTATAATTATACAAATACAGATCTTATTATACAAATTACAATGTATAAATGAATTTATACAAAACTGAACAATTTGTATAAAATTGGATGTTTCTAGTGAATTATACAAATCAAAAGCTCCATAGCAAACATAAAATTTGCTATGGAGCGCAATTATACAAACTATAGTTATAACATACAAAGATGATTTTTATATTTGTTATATGTGCAAGTTGCTCTCCAATTAATCCCTTAATTCTTCCTTGTATGCCCAAGCCCAAGCCCAAGAGTCAAGACCAAGCCCAAACCCATGCCTAAGTAGTAGATTGTCTATTTTGTATTCTTAGATGCATACTCAACTACTATATCGATTTGGGATAAATTTGGGCAGCGTATAATAAAAAGAAGGAAAAATTACTCAAATATTCGTCTTATATTTTACTTATTTTTAATATCCCCTTCTATTTATGAAAATCTCTAAAATCTCTTATTTCTTTAATGTATCCGGGACAGTATTTAATGTATTCGGGACAGTATTTAATGTATCCGAGCTACATTTTATGTATCCGGTTTATTTTATAATGTATCCGAGCTAGTTTTTAATGCATCCGGTTTAAGTTATAATGTATCTGAGATACTTTTTAATGTATCCGAGCTACATATTATGTATCCGGTTTGTGTTACTTTTTAAGGGATTAATGTAATTACAAACTAAAGAGGGATATATTGTAATTTCATATTAAAACTATGTGATTCCTAAAATTTACCCTAAAAAGAAATTATTCAAAATTTTATCTTGAATGATATTATTTAAAATTATATCCTAGACCAAGGTTCAAATTAGACTAACTAAACCTTTATTAATATCAATACTCTTATTGGGCACGAGTGGTTAGGCAAAAATATGTTCTCATATTTGAGCTTTAACTCTTTTACCCTCCAAACAACGACTAAAGTCTTTAATATTTATGTGAAGGAAAGACAATTAATTTAAACTTGAATGCAAAAATGATGATTCATGATATGAGGTAATAATAATTCACTTCATTTTCATTGTTGCTAAACTAGACATTTATATGGCATTATTTCTAATCATCCTTTTTAGAAACTAATCAGTCTCTTGTTAGTTAAAAATTAGTTCAAGATGACCGTTGCACGGTGGGCACGGTATGATATATACCGAATTACCATATCATATTAAATTTTTTAATACCGTGGTTTTGATATTATGGTATTTGGTATGATATATGATATACATTTTTTTTTTTGGAATTCGGTATTGTATTTGATATTTAGAAATAATATACCAAATTTTCGAATACCGAAATATATAGTTACATAATAACATATATATATATATATATATATATATACACACACACTAGATATAAAAGCCCGGGCAAGCCCAGACCCAATATATATATTAATTTAGTTATTTTAATTTATGTGATACAAATAAAATTAGAAGAGTCAATTAAATTTTTAAATATTATTATGGTTTATTATTTTTATTATATTTTTAACGTACTTTTCAAATAATATCTTTGGCACATGTGATATTTCGAGAGTGCATTAAATTTTAATATATTTTTAAAAATATTTTAAGTTGTTAATTATTGTGATTTATGTGGCACATGTGAAATTTTGAGAATTTTTTTAAAAATATTTCAAGTATGTAATTTTTAAACAATATATGTTATTTCCCCTGTCCGAATTAATATGACATTTTGAGATTTAATCAAAATTTTAATATGTTTTTAAATATTTTAAGTTGTGATTAATAGTACTCTTAACGCAAGTTTGAAATAATATATGTTACTCCCTTTGTGCCAATTTATGTGGTACATGTGAAATTTCGAGAGTTAATCACATTTTAATATAGTTTTCAAATATTTTAAGTTGTTAATTATTGTGATTTATAGAACTCTTAATGTGATTTTCAATTAATATATGGTACTCTCTCAGTCCTAATTATGCAGTACATGTGAAATTTCGAGAGGTAATCAAATTTATAATATTTTAAGTTAATTTTTAATACTATTTTTATAAATACATAGTATATAAAAAAGAAAATATATAAATAGAAGTAGTTGAGGAGAAGGGCAAACCGGTCAATTGACCGGTTGACCCTAAGCTCCTCAACATTCGCTTCTATAATATACTAGAAAAAATGGCCCTGTCAGCACGGGCCCAACATTAATGCATAAATCAACTTTTACATATCACAAACATAAAAATCATATTTGTATGCTATAGATATAATTGTAATTTGTATAATAAGATCTGTATTTGTATAACTATAAGTTAATAGGACGAAAATATATGTATTTGTATTTGTATATACCCCTTTCTCTCGCTTTATACAATCACAAACACATTTTATATCGAAATGTATAAAATGGTTAATTGTATACCTAAAATGGCTAATTGTATATCAAATCAGACGGCAAAAAAATGGGATGCTTGCTGTGAATTACAATTAAAATAAACTATGGCTATAACATTTAATTTAAATTAATAGTTTTCTATTTCATACAATTTTCCCTAATATTACTAATGTTCTAAATAAATCTAAATTCCTAATTATTTAGGAGTATATTATGCATTTGCGAAAGATGTTTTTCAAATAGTCAAATTCCAGAAACTAAAATAATGACCACGTTGAATTGAACCAGATCAATTATTAGGTTTCTTTAATTAAAACTATAGTTTAGATAGATTTGTATTTTATAATAATAAATTATAAAATATTAATAAAATTGACCATTAGTATTTCATATAATTATTTAATAAAAAAATATATTATACGAAAATAATTTTTTACTTAATTTGCTAAAATGATCAAGTGTAAGAGCAAATATTTTAATATAAGATTTAAATTAAAAAACAATTATATATGTTATTAATTATAATTAATTGATATGAATTGATTTCACAAAAAATTCCAACAAATTGGAGAATAACATTTTCATCGTACTGTTCTCCTCATTATTTATTTATTTCCACAAATTACTTTCTCAATATAACTTTGAAGTATATATTTCTCTTGTTCAATTTTATTGTCACATTTATCTATTAAGAAAATAATGATTAACATGAGTATTTTTTTCACAAAATACTCCTATTAATTAATATTTAATATTAGGTGTTAAAAAAATAATTTTAAAAAATAAGTAATTACTATTAAAAATGAAATTTAAGAAAATTATTTTCCTCACTTTGCATTTTAATAGTAACAAGTTAAAATAAAATATATCTTTTAATAATGAATAAATAAAATTATCACACAAAATAATATTTAACTTATGCCCAATACATAAAAATAGCGTGCTTCTATTCACCAAACAATTTAAAAATACTCTATAAAGACTAATGGGACCCATCCTATATTCAGCTTCCATGGGAATTATAGGGGCATACTTTGTAATTAAATGATAAAATAATGGGTTTTTTTAGAGCTCTTGATGGAGTCCAATTAATAAAGCATAAAAGATAACTCTGTTAAGCAACTTTATTTAATAAAACTTTGTAAAGACTTTAATACCCTCAACTTTTTCTTTAATACCCAAAAACTAACATGTTGACAAACTTGAAACTCTCTCTTCTACTATACTAGATATAGGATCCCGTGCTAGCATGGGTTCAATATATGTTCCTGTTTCTATTTTAATTTATGTGGTACATATGAAATTTGAAGTTAATCAATTTTTTAATATGTTTTTATATATTTTAAGTTGCTAATTATTTTTATTTAGATTATGTTTTACGTAAATATATTATAAATCACAATAATTAACAAGTTAATATTAAAAAGAAAACTTATAAAAATTCATTGACTTTTGAAATTTCATTTGTATCACATAAATCAGGACAAAACGAGTAATATATATGAAAATTACATCAAACGTATTATAACTCACAATAATTAGCAACTTAAAATATCTATATATCTATATTTCTCCCAATTTATGTGGTATAGATGAAATTTTGAAAGTTAACAAAAACTTTTTATATGTTTTCAAATATTTTAAGCTATTAATTATTATGATTTATAATATTTTTTACATAAAAAAATTATTTATATAAAGTATAAAAGAAAAATTTTTAAAAAAGGAAACATAAATGTCAGCAGAAGTCCAATCTATGTTAATTTATATGTTTTAATTATTGTAATAGCGATTGAATTTGGAGAGCCAACTAAATTTTTTTAAAGGCTTTTTTAAAAAAAATTTAAGTTGTTAATTATTATAATTTAGAATATTTTTATTAATTTTAAACCAATATATGTTTTTCTCTGTCTCAATTACATGAGACATATGAAATTTGGAGAGTTAACTAAAATGTTCAAAATATGTTAAGTTGTTAATTATTATACCTTATAGTACTATTACGTGATTTTCAAATAAAATATGTAATTTTTTAATTTCAATTTATATGTCATTGATATAATTACATATCTGATGTGGCATCTCTTTATGACCAGTATTTCTATTCATTTTTTTCTCCTTTTTTTGATATTTTATCTTTGTTTTGTATTTTTTATTTGTATTTGAAAAAAAAATATTTATGTCATACCCGATTAATTATGCCTTTTATAACATCCATTACACTAATATAGATTTAAATAAATGAAAATGGAAGATGAAAAGATAAAAACTATTCATTTTTCATAACTGTTTATAATTATTTAGCCTATAAAAAAAATAGTTTAGCACTTGTAACAAACAAGAACAAATTTCTTCACTTTAGCTCTTCTTCCGACGATGATGATCAATTTATGGTATCAGCTTCTGTCGCTAAGATGTCCATTAAATTTCTAGGTCATGTGACTTTTTTAACAAAAGAGAAAGAGAAAATATCTCATGATTTTTGTCAAGACATTGATGTAAAGAAAGAGATTAATTAACAAAAAGTTCTTTTTCAAAATAAAAGACTTTTTGAAAAAATGTTTAGTCCTCCTACAAAGAGAGAAAATTCATTCTGGTTGAGAAATTTATAAGAAGACTGATTAGTGTTTCAAAGGGTAAGAAAAATTATTTGGAGAAAAAATCATTCTATTTATAAAATTCATATCAAATTAGGAGGAGAACAAGCAAAAATTTAATTTGTGATTTGAAAAAAGAGAAAATTAGATATTATTTCTTTCAACCTCACTATTCTTTTAGTTTCTTTCTTCTTTTATTTTGTCTTGATTTTTTGTATCTTTAATGAAAGTTTTTTTTTCTTATTTATCTTTAATTAAAGTTTATATATATTTTCAAAAAAAAGAATTTAAAAAGATGATCATATTTAGTTCCTTTCCACATCAATGCTATTAATCTCATAATTAGTGTTATTTATATTATTTTCTTAATTACTTTTTTTTCTTTCATTTAATTATTTATTTGAAGAAATTAGTTATTATAACTTTATAAGAATTACACATGTATTTTTACATAATTGATTTGTTATTTTTAAAATTTTTGGATCGTTCTTCATCTTAAAGTTTCTATCTATATGTAATAATAAAGCTAAAATAGAAAATGTGGGTGACACCTTGTTAGCAATAGATACTTATTTATTCTTATCAATGTTTCTGACACTTTTTGTTATTTTTTCCTTAAAATAATTGTTGCTTCGATTTTTAGTTTTAGTTTTATTTTTTTAGCATTTTCTAATTTTAAAAGACTAAAAAATTTATATTGAAAATTTAGAAAATATAAAAAATGATTTATTTAACTTCTATCATCATCAATATTATTATTAATTTGTTTTAATTCTTTTCTTAATCTACATTTCATCATTAATGTAATTTATATAATTTTCTTAGAAGTTAGGATTACTATTTATTTAATTTTAAAAAATTTTGAATTCTTTTTTCATACTAAATACAACATGTTTTATTATAATTACATTTAATATATTAATCAATATGTTGTACGAATGAAAAGAAAATTATCATTTCACAAAAACAAAGGTTAAAATATAATTTATTATGATTAAGGAAAGATAAAATTATTATTCCAATATCCATAACCATATATAATACATTAAAAATTAATTGAAAAGCTGTAAATGGAAAAGGAATCACCATTTAAGGAATCATTATTTTTAAATTTTTGGATCATTTATTCTTCTAAAAGTTTTTATCGATATGTAACAATAAAGTTAAATAGAAAATGTAGTAACACCATTCTTAGTAATAGATACTTATTTATTTTTATCAATTTTTTCTGACAATTTTGGTTTTATTTTTCTTTAAAATAATTATTGCCTTGATTTTTTATTTTATTTTTAACATTTATTTTTAATTTTAAAAGATTGGAAATTTTATGTTAAAAAATTTAAATAATAGAAAAAATGATTTATTTAACTTTTATCATCATCAATACTACTAATTTATTTGACATTTTTTCTTAATCTTCATGTCATCATTAATGTTATTTATATAATTTTCTTAAATCACTGATTTTTTTCTTTTTTAACTCTTTTATATATTTAAGGTTGGATATGTAAATGATGATGTGACATTTCTTAAAAGCTAAGATTACTATTTATCTAATTTTTCCAATTATTGAGTTATTTTGTCATACTAAATACAATATGTTTTATTATAATTACATTGAATATAGTAAACAATATGTTCTAGGAATTAAAACAAAATTATCATTTCAGAAAAATAAATGTTAAATTATAATTTTATTATGATTAAGAAAGATAAAGATATTATTTCAATATCCATAACCACATTCAATACATTAGAAATTAATTGGATATAACTGTAAATGGAAAATGAATCACTATTTAAGGAAAATAAATGTTTGCAATACCATAATAATTAAGGAGAGAGTAAGATATTATTTTAATAGCCTAATTTGGAACTTTTAATCTACTACTCAATTAAAAAGAAAATGCATTTAATAACATTAAAAAGTTATTAGTTTAATATTTTTTTCTCATTGTACTAATTCAATTCAATCAAACTTAATTTTAAAAATAAAATAACAGCTTCATTTTAATTGTTATCAATATATTTCAAAAAATTATCGTGAAAAGACATTTATTGCAGCTTATTTTAATTTTCATATACTATTATTATTTTTTCTGTCTTTTTTCAATGATTTTTTATTTCGATATAAAATTTAATGTTTATTCTTAAAACTCTGATGGTACAAATTAAGGTGGAGTAGAATATAATAAATGATGATTCTTCTACTAAATAAGAAGATATAACGAAATTGAAAGGGTGAAGTTTTTTTTTTAAATGGATAGGAAATTCTATTAAGGTATCATTACGTCATTATTCAATATATTTTTAATATAAATTTCATTTGCTGATGCATTTGTTTAGTACGCCCTCTGTCCCTAATTACTTGTTCACTTTTTCTTTTATAGTTGTCTCAAATTACTTGTCCATTTTGACAAATCAAGAAAAAACATATTTTTTACCGATTATACCCTCAATTAAATGATTAATTACTTTGAAAATTGCAGAACTTTTCATCTATTTCATAATTAATAGGGGTAAAATGATAAACTTACTATGTCATTAATTAATTTCTTAATAAATGTGTCAATTTAAAAGTGAACAAGTAATTAGGGACAGAGAAAGTATTACAGTGTTATTTGACATTATGAGATATTTCTTAGACATTTAAGGAGAATGGTACACCGGAATATATATTATATATTAAAGGATTAACCTCATGCAATGGAAGAATTTTTTATTAGAAAATATATTTTAACTTATTTGATAAAAAATATATTCTTCCTCATTTAATAGATGTAAAATTTGTGAAGCTTTATTTTTTTCACAATCTTCATATTATTAAAACAAATAATAATATTACGATTAAACAACAGATAAATATAAAATTAATCAAAAATATTTAATTTTAATGATTGCGCGAAGTGCGGCCAAGTTCTCTAATTTAAAACAAAAAAGTAAAATTTATATGGGTCTACTATAGAATTCCTAGAAATCCAACTTGAAAAATTATGTTAAAAATGGAAAATAAAAAGTGAAATAAATTTAATTGAGAGTTATCCTTCGTCTGTCCCATTTTATGTGACACTTTTTATTTCTCGAGAATCAAATTTGTGTATGATATCTTTAATTTTTTTAAATGAAATTTATATATTTGTAAACTACGTAAAAATCAAAATATTATAATTCATAATAATGAATAATTCAATTTTTTTTAAAGATCTCTTTAGTGTCGTGTTGGTCCTCCCATAGAATTTAGAGAGTCAATTAAATTTTTTATATAAGTTTTAAATAATTAAGTTGTTAATTATTTTAATGTATAGTATTACTTATATTATTTTTAAATAAATTTAAATATTATATGTTAGGTTTTTTATCCTAATTTATACGACATTGATATAATTTAAAGTGTCAAATAATTGTTAATTATTGTAATAGATAATATGAAGTATTTACGTTATTTATAGTATAGTAATTAATATATAATATGTAGTATTTAAGTGGAAGGTGGTGGGGCCTACTTATATAGTTTGATAAATATATTGGATATTAGTAGTGATTTATAGTATAGTAATTAAAATAATATATAATATGTAGTATTTAAGTGGAAGTTTGTGGGGCCCACTGTGTTGGTCCTCCCAACTCCCACTTCTATATAGGAGTAATAATATATATATATATATACTAGATAATGTTGCCCTTGCTATGCACGGGTCCAATAATATAAATGGCATGTTTTGGGGCTAATAACGAAGTTTTTAAAGCGATTGTTTGCGTGGATAAAGGAATAAGTTTTTTTATCACAAATCTGTACTTTCTTTGACGCTATTCAAGGCACAATAAGACTATCCATATACAACATTTTTGAAATATTTTATGTTGTCAATTATCATGATTTATAGTATTTTTACGATAGATTCACTTAAAGAATGAGTGGAATTTTTTGTATTTTTTTAAAAACATATTTTATGTTGTCAATTATCATGATTTATAGTATTTTTACGCATTTTTAAATATAAAAAACCCAAAAAAAATAAGACAAATAAATTAAAATAGATCCAATATATGTTATTTTTGTTGTCTCAATTTATGTGACACAAATGAAATTTGGAGAGTCATTCAAATTTTCATATTTAAAAAAAAATGTTTTAAGTTATTAATTATTGTGATTTATAATATTTTAATGTAACTTTGAAATAACATACATTACTGGTCACTTTGTCCTAATTTATGTGACATGGATAAAATTACAAAATTAACCTTTTTAAAATGTCTTTCAGATATTTTAAGTTGTTAATTATTATTATTTATAATATTTTTTTGGTAATTTTAAAATGATATGTGTTATTTTTTCTGTCCCAATATATGTGAGCCTAATAGAATTTTGAGAGTGAACCTATTTTATTATATAGCTTTTAAATATTTTAAATTGGTAATTATTGTAATTTTTAATGCTTTTTAAGTCATTTGTAAATGATATATGTTGCTTCCTTTGTTCCATTCTATATAGTATAAATAAAATTCCCAAAACCAACTGAATTTTTAATATATTTTAAAAATATTTTAAATTATTAATTATTGCAATTTATAATATTAAAAAAAATAGAAAATGTACAAAACTTGTATCAGTCTAAAAAATGAGCACGATAATTCAATGCCTATAGAAAGCAATATGGTTGTACGTAATTTTTAAATTCTTAATCTATATTATTCCGCTTGTCTCAATGTATGTAGCATATATAAAATTTCAAGAGTCAATTAAATGTTGTTAATTGTTAAGATTTATAATACATTTTACGTAGTTTTTAATAATTTCACATTAAACAATACATATTACTACTTTTGTCTCATTTTATGTGACATTGATAGATTAATTTTAAGAATCAGTCAATTTCTTTTTTTTTTTTGTGTTTTTTTAACAAATAATTTAAGTTGTCAATTATCACGATTTATTGTATTTTATACATAAATTTTAACGATAGATTAATTTCAAGAATCAATCAAAAATTTTATATGTATTTTTTGAAATATTTTATGTTGTTAATTATCATGATTTATAGTATTTTAACGATAGATTAACTTCAAGAATCAATGCAATTTTTTGTATCTTTTTCAAAACATATTTTATGTTGTCAATTAACATGATTTATAGTATTTTTACGCAATTTTTAAATATAAAAAAAATTAAGAAAAATAAATTAAAATGGACGCAATATATGTTATTTTTGTTGTCTCAATTTATGTGATACAAATGAAATTTGAAGAGTCATCCAAATTTGCATTTAAAAAAAAATGTTTTATGTTATTAATTATTGTGATTTATAATATTTTTATGTAACTTTCAAATAACCTACATTGCTGGTCACTTTGTCCTAATTTGTGTGATATGGATAAAATTACAAAATTAACCCTTTTAAAATGTCTTTCAGATATTTTAAGTTGTTAATTATTATTATTTATAATACTTTTTTGATAATTTTAAAATGATATATGTTATTTTTTCTGTCCCAATATATGTGACTCAGATAGAATTTTGAGAGTCAACCTGTTTTATTATATATCTTTTAAATATTAAATATTTTAAGTCATTTGAGTTTATGTATATATTATAATATATATTATATAAACTCCCTTTTATTATATAGTAAAAAATAAATATATATTATATATATTATATAGTAGAAAAAATGATTTATTATATTATATATTATATAGGGAGTTTATGATGGGACACATAGAATGTCCCATCATAAACTCCCTCTTATATAATAGTAGAATATATATATATATATATATATATATACTAGAAGGTATAGCCGGTGCCAGCACGGGCCCAACACAATATTGGAATCATTAAGCTATTTTTAGACCTCAACTAATCAATTTTCTGTAACGGTTAAGATCCTTGCACATGTTCAAATTGGACAAAAGAGAGGACTGAGTTATCAGACGGGATCTCTATTTATAACCTCTCAATTAACATACATAAGAACTCATCGCAAATGGTAACATATAGATGACATAATACAAATTGAGCAATTAAATATCAACACAAGCAACATATAGAGTGTTTAAAATCTCCATTGTCATAGCGTCTATGCAAGTATGCTTGACGTTTTTCCTCGTGGAAAGCGTAAGCAGATCCCTAATAACTCTAATGGCTACCTCGAGACACATTATAAAATAATAATTAATGACATACACCAATAATAATGATAGATATATTGAGAAACTAATGCCTTGATAATCGTGATGACTGGATGATAATTTTTTTCCATCAATTATTTTTCAATTTGTGTTGCATTCTTTCGAATGCCCATAGATATTTTTAGAGAGTCCAAACAACATAAACAATTTTTTCAATAATATGGAACATAAACTTTAAAAGTTGATGAAATAAAAGTAGAAAGTTATTAAATAAAAAGGGAAAACACTATTGAATGATTAGATTTAGGGTGTGTTCGGTAGGAAGGGAAAATGTTCTCTAGAAAAAAGTGATTTTCTTACTTATTATTTGTTGATGTTTGATGGGTGATTAGTGGAAATAAATGATTTTCTTACTCCCTTGATCCTTGAGGAACCACTTGTTCCTTGGCACAATATTTTTTCAATCAAACATGAGAAAATTAGAAAATATTTTCTTTCATACCAAACACACCCTTCAGCTACAAATGCCAAACAACACCCAAAATTCCCAACCACAAACTCACCCCCCACATTAAAACAAAGAATGAGAAAGATAAGATATCAGTTTAGAAAAAGGAGCTGTTCGAAAACATGAGTTTGACTATTAATATTATAAGCTGCAGGATGGTCATTATGTTTATGACTTGATAACAATTTAAACAAATGAAACTCAGTATCTTAGCGAAATGAATTCTCAGCACATTACAAAATAGTCAAGAGAGAAAACTCAAAGAGTTCAGAAATTTCACTCTTTACAGACGGTAAGAGTAGCAAAAGAAATATGTCCAGCCATTAGAAAAGGTATTTAGAAAAGAAAACCAACCAGCTTGTGTAGCTTTGGAGATGCACCTACGTAGACAGGGCCAGCTCTTGCCTTTGTAAAATAAGGCTTATGCCTTAGGCCCCAAATTATTATCAAGAATAAATTATGTATTAGATTTTTATAGAAAAAATTGATTAATTATGATAAAAAAACATATTATTTTACCCACTTTAACATCTTCTATATTTCGTTAAAAGGAAAAATTACTGAAATACACGTCTTATGTTTCCCTTATTTCCAATATCCCCTTCTATTTCTAAAACCTCTGAAATTCCTTATTTCTTCAATGTATCTGAGCCAGTATTTAATGTATTCGAGCTACATATTATTATCCGAGCTACATATTATGTATTTAGTTTATGTTATAATGTATCCGGGATACTCTTTAATGTATCTGAGCTACATATTATGTATCCGATTTGTGTTACTTTTTAAGGGATTAATGTAATTACAAACTAAAGAGGGATAGATTGAAATTTCATATTAAAACTATGTGATTCATAAAATTTACCCTTGTTAAAAATAAAAATTAATAGTGAAAAGTGTTGAACAAAGTGAATTACAAATTCCTTTTTATTTCTTTTTAAATTTTAGTTTCAAACATTACAACAAGCATATTAAAATGGTGTAGTCGTCAACTTCTTAAATCAGATTCTATGGATCTAACTCTTATTTTTATTTAATATTTGTCAACTTATTACTTATAAAATTATGTTAACAATTCATATAATAATTGTCTCACTGAAAGGATGTTTTCAATGTTGAATTGATAAAATCTTACCTAAAATCAATAACTGAAAAACAATATTAAATACTAAAAATATGTATACGAAGTTTGTTTATGTTTTAGGGCTCAAATTGAAATTTCGCTTTAGGCCCCTAATTACGTTGAGCCGCCCCTGCCTGAAGAAAGAAATTATTTCGTGTGAGGCAAGGTATAATATTAATCAATTAAATCACAACACAAATAAGTTATATCTAATTTCACATCATCTAATATATCTTCTCAATCTTTCTTCGGCAGAGCATTGTTGCTCATCTCAACATGTTAGTTTTTCGACTTTACAAATTACGAAATTTTAGAATTTTCAATCTATTTACTAATTACTACACGTGTTTTTCATTTTGTAACCTAGCTTTTCACCCACCTCTAAGCCTCTAACTTCTTTACTTTTTGTTCCTTTTCATAGCCTTCTTTCTTGTTGCTCAAGTAAGTTTCTTTCTTCTATCCTTTCATCCTTCTATTTCCATTGTAAAATACTGGTAAATTTATTTATGACAAAGACGAATTCGAGCACTTTGATTTGTTAAAATGTTATCTAACAGACTCAATTTTCCACACCTACTCATCCCCTATAAATTCTAATGAGTTCATAAAATATGGTCTTCTTTACTGCCTTTGAAAGATGTCACTTTTGGACTTCCACACCTCTTCTTTCTTGATGGAATCAAAAAGTTGTTAAAATGTGACATTTTGGCATCCTAACTTTTTAAATCATTTCCAAGCAGTGACACATATCAACATTAAATTAATTATAATACCCTAATATATACAGTAATACCCAAATCTTTCAGCAACTAATTACAAAATTTCAAAATTAAAGCTACAAGTCAATCTCAACGACTCAACCCTCTTTAATCTGCAAGGTTATTATCCCAAAATGAATCAATTTCTTACAGCTCAAAAGGAATCCAAAAATCAAAATTCCTTATAACTCGAAACAAAAGCCTACAGTAAAACCTATCAAAATATCTCTTATAGCACAAAAGTAAACCTAACAGATCTTGCAATCCAACATGGTCAGAGATATACAAAAATCAAATTGGGTCTTGTTCGTTCTCCATAATTAATCTAAAAGGGAGAAGATAGTAACTGAAAGCATACCTATAGAATAACACCAGCACACATAGAGTAGCTGCAGCAGAACGATAAAATTTTCTATATACAACAATGCACACTTCCATATACAGGAAAGCAAGAAGGAAGAGCAAATGTTTTAAATATGTATTAAAGCTGAATTAGAAAAACTACGTGTTGCTTGCTCAGCTCCTAATAAAAAGACACGTATAGAAAAGGAGAATGCAAAGCAAAATTTATCACTTTGATAAGCTGAAATGACCAAAATATCCTTATGAAATAATTGAATGACAAAGAGCACACATGTTGAAACTGTCTCTTCTAATATATAGAA
Organism: Solanum commersonii; assembly: GCA_029007595.1. Classification (NCBI taxonomy): domain Eukaryota; kingdom Viridiplantae; phylum Streptophyta; class Magnoliopsida; order Solanales; family Solanaceae; genus Solanum; species Solanum commersonii. The sequence goes on from JAJTWQ010000011.1 coordinate 987,216, forward strand.
ATTTATATATATATTACCCTTATTTAGAAATGACACTTTAAAGGACGAACACTGCATCATGTTGTTGTACCCAAGGAAATAGTATTTGTACTACCAATTTCCCACAATCACGTCACCACGTGTATGTACCTTTTCTAGACAATTTTTGTCTTTTTACTAGCTATGTGGGATACAACTGTTATCACCCCATTTTTTATTTATATTGGACCCATCTGCTAATACGTGTACTTTTGTAAGCAAATCACGTGTACTGAATTCTGCTAATCTTTTCCATCCCATTTATTAATAAAAAAGTACTTTGTACTCAGTGACCTAATTGTGCATCTTCATCTTCACAGAAGGCCTTGGATGTCCGGTCAAACTTTAGTCATTCTTCCACCTTCTTCTTTCAATCGTTGATGTTTAGGTTTTTTTCCCACTATCCTCATAAGTTTTGTCTCGAAAATTTAAGTGGTACTTTGATTTTATTTTTCCGTTTTGATTTTAGGTCTTATTTTGTCCACTTATTATTCGAATGGTTTGATTTTTCATTCAATTTGTTGATCTATTCAGTTTTTGTGTTGTAGTTATGTTTCATGCACTGAATTTAGATTTAATTTGATGTTGTTTTGATCCTTCGTATTTTGCAGGGATGAAGCGTAGGAACTTCATATTCAAAATATCTGCCCAATTTCTCCATTTCTCATATGGTAAGTTGGTGATTTCTTGGTCTACGATTTCAATATTGGAAAACAAATTACACTCTTAAACTATGTTTCATCTTCTCTAATTTGATTGTAAGAGTTTGTTTTACTTTTTCCTTAGCATAACATTATACTTGCTCATATCCGACTCTGTCCATAATCAAATTATGTGTACTACCGATAATTCTATTACAATCTTTTTTGCTTTTGTGGCTCTCAATTTCATCAGGTTTTTTCTGTATCAAACATTCTAGAAGTTATTACATTTCTCTATCTTGGTGTTTATCTTACCTCTTTGTATTGGTGAGACTGTACTCTCATTGTTTATACTAACCCAAAAAAAAATTGGGTTGCTTCTTCCTTTGCTGTAAGTTTGTATACATCTCAATTAATTTTCGATGTTCTCAAAAATGTATAAACTTGATAGAGCATGTCTCTAATGGTGAACATTTTGGCTGCTCCTTTTTTAAATGTCGATGCACCTAAGGTGTTCGATAGTATGACAAACCACTACACTATTTCAAATTTTCTTATTTTTCTCATCAGGTTTACTGTAACATACTCCTCTGCCAATCATCAATCGGAATGTTACATTACTTAGTTTTATTGGACAAGATTAGTGAGCAATATGTGTGTTATTTATGGTTATGTCCAAAAAGTTCACTTGAGATGTGTATACTTTGTATGAATGTAGTTCAACTACAGTTTGATATTGTTTGTCCTGACTTTGTGTCCAGCAAAAAAGTGGAATATAATGTGTGACTTTTAGAAAAAAAAAATTTGACTATTACTTTAACAAATTGAGAACTACTTGCAACAGGAATGTCGACAAAAAAATTGAGAGTGTTGCATGCCTTGAAGGAAGGTCGCAGGTTCTATCCTTTTTGCTAAAACGTTTGGTTCCCACTGTTTGGGTTAGTTTCTGAACTATCTTCATGACTTCTCCCTGTTTTTCTCACTTTTTCAAAGTGTCAAATATCCCGTTGATGGATATCTGATGGTAGTTTATGGCTTCAGAGAGGAATCGTAACTTTAGTTTTTTTGTTACCAATAGGCTTAGATATTGAACAAAAGAATTTATAAAATGATGATGATGATAGTCGAGATAATATTTTTTGGATTTCTTAGTGCTTTTTATGGAAGAGGAAGAAATTATTGTGATAAAATTTGACATCTTATTTCTAATATATAGAGACGTGGTAACACAAAAAGAGGAAAAAAATATAACTCTTTGAAAAGCTTGAATCTTTAAGCATATTCTTCGCAACTTCTCTAACTGACTCAATTAACTCTTGAAATGTTCCAATTGTTGAAAAAAAAATGAGGGAAGAAAAGGTCAAAAATTTATTATCATTTAAGTCCGGAATTGTTGTGTAAGATCGGTGAGTGGGCTTCCATGTTGTTTGTCCTCTGTGGAAGTTTTACCCTCAAGTTTCCACGTTAGGTTCATGTTCCCTAGAATAGAAAGACATAATTGGATATAGTTGGTCATTTTTGTATTCTATGGTGATACGAAGCTTACATTTTAATCTGCTTTTTATTCACCTTGATTCAGTATTTTCACATTGACAGGTGATATGATATGCTCTGCTTTTATTTCTACAAAATCATTCATCCATAATTGCATTTAAGGTCATTTGAATTTTCGTGGAGTTGATGTGAAAAATGTAGCAATAACATAGACGAAAGAACATGTTGATGAAAACACCTCTGCAGTATGAGCTTAGTTTTCTTAAGAATCTCCCCGATACATTTGTGTTTTCTAAGACATTTATAATATTTCGTTTGAAGCTTTCTTTGGCAATGCCAACATAAATCGCCTTGGATTCCTTCGATTATTTGATGTATGTTTCTCCCTATCTCTTCTCAAATAGGATACCTTTTATCACATGTTTCTAACAGTATATTAGCTACAAGTTACATGTCTTTTAAATAGACAAATATTTTTATCTAGCTTAACTGATGTTTTACCAACATGATGAAATTTTTATAAAGTCATATTCAATATTCATTTGAAAGTATTTTTTTCTAGCAATATCTCGAAATCTTTTCAGCTTCTCAACAATACAATACATTACAGCTGGTGATGTCACCTAAGGCACATGAAAAGAGAGCAGTTTGATTGCTACACTCTTTACTGGTAAGTTTGATACTTGAGTTCTGTAGGAGTGATGAAACAACTTATGTTATATTTCGGCTCCTCCATTTCATGTACTAATTTACATGCAACCTATACTATAGTTAACCTAATTCAACTCCTTTTAAGCTACAATAAGAAGCTCTGCCATGAGTATACTTTACGATTTTCATTTTGTTTGGTGCTTATTTTGTGCTCTTTGTATAGAACATATCTATTTCTGTAGTTTATATGTTGTAGGACCAAACAGTCAAAGTTACACTTCTGAAGATTATACGTTATAGGTTGGTGATAGGGTAAGAAATAATAGTACATGAATGATTATGAGATGATGGAAGCAAAAATTAATAGTATGATACATGATATGTGTAATGTTTTATGATTTTGTAACTTATATTGATTGTTTCTCTTAGCTTTGCTTTTACAGGAATTCCTCTGTTGTGTTATTATCAAGTCACGATAAATGATTCATTTATCATATTACGACAAATTGAATTTATTAACTACAACAGAGAATGCGACCGACTCTTCTCGACATCTGTCGCTTCACTAGATATTAGACATCAGATGAGAAATTCAAGAACAATGGACATCTCTATGTTTCCTATTGAGAGTGATTGCGTCACTTCACTTTAGTTTCATGTTTTTTCGTTAGAGAAGATCCAATTTTTACCAAATCAAAATCGGATTTATATGAGCAAAAGGTGTTTGCCTTTGTTCTTCTGCTGCAATTGTGAGTGCTACTTTCATTTATCAATTTCCGCTTTTCGTTTAAGATATGGAACAGTGCAAGTATTTCTGTTGAATCTGATTGGATAAGTTCAATTTTAATAGGTACTAATGTAATTTTGTTTTGGATATGTGGAATGCCTATCATTACCTACAAAGATATTCTAACTTAAGTACTTATTCAATTTACTTTTACATTAGTGTAGTAGTGGTGGCTTTATGTTTTCCTTTCAACTTTACCCTGTGTTACAAAGTATCCATCACATTAAAATTTTCAATGTTGGGCCCGTGCTCAGCACTACAAATTGTACAAAATATAATGTGAGTGGTACTTTTACTTGGACTATTGTTTACACGTGTGCACTACCCATAACCAAACCCGCTCCTCTTTCAGTGACATGTGGATTCCACCTTCACTACTCAATTAATTTCTACTATCTTTCATACCCATTTCTTTCGTCTTTCAATCTTCACATTGGAAGAGACAGTAATGTCCACAACATTATTTCGTCTTTCACGGCTCTGGTCAAAATAGAAGAATAAGGTTGGTGTTCAAAATTTAATCGATAAACTGGGACACCAAAGCGCCACTAAAAAGGGTCATCGTGGAGTCTCCGTTGGTCAAAGACAGCCGTGAGTTTCAATCAAAATTGGTATCATTCTTGAATAATATGCCACCATCTTCAAGTATATATTGCTTTGTCTTTTGGATATCTGTTAATTTATTTGTACTATTAAGTTTTTTTGGGTGGGTTTCCACTTATTCATATGCATGCAGATGATTTTATCCTAATTTTCTGATACATTCTTCAAATTGCAATAGAGAAATTACAAGAAAGGGATAAACATGGATGGTACTTTCTAAATGTATCGAAAACAAATCAAATTGTTCTTAAAGTTGATGGATTTGGGGGTAAATTGGTTCAGGGTTATTTCCTTAGAAACACATTTACTACTCTATTATCATTACTCACACATGTACTACTTTATTCTTCATTAAAAAAAGTCTACCATATTTTATCAGGTAAGCAAAAATAATTGATCTCTATGGTCATTTTTTTGGAGGATTAGAAATAATTTCCGATCATCACCAATTCAGAGTGACAGCTAAGATAACATGAATTTTGTAGCACCGTATTTGTCCATTTTCACTCATTCCGTAAGTCTTTTATGGTCAATTTCGTCATTTTGTTTAGTATTTTTTTTCTTACGGCACAACAAAAGTGTATGCTGAGGTTGAAGAGGAAGCGCCGAAAGATGAGATAGAGATTGAAGTAGAAGCACATTCCGCAGTTCTCAACGGTATATCTCTGCTTATCGTATTCTTTAAGCTTATGTTGTTTAAGTTTTAGTTTGAAAATTTCATTAACATTTGAGTTTTGATTTTGTTCTAATCGCACCGAATTCAAATTTTGGTATCCAATTTTGGCTATATATGAATTTATGCTTCTTATTATTCGTATATTTTGCCAGTCCTCTTTATAATGTTCTTTGCTTTGAATTGTTTGCATTTATATATTTGTGAAAATATGTTTTATTTGAGCTAAGCCTCTATATGCATTAAGCTTTTTTTTTAAAAAAGGTTGTTTGCATTTTGAAAATAAAATAGGTTATCTAGCTATTATAAGATAAAACTGACTAGATGTATACAAAAATATTTACATAGAAATTGTGTAACGCATGAACTCTTTCTATATTATATTATATAATATATACAACACTAAATAAAGAACACTAATATAAGCATTTTCAAAGTGCAAACAAATCATTTCTTTCATGTTTGTCTATTGAAAATAATCTCTCTATCTTAGTAGAAATAAGATTTGCGTATATTCTACTCGGTCCTCCCAGACTCCAAATACATTAGGTATGTTGTTGTTGTTATTTTTGTACAAGAGCAAAGAAAGTACAAGTTTAATCTGTTTAATGATTAGTCTTTTAGAGGGCATTTTGGTAATTTCACTTCAACCAAGATTTGTTTTAAAGAAAGCCAGATGTTTTAGGTACCTTTAAAGTCCAATAATCTATCTTATAATAGTACCAACATTTCATTATTCCAAACCATAAAAAGACCGAAGAAAACTCAAAGAGAAAAAAAAATGACAACTCCTAAGCAAATGGAGCAACAACAACAACAACAAATTGTAAAGATGAAGAACTCAGGGATGATAAGCTACAATGGTAGCCCGATGATCGATGATCGATGATCGAGACGAGGAGATGACACGATCAGCATTATCTGCTTTTCGCGCTAAGGAGGAGGAAATTGAGATGAAGAGAAAAGAAGTTTCCGATAAGGTTCATGCTCAATTAGGCCGCGTTGAGGAAGAAACTAAGCGTTTAGCTGAAATTCGCGAGGTAATATGATACATCTTTTATTATTGTGCTTTTTTTGAACCGAATGTCTATAAGAATTAAACATCTCTATACACTTCCTAAACTGTACTTGTAGGATTATACTGATACGTTGTTATTGTTGTTGTTGACATATTTATTTGAACTATGTTACAAAGAGTTTATCATATTGTTGTATTTTTTTTTAAAATGTTTTCTTGACAATAAATATTAATTTATTTTTTTTTTGGTTTTTTTTTTTTTTGAAATGGAAAATCAAGTAGAAGCTCGAAACATTTGTTGATCCAGCTGGGAAAGAAGTAACAATTGTGAGGAAGAAAATTGACTTAGTCAATTGTGAATTAAAGGGAATGGGACAAAATTGCCAAAGAAAGGTGAAACATTTGACCAATTTTTTTTTTTAACGATAAAGTTATCTTCGTGTGATTTATAATTATCTAGGTCATAAGTTTTGAAAATAGTTATCAATATTTATATTAAAATAGACTGTGTATATCATGCGATCCTTCTCCGAACCATATGTTTTGTCCACTAAATTGCTTTTTTCTTACTTTAGGAAAATTAAGTAACATTACTTTACTAAAAGACAAAGGGACACAGACAGACAAATATGTTTGTTTTATAGCAGTTGGAATTCTAAAAAAGTCTTTGGATTCTATGTTTGAATAGGAATCTCACTCACACACAGTTTTCAAGACTGGTGGTTAGGACCACCAAACCAATACTATTGTTAATTATTAGTACTCCCCCATCTCATTTTATATGACATTTTTCAAATTTTGAGATTCAAATAAGTATATATTTGATCGTAAGTTTTTTATAGATCTTTTAAACATGTTGAATTATCAATTATTGTGACTTATAATACTTTTTACGTAGTTTACAAATATATAAATTTCATTTTTTAAAAATTGAAGATTTCATACGCAAATTTCCGGTTAAACTTAAACTGTTTGACTTTCGAAAAAAGGAAAAGTGCCACATAAATTGAGACAGAGGGAATAGTATATAGTTTTAGAGATATCGGAAAATATTTCTTTATCTTTCTTTTAAGATAAATGGATAGGGGTGTACCTCCTACTTGGTGAATTATATTGGGTATGTTGTTCTTATTGAGTTGAGAAGAATATAACCCGAGTTGATATTTATGCTCCAAAATTTTAAATGTGCACAAGTAGACGCTCATGTCCTATATAGCATAATACACTTAGGACGCTATGTAAGACATGATGAATTGTAACATACAACAACGCATTATCTATTTGTTCACCTTTTAGACAAATTTAAACATCTACTTATGCACACTCAAAATAAAATATATATTACTATATTATAGAATTACTATATTATAGAAGAGTCTAGGAATGACTACCAATGTTCCAATAAGATCACTATTAATGTCCAATATATTTATAAAATATATAAGTGGGCCCCACCACCTTCCACTTAAATACTACAGATTATATATTATTAATTACTATACTATAAATCACTACTAATATCCAATATATTTATCAAACTATATAAGTGGGCCCCACCACCTTCCACTTAAAGACTACATATTATATATTAATTACTATACTATAAATGACTTAAATACTTCATATTATCTATTACAATAAGTAACAATTATTTGACACTTTAAATTCTATCAATGCCATATAAATTAGGATAAAAAATCTAACATATAATATTTAAATATATTTAAAAATAATATAAGTAATACTATACATTACAATAATTAACAACTTAATTATTTAAAACTTATATATGTTTATTATATAATCCATTTTATGTGGTACCAATAGAATTTATAGAGTCAATTAAATTTTTTATATAAGTTTTAAATAATTAAGCTGTTAATTATTGTAATGTATAGTATTACTTATATTATTTTTAAATATATTTAAATATTATATGTTAGGTTTTTTATCCTAATTTATATGGCATTGATAGAATTTAAAGTGTCAAATAATTGTTAATTATTGTAATAGATAATATGAAGTATTTAAGTCATTTATAGTATAGTAATTAATATATAATATGTAGTATTTAAGTGAAAGGTGGTGGGGCCCACTTATATAGTTTGATAATTATATTGGATATCAGTAGTGATTTATAGTATAGTAATTAATAATATATAATATGTAGTATTTAAGTGGAAGGTGGTGAGGCCCACTTATATATTTTATAAATATATTGGACATTAGTAGTGATCTTATTGGAACATTGGTAGTCATTCCTAGACTCTTCTATAATATAGTAATATATTGTTTGAAATTGACGAAAAAGAAATAATAAATTACATTAATTAATAAAAAAAATAGTCCAATGTTGATCCTCACTCCCCAGTCTGAAAGACGCCTTCCAGCCTCACCTCTTTAGTTTTTTTTTTTAAAAAAAGGAATCCCCTACTAAATCTATATTAGACACTAATACCACTAAGAACGTGTAAAGCTCAGGACTGGATTAGAGCATGGTTTTGTGACAATTGAAGGTAGTTGGTTCTACAATTGAACTTGCTAATTGGTTAGAATGATGCTTAGTTCGTATTTGATGTTAAACATTCACCCTTTGAATGAAGATGCTTTTGTCCTTAATCCCAAGAGAGTAAAAAATATTATTTTCAAAATTATGTTAAAAAAAAGTACTACAAATCATAATAGCTAACAATTTAAAATATTTTAAAAATCATATAAAAATTTCAATAACTTCTCAAATTCCATAATATAACATAAATTTTTAAAAAAAGTCTTATAAATAACAATAAATAGTACAATATTTAAACTACTTTAAAAGCATTATACATTGTAATAAATAATACAACAATCTAAATTACTTAAAATTTAACGACTTAATTTTTTTTTAAATGTATTAAAATTTTGGTTAATTGTCAAAACTTTACATGTGCCACATAAATTGGGACATGGACAGTCACACACATATTTTTTAAAAAAAATTACATTAAAAGTATTCTATCAATTAACAACATATATTGTTTGAAATTGACGAAAAAGAAACTATAAATTACAATAATTAACAAAATAAATCTCTCGACTCCAACAAATCTATCAATTAATGCCACATAAATTGGACATGGCAAATAACATATATTATTAAAAAATTAGGTTCAAAATGTACTATAAAATACAATAATTAACAACTTAATAAATTAAAGAGACATATAAAAAATGGTTAATATTTGAAATTCTGCATGTGCCACATAAATTAGAACAAACAGAGTAATAAATATTATTTTCAAAATTATGTAAAAAAAAAAAAGGTCTACAAATCACAATAGCTAACAATTTAAAATATTTTTTAAGTCATATAAAAATTTCAATAACTTCTCAAATTCCATAATATAACACTTAAATACTACATATTATATATTAATTACTATACTATAAATGACTTAAATACTCCATATTATCTATTACAATAATTAACAATTATTTGACACTTTAAATTCTATCAATGCCATATAAATTAGGATAAAAAACCTAACATATAATATTTAAATATATTTAAAAATAATATAAGTAATACTATACATTACAATAATTAACAGCTTAATTATTTAAAACTTATATAAAAAATTTAATTGACTCTCTAAATTCTATTGGTACCACATATAATGGATTATATGATAAACATATATTGTTTGAAATTGACGAAAAAAATACAATAAATTACAATAATTAATAAAAAATTAGTCGACGAAATTGATGAAAAACAAACTATAAATTGCAATAATTAACAAAATAAATCTCTCGACTCCAACAAATCTATCAATTAATGCCACATAAATTGGGACATGGCAAATAGCATATATTATTAAAAAATTAGGTTCAAAATGTACTAAAAAATACAATAATTAACAACTTAATATATTAAACAGACGTATAAAAAAAGGGTTAATATTTGAAATTTCGCATCCGCCACATAAATTAAAACAAATAGAGTAATAAATATTATTTTCAAAATTATGTAAAAAAAAGTACTATAAATCACAATAGCTAACAATTTAAAATATTTTAAAAATCATATAAAAATTTCAATAACTTCTCAAATTCCATAATATGACATAAATTCAAAAAATCTTATAAATCATAATAAATAGTACAATATTTCAACTACTTTAAAAGTATTATAAAACGACTTAAAAATATTTTTTTAAATGTATTAAAATTTTGGTTAATTGTCAAAACTTTACAGGTGCCACATAAATTGGGACATGGAGAGTCACACATATTTATTTTTTAAAATTACATTAAAAGTATTCTATCAATTAACAACGTATATTGTTTGAAATTGACGAAAAAAAAACTATAAATTACAATAATTAACAAAATAAATCTCTCGACTCCAACAAATCTATCAATTAATGCCACATAAATTGGGACATGGCAAATAACATATATCATTAAAAAAATTAGGTTCAAAATGTACTATAAAATACAATAATTAACAACTTAATATATTAAAGAGACATATAAAAAATGGTTAATATTTGAAATTCTACATGTGCCACATAAATTAGAACAAACAGAGTAATAAATATTATTTTCAAAATTATGTTAAAATAAAGTACTACAAATCACAATAGCTAAAAATTTAAAATATTTTTAATATCATATAAAAATTTCAATAACTTCTCAAATTCCATAATATGATATAAATTAAAATAAAAAAATAATATATATTGGGCCCCGTGCTGGCACGGGGTCCTATATCTAGTATATATATATATACTAGTAAAAATGGCCGGGCAAAGTCAATAGATTTGTTTTATTGTGCATTTGTATTACAGATGAAATTAGTAGTGACAAAATGTAAAACGATCAAAAGTGAGATTTAATGTATAAAATGAAGAAATAGAAATATAAAATGCAGGCACCACAGGATTTCTAAATTTCAATTGGAATGACATTTGGAAATGACCCATTGGGATTAAGATACAACTTTATTTTTTACATGTATAGAGAAGATAGAAATACCGACCAATAAATCTGATATAAGTACATACTTTAGCCAACGATGTTACACAAGGAGGTAATCTTTGGTATTATTCTTTACCCAAACCAGTAGTATCAAATAGAAGGGCCTGCTATGAAGTATAAATTTTCATGCCTCTTTTCTTGCAAAAAATGCGAGGTATGCTACATGAATAAAGAATATATTAGATGAAGCAATAAAAATACAAAATATTGTTGAACCAGGTGACTTGAAGGAATGTTTTGGTAATGCACCTTTGGAATACTGGTTGAGCAAATTGTGTAAATCCAGTACCCAAAGCCTGAAATAAGAGAATGGTTATCGGCAACATTCCAAGTTTATTGTCTCCACACCCACTCAATCCGCATGTTCGACCATCCCACCCCTTAGTACCTCCGAACCCTTACTCTCCATCCAACTCCCATACTATACTGCTAGATAAAATATAAATGCATTGAGGTTAAAAAAAATATAGCTTGGTCACAGGCAGTGATACCCAAATGAAACAAAAGGTATTTAAAGATATGAACCAGATTCAGGACTAAACATGGATCTTGTCCTGCAAATAATGAAAAGTCAAAGAAGTATCAAGCTGATAAATAATAGCATGTGAACCTTCAAATTTTGTTGATGTATCTCACGACATCCCTTTTTGTATCACTGAATTTAATACATTCAGACAGCATCATTAACAAAAATACTGAAGTTATATGAGTCATTCAAAATAAAAGATAAAGAAAAGTTGATAATTTCTTAAGCTAGAATTGTCCGTGTAAATCAGAGATACAAGAGATACATTACTAAATTGGTTTGCAGCTCTTCAACACACAACACAAGAAGAACTAATTGTCTAGTAAATGACCATTATACTCGTTTGGTGTGAGAGATAAAAATAAATAGTGATGAGATAAGGAAATAGTGATAGGATAAAATATTTGTATCTTGTTTGGTTGTCATGTTTAAGATAACTTTTTCCACCATTTATATCATAGTGATGGAATAAGTTATTCAATATACATGGTGGGATAAGTTATCACATGAGATGGGATAACTTGTTCCCAACCAAATGACCCCTGCAGAACTCTACCAGCCAACCAACGGACAAACGAACCATAACCAACCGACACCTTAAAACTAAAACAGATAAAAAGATGAAGCTGAAATTGACAGAAATATCAAAAGAAGCAGAAATCAATGTCCAACTCAAGTCCCTTAACTGGAAACTTTTGTAGTTTGAAAACCTCCTCCCAGGATACACACACGGCGTTAGTGAAGTCGCAAACAATTTGTAAAACTCTGTTGCGTTGCCAGGACGCTTTCTTGTTTGTTGAGGATTCATTGATACTCTGATCACTTTACTAATCTATATATAGTGCAACACCAGAGACATCGTAAAGAATCACAACACCGATAAAGATTCTATTTTAGAGAGAATTTAATAAATAATTGGGATCGTAAAGAATCACAACACCCATAAATTGAATATATGCAAAGATCCTATTTTGGAAAGAATTTAACAAATAATTTGGAGCATAAATATTCTTAAAGCATGACTATGATTTAAGGTAGGAATGCTAATTTGGAGGCACACGAAGGGAAAAAAATTCAATATTTTTATTTTATTGAAGTAACGCTAGAGTGGAACTGATTAGAACAATTTTCATTATTATATTCATTTTGCATTTCCATCAGTCACCAAAATGAAAATTCTGGGGAAAAAGGTTATGAGTGTTTTCGTAGATGTTTGAGGACCTAGTTACCAAAGTAGCTCAAAATTATAAGCAAAGGTAACCTAAAATTATCAGGTAAAGCAAGTTAAATCTTTCATTGAAAGAAGCAACCAACAAAAAAAATTTTGAAATTAAAACCCAAGACAATCTCAAATATAAATTACACTGATAATCTGAGAATATAGCATAAAAAAAACTCTTACCTGTTAGTTAACTGTACAACCAACGAATATAAATTGAGCAACATAACACCAAGGGAAAACACAGGGAAAAGGATGATGATGAACCAAAAAGTTGAAAGGAAGAAAAGGAAAAGTAAAGCTGTAGAGAAGGTGAATTGAAATGAGAAAGTTCCGTAAAGAAAGAGCAAATAAGTACACGTGTGAAATGACTGTGCTCCCAAATCAGACGCAACAAAACAAATGTTGTACAGAGGAAATGACGGAAATGCCCTCTTGACCCGAAGCTCCTCTATTCTCATCTATTATATAGAGTAAAAATTATAATGGAGCACGGACACAATAATTGTTACTTATTTTATTTGTCTATTTATATGTGTGATTCATAATATCTTTAACATAATTTTAAATTGGCTGAATTAAAAAAAAAAAAGATAAAACAATATAAATAATGTATTAATGAATGAATTAATTAATAAATAATATTAAAAGATCCTTGGAGGATAGAAATTGGAAATAGTAAAATATAAGAACAATGCAAGAAAAAATGAAATGGTGTACAAAAGTAATAATAGGGCCCACACAATTAAAGCTAGCCGTAAAAGAGAAAAAAAAGCAAATGGTTTTTGTGTCCAACAAATAGAAAGTACATTTATGAAGCAGGCAAATATAATCACTTTTCAAGTTTGAAAAGTTTAAATACCATAAAACAATTATTTGAAAATTTTAGTACTTTCTTCATTTAAATTTTTCCTTGTTTTTTTCTTTTAATTTGTTCTATATTTCAAAATTACATAATAAGTACTTAAAATCACAATGTAATAATATAATATATTAAAAAAGACATAATTAAAAATCATAAAAGAAATTTTATTGACTCTTTAATTCCATATTGAAACAAAAGAAGTTTGTTTCAAAATAACATAAAAAGTACTGTAAATTAAAGTAAAATAACAACTAAAAATATTTAAGAATCATATAAGAAATTTAGTTGACTTTCGCAAAAGTATCTACATCACATAAAATGGAACAGAAAGAGTAATATATATTATTTGGAAATGATATAAGAAGTGCTATAAATCACAATAAATTAACAACTTCAAAATATATTTCTACCCTCAATCTTATTGCTACATTTATTTGCTAGTTAAAATTGAAATTAAAAAGACAAATGACAAATAAGTTTCTATATTAGCTCACTTATGAGCAAAATATATTATAACAATCTTTACTAATTTTTTAACAATACATAAACTATACTCCCTCCGTCCCATATTAGATGGGCACTTCCAACTTTACACGGTGATTAAGAAATCATTAATACATTGGAAGACTTCACCATTTTGCCCTTTGTTTATATCAATGCACATTGAAATGAGTTACAAAAAATACACATACAATATAAGAATGGTCATAGTAATTGTAGGGGTAAAATGGAAAAGAATTAATTAATTCTATCCTAATTTAATAAGTGCTCAAATAATATGAAATTTTTTTTTTTTAATAAGATTCTCATCTAATATTGGACAGAAAGAGTAACAATATAACTTTATTAATGTTGGGTCCGGGCAGCGCCCGGGCTTTCTTTACTAGTATATATATATGCAACCTAATATTAGTATAAAGTAAATGTTTAGAAGTTAAAACTTTGACCACTCTATTTTGATTGAAATTTAATTGATTAACAAAATAAGTTGTTTGTACTTTATTTTGAATATATATTTCTACACGTATAACGTGTTAATATGATACAATTGAGACATTTTTTTAATTGTTGAAGTCTTAATCCTCTATTATATGAATATATATTAGTAGAAGTTGAACAAACTATGCTTCTGATTTACCATACCATAGAATATCAAACCGAACTTCGAAATACCAAATAATACCGAATTAAATTAATATGATAATGATATAATATTTTAAAAACCAAATATCAAAATTAAGATATTGAAACTTTGAAATATCCTACCGTACCATACTATGTTCACCCCTTGCACCATAATATTAATTACGTTAATTTGGCACAATTCAAGGGCAAATTTGGAAATTTTCTTTTCTTATTTGAACGATACAATATTCGAAAATGCCCAAATGAATTGCCTATAAAAGCAGGAGAAAAAGCGCGCTCAAATTCATTCACACTTAACACACACTCTCTGCTCAAACAGAAAATGGAACTTTCCAGAACCGCCGGTGCCGCCGACGATCAACTTGCTCGGACTTCCGAAATCGAATCTCAGCTTTCCTCCGTCGTTTACGGTATTCTCCATATGTATATTGAGTACTACGTTCAATTGTATTCATTTTATCTTGAAGATCTGTAACCAATTGAAATTTTAGCTGGACGATTTGTATTTTTTTTTCTTCTTCGGAGTTTTAGTCAAATTGCTATGTTATTGTTTGATATTTCCTCTGGTAATCCTTTTCCGCTTTGCTTTAGCTTTCATGTGCTGTTTTCTTCTGTCTCAGCGTCATATGTGTTGTTTTTTCGCATATTGTTTTGAATTTCGTCTTCGTGAATGGGAGACGAAATAGTTCGAATTATAAACTATCAGTTGTTTTTTTTCAGTTAAATTTATTATAATTTCTTCAGTTATATTCTTGCCTGTGTTACTTTTCCGTCTTTAGTTGCTAGTGATTGAATTTCTCTTGAAATTTTGATATTTTTCCTAATTTTATTTTCTGAATTAGAGAGAATTTACAAGTTGTTTGATTAATGTGAGAGACAATTTAGACCTAACTAGGTAAATTTGATATATTAGAAAATAGTTTTGTATTATCTGTCTAAAGAATAAGGCTTCTATACAGCAAGAGAACTGAGAATATTAGCCAACTGTCTCAATTGATCTTCAAAACATTTATGAATTGTTAATTGCATGCTATGAGGATAAAATGCTGAGGAATTTGGTTTGAATTGAGATAAAATGAACAATTAACTGATCTAAACTACTGTTTCACATGGTCTTGGTATGCTGCTTTTAGCAAAGTTTTAGATCATCTCATCTGTTACATCTAATTTTGGAAGTGCACACCATCCTAAGTTGGAATCTAAAAGCCTTTCTCTTCATTCCACAAATTGCATGCGTCTGGTGATAAAAAGATAGTGGTTAAATTTTTGTTTTGGAGATCCTGCATCAAACAATGGAGATGAATTGTCACTCAAAAATTCAGTAGACTTATGTGTCTACACTATACATACTTCACGGAACTAAAAAAGAAATAAAGTGCAAATACTACGTCAGTCATATTTCAGTTTCCTCTTAAATATAAAATGGAAACTGATTGCGGAAAATCCAGGAAGAATGTAGTGTATGATGTATGAGTTGCATAGCTAGATGCTACTGAAGTTTATATTGATCAATATGTAGTTTTATGGTCTTAATCGGGTTTCTGACCTATGATGTGAAGGAATGTGGTCTCATACCCTACTTGTGACTAAGTGCACTGGACGTTCTCTTTACCTAATAACTAACTGAGGAAATCCCTAATTCAAATTCATAATTTATTGCTGGAAAACTTTTTAGTGGATGTTCTGATATGACATGTTAATGAAAATAATGGAACATCAGGTTAAAAGAAATAAGCTTCACTGAGCCCCGGCAGTTATTATTGGTGGTTCATGCTTCGACTTATTGAGCGGGAACTTGATATTTTCAGTTACCCGCATGTTCTAAATGTGATACTAGAATTCATCTGCCATTTGCCTGGTCATGCTGAAATAGGGCCTTTGTTTTCAGTTACTAGAAGTTTTGCTAATGTGTTGATGAGCGTTGTCATCAATTAAATGTTAATATACCTTCTGGAATTGCAATGTCATGAGGTACTTACATGTTCTACAAAATGGTTATGCAGAGCTCTCACAGCAAGTGCAAGGGGCAATGGAGAACATGCTGAAGATGATTAAGTGAGCTGATTAGCATTGTGACTGAAGGAAGTGTAGTTTTATCTACATAGCAACATAGAGAAATGAGCAAATACTTGCATTGGCTTTGAAAACTTGGACTTGTATTGTTAATATTCATCTATTCTATCCTCCATTTTTTAATGTTCTTGACTAAATCTCAAGATTACTATTTTATATATATCAAATGCGTCAATATTTCGAGGGCAACCAGGAGTTTGCGTTCTTCTGAAGCTATTGGTTTTCATATTTCACTCTTTCATAACAGTCTTTCTTGCATTTTTATTTTAACTGCGCATTCTTTCTTGCAACTTATTAGTTAGAGTTAAAAACCGTAACCATTCATTTAATTGCATCTATGGACAATTATCTCTCTCTCTCTCTCCCTGTCTGCTTGTTTGTGTCCTACCCTTTCACATTTATATCACTTTCTACAGCGAAATTGATCAGAGCTCTACTGAAGTAACAGAAGACATGGAGAAGTGCAAGGAGTCTGCTCTTGAGAGAAGTAAAACTTTAGAGGAACAGAAGGAACATTTTCAAAGAGCTGCTTATGCTATTTTGGACATGCTAAATAACCAGGGGAGAGGATAAAATTTGTAAGTTTATAAATGATCCCTTAATCTCTGTTTTTCACAGCAGTGATCGTGATTTCAGCTCAGGCATAACTTGTGATGTTTATCTCATTAAAATATTCTATCAGTTTGATTTCTCATGTCATCTGTGACAGACATGCCGTAAATTGTAAATTAATTCACTTCCATATGTTTTAGATGGAACAGTCTGCTCATGTATATGCCTACTAGTGTTAGATCACATTTGGAAGCATCTTCAAAATATTTTCATAGTTCTTATTCTTTGTGCAGGTATAGAGGGCATGCCAGACATTTTGACCCCATCATTCCTCGCAACGATGTAAAAGTTGTAGAGAATCCACAAGTCACTTAGCTTTGTAGCATTTTGGGAAATACATTTGAGTCCTACCCGTTAAATAAGCATTGCTTGAATCTGAACGGTAATAATCGATGTATGATCTCTACGAATCATGTGCCTTTCTGCTTGTTGACTATCCTAAAAGTTGGGTTTTGTGTCCTCTTGAAGCAAAGCTTTAAACTCAAGATTCTTTCTCCTGGTCATCATTAGCTTCATACTAAAACGTGAATTTGTTGATTGTTGCTTAGGTGAAGATCACTAGCTTCATCACTAGCAAATTCTAGTTGAATCATTCTCAGTATTTTTGGTTCAATGTTTTAGCAAACCTGATATGTTCATAACTATGAACATGTAACCCGTCTTGGCCTGAAATTAAAGAACATCTTGCATAGACTGATGAACCTCAAAATATACCTGATTTGATTAAACGAATATTTAGGGCCAAGATTGATGAACTGAAGATAGATATATTAAAGCTAAGTATCTTTGGAAGAGTTGTTGCTTTTATGTACACTTTTGAGTTCCAAAAATAATGTTTACCCCATGCTTACTTTACAACCGTTTCGTATCATTCTTGGTGAAGAAGAAGGAGAGTTGTATTCTTCAGGACATCTTGAACTAGACTGATGATTTTCTGCAACAAAATTAATTTGGCTATGTGAGTATTGTTAGTAAGGTTAATTTTCAGGTATGCTTAATGTTAAATTAGGTCTTATGCCTAACTCACACCCCAAAAGCTAGCTCAAAGAGAGGAGGATTGCCCAAACCTTATAAGGAGTTCACCCATCTCATTAACCACCGATGTGGGACTTTTGTCATTCTTTTAACACCCTACCTCACACCCAGTGCTTAGCATCTGGTGCGTGGGCAATTTTGATTTTGGAGGCCCCAACATCGGGTGAGACGGACCCTGCTCTGATACCAACCACTCTCACCTTCCCACTGTAAAGCTCCTGGAGAATACAGAAGTTAGGGAAGAATGTAACTGAACAACCAAGTTCCTTTGTCAATTGACTTACATACATCAAGTTATACTTGAATTCAGGTAAGTAAAATACATTGGAGATAACACTCCTATCTGTTAATGCACAAGAACCAACATGAGTGACTTGAGTAGTACCCCCATTAGGCAGATATACAATTTT
Organism: Solanum commersonii; assembly: GCA_029007595.1. Taxonomy (NCBI): domain Eukaryota; kingdom Viridiplantae; phylum Streptophyta; class Magnoliopsida; order Solanales; family Solanaceae; genus Solanum; species Solanum commersonii. Next base: position 1,006,009 of record JAJTWQ010000011.1, read on the forward strand.
AGGAATTTGCAATTCTGACACAGAACCTTTTATAAACATGTTCATCTGAGAAACCATGTGATTTGTTGCACCAGAATCTACAATCCACACTTCATTGTTCTCAGAAACAAACAAGGATTTACCTGCAGTGTGAGCAGAAAAAGTGGTATTGCTCTTAGATGTTGCAGTGCCTTGGTTTTGTGTGAGACCTCTCAGAATATGATCATACTGTTCTTTTGTGAATGTGCAACCCTTCAGTAATTGTTTCACATTCATCTCTGCTTGACTTGCTGCTTTTCCATGCTCACTTTGTGCAGTAGCAGACTTCAGATCCCATCCTGCTTCACGCACATTAATATTCAAGCCATAAGAAAAATGAGCCTGACCTGGACCAGGAACACCACCTGGAGCAGAATTATTGTAACCTGAATGAACACCACATGGAGCAGGATTGTTGTAGCATGAAGGAATACCTTGAACCTTCTTTTTGGACTTGAAATCAGGAGGATACTCCACAATTTTGTAGCAAAATTCTTTACTATGACCCTTACATTTACAGAATTCACAAATGAGAAGGGGGTTTCTTTTAAACCTTTGATTTACTCTTGAAGTAGAACCAACAACAGATTTATAGTACATTGCCATATAATCCATACTCTCAGCAGTCAGCCCCATGTTGCTAATGTGTGAAACCACAACCTTTTGACTCTCATCTCTTACTACCATAGCATAAGCATGATTAATAGTTGGTAAGGGATTCATCATTAAAATTTGACTTCTAGCCTGATTATAGGACTCATTAAGCCCCATTAAAAATTGATACAATTTTTGTCTGCTCAGGTGATTTACAAAATCTTTCGACTTAGCACAATTGCATCCAAGAGAAGGAACTACAACCTCAAACTCATCCCACAAGGTCTTGAGTTTGGTGTAATACGCAGAAACAGAAAGAGTCCCCTGTTGTAGTGACGCAATGTCTTTATGAAGACTATAGGTTATCGACCCATCTACTCTATCAAATCTCTCCTTTAAATCACTCCAAACATGAGAAGCACTTGTAGCAAATGCAATTCCACTTAGTAAACTTTTTGACACTGAATTCATCAACCAGGATAGTACTACAACATTCACTCTCTCCCATTGTCCCCACAATTCTTCACTGAACATCTCTTTACTACAGGTTCCATCAATAAACCCTAGTTTATTGCGTCCTAACAATACTAGTGTAATCGATCTATTCCATAGAGAGTAGTTCTCAATTCCAAGTAATTGAAATGAAATAAGATTCACTCCACTTAAATCTGTAGGACTAAGAAAAAGAGGATGATTGTAGTCAATACCTTGCCCAATTACAGAATTAGGTATCGGCATTGATACACTTGTGTTTTCACCATTGTTGCCTTGAATCGAATCTGCAGTTGTTCTCCCCTTCGTCATCCTGATTCACTGCTTATCAACAATTGTTTGCGGAAGCTAATTACTCATCAATTACCTACAGATTTCACCCAAGAACTTGCGTAAAAGCTGTGTGTGACTCTGATACCATGTTAAATTAGGTCTTAGGCCTAACTCACACCCCAAAAGCTAGCTCAAAGGGAGGAGGATTGCCCAAACCTTATAAGGAGTCCACCCATCTCATTAATCACCAATGTGGGACTTTTGTCATTCTTTAACACTTAATATTGAACATTAGTACTGTTGTAATACTGAACTCGCAAACCTATATATTATTGTCACATTAAAGTCAGAATTTTGGTCATCTTCAAGCTTTAGTTCCTCTTCATTCATATTGTGATGCTTGAATACACAAGTCTGTTGTTTTCGTTTTTGAAAGCTGGGGTTCAGAGTTTTCTATTACATGTTTTTTTTTTTGTTGCTACTGCATGTTATTGTTTGAGATATGCGCTTCCCCTTGTGTTTCTTTGACTTGTTTGGATGGTAGTTGTTATATTGTATTGTATTTTATTGCATTGCATTGTTAAAATGACATAATATTATATTTGATTGACACTTAAATTAAATTTATAGTTGGATAAAAATAACAAATTCTCATTTTGTATAATAAGTAATGACTGATTTGGTGTGATTGAGTCGTTGCTTTATTTTTTTCCTCACATTTTGTCTTTATGTTTTACTCCCTCTATCTATTTTTACTTGTTCACTTTGAACTTTGCACACTCCTTAATATGAGTATTTTATCATAATACTCATATTAATTGATGCATTGTCTAATTTTAGGAAATGATATGGGGATAAGTAATTACTGTTGATGGTTAAATAGGAAAAAATGATAATTGTTTTTATATATTAAAAGTGACAGCTAAAAGTGAAAATCTATTTTTGGAATATTGGACAAGTAAAATTGAACAGATGAAATATTTAGTAATCATATTTTATCACAATGTATTCATCGAAACAATGTCCCAAAACAATATTTCGATAGATTTGTAACTAGATCTTTTGGTATAGTATCTAACGAGGCCGGCCTTAACAGAAGTCCCCCTTCTCCAAACATTTCAATCAGAAAGTTACATTGAAAACAACAGGTTACAATTATGTATAAAGCAAATTACATTGTATAACAAAGTATATATTAAGGAGACATTAACAATAAAAGTACGAATTAATTAGGGTACTAATTAAACATTATTGGTAGCTTCCTATAGGTAATCTTGAGAACAAGATCAGGATAAACATCATCAGCATCATTGATATGAGTATTCTCTATCAATATAAAAGGATCGCCGCCCTTATCAGATATTGTTTGAAGTGTTTCTCCTTCTCTAACTACGTGTATTTCATCGCACAATCTTAATTGTTGATTATCCTCTCTAAGATTTCGAGCTTCTGAGAAAGAGCAACACTTCATTAGTATATCAACAAAAACATAAGAAATATTGTTGAAGAATTGAAGTTTGCTCTCGAAGCCTTTCTTGAGGAAGCCGTATATATTTGTGAAAAACAGATAGAAAAGAAAGAGATTATTGTACTACTAGTATTTATAAGAAAATATGAGAGAGATTTTATTAGTCCTAATCCTAGTACGTGAAGGAAAAATTACCTTTTTAATTATTTTATATTCTTTGCAATTTACATGCTTAACATATCCATTCCTTTCTAATTTAGGGTAATTATTTTAGGAAAAAAATCATCAAATTTAGGGTGTTAGTTTGAGAACTATTTTTGAGTAAACAAAAATAAGTTGAGGATATTTTTAGAGCAATAGATGGATGAAGGATATTAATGAATCATTCTTCATATGTTACAAATATTTTTGATTCTTTTCTATTTATTTTATTTGCAAGAAGTTGGTAAGGACAACTTTATCTCTTAAAAATATAATTATGAGATCAATAAAATTTACCAATAATATTAATTATTATTAGCTTAACTTTTAATTAGAAGAGAAGAGGTCGCTCATAATGTTTTCGGGTAACGATAACTTAAGTATTTTTTTCCCAAAAAAAATAAAATTATGATATCAAAAAAGCTATAGGGGAAGTGGGAGAAAGAATGTAACACCCCTAAATATTAATCTAGAGTTGCATGTTGAGTTACCATTGCTTAATTACTACAATATGTTTTATTCTCATTCTGGGAACTTGAAATGTTGTGATAATTGCTAACTTGCTTAACATAAATTGTGATTGTAATTTAAGGAATTGTGATCGGGTGTTTAGGTAATATTCTAATTAGAATTATGTATAAATTTAAAAGGAAGGTGAGAGATATACATATAGGTATATATGTATGCTTTTTGGGCAGCCAACTTTTTGTTTGGGCAGCCCCTTTTGGTGACATCTGTACAGGTGATAAGTATCACCTTTGTAACTATATATTTTCACACCTCCTATAATTAATTTGGTTTTCCTCAAGTCTAAGAACATTAGAACCTTAGCTTAACAGATTGTTCTTCAAAATCACAAGAGAAAACTTGGCCCTTTTGGCTGGAATTCGAGAACACACACTTCTTTTTGGTAAGTGACGAAGTCTGTTTCTGAGCTGGGTAGTGTTTGGTATTTTATGCATATCTCATCCTCTAGAACTCTGTTTACAGTGAATAAATATGATTTGGAAATCTAATTCGTAGACCTACAACTTTTATGTTTATGTAAAACTCTGATTTAGCTGTTATGGAATCGAAATATGGGACGCAAGATAGGACAAGTTCTGTCCAGATTTTGAAATTTGAAATCCTGTATGGACAGCTGTTAGTGTTTTGAATATATCTTTTTATAAAAAATATATTTTACGGTGATTCTTGTTTGTTTGCAACCTTAAGAGATGTAGCTACATCTTTCATGAAGGTTATAAAGTCTAGTTTTGTCGTTTTCCTTTTCAAATCTAAGTTGTGACATGAGGTACTAGGCTGGCTAGAATCACTGTTTTGGCAGCATAGTTGTACTTGTACATGCTAATCTTACTGGTGATGATAATCCCGTTTTACATCAGTATTATTGAGCTGCTAGGGATTAAATAAGTTATTTAATTGTATTTTAAAGGTTGTATATACTCGTGAACAAGTTGAGGACCTTGATACATTGGTTGGTCTACGATTTGAGCTCTTGAAGTTGTGTTGGACTGTTTCTTTGCTAAAGCATTGAGGTTTGTGTATAAACTTGTATTTGCACTCTTTTAACTGCTAGTATATCTGAAATTTGATCTTGGTACCTTGGTTACTCTTGTCGCTTTGCATTGTTGTATTGGTATCCTTTGAGAAGTTAAAGGCGCTTGTGTAACTCGCCCACTTGTACGGATTGTTTGATCACTTAGCACTCTTGTTGGGACCTTGTCCTTCTTGTGGCTGTGACTTTGTCACTCTTGGCATGCCTCTTGATTCAGATCATTTGTCATCTTGACTCTGAACTTTTAGTTCGTCTTAAGTATGGAAGTTGTCCATTTTAAGTATGAATTAGAAAGTCATTTTTAATATGGTTCTTGGTTCTCTTGATTATTGGGCTTTGACCCTTCTTGATACTTGTTTGTGCTTGGTGTGAAGACATGATGTACATATTGAGCGAGCCTTGTTATTGAATCTCTTGGAAAATGGTGCTATGAGTGTTCTTGACAATTGGACCTCTAAATATCGAACTTGATACTTTTGATATATTGTTTACTTGATTTATTTATTATGTTCGATTATGCTACCCATGACTTGAGAAAGGTAGTTTTGTGAACTTGATGGCTCCAACCTATAGTTTTACACTACTAAGTTATATGCTTAGCGATAGTTGTTTCTATCGTAGGAAATGAGCAAGTGGATGCATGAAGCTGGCCATTGGAGAGGGAGATTTTGAGAGCTTTAAGGAAGATCACATTTGCATTTAGACATCTATATTTTGTGTAAACCTTGGGACTTGTACATGATCTATGTGTTGTATAATTACATGAAATTTCGAGGACTAATGTGATCATGTCACCATGGATTGTAAATTAAGTATGGCTATATGTTTTGTTCTTTTGGGGTGTGTAAGCCCAAGTATTGCAATATACTAAATTTACTATTTATTTTGAATATTTATGTGAGGCATGAATGGGTTGATTTCTATACTTGGAAATGGGTAATATTCTTGTTATTTCATCCTTAAGTGTGAAGATAATATATGCATGAAAAACTCATCGGTTATTTGCTTAAACGGTTTTTAGGAGGGCTTTTCCGTTATAAGTTGAAATTCCGTGCCATTTCAATTTTGACATCACATAAATGTTTAAATGGACAAGATGCACATCCTTATCTATTTTTTTTCCTTTATGAACCTAATCCCTCTACTAAACTAAAATCAATATGGCCATAGTAAATCTCTTTTAAATGTTGCAAGTATTTAAGTAGTTTTCTTGCTTAAGTGGTAGTATCCTTTCGAAAGGGTCGCTACAAAGAAACCTAGCGACCACCTTTTTTTTCGTGAGAAATCTATTTGACCTAAGTGAAATTTCCCCCTTCTACCTTTAATATTTTTTCGTCACAAAATAAGTGTCACTTTAGTAATAACAATAAAAAAATATTTCAAACTAAGTGTCCTTTTAGAAACTTAAAATCATAATTAGTTTTGGGATGAGTGAGTATTATTTCTCTTAAATAAATACGTAAGTAGTAGACATATTTAAATTTTCAAAATATCATTAATAAAGTTAATTTAGTAAAATATACGAAAAGAAACTTTCTTAAAAGTTATGCCAACTCAACATATATTTGAATTCATAAATATTAGTGATAACAAAATTATATCAGAAAAACAATAATTTAATTGATATAAGAATTATATTAAAAAACTTAATTTTTTAAACAAAGAAAGAAATCAAATATTTTATCACCTTATTGATATCTTCCAACCATATAATGCACTAAGGAGTTGTTTGGCTTAAGAAATAAGATACAATGATTTTAGGAAAAAATATAAAATTATTTTTGTACTAGGATTAGAGAAATCAAGGATTGTATTGATGATTATAATGTTGAGTTACAAACTCCTTATATAGGAGAAGAGTCCTATTCTAGTTATACTAGGAATCCTACTACTACACAATTATTTACACGAGTAATATTGTATTACAAGTCAAATACTTTATCCAAGTCAACTCCTACAATATTCAGTAGCTTAGTCGTATAACTTAGGATTTAGTAGTCTAGTCCTAGTATGACTCTAACTCTAACTCTAACTCGTCAGCCTGCTTCGATGGACATGTTCCATCAGTCTTCAAGCTTCCTTCAACACTTCCCCTCAAGCTAGTGAGTGGAGGAACTGTAACTCCTAGCTTGCTGCGAAAACCAAAGAAAACCTGTTTTGTTAAGGCTTTAGTATGAATACCACCTAGCTGATCCTTAGACTTCACAAACTGAGTAAGAAGTTGTCCCCTGACCACTTTCTCACAAACAAAATGATAGTCCATTTCAACATGTTTGGTTCTAGCATGCATAACTGGATTAACTGTCATGTACAAGGCACTCATATTATCATAATACAACGTAGGAACAGATCGAAGGAACACTCCAAGGTCATGAAGAAGATACAAAATCCAAGTCATTTCTGCGGCAGTGGAGGCTAGTGCTCTATACTCAGCTTCAACACTCAATTGAGCTATTGTGGTCTGTTTCTTATAGGTCCAAGAAATACAATTTGCACCTAGGTAGATGCTATAGCCTGTAGTTGATCTGCTAGTTATGGTACAACCTCCCTAATTAGCATCTGAGTAGCCATACAGCCTACATGGTGATTGTGAAATAATTATGAGTTCAAAGTGTAGAGTACCTTTGATGTACTTGAGAATCCTTTTTACCCCTTGACGATGTTCAATGTTTGGGATTTGCATAAACTGGCTTGCTATATTCACAGCATGAGTGATATCAAGTCTTTGTGAGGCTCAAATATTGAAGGCTCCCTACTATCATTCTGTACAAGGATGCATGTCACGACCCGAGAGCACCCCTTAGTCATAACCGGCGTATTCGACCTCGAAGAGGTTAAATACAAGCCTCATGGATCATTCATTGCATACGATACTTAAAAAAAAAGGAGAATTTAAAAACTTTTCCACACACGAAGATACTTTCATTAAATAGTAAGTGGAAGACTTTCTAGACTTTATTCAAGATGTCTCAAAACCATATAATACTTGAATACAACAATGGGACTAAGCCCACTCAAAACTATAACAAAACAACAAGACATAAAGGAACATGTTGGTTATTGTCCTCGAATATATGTGGACTCACCAAGTCTTCACCTTCAAACACCTTAAAAACCTATCGATCAACCATGGAATATCAACATCTCCAAATCCCTACACTTAAGTCAAAAGGGAAAGAAAAGGGTTAGCACAATTAAGTACTAAGTATGGAAACCATGCAAAAATATGCTAAAAAGGACATTTGGTTGAAAGTCATGCCTTATGCCATTTTAGTAAAACTTCATGAACATTGACATATTAGACATAATATAGAACATAACCAACATATAAGACATTAACCCCATTATAGACATACTCAACATTTTCACCATGCAACTCATTTCATCATCCAAGGACCATTATCTAAAGTTACCCTAAGACACACTTAAGTGAGACATGGAATGGCCGCCCATACAACCTCTTCATACACACCTAAGTGTTCCTCAAGGCTACTATAGACAAGAACCATCATGCTTCGAGGTAACATACTAAGTAACTTACTTCATTAATATAAGCTATTCATTCAACAATCATTTAGACAATAAGTTAACATTCTTGTTTAAAGTCATTTATGACACATTCATGCATTTAGGGGACTTCACACTTTAGTCATATAGACTTAGAGAACTCACTTTAGCACCTTCAAAGGCTATTCGTGCCATGTGTAGATAGCATCCCATACTACTACCTACACGGTGTAGAACCTATCAAGTAACTAGAGTTCACATTAAGGGCATCAAGTTCTACACTTAAAGATCCAAGTGTCAAAAATGCTCATAACACCAATTTCCAAGAGATTCAATAACAAGGCTCACCTAATATATACATCATGTCGTCACACCTAGCACAAGCAAGTATCAAGAAGGGCTAACGCCCTGTATCAAGAAGGGCTAACGCCCTGTATCAAGAAGGGTCAAAGCCCAATAATCAAGAAAACCAAAAACCATATTAAAAATGGCTTTCGAATTCGTACTTAAAATGGACAACTTCCATACTTAAGACGAACTAAAAATCCAGAGTCAAGATGACAAATGATCCGAATCAAGAGGCATGCCAATAGTGACAAAGTCATAGCCACAAGAAGGACAAGGTCCCAACAAGAGTGCCAGGTGATCAAACAATCCATACAAATGGGCGAGTTACACAAGCATCTTTAATTCCTTAAAGGCTACCAACATGGCAATTCCAAGTGACAAGAGGTAACCAAGGTATCAAGATAACCCTTCAAATATACAAGAAAATAAAAAGGGTACAAGTACAAGTTTATGCACAAACCTTGGGCTTTAACATAGAAACAGTCCGACAAAACATCAAGAATTCAAATGTAGCCCGACCAACATATCAAGGTTCTCAGCTTGTACACGAGTATATATAACCTTAAAAATACAATTACATAACTTATTTAACTTCTATTAGCTCAGTAATGTCGACGTAAAATAAGATCATCATCGCAAGTAAGTCTAGCATGTACAAATACAACTATGCTCCCAAAACAGTGAATCTGTCCAGCCTGGTACCTCAAGTCGCAAGCTAGATTTGAAAAGGAAAATGGCAAAACTAAACTTTATAACCTTCGTGAAAGATGTAGGTACATCTCTAAAGGTTGCAAATAAACAAGAATCACCGCAAAATATATTTTGTACAAAAATATATATTCAAAACACTACAGCTGATCATGCAGGATTTTAATTTTTGAAATCTGGGCAGAACTTGTCCTATGTTGCGTCCCATATTTCGTATCCATAACAGTTAAATTAGCATTTTACATAAACATAAAAGTAGGTATACGAGTTAGCTTTCCAAATCATATTTATTCATTGTAAACGAAGTTCTAGAGAACAAGATATGCATAAATTACCCAAAGACTACTTGACCCGAAAAACAGTTCATCACTCACTTATGAAAGGAATGCCATAGCCTATCGATTTATTTTCAATATAGCTTTTCATTTATCAAGAAGAGCACCTAAGTCTACCAAGTCAAGAGATGACATTCAATAATATAAGGCACTTCACATTTCATCATTTTCATTCATAAGTGTTAAGAGAGAACATACTTTTAATCACAATACAATAATACTTTATTCAAGATCACCTTGGGATCACATGTACACATTTATATTCACAACATGATTACCTTTACTTCATTAGATTCTCATCCAAATCCTTTGCATCACATTCACATATATGATATCATGTCAACACTTCAATTTCTCATATAATGCCTTCAAAGCCATAATCATACTACATTCAATAATTAGACACCTCCACTATAAGTGGATCACAAATCAATCTATCACAATTCTATATCAATTCTACATTAACAATGAAGTTAGGTCAACTTACCCTTTTCCAAAGACACAGTCACCATTACTCAATTCTTCAACAATTCTCAATAGATAAACATAGATAATAACAGAAATCAACTATTCAACTCAACCTAAGCTTATTTCCATCATTATTCAATAATAAACATTCAACCCAATTCATATGCCAAATTTAGGAAACTTGGAAAGACATGGGTTCATGGACTTTTCTTTCTTAAAACTATCAATAAACATCAATAATAACATAAATTATCATTAAAAATCATTTAATGCAAGAACCCATGCTAGAACCGAAATTAGGACTTTATTGAGTTTTTGAAGAACTTTCAAAACACTTTGATTTGGCTCCTTGAATGGAAGAGGAATCAAGGATAAAGGATCCCCATACCTTAATTATCAAGAACTAAACGAAATTGAAGAAGAAATTAGTAGCCACCATCAACCCTAGCTCCATCTTTCACCTTGAGCTTCAATGGGGTTCTATAGAGAACCTTTTTTTTTTTCTAATTGGAGTGATTTAAATGAAAGAATTTTGGTCAAAAAGGGTTTTATAATTGCTAGGAAAGGCAAAGAATAATAGGGACTCAACTTAGGAAAAGAATTAAGGACCCACAAATTTAAACTTAAAAGTTTTCACTAAACCCGTCTAAGCTAGTCCTTTTTGATAGTGCTTCACTATTTTGGGTATAAATTTTTACTCCGAGATCCAAAAAGGGAAAACTCGGTGGTATTGGAAAGAGGACTCAGAGACCTTTAATTGGATAGGTAATGGTCTACCTAATTCGTTTTGAGCTAAAAGATATGACCATTTAAAGTTGACCCTTACAACTCACTAGTTCAAATGACTAGTTTTCGGACGTCACAGTCATTTCTCATAATTTCATCAAGTTCTCAACTCCAAACTCACATGTGAGGCTCTAGTTTCACTAGTTCGTTTTTAGGGTCGTTACAATGCATCTATAAGACTTCCCATAGCTTCATGCATATTATGTTTTTGAGCCAAATGAGTGGCTACAGCCTTTGCCAAAGTCATCTCTGTCTTGGCCAGCAGCTCAGCAACATACATGCTTTGATTTAAGTGAATTCCTTCTTCAAAATACTTCACCTCAACTCCTAGAAAAAAGTGTAAAGGGCCAATATCTTTCATAGAAAACAACTTCCCAAGTTGTAGAACCAACTTTGAGACATGAGATGGATTACTTCTTGTGACAATAATATCATTCATTTATAACAAGAGAAATATTTTGCCTTTGTGAGTTTGCAAAGTAAATAAGGAAGGGTCAGCCTTATTACAAATGAAACCAAGGTGTAAGAGATGCATGCTAAACCTATCAAACCAGGCTCTTGGTGCTTGTTTAAGACCATACAATGCCTATTTAAGTAGACACACATACTGAGGATACTGGGATCAATAAAACCAGGAGGTTGACTCATGTACACCTCCTCTTGTAAGAAGCCATTGAGAAATGCATTTTTGACATCTAGTTGTCTAACTTCCCATTTTGAACTGATAGCAATGGATAGAACCACCCTAATAGTTGTGGCTTTAGCCACGAACTAAATGTTTCTTCAAAACCTATCCCTTCAAGCTGCGAGAATCCCCTTGCCACAAGTTTGGCCTTGTATCTATCTACTGTCCCATCAACTTTAATTTTGTCTTGAACACCCATTTTGAGCCAACCAAGTTTATATTGGGTACCAAAATCCATATCTTGTTAGTATGTAAAACATCAATTTCTTCCTGCATTGCTGCAAGCCAATGAGGTGATCTTAGTGCTTCATTAGTAGTATTTGGTTCTCTCAACATTTCTGTGCTGCTGCGAGCAACAAGTGATGTTCCTTCGCCTTGTGTCTAGTGATCATATATATGATGCCCTTGTGGTGCAGGAAGTACCTCAACTAGTACATCAACCAACGTAGTTAACTAGAGTGTAGCATTGTCAGATTGATGGTCAACTGGTACATCAACTAAAATGGTTGTTTGATGATGTTCATTGGATGGACCTGTAAGTGCAACCCGTTCCTTACTGCTACTAGCATATTCAAAATCTGCAGTTGAAGTTCCAATACTACTGTATGAATCATCACCTTCAACCCGTTTCTCAGCATCTGATCCTGCGTGCCTGAGAGGTCAATAATACTCTCATCATCAAGGAGTATATAAGTTGTAGCAGCATTATCACTATTAATGTGTGGACTAGCAACTTGTACTTCTCCTGAATCAGAATTAACACGTGCCTGCAGTTTAGAGAAAGATTCAACAAAGGTAGTAAGATGAGATGAGACATCAATGTTAGTCTGAGATTGCTTTAGATACACATAGGGTAATTTGTTTTCGTCAAACATAACATGTCTGGATACGTAAACCCTCCTTGTAGAGGGATGATAACATCTATATCCTTTGTGTAAGCTGATGTACCATATGAACACACAAGGGTAGGTCTTTGGGCTAAACTTATTGCTACCCTTGATATATGAAAAACATCTACATCCAAACACTTTTAGGCTTTTGTAATCAGGTTGTTCCCCATATAACTTAACAAATAGAGTCACCATCTTTAGGACTGATGAAGGCAATCTATTGATTAGGAATACTGCAGTGAGGAAAGCCTCAACCCATAGAAACAAATATAGGTTAGCATGAAGTTGTAGAGTTAAGCTAGTCTCCACAGTATGCCTAAGTTTTCTCTCTGCAACTCCATTTTATTAAGGTGTGTTAGGACATGATATATGTCTCACAATGTCATAATATTCCAAATGCTTAATGAAGGCTGTTTGGATAAACTCACCACCTCCATCACACTGAAAAATCTTAATCTCTTTAGAAAATTGTTTTTCTATCATTTTCTGAAATTTTACAAAGACCTCAAAAAATTTAGATTTCTTTTTCAGTGGATAAATTCATGTGTATCTCGTGTGATCATCAACAAAAACGACATAATATTTTATATGTTGGGAAGATTCGACAGGAGCAGGTCCCTATAAATCACAATGAATTTTCAATAAAGGTTCTTTCTCAATTTTATTTCTCAAACCAAATGAAAGTTTACAACTCTTTCCCAACTAACAACTAGAACAAACAATAGACATTTTATTCCAACTACTAATATTGATGCAACTATTACTATTCAAAACTTTTAAAGACTTCAAACTAGGGTGTCCTAGTCTAGTATGCCACATATTATCTGACGTGTTCCAATCATGTGCAACAGTTAAGGCATAGAGATTGTTATCTTCCAAAGCATAAAGTCCATTCCTTTTAGTTCCCTTGACCAGCAGTGTCCTTGTCTTCTTGTCCTTTACAACAAAGTTAGTTTCATCAAATTCAAGAGTGCAACAACAATCTTACTAATCGAGAGTAAATTTTTATTAATCTTAGGGACTACAAGAACTTCTTTTAATTTTAGACCTGATCCGGATATGTTCCCAATATGTGTTATGTCTAACTTTGATCCATTCTCAATAATGATTTTATCTGGTCCATTGTAGTGTCTAAGATCAGTTAGGATACTTGAGTTACGTGTCATATGGCTACTTTCTCCTAAGATACAATGTGTCATTAGTAGTATTTTGTAGATTAGTAGGAGCCAACGCTTGTGGTAGCTCATATGTGGCTTGGTAAGAGTAATATAATCCTAATTAAGATAAGTAGTCTAATCCTAGTGCGACTCTAATTCTACAACAGTGCTGTAAACTCGTAGTCAGCTTCGTTGGACCTATTCCTTTGACATGTTCTAATCATCAACTTCCTTCATCTTCAATACTTCGCTATAGGCACGTCAGTCGTCTTTGTTGGACCTATTCCTTTGATATGTTCCAATCGTCAGCTTCCTTCTTTTTCAACACTTTCCTTCAAGCTAGTGAGTAGAGAAACGATTACTCCTAGCTTGCTTCGAATACCCATCAAAAATAAACTTTGAATACCCAGCAAAAACTTATTTTGTCAATGCTTCGGTATGAATATGATGTCTAGTTGTTGCTTGTGATAGTTCATCTGCAGATTGATACGAGTAGTTCCACCAGTAAAAATATTTAAGAGCAATATGATTATTTCTACTACATATTTTACATGACTCAATATTATTCCTCTCTTTATTTTCACTTTGAGAACTTTTATTGTTTAGAGAACCTGGTCCATATTGACTGTTTTAAGAACTTGTTCCCTATCCAGCAGACTTGAAACCTGTTTCTCTGGAGTTAATGTTGTTGTTTCCTCTTCCCCTGCCTTTTTGAGCAGACAATACCATGTTATGATTTTGTTATAGTACCTCTTCTTTATCTTCCCTTATATGAAAACCCGTGAGAGCATTAACAAATAGATTAAGGGTGGGATATGGTGCCTTACCTAAACCTCTATCAAAATTAATTACTTTTGTTGCTTGAATATAAGCTTTTTCCAAGCATTCCCACATCTCCTTGGCAGTTGAACAACCCACAATTAGGTACATGTTTTCTTCTGTCAAGGTGCCTGAGATCTAACTCCTTAGCAACACATCTTTCTCCTTCCAATCATCAATGGTGCCACTATCTTTTGCATCATTCTTAACCGCTACAACTTTCCCAGCAGTCTGTCCAGTGGAACAACTACTTTTACTTGGTTCATTCTCTGTGATCTGAATCAATTGGGATATTTGTGTCCTTTTTATGAGGTAGTTTGCTAGCTTAAGTTTAATGGAGCAAGCGATAATGAGTTGGTGAAGTGAGGAGGTCGACATAGTACTGGTCGAAGGGGCCATTGCAGTTAACGTGTGATTTTTTTTAATCAATACTCAGAGAGCGGAAGAGCTTTTATGCTCTGATACTATGTAGAAATCACACGTCTAGGATTAGAGAAATCAAGGATTGTATTGATGATTATAATGTTGAGTTACAAGCTCCTTATATAGGAGAAGAGTCCTATTCTGGTTATACTAGGAATCCTACTACAACACAATTATTTACATGAGTAGTATTGGATTACAAGTCAAATACTTTATCCTAGTCGAATCCTACAATATTCAGTAGCTTAGTCATACATAACTTAGGATTTAGTAGTCTAGTCCTAGCATGACTCTAACTCTAACTTGTCAGCCTGCTTCGTTAGACCTGTTCCTTTGACATGTTCCAATCGTCAGCTTCCTTCTTCTTCAACAATTTTATCATGTTTGAGTGGAGGTATTAGATAATACTTAAATTATTTATCCCATATATATGATGGAATAACATATCTTGAAATAATTTATCTCGAAATTAATCATCCCAACATAACTAGTTTTCAACCAAACAACCTAAGAATAATAATTTTTTGATATTCTTATCCATCATAAAATTTATGTTGTAGTCGACCTTTTGAGTTTTTGAGATGAATAAGGATTTAATATTTTTTTTGTTTTCAAAAAGGTTATTAGAATTTTTTTTCCCACAAAGGAAAATGGCCTGATATACCCTTTAATTTTGCTATTTAGAGTTGATATATATCTCGTTATAAAAATCACTCATATATACCCTTAATGTTATACAAATGACTCACATATATCCTCCTCTAACGGAAGTGAATAAAATAATTTAAATTTAGTTTTTAATTTTTTTTAAAAAATATAATCCATATGTGGTATATTTATCCTCCCCACACATATTTTTTTTTGACTTTATTTTGTTTCAACAACTAACTTAAATTTATTATTTTGATGGTAAAATTTATTTACGTTTCACTAATTTTCTTGTAAAATTTATCATAGATGCCATATTTTTTTTAATAAATACAAAAACTTAATTATTGTATAGCCCCAAAAATAGTTTAAAATTATGATATAGTCAAAAAAATAACTTAAATTTTTTTTTTCTTTACATTAAAGAATGAAAGAAAAAAATAAAATAAAATAAGAAACTCAAATAATGATAGTCAAAGATGTCAAAAAACATTTTATGTATGCAAAAGATTAAATTATGCCTTGAACTTTGCTAGACGGATCATATATACTTCTACATGACTTTTTATTTATTTATTAAAAGTCAAAAATATAAATTTAAAATTAATTTTTTTTAGTTCCGCTAGATGATTGGTATATGTGAGCTCCTTTTGTAACAATAGGGGTATATGTTGATCATTTGCATAACAATAAAAATATATATTGCGCGTTTTTTTTATAACGAGTAATATATCAGCTTTAAATAACAAAATTGAAAAATATATATAAGGCCTTTTTTGCTTTTCACAATTATGGCCATTTTGTGACCAAATTTTTGTTGTCAGTTAGCATTGCATTGTTTACATGAAACATCACCTCAAACCTCCATCATTCTCCACTCATCATCAATGGTACAAAACCCATCTCCAGTCTGTCACTTCTTCCACCCAAAACTCTCTTCTCTATACTTACAGCTGCCTCTATGTTATGCAAATTTGATGATTCGTGAATTATTACTTATATTTGTTATTAATGTGAGCTTTAATTAGGTAATTGTAGTAATTATTATGTTTAAATAAATCTAAGAGAGTGTTTATGCGTTGATAAGTAAAAATGAATTTTTAATGTGATATACACTACCCACTCAACAATGACAATAAAAATTATAAGAATCATATAGTTCATATGTATTGACCTTGGTCAATATCAACCCAAAAGAATCATGTATTAATATTGTAGTTCGGCATCCTTCTGTTATATTTATTTGATAACTTGTGAATCATTGCTTATATTTATTATTAATATAACCTTAATTAAGTAATGAATATAGTAAAATAATTTTAAAGTGAAAGAATAATAATAATAATAAAAATAAATTGTACATAAAATAATTTTAAAGTGAAATAATAATAATAATAAAAATTGTACATAAAATAATTTTAAAGTGAAAGAATAATAAAATAAATAAATAAAAAGAGATAATATATAATAAAATATTATTATTAAATAAAATTACAGTATTTAAAGTGAAAGAAAGTTTTTTTTTTAATAGAATAATAGTTGGTATATCTTATTAAAAGATTTGTATCATTTAATATTTTCAAAAAATATTAATTCTTCTTTTAATCAAATGCATTAATAATTTTTTATTTTTGTTTAAAATATAGTAAGAATAACTTCAAAAAAATATTTTATTTGTAATTTTACTTTGTCGTTTAATAATTATATTTTAATATATTTAATTATAGATAAATTTCATAAGATGTGCAAATATAAAATTTTCTTAGTTCATGAAGTGTAATTGTTTTATTTTAAAATATAAATAATGCCTTTAAAATTGAGTTTTATTATAAAAGTGTTTAATGTGTTAATTATTTATATACGAAGAATATGAAATTAAATCTCATAAATATTTTTTTTTGTGATTTAAAAAAATGTTTTACATTAGTGAAGCTTTTGCGGAACCATAAACTAAATTTTTTTTAATATATAATTTCATTTTATTTTTGTATCATTTATTTTCACCACTTTTTTTAATTTTATTTTAATAAAAGATAATTTTATTATAAGAAAAAGAAGAAGTAAATTGACAAAGAGAAAAAAAGATGAATTAAGAATTTAAAAAGGAAATTAAGGGGTCGTTTGATACAAAAATAATAATGCAGGGATTACTAATGCTGGATTAGTAATGCAGGGATTAATAGTGCAATGATTAGTAATGCAGTGTTTATTTTTACCAAGTGTTTGGTTCATTGGTTCCTACCCCATTTTGGAATTGGGTTAAAACTTTATAAAAAAACTTCTTTCCAATTATACCCTTAAATTATTAGTAATTAGGTTAAGATAAATAATTGCCCGGACAATATTATTTTTTTATGGTCTTCTAACTAGTTATGAGAAGAACAATTTTTTTTGTCATGTTTGCCTTTTTTTTTCCACTTAAATTATTTGAGGATAAATAATTGTCATCTTAGTAAATTTATTACTTACAAAATGTCAATTTTCAATTAAAAAAAAAGATAAACTATCAATTTTTAAAATTGAAAAGACGTAAACAATAGTAAAAATAAATAAATCATCTACATTTACACATAAAAATTGCAAGTTATAATTTTAATATGTATGCAATTTTATAAATTGTTCAAATACAAATAATTACAAACCACACACAATATATATATATATATATATATATATATATATATATATATATATATATATATATATATAGAGAGAGAGAGAGAGAGAGAGAGAGAGAGAGAGAGAGAGTTAATGCTAAGCCAACTCACATTTCAAATATTATATTAATTTGTGTTGGATTTATGTAGTAGCAAACAATTTTCTCTAAATAATTTGTAAGCTAATTTATTTAAATAAATTTAATAGTAAAAATATAAAACATAAAATTAAGAAAATAAATAAAATAATTAAAATGATTTGAGGGGTATTTTTGTCCTTACATAGACTTATCCATGGTATTATATCCAATGTATTACTAATACCTCCAAATGGAAGGTATTAGTAATACACCCTATAATATCATGTAGAAGGTATAACTAATCCATGGATTAGCTATACATAGACCCAAATTCCTACCAAATATAGTACTAAATAATACCACACATAATACATGGATTATTTATTTTAATGTGACCTACCAAGCGATGCTTTAACAGGTGCCACCCAAAGAATTCACGTGGTTAAAATAAATGCATTCTAAAATTTAGTAATATTATTTCGAAAAGAGTTTAACTTTGTTTTGAAAAAAAAAAGGTACTTAATTTTCTGACAATTTAGCAGCTCTCAATAACATATTCTCTCTATTCAACAATAGCTATTAATTATTGATTTGACACAAAAATTAAGGAGTAAATGAAATTTACCAAATTACTATATAAAATTCATCTAAATATTGAAAAAATGAATAATATTTAATACTCCCTCCGTCCTATTTTATATGTCACCTTTTTAATTTGCACTTGCATTAAGAAATAATGTAATTTTACCCTTCTACCCTTATTTAATATTTTCGTAAGTCAACTTTATTAATAAATGACAAGATTAATTAACTATTCTATCAAGGGTATAATAGGCAAAATATGGTAATTTATGCATAAATTTTATAAAATGACAAGTATTGTGGTTCAACTATTTATAGAAAGAGATGACATATAAAATGGGACGGAGGGAGTAGTAAAGATAAAATTGACATAAAATAATAAATTAACTAGACAAATATTATTACACATTCCAAAATAATACTTAGGAGTTGTTTGGTTTGAATACAAGTTATGATGAGATTAGTTATGCTGGGATAAGTTATGCTGAGATTGTTTTTTATTGATTGTTTGGTTTGTTGTATTAAAACTAATATGCATGACATACTATTTAAGAATAAGTTGTTTGATTACAAAAATACCCTTCTTCTTATTTAGGCTTTTTATATGTATTTTTTTATGAAACTTTATTTATTCACTTTTAAAAATAAATTACGTGAATGTCGTTTAAATTTGTATTTCATATGAATTGAAATAGGCCTATGGGATGCCTCACCTCTTCACTATCATAAGTAAAATATTAATTAAAAACAAATCAATCTAATTTGAAGTAAAAACTGCATCAAAATAATCAAAAATATTGGATCAAAACTCCAAAAATGCTTCAAGAAAACAACAATAAAGTGACCAAAATACACCAAACCAGCTGCAAAAACTGCACTAAAACAGCTAAAACTGAACAAAATTTGCATAAAAATAACCACAAAAATTGAACCAAATCTGAATTCAGACAGCAGAAAAAAATCCACCCAATCAGTGGCAAAAACCGCATTAAAACGTCTATTAAGACTTGAAAAAAAAAATAACAGCAAAAACTCCAAAAATTTGACCAAAATTGCACTAAAACACCTGCCAAAACTAGAGCAAGCAGCTATACTTATACAAAATTGATACCCAAAAAGGACTTGAAGGATATTTTTGTCATTTCAATTGTTTTACCCCGGGATAAGTTGTCCTGGTATTGTTATTCCACCAAGAAGGAAAGATAACTTATCCCAGTACTATTTGCTAATCTTGGGATAAGTTATCTCATACTTTGTAACCAAACAAGAAATAAAAAGGAACTAACAAATTATCCCATGACTATTTTTTTTAATTCATCACACCAAACGATCTCTTAGTGAACAAATAAAGATGGACGAACGGAGTATATAAACTCATAAAACTTTAACTTAGTGGCCCAACTAGTGCTTACACCACTTCCCAAAGGAACCAATAACTGCCAAATCTATTTTGGTTTTGACCAAACAAGCTAATGAACAAATATATTTAGCTCTTTCTCTCTTTCACACACAGCACCGCTACTACTTCTTCTTCATTCTTTCTACTATTTTCTTTGTTTACTAAAAAAAAATGGAAGCTGTAGTAATAATCTTGTTATCCACCATTAACATACTTCTCTTTCTCCACTCATCAACATCAACATCAGCAATTCCCATTTCCACCAAAAAAACCTACATTGTTCACATGAAACATCACCTCAAACCTCCATCATTCTCCACTCATCATCAATGGTACAAAACCCATCTCCAATCTCTCACTTCTTCCACCCAAAACTCTCTTCTCTACACTTATACCACCGCTTATCACGGATTCGCCGCAAGTTTGGATTCTCATGAAGTTGAATTACTCCGTCAGTCTGATTACATTGTTAATATCTACGAAGACACTTTTTACACCCCACAAACAACGCGCACACCTGAATTTCTCGGCCTCGATAAGCTCGATTTTGGGGCTGGACGTACTTTACCAGATTTCAACACGGCTGCTCAGGATGTTATAATTGGGGTACTTGATACTGGAGTCTGGCCGGAATCGGAAAGTTTTAGTGATTTGGGTATGTCGAATGTGCCGTCGAGATGGAGAGGGAAGTGTCAATCGGCGCCGGATTTTGATCCGAAAGTGCATTGTAATAGGAAACTAATAGGTGCTCTGTATTTTTCTGAAGGCTGTAAGAGCTGCTCCCAGGAGATTCAATCGCCCCGGGACCATGACGGCCATGGCACACATACTGCGAGCACAGCGGCAGGTAGATGCGGATTCAAGGTTTAAACTTGACGGGTTTAATTAGATACGTGATATTTATTGAAAATTTAGTAGTTATTCTATTCCAATTTATGTGGCACAGTTGAAGTTTCAAGATTTAAACTTCTAAATTTTGATAGTGAAATTGGAAATAGAAACTTTTAGGACCAATTTGGTACGAGGGAGAAGAGATGACTAATCATGGATTAATTTTAGGATGAACTTATCCCATGTTTGGTTGGGAATAAATCACGGGATAACTTGTAGATAACAATTTAGGAATAACTTGTTTCCCAACCAAACAAGCCTCAAGTTTTTTCGAAATGAAAATTTTATATTTGAAAACCATATAAAAAAAATACTATAAATTACAATAATTAACAATTCATAAGACACAAAAAATTTAGTTTTTTTTCTTTCTGGTTTTAACTAATGTTTCAAAATTTTATGTGACTCGAAATTTCAAGGGAGCTACATAAATTGGGAAGGAGGGAGTAATTTTTTCACATATATATCTTAGTTTCGCGTAAAAAATATTGGATTCAGTTGAACTCGTATTATATGTAGGATCAATTGTGGCAAAT
This sequence comes from Solanum commersonii, assembly GCA_029007595.1. Lineage (NCBI taxonomy): Eukaryota > Viridiplantae > Streptophyta > Magnoliopsida > Solanales > Solanaceae > Solanum > Solanum commersonii. Next base: position 1,027,532 of record JAJTWQ010000011.1, read on the forward strand.
GCTAGTCTTTTTGGCTACGCCAAAGGGACTGCTAGAGGGATGGCGCCACAAGCCCGCATAGCAAGTTATAAAGTGTGCTGGAATGAACTGTGTGCAGGGTCAGATATTCTTGCTGCATTCGACCGTGCTATTATGGATGGTGTAGATGTGTTGTCTGTGTCATTGTCTAATAATGAGAAGACTTATTATACTGACCCGATTGCTCTTGGCGCTTTTGCTGCTATGGAGAAAGGGATTGTTGTGTCGTGCTCAGCTGGGAATGATGGTCCTGTGGAATCAACAGTTGTGAACACGGCTCCATGGGTCATTACTGTTGGTGCTGCAACTCTTGATAGAGATTTTCCAGCTACTGTCACACTGGGTAATGGCCAAAAACTTCATGGCGTGTCGTTGTATAGTGGAAAGGTAGAGATGGGAAATAAGTTGTTGAGCTTAGTTTACCAACAAGGGGGAAACTCCTCTTTGTGCTTTCGTGGTTCGCTTGATCCAAACATTGTTGGTGGAAAAGTAGTGCTATGTGATAGAGGGGGAAATGATAGAGTTGCGAAGGGACTAGTAGTGAAAGAAGCTAATGGGGTAGGAATGATATTAGCCAATACACCTGAGACGGGGGAGGAGTTACTCGCGGATAGCCACATATTACCTGCAGTGACTGTTGGAAGGAAGGTAGGGGATGTAATAAGAGAATATGTGAAAACAGAAAACAATCCAACGGTTGTTTTCAGCTTTGGCGGAACAGTGGTAAAAGTGAAACCATCTCCTGTTGTGGTTACATTTAGCTCAAGAGGGCCAAATGCAATTGTTCCCCAGATATTAAAGCCTGATGTTATTGGCCCTGGAGTGAACATCTTAGCAGCTTGGCCTCGAAATATTGGACCAACTTCACTTAATATCGACACACGAAGGACCTCATTCAACATTGTTTCTGGCACTTCCATGTCTTGCCCTCATGTTTCAGGAGTTGCTGCATTGGTAAAAGCTGTACATCCAGATTGGAGTCCAAGCGCGATCAAATCAGCAATCATGACAACCGCATACACTCAAGATAACACCAACTCCTCGTTTCATGATTCTGCACTATACGGTACATTTTCTAATCCATTTATTCATGGATCAGGCCATGTAAATCCCCAGAAAGCATTCTCCCCTGGACTCGTATACAATATCAGGATTCAGGATCATATCAAGTTCTTGTGCTCCTTGAACTACACTATAGATCAAATACAATCCATTGTTAAAAGACTCAATTTCACTTGTGCAAACAAGTTTGCTGATGCTGGGCAAATCAACTATCCTTCATTCTCTGTCTTGTTTGAGATTAACTCAAAGCGAGTTGTTCGTTACACTCGAGAAGTGACCAATGTTGGAGCTGCAAGTGCAGTGTATGAAGTAGCCATTGATGCTCCTCCATCCGTTACGGTAACAGTGAAGCCAACAAAGCTTGTATTCAAGAAAGTAGGAGAGAAGCTTCATTACACAGTGACATTTGTGTCCAAGAAAGATGTTAAACCAGGAAATGCATTTGGTTGGATTTCATGGAACAATGCTAAACATGAAGTGAGGAGTCCAGTTGCATATTCCTGGATGACACCCAACTAGATTTGGAAACATGAAGAAATGTATCCATAAATGACTTTATCTTATAGCTAGTGAAATGAAGGGGTTCAATAAAATACATAAAATTTAAATCTGAAATCCAACTTAATATAAAAAAAAGGGAAAATTATATGAAATAGCAAATTATTAATTCAAATTAAATGTTATAGCCATAGTTTATTTTATTTGTAATTTGCAGCAAACATCCCATTTTTTTGTCATTTGGTTCGGTATACAATTAGTCATTTTCGATATACAATTACCCATTCGGTATACAAATGTATAAAATATATAAAATGCGTTTGTATTTGTATAAAGTGAGAGAAAAGTGTATATACAAATACAAATATATATATTTTCGTCCTATACACTTATAATTATACAAATACAGATCTTATTATTACAATGTATAAATGAATTTATACAAAATTGAACAATTTATATAAAATTGAATGTATCTAGCGAATTATACAAATCAAAAGCTCCATAGCAAACATAAAATTTGTTATGAAGCGCAATTATGCAAACTATAGTTATAACATATAAATATGATTTTTATGTTTGTTATATGTGAAAGTTTGTAGTAGAATTGGTGGGGTGCGCCAGGCCCATGCTGTAGTGCAACGCATGGGCGACGCGCAAGAGCCCAGGTAGCAAGCTACCTTAAAAGACTCTTCCCCTTAAAAAAATGAGTTAATATCGTGTGGATCAATGATCCACATATCAGATATTAAACTGATAAGAACAAATACTACACTTGATCTTAGCCAAAAGGCCGAGAAAGGTATGCTGATCCCAGCTTAAATGACTGGCTTTTGTGACAAAACACTTGCGTTCAAGTTCTGTTTGGATTCCGATGTGGGAAACTAACATATGGACATCTAACTTGGACTAAAAATTATGAGATGCACTTGCATGAAAAATGAAAGTTAAATATAAATAGAACTTCAAAGAGTACTTACTTTTTCTGTTTTTTTAGTTTTTAAACATTTGGACAACCAAGTTGTGAAAACTATCAATTTTTCACCAATCTAAACAAATTGAATGTCCAAGCAAAACTTCAACTTTATATTATTTAATTCATATTATAATTTTAAATCATGATTTGATATCACATATCCAAACAGACCAAGAGATTGAAAAGAAACTATCTTCAATCATCTCCACTTCAGTTTACCACCACACTTCACATTTGATCACTGCTGCAACCTGCAACCTGCAACTAGTATACTCCTTCCTTTTCAGGTTAGTTGTCAACTTTACTGTTTATCCGTCTCTTAAGGAATCATAAATAATAAGTATAGTTTTACTAATTTACTCCTTAAAAAACTTTCTTGGAACTTGTTTACCCTTTCAAAAAGAATTAATCATAAGTATACGACATGGTTGTTTACACATTCCTGCAATTCCACCTTCATTTGGTTTGTCATGTGGATGATGTTCATGTATATAATCCTAGTGGGGAGTGTGCCTAATACTCTACGAATTCCTGCAGAATAAGGCATAAAAAGCGTAAAGTTTACTGAAAAATCATGTATGGTTTCGTAACACATTATCCTCTTAAGTCATGCAAAACTAAAAGGAAAATAGAAGCAATTCATGAGTCAAAAACTAAATCTTGATTGGAACATTTCTAGATGAAGCATAAGCTTATTGGTTCCTTCTTGGTTTGCCCTGTATTCACAGAGACCTCCTGCAAGATATTGAAGCAATCGTCATAGAAGTTGTGTTTGCTCGGGTGGTGAAATGTGGAACAACATTATTCATTCAGTACATAATGATGGTACAAGTGGAGAAGAGTTTGTAAGCCTTGTCTGTGCTCCTTGCTTTGCTTCTGATCGCTATTATAACAGAGTTCATTTGCTAGAATATGAGTGGAAATTAGCTTTTCTAATCAACCTTCAGCTTTTATAAGTTTGATTACCGAAGGCAATTTACATTTCATTCTTTATGATGCCATTACTTGAGATGTTTAGTCCTTGCAACAGAGCAGATCTGCTAAAATTTTCGAAGATACAGAAATTTCATGACATGTTCAAGACCACAATTCTTAAAATTCGCGCTCTGTCAAACTATGCCTCAAAAATTGAAATCAAGGGAGAATAAAAAATCATGCCAGGTTTGAGTACTTAGTTTAATGCCATTAGTTTTTCTAGTTTATGGTGAAGGATTAACTCACCATTCAGGTCATTAAAAAACTCTGATATGAGTGGTATCTTTTGTAGCTCTTCCTTTTCGATTCCTTTAAGATGCTGATTATATTTATATCACAAGACCATGATGTGAGCTGTCATTTAAAATCTCCTACAGTAGCTGTAGAAAGTTGGAGAGAATTATTTTTCCATCTGTGTTAAGGAGCTGCAATAGTTGCTTGAAATGATGATGGCTGATTCGAACAACCTGAGAAAGTCTCTTACTTCTCATTGTGAAAGGAAGATCACACCTATTTCACCAAACAATTCCGGGGATTCCAATTTTGACTGGAACTGTTCAGCAGAAAATAGAGACTTATAAGAATGAGAATTTTCTGAAAATTGTGTTTTTCACATAAAATTTTCCTACTATATATGATAAATCAGGGCCCAAACAATTCTCAATGTACGGTTTGGGTTTCAAACAATTTTGGTTAAGAAAACAGGCTCTACATGAAAATCATTCCATCCTCACTCACTATTATGTATTGTTTCCACCAGTTCTCTAGATCTTTAATCCAGATTTCATAAGTTAACTAAATGTAAACAGTTAATACAGATTACAGAATAAGAAGAGAGCCTAAGTAGAAAGGTCTTAAATTTGTACTGGAATTGGTGGGGTGCGCCAGGCCCAAGCAGTAGTGCAACGCATGGGCGACGCACAAAAGCCCAGGTAGCAAGCTACCTTAATGGACTCTTCCCCTTAAAAAATTGAGTTAATATCGTGTGAATCAATGACCCACATTATCAGATATTAAACTGATAAGAACAGATACTACACTTGATCTTAGCCAAAAGGCCGAGAAAGGTATGCTTATGTAGGTGTAAATGACTGGATTTTATGACGAAACACTTGCGTTCAAGTCCTGTTTGGCTTCCGATGTGGGAAGCTAACATATGGACATCCAACTTGGACTAAAAAAATATGAGATGCACTTGCATGAAAAATGAAAGTTAAAAATAAATAAAACTTCAAACAGTACTCTTTGTTAATATTTGCTCACATTACATGCAAATTCTAGTCTAGCTCTTCCTTTTCTAAGTGAACTTTTAACAATTTTTTCTGGTTTTTTAGTCTTTAAAAAAACTTAATAGGCATTTGAACAAACAAGTTATGAAAACTATCAATTTTTCACCAATCTTATCAAATGAACAAACAAAACTTATGGAGTTTTCATGTTTATGAAAAAATACTGACTTAAAGAAATCTAAATTGAATATTCAAACAAAACTTCAACTTCATATTATTTAATTTTAAATCATTATTTCATATCGCATGTCCAAGCGAGTCCTAAAATTTGATCACTGCTGCAACCTCCAACTAATATATTCCTTCCTTTTCATGTTAGTTATGCTGTCAACTTTCTGCTTTCATGCCGCTTAAGAATTCATAAAAATAATGATAGTTTCACTAGTTTACCTCTTTAAAAAACTTTCTTGGAACTTGTTTACCCTTTCAAAAAGAATTAATCGTAAGTGTACGACATGGTTGTTCAACCTTCAAGGAAATTAGGAGATTGTATGATATTTCCTATCATCTTGACTTCTTAAGCATTTGATGATTTTTTTCAACTTATCAATACATGTCATTGAGGATTTCCCCCTCAAACTATATACAGGTGATCATTTTCTCGCAAAGCACCCAAATCTTCCTGTTGGGAGCCATCTGCCATGAGAAACATGCTTCCTCTTTTGCCAAACTTTTTTTCTGCATTCACCAAATCTAATTAGATACTCTTAACAGCAAAATTTATATATGTTCTTATTGCTTGACAATGAATTTAATTGATCCGTAGAAAGTATTCGCAAAATATCAATACTTATGATATCATAATATTTGCTTACCTGCTGTTGTTAGGAGACCTTCAACTGACTCAGGTAGATGTATTAGTTTTCCGGAAATTCCGCCTTCATTTGGTTTGTCATGTGGATGATGTCCATGTATTATAATCCTAGTGGGAAATGTGCCTGACACTGTACGAATTCCTGCAGAATTAGTCACAAAATCCGTAAAATTTATGGAAAACTAAAAGGGAAATAGAAGCATTCTATGAGTCAAAGACTAAATCTTGATTGGAACAGTTTTAGATGAAGCATAATCTTACTGGTTCCTTCTTGTCTTAGTCCTTCATTATTTTGCTCCGTATTCACAGAGACCTCCTGCAAGATATTGAAGCAATCATCATAGAAATTGTGTTTGCTCGGTGGTGAAATGTGGAACACCATTATTCATTCAACGCCTAATGATAGTACAAGTGGAGAAGAGTTTGTAAGCCTTGACTGTGCTTCTTGCTTTGCTTCTGATCGCTATTATAACGGAGTTCATTTGCTAGAATATGAGAGGGGATTAGATTTTCTCATCAACCTTTAGCTTTTAAGTTTGATAACTGAAGGCAATTTACATTTCATTCTTTATGATTACTTGAGATCTTTAGTCCTTGCAGGAGAGCAGATTTGCTAAAATTTTCGAAGATACAAAAATCTCATGACATGTTTAAGACCACAATTCTTAAACTTCGTGCCTAGTCAAACTATGCCTCAAATATTGAAATCGAGGGAGAATAAAAAATCAATCCAGGTTTAAGTACTTGCTCAGTTTAATGCCATAGGTTTTTCTAGTTTATGGCAAAGGATTACCTCACTATTCAGGTCACTGAGCAACTCTGATATGAGTGCTATCTCTTGTAGCTCTTCCTTTTCGATTCCTTTAAGATGCTGATTATACTATGTAACAAGACCATGGTGTTAGTATGATTATAGAAATAACAAATATGAGAGCTAATCTATGCGCGGCCATCTAAAATCTACTACAATACCTGTAGAAAATTGGAGAGGATTATTTTTCCATCTGTGTTAAAGAGCTGCAACACTTGCTTGAAATGATGATGACTGATTCGAACAACCTGAGAAAGTCTCTTACTTCTCACTGTGAAAGGTTGAGGTGTATTAAAGATCACACCTATTTCTCCAAACAATTCCGGGGATTCCAATTTTGACAGGAACTGTTCAGCAGAAAGTAGAAACTTTTAAGGAAAGAACTCTCAGATAAATTGTGTTTTTTCACATTAGATTTTCATACGATATATGATAAAATCTTGGCTTAATTGACCTATGACTAGTATAATATAAGTAGACATAGTTGTTTGGTTCCATCTAACATCACTTTTCAGTTAAATTTATTGCTTGAAGATGCTATCTTTTACCAACAAATGGTTACGTCGCGTAGATAATTTTCATATGTTCAAGTTAATACAAGAATTGACAGCATATCTGCTCATATATAAAGCTCTTCCATCAGTAACAACATCCAGACATAATTTTAACTTACTTAACAGTAGTTTCTTATGACGTTTCTTGATTTCTTCAGTAGTATATTTGAATGATATTTCAGATTGTTGGATGCAGCTTAAAGGGTACTATGAGAAAGTTACATCCGACACGTTATAGAATACTCGAGATCAGTATGCACTGTGGACTTTTGGTCCTGTTATCTCTGATCATTTGTTTTTTTCCCCTCCTCTATTTCATTATTTAAGTTTGGTCTTTTTTTTTACTTGGTCCTAGCAGATATGACAGCGTAGCAAAATTAGAATTAGCATCAAATAATATGAGAAGTGGGATAACTAACCTGTTCTGTTCCATTCTTGTATGTTACTACTTCCTGCAGTTTTCAACCACTGAAGAGTTAACAGTGCAGGAATAGTAAGAGCAAAAGTTATTGACGTGCGGGAATTGCACATACCACAGCCCCGGAGACAATAATGTAGAAGTCTGTTGGTATCTCATTTTGAATAACAATGTCAACTTTTGGTGGAAAGTATTCTGCTTTTATCTCCGAAACCTGTAAGGTAAAATGAGCCAAAACATAATTTAGTTCTGTGGAGCAAAAGGACATGATAGTTTAAGTTAATGGATGGAAACAACATGCATATAGAGTAGTAGGAAGGTAAGAGAACATTACCAACTGGACTAAGAAGTCTTCGGAAACACCTTTGAAAAGATACGTATTTTGAAGGGTTATATGGAAAAGATGCCGTGCAATACTAGATCTTATTGCCTTAGGCAAGTCTTCTACTACTTCCTCTTGCTGTAGTTCTGCAGTCTTGAATCTGAGTGTTGAATGTGCCAACATTTGCTCTTTTATGCCTTCTGGAAGTCTATTCTTCCTTGCATATCGCAGTATCTCATTGATTGCGTCCCTCTACAATTATAAACTATCATATTGTATCGTTCTAAACGTGCTTTCTTCACTAAGACTTGAACTACATAATGCATAAACTGTACTCAGTTTTCTATAGGGAGAGTCATTACCATCGCGAAGGTTCGAGCAACACTATGGACAACAAGATTGGTCATGTTGCCAATTAAGTAAGCAGTTAGGCCAATGTTGAAGAGCATGTAGAAGATGGCGAAAACCTTCTCCCCTGTATTATGTGCATGAAGATCTCCATAGCCTACTGTGGTGAGGGTAACAATAGACCAATACATGGAATATGTGTATCCAAGAGAGATACTTCTTTCTTGGAAACTAGTAACATTTGATCCAATCCAGGTATTCTCTGCAGTATGATAATGTGTTGCTAACCAGTAATAGAAACAACCAGCGGAATGCACCGCGAATAGGGTCACCTATTGACAGAATTATAGCCATAAGATGAATGCTCTGGTTGAAGTAAAAAACTTCTATATCCACATGATCAGGTAAATCTAGCACAATATGGATGGTTCAAAAAGTACTTACACAAACTAGTTTACAACATCTTGTCCAAAAGTAGCTGAATCGAGTGTCCTTCTCGAGCCTGGATCAAAGGAAGAGATTAACAACAATATTGAGATTGAGAAATTTATGCAACTTTGAGTATTGCTATCATTATTACCTTGAGAAGAATTTACTAACACTACGCAGTCGCCATAGTCTGAGCAAGTTGAGGAAGCCAAAAATGTCTCCTTCCTGCTTTTTCCCATTAAAGAATTGGTATATTGGTTGAAATGGTATGGTTGATGCAACATCCATTGGAAATCCTAGATGAGTCACATACCTTTCAAAAGAAATATTAAAGTGTAACCTTTCATTGCCATTCAAAAACCAAAAATCCCAATTGTAATTTCATCTTTGTTTTCTTTCAGGTGGCATCTCAAGTAAGTAGTGTCCTACATTTTCAATCCTCCATTAACTTGCCTGATCTGAGCAATATCCTGTCCAATTTTAACTTATATACACTAAGAATGTACTCTATAGTGGTGGTTAGGCCAATTATTCTATGGGGCAAAGTGTTGGCTGGTTAAGAACTTTCATGTTCAAGATGACGTTGCGAAATGAGGATGCTGAGGTGGAAGTGTGGACATACTAAGTGGAATAAGATTAGGAATGAGGACATTTGGGACAAGGTAGGAGTAGCCTCTGTGTGGATAAGACGAATGAAGTGAGGTTGAGATGGTTCGAGAATGTGAAATGGAGATGTGAAGAGGCCCCAATGAGAAGGTGTGAGAGGTTGGCGATGCTGGTTTGAGGAGGGGTAGAGTTAGGCCAAAGAAGTCTTGGGGAGAGGTGATTAGACAAGATATGATACATCTTTAGATTTAATTTGAATGTGAGATAAAATGTTAGTAGATAGTTGAGCATTGTCTCGTTTTCCTGCAGGCTTAGACTTGGTGGTAGTTTGGTGCCCCATACCAGTTATACTTTGGTTAACCTAACTTTGTTGTTGCTACTATTCATTTTTATTGTATGCTACGTGATGCTTCCTCTAGTATTTGTTATATCTCTTTCTTTTTTATGTTCTTAGATTTGTGTGACTTAAGCGGTAAGCTAGAGATCTTTCTTAAACAACTTCTCTTACCTCCGTGAGTTAAAAATAAGGTTTGCATACACTCTACTCTCGCCATATTCCATCTTTAGAATTACACATATTATATAAGAGTACCTGAAAGCAATTTTGTTGTGATGATCAATGAGTAAATAGGTGGTTTTGTCCAAGTAAGCAACAAAGAAAGTGAGAAGAATGTCTACGGCAAAGAAAGCATCCACCAATAAATCCACAGGCAAAAGGCCTCCACTTGCTGCCTTCTTGAATGCCAACTCAAAAGGAGATGACCATGCTGAGTACACCACCAATATCACCAGAAATGTTTGCCATATTCTGTAATTTTTCACCATTAAGTAATATATTTAGGAAAAAATTAAAGGAGATGATTAAAAGTGCCTGTTTTTTCAATTTTAAAAAGCACTTATTATAGAAAAGGAAGGTGTTTGACCAAGGTTTTAATGAAGAAATACGTGTTTTTAAGTAGTCGGTTAAGCTGTTTTCAACTTTTAATCCGAGATGAAAACGCAATTTCTTCCAAAATGACACTTTTTTCTAATGAACACAAATTAATCAACTATTCGTTATTATCTCAATAAGTCATCAAAAATGACTTATGAAATAATAACACTACTATTTACATAATCATTTGAGAAATCAAGTCACATGTTTGAGAAAAAATGGAAGTAATAATTACTTATTACCTGTATCTACGATCATAAGGAGCAATAACTAATTTTTTAAGCTTTAGAGTGCTTTCACCCATTACTGTACCAAAAGCTGGCAATAGGCTACTTGAAACTGAAGCTATGTTTCTTATTTCTCCACTTGACTGCCCTCGCAGCAACGCCGGAGACCTTGTCACCGGCGATCTTGTCGATGACATCTTGGTTAAAAAAAAGTTGGAGTTTTCTTGGTACTTAGTTTGTTGTTTAAGGGGCCAATTCATTACTCATTTTAATATATGGTTTACATAGAGGATATTATCATATTTTATATTATACGTCCTACTCTAACAAATCATTTTTAGTTAATAGCTGTTTTTTTTAAAAAAAATATATAAACCTTGTACATATCTTAGGAACGTAGAGTTGATGTTCTTGGAAGAGTTGAATAAGTCTCAACAATCTAGGATTTAACACTGTACACATATGAAGCAATAAGTACACACGATTAAGGTAAAATGATAAGTTTAAAGTCAAAACGAGTAGTCAACACTAAAAAAGTTTAATTTTTTAAAATACTGAAAATAAAAAACTGTATAAAAATAAAACAGTATTAATAGCAGCATATTCATTTGACCCATAAAGAAGCCCCTTTTCAGCTCTCTTCATATCTTGAAGAATCTACATATTATGGTTCCAAAAATTAATACAAGCCCCTCCTCACAAACACGCAAGTCAAAAGGAGTTAGAGGAGAGGGAGTTGGACCCCAAACTAATATGGAAGTCCATTCTGTATCTCTTTATATACAAAGATGAAAAAAAACCCGAACATACGAAAATCAACCACAAATCCAGTAGCTCTTCAACTTCATAGCTTCAAGCAACTTCAAATATTTTGACACATAAATATGTTGTTCATGCTTTGATCAAGAGACTTAAATGCTGACACAGTAATGTGTGATGTCAGACGGAACGTTAACTGACTGCATGCACATTGGGTAAGCTGGATGAGAAATCTGAAACCAGAACGATGAGCAACCAGCAAACCTTTGATGATGGCTATGCATTGTGCTGCAGGAACAAAAATTCTGCTACTAAGCAACCACCACCTCAAATGAACTTCACACCCTAGAAACGAGACTACATGTACTGAGCGAGCCATTGCTTGCACATATCAAGAACTGGATGTGCATTAGCATGTAATGCCTGCATTAAGAGTCAAAGGCAGAAAGAGAAATCAGTAAACAAGTGGTTAAGTTAGTAACCCCCATCCTACAAGATATAATAATTAAACAAATAAGACTAATCTTAAATGCCTAAATCTGGTGAAATGAGAAATAACCTAAGATGTTGGAAATCAATAGATGTATAGGAAATGGAAAAAGATCACATAACCAGGAAACAAAAAGGGTACTAATATTCTTTCCTAGTAGCCCATATTCTCTATGCCATAAGGTCAGAGGCAAATGCAGGATTTGATAACTGCGGGTGCAACTGTGTTTAATGTGAACTCCAATAGAGAATTGAATTAAGAACTACATTCAATTGGTTCGATCCAATTTGAATTAATTTGATCCATTTGGTTTATAAAACTTTTGATACGTCTTCAACTAGTTCTCCTGATTCAAATTCTACTGAATTATGTTCTCTGCGGGAGTCAAATGAGTCTAGACCTTAGGTCCAATAGCTGTGAATTTGGCACCTTAGCCATGGAACCCACAATTTTTTGTTACTTCGGGTGACACTGTTTAAATATACACGATTTTTTGTGTAAAATACTGATACATAAAATTTTACCCAAGTGTTCAAATGCTGCATCACCCTCAATCCCCTAGATCTGCCCCTACATAAGGTCTATTATGGCAGCATCTAGGATTTGCTTTTGTTTTCTGTCAAAGGTAAACTAACTTGCATGCAAAATATTTGGTCAATTATCGAAGCACATTTTAAAATAGCGTTCAGGCAGTTAAAAATGCGATCATAGACAATGTTTGCTACCACAGGGTCAAGGAATTTGAAGTGAGTCTAAATGCATCCTTCATTGCAATCATACCAAAGAAGGAGAAACTAACAAACAGTAAGCACTATAGACATACTAGTCTATTAAGAGCATCTACAAGATAATCTCAGAGGTATTTTTAATAGACTAAATAATAACTTGATTTTAAGGTAAAACTAAGTAGTAATACACTTATCTACAGGTGTGAGATACAATCCGTATCTTCTATTTAGCAGGGACTAAATCAATACATACTTAGGTCATTCTAACATTCTAGAACACTAGTACTCTACTTTTAACCCTTGTCAACAATATAGTTGGAGCACCTTCCTGAAAGTATCATATTCAAATTCCAGTAAATCTCGTTAAAGATATATTTAGGTACACACTTCATAAAGGTAGAATCAGAGGTATTTACTCTATTTTTCCAGTTTCTCATAGGCATAACTAGCTAGAAAAACACAAACACATCAAAATCAGATAATTCTCTATCTGCATCCATGACAAAACAGATTCATAAGTTTAAAAATCTGTTGTCCCGTGGAATCCCACTCAGTGGATACTGGCTGCAGAAAGATCTTTGTAAAGGTAGATACAAAATGATAAGTACGTGGGAAACAACTTGTAGGGACAGAATGTGAAGAGAACAGTTCTACCGGTAAATATTAACAACTGTCCAATTATTTACCGAAGCTGAAGGTAAAGACAGGCTAAGGATCAACCAAATAAAGCCAAAATAACCAGCTGAGAAACATGTTTTTTGCATCTCTCAAGTTGACAATCAAACTTGGTCATTAAGGTTCTGAATATTTATCACCCAAACATTTACAAATTTATCTTTGGCATTGGTTAAAAAACCATAGCATCGTTTGGAATACCTTAAACCAATATATTGAGTTCTCCAGCAAATGGGCCCCTCAGAATATGAACGGGAAAGCAGTTACAACATAATCTCATATGGGTATTCCTTGAAATATAATTAGGTTTTGGTGGAACAAGGTAGTATTTAACTTTGAAGTTCATGAACGCAACTAACCTGATGTGCAACATATTGAACATCCGCCACACTTCCACTTCTAGATGCAATTTGGAATGCACTTTTGAGACGCCCACAAACAACACATGCAAGTACTTTCCTGTGAAAGGCAAGCTAAAAAATGAAGTGGCACTCAAAGTTTACCAGCTAATTTCTAACAGAAATTAAAAGAAGTGTATTGTTGATTTGGGCAAACCGTCTCATCTAAAAGCTTAACCTAGTAGCAGATTGATCTGTTAGAGAGCATATACTTTTGTTTATTTATTTAAGGTATCAATATAAAAATATTTTGTAGATGAATGACGGTAAGAATCTAACAGCTCTGTTTGCTAATATCTCGTTGAACTATGGAATCGTCCCATTTAGAAGTTTAAATTGTTAGAGCACACTTACAACAAGTTATTTAGTTATTTAATCATCTTCTGCGTTATGCCTTCAACAAATATTATGATATCATAGACATGTAACTTCCACCATTGTAGCCCTTTTATCTGACTTAAGACACAAAAATGAACAAATCAAACCATTCCAAACAATCATTCCAAGTCCAAGGTGAGAAATATTCCTTGACAAACTTGGATCATTTAATCATTCAAGTGTTGTACATGAGCTAAAGTCCTAACTCATTAAGGGGTAAAATTTGGAAAAAAAAAATGTTCTGAAGGGGGGATAATCTATTTTGGATAACCCTCACATAACAATGGCAGTGGCAGTGAACATATATCACAAAAGTGTGAGTATGGCGTTGAAATGTGAGACCACATCATCAAAAATCTTAAAATGTTGGAAATGGGACACACTATTTATTTTATATCTACAACATGTTAAAGATTTACTCAAAATAGACAAATTTAAAGCAATCAAAGCCTTTGGAGTGAGTATCATGGGTTTTGAGCATGCAATTATTGACATCATCTTGAGAATGGAATAAAAAAGGCTACAACATCTACAACAACAAGAAGCAGCAAAGAAAGTCAGAAAGGAAGGGGAAAACGAAGTCAAAAATCTGATCTGCAGTGTGAACTATGATGGTAGGGAAATAAGAGACAAGGGTAGGAAATACAAGGCTCTTTCTGGATGATAGTAAAAATTTAAGTTGGAATATAAGGGGGTTAAAATGATTCGAATAAGACACACACACTTAGGTCTCTCAACCATAAGTGGAGGGCATGGTCAAAAGGTCTCTCAACCATAAGTGGAGGGCATGGTCAATAAGCATGATCCGACAAGTTCCGCGGAACAGATGGACTCAGTGGACAGAGTCTAAAGCATGATATTAGGAGAGGTATTGTTATAATCAGGGATAAAAAACAGTGGAGCTGTAGTGATATTCAACATGGAACATATTTCATATCTTGTAAACTGGACAGTTTCTAGAAAGAGCCCAGATGGTGCTCTACAGGGGTTTACAGGCTACACGCCAATCTGAAACAGAAGATTTTGGCATCAACTAACTGCAACCCGAGGTACATGGAGTGAACATTGGGTAATTAGGAGGCACTTCAATGTATGTAGGTTCAACAGAAAAAAATAAACTGACCTGTGGCTACTAGTCAACATGTCAATCAAGCGGTCAGGTCGCTCTTTGTGTTTGTTTGCATACACATTAATGGCTGCCCCCAAAACCTAAAAATCATTATAGTCCATTAAATATGGCATTAGTTCATTACATACTTGTAAATAGAAACCTATAGCAGTTCAAAATTTAGCATAGATGGAGATACTACTCGCGTCATAAATCAGATCCGACTGTTTGAAAAAAATAATTGATTACATTAACATTTGGATTCTTGAAATGTTATGCATTTCTATCATTGACAAGGTGAAAGAATGACAGGACAGTCAGAGGGGTTAATCAACTCCAACCTTTGGCACTTCTTTATCCTTTGATAACCGTTAAAAACTCATGAAGCATAAGATCATTGGAATAGGTTGCTATGGTTGGTGCTAGTTAAAGCAGTTTCAACATATGATGGTTGAACCAGGAGAAGTAGAGTATACTTAAATACAAAATACATGTCTCTTAACAACAAAAATAAATAGATAAGCGTAGCATTTGACACACCTGCATATGAATTCCTTAGGAAAATGAGTGTTTAAAAAAAAAAGGGGGGAAAAGGCAGGTCAATCATCTGTCGCTGAACAGACAAAAACACACATTGAAGACCATTGCATTCATAAGAATACCTGATCCCAATCATCATCATCGATGGTGCCTTTAATGTTCCTAAAGAACTCCGTGAGTTGGCTTCCCCTCTTTCTCTCAGCAAGTGATGCAGCAACACCAGCATATATATCAACAGCTAAAACAGTTGAGCATAAACCAATGATAAGTTCAAATACTTGTCGTGGAAAGTTTTGAAGAAAATTGGAAGTATGAGTCTATGAGAAGTACCTGGAAGGTTGAACTCATGGATCACCTGGAAAGCCAAGTCAAAATTCCTCTCTGCAAGAGTCTCTGCAATTTCACACCTCCTCCTGCATTTCGATAAATACAAATTTTCAAGCCCTAGCATTGGATAAAATGCTCTACAAAATTGTCCTGACTATCAAGTCACAAGGGATAATGTTGGAAATGCTGAAAATCAAGGGATTTAATATTGTTATATGTTCATTAGTCCTTGGACACTATAAGGCCACCACTATTTACTATCCAAGTGACATTACTGACACTATTGAGATTACTCTTTCTCTAATAATAGCTTCTTTTGCCATGATCAACTTGATTTTCAGTTTTGATTTATAAACTCAAGTTGCTTCACCACCTTGAGTTTGATGTGGTGAGTGAAGAGTCGAGAGAATCAATATTGTTATACCTCAGAATCTATCTAGGAAAATAGTATAAAATATTCTTCCCAATCCTGTCATAATAAAGAATATCAATATGTTCTTGGACACTATAAGGCCACCACTATTTACTATCCAAGTGACATTACTGACACTATTGAGATTACTCTTTCTCTAATAATAGCTTCTTTTGCCATGATCAACTTGATTTTCAGTTTTGATTTATAAACTCAAGTTGCTTCACCACCTTGAGTTTGATGTGGTGAGTGAAGAGTCGAGAGAATCAATATTGTTATACCTCAGAATCTATCTAGGAAAATAGTATAAAATATTCTTCCCAATCCTGTCATAATAAAGAATATCAATATTTAGGCAATTTTCTTTATTTAAATATTTCCTTTATTTCATTTTGCCTACAATTTAAAATTTCATTTAGCCTAAACTCAACAAAGAGTTCTCTTTGAAATATTGTGCACCATCCGATCCGAAATAAAAATTGCTGGTGTGACTTTGAAAACAAGACCACGAGCTCTTAACACCCTGCCTATTGGAGTGCATAAAATATTGTATTTTAGATTCCTTTCCCACTATTTTAGAATACAAATGAAAAAAATAGAAAAAGCACAGGAGCAGACAAATAGTCATGAAATAGTTTAAAGGAGCCTCCGCTAGCTCTAAACAGCTAAAACCAAATACCATTTTCGCATATATACACAAGATATTGCATTGCAAGGTGGCAAGAATCATACTGAATGTGTTCTGAGACCAATGGACAATGCTGTCTACAGTGAAGGGCATGATACTTGGTTGGGCTTTCAGAGAAGGAGTCAAAGATGTAGAATATAGGATGTAATGTAAATCCTTTGGCAGGGTACTTTGGAAAGGAATAGGAGAGCCTTTGAGTGGGCTGATAAAGATATGCGTCTAGTTTTTGTTGCTAGTCAATGTTTTATTGCAACCTCACGCATTGATCACAGATGACTGGGATGTTATTAATTATATTTTGGTGTAGGTTATCTACTTTGTGCATACCACTTGTACAGCAGGACTTGGATCAAACAGCATCAACAAATTATTACTTCACCAAAAAACACAGATATGGTAACTTCAGGGTATATAGAAAACCAAAACATAAAACATAAAAAATCAAAACGGTTTAATATTTAGCTAGACACATTTTTATATTTTTTTGAGAAAAAAAGGAGAACAAAAACTAGACCAAATGCATTTCAGGTCACCCCATCAAGGAGGGGAAGACCTTCTGGATTCTCCCTGTTTCTTTGTGCACAGCTGCCAGAGATGGTAAAATAGTTCTTGATTTTGTATCCAAAATGCCTAGTTTGAATAGTTCAGACAGACTGAAAAATCACGAGACAAAAGGAGATCAAAAACCAAAACTAGAACAAACCTGAAAGTTTCAGGATCATTTGGATTCCCAAAAAGTGAATGCTTCCACTGTGTTCCTTCTGCATCATTAAAGCATTTGACAACATCTATCTGCAAATCAGCAAGCATGAACAATCATGAACTCAATATAGGCATGAAACAGATTAAGCATCGAAACCCTTGAGAATGCTAACAATCAAGTCCAATTTACTACTGAATGATGTTAGAAGCATTATCATTAGATCTGTTGGAAATCATTTACAAATCCTCTTTCCTCAATCATTTCTAATCAGTAAATGGCTCTAAGAGATCAGAGATGCTTATTTTGACACATAGAATTTTCCTAAAACAGTTCGTTAATGCAACTTGCTTTTTTGAGAAGAATCTCCCATGATTCTTGATCCTTACAGAAGTTTCATGGGAAAATAAAACGGCTATCGTTCAGAGCATCGACTCTTCAACAAAAGAGAATAAGGTCCAGAAAGCAGTATCAAATTGAAAGAAGCAACAAAAAGTACCAGGATATGCGCCTACTGCATTTTGCTGACAGGTGAAGATATTTTCAGTGTCAGTTTACAAGCATCCTATACTTACAGTCTTACCTGGATAGCAACTCTAGCAGAAAATTTGACTAGTCCTTCTTCAGTTAGTTTCTCAGAGGCACTTTTCCCTCGGATGCCCTTGGTAATAAGCTTAGTAGACTCTCCTGCTTTATGTCGTGCTGACAAGCCTTCCTCGAAATGCATCTACATCACAAATGAAGGCTAAGCAGACGACACAGGAGTAGGTGTACAAGTTAGCAACTAAAACCACACAGAAGGTGATATAATTTAAGATTCACAAAGTAGAAACGTGACATAAGAGATGAATGTAATCCCTGCATAGGGAAAGAGGAGAGGATCTAAAGATGCAGAAAAAGAGTATGGACGCAGCATATGTACTAGCAATGCAATAGACAAATAGCAAAAGATAAAACAACTTGTGATAATTCACAAGAAGAAATATGTTTCCGACGCGATTGAGATGCCAGTGCACTGTCACGTTGTGTATGTCCTGTGTCATTTATGTCAAGCAATTATCTCAAATTACTTACCCAGGCATATATTCAATTATTGGTCTAACTGATGTATAAATACCATAATTTATACTCTTTTCATATCCATGTACTTTCTGTATTTGTATACTATAGACAGAAAAAGATATAGGTGGATTAATTCTCAAAAAAAGAAGAAGATATAGGTAAATACGATTTTTTTGAAAGAATTCTTAGTAAGCCCACATTGCTGATATTAATTTATCTCACATAATAATTAAATACATTCTAATTAATGTGCTATACATAATAACATAATAGATAACTATATTCTCAGAAATATAATATAACAAACAACTATATATAAGCACAGTACACACACGATTTATATATATATATATATATATAAAACCAAGCAAAAACCTTTATTTACACAATTAGATATTATGAGCCTAATAAGGTCTTTCTGTGGAGGAAAAAAAAGGCGTCAAAGCATACGGAAACAAGTTATGCAGATTGCTTGCCATCCTAGAGTTTCAAACAAATTCCACCACTTAATCATATTGACTGCACTACTGCTATATCAATTATACTTTAGTTGTTACTCAATCATAGTTGATGACACCCATCACTGGGTATCACATAACTGTATTTTGAAATGTTTACCTCATACAACTATTCAGAGGGCACAAATAAATCTATCAAGGACACTTTCTTTTTATTTCGTTGATATGTTTGTCATATGGAGAAAATCTATTCTATGGTACCAATGAAATTATGTCTGTTATATTTAGAAATAATAAATAAGTGCTTAAGTTGCTCCCATCCTTTAAGAATTTTTGTTTTTCTTTGTTGATTAATGATCTATTATTAAATGAAGTGCAATTTATAGAAATATCACATATACTTTATTACCCTTGAAGTTACAATTACAATAAAAAAATAGAGGTTCCATCACTTCGTGAGTAATCCAATTCAAGGAGCAACCAGCCATCATTCACAAGGCAGCTGAGGAACATCAAAAGGCTAGTGTCAAATTCACATCTTTTCCTATTGGAATATGACTGCATTTCTTGCATTAGAGACCCTCCCACTGTTAACTTAACTGTGCCTAAGCCAGTTTTTGTTGGCTTTCCTAAGAATGAAACTTAGGACAGAGAGTAACGAGAGCAAAGCTCTCAAGCTTAGGATACGTAAAACTAATAATTCATTGGTGACCATGAACACCATCTATAATTCAGATGTGCAATAGAACAAGTTCTTAAAATGGACTGACCTTGGCATTCTCCAAGTGTCTTATAGCTTCTTCTTGAGAAGAAGAGTTCATAAACAATTGTATACAACAAAGCCCAGCTGCCACATGATCCTTCTTTATCACCTGATCATCAAGAAATTTTCAAATACACAAGAAGAGACATGGCATTAGTAGAGACACAAAATGGAAGCAAATTGACTAAGCCAACCTCTCATAGAATATGTTAAAGACTTGACCAAACTCAGTTGCAATCCAGCAGAGATTAACATATAAGAAAAGGCAGGCATAAGAATGTCTAAAATTTGATCAAGCTCCTCTTTCCATGGCCATTGAAACATTGCACTTCAATTTAATGGATAGAGTGGAGCGCGGAGGGAAGGATGAACTAGTTATATAAATGTGACGAGAAATCAAAGATATCCAGAATCTTTGAATTGGTAGCTAGCTAGTCCAGCAAGTAGATGCTTCAATGTTATGTAGAGGTCTTAGACAAGGAGACCCTATGTCACCTTTTTTGTTCCTACTGACTATGGAGGGTCTGACCACATGTTCAGAACAACAAAAGTAAATGGTTGGGTAAAGGGATTCAGTACTCAGATAGGGAGGGGTGATGATCTGGATATCACACATCTTTTCTATGCAGATGATGCCTTGGCTTTTTGTGAAGCAGAAGTGGAACAAATCAGACACTTATGAGTAATCCTAACAATATTTGAGGGCATCTTGGAGCTTCAGGTTAATTGGTCGAAAAGTTTTCTCTTCCCAATTAATAAGGTAGACAATTTACAAAGTCTAGCTAAGAATTTGGGATGTCAAATAGCTTCTCTTCCTACGAAGTACCTGGGATTGCCTCTAGGGGACAAAAACAAGGAGTTGGAAGTATGGAGTGAGGTGATGGACAGATGTAAGAAAAGGCTCTCAATATGGAAAAGTCAGTACCTATTATTGGGGGTAGGTTGACTCTCATAAAGTCAACTTTAGATGGGCTACGTACGTACATGATGAGTCTATTTACAATACCCAAGAGCATTAAGAAGAGAATCAACATAATGAGAAGATCCTTCATTTGGCAAGGGAACAAAGAAAAGAGAGGCAACAACCTGGTGAAATGGGAGATACTCACTTTGACCAGAAAACAAGGTGGCCTTGGCATGAGAAATCTTAGCTTCCAGAATAATTGTTTGCTACAAAAATGGCTATAGAGATTTTGTTCAGAAGATGGAGCCATATGGAGAAGATTCATAACAGGGAAATGTGGCTTGTTTAGCCAATGGACTACTGAGGAGGTGATGGGGTCATTTGGATGCAGTGTGTGGAAGACAATTTTTGGCCACAGTTCAATAACAATAGCTATATTAGTGCGGGCAATGGCCTGAAAACAGATTTGTGGGATGAAATTTGGAAAGGAGATGATAGCCTGAAGAACTTATTCCCAAACCTCTACACCATGAGCTTACAAAGATCTGCTACTGTTGCTCAAGTATGGAGCCAACAAGGGTGGAACTTAGTGTTCAGGAGGGCTCTGAATGACTGGGAAATTGAGGATGTGGCCAGGCTACTAGAGGTGCTAAACACCCCACCAGACATATCTCAAAGAAAGGACAAACCAATTTGGCAGCTACAAAGCAAAGGAATGTTCACAGTTAAATCTTGCTAATTAAGGATGAATGTTTTTTTTGTTTTTTTTTTTAAACTGGTAACTTTAATTGAGGATGAATGTTATCAGTCAGTGACTGACAAATAGCCTTGGAAGCTAGTGTAGAAGACAAGAAGCCCATTAAAAGTGACATGTTTTGCCTGGTTTGTCATAAGAAAAGCTTGCCTTACTCATGAGGCATTACAAAAAAAGATGCAATTTTGCTCAAGATGCTTCATGTGTGAGCAGATAGCACAAGTAAATAGTCATTTGTTCCTTTATAAAGCTGCTTCAAAATTGTGTAATATGTTTGTGTATAATAGGGGTTAGCTCGGTGATACCAACGACAACCATGGAGCTCTAAAATAGCTGGACAGGAATTGGCAACAGAGGGAAAAGTGAAGACTGGTGGAAGACTATCCCAGACTGTATATGGTACTCTATGGAAAGAAAGGATTGCTAGGTGTTCTGAAGGACAAAAAGATAGTTTTCAGAAGATAAAAATGAAATGCTCAAGTATTTTGTTTTTTTGGTGTAGGCAAGATTTGGTACGTAAAAGCATAGAGATAGTTGATTTTATACGAAACTTGTAATTCGGTATATCTTTTTGACGGTGTGCCCACCACCCTGTGGGATGTGAGTTTCCTTTGAGTGTTTTGTGAATACAAAGTTACCTTTATCTCAAATGCATGTTGAAAGTAATGTCCTTCACCTTTTTCTGTCTCACTTAGTTGTAATTAAGGTCTAAAGGTTAGAGAGCATCAAAGCCACAAGACTCCTGGAGTGAAGTTTGTGGGAAAACAAAAAGATAGGGCTTCTTAAATTTTATGAGAAAACTTGGATCAAGAAACCAGCTATACAGTAAAGAAGTCGCTAAAGATATAATAAAAAATAAGTGTACTCTCTCTATCAGTTTAATCTAGATACATGGGTCACGGTCACACAATTTAACAGTAGTTATACATTAAAACCAGTGTTGTCAAAGGTGTGCTTAAGCCCTAAAGTTATGCTCAAAACACACTGAGCGTTTCGCCTCGCTTAATGTGCACTTTAGTGTCGTCATGAAGGCTCTAAGACATACTTTTCCCAACAAACGATGCCTGAAGAGGCTTCACTAAACAATTGATGTTTCACTTTACCATTATTTTTATTTTTTCAATTTCATTGTCCATATATTTGTTGCTCGTACTTATAATTATTAGCCTTGGACTAAACATATATATATCTGTATTTTTTCTCCATTTGCACCATTTTTCATTAAATCCCACACTTTATTTGCGCTTGAAGGTCCAAGAGACCTTGGAGTTTTTTGCGCTTATCTCTTTTGATAACACTGATTAGAACTGAAAAAATCATTCAGAGAATTCTGGAGTGAAGCTTGTGAAAAAAGGAAGCGTTGAGCTACTTGAGGTTTACCGAGGAACCCAAACTAAGAAACTAGCTATACTGGAACCTAAACATGAAATCGAAGAATTTGGACTTCTCTTTTTTTTTTTTTGGATTAAGAGCTGAAGCATTCCTTTAAAACTGTGAGTAATAAGTCAGAGCAGAGAGGCAGTCCACTCTTAGTCAAAATTTCATAGTGTATCTGATGAAATGGATAGATTTCACTAGCCTTATAATTTTTGCCATCTCCATCGATTAAAGGTCTATAATGCCAAAGGTACATGTAAAGAAATTTAACATCAGATTAGACGCCGGGTCACCGTTGCTTCACATTTTAAAGAAAGAGTTCAAAGGAAAAGATTGTGGAATACCTGAAACTTGTATAAATAATTGAAATGCTTGTGAGTTTCACAATAAGTACAGATGCGAGAAAGTGCTGCAGTTGTATGTTTGTTCACTGATGGATCTAGTGATGTTATATTTGAAGTTCTTCCTGACAATACTTCCTCCAAAACAGACATGGCCCCATAAGCAATGCACAATTCACACAATAGATCAAGGGTCCCATAATCTGTAGCCAAAGGATCTTGTCGTTGAGGGGAAGAAGACGAAGTGACAACGCCCAACGAAGATGGTTGAGGAGGTGGAGGAACAGAATTGGGAGGGAAAAATAACAAGCAAGCATCCTTGTAATGGCCATGTCGAAACATGAAATCAAACAGATGTTGGCGAGCATACTGCATTTTAAAGTGTAATACATCAGTGGTAACGCAGACATCAAGTAGTGAGCATGCCTCACTGCTCTTACATGGAATAAAGTGAAGAATTGCAATATCAATAAGCTGAAGACCAATATTAAGAGATGAGGAGAAAAAAATAAATGAGGTGGTGGGGTGAGGAAGAACTAAACATAAAGCATTTAACGTTTAGGGCGTGCTCACATCCTAGATGAAGGAAATAACTCATTCAATTTCCAAAGACAATATCCCCCCCCACCCCTTCAATATATAAGAGATGCTTCCTCTATTAGCAAGAGCCCACATTTTTATTATGCAATACAACTTTTAACAAGTTAGAAGAACATGAAACAATTCTATATCTAACTATGGTTTTTCCCAATTGGTACCAAATAACTATAAATTTAGTACTTATAACATCAAAATGGATTTAACAAAACTACTATAAAAAATACTAATCCCAATATTAAACATCACCAAAAAAGAGTTTCAACAAGTTCACAGAAAGACAACATCAATTGCATAATTGAACTTTATTTTTCAATTTATCAGCCATGATAACGAATTAATTTGCAGCATTCAAATTCATATTCAATTGCTTTATTAACTATGATGATAATATCCTCAATTGCAATGATTGATTTTCATTTTCCATCCAAATTTATAAGTCAAAAATCGAAAAAGAAGGAGAAGGAAAAATCATTAATTGAAAAAGAATATGGGTAGCAGAGAAGTAGAAGAGAGAATGAGAAGAGGACTCAAACATCCTAACAAGAAAGAGTCATCTTAGACCAAAAACAAGGAAAAAGAAGCAAATCAAGGGAAGCTAAGAGACATTAGTAGTAGAAGGTGTAGCAAATCAGAAAAGGAGAACATGATAAAGAAATATTAAAGCATACCTAGAGTGAGTCTAGTGCATGTATACCAAAAAAAATATTTATTTATTTTTAGAAGGGAAAGAAACTGTACTAGCTTTATATCATTTCAAAATTAACGTGACATCTATTCTGAACAAATTTCTTTACTTTTCTTCACTACTAACTGCTATTTCCATGCTCCATTTCCAAACTAAATACTCCCTCCGTTTCAAAAAGAATGATCTCCTTTCCTTTTTAGTCTGTTTCAAAAAGAATGACCCCTTTCTTTTTTTGGTAATATTTTAATTTCAGCTTTCCACGCATGTTTAAGGCCACAAAATTAAATAACAATTTTGTACATTTGACATAACTTTAATTTAGGACCACAAGATTCAAAAGTCTTCTTTATTTTCTTAAACTCCGTGCCAAGTCAAACTAGACCATTCTTTGTGAAACGGAGGGAGTATAATATTCTTTGACGCTATTCTCTCTCAAACACCAGGAAAGTCAACCCACGATAACTGAAAAGGCTCCAAACTTCTTGAATTAAATGATAAAGAAGGCTTGTATGAAAATAACATAAGATATAAAAATAAGAACCTAGCATTCATAATTGACAAACTAAGAAACCATGCAGTCATTGGGTAATTAAGTATATATAGTGCAAATGCATGTAAGATATTGAAGGGAATAACAAATGATCAAATTGCTACAAGTAATACTCCAATATAACAAATAGACACAGATGCTTCTTTAAGCTTATCGAGATATAAATTGAGTAAAGGATCTTGAATAAAAACAAATAGGGTTATCCCAAAGTGTGCTTGTCATAGGTAAAATTTAAAACTTACATCTTGAAAATAACTGATGCATTCAGCATATCTAACACTGTCCAAGTTGCTCTTAGGTTCTTCTTCAAAGAATGTACTGTTGGAAAAATTGTCATTGAAAGCTTCTAAAAAAAACTTGAGTCTCTCTCCCCGTGCAAATTTGGATGGTAGGAATAACACGTTGAGATAGGAATCAGCAGAAAGAGAATCATCTAAAATGGCTGGTGCACTTCGAGCCAGATGCTCATACCTTGCATTGTTGCCAGGAAAATCAAGACAAGAATATAACCTTAATAGTGAAGGTAAACATCCCAATAGAGAAATGAGCTGAATAATGCCTTTTGTGTGTATCTCACTCAGAGCAAAGAGTGACAAAAGACAAGAACTTAGAGTTATTGACTAAATTTCTTTTTTTTTTTTGATGAAGTAAAGTTTCATTGTTTGCATCAAGATGATGCAAAAAGATAGTATAAGGATATTGCAATTGAGCTCACAAACAAAGAAGTTAGCACTTAGCTCCTTAAACAGAGGCGGCTATTTTAAAAACCAGGGAGCTAATAAAATGCAAAAATATATCAGGGGAATCCACAGGGGTTACATTGAACCAATTAAATAAATACAAGAGACATCTAGCCTTGACAAAATGATTTGGAGTTGATACACCATCAAAGCATCTTACATTCCTTTCTGTCTGTAAAGGGATCTTCTTATTGACTAAGTTACGCTACAAAGGATAGTATTTTTCAAAAGAGAGGTGAGGGAAGTTTGCAATTCAAAACAAAATATTTAAACAAGGGACAAGATGGTCATCTCCAAATCACTTAAAATCTGTTCTCCAATCTATGGTCTACAAAATCTACTGTACTATGCCAGAAACCAGTCAGTACACTGCCCTAACAGGATGAAACCAGATATTATTCAAACATGAAATGGTTAACAATCAGAACTAGTATGAAACCACCAGTTGGAACATAGCAGAGATTAAAATTGGGTAAATTGTAACAGACAAGAAGGAAGTGCTTTAAAATTGCAGAGGGGAACAGCCAAACCATTCAGAAGTTAGACATTCTAGGTTGAATTCTATGATCGCCAAGTTAAATAGAAACAAGACCTATCACCATACCACTTCCCCAGCAGAAAAAAGAAAAAATACAAAAGAAAAGGGCAAACAAAATGTAAAACGGTTGGCTCCATTGTGTCAGCAACTGATTTTCCTTGTAAAATTATAGCCCAAAAACAGAAGACATACCTAAAATGTCATTGATAAAAGTAATAAACAGTATTGATGTTTGGGCATAAAACACCGATATACAAGTAGTATACCAAAAAGTAAAACCTACAAAAGATATGGTTTTCTACGAACGTCACACTATCTTATAAGCTAAGAGGAACTTCATGGGTGCACCAATAGAAAATAAGAGATAAGAGGCTACTCCTTAATGGTACAAATTCATCTCTAGGCTTTTTTTTTTTTTTGAGAAGGTAACAGTCTTGTATTATATTCCAAAAAATAAAACCTGCCACAACTTGTTACAGGTTTAATTAATTACAAGTAAAAAGGAGAGTATCACGAAGATCTTCAATCCTAAATAAACAAAAATTACAAGGTGCCTAAAGCATTCATTACTGATTCTAGATCTTCCATATACTCCTGTTTACACCAAAAATGAAATAAAACCAAGCAATTCATCTTCATCTTCTGGATGTTGTTACTTTTGTTCTGGAAGCATCTGAGGTTCCTTTCTTTCCACACAGACCACCAGATTTCAAAAGCACTCCTATTTCTTCCTCTCCACATGATCCACATAAGTGCTAGTGGAGCCACGATCTATGTTCTTCGTCTTCTCCTATTTCTTACTATTCATATCATTGAATAAAAAATCACACCAAAACTAAATTTGATGTTGGGTTTAAATATTATCTATGTAGAGTGTAGTTCTCAAAGAGTATGATCATCCAACCAGAATCCTTTAGACGATTGGCAGGAATAAAATAGCTCAAGACAAGATAAATCCCTAGAGCCATTGACAATCCGCATTGCACAAGTTCTAACACCCCCCTGCACGTGAAACCTGATTCAATGGCATACATGTGGACTGAAGTCTGAAGACTTCTTTCTCTATTTTTTTCGAGTGAGAAGACTACAGTGGCTCATAATGGGCTGAAATGTGTGACTGGAGCATAGAGAGCATGCTTGAAAAGCCAGTGAATGAGCTTTGAGCAGAATGAAAGACCCGACAAACTCGGTGGTTCTAGAACAGATTTAATCGCTCAATGGGCTGAACTTAGAGAAAGGCACAAAGCAGCTCAACTGATTGTTTTGAGAGTGGAGACTAGAGGGAAAAGATTGTGAAATTGTCCTACCATAGTTAGAGATCAAATACAAGGTGAAAGAATCAGAGACTCCAACCCCAAACGTTAATGCAATGTATGGAGTAGCTCAGTGCATTATAAAATACAAAATCCCTTTAGAAACCCTTGCAAAATAACTCTAGGATGCTATTTAACAGTGCCATCTTGTAAATATAGCAGTAGCCTCCTAACTGTTGCTGATTGGCTTTAAACAACCTAAGAAAAAGAATAGATCTAACTGCATGCATATAGGAAAGATCAGAACCAGCATTTGCAGATATGATGTCTCATGTGTTCCTTGTACTAAATCATCAACATATACAGTACAAAACTTGTTACTATCTTACATGGACCGAACAGATGAAACATCCACTGGTGGACCTCCTTCAATGGTGGCAATAATCTCCATTATAACAGTTGCAGCATCACCCTTGTATAATTGAAGTGCTTGCCTAAACATTGTCAAAAGGTTAAAAAAGTACGAGATAAGAAATCAAAAATAGGTTTTTATTGGAGGTTGACAAAGAATAGGAAATAATATTATTTTTACATACTTAAATTTAACACGAGCTTGCGTGTAGCGCTCCATCCTAATCAGAGCATGCCCCCATGCTTTCCACACAGGGAAAACATCAATCTGAGAGTAAGTTTGCCAATTAGAACTATTTTATGGTGCAAAGAGGACAATCATGCACATAGAACGTCTTTCTTATACTACCTTACACTTCTTGCAAGTGTAAACAGCCATGCTGTATTTCTCGTCTAGAATTAATCTATTCCGAAGATGCTCAGATGACTCTTTATCAGCGATATCATCTAGTGAGGCAGCTACTCCGAAACCCAAAAGACTTTGCAGCAATTCAGCACGTACTAGCCACATCTCAGCTTGTCCCAGTACTTCAGACAGCTCATCTGTCAATTGACTACCCACACTAGAGCTGCCAGTATCAGAAGATGCATCATCTGCATCCCGACTTCTTTCCAAATTACTAGACAAGTCAGTGCTTCCAGAAATCTTTCTAAGAAGGGATTTAGCAAAAAACAGGCCCTACAAGATCAAAGCTCAACATATTACTGCACAATTTCATCAGTAATTTGATTTAGTCTACACTGAGAGCAAAGTAGATACCTGAACAAAAGTTTCTGTGGCATGATATGCTCGGCCAATAGTTTCCATAGTTGCATTCTCAGGTATCTTTTGGGAGCTTAATACACTTTTCATCTGGCCTATACACAAGTCCAAAGCACCTTTGGCAGATGCACTCTCATCCGAACACATTGAAAGCAGGGCCTAAATTCCAAAGTATAAATAATTAAGAACTATAAAACAAAACGAAGCAGTTGAATTGGTGTGTTTTAGAGTGCAGAACACAAGTAAGAATAAACAGGAACAAGTGCAATTCAAGTAGTGAATTCTGCTTTCATGACACGGAAAATTAGTGCCACATTTTCTAAAATAAAGAGGAGTGATGTCATAAAAGTATCCAAGTCCTGTATGTCAAACTATCCTCAATCCCAACTTCACATCCATCCGTTATGGTCCAGCAAAAACATATTCATCTTCAGTTAACAGAGACAAACGAACCACCTCAAAGCTAGTGCCAGGTATGGTCCCGCAAAAACATATTGATCAGAAAGAAAAAAAATGCATACCTTGAAAAGAGTTATATCCGGGGTACTTTCATACCGATGAGAAGAACGGACAGCTTCATCCTTCTTTGGGTCACCTGTGAGCATCCACATCTCAGCAATTGCAACAGCAGGCAGCCGTTCTTGCCCATCTGCAGAAAATAATGTAACACGGTCTTCCTGAATGGAAGTAGTTGGCTCCCAAGCCACCCTCTCTGATTGCATTACTACAGAGCTCTTTCTCTTCCTATCCTTGGCTGTACCTTTATCTCCAGTTTGGACCCAAGAAAATGCTCTGCGGGCTTCTTTTTGAAAATTACTAAGGCTACTAGTGAATGATGACCTTGTGGGTGTTCCCAATTTTGTCTTCTGTCTTGCTCTTGGAGTTGAAATTGAAATTGAAATCCTCGGGTCCCTGGAAGGAGAACTAATGCTGACAGCAATAGCTTTGGCAGCATATATCAGAATCATATTGTTGTCTCTCAAGGAGGGGAATTCCTTAAGTATCTGCAAGGAAAAAAGCAAGACCACATCAAAGAAAATGACAAGAAAAAACTAACATTCTCTAAGCTTAAAACTTATTACCAGAGAAGCAGATTGAAGTTGTTTTCTCATCAGCAAAACCTCTAGAATCAAATGAGGGTGCTCGTGTAGCGGAGAGCATTTTTGCTGCAACGGTAACGGCAAAGCAGCCAGAACACGTAATCCTAATGCCCAAGAGTTGAGCCTGGAAACTTCCAACTCGGATAAATTATTATCTCTTCTTTTGAGGAAAAAGTGAACCTTCAGAGAATAAAAATAAAATAAAAAATACACTAAAGGAATTGGTAAATTGGAAGGAGAATTTTAAAATTCTGATAGC
Organism: Solanum commersonii; assembly: GCA_029007595.1. Classification (NCBI taxonomy): domain Eukaryota; kingdom Viridiplantae; phylum Streptophyta; class Magnoliopsida; order Solanales; family Solanaceae; genus Solanum; species Solanum commersonii. The sequence goes on from JAJTWQ010000011.1 coordinate 1,057,574, forward strand.
AATCAATTCCAGAGCAACTCGAATAAAGAATGTTTTAGGAAGAAATGTCATTACGAGAAGCTGCTTTGATCGAAGGTTGGGCAAAAGCTGCATTGCACTCATTGCAACAGGTAAAGCATCTGCAGTATCACGTAAAGAAGAAAGAAAACGTGAAGCTTCTGCAGGGCCTCCACCGTTTAAAGGATCTGCAGTGAGAAGCTTCACAAGTTGACGCCCCTGCAGCTCTCTGCGCAGTTCAATAGATAGCCCTTCACTTTCAGCAACTTTTAAAGCAGCAGAAACAGCTCCCTTCTCAGCTAATCTAAGGGCAAGACCTTCGGGATCTTCTTTACACTTAGACTCCACCTAAAATTCAAAGTCCCACATGAGATGCAAAGATGAAATCAAACACTGGGAAAGTCAAAGGAGAACTCTAGAAACACAAACGTAATTGTGATCTTAGAATTACCCTAAACCCAACCATAAAAAAGAAGGAAGGAGCTACTAACCTCTAGCCAGCTGCGGAAGCGGTTATCTGCACTTAATATATGGCTGTACCTCAGGAGAGCTTGTCTCATCTGAACAACCTAGTTGTACCATCAACGCATTAAGAGAAAAGATATAAAGTTAGCATACCAAGTACATATATATATAAAGCACACAAAAACCAATGCCTAGCAATAGCAATAAGTGTGAGCTTAAAAAACCATGGAACTCACATACCTCATCTTTAATAGGATCATTTTTGAGCAAGTGGCAGCTGCACATAGTGAGAACATCCAAAGCAGCATCTAGTTCCCATCTATGCAAATATCTGGAGACCCAAAAAGATAGAGCTGAGCTTTCTAAATATCAAACTTCCAGAGTAACACCCAATCTGTGCAATAGTCTAAGTTAAAATAAATTAATTAATTAATCAATGGAACAAAATAAAATGCAAAGCAGCAGAAACATCTGCTCTTGACATAGGTTATAAGGAGGCTGGCACTAAGGCCCCCTATTGATTTTTTAAATATTATTAGAGGTCTGAGACGAACCCCACACAAATACAAGGTGAATTTGCTCTCCACCCCAAACACATAAAAACAATTGACTATGCTACAGTTATTTATCAAAGCAAGGGTATCTCACTTTAGAGAAGCAAAGGAAATAGAGAAATATTTGTTAAGTTGGAAAACTTAGGGACTTGGAGAAAGAAGGTGGCTACACTCTAGATTCCAGAGCAGGGTAACTTTCTGATAAGTTCTTGTAGTCCTTGATTTCAGGTTTGTTTTTCTATTTATTTCTTTTTTATGACGGTGGTGTCCAGTTAAGTTTGCACGCCAAACACTAATTCACCAGATATCTGCTATCTTCTACCAGCACAAACATTAGGTAACTCTGGCCACCAAGGCTTAGACAAATGAGAAGACGGTTTGCCTTTTTCAATACTGAGAAAGGTAGCAATATTATAAATCTTAAGCACACAGGATGTGCTTGAAGCCATAATTACAAGTTCAAAACAAATAAAAGTATGTATCCTTGTTCTTTTTTTCTTTCTTTTTTTTTGGAAACTGATAACTTAGTATATATTGATAGAGACCGATCAATACATGGGCTGTACTGGAGCAACATTTACAAGAAAATCCAAATCATATTACCCTATGTCTATAATGAATCTACCACATCAATAATAGATATAGGATCATTAGACCAAATCTGAAAATTACACCAAATATACAGAATGAAAATACGATTTAACTTGATTTGTTCTATACTATTCTCTACATTCTCAAAACACCTAGCATTCCTCTCTTCCAAATTGTCCATCATACTCTGGCAAGTATGATTCTCATGTTGAGAATATCTTTGATTAATAAAAGTGTGCTCTATAACGGTTTAAGTTTTTAGATGAGATGGTCACACACTTCAACATGGTATCAGAGCAGATAGAGGTCATGGGATCGAATCTCACCGCCACCCAAAGAATTTCCATGTGCTTGACCAATGAAAAAGCGTGTTGAGAATATCATTAACTAATAAAAGTGTGTTCTCTAACAACTTAAGCTTTTAGATGAGATGGTCATACACTTCAACACTCCACCTACTTCTTTTCTTTGCATGAATCTCAGCTTCTTTACAGATTTGAAGAGTCTCTGTAACCTTTCTTGGCATAGATCAGGAAAAGCCTTTAGGTTTAGGAATAACCTTCAAAGCTGACTTGTGGCCTTGCAGTGAAGGAACCAATGTCTTACAGTTTCTGCCTGCTCTCCACAAAAAACCACATCTGGGACATAAAGTTATCCGCCTTTCCATGAAATTGTCTTGTGTAAGAACTGCTTCCTTAGATATGAGCCAAATAAAACAGGATACCTTGTAAGTAATATTCACCTTCCAAATTTTCCAAGGCCAGTTGACATTCTGTTGGTTGAGGTTAATTCATCCACCTGTATGATTTGCCAATCTTGAAGGTTCCTTGGTCACTGCCATGCCACCAAAGTTCATCTTCCCCTTCTTGTGTTCCTTTAAACTGGCCAATAGTGTTAACGAATTCTGAAACTTTTATGATTTCTCAGTCATTTACTTACCTTCTAAACCTGATTTCCACCCTTCAGGTGTCCACATTTCTGCAATGATTCTTTGATGTATAGCATTAAGTTGTGAATCTTTGGATAGATACTTCTTAGAACACACATCTCATGGCACGGATCTCCCCAGAAGCTTGTCTTTTCCCCGTTCTTTACATTAACCTTAGTGCTGCTCTTGAAGTCATCCCACAAAGCCCTTATAGATCTCCAAAGATTCACACCATATGGGGATAATTCCCTTGTCATCCACCTATTTCTCCCTCATACTTGGCTTCAATGACTTCCCCCACAACATTTGTTTGTCATTAGCATGCTTCCATAACCATTTCATTTGAAGGGCCTTCTGTGATTTACAAATTTTTAATATCCAAGCCCCCATGTCTTTACTTTATATCATCTTTCCACTTGACCAAATTTACCATCCTTGTTTTCCAGCCATAGGAACTTCTTCTGATCCTGTTTAAACTGACAGTGATCACTCATGGAATGGGGAATAAAGACATCATTTAAGTAGGCATAGCATCCAGGACTAAGTTAGTTAGAGTTACTCTGCCTCCTAGTGACAATTATTGCCCCTTCCATCTAACCAGTTTCTTTTCACACTTTTCTATTACACTATTCCATATTTCCTTGGATTTTGAATTGGCATCCCAAGATATGTAGTTGGGAGTGCCCTTCCACCTAGAATTGCATTCGCTGCCTCCATGTTAGTAACTTCATGAATGGGGTAAAAACTTTTTCTCTGGTTAATGTGCAACCCAGAAATTCCTTCATATAGGACCAATATTACACTCAGATATTTGAGTTGATCTTCCTATGCCCTACAAAAGGTGAGTATGTGTCGGCATATTACAAATGAGTCACCTCTAGACTTTCCCTTCCATCTCTAGCCACATCAAAACCTCCCAACCAGCTATTTGTATTTGTTGTTTTGAGCATGTTCTAAAGTCCCATTATAACTAACAAAAACAGGAAAGGGGATAGAGGATCCCCCTTCCTGAGGCCCCTTTATGCTCCAAAGAATCATGTTGGTGCACCATCAATCAATACAGAGAATTTAATTGATGACATAAAGAATTTTATCCACAAGATCCACGTAAGTTCAAATCCCATATTCTCCAAAACTCCAAGTATATCCTCAACTAACATGATCATAAACTTTTTCAATGTCAAGCTTGCATAGTATTCCTGCTTTCTTCTGCTTCAATCTGAACCTTATGATTTCATTTGCCACTAGGACTGCATCCATAATTGCGTACCTTTATTAAATGTCATTTGTTGTGAATCAACCACCTTTTCCATCACACTTTTCAACCTCTTTGTTAGGACTTTGGAGAAGATTCTACAAATGCGGTTTGTCAGGCTTATGGGTCTGAAATCCCTCAACTTAGTGGCATCTTTCTTCTCAGGAATGAGGGTTATGAAAGTAGCATTGAGGCTTCTTTCAAACATTTCTTGCTCATGGAAATTCTAGAAAGCCTTCATCATTATGTCATGTTTTACAATCTGCTAGCAATTAATGTAAGCCATCAGGTGATGCAGTTTTATCCAGTATACATAGCTTGAGACATCTTATCACTTCTTCTTTTTTAACAAAGTTTCTTTATAAACGTTCTTCTCCTCTATTGAGATGATTGGACAGTTTGGGAAATTGCTAGCTAGCCTCTATTGAGGAGTTTTTGTGTAAAGCATCAGATAAATGTCAAATATCTCATTTTCAATTTTGTTTATATCTTGTGTGATCTCACCTTGTACCTCCAATTGATCAATGTTATTGTATCTTTTTTGAGCATTTGCAATTCTGTGAAAAAACTTAGTGGTCATGCCCCCTCTTTCAACTATGGAGTTCTTGATCTTTGTCTCCAAGCAATTTCTTCTCTTTTGAGTAGGTTCTCACATTACAGAAGCACATCACGTTCCCTTATGGGGATCTTCATCTGATAGAGGTTTGTTTCTCTAACTCTATTAGTCAACCCCTCAGTGTCTAACCACCAATTTTCAAATTTGAAGAACCTGTTGTTTTTGTTCCAAGTTCCACCTTGTAGAGCTATTGGTACATGATATGAAATACTCTCTGGTGGGATTAGTTTCAAGTTGTTTAAGCTTTCATCACATTCTTCTGAAATCGAGATTCTGTCTATCCTGGATGTTATTTTATGGTTATCACCTTTGTACCAAGTGAATGTTTCATTCTCCACTTGAAGTCAGAAAATTCCTTCATCCTTGGCAGATATCTCTGACAGCACCAATCTCTTCCTATACGCCTTCTCTCAATGTAGCAATTTGATGCATACACCCCAGTAACGAGGCAAGAGAAACTTTGGAGTTGTGCTTCAAACTTGCAAGTTAGAGTATATGATCCAATCTCAAGTATTCGTCCCTTCCATGTTCTGTTATCCCACATCATCTATATATCCCCTGTTGTTCTACTAGCCTCCAAGTACTCATATTTGATCCATCTACTACCTAAATTTGTTCAACTAACTTTGTCAAATCCTCCTCCAGCTTTGTTTCTTGGAAGCAATAAATGTCTGAATTCAAATCAAAAACCAAACTTTTAACAAGTCTCCTTTTATCTCTACAATTCAATTGCCTCACGTTCCATGAAATTAATTTGAATTGCATCAAGAATCGCAGTGGTTGTTTCTCCCCTTTGCCCTGTTCCCCCAACCTTTGAATTTAACATCAAAGGCCACCAAACTTTTGAGGTCCTAGGCACCTTTGATTTTGGTCTTCCTGCATATTACATAAGTTTCCATTCTCTCTGTTACTATCCACCTGAAGCAGTAGTTCTAGAGCTTCCTCTTCGTATCCCTGGAAGTCTGCCCTCCCAAGATTTCCCCTAATTTCACCTTGTTTTGTTGAACCCAGAGTGAAGTATCCTGCTCTTTGCCTTGTATGGTTAGCTGTGTTGAAGTGCAAAGAGGCTCGGTATCCTCCACCTCCCAGTTTTCTATCGGTTCTGCAAAATTTTGGACTACTATATCTGTATAGTCCCTTCTATAGTCCTATTAACCTCTCCCCATTGATTGTTGTGAGATTCCGACCCCTTTGTTAGTTGTGAAGGGTACCCACCACTTTCTACTCTAGTCTCCATTACTTCATCCTATGTTCTCCATTATCTGCTTATCGACTGAAGAAATTAATTGTTGAAGAGTGTTATGAAGGACTTCGTAGAAGTCCTCTTTTGTTGAGGAGATGGACCTTAATCTATTTAAATTATGTAAATGAAGTGGGTTGCTGGGTCCATCCCAAAGGGTTTTTTACCTGTTGAGCCCAAAGCGTATTGACCTTTGGCTCTTTTCTCATTAAAATCCACCACGTGTTGTGCACATGAGTTAGACTTTCTCGAGTTTTGTTTCTTCCTTCATCGCCAGCCATCCCCCACAAACTTCTCCAATTTCCTAGAAATCTTTGTGCGACCACAACTGTAGTTTTCCACCACTTGATATTGAATTTGTTCTTCTGCCAGTGCCACTGATGTTGTAAGACCTGGTCCGCCATGAATCTATCAGAGAATTCAAACAGAAACCTGCTATTATCCATCTCATAGATATGGACCCCATGGGTGTTTTTCCAAGAAGTTGAGGACTATCTCCTTATCTCACTCAATGTGTGTCTCTCCTCGTTCTCATCTTCCAAGCCCCCTACTAGACATCTGTTTAGCAGCCCTGTCTCTTGGTCTCCAGATTTTACAGATATTTCTATTACCCCCTTTATCCCTCCTAACTCTGCTTCTCCAATTTTCTTTGAGTGCCATTTATTGTCTCTAACTGCCTTTGCATAAGGGTAGTTGATGTCAGTTAACCTGGATGTGCCTGCCATGTCCTGTATCTTTGGGCATTTAGTGAACCCTTCAATTTTGCGAGCAATGTCACACCAACCAGCATCCAATGCTATCTCTGGATAGATCTTCCCCCTTATTTAAGATAACAATGCTCATGTATCTTCCGTGTTCATTTCTTGTTCTGGTTCTGAAGTGCTCTGCATCTCTTTCCGACATTTTCTATCACCTGATTAAGTATTTTTGATCTTTAGAGGCTTCCTTCAAGTTGAAGCATATTCATTCCATAGCCTTGATGCTCATCTCTGTCCTTTTCATCAGTCCGCGACTTCTCTAGACCCATTTGTACCAGACTGTTGTGTTTGTTGTCATCTCATGATGTCAAAAATTCGAATCAAGCACTGATGTTAAATTTGCTTTAAGTTACTGCAGTAACTTTTAGCAAAATAAGCTATTTAGTTTGAGATGAATTTGAATTTTAAATTTTAGTTAGTTTGTTTATGTTGTTGAGATATTATAGGTTGTTTAAGTTTCAAGTTATGCAGATTTTGTATTTTATGTTGGCAATTTGAGGCCCCTCAATTCTTAATAAAATCATTGAAATCTATGGAAAGCTATTGAAAGTCATTTCAATCCATTGAGAGATATTTCAATCAATTCTTTTGCTGCCCCATATTTTTATTAAAACATCAACAGTTGAAGAAAATCATGCCCCGCCCCACCCCTCCCCCCATGATCACTGTTGGAATGAAAGAAAAAGAAAGAAAAGCTATCCTGAAATGAAAAGACTCGGAGAGAGAAGAGAAGAAGGAAGGGTGAAAAAGAAAGATTCCAGCAGGTTACTGCCGCAGGAGATTTTTTCTCCCTCCTAGGAACTAGGAAAGAGAAGTTCCTTGGGGATTGTGCCTGTGAGCATTCTACTCTTACCGAACATAAATAATTTCTTTTTTCTTCTTTGTTTTTTACTCAAACATTTCTTAGAATTATCGTCTAAAAACTCATTCCATCCAATATGCCAAGGAAGTTGCTCTTCATCCAGTATTCATGGAATTGAGCATATCCTTTGTGTAAGAATATCCACCAAACTTTGTAGGTTGGAAGGTTGTAACTTAGATATATAGAGTCAAAAGAGGGAATTAATTTTCCTTTTCTCCACTATACTCTCAATCTCTCATTTCTCACCTCTGCTTCGCCTCTATAACTTTCTTTGTTGGTATATTTCAAAGTTCAGCAAGTGATAGTGTGGTGTGTACCCAGGGGCAGCAGGTAGATTCGCAAGGAAGAGGAGGTGATGCATGTAACCACATCCAGATGACTTCCATTATACACATAATAAAGAACTCAACAGAGAAAAAGAGACACTTATGGACATACTTGAGCGCAAGTCTAGCTGCCAATTGTTTATCTTTCAAACGGAGACAGTATTGCCAACTGTGGCTCCAATTATTGTTGCCTGAATGACCTTGAGACTGTCCAGATATATTTTCTTCTCCACGTTCAATTAGCAACTGAAGCAACTGATCTGAGGCTCCATTTTGCAAGAAACGATCAGAAATTGCAAGAGCATCCATCATTTTTCCTTCATCAATCAACCTGTTGACATAAATAATGTGACAAAGGTGAGCCTATGCTATTCCAAGTGACCACTGTTAAGAAGCATAAAAACTTGAACTAGATATTTTTTTCGACAACAAAGAGAACAGTAACCGTGAATTGCAACTGCAGTGTGAAAAAAGCCCTTAGGAAAGGAATGTGAAACAAAAGACAGCAGAATAGGATGAACAGATTTCTATAGTTGATGTTGTTGGGAAGTAGTTGCTAGCTAGTTTCGTGAGTTGCTTGGAACTTGTGGCAGTTTCAAGTTCTCAGCATGTACAGTTTTCTTTTACGGTAATTAAAAAATTTTGTTACCAAAACAAAACGAGATAATAAGAAACATGAAAAAAAAAGTTGCAAAAGAGATCAATTCATTTCAAAACAAAGAGATTTTGAGAACCAGAACACCTTATACAGGATGCGGTTCCCAGATAGTATGCCTTCTTGTAGGTGAGCTAATGCAACGAAAATACAGTTTATAGGAAGATGAAAATACAGGTCCAATGAGCTAATTTCCTTTCAGACTTTCAATAATACCCTTCCATACTTTTGAATCCTAAAAAACTTGCCAACTCATTCGCCAACTTCCCAGCATACATACAAAATATACCAGCTAATAGTTTAAGATCATTGAGAGGTAATACTCATTCATGGAATTTACATGGGAAGACCTCTTAAGCAACTTCAAAAGCTTAGTATATATTGATCTAGTATAAATTGATCTTCACATACACAGGAACTGTTTCATAATCACACAACATGAGTGTTCGCATAGAAGATGTGGATTACTTCACTGGGTTCTGTGTCTACTGGACCTACTTTCTTGTCTCAATTCCCTTTCTGTGGGAAAATAAACGTGTTGGATGCCCAACTAATGAGTATTGATATGCTGGTAGTAGACAACATATTCGATCCACTTACAACCAAAACCCATTAGTTTCAGCATCTTGAGAAGAAAAAAATAATTCCATTGTCATATATTTTACCCAAATCCATTTTACACAGGATGCCTTCTTCCACTTTTCTCGCAATGGAGAGAAAAAATTCATGAACAGTTAGTGTTGTATCCATGATTTGCTTCCCCCAAATTAATGCATACTGATTCCCAATTATCAACCTTATCACTTTCTTTTAACTCAGTTAGCAGCACGTTTGTGAGGGTAGTCGTAATGAATTGTTTTGAATACAATGGTTGATGCCGAGCACTGTGAAGGAGGCACTTCATACATGGGCTTATAAGAGAAGGAAGACAAGTTCAAGCATATAAGTTATTTTGCCCTTTTAACTATTATGTGAGTAATATAGAAAGAGAGAAATAGGAGAGTGTTCAAACATTGTTGGATGACTTAGCTACTCATCAAATGTATAGGTTCCATACTTCTTGTACAGGGGATTACCCCCACAATTTTTATCAAGTAATAAGATTTTATTAACAATGGGCAAACCACATATGTATACTTGGAGCATACCAAAAGGTAGACAATCTTAGAAAAAGATATAATTTTCTATGAATGACATCTAATATCTATACTAATAGGAACCTCATGGGTTTGCCAACAGGAAAAAAAGGATAAGAGATTACACCAACAAAAGGTCGTTTGGTTCAGCACTGGGATATCCCAAATTTATAATCTTGGGTCAAGTAAAGGTATTCTCACTTATAAACATGGCCAAGCTGGCCATATACATGGGGTATACCAAAAGGTAAAGATTCAACAAAATATGATTCTCTACAAACACCGCTCAATCATCTACACAACAAGGAACGTTCTGTTTAACCAAAAGAAAATAAGGAGCAGAGACTAGTCCTCAAGAGACTAGTCCTCAACGGAGAGAAACTTTATTTTACTCCTTCAAAACCTCTCTTATTTCTTCTCTCTCCAAACTACCCACATTAACGCAAGAACCATGTTCCAATCCCTTCGGTTTCTCCTCTTTCTAACTCTCTTCCAACTGAACATCAGATCTTCACAGTTCATGGCTGTTAGAACATAAATAGGTTTATACAATCCTATTAGAATAGGAATATGTTTATACAATCCTATTAGAATAGGAATATATTTATACAATCTTATTTAGAATAGAAATATGAATAGAAATAGAAATAGGAATAGTAAAGAGTATCCTACTTGGTAAAGGATTGTATTCTCGTATCTATAAATAGGGTCTCAATGTAATAATATAGACACAACAACAATTCAATAATATTTTTTCCTATATTTCTCACATGGTATCAGAGCCTCTACGATCTTGGTAGAAAATCAAAGAGCTTCCGCTACCAGCAGGTGGCTATTACCCATATATGCTGCCTGTCTAGCCAATGATTATGTAAGTAAAAGTTGGCTCACTGTGTACCTTTCATGTGATTATTTTCTTATATCTAATTTATGTAGCACTGTGCCATCATTCCGGTGACTACTTTCTTATATCTAATTTGTGTAGCACCGTGTCATCTTTTCGGTGACTACTTTTTCATATTTAATTTGTGTAGCACTGTGCCATCCTTTCGGTGACTACTTTCTTTATTTGCATAACTGATTTGCGTAGCACCGAGCATCTCTCTGGACTACTTTTCATATTTACTTTGCGTAGTACCGTGAATTTTTTCGAACTACTTTCTCATATCTGAGTTGCATAGCACTGTGTGTCTTTTCGATGACTCCTCAGATTTGATTTGCGTAGTTCCATTCGTCTTTCTAGTGACTCCTCAAATCTATTTGTGTAGGGTTGTTGTGCCATCATTCCGACCCTATCCATATAACTTCTCTTTTTCAATAGGGTCGTACCATCATTCCGACCCTACCCATATTATTTCTCTTTCTTCAATAGGGTCGTGCCGTCAATCCTCCGGCGTATGAGCATGTTCCAACCAATTTTTCGGTGACTTTCTTGTTTAATATATACTCCTCTATAATTCCAACACGATCCATACACTTTATACTAGATTTTGAGCACTTGGTTGCTCAAGGGGAGTTTAGTAGCCTTGTATGTCGATTATGTAAGTCACTGTATGGTCTGAAACAGTCTTTGCAAGTTCGGTTTGGGAAGTTCAACATTGTAATTTTATCACTCTGTATTTTATCGCTATTATGCATCAAATTCAGTATTTCATGAGAAGATTAAGCATATTGAGATTGACTACCATTATGTGTCAAATCCGGTATTTAATGAGAAGACAAGCACATTGAGATTGAATGTCAATTTTGTGAAGTCGACTGATCAACTTGCAGATATTTCACCAAGCCCCTCATCGGTCCTCGTATTAATTACATTTGTAACAAGCTAGGTACATGAATTGTATGCACTAGCTTGATGGGGAGTGTTAGAACATGAATAGGTTTATACAATCTTATTAGAATAGGAATATGTTTATACAATCCTATTAGAATAGGAATATGTTTATACAATCCTATTAGAATAAGAATAGGTTTATTCAATCCTATTTAGAATAGAAATATGAATAGAAATAGAAATAGGAATAGTAAATAGTATCCTACTTGGTAAAGGATTGTATTCTAGTGTCTATAACTAGGGTATCAATGTAATAATGTAGACACAACAACAATTCAATAATATTTTTTTCCTATATTTCTCACAATGGCATTGCGCAAGGAGTGTGAAACCACTTAAATCCCATCATAGTCTCATGGTAATCCTGTGATGTACAAGAACATGGTCCACGTCCTTGCCCTTCTCCTTGCACATGTTACACCAACTGACACAGACAACCTCTCTTTCTAAAATTTTCTACTGTCAAAATAACCCCTCTAGTGGCTAGCCACGTGAAAAAGCACATCTTCCCCAGCACACTTGGAACCCCTATTGCATTACATGGGAGATCAATCTCCTCCACCAGAAGTTTCTCATAAAAAGACTTCACCAAGAACACTCCATTGTTTCCCCAAAGCCCCACCACCAAACATCGGGATTATCCACCGGACTAACTTACCTATGAAGTAAGCGCATCAATCTTTGAAACTCACTTGTTTCGGAGATGTCACAATCTCCTGCCTAACCAAGTGAAACTTCTTTCCCTATCCGCGGAGTCACATAAGAAATTTCTGCCTTTCCAGTTTTCCCACCATAACGGTCAGAGCAAGAAACATGGACATGCAATAAGTAGGAATATTGTCTTCCCTCCTTTGGATAAATATCTATTCTGCTAGGATCCTCTTTAACCCTCTGAAGGACTGGATTTCAAACATTGAGATCCTTATTTGAAGATCCTAATGGTAATCCAAGGTAGGTAGTAGGGACAGCCCCTACCCTGCAATGTTAGACTTGAGCGAGCATGTCAATGTTATCTACTCCAATAGGTATGATCTCACATTTTTTAAGGTTAATTTTAAGGCCTGAGACCACCTAAACCAAGTTAAGACTTGTCACAGGTAATCCAACTAGATCCCCTCTGCATCACAAAAAACCAACGTATCATTTGCAAACAAAAGAAAGAAACTGAAATGGTACCAACTCATCAACCGCAGCCTTAAAGCCCTTAACAATTCTGGTCATAATAGCTCCATCATCCTGCTCATAGCATTCATCAGTGACATCACCAAGATGAAAAGCAGTGGTGATAACGGATTCCCCTGTCACAACCCCTCGAGCTACCAAAGAAGCTGCACGGATTTCCATTCACCAAGACCGAGTATCTCACTGAAGAGATGCAAAAATTGACCCACTTCCTCCATCCCCTCCACCCCCAGCCCAAAACCCATCTGCAGCATACTGAAATCCAGGAACTTCTCGTTTACGTGGTCGCAAGCCAATTCAAGATCTAACTTGAAGAGTAGTGACTTGTTAAACACCTTTAAATCTTTAAACAAGTCCAACCCGCACTTGGTATTGTGACATTCTCCCAATTTACCAAGAGAAATTTCCTCTCCTCGCTTGAAGTGACCCGGAAAAATCCCTCTGAAATTGTTCCCATATTAATGAAATTGTTTGTTTTATCCAATAAAGAAAAACAAAAAGCCTACAGGAGGCTTATACCTGAATCTATTTTTCCTAGACTAACAGAAGAGCATCTTTCTGCTCCTTCGCCCAGAAGATATTAGGAATTCATAGTTTAATTTCCTATATCAGTTTTTACAGTATCTGCTGCAAATGATCATTGTTTCTCAGACCTGCACCCAAACCCTATAGTTCAACCACTCTTATGCTGGCTCATTGGGACTGAGACCAAAATTCAGCTGCACCAACAAGATAAGTATAATAACGTCTTCATGATTCTTGTCAAGTGCAAGCGATATCACAAGAGAAACAGGTTAAGATCAGTGAAAATATTGTGGCTGACACAAGCAAGACCAACTTTATGTGAACAGAAACGGTCAAAACTCAAAGAAAGGAGATGGAGTACCGTTCCACAGCTTTCTCATATGGGCCTTCATTCTCACAATCAAAAGAAAGAAAAACTGTTGTACGATCAGAATTTTCGGATTTTAAGGAATCATGCCAAAGATCAGAAGATCCTCTCGTTTCATTCTTAATCTCCTGGGGATTCGTTGATATATTACTGCTACCAGCAAGTTCATCAACTTCAGATTCAGCATCACTGTCATGATCACGAAATCGCTTCATAGCAGTTTTACATTCAGGTACATCATCTTTACCATCATTCCTCGTGTGATCAGCCATTATCGCAAATTCAGAGATTCGATGAAGATTGGTCTGCATCTGTATCCAGCGATTCAAGGTAGGGAACCTGCTCAGAAAAATCATGAAAAGAACCGGACACAAAAAATAAGAGAACCACATGTATCACATATATAGGTGATCAATTACAAACTCCATTTAGTGTGAACTAACCTCTCAGATTGGTCAAGAGCAAACTCAAAGAATAACCTATCAGTATCAGGAGTTTGTAGAAAGCAACTTTTCAGAGATCTAGATACAGTAGTCTCCCTGCCACGATAAAGTATAGAACTTCCAAAGACGCATGCTAATACAGCTCTAACTGGGGATAACTTGATGAGATGCTTCACTATATCCAATTGGAGAGGATAGAGAGGTAATTCAGCATCCCCAGAGGAAGGAGTGAAAGACCCAGGCTTGGCCTCTCTACATGAAGGGGATATTAATCTATTTTCAGAGTAGTTCTCAGTGTATGTAGGAATCACCGGGATGCAAGCCCAACCATGACCATATCTTGGAGGATAAACTGGAGGAACACAAGCAGAAACCACTTCATGGACAAAATCAGCATTCATAATCTCTGCTGCCTTTTCAGCTGCATCAGTACTTCCTTGCTCAAACACTAGACGAGTTAAAAGCTGCAAGCAAAGTGATGAACTCAAAATTGAGCAAGTTAAGACCAAATCAAAATAAGAACAATTTCACCTTTTTCCAAACATTTTGGGAGAGCCAGAAAGTTCAGATGAAATATTTAAAAGCAAGCATGTTGCTTCCTTTGTTTTCAACTTTGTCCTCTCTCTCTATTTCTATCTTTATTGCAAGGGGAGGGGTCTTGCTAAGTTAAATTCCCCAAACATTACCTCTAAAGCATGTGTAAACCTAACAAAATTCAAAGCCAAGGTTTTTATAACAAAACTTGTTCCTTATTAGACTCCAAGTAGATTTTGCCAGTTCGCATAGTACCACCCTGCAAAATAGTAAGAAAAGTCGCAAAAGAAAGCTTACGTCTTTAGGCCATTCATACACAAGTGAGAAGTAGTTGAAGTCATGAGTGGTATCAGCCCCATCAACAATGTCACCAATAGCAGCAAGGTAGAGGACAAATTGAGAGAGAAACGTGGTCATTCTGGAGCTGAATGGCCCAAATAATCTTTTTCCAGTTTCCTTGACATCATAGCTACCAGAAGGTATATTACTGTCACCAGCTGCTGAAGTTGTCAGCGGCTGCTTGAAGGTTTTCAACCCAAGCCCAAGAACCCCCTTTTTGCTGTACAGTAACAATCCTTTTCTGTCAGAACGTGAGCCCTCCTCCTTAACCTGTTCCCTCTCTGTTTCTTCATCAGCTAAAGCTCTTGCCACATTGTGGAGCTTACCTAAAATTTTCCAGAGCACCAAAAATTTATATGTTTGACTTGAGAGAAAAAATACACACACAGAGAAATCCATAAGAATCTAGCTAAACATTCAAGAATAAGATATACATATAGTTAAGTCAAAAATATAAAAGATAAAGAGGGAGAGACAGACACAGAAAGGCACACTGAGGAGATGAAGAAAATGAAGGGAGAGAAACACTAAGATAGCATCACCATTTTATTTTAATTCCCCAACCTGCAAAACTTACAACTACAAACAATAGATGTAAAAAGAGAGGATCAAGAAGCAAAAACAAACCGCTAAGAAACTGTCTCTTCCCCATATGAGCATCTTCAATCATTTGATGCAGCATAGCTAGTGCACGCTCCTTATGTCCTTGGCGCTGACGATCCTTTGAGGATAAAAGGATCATTTCTCCAGTTAAAATGTCTTGAAGAGCTGAAGGCTTATCCTGAAATTGTTGACAGTTGTTCCATTAAACAACTTGGTAATCCACATATCAATAAAAAGATGGGAATAGAAAAGGTGACATAGAACCATCTAGTGACGAGTATTTATCTTTATCTATTTTCTCCTTTCTTCGCAATATCTCCTTCAATTCTACTTTTAAAAAACCCAAAAAGGACAAAATAAACCAGTTATCTATTCTACTAATGTAACGACTCGTCCCGTCGTTACAGGTGAATTAATTGTGAAAAAAATTGGCCAAAAGAAAGGTCGGTCCAGTCTGCTATAGCGGGATGCTGGGGGGGACGATTGGGCCATAGTAAAAGTAGAAAAATCCTCAAACCACCCAAGAACATTTTGGAGAAGAGAAAGGGTGACCTAGGGCATATTTCATCACTTTTTCATCAGGAATCTTCGTAAAGGTGAGTAATCAAATTTCCTACTTTTGTAGTTCAATTCCTAGATCTTAGCGAATGTAATTATGGCCCTAGGGAAGGGTTTGAATTCATCCAAAGGTGAGAAAAATCTGAGTTTATGAGGATTATAGAGTGTAACACCTTGGTCTATTCTTGAGAATGGTTATTCCTGATTTATTTACCATAATTCACAGCATAACCATGAAATTTGTAGTTCTAGGTGTATTATTAGTGGGAAAGTCCTGGAATAGGTGGAAAATCACGAGGTTGGCCTAGGGTTTGAGATTTGGAAATCCGAAAATATTTAGGTCATTTGTGATTGATTTTGTATTATACTATTATTTTAGGCAAAGAACAAGCTAAACTTTCAAAAAAGCAGTCAAGGTAGGCTAAATTTTGTTAACTGAATAGTTAGACCTATATTCTATTTCATAATACTCTTGTAAATGAATGGGATATTTCATGTATAAGTCTTCGGGCACGGAGTCTGGATGGCTAAAGATTGTTGTTATTGTTGTTATAAGGCGGGAAAAGATAATGACTAGGGGTGGTTTTTTAGTTCTTGATTGTTAATCTAGAATTTACTTATTGAGGTGGTTTGGTGGTAATTGTAAGGTAAGTGTTATGAAATTGCTAGGTTATAGCCATATTCTAGGACTTGTGGTAATCAAGGGGAACTAAATGAACGGGAAGAGTATTTATTTATGGGACTAGGGAGGTATATCCCTAGGAGCGAATGTGTACGCATAATGGGGTTCAGTATTGG
Source organism: Solanum commersonii (assembly GCA_029007595.1). Taxonomy (NCBI): domain Eukaryota; kingdom Viridiplantae; phylum Streptophyta; class Magnoliopsida; order Solanales; family Solanaceae; genus Solanum; species Solanum commersonii. The sequence goes on from JAJTWQ010000011.1 coordinate 1,074,140, forward strand.
GCTATTGATATTTAGGTGATAGTAGTGTGTTTTCCGAATCAAGTATATATGCATGTTTACTGCTTTATAGTATCATTTATACAATACATGTTAGAAAACCTAAGGGATAAATGTGAAATGAAATCATGTTGATAATCTCATGCAATGAACTTGTTTATTATACTTATGGTTTCAAGTTTTGTTGTTCACTATGATTGTGATTGTGCATGTTGTTTGTGATTGTTGGTTGGCTCGAGTACCATGTTGGTACAGGAATACTAACAGTTGGTTCGGATACCACACTTGTTATAGTACTAATGGTTGGCTCGGACACCACCCCTGATATGAATACTAACACTGGTTGGCCCGAGTACCATGTCAGTACACTAACAGTAGTTTATGTGTGATTCCTATGAGAGAATCGGGTTTGTTTATTGAGTTATATTTGTCACAGGTTGGTCCATGAGTGGTCGGGTTTGTGCTTAAATGTTGGGATAGTTCTCGTATAAACCAAGTTTGCATGTTAAACACTATGGATGATGTTTTAGAAATCCTTGGTGGTTCGGGTTACTTGAAAGGTGTGTTGAATCATGTATGACTTGTTGTGCTGATATTGTTCATGATTGTTGTGTGTTGGCTGATAGAGGATATTCTCCATATCAAGATTTGATCCCTTAAGATCTTAAAGATAATTGTTGTAATCTAGAATATTTTTTTCTTCTTTTTAGTAAAATACATGATTTTATAGAATCCCCGATTTCATGGGATCTAGGTGATTCTGTTTCACAATCTCTCATGTACATAAAGCCTTGTATATGACATAGAAAGATATGAATAAAATTATTATTTTTTTTAGATAAGGGTAACTTTGTATTCATAAAAAATTCATCATCCAAGGGATGATGAATTGGAAACTTACATCCCACAGGGTGGTGGGCACACCCTCAAAATTATTCCACATGGTATTAGAGCTTTAGGCTTATTCCTTACTAGTTTATTCATCTCGTCTAGAAATATTCTTTTTTTTAATCTTTATCTGCCCAAAGATTGAAACCATTCAAGAACCATGCCAGAAAATGTGACTGCTGCAACTATTCCAGCCTCTGGAACTGTTTTGCAACTATAGAGAATAACTCTACAGTTTCATCTGGTGATCTACAAAACATTCAAGCCTCTTATCAGTTCCTTAAATGGGCTCAACTGGTTCGTACCTTTTTAAAGGGTAAAGGGTAAAGGGAAAATACGACACCTTCTTGCTACAGGACCATCTAAAGAAGACCCCATGTTTGATGCATGAGATGAACATGATGCAATGGTGATGCCTTGGTTATGGAACTCTATGCTTACAGAAATCAGCGATATCATTATGTTTCTGAGCACCGCTAAGGAAATTTGGGATGCAGTGAAGGAGACGTACTCTAAAGTACATGATGCTGCCAGGATCTATGAAATAAAAACAAAACTTTCTGCAGCAAAACAAGGAGCTCAACCTGTCACTGAATATTCTAACTTTTTACAGGGGTTATGGCAAGAAATGGATCATTATCAATGCATTCAAATGAGTTGTAAAGATGATGCTGTAATTTTGAAAAAGATTTATTGAAAAAGAAAGGATTTATGATTTTCTTGTAGAACTAAATGCAGAATTTGATTCTATGAGAGTGCAAATCTTAGGAAAAGAAGATCTTCCATCATTGGAGTGTTATGCTTGAAACTCAAATTAATGAAGGATAAGCTCTTGTAGCAAAAGGGACAAGTTCAAAAGAATCTGAAGTTTCACAATGGGAGAGCACCATCAAGCCCACGGGTTCATACAAACCGCCATTCAATATGGACAATCTTTATTGCACCTATTGCAAAAAATATCGGCACACCCGAGAGAGATGCTGGAGACTCAATGGTAGACCTCCAAATAGAAACAATAGTGATGGAAAGCAGGCACATTTAGCAAGCAACCCTCAAGCTGATGAAACAAATCCACACTCAACTTCAGCAGGTAGTTGTTCATTGGCCTTCACAGGTATTTCTTAATCTTTTGTTACTAATGTCTCAGATAAACTTTCTCCAATATGGGTGGTTGATTCCGGGGAAACTGATCACATTACCAGTTCCTTTCATCTCTTCATATCATATTCTCCTTCTCCTACCTTAAAAAAAAATAGCTATAGCTGATGGTTCAATTATTACTGTAGCTGGACAAGGAGACATACCACTAGAGAAATCCTTGATACTTAAAGATGTCCTTCATGTCCCAAAGTTGTATGCAAATCTCATTTCTATCTAGAAAGTCACCAAAGATTCCAAATGCCAAGTAACTTTCTTCCCTTCATATTGCTTATTTCAGGAACAGAACACGAAGGAGATGATTGGGCATGCTAGTGAGAAAGATGGTCTTTATTGTCTGGATGTCCACAATGGTGGAGATACAACTAAGAATTTATTATCTAGTTCATTCTTGTCTGAATTTGTTATGTCCAATAAAGAAAAAGTATGGCTTTATCATTGTCGGTTAGGTTATCCTTCCTTTTATGTAATCAAAATGATGTTTCCATCTTTGTTCAAAGATTTGATTGTTGAGTCTTTTCATTGTGATGATTGTGAAATTGCAAAACACAAACGGGTTTCCTATCCAATTAGTCACAAAAGAAGTCAAACTCCATTTTCTCTTATTCATAGTGATATTTGGGGACCCTCTCCCATTCTTAATATTTCTTGTCATTCATTGATGATTGTACAAGAGCAACGTGGATCTATTTGCTAAAGCAAAAATCAGATGTTAGTCAAATTCTTCCCACCTTTGTTAATCTGATCAAAACCCAATATGATGTGGCCATTAAAAGATTCCAATATGATAATGCCAAAGACTACTTCAATCAAATTCTCTCTGTTTTCTACCAAAAAGAGGGAATTATTCATGAATCTTCATGTGTCAATACTCCTCAACAAAATAGGATAGCAGAGAGAAGAAACGGTCTGTTACTTGACATTACTAGATCACTATTGTTTCGTAAAAGGGTGCCAAAACAGCATTGGGGGGAAGCTGTCCTAACTGTTGCACATCTTAGTAACAGAATGCCATTAAGAATTCTGAACTTTAAAAGTCCGCTTGACACTCTTAGGAATGTCTTTCCGAGTTTTGAAATTTCCAATAAATTGGTTCCTAGAATCTTCGGGAGTGTTGCCTATTTTCATATTCATTCTCAAAATAGAGGCAAATTAGACCCACATGCTCTTAAGTGTGTTTTCATAGGATATTCTCCGACGCAAAAAGGTTACAAGTGTTATCAACCATCATCAAAGAAATTCTTTGTTTCAGCTGATGTTACATTTGATGAGAGTGAATCCTTTTTTGGTCATTCTTACAATCAGGGGGAGTCATTGAAGGGAGAGAGACCTCTAGACTTGTCACTATTTGATTTTTCTATTTCTGGTCGTGCCAAATCCTTGCCTGAGTCATCATTTCTTCGGTCACCTGAGTCTTTAAATCCAAATGAACTCATTGAGTCTCCTAATCTGGATATAGATAATGGAATTCTAGAAAATAATCTACCATTGCAGGTTTATTCTATAAGAAAGAGGCTAACTGATCAAACTACTCAGCTAAGGTTACTCCTCCTAGTACCCATCATGCACTTGTTGAACCATCAGAAACACCAAACCAAACCAAACTGATCATGAAGAACCTAACCAACCTAATGATCTTGACCTTCCTTTTGCCCTCAGAAAAGGAACCAGAACTTACACACAACACCCTTTGAGCCTTTTCGTGACATATCAAAATCTATCCCCAAAACATAAAACTTTTCTCTATAACCTCCACACAATTCCTATCCCCAAAAATTTGTATGAAGCAGTAGGAAACAAAGAGTGGGAGAAAGCTATGAAGGTTGAAATTTGGAAAAAAACTAAACTTGGGAAATAGTGGAATTACCAGAAGGGAAGAAGTTGGTCGAGTGCAGATGGGTGTTTACTGTGAAATATAAGTCAGATGGGTCCATAGAAAGATTTAGAGCATGTTTGGTAGCAAAGAGTGAGAATCTTATTATCATTGATTATTTGGAGACTTTTGCCCATGTGGCAAAAATGAATACAGTGAGAATCTTATTATCATTGGATGCAGCTTTTAATTGGAACCTACAACAATTTGATGTAAAAAATGCCTTTTTACATGGAGACTTAGATGAGGAGATCTATATGGAGGTGCCACCTAGTTTTGAAAGCAAGAAGGGAAGGGTGTGCAGACTGAAGAAGGCACTCTATGGATTAAAGCAATCACCTCATGCATGGTTTGGAAGATTTACAAAGGTTATGATCAAGCTAGGGTATCGACAAAGTCAAGGAGACCATACCTTGTTCGTACGACACTCAGAAACAGGAAAGGTGACAGCATTATTGATTTATGCTGATGACATCATAGTAACAGGTGATGATTCAGAGGAGCTACAAAATTTGAAGAGGTATTTACTCAAGGAATTTGACATCAAAGAGCTTGGGAAATTAAAGTATTTTTTGGGAATTGAAGTGGCACACTCAAAACAAGGAATCTTTATTTCCCAACAAAAATATATGTTTGATTTGCTGAAGGAAACGGGAAAATTAGGGTTTAAACCAGTGGCTACACCAATTGAATATAATCATAGATTGTGCAATGCTCCAGAAGATTATGTGGTAGATAAAGGCTTGTATCAAAGGCTTGTAGGGTAATTGATTTACTTGTCCTATACAAGGCCAGACATTGCATTTCCTGTAAGTGTTGTTAGCCAAATTATACATGATCCTAGAGAAATGCATCTTCAGGATGTCTACAGGATTCTACAATATCTTAAAGGAAGTCCAGGAAAAGGAATACTATTCCAAAGAGGAGGAGACATGGTTTTAGAGGCTTATACTGATGCAGACTATGCTGGTTCATTAGTAGATCGAAGGTCAAGTTCTGGATATTGCACTTTTTAGGAGGAAATCTGGTGACTTGGAGGAGTAAAAAACAAAATGTAGTAGCCAGATCAAGTGCAAAATCCGAGTTTAGATCTATGGCTATGGGAGTTTGTGAGTTGTTATGGTTAAAGATAATCCTTGATGATTTGAAGATAAGATGGGAAGGACCTATGAGACTATATTGTGACAATAAATCAGCAATAAGTATAGCTCTTAATCTTGTACAACATGATCGCACTAAGCATATTGAGGTAGATAGACATTTCAATAAGGAGAAACTAGATAGCGGACTCATTTGTACGCCATTTGTATATACAAAAGATCAGGTGGCCGATGTTTTAACAAAAGGACTGCCAAATAATGTGTTTCAATATCTAATAAGCAAGCTAGGAATGGAAGATATCCATTCACCCGCTTTTTTTGATTGTTTTCTGATAGAGGATATTCTCCATATCAAGATTTGATCCCTTAAGATCTTAAAAATAATTGTTGTAATCTAGAATATTTTTTTCTTTTTTTTAGTAAAATATATGATTTTATAGAATCCCAGATTTCATGGGATCTAGGTCATTCTGTTCCACAATCTCCCATGTATATAAAGCATTGTATATGACATAGAAAGATATGAATAAAATTATTCAACTATCTTATTCCACATTGTGCATATCAACTCAAGGTGAGGATTGAGAGTCAAGGCTACGTTATACTTGTGATTATAATTGTATGTTATCTATTTTGTTAGGTGGTAGTTACTAGGTTAGGTTAATGACCAAGAGTCAAATGCATAGTTTGAATGTTGGGACTAGCTATGGTTGTTCAGTGTTTAGAACATATTTGATAAGGGGGATTCGGGTCATGATGGCTAAGTTGGTCTAAGGCGCCAGTTTGAGGTACTGGTCCGAAAGGGTCAGGGTGTTGGCATGAGAACTTGAGGGAGGGTAGTAGGTTGGTTAACAAAGTTAGTAGTGGTTTGGTTTCAAGAAATCTTATTGTGATAAAAGGGTTAGGTTATGATCTGATATTAGGATGGTTAATGGTATGACAGGTAGGCATGAAAAGCCTTAGGGTGGTAACGCTTAGAAAGCCTAAGGGTATTATAACAGGTAGGCTTGGGAAGCCTTAGGGTGGTATATCAAGTAGGCTAGAAAAGCCTTAGGGTGGTATCACAGGTAGGCTTGGGAAGCCTCAGGGTGGTATATCAGGGAGGCTTAGGAAGCCTTAAGGTGGCATAACAGGTAGACTTGGGAATCTTTAGAATGGTAAAAGGGTCGAATGTTTAATGATAAAGTTGGCAGCGGAAGGAGGTAGGAAGTTCGAATCAAAGTATATTAGTTTATGGGCATTATACCTGGATGGTAAAAGCAAGTGGATAGAGACTTGGGGTGGTGTAACTTTCATATTGCATGTTCCCTTCTGAGTATCTACTTTATATTATGTGGTAGGTTCAGGTCAACCAATGATGCCTACCAGTATGTGTTGTTTGTACTGATACCACTCTTGCTATGCCACTTGGCATAGTCTGGTTGCAGGAATTCAGTGACGTTTCATAGGTGAAGTCGATGATAATCTCCACTTCTACTCCTCTTTCATTAGGGTGGGAGTTGTGTCTTATTTCTTTTATAAATTGTATTGTTAGAAGCTCTTGTACCTATTTAGACTAGTCCTTGAAGAATGTTAGTGTGTTCTTTTGCAAATAACCTTAAAAGTAGTTCATAATTGCATAGGGTGTTAGATTATGTTTTATTTATTTTTCGCATGGCCTAATTTAAATTGGGGGAAAGAGTTTTCTTATCTAGGTGTTAGAGTAGGTGCCCCCACACGGCCCGATGGGTTGGGTCATGACAACTACAAACTTCAAAAGTCACTTCCTTTGTAACAGACAAAAATCCGTTGTTCCTTTTGATAATCCACTACTTCTTCTTTTTCTCCCTCTCCCTTTTTCATTTGAGAATTCCACTGAATTGTCTTTTTCTTGTTCCCATTGTTCCATTATGTTTCCAACACTTAATTCTTTAGATTTGGGTAGAACATGGGGTTTCTCTGGAAAATATATCTTTTGTGGCTTTCTTTGTTTCCAAGTTCATAGATTTCCTATGGGGTAAGGGTTGCCTATCAAACTTATAGGTCTGAAATCTTTTAACTCCTTTGATCCTTTCTTCTTTGGTATCAAGGATATATATGTGGCATTGTAGCTTTTCTCAAAATTCCATGTGTATGGAAATTATGCATTGCGTCCATGATGTCTTGTTTCACTACTTCCCATCATTTGATGAAAAAACCAAGAACGAAACCATCAGAGTCGGGGACTTTATCAATTACGCACATCTTCATACATGCAAAGACCTCTTTCTCATAAAAAAAATTTCATTGTAAGGCCTCATTTTCCTCTTCATAAATGATTGGGCTGTCAACGAGATTGCAGGAAGGTCTCCAGTTTACTATTTTTGTGTACAACTTCAGGTAGAAATCACTAATTTCCTTCTTGATTTGTGTAGGCTCTTCCGTTGTTTTCCCTTGTATCTTCGATTAACTAGTGTTGGTTTTTTATGAAACTGGTAACATTTGTATTTATATTAGTACTTGGGTAATACTGGAAGAACCATATTTACAATAGAAGAAGGTTAAAAAAAAAACTTCCAAAATAATGATCCTAACTCTAGAGGGACCCTAAAACGTCTAGAATTGACTCAATCTCATAAGGGTAAATATTTGTACACCAAAAGCAGAACAACAAATACATTCAAGTTTAATCTCATGCACATTGCTGATCCTGTTTTCAAAAATCTGTCATTCCCCTCTCCCAAAGAGTCCCCCAAATGCAGGCAGGAATAATCCTCCATTTATCTCTGTTTCTAGCTCAAAATACAGCTTCCTCCCAACTAAAAAAGGATCATCAAATCTTACTCGACATTATCAATGAGATGCCTCTAAGATTGAGGAAAATTTGCCACAGTTGGTTAGTGACATTATGATACCAATCCACCTCTCAAGACGTACTTCAGAAGAAAATATCGACAAAAGAATAAAGAGTTGAATTCTGGACAAACTTGATTTGCTACAGCAGTTGGTCTAGCAGTTAGTTTTTAGTTAAACAGTGTCAGTCTTATCCTGTATGTTCTCTATATATATGTAATTAGGATTAGTTATTTGTATTATGTAATTAATAATCAAAACTACTATTTACTGGAGTCTTGACCTCTCCATACAGACAACTTTATTGGTATAATTGTATTTAAGATACTTGCACAAACTATTGCCAGTAAATCTACTTGTTTTGTTCAATTTCTTCGGTTCTCTACTTCTAGTTACTATCAGTTTTGGTATCAGAGCAGATCAATCCAACATGGTCAATACCAGATTGTCTAATTCCCAAGAAGGCGTTCCCAATGTTGAATCTCTTGCCCAACAATTATATGCCGTAGCATCAAAGTTAAATACGATTGACTCCCTGGCAGCAGATGTTGCAACATTGAAAGCTCAGACTAGTTGCACTCAACAAGAAGAATCCAGTCATAGAAACCGTAATAGAGGAAAGTCTGTTTGACAAGAAGAGGAAGAAAACATTGATAGTCCATCTTGGCCAAAAAATCCTCCCCGAAGGCCATACACAAAGATGGAATTCCCTAGATTTAGAGGGGCGATTCCAAAGGATGAATTTTGAAAGCAGAAAAATATTTCTGCTACTATCAAACTCAAGAGAAACATAAAGTTGACATCGCGGCGATGTATTTGGAAGGGGATGCTCTGGATCTCCTCTTGGATAAATCGTGACCGAACTTTGCTTTATTGGGAAGAACTTATTAAAGCATTGCAGAAAAATTATGGTCCTGTAGAGTTTCAAAATCCGGACGAGCACCTTTGTAACATTCAAGCAAGGGAATCGTCAAGAATTTGCAAAATGTTCATCTAGGGTTACAAATTGGTCACATCATTATCTTTTAGGCGTGTTCCTGAATAGGTTGAAAGAGGAACTTAAATCTGATGTTAGGATTCACAAATCTAGAACAGTTTACACGGCTATGAGTATGGCACTTGAATTTGAAAATAAATTAGGCCCAACTCGCAGCAATAGAGTGCCTAATTGGACCCCAAACAATAATCCCACGATAAAAAAATCCATTGAATTCTTTTAGAAACACCCAGAACAATTCTTCATCTGCAAATCACAATTTACGAAGCTGTGTTTCTTCCAACCCAGCCGCTTCACAATCTCTTCAAACGCGAGCATGGAATACCGAGAGGAGAAATCTTATGGCACAAGGACTTTGCTTTCATTGCCATGAGAAATTTGCACCCAGTCATAGATGCAAATCTACAAAATTATCTCTCATGGAGATTACCGGAGAAGGTCAATTGGAAGAGGTTGACGAGGTCAATGCAGTAGTTGGTGATAACCCTCAAGAAACTAACCTTGCTGAAATTTCCTTCCATGCCATTTTTGGACAATCAGTTGGTGCTACAATGAAGCTTCAAGGTGAGATCAACAATAAAAAGGTTTTAATGCTTGTGGATAATGGTTCCACACATAATTTTGTGTCTGATTCCATTATGGAGGAGCATAATTTACAAGTAGAAATAGTTCCAACATTTGGTGTGCAAATAGGGAATGGGGACATCATATGCTGCAATAAAGTTTGTCGAAATCTTCAAATTCAATTGGCGAGCATGACTATCACTCAGGATTACTACCCTTTTTTGCAATTGGAGGGGCTGATTTGGTTTTTGGTATCAAATGGTTAGCTTCTCTCAATACGATTGAAGCTAACTGGAAGGATATGTTCATAATTTTCAATTGGCAAGACAAGCATTACAAATTGCAAGGCGTGAGATCGACAGATTCAGCCACAGCTTCACTCCAATCTTTTAACATGGTATCAGAAATTCCAGGCTATCCAATCCAAACCTTTTTAGATGAATTCCAGTTTGTGTTTTCTGAACCAACATCTCTTCCACCATTTAGAGCACATTCTCATGCTATTCCTCTGTTACCAAATTCTAAACCTCTAAACATCAGACCTTATTGTTGCCCACATGGTCAAAAAACTGAAATTGAGAACCAAGTTGCAGCTTTATTAGAATATGGTTTCATTCGCCCTAGTTCAAGTCCCTTTGCTAGTCCGATTTTGCTAGTTAAAAAGAGAGATAACTCTTGGCGGTTTTGTGTGGATTACCGTAGCCTAAACAAAATCATTGTCCCGAACAAAAATCCCATTCCAAATATCGATGAGTTGTTAGATGAATTACATGGGGCCACAATTTTTTCAAAAATTGATCTTCATTCAGGATACCATCAAATTCGTGTCCAACCTGATGATGTCTATAAAACTGTCTTTCGCACACATTCAGGCCGTTATGAGTTTCTCATAATGCCTTTTGGACTCACCAATGCGTCATCCTCATTTCAAGGCGCCAGGAATGATCTTTTCAGGCCATACCTTTGAAAATTTGTCTTAGTGTTCTTTAACGATATTCTAATCTATAGTCCTGACCCTCAAACACACCAACAACACCTTCAAGCAGTCCTCCATCTTCTTTCTGTCAATTCTTTTTTTGCTAAGCCAAAGAAATGTTTATTTGGTCAACACCAAGTTGGTTTTCTGGGTCATGTGATTTCTCAAGATGGAGTAGCCGTGGATTCTGAAAAAATATCTACGGTGCTGGAATGGCCTGTTCCAAAGAATGTCAAGGAACTTCGCGATTTCTTAGGTCTCACAGATTATTATAGGCGCTTTGTTAAGAACTATGGGATCATTGCTCGTCCTTTAACAGAATTGACCAAGAAAGATGCTTTTACCTGGCATGCAAAAGTAGAGCAGATTTTCCAAAATCTTAAAGAGGATCTTGACATCAATACCAGTGCTTCGTCTTCCAGATTTCCTCCATCTGGTAGAGTTGGGGCTATTTTACTGCAACAGTGCCATCCAATAGCCTATTTCAGTAAGGGATTGTCCTTTTCTAGTCGCATTAAATCTACTTATGATCGTGAATTGTTGGCTTTGGTCCTTGCATTGCAAAAATGGAAGCATTATCTTTTGGGTCGGCATTTCATTGTCACTACTGACCATTGTAGCCTAAAGTATCTCTTGCATCAGCGGGTGACTACTGTTGAACAACAACGCTTGTTATTTAAATTATTGCCTTTTGATTTCTATTGTCTATAAGTCAGGAAGTGAAAACAATGGAGTTGATGCCTTATCTCATCGCCCTCAACATGCTGATTTTTTTTCTTTGGTGATGCCTATTCCATTAGATTTCAGTGATTTGATAGAAGCAATTGAAGTTGATCCATATACTAAGTAGATTCGAGATCAACTTTCTTCTGATCCGTCAATTCATCCTGATTTCTCGTTGTCTACTAACCATCTTTACTACAAATCTCGGCTGGTTATTCCTGATTATCCTGAACTCAAAGCCAAGATTTTAGCAGAGTCACATGATTCTCCAACAAGAGGGCACGGAGGTTACTTGAAAACTCTCAAAAGGGTAACTGCAATTTTTTTCTGGCCTTGTTTGAAGCATATGATGTTAAGTCGTTTGTCCAGAATTGTTTGATATGCCAGCAACATAAATATGAAACATTAGCTCCAGCTGGTCTCTTACAACCTTTACCCGTTCCTAACAAAATTTAGGAGGATATCTCCCTTCATTTAATTGTTGGGCTTCCTCCTTCTAATGGCTTTGATACTATTCTTGTGGTGGTTGACAGGTTTAGCAAATACAGCCATTTTCTTGCTTTATCTCATCCCTTTACTGCTAAAGCAGTGACTGGAGTTTTCTGTAAGGAAATTGTCAGGTTGCATGGTTTACCTCGCTCCATTCTTTCAGATCGTGATGTTGTCTTCACAAGTATTTTTTGGCAGGAACTTTTTCGCCTTAGTCGCACTCGTCTCCGTATGGGTACTTCCTATCATCCCCAATCTGACGGTCAACCAGAGGTGGTCAATCGATGCCTTGAAACTTACTTACGTTGTTTTGCTCATGACAAGCCCAAATCATGGCTTCAATAGCTATCTTGGGCAGAATATTCTTTCAATAGTGGATACCATTCTTTAGCCAACATGACTCCTTTCCATATTGTGTATGGGAGAGAACCACCACTCTTGCATCCCTTTGTTCATGGAGGAACTAAAATTGCTGAACTTGAACAGCAGCTCATGGAACGAGATCAAATGTTAGAGGGACTACGTTCCAATCTCATGAAGGCCCAATCCAAAATGAAGTTTCAAGCTGATTCCAAGCAGCGTGACTTGTCTTTTAATGTGGGTGATGCTGTTTTCCTTTGTTTGCGACCTTATCGGCAGAAGAATTTAGCCAAACGTCTTAATGAGAAGCTTTCACCTCGATATTTTGGACCATACAAAATTGTTCGCCAAGTTGGTCCTGTTTCTTATGAATTGCAGCTTCCTGAAACATACAAGGCATATCCTATTTTTCATGTCTCACTGCTTCATCCAGCTTGTGGTTGTATTGATATTGCTTCCCCTCCACCCTTACCACTATCGGGTGAATTGGAATTGATGGTGGAATCTGAAAAAGTTTTATTGCATCGTTGGGTGAAAGAGTCAGGAGTGCCAACTCTGGAATTACTTATTCAATGGCGGTGTCGACCTGTTGAAGAGGCTAGTTGGGAAGAATATGACTTGCTTGCTGTTCAAGTTCCTTTGTTTTGCCTTGAGGACAAGGCATCTTTTTTTTTTTTTTTGGGGGGGGGGGGGGGGGGGTGCACTGATACCAACCAACCTCTCAAAACGAACTTTAGAAGAAAATATCGACAAAAGAATAAAGAGTTGAATTCTGGATGAACAACTGCTACAGCAATTGTCTAGCAACTGTTCCCTTGACTTGCTACAGCAGTTGGTCTAGCCGTTATTATTCCTAGTTTGTAGTTTATAGTGTCGGTCTTATCCTTTTATGTTCTCTATATATATGTAATTAGGGTTAGTTTTTTGTATTATGTAATTAATAATCAAAACTACTATTTTCTGGAGTCTTGTCCCTCTCCATACTGACAACTTTATTGGTTTAATTGTGTTTAAGATACTTGCACAAACTATTGCCAGTAAAGCTACTTGCTTTGTTCTATTTCTTCAGTTCTGTACTTCTGGTTACTATCACATTACAGTGTAGGTAGATGTCTAACTGTCTCAACATCCTTTCCACATAAAGGACATACGTTGCACAGTGGAATTCCCCACTTTGTCACATTGTCGGGAGTCAAAACAGCCTCTTTAATAAAAAGTCAAGTGGAACATGCCACTTTGTGTGGCACTTTGGCTTTCCATATGTGCTTCCAAGCCCACTTAATAATTTGAGCTCTAGTTTGGCTTGTCAGCGTGTATCCCTCCCACCTTATATATGCCCATTCCACCAGAAGCAATCCTCTCCTCTCTGTAGTCCTTGAAAGTTCTCCAACAACTTGTACAATTCCGTCCCCAATCATTTAAATGTTTTCTGAAGACCAAATACCAACCTAGTTGTGTCCACATTTCAGCAATTGTAGAAGAAAAATGTCAGGAAATAAGCCTTGTAAACTATCAAGACCCATCCATTTGTCTAAAAAAACGAGTCTTGTTGCCATTGTGAACCTTGATAGTAGATTGACTTTTAAGGAATGGCCAGAAGAGTTGATGGATCTCCAAAGACTAACACCATAAGGGGTAGTGACTTCTTTAGTTGCCCAATTGTCCAGCTCCCCATATTTGTTCTTGATGCCTAATCCACCTTGCCTTTTGCTTCTGTTAATATTCTTCCATTTGACCAGGTGGTAGCCTTTCTTCTCCTTGTTGCCTTGCCACAGAAAACGTCCCCTGATTTTATCCAACCCTTGAACCACTTCCTGAGGTATATGAAGTAGGAACAATATGTGAGTTGGTAGAGCATCTCGGACAGAGTTTATCAAAGTTAGTCTACCTCCCAGTGAAAAATATTGTGATCTCCATCTAGACAATTCTCCAAAACTGGGTTCCAGATATCTATGGATCATGACTTTGCTCCAAGATATATAGATGGCAATCTGCCCACCACTCCTCCCAGAATATGTGATAGGTGCTCCATATTGGAGACCAAATTAATTGGAAAAAGGTAACTCTTATACCAGTTTATATGTAGACCAGAAATGGCTTCAAAATAAACCAATATCAACCTCAGTATTGACAAGTTTCATCAGCATATCGAAGATGGGTGATCTCTGAATGCTCCCACTGTCTTTGGCAACTTCAAATCCCTGCATCCATCTTCCCATTTTAGCAATATTTAACATATTTTGTAGACCCTCCGTTGCTATGATCCCCCTGTCTAATCCCTCTGTGTACACTGAAGGTAATTCAGTGAGATAACGAGGAAGGTCAAATCCTCCACAATCAAAGGAGAGACATAGCATAATCTGGGAGGATTTGTCAGTCTAAAAAAGAATGGCCACAAGAATACAGTTATGACCATGAGCTAATGGCTAATGCAACTCAGGCACACCACCAAATATTTTGTTTTTAGAATGAAAAAGGAAAATCTTTTGGTGGTGCAAGTAGCATTAGCTGACCAGTAAAAGTTAATTTTCCAAGTAATATTTCTCTTTCACATGTACATTATATAGATATAATGCCAGTCTTGAAATTAACAGGTTGAAGATAGGATTAGCAGACCTAAGTATTGATGAGACTCATGAGAGAGTCACATTGTCTCTTGTTTCTCTCAGATTTTTTCTATTTCAAGATTGCCTCACTTATTTAGGAATGCCTCTTGGAGACAGTCCTAGATCTACTGCTTTTGGGTTTCTGTCCATTCTCAACTGCCTGTAAGCCTCGTCTCCAGTCTCTAATATGAAATAATGGAAGTTTCATCCACCAGCGAATCATTATGTTATATCCGATAAGAATTCTGAATTAATATCACTGAATATTTTTGAAAATGGTAATTGTTGTAATATCACTGAATATATTTTTTGATAAAGTAATACCACTGAATATTTCTTTATCATTTGCGAGAGCTGTTTTAGCATCGTATGGATAAATTCTCAACTATGAATGTGAATCCATCTAAGCAAACAAGGCGGTTATTTTTTAAACGCCTGCTAGCAATTCTCATGTACTAATCTTAACATCGGGCTACAGCCTTCTAACCGATATATCTTACTAGCATGTTGCTAAGATAAAGTGGCTTTCCTGTAATTTTTATTTTTTTATGACCTTGGTGTCCGGGCCAGCTTTTGCGCACCTCGACTAATTCCATGGGATACCTGCCACCTCCCATCAACAACAGGTACCAAGTAACTTTGTCCACCAAGGCTAGAACAAATGGGAAGAATCACCTAGTGTTTTTTTTGTCTCCGCTAAGTTTTGAAGCTGAGACCTCAGGGTTCTCAACCACTTCCTGTAATTCTTTGTTCAGGAATTTCAAGAAGCTTTGGTAAGAACTGGACTGAGAGTTGGAAGTATTTATGATTTTTGATCTTTTGCCTTTCCTACTCTACATTAGAAGGCAGCTCTCCAACTTCTTCTATCAAATTTCTGGCATCGTTTATTTATTTATTTATTTCTATAAGAAAGAAATGCCAAGTTTCTTGCTTTATCTAAACAGGACTCTGTTTTTGGTGGTCAAAACCCAAGCAGGAAGGATTATCCAGAGGAAAATTGAAGGTGCATATCATATATAACTTTCTCAAACATTAATATTTCCTTGTTATTATACGCCAAAAAGAAAAGGAAAGAGAGGCAAGAAAAAGATATAAACAAAAAGAGATATACTTGCTTCTAACATCCAACAGTAGCAACTAACAACTACTGTTAATTTGCAGTACTTGAATCTTGTAGCCAAAGCATTTTTTCCATCAATTAGAGAATTTATTCGCACGGAATTATGGTATGGGATCATAGAGACAAACATGTAATAAGATCTATAGAGAAGAAGATATCAAGTAGAAAAATACTAAGCGTTACTACGTACTTTAACGTGCTGAGAAAATACATGACTGAAAACAAGGGAAAAATGGCATTTTACCGAAGGGAAACTTAGCCATCTAGCACAAACCATACTTGAACCAAGATTATAATTAGCAATACAAGTAAATCGAGGAATCAAGAGTTCATCACCTAATGCAACCCCACTCACCTGTTCCAGTTGTTCCTGTAGACGCTTAAGGACGCGCTTGATTACAGATATAACTGCTACTTCACGAATCTGATCCCAGTAGGTTGACCCAATTTTAGGGGAATTACCAGGGTAAATCTCTGACAACATAATTTGTGCCTGCATGCACCCAAGTTGAATTGTAACCATAACAGGATAAGCTCTTAATTTCAACTAGAAACAGGAATGTGGAGAACATGGGAATATAAATGTTTATTCATTTCAATAGAGGTAGATATCAAAGACTAGCTGGAGATTGAGTCGACATCCAGGCCTCCAGTTGGGGCAGAAGCCTTTATACATGAGTCTTAACAATCCACACAGAACTAGTTTTTTGCATTCTTAGTTTAAAAGGATCACCCACATAATCTTGGTCAGAAGGAATCTTAATGACTGGGAATTTGTATTCCTAGTCTAAAACGGCACCACACTACTGAGGGCTACCATCTCAGATATCAGGAGTTTTCAAGACTGGTTTATCTCTTTTAAAAGAAAACGTAGATTGATGGTTACTTACACATGCTTCAACACCCCCCACCCCCCCTGTTTTACCCCAAACCCGACCATTCCAACTGGGATTTACATCCCAGAGGAGTCTTCTCCATAAAAAGATGATATCCTAACCACATTAGTCCCCACCCCTCCCCACCCCTTCCGTTTATCTGAGCTTGGAAGACCATTTGGAACGGCAAAGCACCTTACAAGGTCAAATATTTTGTTCGGATTGTGGCTAATGGAAAATGCATCATCCTTGATAACTTATGACGGAGAGAGCACCCATTTTCGTAATAGATGCATTTTTTGTGAGGAAGAAGCAGAAGAGATCAACCATCTCTTCATCCATTGCAAAATCTCTAGTCAACTGTGGAATTTGGTATTCAACATTTTGGGTATTAATTGGTGTATGACGAGATCTTTTTCCGAGTTTCTGCTTGCATGGAAAAGAAATGGAATTACTAAACCACTCCTTCCCATCTGGTACAACATTCCTGCAGCCATATGTCGGGTTAATTGGAAGAATGGAACACTAGAATTTTTGAAGACAAGAATGATATTGTACTTCAACTCAATAAAACTCGACTTTCTGATTTGAGTACATTCCATGTAATGCCACACATCAATAAAATTTACCTTACTAAAAAGGATCGCCTAACTAAGATCTAATATTTCCAGTGCGTAATCCCATTAAGTGAGGCCTGGGGAGGGTAGGTTGTACGTAGACCTTAAACCTACCTTGGATAGAGAGGTTGTATCTGCTAGACCCTCGACTCGATAATAAAGTGATTAGAGGAGAAAAATAACAAAGAGCTATAACAAAATAAGATATAAAATTAAGCACTGGAGAGTTGCATTTGAATATATGAGAATTAATAAGAGAAAATAGTCAAATGACCCCCCAACCTATTACTGGATTCTCAACTACACAGTTATACTTCATGGAGGTCCTATGACCACCACCACCCCCAAACCATTTAAAAGTGAAATTAATTATGTCCTAAAACGTCATAGCCAATCATGTGTCATGTGGTGAAACACATGCGCTTGACATGAATATTTCACCTTTTATTCGCTTTTTTTTTAAAAATTATCTCCAACAAAAAATTTCATTACTGTCAAAAAGATTGCGGCTAGAACTACACCCGCCAAGATGAACACCCATCTCTAACCTGGCTCCATCATTGAACCATGGCCCTGATACCATGTGAGAAATATAGGAAAAAAATATTATTGAATTATTGTTGTCTACATTATTACAGAGAGACCCTATTTATAGACACTACAATAGACACCTTTTCCAACTAGGACACTGCAATACAATCATTTTCTAAGTAGGACACTATATATTATTCCTATTACTATTACGATTCCTATTTCTATTCTAAGTAGGATTGTATATACTTATTACTATTCTAACAAAAGGAATGAGATGTTATGAAGGAAAGGTTAGTAGCTCACAGATGATCAAGATGAGATGTCTTAGTCTTTTGTATTTTTGGTGTAAGCAAGATTTAGTGGGGCAAGTAGATAGCTTAGTGGAGTTTATAGGCCAATTGTAAATTTTTGAAAGTTTGTTTTGGATTTTGAGAATGATGGCACCCCCTGGAGGCTGAGTTATCAAAGGTGCGCTTAAACCCTGAAGCGAGGCTCAAAACGTGTTGAGCGCTTCGCCTCGCTTTATGTGTGCTTCAGTGTCGTCATCAAGGTTCCAAGACAAACTTTTCCTTGTCAGTGAGCCTCTTATGAAGAAGTGGCACTAAACAATTGATATTTCATTTTATCATAATCTTTTTTCATCTTCTTTGGTCATACATTTGTCATTCATGTTTATAATTATTAGTCTTGAACTAAACATATACATTTGTAATTTTTTCTCCCTTTGCGCCTTTTTTCATTAAAGCCCACACTTTATTTGCGCTTTGCGCTTAAAGCCCCTACAGACCTTAGAGCCTTTTTGCGCTTTTCGCCTTTGATAACATTGCCTGGGGGTTTGTAAATTCCTCCTCATCAGCTTCTTGATGAGTTCTTTTGTGTGAATACAAAGTTACCTATTTCAAAAAATAAAAAGATGAAGGATCACCAGACAACATGAGTCATTGGTGAATCGGGTTATGTCCACTTGGAAAGATACTTTATAATCATCATGGATTAGCAAGGAGGTCAACCCCAACCAAGAAATAAGAAACAGCAAAGGCATAGAAATGATGACCAAACTAGAATAAAAGCAATCGTAGAACTGAAATGAATTGTACTATGCAATACTAAGCACAGTTGTGGTACATACCTGACTTAAAAGCTTACAGGATATGCTTGAAGATTTTGCAGAAGTTGCAGCTATATCAATGCACAGGAGAATCTTAAAAGAAAAGGCAAACATATCAGCGTACAACTTCATCCATGAAAAACGAGTAGGCATGCTGACATGCATAAAAACATGAAAATGGGGGGAAAGAGACCAAGAAGAGGGACAGGATGTCTTACAGCTGGTAGAGGACCTAGCTGAGCACGTAAAGAAGAGAAATCCAATTCTTGGACCGGAGAGGTTCCATCAGCAGCACGGCAAACAGCATCTTCAACCTTACAAAAAAAGTGACAAATATATTTTTAAAATGTCTACAAGTTGAAAGTTGTCTCAATTACGCATAAAATAAATCCACTTAGTTGACAACCATCCTCATTCAACAAACACACTAACACCATGACAAAATTAAATAGGATTATCTGAGCGGAGGATTGAATCAAAACAAATGTTTCCGCAATTGAAGATAAAATAGGAAGTCTTGATATTGTAAAGAATCCTTATTGAATTGATATTTATCCACATTGGTCAGTAGTTTACCGGAGTGTTGTTGCAGTTAATATTGCAGCTGCTTCTGGAACCATATGAAGCACTAGTCATGATAAATAAAAATGTATTTTCTATACCAACTTAAGGTGATGAGATGGTCACACAACTCAACTTTGGTATCCGGGCAAAGCAAAAGTCGTGAGTTCGACTCTCACTGCTACCCAATGTATAAAAGAATTTCCACATGCATGAACCATTAAATAAAACTAGGTCGCAGATGAGGCGGCATGTTGAAGACATAATTAAATAAACAAAATTGTGCACTCTCTAACAAAAAATAGATAAGATGACTACACATTTTAACACCCATTATCCAAGTTGAAAAGCATAGTCAATCCTTTTAACTCTGAACTTCAGGATCTTAAAAGATTCCCACCACATGAAGAGCATACCATATCAAGAATCTAAAGCTCACAGAACTGATAAGTCCCTGTTCATTATTTTTTTAAACAAAAGAAGACTGGTGATAAATAATTCATGCAGATTATTGAAATTGAGTGAAAGCATCACTTCCTGGATTCACATCAGATCTGGCATGGAAAAACTTTTAAAAAATAAAGAAACGTCAGATCCTTGGAATCCAACATGGGAAACTTATGATACATGTACACTGTTGTTGGTCACAAAAGAATATGTAGTCTTGAAACAACTGAACCGAAACTAGCATAGATCAATTCTCTTTAGCATTTGTCAGTAAAATACCTGACGTCTTGAAAGAATGGGCCTAAAAGGAGCGGAGCAGATATTGAGCATTCATATAGCCAACCAACTAGTTTAGAATTGAAGTGCTTTTTCTGTGGTTGTAATGGCTGTCGAATAATAATGATGATGACAGTGATAATAATAATTGAACTGTGTAATCACCTCATCTAAGCGTTAAAGCCATTAGGGAGGGTACACTTCCACTAAACTACATTTCCAATGCCTCCTCACATGCCGGCCTAATTCTTTTCATAGGCCAAGTACATGGCAGTTCTTTTTTGTGAAAGGTGGCAGCGATAATAAACTAAACTGTGATTAGCTCATCTAAAAGATTAAGTTATTAGGGAACTCATACATGCTCAAAAAATTTATAAAACATAAGTAGTCTTCTAATCTTAATAAAATTGTTTTCTCTCTTCAAAGGCTCGTTATTTCTCTCTGAATGTAATACACTAGGTGGGCACCATCTTTAAAGCATATTCCAAAGAAAAAAAGACACCGGAGCCCCCTTAAACATACGCAATCGAAAACTTTTAATTTTTGGTGCAAAGGAAAACAGCTTAAAGAAAGCACAATATTGCAAGAATCAAATTCTGAATGGGTCCTTGTACTGTAAACTACTATAACACTGTTGGAGAATAACCTGCTTGACAGATACGGAAACCTTCGGATCTCATAATCACAAATTGGTCAATTTAGCATCAGTTTTAGTAAGGTGGTCTTAAAAGGAAGCCCAGCATCAACTTGCTTAAAAAAAAATTATAATCCTTGTGTCCGAGTCAACTTACGTGCACCTCGACTAATTCCACGAGATACCTACTATCTCCCACCAGCACAGATACCGGATAACTCTATTGGCCAAGGCTTGGACAGATTGGAAGAATCACCTACTATTTTTTGCCTCGGCCAGGAATAATTTAACATGAGACCTCATTATTCTCAACTCACTTCATTGATGACTATGCCAACATGAGACCTCATTATCCTCAACTCACTTCATTGATGACTATGCCAACACCCTTGGGTGTTCAACTTGCTTAATTAACACAAACATTTTGGGGAGACATTAGAAAATATGTGTAAAAGACATAGAAGTTCTGCACAGAATATCAATTTACAGACACACAATCAGCAGATAAGGAACATACAGATGCTCTTCCAAAGGCGCTATCAACCCATTCAGCTAGCTCTAGTGTAGCTTTGTCTTCTGGAGGCAAAGAGAAGCGGTTGACAGCCTCTTCTCCAATATCATACTTTGCCTTTTGCATACAGCTGCATTAACGCAATAGAAAAGATATTGCTTGAATTAAAAACTGGCCGTATATCTATTGGTAGTAAGAGTGCAGATTAATGGGTAGTTTGATAACCTAATGTAACACTTAAACATATAGTTTTGATTTACACATACTACCGGAATGCAGTGGAATCAAAGTTGTGATGCATCAGATATCTACCATGTAACTCTTTCCTCAGGGGAAGAACTAAAGTTCTACTTACAAGATTGGCAGAAACCAATAGCTTTGAT
The DNA here is from genome assembly GCA_029007595.1 of Solanum commersonii. Lineage (NCBI taxonomy): Eukaryota > Viridiplantae > Streptophyta > Magnoliopsida > Solanales > Solanaceae > Solanum > Solanum commersonii. The sequence continues at coordinate 1,095,748 of JAJTWQ010000011.1, forward strand.
CCAGACCCCGAAATTTCTTAAGAACCACTGTATATGTATAACCCCGTAGACTATCTTAAGTAAAATCAAGATCTATAAACTCAAAATCCCAAGTCCACTTCTGTCTTTCCTAGGACTGCTAAATGCTATAATGAATTTTAGGATGAAAACTATTCCAATACCTGAATTTGGAATACCCACTTAACTTGGGTTCTAAATGTAATGATAATGGCAAAATGACATGTCAAAGAATCTAAATATCTAACTCAAAACATTAAATAAGGTTTCATTCTATAACACTAACCTCCCTTGGGGTTTATAATATTACGCTTAATTCCCTTATTTTGATATCTATATCACAATCTGACTAATTTGCCATATCCTTTTGTTAATTTTGTAAACATTCTTTTTAAAGAATTCCATTAGTAAAAACACAATACATAGACTTATTATCATTTGGGAATACACCTTTATATTGCAAGAATATGGTTTTTTTTCTTGCAATAGTTCTATATCTATTTCATAGATGAAACTATCAAGTATCAATCTGGCATTTTCACGTTTTTGCAAGACTGTGCAAGCAGGAATGTAAATGGGCCCCTAGGTCGGTGGGCCTTCAACTTCATCTCCTTCGTTTTAATCCCAAAATTTTGGCCCAAAATCCAGAGAAAATCAGAAATAAAACCCAGAGACTCTCCATGGATGTTGATGTTCTTAGCTCGGAAGCTTAACGAAAGTTTCTCTACGTAGTGAGCGTCGTCGTGGTATAATTTACCCCATCGATTATGTGGTGTATCTTAGTAGGTGTTGTGGCAGCATGGTTTTAGCTGTGTATTGAGTTTGTGTTCGAGTGTGTTTAACTGGTAAGAACCATCTTTTAGCGGTTTACAGCTACCTTAGACCCCGAATAGTAATTTACGGTGGAAATTTGTACCGATTGTCGGATTGACGTAGTAATTCTTGTTCTTGTTTGTCGATTGAGCTTACCACTGTAGTAGTGTCGTCGGTGTGCGGGTAGAGATGAGCTTACAGCGTGGAATCATCAAAAAAAAGGTATGTTAGGCTATTTCCTTCTTTCAACATGTTCCCTTAAAGCTTAGGAAAAATATTGAGATGTAGTGATTACATATGGGGCTAGAGCATTACCAATAAGGGTATATTTATTGGATTGTATCTGTCGAGCTTATACGGGCCCTAGTAGGTTGTATCGTTTGTTTTTTGTACTTGTCGAGCTTATAGGGACCGGGTAGGTTATTGTTGATTATTTTTTGTATGATTAGATTCAGGGGCAGGTCAGTTCACACAGATTATTTTTGACTCGCCTACCTGGTTACTTTCAGTATATTATGATAGTTGTTGAATTATTTTGTTGTCTTTCATGCATGGTTCGTTATTTCGTATTGACGCCCCGTTGCTTAGGGGAGCTACATTCATGCCTGTAGGTCTCGACAAACAGGTACACAGGTTTCCTAAGTAGTGTGGCTGAGTTCAGCAGATTGGTCAGCTCCACTTTTTCTAGAGTTGTTAGATCAAGAGGATTGTTAGTCTTTTGTTATGTGTAGCTAATGGGCAGGGCGGGGACCTGTCTAGGCTAAGTATATTACTCTTAGAGGGTTACAGACTTGGGATTGTGTAGATGTGCGTTGTCGGCCATGTTGGCCTTGTTGTTTTGTCATTTTAGCACAGCGGCTTGTCGGCCTGGATCGTGTATATATATATATATGTGTGTGTGTGTGTGTGTGTTCAGGTTATATATTTCTAGATATCATGGTGGCCTCGATGGCACGCATAGCATTAATTGATTATAGACAGCTTGGTGACTTTGATGGCCTGCACAGGATTTAGTTTTTGCTCTATATAAATTGTTGGGATTCGCTGAGTTTACCACATGTTATGTTGACAGGGGGCCTTGTCGGCCACTGGCTTATTTTTAAGCCAAGATATGCTTTTTTGTTTTCTTGATTTTGTGGTTGGTATTACGCTTACAGCTTAGTTGTCCAAGAAGGATTGGCTCGAGGTCAAGAGTCGCACCAGGTACCAGTTGCGTCCCTAAGTTGGGGTGTAACATTTTGTTTCCATTACTCTTGAATTTAACATCAGAAGAAACTAATCTTTTTATTTTTGTTCCCATTTGAATCTGGCCTTCTTACACACACTATCAGATTTCAACCTTCTAGCTTGTCTGCAGCTACTAATTGTAATGAAGTTCCAAAACCACCTCTCATGACCCAGGAAATTTGCCACTAACATTCTGCTTAATTTGATCTAGCGCTGACAAAGGCGCACTTAAGCACTAAAGTGAAGCTCAAAATGTGTTGGGCGCTTCCCCTCGATTAATGTGTGTTTCAGTGTCGTCATCAAGGTTCTGAAGCATACTTTCCTTGTCAATGAGCCTCTTCTAAAGAGGTGACCCTAAACAATTGATTTTTCACTTTATCATTAAAAAAATCAATTTCTTTGGTCATATATTTGTCATTCATGCTTATAATTATTAGTCTTGAACTAAACATATATATTTGTATTTTGTTTTCTCCCTTTGCATTTTTTATCAATTAAAACCCATGTTTTATTTGTGCTAAGCGCTTAAAGTTCCAATACACCTCAGAGCTTTTATATGCTTGTTTGCTTTTGATAACACTGATTTGATCATATTTTGTGGAACCCAGACTTCTAGAATGGCTTGTTCATGCTCAATAAGAAGTGGCAATGCCTCTTCTTCTTCCCAATTTTCTACAGAGATGACTGAATTTTGTTTGGCAAAATCAATCGACCTTTTTCAATTACCCTGCTCTTATCATCATGTCTCTACTACAGTTTCTGTCACAACTATCTATGTCGAGTTACCCAATTTGGAACACCTACAATGGTTGCCACTGCTTTTGCAAAACAGTTCGGGTCTACTGCACTTTGTATCTTCGCATGTGATGCAGTCTGTATTGGGAAGAGTTCGGAAATTTCAAAGGAAGCATCGCTGAAATAAGCTGATGAATTTGAGCCTTCAAAGTCCTTAAAAATCATATGGGCCATTAAATCAGGCCCAAGTGAATTAATAAAAGATGACCCCAATCAGGCTCATGGTACTGGCTAGCTTGTTGCCCTCATTTATAAGAACCCAATGCCCCTCGCGTGCCATTTCTCTACACAGCCTTCCCTCTATTGAAGAAGTACACCCTACATGGTATTTGTCAGTAGAATCCCTATAAACATGGGATTTATGTACTTCGCAGAAGTAATCCCTTTTTGTCCACTGGAGATAGCTTGTACTGGAAACTCATATGCATCGTCTTTTCCAGTGACACCCTCAACTAAATCTGGTGTCATTTCAAATCTTGGTTTGCTTTCTGGTCAAATTGGAATGTTGTAAGTGATTCCACTTAGAGTTATCGACAACTCCCTGGCTCCCTCCGAAAGTTTCTTCCATCATTTAGAACCAGAATTCTCGCCCATTTTAAATGGTTTTTGAGTTCTGTTTTTTTTTTATGTGCCCACCCAACCCCCAGAAAATTCTCCAAAATCTAGAAAAAAAAATTCTGTGCCACCAATAGAGAGGAATTCTAACTGATTTAATCCAAGTTTCCTTAACTCAAATGGAGTTCGAGGTGCTCCCCTCCATAGGGTTCCACCATTCTAGTTGAAGTCTGAGCTTTTTCCAGAACCATTGCCCTTGAAGAATTTTCTCAACCATGTATCTATACAGGAATTCGAATTAAAACATCTCCATGCATCTCATAGATGTTCACCCCAAATATATCTCTCCAACTTGTTGATGACCATCTCTTTAAACCTTAAGTCTGCCAGTGTGGGTCTTTCATGTGCCTCTTCTCCAAAACTCCCCACCAGACATCTCTTTAAAAGTAAGTGTGGGTCTTTCATGTGCCTCTTCTCCAAAACTCCTCACTAGACATCTCTTTAAAAGCCCATCCTCCAGAGCATCAGTTGTTTCAGAAATGTCAATTTTACCTTTGTTGTTTTTCAGCTCTGCTATTTGAAGGTTCTTGGCCTCAGTAAGTCTCGGAAGGACAGCCTCTGTCAATTTTTTGGAGCATTTAATAAAATACCGTATCTTAAAAACGATGTCATGCATTCAATGCTGATTCAGGAATAATTAGGACTGATCCTCCCCCTCCATTTAAGGACACACTGCTCATATATATCCCATGCTCGTTATGCTTTCTGGAAAAAGAAGTGCTTTGAATCCTGCTTTGTGGTTTTCCATCTGCTGACCACTTTCTTATGGTCTGTTGAGGCTTCTTTAAATGTGAGGCAGATCCATTCCATGATCTTATTACTCATGGTCGATCTCATCATCATCTTACGACTTCCTTCCACCCATTCAAACCACACAGACTTAAAACCCAGCATAAAATAGATCTTTTTCTGCACCCAAGGGTGTGACCTAGTGGTCAATGAAGTGGTTGAGAATCCTGAGGTCTCAGGTTCAAAACTCAACCAAGGCAAAAACACTAGGTGATTCTTCCCATCTATCCTAGCCTTGGTGGACAGAGTTAGCTGGTACATGTTGTTGGTGGGAGGTGGGAGGTGGCAGGTATCCCATGGAATAAGTCTAGGTAGATCTTGTTCTCGTCCATTCTAAAAATGCAGAATATAATATGAGGAAGATCTCATGAAAAGGAGAAGGTAGACTACCGCAAAAGGTGGTTGCCTGAGAAAAGAGAGGAAAAAAGAGATTGCCGGTAGAAGGATATCAGGAAAGGAGCTATCCCCTCCTAGAGGGAAAGAGAGAGAAGGTCCTCAAAAAGAGTGTCTGAGAGCATTTTGTCAAGAGAGGAAGAAAGAGATTGCCGGTGGAAGGATATCAGGAAAGGAGCTATCCCCTCCTAGAGGGAAGGAGAGAGAAGGTCCTCAAAAAGAGTGTCTGAGAGCATTTTGTCAACAAAAGACTCTAAGGGTACTTCATGTATGCTTTAAATGATATAATTATTTAACATTAGATTATTGAGTTTACATGATTATATGAGATAGATGGTTTGCTCGATCCTGATTTGGATCATGACAAAAAGCTAAGGCAATATGGTCAATGTATCACCGGGACGATGCAACCCTACACTGAAATGTTAATTCTGCATCGGTCGTCCGTTTATTCAATATCCGTCATGCTAAGAATATGGGTATTAGGAAGACTATGCTTTTGTGAGAAGAGATGGTAGGCTTGATACGGATACAGCTGCTTATCACCCATCTTAAAATCAAGCAGTTCAATTCAACTATACCTGACTTAATTCCCTAGAGCATCAAAGGAATGAAGGCAAGTCATTGATGTGAAATTGAAACCAGGATTCCAAAGGTATGGCATAAATTAAAACATTTAACCATTACATGAAAGGAAAAACATTTAAGATTAAATACAATTCAGGCTCACAAAGAACTATAAATGCAACAAGAGATAGAACTAGCCAATAAACAAGAGATGCAGGTTGACTATGCAAATTCAAAAAGAGCAGTTTTCCACCATAAATACTTCTAGGTATTAGTAAAATTTCAGATAATCCCACTCTTTCAGAGATATTTTATAAGGCATCCCGAATATTCAAATTGATGAAGTAAGAGAAGGAATACAGTGAGGACAACTGGAGCAGCCATTTTTAAGGTTTTTGACTCAGTTGTCCAGAAAAAAGGACATTTCAAAATGATATGCATCAAATTGGCGATGTAGAAACACCAATACTTACAGGTTTAGCAGTTTCGATGGGGCTGCACGTAGAATAGTAAGAGCCTCCCTCCATCTCCACTGTCTTTCCGAGAATGGCAGAAGGCACTGCAAAATTGACAAACGCCATTCCCAATCCTCAATAGATCTTTTTGCATTCATAATTCTCCATTCTATGGCTTCTTTAATACCAGCAGATACGTTTACTTCCCAATTATTTTCCTTCTCTGAGTTTGAAGATGGTAGATACTGCCGTAAAATATTCAACAGTTGCCCTATTAACATTACAACGGTCTTATTTTGTCCATCTTGAGCAGCATCCTCAAATTGTTGCTCCTTAGAGATATTGGATGACTCAGATGAGGTGCTTGATGAAGCACAAGGTGTCAAATTGAGAGAGAGACCATCCATATGCAGAAGAGAGATAATAATGTTCACCATCAATATCTGTGATTGCATGGAAAAACAACCCTTTGTTGTAAGTAATACAAGGACTGATTACAAGAAATGGAAGGGGCAAGACAAATATAGCAAACTTCAAAAATCCTTCCTCCAAATTTAGAAATCAAAAATCAAACCACAGCCACAGCCACACAAAAATAAATTTCTGTTGTTGCAATATTATCACAAATCATTCAATGGAAGTTGTTTTCACTCCCACTTTCTCTCAATTGGAAGAAAGATGTTACTAAGACTAGCTTTGTTACCTTCTCCAAAATACTTCTTCCAAACTTATCAATCTCCGGAATTAATAAATTAAGACATAATTTATGTTAAAATCTTGTATCTATTCTAGAATCTTGTAGTTATAGTATAGGATCAATTACTTCATGTAATTATGTGTTCTTTGATTCTCGTCCCTATCTTAGAACATCTAAACTTAACTATTTAAATCCAAATAGCTGGAGAAAATATAATCAAGCAGTGTTCTCTATTCTCTCTTCTTTCTAACATAGTATCAGAGCGTTTATGAAATATTAGTCACTATGTATCTACAAGTGATGTCAGGAAGAAATCATCATGTTAATTTTCTGGCCAGTATTTTAAGCCTGTTTTTCCTTAAGAGAGTGTTGCACAACAACCAACAGCATATATAGAAACGCGATACTTGGGCGAGTAGAACCCAGATGCCACATTGTCACATATGGGAGCAAAAGGGAAAATCTTCCAATGAGATCTAATCATGCACCAACGTGCGAAAAGCCTCCCAGCAACTTTTCAGCAAGCTATTTTCTCCCCTGGGACTCACCTCCTCAATCCAAACCTACCCATCCAAGTATCAATGCATACCAACCATTTTCCTGATCAGGCAATTGCTGTCCGGCAAGTTTCTCTTTATTCTAACAATCCTATCTTTTTTTACAGTTCTTGCTATACTTCCAGCACTTGGGATCATTATAATACTCTGTAAACTGTCTCCTACTACTGATTTGAGGTTGCTTCTTAAAGATTTGATATAATTGTTGAAGTTCCCTGGATACATCACAATGTCACACGAACCGAATGCTTTTGGTTATAAAATCATAGCTTCCAGCAACCCGAGCCATTCAATCCCCACAAAACCCTTGATAGGTAATATGAACTACTTATCTTGGTTTTTATCAGTTCAATTATGGTGTAAGGGACAAGGCATTCTAGATCAATTAATTAAACAGTATGAGGATATTGATGAAAAAAGTTAGGAGAAAAGGAAAAAGACTGATGCTCAATTATGCCTGGTGTGGAAGTCTATTTGATTCAAAGTGCATACCTCTGCTTTGTCCTTTCCAAACTTGTTTTTCAGTTTGGAGAAAGGATCGTGGTTTATACACAAATGACATCTCTCACTTTTATAATCTGAATTCCCGACTAACCTTTTATTGTTGAATAACCTTAGAAAAGCAGCAATTGATTATATGTATCTACCCATCTTGGACAGGTTCAGGCAGCTATTGAAGAGTTTAATGAATTGATGCCCACTACTACTGGTATTGACACTGCTACTACAAGTATTACAAACAATTGGAGCAATGTCAGAAGATGTTTTCAGTTGACACATATTAGGCTTGATCTTGATATAGTGTGTGACCAAATTTTGGTGAGCCAAACTACTCCTACGATGGATGATCTTTTCTGAAAATCGGTAATGTTGTACTCCTCAGCATTAAGGACATGTTGGAGACCTCCAAAAAGTTTCAGGACCAAAGAAAAGAAAAACAGAGAGTATTTACGGAGAACCTAACAAATCAACTAACTGTTCTACATCCTCTAGATTATTCTCTGTACACCAAAAATAAAAGTATACAATGCCATTCCACTTCACTTTCTGAATGGAATCAAACCTATCCTCAAAACATCTACTATTTCTTTCTTTCCACATTGTCCATCAAATACATGCTGAGACTATTCTCCACCACTTCTTCTGACTTTTTCTTCCCCATATTCTAATCCAGCAACTCAAAAGATCAGCAGTATGTTCCGCATTGTCCATCTGATTCCTGTTAAGCTCATGAACAAAGACCAAATCTGTGAAGTTACTTTACAATGTAGGAAAAGGTGACTATTGGTCTCTTCTGCCTCATTACATAGAAAACAATTGGACACAATTTGGAATCCCTTCTTTTTCAAAGCTTCCTCAGTGAGACAAGCCTTCCTAGTCACCAACCAAGAGAAGCATTTAACCTTAGAAGGTGCTACGCTTTTCCAGATCTGCTCCCAAGTCCCTGTTTCACATCCTGATATCTCCCTCACATTATCTTTATGAATTCTGTTCACTGAGAAGATCCCATCAGTTGCATTTTCCATCTGATTGTGTCAGGAGTTGGACCTGTGCCTTTGAAGTTGCTGATTTCTTACAAGAGTAGAGCCAACCTGTTCACTTACCAATCATTCAGATACCTTCTGAAGGTGATCTACCATCCTTGAATGGGCCAATTATCTGCCACTATAGCCTCAGGTTGACTGCAGAAAGAAAATAAATCTGGATAGGAAGTCATCAGTGTTGACGGTCCAATCAAAAATCTTCCCAGAAAAAAGATTCTACTGCCATTCCCAACTTATAGCTAATATTAAAAGAAAATTTAGGCCAAAGATTCCTGATTCCAAACTGAGACTTCATAGGTGTTGGTGACTGTATTTGTACACCAATGACTACTTTGCCCATGTTTGTTTTGTATCACTTCCTTCTATAATGCTTCTTCTTCCTCCACATACCTCCAAAACCACTTCATCAATAAATAGTCATTCTGAACTTCCAAGTTCCTTAAGTCCAAGTCCCCCTGAGATCCTGTTGAGCTGGACTATTTCCCATTTGACCAAGTGTAGCCCTTTGTCAAAATCCCTTCTCAATTTATCTAGCTTGTTCAGTCCTTCAGTAGGGATAGGAAATAAGGACATATTATAGGTTGGCAATGTATCTTACACAAAATTCATCAGTGTAAGTCAGCCCCCTAATGACAAATATTGTGTCTTCCATGTTGCTAATTTGTGTCTTTTTAATTATCCCATCCCTTTTCTCCTATGTGGTTTGCGAGCTATTGCATAGGAGCGGTGGTTTTACCCTATGCGCACCCAAAGGGTAGCGGCGGTGGGTTTCCCTTGTCATCAAAAAAAAAAAAATTATCCCATCCCATATCATCAAGTCCTTGTGTTTGTTACTCAAAGCCATGCCCAAATAAACAGTTACAGTTGGTAGTTGGTATGATCTGCACCCCAAATTTGGACATTCCCTGCATCTATGCTACTTCCTTAATAGTTAACAAAATGGTTTTCCTCAAAATCACATAAGCTTGAAACTGCTTCAAAAATAAAAAGAATCATTCTAATGAGGCTGATCTGTTCTCTGCATATGTATCATCTGCATAGAAAAGATGGCACATTTCCATATCCACACCTTCTATGTTGCTCAACTTAAAACCTGTCAACCACCTATTCTGAATGGCTATCCTCGTCATGTTGTTAAAACCTTCCATAGCTATTATAAACAAAAAGGGTCAGAGAGGGTCACCCTGCCTGAGCAAAAAAAAAACCACAGGTTCTCCATTTATCAAAATAGAGAATCTAACAGTTTTGACACAAAAAACAATCTATTTCAGCCACTCTCTTAAAGCCCATCTGACTGGGGATGTTTTGGAGAAACTTCCTGTTGACATGATCATATGCCTTTTCTAAGTCAAGCTTATACATTATGCCTGGATCATCTCCTCTTAGTCTAGAATTCACACATTCACTAGCTACAAGAGCAACATTCATGATTTGTCTCTCCTTTATGGAAGTCATGATGTAATGTAACAGGAGCCTCACATTACATCAAATTACTGAAGAAATAGAAAATGATTATCATTTCCCCAAAGAAAGATCATCTCATGAGACATTGTCACAAAGTTCATGAGGTCAATTAATCAGATTGTAGATATTTACTAAATTCCTTGCCGGTCTTGGAACATGTTATATATGTAGCAAACTTGGTACATATGAGTTGTATGAAACGGGGAATCTTAGTAGTTCATATGGTTGCCTACCTAAACTTTCACCTTGTTGGTGAAAATCTGATTCCCCACCTTGTAATCCTCTACCCCATATCCCCTTCCCCTACCCCTAATTTTTTTCAAAATGATTTATGTGAACCGACTTAAGGAGGAGTGTTAGAATGTTGTAAATATTCTAGAATCTTGAAATTATAAGATAGGATTAAACTACACTTACTGTAATTATGTATCATTGATCTCTTTCCCTTCTTAAAACATGTTTTAGTTACTTACCCTAATAGCTTGAGAGAATTATCAAGCAGTGTTCTATCTTCTTTTTCGTCTTTCTCCCAATCCATACATGAACAGGAAATTAATGGCTGTCTCTATAACTTCGATGCAACATGATATGCTCCCTCCACATAGCAAATTGCTTTTCTACCTCTGTATGACCTCATCCTCACCTTAATTTCAACATAAAAGCAACGAAAAATAAGTCAAATGCTTACTGAGTTGACATTCCTGATATTCTGCTTATATTCTTATTTTGCCACAACCTCATGTAACTGATGTTAATTCAGCCCAAATGCAGACAAACCTGGTGCATCTTAGCTGGAGAAAGATCAGGATCACAAATTGAAGCGTGTCATGGCCAAAAAGGAAGAAATAGGAGAGGGGGCAGCACTTCTGACTACAGATTCTTCTGGGTCTTGCTCGGTGGTCCAGTAATGGGGAAGAAAAGGGGATTATGTCACAGTTTATTCCCTGCCCTCTCAACTAGAGAAATATCCAAATATCATACTAGTCAATGATTCATGATAAATCCCCAAGAGCTAGAATGGCACAAAACCATTTTCTCCTCTTTTCCCTATATAACCCACACCTATAGTGGATTCCCCTCATACATATTCTCCTCCTCCTAATGGTTGGATTGGTCAGGAAAAAAAGTTGATCAGGTAAAGTATTTCATTAGTAAGAACAAAGCCAACATGGGCATATACAAGTGGTATACCACAAAAGGAGAAACCTACAAAATATATTTTCTCCAAAAGACACCCAATCCTCTACACAAACAGGTTGGATTGGTCAAATATCTCTGGAAATGTCTAGTTTTTTCACAATTCATAATATAGGAAGGCAGAGGAACGAGGATTTCAGAGGGTTCTCTTTCCACTGCCAATTTATCCTCATTTCCAAGCATATAGACACTGCTCAGGATATTCACAACATACTTTCTGCTCATTATTTCTCTATCTTCTTTTTTTTTTTTTAAATGGTAAGCTTACCTCTATATATCCACAAGTATACTACATCAAAGTGTAGTCTCCCTTAACAAAAGTTGTCACTTTACAGAGTCCTAGTATTCCTAGTTACATCCAGTCAATAGCATTAAAACATCTTCTGTGCTGTCTATGACTACTTGTTTGCACCAAAAATAATAAAAGCCTAATCAGTCTGTCTTGATCTTCTGTATATTTCTCTGTTTGCCTTCAAAACACCTCTGATTCCTCTCTTTCCATATAGTCCACCATATACATGTTGGGACCATTTTCCATCTCTCCTCCTTCACTGCATCGACATCTCTATTCTAGCTTCTTAGCACTTCTTTAATTCTCCTAGGTTTCACCCAAAAATAATAAAGGCGTAAGCAGTCTGTCTTGATCTTCTGTATATTTCTCTGTTTGCCTTCAAAACACTTTTGATTCCTCTCTTTCCATATAGTCTTACCATATACATGTTAGGACCATTTTCCATCTCTCCTCCTTCACTGCATCAACATCTCTATTCCAGCTTCTTAGCACTTCTTTAGTTCTCCCAGGTTTCACCCATATGATCTTCCTCTCTTATGGATGAAATCTGCCACAGCTGGTCTATCCATTTGCAGTGTAAGAAGAGATGATTGACCGTCTCAACCTGTTTTTCACACAGGTAGCATCTAGAGCAGAGATTGAATTTCCTCTTGTTCAGGTTCTCGTGAGTGAAAACTGCTTCTTTTTCCTACAGCCAGGTAAAATAGATTACCTTATAAGGCACTTTGGTCTTCCAAATCATTCTCTATCTTTTGACAATCCAAATCTCCTAAACCTTTCACTTTACTTCTATAAATTAAAACACCATACCTTCTTTGAATTAACTAAAACATTAACGTTCTGCCAAACAAAAGCATAAAGAAACGACATCATATGGTTTGTCATTCAGATCAATTCAATTTAAATTACTCACTTAGAGGGGCTGTCCATTAATTGAGGGATGTTAGCCCACTCCCCAATTAACATCTGCAGACATCACCTATTTGACATGCATGGCAACCTAATAGATACAGTAAGGAGTTAACCAACATCCTAGGTGAACCATTTGAACATTCGAAAGCAGAACTATGCAAAAAATCAAAGACAAGCATTATGATTTCACATTTTTCTTTACTTTATCAGTGAGAATGAAGTTTAAAAATTCTGCACCAGCTTAGTGCCATGATCTTTGCAAACAAGGTCATGTTTTTCATCATACTATAAATTCACTTGCATTAATAACTAAATATGGGCTTGAAATAAAAGGACAGAAGACAAGGATAGAGAAAGAACAACTACATAAAAAAAATTCAGATAGCAGACACCTTGCGGAAAATGTTGTTGATGGCATCAAGATGGTTCTTCAAATCTTTCAGGTAGCACGAATTGATCTGGTCACCTCCTACTCCCTCCCCTATATTCTTTTCCATCTCTCCAAGTGCAAGGACAGCAGATTCCAAAGCATAACGCATGTGCATGAGTTCAATGTCTTCCATCCTACAAAACATACAAATGGAAAAAGAGGGAAAGTGTATGCAGTAAGTTAACCTACTTCATCCATACACATGTAAGCCTTAAAGAGTTTAATCCCATGCTACGAACAAACATAGAATTTTGAATAATCACATTGTAACATTAAGGACATTAATATAAGCTCCATCTGCCAGAAGTAATGCATCGACAAGCACAGCAGCTAATAACATTAAAAGGCAGCCGATGCAGCATCCCACGTTCACCCAGGGTCCAGGAAAGTGCGCACCCCAAGGGGTGTGTACTACAGCAATCTATCTTGACACAAGCATCAGTATATGATAACTTTATCTAACAAATCATGCTTGCCTGCCCAATATTCAGCCGAATCCAAAGTATCTATATGCATGACGTAAATTGTTAAGAAAATGGATGTGACCTAACTCAACCCCAAGCTAGTTCATGAGGTGAGAATAGTTCAAGACCATATAAAGAGACAAAATCTCCATCCAACAACTAATGTGGGACAAACTCAACACCCCTCGCACATCAAAGGCTTCCAATTAGAGCGTGGACAACATAATGGGGCCCCAGTATTGGGTAAACAATGAATTGGGATGAATTTGACTCTAATACCATGTTAAAGTGTGTAATGTCTCATTTAAAATCTTAACTTGTTAGAGAGAATATACTTTTTTTATTTAATTATTTCTTTCAACATAAACATCAAAATTGACCCCAAAGTCAACAACACATTGCAAAAGAGTAAGTCCCCACACCTCCTCCAGGCTGATAGATTGGAAGTAATTGGCTGCATGCTGATCAATTCAATAGCATCTTGAAACTTAATGCTTGGAACCACATCAAATAATACCTAGAAGATGGCAAAATATTATGATCCAAAATATTATGAAACAAGAAACTGAACAATTAAATCAGCAATTACTATGTAGCAACTGTAAGAAAAATACCATTTTAAGATATATGAAAAGCAAATTCATAATAGAAGCAAAAAAAGAGAGAGAGAAAGGAGAAGGAGAGGTGGAGGCAGAGAGAAGAGAGAAGTAATCTGTGCAATCATTTACCAAAAATATACTTTGATGATCTTAAACTTAAATTTTCTGGCTCTGATTGGTTCTACTTATTTCTAATTTTCTGGTGAATATAGGCAGTATGATGATCTTTTTAGGGAGGCATGTGAACACGTACCAATTAGCACTTCTCCACCTCATCTCTGGACAAACTATACCCACTCAAATTTTAATGAATCTTCAGAATTTATGGATAATGTTATATCAAGAAGAGAGACAACACTTAACTTGATCCATGCACACAACCTGCAGATGGAACCTCAGCCTCAATGGCAGGCAAGTAATTAAGGCACTGGGTAAATGCAAATGCATTTCAATGAAATGCTCAATCCAAATTTGTAAATAAAAGATACTTTTAAAAATAAAAAAGGCAAAACTATATAGATTTAAACTGAAAAAGGAGGGCACAAAATAACTGAACAGGTGGGACTTAAAACAAGCTGGTTCCCTTCAATTAAGGTTAAAACTTTCCTTCTATAAAAGATACTTCTCTTCCAAAAAAAGACAAATCCAGAATCCTGTGAAACACATCAGCAGATCAAACAGTAAAAGTTCTATCGTGGAAGGACAGCATAGAGTTTACCCGCAATGGACTCTGTACAGATAATCTTTCCAGCACAAAATTTTCAACAAAGGGATCCCAATGCGCATCTTCATTTCCTTGCTGCATATACTCTTTACCGGACAACAGTAGCGACGACTTCAAACTCCATGACTTGCCAGAATTCACGCATGCTACAAAAGAAGCAAGATCAAGCTGATAACAAAGGAGATCACAGAGATGTTCAACGCAGGACACCTGCCAAAATAAAGGTAGTTTTAGTGAAAACCTACAAACATATCCGCTCATGAAAGCACATAATGCAACTTCCAGAGAAAACATTAGAAAGGAAGTGGGAAAAGGAAACAACAGCCGCCTGCTCCATTCTATCATAACAGAAGCACAGGAAACTACCTCATCTGATCTGTTCCCATAATGTGGAGAGTCTTCCAAACGAAGAACTTGTGATTTACTTGTCCACAGAAGCTGCATCAATTTCCTTCTTAAATCCGTTTTACCAGACAAAAGATCCCAACCAAGGACGGCTAGAAGAGGTTGGAGCCGGGGAAACAGCAAAAGAATCTAAATAGAAAAAAGAATTAAGAGTTTTTATTAGCAAAAATTAAGAAGTGAGTTAATATCAAAATGAGCCATTATTTCTTCTTTTTCTTTTTTTCAGTAGTATAAGAATGTGCCATTGCTATGCTCAAACCAAAAGAAAGCAGGTTTATATCTGGGATTTCTGAATATAAAGTCAAAAGGTTAACTGTGAACAGTACATTGCTAGCCTCATGCAGTTTCTGCTTTCTCACGGCAGACAGGGCAGTGTCCATGACCCATTCCAATAAATGCACACCATGAACACGAGCATACTGGTACATTTCTCTCATGCAAGAAGTAATAACAGTATCCAGCAATGAATTTGTGCTGTTTAAAGTTGTCTCAGAATTCAGTTCTTGGATAAAATTTTGGAGATGCTGAAGAGGTAGAGGAATCTGATCACTTTCAGAAGCATTGACACTCTCAATCTCTTCCAAGAGCATTTCATCATGAATAACCTGTAAATACTCAAGAAGTTAACATTCATTTCCACTTATTAAGGGCGTATTATTAGGTATTTTCAAAAATAAGTACATGGGTTGTGCCCTAGAACTTTGGTCCAGTGGTAAGGGCGTAGGAAATGATGTGTCAGTTAGGCGCATATCACGTGTTTGAACCTGTCGCACATAAAAACCTAGTATTGAAGTGGAGAAGGGTAAAAGTCGAGCCATTATCCATCGAGTTCCGAACTATGCCACACTAGGGAATTTCTGGGTTATAAAAAAGAACATGTGGGTTTGTCCGCCCTAAGCTAGCTTTGATTTAGACCTTCACTCAGAGCTAGGCGAAATCATACAAAAAAATATACTAGTCGGCAATTTATTCTTGTAGACAGCAGTTTCCAATTTAGTATTTTTAAAAGTGAAAAATGCAAAATATAATGAAAATAGTCACAAGGTTAAAGCAAAAGGAAGCGCAAGCTTCTTCATAAAAAAGTTAATTTTATGGATAACATAAAAGATACTATAAATTTAGGAGTTTAGTATTACAACGTCGAACATAATTAAAGCTACTGTAATAATAATGATATTAATCTAAGCACAATTAACATTTAACTCTAACAAGGACCCAAAAAAGCTAACTTAATTTGAAGAATTAATTTTCAATTTTAAAGTAGGAAAAATTACTTGAATGGATACCTTTTTTTTTTTTTGATAACAAGGGAAACCCGCAGCTTCTATACACTAGCTAGCAAACTACATAGGAGAGGTAACCCGCACTAGGCAAGCCCGGTGCGACGAGCTCGACCCAAAAGGCAAACCCCTTACTTTCGCTGGCAAGGGGTTTCGAACTTGAGACCTCCAACATGGAAGTCCCAAGCCCAAACCACTGGGCCACCCTAAAGGGTTGAATGGGTACCTTTTAATAAATAATTCCTGATTTTAGCGATAGCTCTTATTTATTACCATTTATAGCTGTGAGAAATATAAGCAAAAAATATTATTGAATTGTTGTTTTTGCATTATTACAGAGAAACCCTATTTATAGACACTACAATAGATACCTTTTCAACTAGGACACTACAATACAATCCTTTTCTAAGTAAGATACTATATACTATTCCTATTACTATTCCAACTAGGACTGTATATACCTATTACTATCCTAACACTACCCTCGAGCTAGTGCATACAAGTCATTTGTATCTAGCTTGTTACAAATATAATTAATACGAGGACCAATGAGAAGTTTGGTGAGATATCTACAAGTTGATCACTCGATTTCACAAAATTGACTATCGCTCTCTGTGTGTGCTTAGTCTTCCCATGAAATACTGGATTTGGTGTATAATGTCAGTCAATCTCAACGTGCTTGGTCTTCTCATGAAATACTAAATTCAAGACTGCCCATTCACACCAGGTAGTCGCTTGATTAATGTAAATAAGAGGTTATCCACATTTCGCATGAACTTCTGCACATAAATCACTAGCTAACATATGTAATCATCCTCTTCCTCAAGTATCCATTAGTCAAATCGGCCTCACTATTGTCAACCAAGCAAAGAAGAACATCTTTCTAGGCACCTAGGAATCCACACCAATACATGCAGGAACCCCATGGCCACCTCCCTCGCCAAAAGCTTGTGGTAATTAGGAAAAAATTACACCTGAAGTGAGAGTTGGAGTCCTAGGGAGATCTGGTAAGAAGGAAGCTTTGTGGGAAAAGATTATTGTAGACAAGGATGGAGTTCAAACAACAGTTGAGGGCCAGCCAGATTACTTTGTCATTTTTAATAGCCCTCTTAGGTAGTATAACAGAAGTGCAGGAAGGATTTTTTCAGGATGTTTAGATGTAATGCAGGAAATGGTGCTAGAATCTAAAACAGAGACCAAAGTAAGTGATAGTTCTATAATCAATTTTTAAAAACAGAGCCTTCTATAAAGCTTCATTTTCAATATTTCTGTCCAACAGACAGCACATTCTCTCAGTTGATTATGAGTTGTACATTTCGCAATTGATGGTACATTGTCCTTTTTTGTAACTCTTTCTGTTTGTAAGTAGAAACAATCACATTTTCTCATGAATATATATCATACCCTCTTCCCAAATCTAAGAGAGAATAATTATCCTTCTAAGACATCGCAAGGCGTCTAAATTACTCTTGTCAACCCAATGAACAAGCATTAAAAGTAGAAGTTTTAAAAATTATTGTAGTTAACCTTGTGACCTTGTTAAAGATAATGACTTCAAGTGAAAAAATGGTCGAACGGGTCGTTGATAAGATGCCAAATCAAATTTTAAACAATCTAAATAGTAGTTACTTTATATTTGATCAAACTGGTAAAAAGAAAAAACAAATTCATTAAAGGAAAGATGTCAATTTTTTTGGGACAAACTAAAATGGTTACAAGGTCAACCTTTTTAGAAAAAGAGTAATCAGAGTGATGCTAACTTTGTGTAAAGAATTACCTCTTAAAAAGGATTTTAAACATAACCAAGCATTTAGTAGACCTAATTAGAGCAATGAAGGAGGAAAAAATAGCAATTCAAAGATTCTTGTTTTATGACAGTGGTGTTTGGGCCTTGGTGTTTGGGCCTGCTTTCGTGCACATCGACTAATCCACCGGTTATATACTTTCTCCCACGAGAAAAGGTATTAGCTAAATATTATTTTTGATGACAAGGGAAACCCGCAGCCGCTACCCTTTGGGTGCGCACAGGGTAAAACCCCCGCTCCTATGAAATAGCTAGCAAACCACATAGGAGAGGTAACCCGCACTAGGCAAGCCCGGTGCGATGAGCTCGACCCAGTAGGCAAACAAGGTATTGGCTAAATATGTTCACCAAAGTTTGAATAGAAAAGAAAAAAATACCTAATGTGTTTTGTCTTTGCTAAAATTTGAACCCTAGTTTCACATGGTCGGTTCCTTCTTCATTGACCAGTATGCAACACCTTTGGGTGCAACCAAGCAAACATTTTAAAAGGAAGTACTTTACTACGAAACTATTAAAAGCAAACAGCATTAAAGTAATCAGATAATTTCAGATATTGTGGGCTGCAAAAGCTTATTTGTGACAATGCCATAAAAAACAACATTCAGCATCGAGCGTACTTTTGGCAAGAATTATCATCACCACCTGTATCATCTTAACAAGAGAAGTACAACGAGATGAAAGTGCTTCCCCATAAACTGACAAGAATTTGTCTCGCATCTCACGCCGGGCATCTCCATAATCATCCTTCCCAGGTAACACCCTTCTGAGTAGATCTTTTGAGACCACACTACATAAAAAAGAAACAAGAATATAATAATGAAACAGAGGCAAGAATGGCCAAGGAAAATAAACTGAACACCAAGAAGTAACAAGCACGTCAAACACTATCCATTCAGTCATAATGAAAAGGTGGTTAAAAAAATACTTTTTCCAATTTCTCCATCCACATGATGGCAGAAACACAATATACTTTTCTTTTCTTTTTTTCTTCTAGTACAAGAAAAGCAAGTTGACCATCCATCAAAACAAAAACATGTTGATCTGCATTAGCAGAGGACAGAACGAATAATATTCGAGGCAAAACATATGGTCATGTTCACTCACCAAATCTATATTGCCTGCTCAATCTTAAAATTCAGTGGCATGGCAGATAACACTAAAAAGAACAGTAGTTCTAATAAAAATGGAACTCTTCATCTCAGAAATGTGCTTAATCCAAAAACAGTATTTATAAAAGCAGTCTTAGCAATGAAGTAAATCTTGATCAAACTAATATGTTGATGTACTACTGTCTTTTAATAAGGTAAATAACTTCGTCAAGCATATCTAAGTCCATCTCTCAGTGTTCGTAAGTATGACTCCCTTCTTCTTATTTTATTGACTTGCTTTCTACTTCAGACCAATCCAAAGATACCTTTTTTATCCAACGAAATTGAAAATTGTGTTCTCCTCAACAATTTTGATTAATATAAAGAGTACAACTCTGTAATAATTTCAAACTCAAATGTGATTATCTTTTTTTTTTTTCACAACAATGTTATGCAGCCCAGCCTGTGCACATCTTGACCATTTCACCAACTAAGGCTTAGGGCCTTAGGCAGATGAGAAGAAATCACCTAGAGTTTGTCACCTCTGTTAGGATTCTGAACCCTAATCTTCCATAGCTTTCATGCCATTTTTTGACATCTTTTTGGTTTAGAAAATGTAAAGAGTTACAAGGTAGTATTATTTTAAGCTCTAATCCATTAAATTCAAAGTAGTAATCCATTCAACAATTTAACTCCTAGATCTTAGTGAAAGTCAGCCAAGATCAATCAAAATGGATCCAAGATAGTAATAACTTCCTAGAAATACGTTTTAATTTGCTTCACATTTTAATGCAAAATAATTTTCAACAGCCAACTAGGTATTTCATATTTCAGCAATCATAGAACGATGAACTTACAAACCTCAAGTACTAGTCACTTAGCAATTTACTTACTAGGTAATAATGATATTGAGTAAACTTAAAGAATTAAAGCACGAATCTTGTCAAATAACTATGTAAAACCATGATTCTGCATACCGATACTCCTCCTCGTTGATATCATAATTCAAATGTAGAAATCGAATATGTGAAACAGCTCCATCCACATCATTATTCATCAGGCATTCCCTCATAGCTTCTAAATGTGCAGTTTGAATGCATTTTTGCAGCGATTTAAGCACCTTAACCTCAACCTCCTTATGTTTTACTACTGTCCTGACTGTAATCGCCATATCCAAATCCTCATTTTCAATCCAACCAACTTGCTTCTCTATATTTAGTGACAAAACATCAAAGATATCTGCATTTTCAAGAAACACTCTCCTCAAACACATCATTTCCTCTTCCTCCACTACAATATCTCCCCCAGTATCTATGACATCATCCATTTCAATCAAATCCGGCCTCAAGCGCCTCAAACCCATATCAGAAATTTTCACTAAAACCCTCAACCTGTCGCCTAAACCCTTCAAATCCTCATTAATGCCCGAAACATCTCCATTTAATTCAACTTCATCGACAGCTTCTGCACCCAATTCCGAACTCGAAATGCTTTCCGAAACCCTTGAAATCACATTTTGTAAGATCAAACAGAACTCAGACCGTAATTTAAGAGCAGCAGCATCAAACGACCAAAGCTGGGAAGTGGGTTCGTTAAATTGGAGAAGTTCAAGGGTACATAGAAAAGTGAGAAGTGCAGGAGACGGGCAAGTTTGAGACCAGATAATCGAATCGAATCTTCCTCCATTTGCAACAATTGTTTGAAGAATGACTCGAGAAAGTTCAGGATTTCGAACACGAAGACTACGTATAGTGGCTCGGAATGGCTCAAATTGAGCTAAAAAAAGATGGTTCGCGCTGACTTTACACAGCAGCTCTGTGTCTTTGTCATCCATTGTTACTTTACAACTAGTTATGGCGATTCATGTGAGTTAGATATGCGAATTGAGATAGAGAAGACTAGGGTTTTTGAGAAGGATTTTTCGTCTGGGGATATTTCATGGATCGGTTACAACGGTTGAAACAATAGGAGAAATGTTTACAAGAAAAACAGAAGGGGAATATATAGGATGCTCGTAAAATTTTGCTGGGAATAAACGCCGTCGTTTAAGAGTGTTCTGATGAAATTCCTTTCGCTGTCCAGTATCCATTCCAGCGTATACACTTCTTTTCTAGTAAAATTATTTAAATTGTTTGTGTTTAAACTAAATTATAGTATAGCTTATTACGTAGTATAATAAAAAATAATAAAATTATAACTATATTCTTATACAACTTTTGAATATCGATATCAGATTTTAATTGCCCTTTTTCAAAGAAAAAATTTTCATAAATTCTTGTTAATTACTTAGTTACAGTGTAGTTTGCAATATTACGTATCTTACCAGATTTTAGTGACTCTAGATAGGTCCAGATACATCTATCATTTGAGATACATTGGATCAAAATTATGTATAATTTGTTCTAGATACATTGTATTCAAGTGGATTTGCATGTATCTAGGTTTCACAACAAATCTCGTTCGCCTCTCTCTCACCTCGTTCATCACTCTCTTATGTATCTGGTATATACAAATCTCACTCTCTATTTTTGTGTATATGATAGCAAAATACATGTATTTAAGTGTTTTTTCTTCAATATATGATAAGAAATTCTTAATTAGTGGTATGAGATGTAATATTTTGAAAGTAAATATTCTTTCTATATTTTATAAGCCAACAACAACGGACGAACACTGCATTATTTTATTGTACAAGATGTTACATGAATTGTACTGTTTATTTGGACTTTTATTTTATGGAGATGAAGTTAGTTTACTGACACTCTTATTTTGACAAACCACGTGTATTTCTCAAATAACCCCAATATTATACATCATTCTCTCTCCTTCAGTGGTACAACCCATCAAATTTATGTGGGTAAGTTTTTTATTTTTTCTGTACTTCTGTTTCTTCTTCCTTCTTTTTTACTGTAGTACAGTTCTATGCTTATATTGTACTAGGTGCATACTAATTCTTCCTCTATGATGTTTGCTTAAATTAATTCTTTCAATTCTCTTCTTGCTGGTCTCTTCAATTCTTTGAGATTCACTAATTAAAAGTAGTTGCAATTTAGTATGTGTATCTTAATTTTTTACTCTTTTAGATATAATTTCTAGCTAAGATTTCTACATGCATATTGCTAACTACTTGATTTGTACATGCATTGTGCTTCTTTGATGAATTTAATTTTTTATAGCCAATTAATTAGTGCTAAAGTTAGAGGCTTACAAAAATGTAAAATACCAAGAATGTCTATGCCTTAAATTTTTAAGTGAATTGTGTATCTAGGTTGTTTGATAATATGCCTCAATTAACTTAATATCAATTTTTCTTATCTTGGTGAATATCAATTTTTCTTATCTTGGTGATTTTGGATCTACACTGCAAGATGTGGGGCTACTATGATGTCTATTAGTATCATCTTCCACAAAACTGGCAAGGTATTAGCACTATTAATTATTTTTTGTGGCTATTATTTTTCTTTATTTTGGTCAACTATGTAACTTTGAGTATTATATATTTATCAGTACACATTTTTATTGTTTTGGTGTTTGGCTTGTTGTTTCACGTTTTCTTTGAACAGAAAATAACAAGACTACAAGAGGTGTACAAAAATTGATACGAACACTATCCTTATAAAAAAAATGACTGCAAGAAAGATTCAGTAGAAGCTGACTTTTTACAGATCAGAAAAATCTATCGCATTAACTTATATTTGTGCAGCACCATGGTTGATACGCTAAAAAAATTTGAGGATATTACTACAAAAAATCACTAATAATATAGAAGACTTTCACCAGCCTTTTATGTTATGTTTCTCTTTTATGGTGTGCATTTATTTTGTCTTTTTACTCTCTCTCTAGGAATAATATGTTACAAGTGTCTTGCAACTTTAACTTTTTTTTTGCATAAAAGTTTATGGAGTATGTACTTCTACCAAATTTCTTTTAAAAGATAATTTCTTTAAGTGAAAGGTTTCTCCCATGTTATCATATTTAACAGTAAAAGACCGAATGACACTAACATAAAAAAAAGCTTTGATGACCTTGCCTGCAACTATATGGTATGTAAATCTCAAAAATTGTATTTGAGGTTTCTTAGAATTTTCTATATTTCTAATTTAAGAGAATGACAATGGCTTAGTCAGTTAACAAATGTTACCCCTTAAGTATAGCATTTACTTGATAAGAAGTTATATATATCTTTCCCACAAAACAATGTATCATAGTTTGTACAATACACTCTGAAACTTAGGTTTGGATATTTTCCACTTTCCATTGATTTAGTCATTGAATATTGAAATGTATTTGAAGAAACTTGAAAGATACTAGCCTATTTAAACAACACAATTCCTTCCGTTTTTATTACAGAACCAATATTCTACACTTCATATTGTGAAATTGCTCAAACAGTTTCTGAGAAAGATTTTTATGGTGTCGAAACAAGATTAAATGAATGTCATTCTTTTGCTCTTTGATAAGTCTGATAATGCAAGTGTTTTAAACTATATAAAGAGTTCATCTTCTCTTATAATTTTCTTCAAAAATACTCTAGCAAAGATGAGATTCTTCTCCATCACAGTGTTTCTATAGTCCTATATTACCTCGAACCATCAATGTCCTTCACTGTTTGCAATTGTAACTTAAGGGCCCTCCTAATTTCTTAAACTTTCGCATTTGAGTAAATACTTTTACCTGGAAAATTTTGAATGATGGTTATGACATCTTATTATTGAAGTATATCATTATAGTTGTGTGACACTAATTCTTTGATGATACTGATCGAAGTGGAGCTTCTTATTAACTACATCAAAAATAAAATTTTCAATTTTCAATTCAACGCAGTAGACCAAAAGTTCTTAAGCTACTGTTGGTGTGCTTATGTCAATGGTAGTCGTATGGTATAATATATTTCAGAGTGAAATGTTAATATAGGTAAATTGTTAAAACATTTTCAAGATGTAATAATGATATTTTTCAAGTATTTTTCAGGTTATAAGGCTTAAAATTTTCTTCTTGTGATGCACAACTCTTGATATTAAGTTTCTCTACGTTAACCCTTTCAACCAATTTCCTCTGTTGATCTGTATCATTCTTCTCACTTGATCTTTTTTTGTTTGCAGAGTTTATGGGAGCTATATATTCTCTTCAAATAGTGTTTTACTCTTTTTTCTGACAACATTACCAGTTATGAATAAGCATGCTACTAATTTATGACTACGAGATTCATTTTCCTTCTGTAATTACGCATCAGTCTTTGCACAACTGGGATGGCCTGATATGGTAAATTACCCATATATATTTCATACTTTCTGGAAGATACTTAGCATGGTCTTGATCTTTGCAAGTAAAAACCATTCTTCTTTCTGAATGATTTTCTTCTTCTTCTAAGCTCACTAGATATCTGTATTTGCTTACAATTTTATTTATTTACTTCCAAATATAACTAAACTTTGGATATTTCATTTCCACTAAGTATAAGTAATATTGAGTATAATGGTGTTAGGCAATCTGTGTTTAAACCAGTACTACTGATTTCAACAAACTTTACAGAAACACGAAGTTACCAAAGTTTAAATGAACCAGTGAAGAACATAAATTAATTAACAAAACTAAAATCTATAAAACAAAATGGAAAGAAGATGAAGCCCACTGAATGCACAATGTCCCCTTAAGGAAATTATTCTCCTCTAGTAATAAAATATGATAGTAAATTATATCTAATTACATAATTTGTTTAGTTGTGACCTCAGTTGACTCCTACATAAAATATAAACATACTATAATCTATACATGCTAAATCTTTAGATAAATCTATATCACAATTTGTCAATGATATATGTTTGTTACTGTGATAAAAAAAAATAAAAAAATAAGATCACCTTATTTGTCTTACCGTATGGTGTCAATTATGTCCTCATTCTCCTCTATCTCTCTTTTGTGGCTTACGAATATAAATTCTTACAAAGCAAGAACTGCTATTACATGATTCTCTGTATTATCATTTGTAATAATTGTGATACAAATTATTACATGGCTTTCTTTGTCTTGTTTTTGGGGTCTCCCTCTATTAAGACATTAAATTTGTTGAGAGTTGAAACCCCAATGTCTCTTATTGTTTTCGTATAGGATTTTTATGTTTTATCTTATTTTCATCTTTTGTATAATCTTCTTTTTCCAACTCATTTCTTATTCTTTTTGTTTCCTGAAATATTCGGTTATATATTTTTTTTGTCCTTTTGATCCCGTTTATTTTTTGTGATTTTGATTTTTATTCATTTTTCTTCTCTTCTTCCTCTTTGATTTCCCTTATTTTTATTCACTATATTATTCTCTCTCTTTTGCTCATTTTTCTATTGTCTTGAGTATGGTTCTAGATGAATAACATAACATTGTTGTTTATTAAACTCTTGCACACAA
The DNA here is from genome assembly GCA_029007595.1 of Solanum commersonii. Taxonomy (NCBI): domain Eukaryota; kingdom Viridiplantae; phylum Streptophyta; class Magnoliopsida; order Solanales; family Solanaceae; genus Solanum; species Solanum commersonii. The sequence continues at coordinate 1,121,255 of JAJTWQ010000011.1, forward strand.
TCATATTTAATTCTTATTCACTTCTCCTACATTTTTTTGTTTTGCATTAATTTTTTGTAGGGTAACTAACTTAACAAACTATCTTTTACTTTTATTGTGGCACAACTAGATCTTATTTAATATATGATGACCATGTCAATTGATGTGGTAGTCTCTTTTCCTAGATCAGATGTAACATCTCGAAAATAGGAAAGTTGAATTGAAAATGAAAAGTTCAGTTATGGCACTGATACTGTATTCTACGAGTCCTATCTATGAACTGTTGAAAGTTCTACGAGCATAGAAATACAGTTGTAGAACTTGAGTTGAGTTTTGAAAAATGTCAAGTCTCCAATGATGGTTTTTACGGATGAACAGAACGAGTCATAGGATAGTCTACGGGCCATAAGAGTGAACGGTAGAAGTGATCCAGACTTGATAAAATTTTGGACTTGAACTTGAGTTATATGGGTTGGCTCTACGAGTCGTAGAAAGTGGGACGAACCGTAGAAAGGCCTCGTTAAAATTACTTAGGATTTTAGATCCCATTAAGTGACTCTACGGTAGATCAGGATGGTCTTTAGAAAATCTTATTGGTCATAGGTCGAAATCGTAAGTCATTCTGACAGTTTTTAATTAAGGATGTTTTGGTTTTTTCCTACCCAACCAACCCATAAACTATGTCATTTTGGACCTATAACTGAATTTACTCTAAAAAAAAATACCCCATTCCCTCCCATCCACTCAAACTCACAAAATCCTCTCAAGTCTTATTCTCTAAACTCTCTCTCAACCTCTAAAGGTTGAAGTTAGGGTTTCATCAAGCTCCAAGGTTCTCCTCTCCTTTGGTATGCCTTTGATTACCCAAGGTATGTGATAATTCATCAATGGATCCCTTTCAGTCATTGGGTCCCAAAAGAATCTCAAATTCTTAAATTGATTTCACCCAAGTTCATTAGGGTTTTATGATTCAATTGTTTATGTTCAATTATATTGTACATTATTTGATTCAAATACATGACTTTCAATTTATTTCATATGGACCTATGTTTTTTATTTGATAATGACTATGAGCTTATAAAAAAAAAAAGCTTATGAACTTATGAATTATGATTATGAAAGTTATGCATATTTTATGAAAAGAATGATTTACAAACTAAGAAGGCTTTTGAGATAAGTATCATTGCTTTGTGAAAATTTTTCTCACATATGAATGAAATTATAATTTAGATGCTTAGAAAGGTAAGTGTCTATTATGAAGAAGTTTATAGAATCATTATTTAAAACTAGCTACTCTATGATGACTTACCATAATGATTGGTTGTATATTTGTGTCTTTCCAAATATTTTGATATGAGTATGATTATGACTATTTCCATTGAGATTTACTTAGCACCGAGAGAGCTTTGAGATGGAGGTTCTCCCATTAGTAGAGGCTGGGTCTCTAGAAGTAATCTCCTTGTCCCAAATACGTACCCATGTAGAATTGTCTTAACTGACGTAGCTAATGAATCCATAATAGAAATTATGAATGAATATTGTGGATTCTACCTAGGCAAGTAGAATCCCCCTTTCGGTGTGAAATTTACACTGGATTCCATGCTATAGCTCAAATGGTCTCATTATTAGTTAACGGTAAATATCCCACAAAAAAACTATATGTTTTTCAATGGTTTTATGATAACTTTCCTTACGTTTTAAGTATGCATTAGCCTTGTTTATGACTCTTGGTTCTTTAAATGCTTTTACTATGTTTTACTTGGCCATGCATATTATGTTAAGGTTCCTCATATGATCATGTTCATGTTTTTATGCATTCTCCAATACTTAGTACATTTAATGTACTAATGCATACTAGTGTATATATTGTCTCATAATATAGGGTCCGATGTTCCTCCTCCCGCTCGTGGCTAGCTTAGATTGTCCTACCAGCTTATTGGATTGGTGAGTCCTCATGCTCCGAGGACAAGACCATAGATGCTTTAGTACTTTTCTTGTCTTTTCGTATCCGATTTGTATGTGGTGTGTGGATCACTCTTATGATGTTAGAAAGGATATGTCATACATAGTTAGAATTTTGCAATTATGTTTAGACTTCCTATATGATATGAGACTTATATTGCCTATTCTCTCTTGTGTATTTCTTTTACGTTATGCTTATGTCAATCGACTTGTTTAGGTCCTTTTGGGTTATATTCATCATGTCACGTCTAGGATATACTTTGAGTCGTGACACAAGACAATGTATTTCACTTTAATATTCGCATAAAATAGGTTTGATTGTGATATGTGATGTGAAAAGTAGGTTTTGATAGTTAATTAATATAATATTTACGAAGTGTGACTCAAACCAGAACATGCCTATTACTCAGAAAGGTTATATTTCATTTCCCTTTAAATTCACATTGTTTCAAAAGTCATCTTTGTAAATCTTGTTGTGGACAGTAAAATTCACGTCGAGAAAACAATAATCAAGAACGGAAGAGTATTGCAACTATCATATTCATCGATTCAAAGTGTGAGTGTTACCATCTTTATGATTCCTCTAATTCGTCTTTTCAGATGTAGATTCATGGGCTCTTGAGTTTGATCTTGGATTCAAGGGCTTTGGAGCTTGTTCTTGAGACTTCGATGAACTTGAACTTTATATTGATCTTGACTTTTTAATTTAAGGGCTTTGAGCTTATTCTTGAATCCGGTGGTCTTGATCGTTCTTGAACTTGAATTCTCAAACTTGTAGTTTATAGAAAAATCTTGGATTCAAGGGCTTTGGAGCTTGTTCTTGAATCTTCGATGAACTTGGAACTTTATATTGATCTTGACTTTTTAATTTAAGGGCTTTGAGCTTATTCTTGAATCCGGTGGTCTTGATCGTTCTTGAACTTGAATTCTCAAACTTGTAGTTTATAGAAAAATCTATGGTGTTTGATCCACGAACTTTCTCTAACTTCTTGTTTAGAATTTTCCGTCCCTTTTCTGAATTATGAAGGCCCCTATTTATAGTTTTAGAATAGAGGAGTTGCGATAGGAGTAGGTTCCCCTTCGGCCTATCATATTTAAGTGACATGACATATGGATTTTATGAAGCGAGATTGCCATCTTGACATGTGACACGATCTTATTGACTTCTTTGTTTGACTTGACATGCTACGCCACTTGTCACGTCGCACTAAAATAGACCTCTAGGATGAGATGACATTGGACTTAGCAGACTAGGCTCATCTATTGTTGCCCATATCACTTAATTTGAACTTTAATTAAATCCACATTTATCAAATTTAAATAATTAACCAAATTGTATTAATTCATAATATTTATTTAAACTAATATATTAAAAAATTTAATATAATTCAAATCATTTAATAACTTTTAAATAATTACACTTGTATATTCAGGTCAGTCATATGAGAATTTGCCAATAATAGCATAATGTAAATTTTCATTCAGTATCATCTGATTTACTTATTCCTCCTCACATATACGGTTCTCCAGGTAGGTACGCAATTGCTTTTAGTGCTAGTTTCAAATATATACAATAAAATAATTAGCTTATATTAAATATAGTCATGTTTTATTTACATAAAAAATAATCAAAAGTCATAGAAATTATACATTGATTATACAGTATAGCTTGCCAAAAGTTATAGAAAACATAAACTGATAATACGATATAGCTTATTTATATACATGAATTATATGCTGACTATACATTATGATACACTTAAAAAGCTGAATATATCGTAACTATACAGGAAGTATAAATTGACTATAACATGAAATGTACATTAACTATTCAATTTTGATCAACTCAAAATCACTTCTAAACAGTCCCAAATTTTACATATGAAATTCTCTCCATGTTTCGAGTCTTTTCATATATAATTCACTCAAAATAATTCACGTTTGCAATATACCAAATTTTAAAGAATAAGAGAAAAGAAGAAAAAAATAAATAAGAAGAAGCATAACACATAGGACAAAAAGAAAGAAGAAGAGGAGGAGGAATGCAAATGGCAAAAAGAAGAACAAGAACGCAAATGACATTAAGAAGAAGAGGAACACACATGACAATAAGAAGAAGAAGAAGAGAAAACGTAGATGGAAGCAAGGGGATCGGACATGCACTTAGGCTGCAATACATAAGGTCGAATGATATTTTTGTAAATTTAATAAATTGGGCTAACAATATGATAAATAAAATTTATGGTCTGACATTTTGTATAATTTTCCCTTGATTTTATTTAGATAAACTAATTGTAATGAATATTGAGCATAAAGTTAATGTCGTAAGATATTGTTGATATGAACTTTGATATAGCTCGGAGGCTATTTGGAGGCCGTCATAGACATAGCCACTAAGAAAGGTAGGCAAATTACAAGAGTTCTATCATGAACGTCTAATTTGTTGACTAAATTTTCATATTTACAATGTAAAAAAACTAATTATGTAAGTATATTTGTGCAATCAAATATTATGTAAATAATTACATTGTAATTATATTAAGATAAACAAATAAATTTTTTGTAATTACTTCTACTGTATAATTTTAAAGGAAAAATTACATAAGTGAAGGTCTTTTATTTAATAATTACCGTTTTTAAGTATACTTTTAATTTATTACCATTTTTGTCAACTTTTAGCAATAGTTATTTAAAACAATTTAAAAACAAATTTTAGCAAAAACGTGTTGCCCATTCTCTCATATCATCTGTCTCTCTTCTTTCTACTCTTCTGTCGGAAAATTTTAGGGTTTTGTTGTTCTTTCTTCCCCATTTTTCAGCACAGAATTCTAATGGAAGAAGAAGGAGGAGCACGAAATCGCCTAGAAGAAGTCCACGGATACTTAGTGATGTTGGTACTTCGAATCAGAAAGTTTATAGAAGGAGTCGAATGAGGGGTCAAGTTTCATCTCCTACTGATGAAGTTAATGACTGTCCCAATTTTAGTTTGGGAATCTCACAAGTATCGGGTGAGCAAAACAAGGGTGAGCAGAACAAGGAGGAGCAGAACAAGAGGCAGAACAAAGGTAAAAAACGAGTTAAAGAGGTGAACAATGTGAAGAAATCGAAAAAAAGATGCGTTGATTTAGCTTTTACGTCGAAGAAAATCGTGGACTATGATGATGATTTTGAGGATTTAGCTCCTCAATTTCAGTCAAAAAAATTGAAAAATAAAGATGGGCCGGAGAAGAAGAAGCCAGTGAAGGATGCAAAAACACGAAATCGATTGCCCAAAAATGTCATTCTACCAGAGAGTAGATATCCGGTATGTGATAGTATTTTTCCTAGTTAGTTGTTGTTTTAGGAATGATTGTATACTGATTACTGCCTTGATTTTGAGATGTAGTATGTGAGATATCAAGTTAGGATGCATAGTGTTGCAATGCTAGCTAGTAGTAGCTTTATATCTCAGGTTTAAGGGATTGTCATCTGAAGAAATGACAGGAAGTGAATAGAGCAAATGTTTTATCATATATTTGAAGAAGGTGGGGTGTGTAGAAATCATGTACATGACTATTTCAATACTCTTCCAATGAAGAGCAGTGCTATAGTAGGAAGCTAGCAGTCACTTTATGTTTTACTTAATTGCAAAATATCTCCTCTTTGTCCATTGTTTTGTCTAGAATTAGTGTGCGCTTGTCAAATAGCTGGTAACACTTGTTCGTGTTAATTTGGAAAACAGATGGAAAAGATGTGTAAATGAGAGGACACATCATATATTTTGGAGTAACATTGTTCCATGTTCTATCTGATCGAAATGTAGGTTTAAATTGCTTTGGAAGCTAGTTTTTCGATATAAAATAGAGCTTTAAGTGTATGACAACTAGATCATTGTTTAGGCTGCTTGTGTTGAAGTTGATAAGTTCTGGGTCTGGATTTTTGGAACCAGAAGTGGTCATCAGTGTAATTCATCTTTAATTCAACTGATTACTACCTTGCTTTGATACATAGTATGTGAAATTCATCTTTAATTCAACTTTAGTATGTAGTAACACATTTTTAATTCATGTTTAATACATATGCAGGATCGTAAATTCTGGAAACATCCGGATGTTGTGTATATTGCGAGTAGGTGGTCATCTTATACTAATCGTAGTGTCATCGACCAAATCAAACTATCTTTATCTGATAAACAACTTGAGTTGTTCAGGGATACATGTTTTGGTTACTTTCTTGACCTTCCAAAATCGAGCACACAACTACAAGTTATTCATTGCCTTATAAATAAAGACTTAAAACACACACCGGATGATGTGTTTGCTATTGAAATAAATAACAAAAACTTGTTTTTTGGTCTTAGAGAATTTGGAATAGTTACCGGCTTAAATTGTGTTAGTGATGGTACTCCTATCAATGTTCCTGATTCTAAATGTAGTTTGTTGAGTAGTTATTTTCCGAAAAAAATAACTGTTGCAAAGAGTCATTTACGTGCGTTGTTTCTATCTAAAAAATTTCTAGATGATGACTCGGCTGGTTCATTGGATGTTCTCTTCTTCATTAATGATTTTTTATTTTCATATGAGGACAACGAATACCAAATTAGTAATAGAGATTTTTACCTTGTGGAAAGTGGACAATTCAATTCGTATCCATGGGGTTTAGATGTCTACAAAAAGTTGTCTGATTCTGTGAGACATGACCTTAAGTCAACCCATAAATACTATAGATTGGGTGGCTTGCCTCTTGCTCTTCAAATTTGGATATTTGAGTGTTGTTCAAAAGTTGATGAAGATATAGCTATTCGGGTTGCTGACTCAATTCCAAGAATCTTGAATTGGAAGACAATTGTCGAAAGTCCATGGCAAAAATATGTTGAGAAATGCCTCTTCATGCCTACAAAAAATAAGGTATTTGTACAAAGTTAATACATTTTATGGCATTGTTTAATTCAACTCAAGTTACTATATCTATTTTTATTTTGTTTATTTGATTTTTCAGTTTGAGAACATAGTGGCTAGTGAAGATGAAGTATCTAAATTCAGGCTTCCTGAACCTCGTGATTACAATGCTGAAATTTTGAAATTGGAGCCTAAAGGATCAAGCCATGGTCTAGACATGTTGACCAATGAAGTTATTGAATTGAGAAAAGAACTTGTAAAGGTATATACAAACTTGACTTTAGGCTCTTTTTTTCCAGAACTTTTATATTTTAATTTTTGTGTTATGGTTTAATATCTACTAGGTGAATGAAAATAACAAAGCACTTGAAGAGAAGATTGATTTAGGATTTAATCAAATCAAAGAATTTGTGGTGAATTCTAACAAACAATTATTGGAGGATATTTCTTTGTTGTTGGCTAAGAGTGGTGGTACCAGCTCTGTTATCAGAGAAGTCAGGGAACCATCTAAGAAGCAGGCTGGCGAGACGTTTTCGGGTGGATTAGATTTCAATGGAGGTTTCTTTATATTTTCAATACATTTTTGTTATAGTCATAATATACTTTTAATATGTTTTTCTTACAATATGTGTTAATTACATATACAACATTCTCTCCCTATGTTAATGCATCTGTAAATGAATCAAGAGGGCACGATGCTTATGCTATGAGATCAAATCAAAATGAAGAATCTCAAGTGCTTAAAACTTCAGTTAGATTTGCTGACGTTGAAAATTTTGAAAGAGTATCAAGTAAAATAGGTAATGAAGGGTTTTATACAAATATATTACATATTTCACAAATGTTAATTCAACTCTCTTATTTTAAATGTTTTTGTTATGTACAGAAGAAGATGTTGCAGGAATTGCTATTGAAAAAGTTTTGTCAGACGTTGTTGCTGATATAAATGGTATTAATTTTCTTCACTTCAAATAAACTTCTTTCATTTTATTTTAATAACATTATTAAAATATTTACTTTACTTACAGTCCAAGAGGTTGCTGATGTGAATACAGTTAGGGCGCAACCTTATAGTAATGTAGTCAACAAAGCCAACATAAATAAGTGTTACATCTGTTGACTGTAAATTAATCAATATGTCCATTGTATGCAGATGCAACAGAGGATTGTCAAAAACCTTTGCATACTCTTGATGATTTTATTTTTCTTGATGAAGATCTTTCTCAGATCAATAGGACTGAAGAATCTTATCTAAAGAAAAGAGCCCCTATTGATCAAAACAAAAAGAAAGTGACACCGAAGAAAGGTGGTAGAAAGAAAAATCCAGGAAAGTTAATAACATCTCCCTACACACAACATTTTGAATCTGGAGGAACTTTATGTGTAACACGTCAGTTTTTTGAGATAAAACATCCTTTTTCATATGCAACTGGAGGAGATAATGAATCGGATTTGATCGATTCATTCGTTAAGTGGCTTTATACCAGTACAAAGAAGAGGTAATTCATTTTGAAGTTTGTTGGTTAATTTGTTACTATTGAATAACTTTCATAATTCATAATAGATACAAGTTTAATTCAATCTATAGAACTCTCTCGTTACCTCTAATTCACAATAGATACAAGTTTCTTAATTCATTCCTATTTAGTTTTCTTAGTTACCTTTTTTTTATTTGTTGTTGTCCCATTTTCGAGTATTTATGTTTTGATAGGGGAAAGAAACCCTATACAGATGCTCTTAATGTTATCAGTCCAGCATTTGAATTAGGTATTTGTAATGTAGCAGAAAGACACTGGTTTTTCAAATTGGCACATTCTGGACAAGAATGGTGTGATGAGGTTAGTTGTATAAAGTTTAATTGGACGTCAATATTTGTTATTCATAACGCTTGCCATTCTAGGAGTCATACTACCTCTGCTGTTGAATTTCCTGAATGATTTGTCTAGTGAACACCTTTGTGTTCCTTTCCTTGGGTTGAAAAATTCTGTAATTTCTCTCTTGCCATATGAAGTAGATTATTGCTACTGCTTGTGTCATTTTATACACTTAAGTTTCTATTGCTTTTACTTGTAGCATGCATTGTAGCCCATTCCATGTGCCAACTGCTCCAATTGATGGATAGCTAGTTCAATAATTTATGCCAAATCACATTAGACTGAATAGGAGCTGATGTGGATCAGATTCTATATTATATAGTGAGCAAATTGAATCACTGTGAATTCCCTATTGTTCCGACCTGTCTTTGTTTTTCAACACTTCTTTAGGTAATTAAGAGAAATATTTGTGACCAGAATGCTTGGATAGAGGTTAGAACACATTACACCAACTGTAGTCTCCTTGTGTTAAGATAACGTCTTACTATCCACGTGTTTATCTTTCCCAACATTTTATTATATAAGTGGTTGACACTGAGTTTCTTGAGGTTAATTGAATATTTGTTTCTTGAGACTATTTCTTTTTTACATTTCAATTCTAATTTTTTGCAGCATATTGATGTCATTTTCTATTATCTAAGAAAGAAAGGAAAATATGAAGTCAACAGTAATGTTTGATTTACGACTACTGATTGTGTGTTCAAGACGAAAATTACTACTTCTTTCTTTCAACTTTGTGATGCTCATGAGAATAAGAAGAACTATAAAGTAAAAGACTCTGATGATATTGCCCGGTATATATATGGACGTCGTTTGTTGGCAAGCACTTTGTGGGATAAAGTGAATTATATTCTTTTTCCACTAAACATTAAAGAGGGTTGTCATTGGATTCTTGTCGTGTTTGATATTGGGCAAAGGTCTTTGGAGGTATATGATTCATTTCCGGCTAGGGATGGGGTGAATTTTGAGGTTAAAAATATTGTTGAGATGCTTTCAATTGTTTTACCACATTACTTGAGCGTGGTCAAATTCTATGATAAGCGTCTTGAATTGAAGGCAACACCAAAATACAGTGGGATAGATGAGTTCGAGAAAATTGAGTTTCATTTCATAACTAAAGGTGTTCCCAGACAACAAGATGACTCCCTGTAAGTATTATCAAATAGGTATTCTTTTTTGTATTAAGTAGATATTTTGATAATAATTTTATATTTAATTTTTAGGGACTGTGGAGTTTTCGTTGCTGCATTTGCGGAGTTTGCAAGTAATGGCCAACATATTATAAATCAACAAGTAAAGGCAGACATTCTCCGAAAGAGATTTGGAGCTATATTATGGAAATATGCAAGAAGGAAGCAAGCAAGTGACCTTCAAAGTGAAGACGAAAGACCGGAAAGATAAAGAAATATAGTTATATTAGTTAGTATGACTTTGAAAACTATATGGTGTAAAAACAGTTTGTAGTTAGTATGGCTATGAAAAACTATATTGGTCTATTCTTCACTTTCTGATTGCTTAGCTTTTATTGAACAAATATGTGCTGGCATGCAATGGTACTTGCTTGCACGAAAGATGTTTCTGTTTTTTGTATTTGGGTATTACACGAAAGGTGTAGATTGTACCAATTCGTATTTGGGTGTTTCAACAGAGATTCAACAGCAATAAGGAAACTAAGCATTGAGGTAATCAATAGTTAAAATAAGAGATGCAGTTCCAACTAAACATTCAATGAGAATTTTAGACAATTACTAAGTTGCATTTTAGCGAATATCATTTCAACTATATCATATCACATCTAACTATAAACATGGAAATATTCGACTAAACTGAATAACATGAGATTGCACAACTAAGAAAGCGTTCCACTAAACTGATTAACACGAGATTGCGGAACTAATGAAATCAACCATATAAATAGATATGATCCAAATTTGTATAGTAAACCAATGAGCTTCTAAAACAAAATGGTAAAACAAATTTTTTTTCTTATTCTTATTCTTGATCATAAGGCCTAACATTTTTGCAAGTCTTCCTGTTGTGATCTTGTTGTCCACAGTATTTGCATGTAATTTTTGCCTTCTTGAATCCATCTTCTCTCAGTTATGTATGTCTTTTATTTTTTGGTCTCCCTGGAGGTCTCTTTCCATGAGGTGGAAGTACAACCTCTTCAAGAACATGTGTTGGTGTGTTCCATGTGCTTTCATCTGGCAGGGGATCCATTTGAAACCGATATGTCGGCAATAAATTTTTCTTGTATAGTAATCAGAGCAATATTTCTCATAACCAGTGTGTTTTATTGTTAAAACAGCCAAAGCATGTGGACATGGCAACTCATCCAATTGAAATCTCCCACATGTGCATGTACGTTGGTGAAGACAAATTGTGAATTGTGTAATACCATCAAGTATCGTATACACATATTTATTTGTCTCTACAACCTATGAAAAGAAAAAAATATAATCAAGAGAGATGTTAGATATGAATCAGAAGAAAAAATATTAGCAAAAATAATTTACAGATCAAGCATACCCTTAATTTCTCTGATGCAATTTTATTGCGCTACAATATATTTTCATACTTTTTCCCAAGGTGAAAACCTGAAAATGTCGCCTTTGATCTGTTATTGTTATTCCATTTCTGGACAAGCTGTCTCATGAATTCCAAGAGGTGCAAGACTGTAAGAACTTTGGCATGTCTTGTTCTTGAATTGACTGATTTTGCTATATTTGATGTCATCATCCAAGTTCTGTTTACTTCAGCATTCACACGCGACCATTTGTTGTATCCAATGTTCAGCAAGTAATCTTTGATCCTCTTATCTATTTTCCCAACTATGGTCATACATTGATTAAATTCTGTCATGGTGTATGTTTTTGTCATAGAGTAGAACAACTCAGTTACCCTTTGCTGACTTTTTCTGAAGTTTTTCATTATGTTTTGCAGTAAGTGCCACGTACACGCAAAATGAGGCACTTCATCATAGACTCTCGAAGCTGCCTTAATAATGCTTGCATGCCTATTGGAAACGATACACATCTCTAATCTTTGACCGAATGCGTCTCTGAATTGCTCAAAAAACCATCTCCAAGATGCATCATTCTTTGAATCAACAATGGCATAAGCAAGTGACAATATACTCCCTGCACCATGCACAATTTGTTTAATACAATTTTAATACATTTTTACTGCAATTATAATTCATTTTTAATTCATAGTTCAGAAATTCAATATAGAAAATACTAGTATCATATTCGAAAGTCTCACCTGCTGCATCTATGGTATTAGCGGTTAGTAGTGTCCCTTTGTATGCTCCTTTTAAGAAAGTTCCATCAACAACTACAACTGGTCTACAATATTCCCATCCTTTTATCAAGGTGAACAAAGCTACAAACGCATATAAAAAACGATCATCCTCTGATTTGTGCAATCTTATATGGGAACCAGGGTAAGTTGCCTCTAGTATGTGAAAGTAGCTTGGCAACTTTGCATATGATTGAATTGGATCACCCCGGACTAATTCAAGAGTTGTTTCTTTAGCTCTCTATGCTTGCATATATGTGAGTCGCACACCATATTCAACTAACATGTCACGTTGTATATCTTTTGGTGTGTAAATAACATCTGGTTCAAAGACATTTACCGACAATAATACTCCCAACAACACTCTTAGTTGCTTGCCTTTCCGATAATGAATTATGTAGCAACAAACATGTGTGTTCGCTTTCAAATTCTCTAATCTTGAACATTTGAGATTTGTTCAAGCTTGAAGCTCGTAAACTCCAACTACAGTTTTCACCTAAGCACCGTATCGAATAGCTGTTGAAAAAAAAAATTAATATACAATCAATAATTTAAAGTGACTTGAATTTAGGTCTTACCCGATTGAGCTTGATCTTGTTGTCTTGAATTGAAAATGCTTAAGAATGGAATGTCTTTTTAGTGCACTGGTGAGGACATATTTATTCTTATACACTTGATCTTTCTCAAATAAAGAGTGATTGGGATTAACAATGATGCATGGTGCTAATTCTTCTAGCTCATCAACTTCCTCACATGATCCAAAGCCAATTAACCCTATTGCTTCACCAATACCATTAAATGTATTAGAGAAGTATGAATTGTGTATAACCCTCATATCTTTCAAGTATCTGAACATAATAGTGGAATGAGTGTAGAATTAGTCTCCAAGTTGACTGGTTCAGTTGTTGTGACACACAAAGGGTATCTTGCCATATCTCGATATTCCTTTTTGGTTTCAACATATACTTTTACCCCCATATCATTATGAATTTGAATTGGAGGAGACCTTTCATCAATTTTATATCTGATTTCAACTTTACTTGTTGATGTGTCTATTGACAATTGAGTAGCAATTATAGAAACGAGGGTGGCAAAGTTTGATTCCATATTTATCAACACACCATCTGCCAAGTAATTAATATATTTGTTGCTAGGATCCCATCGTCCATTGAAGTAAAGCAGCACAGCTAGATTAGTCATATTTTTTTTTCTGCACAATATTAAAAAGTGTGCAGATTAGTCTATTTTTCATTGCTTATGTAATGAATTCTCAGGTTTGTCTTTACAATCGTATCTAATTCAATTATTGTTCGGTTCAAGAAATGTACAATGTCAATGTTTCGGGAGATATTAATACTATTATATAAAAGTCTATGGGGAGTATATACATCCTTCCAACACACAAAACTCAAACTGGTGTGATAAGCAAAAAGAAAATGGAAGCCACAAAGATGAGCAGCAAGAAAACAAAAGATAGATGAGCATTTTTATTGGGGTGTGAAAAGATCCAGAACTGAGGGAGTACATACCAGATATCCACACCCATAAGAGTCCTCACTAGTTGGATCATTGCAAAACATAAGAATCTGGACTAAAAGCTAAAGTGCCAGAAGGCAAGCACAAAAATAAGTTAACAGTTAAAGTGCCAGAAGCCAAACTCATACCACATAGAACAGATGACTAGAGATGCCAGACTCAACAACTCCACTGTCAGTGCCCGGTGATATCCAAATTGTAGTGTAAGCACAAGCACCAAAATGGCAAAGGAATAGAGTGTTCTATAGATTGAATTAAACTTGAATCTATTATGAATTAACCAAGAAAATCATTCAGAAGAGTGAATTAAGAAAGAATTTAAACAACTCATCAAATCATAACAAATCAACCAACAAACTGCAAAAATGAATTAAACTTGTATTAACGTTGAATTAGAAGAGTGAATTAAGCTTGAATTAAGCAAGTAACTAATGACATGAAATCGAATTTAAACCTTCTAACCTTTCAAACTTCAAAAAATTTCAAACTCAACTCTTTGCCCGAACTTGATTCATCTCGAAATTGATCACTGAATACACATCGTTGAAGGTTAGTATAGCCGAGAAAGAGAATTAATCTTGAATTAAGCAAGTAACTAATGACATGCAATCGAATTTAAACCTTCTAACCTTTCAAACTTCAAACTCAACTCTCTGCCTGAACTTGATTCATCTCGAATTTGATCACTGAATACACATTGCTGAAGGTTAGTATAGCCGAGATAGAGAATTAAACATGAATTAAACAAGTAACTAAGACATGCAATCGAATTTAAAGCTTCTAACCTTTCAAACTTCAAAAAACTTCAAATTCAACTCTCTGCTCGACTTGATTCATCTCAAAACTGTTCACTGAATACACATCTCTGAAGGTAGTATAGCCGTATTTGTGAAGAAAATTGTGAGTAAGAAGTGGCGAGAGAAAATCGCACCAATGAGAGAAAATCGCAGCGGCGAGAGAAAATTAGGAGCGAAAGATGGAAAGGACGAAGTGAATTTAATTTAATTCAGTCAAATTGTCATATATGGTTAAAAAAATAATGTTGACAAATATAGTAAATATTATTAAAAAAGTATACAGGTAAGTGATTTTCCCAATTTTAAACTATATAATTACTATCCTAATAATTATATTAAATGAGGTGATTTTTAATGAGCCTTTTAAGAAACTATAATAAGGAGATCATTATTATTATTATTATTATTATTCAATTTTTTTATAATAATAAAATACTTTTGATAAAAATTCAAATTTTGAAAGTTCCACCAAATGAGCTTTTAGTAGGAACGCGACGGTTCCGCACCTGTGTCCGAAACTGGACCCGAACAAGGATCCGACCCGTTTGGTAAATAACTTACCCTAAGGTAAAGCAATTAGGCGGGAAAGTTAAATCCCTTAAAGAACATTTTTCACACTGCAAGTCTGCAATACCAATTTTCTCTCAAAATCCGATTTTTTCTCATCAACTTAGCGGTTTCCGACGAAAGAGATATACGTCGTAGACATGGAAATGGTAGACACAGCGCCGGAGCCGACGTCGGAGATAGAACTCGCACGTCGTAAGCTTCGTGAACGGTGGGAGTTGGCCTCCGTTCTAAATTTTCTCACCGTAAGATTTAGCATTTCGCAAAAAGTTTAACCTTTTCTTCAGAAATCGCATATCCTATGTACACTTTCTTTTCTTGCTTTTATACATAAAAACAACTTTATATATCTACCTAACGTGGGTGGGTAATTGTACACACGTAAAATAAGTGTGGATATGATGGATCGTTCATTCGTTTTTTACATGCTTGTATATGTACGTTTTTGAGGTGTTTAAGGGTTTTGTGAAATGTGGATATGGTTTTGTGGTTAATACATTTGAGTTTCTGGGGGTACGTGCTGCCATATGTGTGTGTATGTACCGATTCAAATGCATCATACCGATATGGTTCTGACAATTGTGATGAGTTGTAACATTGGTTATGTTAGATTTGTGCCTGCTAGAATAAGTAGTGTTATGGTTTTGTTCTTTTTTTTGTTGTGCATATTATTGGGTTTAATGCAATATTTATTGTATATACTTATAGATTCAAAAAACAACAACATATCTAGTGTAATCCCACACAAGGGTCTGGGAGGGTAATGTGTACGTACACCTTACCCCTACTTTGGGAGGTAGAAAGACTTCTTCCAATAGACATTCAGCTAAAAAAGAACAGTTAAGAAATTATTTTATCTTATAGGTAAAATTGAAGTAGGTATTTGATGATTTTGCCCGGCAACTAACAATTACGAATTTATTTTATTAAATGTAAGATTACAAATGTATTTCGAAGGTTTTGCTCTGCAACTTACAAATAAGAAAGTATTTTAATAAATGTTAGATTATGATGACTATGAAATGTTGACCTGAAAGTGGACATAGTTTTCCATTGAGTGTAAAATTGCATAGATGTATTTGAATTATGTTTAAATGGGTTATGCAAGCTTGCTTTTTCTTTCTGATACTTGTTCATGTACTCTAAAGGGCACTTGCTATTTATACCTTTGTACATCATATAAATGTGTTGTATGCAGTTTGAAGGTACTTGAAATTCTTTTAAAATGTTTATAGGTTTTTGAGCCAGTGCTTCAAATCAAGTTGAAAATTTCAGCTGAGGAGATAGAAACAGCCCTCATTGAGCCAAATGATAATCTTGCTCAGCTGCATATAATGCTTCTGAAGGTTTGGCTTCTACTTTACTGTTATATTTGTTACTCTTTGTGTGTATACAGCTATGTTTTTGCGTTGTGATTTCCAACATCTTTTTGATCTAGCAGTAGCCTTTAGTTCTCTAATACTACTGCAAAGCGACTTTAAAAGAGAGAATGCACTTACAGGATATCAACCATCTTGTCCTCAATATTTTGAGTATCCAGCCAAAAACATATATGGAATTCATGAGCAGCTGCCATGGAAAGAAAATAGACAAGGTTACTTCCCATATCTAGTACACCATTCCGGCAGGCATTTGGTGGACTATTTCAAGGGAAAGGAACCATAGAAGTTTTTAAAGCAAAAGTTTAAATGTGATTAGCCTTTGTCATAAGTTTTTACTTTTGTTATCCTTTTGCTGCATGATGGCTTTTGTACCTGATGTAGACACTATTCTTGATTGAGTCAGCTCATTGTTGTTCTTGTAAGGTAAATCCTATGACGATAATACACCACCAGCACCTTCTTAATGCAGGTACACAGCAATGAAAGTTTATCCTTATCCAAAAATCAATGAGTGCTTTATAGAGACCTTAACACTAAGAATAAAGAGTCTGCTGGGATTGACTTTTGGATTTTGACTTATAAGCCAAAAGGCACAAGTTAGGATTTCTAACTTATGGCTTTGGGCTTATTTTTATGATTTTAGCTTAAAACTCTTTTTAAATTTACCCAAACACTCGAAAAGGGCTTAAAAAATATTTTGGCTTAAAAGTACTTAAATTAAGTCAATCCACAGTCTCAAAGCCTTTCTTTCATCACCAAATGAAACTGTCTAAGGTGAGGATCCAAGACTGATGGGTGTAGAATCAGGTGGTACTTCTTAATTGATCACAAATCGCTTGTTATCGTGTTGTATTCCTTTTGCAAGATCAGCTTTAGATGGAAAAAATCAAATGAAGGGGGAATGGAATGTTGGATTTATTCTCCCTGTAAAAAAATAGAAGACAAAGAGAATGAGAAAGCTATGAATCTGTCTGTGATAGAACTGAGCAGTTATAGAATTTAAAGTTGTCCCTGCACGTTAGAAGGAAGTATTGGTGCTGGAACTGGAGGTTCAGCTCTAGTTCATTAACTTGGACGGTGCTAAAATTGACTATACTCTTTCTTTTCGTTCAGGTTTCTTCCATGTTGACTAATTGTCATTCTTAGTTAAGTTCGTTGATTTCTGTAAATTTTAGCTGCAGCTAACAACCAAAAAACCTGTTAAATTT
Organism: Solanum commersonii; assembly: GCA_029007595.1. Taxonomy (NCBI): domain Eukaryota; kingdom Viridiplantae; phylum Streptophyta; class Magnoliopsida; order Solanales; family Solanaceae; genus Solanum; species Solanum commersonii. The sequence continues at coordinate 1,138,737 of JAJTWQ010000011.1, forward strand.
TTTAAATGTTACTTATGCTAAGACTTTATAGCCATGAAATCATGGGGGTGTCTCAGACTGAGTTATGATGGTGGTTATATTTTTGAGGGATCTTTATGCTATTTGTGTTCAGCATATCTGTGTATTTTCTTCTTCATGCATGCTTTTAAGATCAATTTGATAGTTTCTGCTATAAATCTAATATTGGACAAAAAATGCAGCAATGATCTTGTTCCAGGAGATACGATAAAGATAAAAATTGATTTCCTAGATTTGTCATTGTTGCCTTTGGGCCAATTTGATATTTTTTCCTGTTATGGGATTGAAAAGATTAGTAAAAAAACGGAGCAAATAATCTTGTTCCTTGAGATATTGCAAAGGAAAACATGCATTTTCTATCTTCACTGGATGGGTTTGTATAAAATGTCATGCATGTTTGGTGCAAATATTTTGATTACTAGGCTGGCAGTTTTCCTCTTACATGCAAATCGAGCTCTATATTTTGACGTTAAGTTTTTGCTTAGAATACCCACCACTAAAGAAAATACATGGAAGTAATATTTTGTACTCCAAGATGTTAATTTGATTTGATGAGATCAACACTACTTGATTCCCATGTTGTCAAAGGTGCCCTTTAAGCACACTTAAGCCCTGAAGCAAGACACAAAATATGTTGAGCGCTTCGCGTTGCTTAGTGGGCCCTTCACTGTTGTTATGAAAACTCTAAGGCACATTGTTGTTATCAAGACTCTAAGGCGTGCGTTCCTTTCTAATGAGCATAATCCTGAAGAGGCGACGCTATACAATTGATATTTACCTTTATTATAAATTTTTTTTCAATTTCTTTGCCTATATATTTGTCATTCATGCTTATAAGTATTAGTCTTGGACTACACACATATTTGTATTTTTTTCTCCATTTGTACTTTTCTTCATTAAAACCCACACTTTATCTGTTCTTTGTGCTTGAAGACTCGATGTACCTTAGAGCTTTTTGGCTCTTTTTGCTTTTGATACCTGATCCCTACAGACATTGTCTTTGCTGACTCAGTATGACATATATCAATAACATGACCTGGGAACTATATCATATGGCAGCTTGGATCATCAAAAAGCAGTTTGCAATTGATACTGCCAATTTCATGACTTTGCATAGCCTGCTGGCATAAATTTTTCATAGACAATGGACTGACACATGAAAGATAATTGATAAATGGGTGCTCTTAGTGGTGATAGTCGATAACATTTTTGCATTCTCAGAGGATAAGATCACTTCATGAAATTATACATATGCTGATCGGCAGTGAAAACTGGCTAGTAACCTTTTCATTTATTGGGAAATAAGCTATGTCTTTATCAAAAAAAAAAAGAAGCTGAATAATAACCAGAGCTTTTGGAAAGAAATAGCTCAAACAAATCTTTTGAACTTTCTTAGAAGGGAATGTATACTAATAACTTGTATAAATTTACACGTTGTCTTGAGAAGGTGAGCAGTGCATTTAGTGTGAGTAACTATGCAAGAAACTCTTGTCTAAGTTTTCTGTCAAAAATATTTGTCATACTTCTGTTTTTGTCCCAAATTGTCGTCCACTTTCCTTGAACTGAACATTCTACTATATTTGAATAACATAGAAATTTTACAGGGCCCAATTTTATACCTTCAACTTTATCCTCTGTTATGTTCTTTTCCAATGCAAATGTCAAACTACGACTCCACATTTTTCTCACTAATGCTACATTTGTGACAAGTTAAAAGTGGAGTAGAAAAATGGGTTGGAGGGAGTACTTGAAAGTTTTATGTCCCAACTTATTTTCATGTCCAAAAGTTCCCGTTCTACTTTCAAGTTAAAAAATATTGCATTCCTTTCCTGTTGTAAGATGCACTCTGATTTTATAAACTTGCTAATTATTTTTTCAATTTCTTCTACTAACACGGTTATTTCTCAGGGGATACCTCCTGTGAATAAACTACTGAAGGATTCTGATGGATGGGTGATGGCACTTAGCAAGAAACTTGAAATGTGGTGGCCATGGGTAGGTGATTCTAGCTATTGACTGATATGTGCTTTGATTCAAGAGTGAAGATTTCATTCCACTCCTTTTGGCATTTCATTGCAGGTTGCAGAAGGGAATTTCCCTTTGACTGCGAAAAAAGGGTACCAAATTTCTCCCTGTCCTCCCTCCTTCCCAAAGAAATGAAACTACTCTGATAAGTTTACTTGGATGAAAAATATGTCTTCAACTTTTGTTTTTCATTTTTCAGAGAGGAGATGTCCACATACAAGGCACTCAACCCGACAACTCGCCTGCTTGTCCTTAAAGCACTCTGTGAAATTCGAGCTGATGTATTGCATTTGTGTTTCCCATTCCTTCTTGATTTACTGTGATTTTCTCTAGTGCTCACTCTTCTGCATCAACATGCAGTAACAACAATCAAAAGTTGGATGAAACAAGACATGCTGTTGATCTCTCTTTAACATATTAATAAATACTGCTTTTAGTGCTGTTCACAAACATTTTTTTATCTTTTCAGCAAAGTGATGCCATATCTTACATTAGTGATGAAACTAAAAATAGAACCGATTCTACTGCTTTCCGCAAAGAGAAGCTTGGGGGCAATGGAAATGAAGTTTCATACTGGTAAGTTCTGAATGCATACCATTAGTCATTAAGTATATGCAAGTATGCTTTTGACAGCTCGACATTTCATGACAGGTATGATGGGAATGAAACTCTTGGTCATAGATTATACAAGGAAGTTTATCAAGTTGAGTCCACGTCAAAAGTAAAGGACAAGAAAAGCATATCAGCAATCACTTTTCAGTGGGAGACACTTGCTACCACTTTTGAAGAATTTCAGAATTTTGTGGTAAGGCCACAGTTCTCTCTTTAATTTAACTGTATTTTGTGGTTAGGCCACAGTTCTTTTTAGTTCAACTGTTCAATAGTCATCACATTCCTATTTGATATCAATGATAGGAGAAGTTCTCATCAAGTCAAGTTAAATGGGAAGCTGATGTGGGCAAGGCTGTTGAAGCTCATGCTATTCCTGCTCTTCAGAAAATTCAGAGGGTTAGCATCATTCAGACTGTTTATATGAGTTATCTTATTTCTTTTGGTTCTATTAGCTGAGGTTTCCAAGATAATTTATGCAGATTCTGCTTTCGTCATAAGTTCTTGATGCATATAGGTGTTTTCCTTTTACAGAAGAAAGATAAGGCACAGAAGCGACAACAAAGAGAACAAAGGCTTGTAGAAAGCTTAAGAAACCTTGCAATTCCTCGTTCTTGCCGGATTCGTAGGCCAGTCAATTACACATGTGGTATATATGAATTTGTTTTGTTAATCAATGTCTTCTGATTCTGATCATTGTGAGTTGTGACATTTGCAATATTAGGGAATTTTATTTTTGAGAAAGAAATAAAATTCCCTAGAATTGCAATTGTCATGTTTCCTGTTGAAAGCATGATTTTAATACATGGGATTGCCTAAATATGAGTTTGATATGATATAAACTTCAAATCATGTTGGAGCATATCAGTGAGACTTTTATATGGGCATGGCACATAAGGAGGGCATGGAGACCTTCGGAAATATTTTCAGCATAATCAGATAGTATATAGTTTCTGAATGATTTTCTTTTTATGTTCCAAACTGTGGATGCTTATGCAAGTGCAAATTCATCTGCAGATGATTTTGACAGAGCAATCAAAAAGGCCATAGATGCAACAAAGTAAGTCTTGCTAGTATGTCCTTGTTTCTTCATGTCTTGGGTTATTTCGTAGGTACAGAGTTTCTCTGCATGTCACTCAATCAACTGCAGTCATCCGACATAAAGGAAAATCTTACAATAACAGTTGACTAGATTTTAAATGCTGTCAAACTGAGTTTCTGGTGAATGATTGGGCCATTGGAGGTAGCTTGATCTGATTAGGTCGGGGAACTCCCAAAAATTACTAGGATTTGTTGCTGAATCTGTAAGCCCATCACACCTGCAATGTGAATCTAATCACTTTGCCTTACACCACATGATGCCCTGTCATTTGTGGACCTTATTTTGACACTAATTATGACTTTATTATCAATAATTTATTATTGTCCATTGCATCCAATGAAAAGAGTATGACTTAGATTGCCCAAAATTGAATGAACTCATGCTGGAACTTATCCAGACCTACTGAAGTGTTTGACCCCCCTTAACTGCATTCATCTTAATTGGCAGTAACCACCCGGTACATAAAGTCTTGTCAACAACAAAAAGAAAGCTGTGAGCATAAACTGTCTACTCAAGCATATGTAAACACTGTGCAACCACCTATGGTTGCAGTAATGATTGGCAGTTTCCATTTTTCTTATTTTTTTGAAATTCTTCCAATTGTTTTCATGTCAAAGCTTGTTGTGACTTTAAAATCATTTCATCTACATCCTAGTTCTCTTCCATTTGTGGCACAATGAATTTTGTCCATTACTGATAACCTTGGTTTATTGGCAAATAATTTCTGGTTTAGCAAAAGGAAGGCAACTGAAGACCCAACAAGTAAAACTAGACTGAATGAGCATGGCCCTAGGAATGAATCCAATTTGCTGGACTCCTCTCCTGCATCTAACTCAATAAGCAGTGATGCAGCAGACAGTGAATCTGAGAGTGACAGGCCTCAAGAAAGCAATGAAGATGTTGATGATACCAGTGATGAGGTTGATGAAGCTGGTACTGACTCAATGAAGGAAAATGGTCAGTTATACCATAGGCCAAGCAGTTGTCGCCACAGTAAGAGACTTGCTGGAGTGACTGGCTATGCTGTTCCAGAAAGCACTCATATAGGTGCGAAATATAGGTTGAGGCAGAGACCTAGCATTAATACAGCTGCTAAGTCTGTTGTCATTCCTGAATCGGAAGATGAAAATTGATCAAGATGCACTTGCAACAGGAAGGCATGCCATGAGAACTGATCTATGTTTTGGTGCAGTTTCGTCAATTATCCATCCAAACCAAATGAATATAGGTTGGCAAAAGCAAATCAGTTGCTACCACCATAATCATAATTTTTCCCCTGTAGTAATAGCTAGCAACATGGCTTCAGAAGACTGTCTGTTAACTTGTGTAAGGCAGCAAGTTCACTTAATGCTTCATTAGTTTTTTGTAAAGTCACTTAAGTCAAGTGCCTATTATGCATTTCATTATGGTCAATATATTTCTTCTCTGCTTGACAGCACTTGTGCAATCTCAAGAAAAATGAAAGATTACCCGAGGTATCAAGTGTTGTTGCAAATACGAATGCATTCTTTTAAAAGAGAAAAGTACTTCTAGTTAAAACATACTGTCTGGCACTTGCTAAATTTCAATAAAAATCTTAAGGTAAATAATAATTTACAATCACGTCTACAAATTAGCTAAAATCAACTAGTGTAAGCACTTGTTGTACCAATTCAGATTCACATAATTGTAGTTATCAGAACCTGTTGTCCGCATAATTCAAATGTGATTGGACATTACTGTTGAAAACACTTCAATCTTTGAGGTACAGAATATTCAAGTCCGGAGAGCTTTAAGATTTCAGTATGTCAAATTATTTTTCTTTTATGGAACTTTAGGTGAGAAATATTATATTTCATATAAGATTCAAGTAATTTTCTTAAAAGGAACTTTAGGTGAAAAATATTATATTTCATATAGGATTCAAGTAATTTTCATGTAGAAACTTTTGGCTCCAAAAAATATTTCACCTTTGATTTCTTTTTCCCAAAACTATCAGTTTGAAAAGATTTTGAGAAAAGAAGTATAAGTGCAATGAAAATTTAAATTAGAACATAACGAATGTTAGTGAAATAATTTTTGCATCACTGATCAATGTACTCTATTAATCATGAGTTAATTTATTACTTTAAGACATATTTATTGATTTATAAAACACATAAATAAATAGAATGTATATTTATTAAAAAGAGTTAAAAGGCAAATTATTAGGAAAAAAGAAGTAACACTTTTAATCTGTAACGGATTTATTATATTAATTAAAACATGAAATAAAATACACAACAAGTCAGGATGGCCGAGTGGTCTAAGGCGCCAGACTCAAGTTCTGGTTCTCGTAAGAGAGCGTGGGTTCAAATCCCACTTCTGACATTTTTTATTTTTGCATTTTTTTCCTGTTTTCTTTTCTTGTTTTATTATTTCCATTTTAATTTATGATTCAGCCCACATTACATTTTGCAATTTTTTTCTTGTTTTATTATTTCTATTTTAATTTATGATTCAGCCCACGTAGTGCCGGTAAAATGAGCCCATATTTTAATGGGTTGGGTGAGCGATTTTTTACATGGATAAAATATGGGTTGATACCCATATTTAACCCATAAAAATATAGGTAAAGTATAGATTAGTCAAATGGGTTAAGCTTCTAACTTTTATTCATGATCTCACTAAAAATATTGTAATTTCTCTTGCTTTTTATGTTCTTCTATAGAATTAATTATTTTTCACTATGATTGAAAATGTGAAGTCTTTGACCCTCCAAAAAATATATATTTTAAATGTACATTTCTTTTGTTACTTATAATTATATTTTTTTATTTGTTTAATTTTATATTGGATAATAAATACATAGTGTAGAATAAGCAAATTATGTATTAGTATTGACATTGCTTAAAGTGCATTAAGCATGTTTTAGTCCTAAAATGCAAATATTCATTTACTTTGAAATTAAAAATATTTTCCCCTTGTTATTACAAAATTTAATTTTATATTGAAAAATTATAGGATTTTTTTTTTTACTTTTATGATACAATAAAATTAAATGAAGCATTTTCAACATTTTTCATCTAAAAAAAGACTAAAATATTCTCTCCATGTTGAATTCTTAAGTAGAATACTATTTACTCATGAAAATATGGATAAATATGAGTAAGTAAACTAGTATTTTACCCAATCCATTTTTACCCATATCAAATATGAGCGGGTTGAATTATACCCATTTTCAACCCGCCCATTTGCCACCACTAACCCCACGTTACATTTTATTAGAAGAAAATTTTCTTTGTTCATGTTAAAAGTTTATTTCAATTGTTGAACTCAAATGTCAAACAATGTCGAGTTAATTTCTCAATCATGAAAAAATAAAATGTTATATTCTCGTATAATAACCATTAGTTGAATGGTTATTTAAGAAATTACTATGAAAATATTTTTTCGTCCTCAAAATTTATTGACATAATACATAAATGCTCCCATTTGACTTTAGCTCACATTTATGAGCATCAACTCTGAATATGAACAAGTAAATACTTAAATTTGTATAAAATTGAACAAATAAACACGTGAGTCATACGTGACATAATACATATAAATCACCATATAGGATTCCTACGTGCGTATTTATTTAACTTCAAATAAATTTACCTGTCTAAATGTGTATATAAGTTAAATCCAAATTAAAGAAACATATTTATTATGTCAAAAATTATTTATTCACTTTAAGGTCGTTTGATGTGTAGTAAATATGCAATTTCCTGCAAAGTATTGGACGTAAGTGTAGTAATACAGAAAGACGAAGATTATAAATTTATGTACGTAATATATATATAAGAAAAGAAATGCAAGCACAACTCGAATACGTAAGAAACAGCTCTGTCACAGATACGAAAAGGATAATAATGGCGACAAGCGGCAGAGATACCCGACGACGTCGTATTGTAGAACGGGGAAATGACCGATTAGCTCTAATTACCGGACGGATCCCAACCCTATCATCGGAAACTGGATCGGAAACGGGATCGGGATCGGAAACTCGCCATTCACACACCGCCTCTTGCCCTACTTGGATAGAAGGAAATCATCTCCCTTCTAACCAATCCTCTCCTGGTACTCTCCTCCTTTCCCCCTTACAATCTGAATTGTTTGCCGCCGTTGGTTAATATTTTGATATCTAAATTTTGTTTCTAGGAGGACTTATTTGCTTTTCCAATTAGAATTTGTAGACTCGAAAACTAGCAATTGATGTATCTGTGCATATATTGGCTCCACTTTTTGCCTGGCTAATCGTCCTATTGATTATTGTGTTAGGTGAAGGTGGCGATGGTAAGGGTCTCTAGTTCAAATCGTTGAAGTATAGTGTTTTGTTATGTGTACTTTTTCTTAGAAATGAAATTAGTTTATAGCACATCTAGTGAAAAGGTGTTAATATTACGTAGTTTATGTCCAATTTATAAGTTGGTAGTTTGTAAATTTATACTCCTACCATTGATTGGAATGGAATACGTCAGTGTTATTAAAAGCTCTTGCTTTGTCACTTAAAGTGATGAAGCAACATGAACCAAGGGAGGATTCATCGCATAATGAGAAAGCATCACTCTTTGAAACAATGACTTGCAGAATGTCCCAATGTGAAGTTATTGGTTCTTTAAATTTCAATTTGAAGAGTTGGATTGTTATCTGGATTGTTCTGTCTAGGGTGGTGAAATTAGTTATTTTAATTGCAATTTGATTATTGTAGGACTACATTCATAGATGTTCGATATTTTTTATGTTCTGTAAATGGAGCCTTTCATCTCAAAGAATTGTGTGCTTTTAATTGCTTTATTGCTTCAAGCCCCATGAGCCTTACTCTTTTCTTTTTGCTGTTTTCGCTTTTGAAAGTAGTGGTTTTCATCATATACTCCTGCGACACGACATAAAAAAATCCCAGTATTCACTCTAGTATTCTTCAGGATAGTGCTAAAATGAGGACTTTCACAAGAGGAAGGGAATTTTCTTATAAGGTTTACATATACAGGAATCTTGTTAGTTTTGCTCAATCTTCCCAGATAACCTGATTTGTAAAGGTTCAATTTGAAAATTGATTCGAAGAGCAGCGGAGGCTAAAACACTAGGTGATTTCTTTCCATATGTTCAAGCCTTGATGAATAGAGTTATCTTGGTACCTGTGTTGGTGAGAGGGAGCAGGTAATTAGTCGAGATGCACACAAGCTAGTATAGATTCGTTCGCAGAAAAAATACTAAGAAATGTATAAAAAACTATGGTCCAAAGATATTTAAGTTCAATAATTGAGAAGCTATCAAAGACATCCAATTAGGGGTGGAGGAGTATTTATCTTTCAGTTTGATATTAATAAAGATAACTGATGGTGAGGTTTCCTTTTAAGGCTGTATAAATGAAGAAGGAGTTTTGAAAATGCATTTAGAGTTGTATCCTTGATTCACAGCTTGACTTAGAAACAATTATAAACCATTGCATATTTGGAGGCTATGATAGTTAGTATCCACTATCCAGGCTTATAAATCAGAAATTGTGATATTGATAAACCAGTTGAGACTTCCATGTTGGAGGTCTCAAGTTCGAAACCCCTTGGCAGCGAAAGCAAGGGGTGGGTCGAGCTCGTCGCATCGGGCTTGCCTAGTACGGGTTACCTCTCCTATGTGGTTTGCAAACTATTGTATAGGAGCTGGGTTTTTACCCTGTGCACACCCAAAAGGGTAGCGGTTCCGGGTTTCCCTTGTCATCCAAAAAAAAAAAAAAAGAAAAAGAGAGGGAGAGAGGGAGAGAGATCATGACAATTAGACCAGTCTCTTTAGTGATTTCTCCTTGTTGATTTGTTTGAGTTTTTCCTGATGGCTTACATTGATCATAGGGGAAGGCTTTTCGATTCTTGCTTTAAAGAGTCAAAATCAAGGGCTAGCCCAGAACTGCGCCTTTCTCAGCCTCAGGCAATCAGTGTCTGCTGTATCTCCACCCTCGCAACAATATGTCCTGTAGATAACCCTGCTCCCAATCATTGAGGAGAAATACCATCATATCATATCTGTGAACTTCCTTTACCACAAAATTTTTGCATTGATCTGATTATAATGATTTTCAGATCTACGTTAGAGAAGATAAAAAAGAGAATCTAAATACACTTCCCAACCCCATCAGTGCTTAGCAGTTGCTTCCTCACATTCCTACAACATCTTTCTTCTTAGCTTGGAGCCTTGGACTATAAACCTGTCAATGAGTCTGCTAGAGGCCTGCTTAATCAGAAATAAAATGTTGCAAGTCGAAGATCTTGGTCCCCAACTCATTCTATAATTGAAAATTTTAAGCGACAGAGGTATCACCTGCCCCCCATCTCTGGGGTCAGAAAATCTTGCTATAACCTTTTGTTATAAAATTCAATTTTGTTCAATGGGAAGGAAAGAATATCAAAGGTTGGGGTAAGGTCTGTGTACATCCTACCCTCCCCAGGCCCCACTTGTGGGATTGCACCGGGTATGTTGTTGTTGGGAAGGAAAGAATATGTGAGTTTGTTGAGAGTTAAATGTCATGGCGATGTGGTTTATAGTGCTTGTGTTATTAGCGTTACATTGTTTGCTGCTGTTTTTAGTGCCTATATTGTAAGAGTTAGATTGTATTATTTATAGATCCTAGACTTGCTAACAGATATATTCTCTTAGCTCTGGTTTAAAAAGTAGGCATATGAAGCATGACATTGGTGCTTTCACATTCTTGTTTGTTTCGTTTCTTGAGAGTGCTTGTACTGTTTCAATTAAGGAGAGTCCTTATTATACTGGTCAATCATTTATTGCTACTTGACATTTTCTATTAAGGAGGGTACTTATTGTACTTGTCACTCACTTATTGCTACTTCACAGTTTCTATTAGTGGGAACGATGCCGCTAGACCATTGTTGTTTGATGGTGATCATGGAATCGAGCCTGGTGAGCATGAAGAATCTGATGGAAAAAACAGAACAACTCCATTTATGCGAAAATGTGAGTCAAACATTGAAACATCAAGTGCACCTGCCTTGTATCTTGATGACAAAGAGCAATTATTTCCGGATTCATCTGCTGTAAATCCTCCATGCCTTTCTGCTTCTGATGGGGGTCAATTTTCAAAATTGAAGAGCAACTATCACAACATTTTCGCCCCAAATAAAATTAGTTCTGCAATTGCAGCTTCCGAGAGTATCCGCCTCAACTTTTCCCTTGTGGCTGCCATTTTGGTTCTTGTGTCCTACAACAGCCACTTCTTCAAGGTGGTCATATTTTTCAGACCTCTTCTGCTACTGATGTTGACCAACATATCGATTGTTATTGCGCGCCTTCTCGCAGAAGAAGCTGGGTCACAGAGGAATCAAAAAGCAGCGGCAAACGGTATCCCTGGCGCTGGTATGGTTGATCAAATTGGAAAGGCTCTGGAGCTGGGATTGTTATTGCAAAGCATTATGGGTGCAGTGTTTATGGATTGTAGTATCTACTCAATAACAGTCGTATGTGGCCTTTCAATAGCACAAAAGCTTGGCTGGTAAATTTTTTCCTGGCTGGAGGATTTTAATAATAGCTGTATCATCTTGATGAATTGTTTTGTCTGTTTTTTCCCCTTGTGTTAGGTTGGCTACCTTGTGTTGAGAAACATTTTGCTTCTTTTCCTCCTTAATATATCCCCCCCCTCCTCCTCCAAAGAAAAACAAAAAACACAGAAGGATGTCCAATTTTTTTGTAGCTTCACCCGATGTAGATGTTCTCAAGTTTCTAAAGCATTCTTTTCTTGGACTATCCAATTTTATGTGACATTTTTAGTCTTAATTATATTCTATATTAGAAACAACTTACTTTTCAATTATTATTTTTATTTACAGCTACAGGTTTATTTTAGAACATAAACAAAAAAAATTACTTTTTCTTTAAAAATGTGCGAATTCAAATGAGGACATATAAATTATGACGGAATGGAGTAATTAATTTTAAATATCTATTTTATTCGTAAATAAAATATTTATAATTATACAAATATCTATAACTTATTTTTAGATAAAAATCTTAATTTTTTTTTCAGTTTTAAATATTTATGTCTGATGCAAGAATGGAATTTGAGAAGGAAACAAGCTACAAACTAAGCTAAGGTAAGAACTAGGTTAAATTAATCTAAGGATCATTTCATTCATATCTCCCAAATGAGTACATACAAGGTATTTATACAATGCAAAACTGAACTCTAGACAAACAGAAATGACAATACTATCCTAATAAACTAACTTAGGGTCTTAAAGAAATAGAAATAGAAAATTGGGACTAAAATGTAAAGGATGGAAACTATGAACTCCCTTGGTTCAACTTGCAACAATGTCTAATTTATCCACCTTTCATCTAACTTGTGTCCACAGAGTATATTTTCAGGACTGACATTGTTACCTCATAATGTCTACACCCAGAAAGTAAAAAAACTGTGGGAATCAAAAACAGATAAGAGTTTTTAATTTAAGATGCCTCCATATCACATTTCTGGAATAAAAAAATGTGTTTTATTGAATTTAAGTGATTAATTATCAAAGTCGTGAGTAGAAAAAATTAATTAATAACCTGAATCAAGTACAAGGCCAATCGAGGTCATTCTGCCTAAAACATTCACTTGAAAATGAATGTCATTTCACAAACTTGTCATTTTTTTTTTAGCTTCTTCAAATATTATATTCCATATAGTATCTTTTTTTTTCCTGAAGATTATTTCTGGTAAAAAAATAAATAAATCTTTTTGCGTATCTAAAATGAATTTAGTAAAACTGGAATCAGATTCCTCCCCAAAAAAAAATAAATTTAAAAATGGAGAACCATCCATTCACGTTTCTTCAATTTGCCATGTCACTATTTAATATGGCCCCACAAAGGCGTGTTTCAGACGAAAAGGCGTGTCATCCACGCGACCGCCATAAGCTCATATATAAAGGCGCTCTTCACCTTCTTCAACTCTCTCAGCACTCAGCAGCCATTGCCAACAAAGAGTGAAGCAAGAAAAAAATGCAATCTTTGCAGCAGAAGGCGTCGGCATGGAGTGGGGTTGACCCGAATGATGCATTCGCCATTGATGAAACCAATCTCTTTGAAAAACTTGGTCTTCAGACTTTCATCAATCTCTCTACCAATTTCTACAACAGGTTCATCCTTCTAATGATTATGTTAAAAAAGAAATGTTTTTTATTGTGCCCTTTTTTTGAGTGTGTGTGGTTGGTTTTTTGGGGTAGGAGGGTGGGCAAGATCTCTCGAATCTTTGTTGTCAAGGAATCAATTGATGGCTTAAACTTACTGTGGATAAGTTGGCAAAGTTGTCTTCATAAATGGAGGTTGATTGATAGAGTTGTGCACTTTTCTCCTCTATGATAGGAGGTACACAGGTTCCGAATTATGATAGATGGTTAGTAGATAGTCGAGCATTGTCTTACTTTTCGATGGCATAGGGCTTCATGGTAGTCTAGAGCATCGTGTCTATCATGATATTAGCCTTATTTATGTAGTTTCTGGCTTTTGGTATATGTTATCATCTATTGTTTACTATGGTTAGGTGATCCCACTATGTTGTTGTCACTGTTCCTTGCATGTACTATTAGTTGTCATGTTTTCTTTACTGCCATTTTTCTTTTCCATCATTACTTTGATTTGCTTTACTTGAGCTGAGGGTCTTTCGAAAATAACCTCTCTACATCCACGAGGTAGGGATAAGGTCTGCATTCACTCTACCCTCCGTGAGGTAGGGGTAAGGTTTGCATACACTCTATCCTCCACAAACCCCACTTTGAGAGATTTCACTGGGTATGTTGTTGTTGTAATGGTTTACCTTTCTTTAGGGAAGATATTTGACTCTTGTTTCTGAAATTGAAATTAGGGTGTATGATGATGAGGAAGAGTGGTTTCGGTCAATTTTCTCTTATTCAAGTAAAGAAGATGCCATTAAGAATCAATATGAATTCTTTGTACAGAGAATGGGAGGGCCTCCTTTGTACTCAGAGAGAAAAGGTAAGCAAGTGTTACCTTGATATTTTATTTTATACCCAGTCTTCTACATCCCCAGTTTCAATTTGCCGAAGCTAGTTACCTGATATATCCGTCTATTGTGATGCTATTTTATGGCGACCTCAATTCTTGAGAATTAATCTATTTTGTCTCATAAGCTTTAAACTGAACCTTCAAATTTTTTTATTGAGATTGGAAAGCATAAAGTTAACTTCTTTGATATCTGCGATAAAGATTATTTGTGACCAAAATAATTTTTTTTTAATCAAAATGGTTCCCTTTTTATAATATTCTTCAAGGTTTATTTGTCCAGAGCATGTGATGTTGGTAACATACCACCTTTGTAGGCTAAGATTTTCTGACTTTTGAGTGTCCACAACATTTTCTTGATTAATCAATCTGAATAAACACCAAGTCCATGTGAAAAGGAATAGTAACAAAGCTGTGGGAGTGATTTGAACTGAGTCCTTCACCATCCTCTTATAAACTTGGCCAACTAGCAATACGACATAGCATTCTCACTTTACACCAAAATTGCAAATGAAATAAGAAGAATTCTTTGTATTACTGGATGCCACAACCTTTCGAGAATGAAAATTTGTTGGCATTTTAATTAGTTTGGTAGTGGAGAAAGAAACTGTCAGCAAGCTTGCTTTATAAAATCCCATTTGGAGAGTTTAGAATGCCTTTGTCCTGTTTCCTAAATTTTTGGTGTACTACGGATGTTTAGGATTTATTAGTTCTGATCACTTTTCTGGAGTCTTTGACCTTAAAACACTATTTTGATGACTATTCTCATGCCATCTTGGTGTGTTTATGTTACTTGTGATTTCTCAACAGCAAAGTATTACTAAAAGGAAGGAAAAGAATTATAGGATAGGAAAGTTCAAATAAGTATCAGTGTGGAAACATATTGTAATGACTCTTTCTTTCAGAAAACGGAACAGCTTAAGAGTTCCGTAATTATACCATGAAAACTCCTGTTACGGATGACATGACTGGAGATTCTCAGTCTGTTAATAAGTGTCCACTTCTTGATTTATTGATCAAGTCATTAAACATAAAAGGCTTAATACATAAACAAACACTCAAACTTTGCCTCAGTTGGCAAATAAATGCTTCAACTTTGAGTATGCACATCTAGACACCTCAACTTGCTTTGTCTTCACTGTGTCAGTTGGAACACTCCAACTCCTACTTACAAACTGTTCATCGAGACACCTTCAAAATTTATGAGCCACGTCAGCGTCGGGTATCCACAAGACACAGTTGGGACGAGTTTGGAGTGTTTAGTTGCCAATTGAGATCAAGTTGAAGTGTCTAGATGTGCACTCTCAAAGTTTAAGTGTGTACTTGTCAGCTGAGGCCAAGTTTAAGTCTTTGTTTACCTATTATGCCAACATAAAAGGTAGTTTTTTATGCTAGTTATTTCTCTTATTTTTTTCCAAGGCCATTTTCACTATTGGGAAGGTTAGGCAGTGTTTTGGAAGATAAAATATCCATCTTCTTTTATTTTGATTTTTTCGTAGAAATGAAAGGAACAGATGAGAACTTGTATGTTGGATTAATAAGGGAAATATCTTAGGAGGATTGGGCTAAGTAGATCTCAAGTGGGCCTTCGCCTTTGCTTAGAGAGCCTTTCAGGGAAGGCACCAAATCACTAAGACATGAAGCTTAGCTGAGTTGGCCCTCCTGTGCTGTTTTGAAGAGGATGAAAGTAAATAGTAAAAATAGTTTGAGAAGCTATATATTACTTGTTCTTTTCTAATATGTTATAGATGAAATTTTTAGTGAGTCAGACAGGAAATAAGAAAACATTTAAACTTCACATTTTCATCTTTGCATCCAAACAACAAATTATAATGGTTTTGAAACTTGATTGATGTTGTTCACTTCATGCATTTACTTAATTGCAGTTTCTTTTAATATTTCTTTCTCCATAGTTAGTGATAAAGTTATTTTCTCTAACATTAGACATATATTTTCATATTTTCTTCATCTGTGCCCTTCACTAAAATAAGAATTTTAATTGACCTTTGCTCTTAAAACTCCAAAAGAGTGTTTTCCTACATGTTCAAGTGCAGAAATAATTAGGTCCGGTCATCGAATCATATTTACACTCTACTAGTTTGTCCCTCTTTTAGCCTGTGTCACCATTGTTGTTACTATTTACTAACCAGGAGCACTCATGTCCCTATCATCTTTCTCAGCTAGAAGATAGTAACTAGATTTGTTTGGATCCATCCTCATCCCTACTAGTTTTCTTGTTCTTGTCTTAGATCATAAAAAGAAATAGCTATTACCCAATCAACCAAGTTATCAATTAACACATATCTATTGCAAATCAACTATTTCTCCAATCAGTCATTACTACACTGCATTTTTATCTCCACGATGGTGGCTTTGAAGACTTTTGCTAGATCAGTAATGATTGATCTTTTGTGTCTAATGAAACCTCCTTTGCCACTGTGATAGGCTTGTTAATTGCTTGAAGGTTTTGGTCAGCAGTTTGTGCTATTTGTGTACTAGATTATTCCGTTTTTCTTCTGTATCTGCCAAAACCAGAAAACTTTCCCCACTCTGCTTAACAAATGCTTTCGACCAATTGTGAATCCAGAAAAGAAAAACAAAGAAAGAAAGAGCAGTACTTAAAAATATTGATAAAAATAAGCTTCTTGGGGATGAGTTGGGACTCCTATGGTGAGGACCGTTAGGAAGGCCATCAGCAAATCAACGTCCAACTGCTCAGTGTTTGATATGGTTTTTTTTTGGTAATAAAATGTGAAATATTACCATAACACCAACAAGGAATACAAACTAAGAGCATCTAGTCTTCCTGCTACCTTCTAGGAAGAGTGCAAGAAGAACCTAGACCTCGGAAAAAGAACAAAACCAACAGCCTATTCTAGTTACAAATTCTATCTATCAAGCATGGACATTTGCTTGCTTTTCTTGCACAACTAAACATACTCACTTTTTCTTTCAGTTCTCTTTGAATCTGTGTCACTATACCTCCATTATTTACAATTGTTTGCCTGTATACTTTCCAATTCCTAGCCTGCCAAGTATAATATACTAATGCTCCACAAATTGCAGCCATCACTTCTTTTTTGAATTGCCTCCAGTGTCTTCCTTTGATCCATTGTAAACTTTGTTTAAAATCCTTTTGTGGAATGCCAATTCCCATCCATGTTGCTAACACAGTCCTTGCTTCATTAATCCATTTGCATTCAGCAAACAGATGTTGATCAGTCTCATCCACTCCGTCATCACATAAGCAGCACACTGTGTTCTCTACCTGGATATGCATCCTTTGTAGCCTTTCTTTAGTCAACAACTTGTTTTGATATGCCAACCAACTAATCATTCTCTGTCTTGGTAACATTATGCAGTTCCAAATCAGGTCTGCTTCCCTCATTACATTCATGTTCCCCAGTAGAGCATTATAACTACTAGATACTGAATATTGCCCATTACTAGTCAACCTATACACACCTCTATCATACCAAGTTGACATCATATCTTTAAGGGCATTCAGTCTTCTCCAGTACCAACTGCTGTCTTGTGATGGTTCATGACTCCAAATATCTTCATCTGCTTTCATATAGATTTCATTTACCCATTTCACCCACAGCACATCCTTCTTATTAGCTATTTGCCACAATAATTTCCCCACTGATACTAAGTTCCACAACTTACATCTTTTTACATTCAACCCTCCATATTTCTTTGGTTTACAAACATTATCCCAAGCCACAAGTGATATCTTTCAGTGTCCCTCTGAGCTTCCCCATAAGAACATTCTGCATTGTTTATCAATATCATCCAATACACTTTGTGGTAGAATGAACACAGCTCCCCAAAAATTATATATGGAAAATAGAACTGCATTGATAATCTGTACTCTTCCAGCATAAGAGAGTTGCCTTGCATAACCACTTTTTATCCTACAAGTTATTTTCTCCACTGATGAGTAAGAGAGTTGCCTTGCATAACCACTTTTTGTCCTACAAGTTATTTTCTCCACTGATGACATTCCACTTTACTCCATTTCTTTGATGACAGAGGTAGTCCTAGGTATCTTATGGACAGAGAACCTAGAACAAATCCTGTTCCTTTCAAAATCAATTGCTTGGTGCTATCCTCCATACCAGCTAGAAAGATACTAGACTTGTCCATGTTGGCCACAAGTCCAGTTACTTCACTGAAATGCTTTAAAGCTTCCATGATTCTTTTTATAGAATTCATATTACCTTTACAGAACACCATTAAATCATCTGCAAAGATGAGATGAGTAAGCTTGCTAGACTTGCACATAGGATGAAATTTGAAATCAGGTACCTCACTCATCTTATGAGGATGTTGAGATGGATGTGTGGGCACACTAGGAGCGATAAGATTAGGAACGAGGTTATCCGGGAGAAGGTGGGAGTGGCCTCTGTGGTGGACAAGCTGAGGGAAGTGAGACTGAGATGGTTTGGACATGTGAAGAGACGGGGCGCAGACGCCCCAGTGAGGAGGTGTGAGGGGTTGGTTGTAGAGGGTACGCGGAGGGGTTGGTTGTAGAGGGTACGCGGAGGGGTTGGTTGTAGAGGGTACGCGGAGGGGTAGAGGTAGGCCTAAGAAGTATTGGGGAGAGGTGATTAGACAGGACTTGGCTCAGCTTCACCTTACCGAGGACATGACTCTAGATAGGAAGGAGTGGAGGTCGCGTATTAAGGTTGAAGGTTAGTAGGGTTAGCGTGTGGTTTTTCCTTGCGAGGGTTTAGGCTGATAGCGTGTGTAGTAGTCCTGGTCTTGCACGTGTTGTTCTTGTCTGTGATACCTATAGCCTTATGTTGTTTATTGAGCTTCCCACATTATTCCATTGATGTTATTATCTCCTTGGTTGATTTTTCACTATCTTTCATATTGGATGTTATGTTTTATACACTGTTCCCCTCTCCTTCTACTTGGATGTGATTGTACTCGAGCTGAGGGTCTCTCGGAAACAGCCTCTCTACCTCCACGAGGTAGTGGTAAGGTCTGCGTACACTATACCCTCCCCAGACCCCACCTAGTGGGATTTCACTGGGTATGTTGTTGTTGTTGTACCTCACTCATCTTCCCAAAGAGTCTAGTTTGATATTCCATTACTAGCACAAATAAAAGTGGTGACATAGGATCTCCTTGCCTTAGTCCTCTTCTCCCTTGAAAGTAACCATGACCCTCACCATTTACTTCGATAGTGGACTTGGTGGATGTCACACACCTCATCACTAACTGAGTAAAAGGCTCAGGAAAACCATACCCCTGTAATCGAAACTCCAACCCAAGTTTTCTTCCTGCCATGCCATGAGATGATCTGGAAATGTGATGTCAACATCAATGGTTCTAATACTTTCTTTGAATGATTGGTGGACAAGTTAGTTGGATGTAGAATTTCAAGTTTCTCCTCTACATTATATCTGAAGTAGTCTCATTTCTCTTACTTGATGCTTTTTGTAGTTTGAAAAACTGTAAGGACTTTCTTACTTGGACTTTATGCAGGTCATCCGGCATTAATTGGACGCCATCGTCCATTTCCAGTCACTCATAAGGCTGCTGATAGATGGCTACAACATATGCAACAAGCACTAGACAGCGTTACAGACATCGACGAAGACTCCAAAATTAAAATGATGAACTTTTTCAGGTACAAGCTAAATCTTATTTGAACTTACCTCAAGTAAATGCACTTGTGCAGACTGTAAGAATCGCTTCCACTTTTTTCGGTTTGCTTTTCAGGCACACCGCGTTCTTTCTGGTAGCTGGAGATGAGTTAAAGAACCAAAACCAGAGTGTTGCATGTAAGCATGCTGCCAATAAGCCAGCTACAGAATAGGTTTTTGCAGAATAATTGATCATAGAAATAACAATGATGTACTGTGATTGTGGACTTACGATTATCTCATCAATCAAATTTGAGAATGTACCTTCTCAATTATTGAGTCCTACTTTGGTTAATTATTATTACCCCACAGTGAAAGCTCATGAACATTAATCTAGCAGGAAGACATTATCATGTGTGTATTTCACGTAGTCTCGAAGAGAGACAGTCTCAGAACATACTCCATTATGAATTTCGTTGTCTTAGGACCGTTATAGTTATGGTCGTTGTTCATCGGGTTTCCGTGGTTGGTCCCTTATCTCCAAATCACCAACTTTCTTAATCCAAAAATATAAATTTCATATTGCAAAAAAAAAGAGTTTGTATAAAATTGTAATCTCCAAGTTGACATTTCAAGTCTTGATTCCCTCTCTTTCTCCTGGGGAGGGAAAGGTTGGGGACTGGGGGTATTGGAGGAAGAAAATCTTGAGTTTACAAAATTGAAATCTTAGTTGTATATGAGAAGCAATTAAATGAACAAAGATCAATTAGATTAAACCAAGCAAAAAAAGAAAAAAAAAACTTAACTCTTTATTTACAACCACAAAAGCTTAAAAGGAGTATCAAATATCCAATCACATTAATCAACATACCTAATAATACTGTTAAATAGACCAAATTTTTACTAAAGAAAGACATGAGATAAGAAATTCCGTGTTCCACTAAGACTTTGAATGGAACTCCTGAATTTAAGTTGATTCTATTTCGACTCTTTCTCATATTATAAGCCTATAAATTCCTTTGTGCGAGAGGATCTAGCATATCTAGCTGAAAAAGACCTATAAAGATTATCAGGCTCTACTCTCCCAACTTCTCCCCCTTCATCAAAATTCTTCATATATGTTTCTTCATCATATACACAAGAAAAACTATTATTATTATTATTATTATTATTATTGAAACTTCTCTTCTTGTGCATTTTTATTCTCCTCCAAAAAGCTAGCCACCTTGGTGATGATGATGATAATGAACAAGAAGAAGAAGCATGATCACATGATGATGATTCTCTTTGCATGTAGTTTTTCCCAAGCCTCACACTTTTGCTTCTTGTTTTGTTCCAATTCACTTTCCCAATTATTTGCATTTTTTTTTCTCTTTCTCCAATAATCTTCAATTATATTTGAGAATATATATATTTGCCTACCATTCAAAAAATTCTTGGCCTTTTATAGTTGGAGAGTACTCTCATGGGATGTTCCCTTCTTTGCCTTTTGATTAGAGATAATTAAGCAAATTATAAACTAGTGGTGTACGTGGACACATTCTTTAAAGATAACTAACAAAAACAATATTACCTAAAATTCTAAACAATATAACTAAATACCATTCAAAAAGGGTACATAACTAACATCCATTTTTATTTTTTTTTGCGATATTACCTAAAATTCTAGTGGTGTATATAATTCATCCAACCATGTCGATGGTTAATTAAATGTAATAAATAAATGAACATAAATTATAACTCATTCCATTCACGTTTACTTGTCTACTGTGATTAAAAAAAAACTTTAACTTGTTCACTTCAGTATATTAAAAAAATAAAATCGGTTTTGCCCTTAACATTAGTTGTTCATTTTTAAATCATTTTCCAAATCTATTAAAACTATACGCTAATTAATATGGATATTGAGAGAAAATATGTGCTTTATTTATTATTATTTTTAAATAAAATGAAAAAGAGGATATTATATACTGAAATGTAAAAGCAAAAAATCAAAAGTAAAAGTAATGTTGGAAAAAAGAAAAAGAGTGACATTGCTTTTCACTTTTACAGCAACTCTCTCCCGGCAATATTTTTTGTGTTTTAAGGCAGTGGCCACATATAAGTTTTTTGCAAGTGATGTGAATATTTGAACAACTAAAACAAATTAATAAATTGTTATAATAATAGTAAGTGATATATATTATTTTTCATGTTTACACAGAATATTTTATATTTATATACATATTTAAACCACTACTAAAAATTAATTATTTTCTCACTGAAATTCCTACTTAAAAAAATGTTCAGTGATTATCTCCACATATTATTTGACTGAATCAATGTGAAAAAAAATTGTTTCATATGGAAGAACTAAGAAGTTTCCCACAATTTCAGTAGGAAGTTGTTTCCTTCATGTATTATTCAGTTAACTGATTTGGTGGGAAATGAATGAAAAAATTAAATCACGTCCTATAACATAAATTCTCATTGATATTTAATGGGAAAAACCTTTGTTTTTTGTAGTGAACAAGATATGTCCGCCTACGTTTTAAGATTGTTATACATCTCTTAAGAAAGAAATTTAACAACTTTAATAATAAAATTATTTCTCGCTCAATGTTTTATTTAATTAATACTCCACTAACTAAAAAAATATGTAAATTTGAAGAAAAAAAAGGATAATAAATGACTTCACTTTTATTTTATAAAAAAATACTTAAAAAATTAAATTTTAAAATAATTTCAGTTTCCATCATATCCTATGAATAAGATGTACACATATTAGTCTTATTGGTAGTCCACCTAGGTATTTTCAAACTATTTGTTAGGTAAGATGTCTTTTTATGATAATAATAATAATTTTATATAACTAGGAAAATGATTACCACATGAGCCTTGTATCTTAGACAAAAAGAATCATAAGGAAAAAGTGACCTTTGATTTTATATTTTAGTTTGTATCACAAAAGTAGGATGATGAAGATAAGGGTTTCATGTGACTATGTATTTTTGGTTAATAAAGTGGATAGTATTTTTTTATTTGGTGTCTGATATTATATTTATATTTAATTTATTTAGATTCACGCTATGTAGAGTCGTTTTATTCATGAGAAGTGTTTTCTATCAAAAAGAATTTCATACTTAGAATTCGAACTCAAAATCTTTAGTTAAAAGAGAAAAAATCTCATTCACTGCACTACATTTTAATGATAAAGCAGATAGTATTTGATATTATTTCCATTGAAACAAACTTTCTGCCATAAACCATTGTTGGGTCATTCTATTTCTTTACCTTAAAAAGAGTTGTTAGCTTTGTCATTTTATTATATATACACATCATTCTAATCCAAATTGGCTAGAGAAAAAATAATTTAAATATCATATGTTTAGTATGTGGATAGTAATTCGATACTTAAAACTTCAATAATGGTAACTTTTTTCACACAAGACTCACTTGTTTTTTTTTTCTTTAAGGAGTTACATTTAAGCTATGTACAGTGAGACCTCAATACTATAACAATCATTTTCTATAATTACATTAAACCATAACAATTAAGTTTTTTCTTGGAAATCGAATAATCATGTTGTGTTATATTATATATAATCTACAACAATATTTCGCCACAAAAATATTCAAAAAAACTAATTTTAACTTTGATGAAGCAAGATTTAAAGGATGCTATAAAATAAGTTATGCCATGATTAGTAGCACTATTAGCCGAAGGGCTTAACCTTTGGCTCGTTAGAGATATTCGTTTTTAACCTTTTTAAATCTCCTTGTCAAAAGTTTTGACTACGCCTTTGCTGCAATACTTATTTGTAAAATTTTATAGTGCAATATCACTTAATTGTCATGATTTAACATTGAAGTGAGTTTCGGTCTCAAAATTTCTTAGTTTTAAAGATGAATACTTTTTTTTCCTCAAAAATAAAGTTTATTTTGTATTATTCTCAAAAATATTTTTTTAGTAAGTTTAGCTTTATCTTGAAAATAGTCAAAAAATAATAATTATGGGAGTTGCATTGTTTTCATGAATCAACAAAAAAATAGTTGAAATTTAAAGTTCCAAAGCCAAACTACAACATCATTAAGATAAGGAATATAAGTATAGCCAAAAGGTAGATACCAAAAAAGAAAAGATACCCACGACACCACATCTTTAGCCGATTGTTTTGGTAACGGGGTCAGAAATTTTATCAAGAGTCTATTAAAAAAAAAAAATTGTGTTATTTGAGGTTCGAATCAAAACTTCTCCATTCAAATTGACATTTATTACCACTACGCTAAAGACATAGCTTTTATTAAGAGTGCCCACTTTTAAATATATATTTTTTAAATACAGAATTTAACATATATATAATGTAATTTTCTAATGAAGGGTGTCCATTATGTGAGTCCGGAGCCAAAAGGGCAATTTTTTTCTTTCAAAAAACTAAAATGGCACATCAAAAAAAAAATTAACCAAAAGGGCAAAATCGCTCCGTCAGAAACGATTTTCTTCTGACAAAAGTTGTTGTACATTAAAAAAAATAAAAATCACTGCCTTAGCAGCGATTTTCTCAAAAAAAAAAAACTTTTTTTCTTTAATAGCAGCGATTTTGGTTAAGAATTTTTTTTAAAAAAGTTTTTTAAAATTTAATATTCTTTTATTATTATTTATGATATATAATTCAATTTTTCTCATGCTTCAACAATTTTATTGAGTATATTGTCCGTCTTGTTTATCATTTTTATATTATTAATAATTAACAATAGGCATGAAAAACGCTGCCCCTGTAGTGATGTGTAAGGAAAAAAAAATCTGGCTTAAAAGCAGCGATTTTTAATAAATAAAAAAAGATTTTAGACAAAATCCCTGCTAGGAGCAGCGATTTTTCGTTATTGTGTTAGAGAGAAATCACTTCGTCAGGAGCGATTTTGCCCTTTTAATTTTAAAAAAATTTGATGTACCGTTTTAGAATTTTTGACAATTTTTTTTACCCTTTTAACTCCGGACTCTCCATTTTGTCATGTCATGGATAGCTATCCATAGCTCCGCCCCTGATTTGTCCTCAAACAAATGAGAAAATAACTCAACAACAACTTATATTATCTTCTTTCTATTCCTTCACATGTCATACCATAAACTCCAATTATAATAAATTAATCAAACAACTACTATTTTTTCAATTTGCCAGTAATATAATACTTCAATTCTTTCGTTTTAACAACTTAACAAACCCTTTTTCCTATTAGATGTATAGTATTAACAAATGTGTATTTATTAAACATTCATGTAAAGAGGAGATATGCTTGGATGAATAAGTGAGGAGATGCGAGAGATTAGTTATACGGGGTAAAAGGAGGGATAGAGATGGTCAAAGAAGAAGTATTGAGGAAAGGTGATAAAACATAATATGATTCAACTTTAGGTTATCAAAGACATAACTCTAGATACGTATTAGAGTAGAAGATTAGTAGATAGTATATTGTTGCATTTTCAGGGTTCACACCCATGTACACATCACATGCACACTACCCCAGCACTATCATCACTGCCTGAACGTACTATAAAAAAGAAAATTGATTTTTCCTTTACTAGTTTTACTAAAACTTTTAGTTGTTTTTTAAACATTTTTAGAGGTAAGTGTCAAAAACACACCTAAATTATACTTTTTTTTTAGTTTCATACTTAAACAATTTAGAGTGTGAGTTTCATACCTAAACTATCACTTATAAGTTTGAGAAACACACCTCTCTCTTTTATATCACTCTCATCATAGTGTGTGTAATACACTCTCTGTTTTACTTAAAAAGATTGTAACATCATACTCCACATGGACAAAACATTTCATCTTGGCAAAAATTAAATAAATTAAGTATTAGTTAAAATTAAAAATTAAAAAATTATTATCCCAAAAAAATATTTTTTTATAAAATAAAATGTAAAATATTTTTTTATAAAATAAAATGTAAAATATTTTTCTTACTCCACTCCATCACTTCCTCTCACCGTACCTCCACCTTTTTGGTTTAAATCTCCTTTCTCTAACCCTCCTCTTCCAATTTTTTTCTCGTTTCGTGTTAGTATACATATCGAAAATATGTTTTACTTGCCGTCGCAAGACTTTTTTTTAAATAAATTTTTTATTTATGTTATATTCGATACGAAAAAAATTCCTACAAATATATGTACATATCTAACACAAAACGAGAAAAATGTATAAATAAATAAATAAATTATGAACGGAGGGTTAAATAGGATGGGGTAGAATTTTTATTATTTTAAAATAAAATAATATCAATTTTTTTGGAGGAATGAGTGTGGTTTTTTTTTTTTTTTTTGGGGGGGGGGGGGGGGGGGTCAAGTATGAATTTTTAAAAATATATTATAAAAGATTTTTTTTAAAAAGTCGGCAGATTATCGGGGGGGGGGGGGGGGGGGGCGGAGAGGAGGTGGTGAAGTGGGGTAAGAAAAATAATTTAAATTTTATTTTAAAATAAAATAAAATTTGGGGATAGTAATACTTTAATCTTTAATTTTAATTAATATTAATAATTTATTATTTAATTTTTGTCAAGGTGGAATATTTTAGGAAAAATTACGCGGTTAAGCAAACTTATACTACTTAATTACTCATCATAGCTATAGTTTGCTATAATTATCACTCACGACTAACATTATACATTAATTACGCGGGCTGACTTCGAGTTTGTATAATTACTCACGTTTGTATATGTATAATTCGCCAGAATATACAAATACATATGTATAATATACAATTATCTAACCTACATACATATACAATTCACCTCTCTGCCCTCTCTCGCTCGCCTTTCTCCTCCCTCTCCCAATCTCGCTTGCCATATATACAAATGCATATGTATAATATACAATTATCTAACTTATATACATATACAATTCACCTCTCTCCCACTCTCTGCCCTCTCTCGCTCGCCTCTCTCCTCCCTCTCCCAATCTCGCTTGCCATATATACAAATGCATATGTATAATATACAATTAGCTAACCTATATACATATACAATTCACCTCTCTTGCTCGCCTCTCTCCTCCCTCTCCCAATCTCACTTGCCTAATATACTAATACATATGTATAATATACAATTATCTAACCTATATACATATACAATTCACCTTTCTCCCACTCTTTGCCCCCTCTCTCTTGCCTCTCTCCTCTCTCTCCCAATCTCGCTCACCTCTCTCCTCTCTATAAGATATAGCTACAAATTGTAATAATCAAACTATAGATATGGAGAGTAATTGGGCTATTTTTGAGTGGCTATATGTGAAAGTTCCCCAATATTTTATTCATGTGGAATGTCATGTGTCAATGTTTTTTCAAATAAAGGAGAGAGTGCATTACACACCACTGAGGTGTGTTTCTCAAACTAATAAGTGATAGTTTAGATATGAAACTCACTCTCTCAATAGTTAAAGTATAAAACTAAAAAAAAAGATAGTTTAGGTATGTATTTAACACTAATCTCAATTTATAAGTTTTAAAATAGTATTTTTACTCAAACTTTATTTTTGAGAGAAGTATTGAAGATACTCTTGAACTTGATGCAAATTATTAGTTTTATTCCTGAACTATTGACATTCGTACACCCCTCTACTTGACTAACTAAACTTAGATACACTTCGATATATGCAACATGACATAGCAAATAGTCTCACACTTGTAAAAACACATGACACTTAATAAAAAACCGAGAGAGGTGATGAAAATATCCTAAATTTTGCTGGAATTTAGGGGTGTATTTAAGTTCAGTTAGCTAAGTAAAGAGGTTGTTTTTAAGGTAACTATCAATAGTTCAAACATGAACTAATAATTCACGCCGAATTCAGAGTAAAAAATATTACTATGTGGATAAATTATCCACTGCTGAAATGTCACTCTCCAAATTTTAGTATCCAAGAAAAAATTGGAGCACTTGCATACTGCCGTATCAACATAGAAGAAAAATGGTATCTTTAGAGCAAAAGGCATCAGAATGGAGTGGAGTTGATCCAAAGGATGCAGTTGCCATTGATGAGATTAATCTCTTTGAAAAACTTGGTCTTCAAACTTTCATCAATCTATCTACCAATTTCTACAACAGGTCCATCCCCAAACCCCAAATATATTACAGTAGTTGTTTTTTGATGTGTGTACAATTTCTTCAAATTGGTATTCAAGAAAACTCATTAAAGCTTGAGGCTTTTGTTGAATTGAGCTTTCTGTTTTATTGGTTTATTTGGGAGGGGAGAGGGAGGTTTATATGTGTTCAAGATATTTGATTCTTTAATTATGTTAATTTCTGTGCTATTTCATCAACGAATTAGGTTAGAGTGGAGTGGTAAATATTGCTTCATACTTGATCAGAGTAATCTCGGGTTTGAGTCTCCTTATATGGAGTCATCTTAGTAAGGAAGTGCATTACCCCCAAATGTATGATTTCCTGGTGCAAATTCGGATTTAGTCGGCTCCAATGTGAATACTGAACACCGAGAGGGAAACCAGAAAAAAGTGTATTTCACAAATGGAATGTAGAGAGATTAATTAGTTGTATGCCTATCTTACTACTTCAAACTTTTGTGGACATAGAGAGCTTGTTTCTTCTGATAGACCCTCCGCTCGAAAGAGTGGACTTTTAAGTTATTGTATTTCTAAAAGAATTGAGTAATTCATTTGCTACATTATATTACTATCTATTTTTTGTTATCCTTGATGAGGGTAGAAATTTGACTCTTGTTTTTGGAATTGAAATTAGGGTGTATGGTGATGAGGAAGAGTGGTTTCGATCAATTTTCTCGAATTCAAATAAAGAAGAAGCCATTAGGAATCAGTATGAGTTCTTTGTGCAAAGAATGGGAGGGCCTAATTTGTACTCACAGAGGAAAGGTAATGAAGAGTTTTCTTAAGACCTTGTTTGTACACTTCTCAAGTTCTAGGTTATATATATCAGTGTCAATTGTAAACTTATCCTTTTATAATCGAGAAATCTTTGAGGGTTAGTACTGTATGATTCGAAAATGGACTCACCCTTCTATCCTTATTCAGTTAAATATCTGGTTTTTGTTGATGGCTGAATCTGAACCGGTGACACGTAATTAATCCACACATCATATGTTGTGCTCTTATCACTGGACCAAAGCCCTGGCCCCTGGGGCTATGGTATCCTTCAAGTTTAGTATATTATTTGCAAAGGAAATGAAGCATTTTCTCCAAATGGCTCCCATTTTATAGTATCTTCAGGGTTTATGTTGAACAGAACTAGTGTTATTAGCACCACACTGTCTGTTGAACAACACTAAGGGGTCGTTTTGTTGTTGGTTAGGAAGTGAATTATATTCATGTATTAAATTAGTTCCACGTTTGGTAGCATTTTAGTTGTTATGTATAAAATTCAGCACATCAAGTACGACATGTTGTTATCAGTTTACAATCCCGCATAACTGTTACATGTATAAGTTATTAGGGAATCTATGTATTATTTTACTAAATCTTGCATAACTAATCTTTACATAACTAATACCTGTATAATTCTAACCAAAAACGAAACGATACCTAAGTTCTGATCCCTTTTATTGTGTCTGGAACATTTCAAGAAAGAAAATTAGTTAGCTTTTTTTAGTTGTGCAACAGAGAAAGAAACTGTCAGCAAGATAGCTTGAGAAACTTTCATTTGTATTGTTTATTTGAACTTTGTGTAGGCCATACAGCATTGATTGGACGCCACCGCACGTTTCCAGTAACTCATAAGGCTGCAGAGAGATGGTTACACCATATGCAACAAGCATTAGACAGTGCAGCAGATATTGATGAAGATTCCAAAACTAAAATGATCAACTTTTTTAGGTATATATAAGCTAATGTCATCTGAACTATATATGCACATAGTTGATTCTCGTTTGTAACGTTACATTTTGTTTGATTTTCAGGCACACTGCATTCTTTTTGGTAGCTGGAGTTGAGTTGAAGAATCAAAACAAAGGAACAGGATGTAAGAATTGCAGCCACCACCACTAAGCAAGTTGATGAGTTTAGTTGACTATATTGATATAAGAATTGTGCCTCAATCGCAAACCAGTTGGGATTGACTATATGAATCCTGACTGTTTATGTTATCGCTCCTTGTGAGTACATGATATGTAATAATGATTAGATCATAAAATCCTTTGGGGAATTACTTCAGTCTGCAATTTTTGTGAAAATTTCAAGTCATTGGAACACCTTATAGTAATGGCTTGCATCCATTTAAATTGTTTAATGTGAAAACAAATACACTATTGGAGAGGGTCTTTGGTAAAGAGGCTAACTTATTCATATATTAATTTTTGTACAAGTTATACCAGATTTGGTAGCTAGTTAAGAAGTAAGTTTGAACAAAAAATTTCTTCTGAGCTCACAAAATTCACTTGTATGTTTCTAAGAAATTTAATCTCGTTATGATATTTAAAATGCTGAATGAGCCTCTTTAATTTTTATTCACATCACAAAATCCATCAATATCCCCACGTGAATGGAAAATGGTCATTTGTTTAAGTTTAACACAATTAAGATTTAATTATTTTTCGATAAATACATTTTTTCTTTGATCTGAATTTCCAAAAGAAACGGAAATGGAACCACTCTAAATATCAGAGCCAGGTTTCGATCCTGGGACCTGTGGGTTATGGGCCCACCACGCTTCCGCTGCGCCACTCTGATTTGTTGTTACAGTTACATCAATTAACTTTAATAATGGGTTTACATGATATAAACTCCTCCAGTCCAGTACTATGAAATTATCTTTAATGAAGCCGTTGGAGAACTTTTAGGTGAAAATTTACATTAGTATTCCTCTTTGATATCCGCATTGGAGCCCCTCAGATTCACACACTGTACAGAAAGAGATTCATAAAATATGACTGAAATTTATATTGAAGCCCAACTAATTTGGATTCGTGCATATCATATCATATCAAGTATGATAAATATCGTATTAGAACTCAACTAATCCGAATGTATACATATCTATATTAGAACTCGACTAATCCAAATGTACACATATCCATATTAAAACTCGACTAATCCGAGAGATTCATAAATATGACTGCTGGTTCGGGAACAGATACGAGTTTTGCAAGGTGGGACCCGCATAGCTGAAGTGAACACGCATTTGTAATGTATGTATACATACACCAGCCACCTTCCATTCGACCAATCTCAAATTAGTTTAAAGTATATATCATCTTATATACACCATCAGGAAAAATATCTACAAGTTTTCCTTTAAAATGTAAAATTTGTAATGTTCAAAACATAAATTTATAAGTAAACATCATTAAAACTTAAAATTAAGTCACATTACCTGCTTCAATGGGTAAAGATGACTTGACTATGTAAAATTTTTGACTCTGCATGTAACTCAAAATGACTACATTTCAAATATTATGCACAAAAAGATTGCAAGTGCTCAAATGGGACTATTCCATATGTTGAGACTCCAAGAAACATCAGTAACAATCAAATATTTGCTGCTGTTCATGAGGTCGATAAACAAATCAAGATGCCGCTTTTCATACAATACATGGCAAAACATCCGCAATACATAAAACATTATCCAGGAATAACTTACATTTCACATTTACTAGTTACTACAAAATATCACAACAACATCAAAAAGGGGCAAAGAAAGGAGAGCCTAAGACCCTTGTGAACTCCCATTTGAGTGCTGTGACTGTACGATCAATCTTAATCGACCATAAGCCTCTAGACATGCATAAGAATACTCCGACATGACTCGGAATAGTTCAGGCAACCGGATCTTGAGACTCCCTAATGACTTCTCCCTAACTTGAATACATAACCTCTGGTGAGCTTCTGTCTCCTCATCCAACCTCTTCTTCAGTGTGTCCACAAGCAACTGCTTTTCCACAACAGGATCTTTTGGGTTGGACTCTGTAGCTCTATCGGTATCTGTCATATCGGGTGGAGTTCTACGTTGCATATACTTTTGGCACCAAT
The DNA here is from genome assembly GCA_029007595.1 of Solanum commersonii. Classification (NCBI taxonomy): domain Eukaryota; kingdom Viridiplantae; phylum Streptophyta; class Magnoliopsida; order Solanales; family Solanaceae; genus Solanum; species Solanum commersonii. The sequence continues at coordinate 1,170,080 of JAJTWQ010000011.1, forward strand.
CTTCAAATGCTTGCCTTTTGCGTATGTACTCTTTCTTAGTTTCCTCACACTTATCCTTCAGCTTCATCTCTTCCTCCTGATGAATAATGATGGTCCTTATCACTGCTTCAAAGGAAGCAATGGCACTTCTGGCAAGCTCATCAGGCAGCTTCTCAAGAAGTTCCTGCCAGGAGTGGAGAAGGGCTTGAATTGGGGGACTCTGTGCTCGAGGAGGCGACGAGATCTTTTCTTTTAGGCTGCTTTCAATGGGTATGAGATTTAGCTTTAACCAGCTGTGGAGTGTTTGGATGTATAGCTTTTGATTTTTCACAAGGTTGTCAAAATGATCATGCCATTCCTTGATAACATTACCAAGCTGGATCGTACGTTCATGATGGTGTTTGCTTGTTTCCAAGGGGAACCCAGAGATTTCAATGGCTTTGAGATCAGTAGCCAACTGCAGCTGGTTCTTGTGATGACTAAACATGAATTCCCACATGCTAACCATCCTGCAAAGCAAAAGCAAAAGCTGATACTTGGTGTGACCCTTTATATCATTACCAAATATTATGTACTACTAGGCAGGATTTATACAAATCCATAGTCCCAGTAAAGCAGCTACACAGAAGAAGAAATAACATTTAAAACCAAGTGACCCTTCGGGAAACATATATACAAAAAGATACATGGATATATATAGAGCAACCAAGAAACTACTAATTTAAACAAATTGGTACTTCTTGTGCTTGTGTCTAGGGTGTGTTTGGTAGGAAGCAAAATGTTTTTCTTGGAAAATAAGTTGGTTTATAACTTATTTTTTCATATTTGGTTGATGAGTGGAAAATATATAATGATTAGAGAATGAAACTAAGTTGCTCGGACTCAGGTGCGGGTGTTCGATACGGGTGCGGATCTAGAGGTTGAATCATTCATGATCTAGTTTTTAAGATTCGGGGATATGGATCCATGTATGGATACGGGTGCAGGGATTCACCTAAAAATAATTAAAATATCTAAAAATAGAGCTATAAAACCTAAATTATGAGATATTATGTGGAGAACTTGAGGAGAATCATGGAAGGAGATTAAAGGAAAAGGAGTGACATAGAAATTTCTATATAAAAGGTATTTCATTTTCTTCAATTTCACCTTAGCTTTTGTATTGATTATAGGAATCATTAAAATTGTCTAATTTTCCCCATCGATTTTGGTCAAAGTACCCAAAATACGTTGAGCAAATTGGACACAAATCCCACACTCACACCCATGTTGTGTTGACACGGGTGCGGCACCAAACGTGAAGAGTCTGAGCAAACTTAGGAATGAAAAACAATTTTTTGAAAATATCTTTTATTTTTTGGCTAGAGTAGAAAATACATTTTAGGAAAATAGTTTCAGAACTGAAAACCAATCCTCATTACCAATCCGGCACCTGACCCTGACAACCGATCCAACACCTAACCCCTACTCCCGACACCAGACACGACATTTGAACTGGGACATGACTTGACCATGACCCAAATGGAGACATGATCCTACGACCTAATCCCGACTCCCATCCCGAGACCCGATATTCACACTGGAATATGATCCCGACACCCGAACTTGACCCCGACTTAAGACCAGACTCCAACTCTCGATCCCTACATCCTACTCAAGATCAAACTTTTGAATAAAAATCCGACCTCGACACACAATCCAAGAGTTGGCCCCGACCCAACCCCAACTCCCAACCCAACATCTGATTCAGGATCCAACTTTTGACTTGACACCCGACCCAAACCCCGACACTCGACTCGAGATCCAACCCCAACCTCAATCCGACACCTGACCCCAACCTGAGACCTGACCTTGACCCCGACCTCAACCTCGACCTGAGACTTGACCCTGTCTGTGACACCCAACCCCAACCCCCGACATCGACGCACGAGTGGAGACCCGACCCCAACTCGAGACCTGACCCTGACTATGACACCCGACCTGAGACTCGACCCCGACTCTGACCTTGACATGAGACTTGACCCCAACCTTGACCCGAGAATCGACACCGACTCTCGACCCCAACATTCGTTGTACCGGTATCTTCCCCGAGATCCAACCCCAATACCCAACTCGAAACCCCATCCCAACCCCAATACTTGAACTGGAATACGACCTTTAATCCTAACTCAAGATTTGACCCCATCTAAATTTGAAAATAAGGAGTTGGGTCTCAAATCGAGGTCGAGAGTCGTGTCTCGAATTGAGAATCACGAGTCGAATCTAGGATTAGTATTGAGAAACGATACCCGAGACTTAAGTTAAGATGCAAAGTTGAGGTGTGAGATTGAAAATGATTTTGGAAAATGTTTTCCTTACTTTTTTTATGAAAGTCATTTTCCTTAAATTTGAGAAAAATAAATTGATTTAGAAAACATTTAATCCAACCAAACATGAGAAAATTGGAAAACATTTTCATTCATACCAACCCACCCAAAATTTGGAACATACAGATGATAGGAAATCCGTCTGTTTCATAAAATCAGTAGACAGCATCACAGATGCCCTAGAAAGGATATGTATGCTAATGTAGATTACTCATCATTGAGGAAAAAAGGAGAAGACTGCCTGCTAAAATATCAAAAAGTAAATACCTAAACCTATGCTACTTGATTGCCAAACTTCCGAAAATATGCATAACAATGCATTTACACGGGTTTTAAGCTAAAAGAAAGAAGGAATCATAAGCTTTAAAAAGAATCTTATTTACTAGGCTGAACGCTAGGGGAGAATTATGCACAAAGCAAAACCAAATGAATCAATTTTACTAATATGAGGCAGATCAAGGACTCTCACATACTAATACTGGTTCTACAGTAATGCACAAATTGAACTGTTGTTCTTCAATAATGAACTTTCAGAGATTCATAAATGAATTGGTGGACCAATCACAAACAGCAGAAAAGAAGATATTTCCAAATGTTCCGTGTCTAAAACAGGTCCAGATAGATAGATATACAACTTATTGCTTGTGGCAGGAAACTTCAAGATTACTTTTAATTTATATTCCATTCAATTAGTGAAATCACCAATCATTTGTGTTTATATCTTACAATGCCTACATAAAATCGTGCTCCATAACGTCTAAAGAATTACAACTCCACTTGTGGTCCACCCAAGAAAGACCTCGGTTCCAAGCACATGTACCTTGGATTTGAACTCATAGTTCTCTATCCACTTCATTGACCACTAGGCCACACCCTTGGGTACTATTATTTTTATTTTGCATCATATTGGCCTGAGATGAGTTCATTTAGACGGAGTAACAAGGTCACTCAGAAATCATACAGCGGACCTCAACTTATTTGGGATTGAGGCATAGTTGTTATTGTTATCTGCCTAAATTACAGTGTTTTTATCTGCAGAAGGCCTCAAAAATCCATGGCATGCACCTATAATTCATATATCGCGTGCTAAGCTCTTACCACTAGACCACCCCTGCCATTCTTGAATTGATATTAGAAGGTATACACATTTTAACTCTCATTTGAATGCCATTATCAAGTCAAACAAGCAGAAGAGGAGAGGAACATCAAGGTTCGAGACCATTGGTGTGGACCAAGAAATAAAAATAAGAGATGTGGGCACAGTTCAATGACTTGGCCTTTTTTTTCTTTCTTATATGTTTTGAAGTCAAAGTGTCCTTCACTCCTTAATTAAATCACATGCTTGCTTCTTTTTCAGGATCAAACGGTCGGGAGAAACTAGTGTGAGGTGTTCTGGTAACACGGATGTCATTTTAAAGCCAGAAATACTTGAGGACTGTCTGACAAATGTTTAGTCAAATTTTGATGGGTAGAGTTGTCACAATATACAATTTGGACAGTGAGAATTCATACAGCCAGGAGTTTCTTCGATCTTCAAAAGACTAATTTTGTAAGTTTTACTTTGAATATCTCACTAATTTTGTGATTAAGGCATAGTAGTAGTAGTTGTTGCATACCATCGACTCGTAAGAATTTATAAAAAAAAATTACAATTGTTGAAGTGTGTGACAATCTCATCTAAAAGCTTAAGTTGTTAGCGAGAACACACTTTTTCTTATTTAATTATATTCTCAACACGCTCCCTCACGTGCGAGCCTGATTTTTTTTTTCATGAGCCAAGCATGTGGAAATTCTTTTTAATATGGGTGGCGGTGAGATTCGATCTCATTTTTTTTCATGAGCCAAGCACATGGAAATTCTTTTTAATATGGGTGGCGGTGAGATTTGATCTCAGGACCTCTGCCTGCTCTGATACCATGTTGAAGTGTGTGACCATCTCATCTAAAAGCTTAAGCTGTTAGAGAGAGCACACTTTTTATTATTTAATTATATTCTCAACAACAAGTAAATCTAGTCATAAGAATTTGTCATAGGAGCTTAGTTTGTAAGACCATTGTTCCTCTGAGGAAGACTAACAGAGCAAACTGCTGCTTAATAATATCAAAACCATTATTAAGCAGAGGTGCTAATGTATCTAGCACTGAACAATTTATGGAGTTTATTGTTCCCTTATCTTAGATTGACTAACTGTAAAGGAACTACCTTTTCTTTATATCGGTTTTCTTTTGTCAATTTTTCTTTCATTGTAAGATGTAACTATGCATCTTCTTGATGCTCTTTTGTGAATGAAATACCTTACTCTATCAACAAAATATATATCAGAACCATTAACCAATATTGTGATAAAATAGAACGACGAGTATCAAAATGTAGGAAAAGCACTTTTAAATTATCACTCAAGTGTAAGGTTTCACTTAAAAGAAAGCTTTTCAAATGGTTGGTGACCATCCAGGTGTTTCACTTAGAAGACAATTCTAAATTAGATGTTTTACACCTCTAAGACACTCCCCAAAAGAGATGAGTAAGCACACAGGATATAAATCCGCACCTAGCTCCATGCCTTTCTTTCATTTTAACATAAGAATATTTGCCTTTCCCATCATAATATAGGAAAAATACTGGCATGCTGAAAAAGATCAACCCCAATATTACACAACGTCTGTTAAACAACAGCAGTTTCCAAAGACTTAAAACATAGAAGACTGACCTTTAAATCAGGTATAGTAGCAACAGCTTCTGGATGCAATAATTCGTGGTAAAGAAAATCTAGATACGATGGTAGTTGGAAGATTACACATGAGAATGTCCCTAGTGGACCAGAAAGAATAGCCACTAGGAACACATGCATTAAAATGTAATCTTCATTATGAGGAACGGTTAGGAACATGAGAACTTACCCTTGAACAAGAGCAGCCAGCTTAGGGTAAAGCTGTTTGTCACGAATGTCGTTTACTTCACTAACAGTCGAATCCAATGACTGCATGTCAACTATATATCGCGTATGCAAATGGCTAACAGCAGCCTTTGTCTTCTCCAGTGATTCCAAGGTAGCATTCCGTTTCTTCAGCTTGTTTAGCAAGGCAACTTTCCTCTGATATTCATGTTTTATAAGCTCACCAGCCTATTGAAATCAACAAAATAACACTTTCATAAACCATCAGCTTTTTGGACAATAGGAACAATATGCCATTAATGAAGGTCAATGACATGACACTAGACAGACAGACACCAAAAAGCTGTATAGAAACTTCAATTCAAAAGGAAGGATAAGCTACAGAGAGAACAAAATCGAATTGGAGTTGCAGAATGCAACTAGGCATGCCAGAGTAGCTTATACAATGACACAATGATAATGGTGTTTTAAACAGACATTTTGACAAACTAGGATTTGGAAAATTAGGGGGGCAGTCGCGAAGTACAAATGATTAATGTATAAAACTGCATAGATATCAAGTTTTTTGAGTTTGCCACAACTTAAAGAGACTGGGTGAATGCACCAGCCACCTCCTCTTCCAGCATCTTTAACTAGATGGAGATAGCAGGGTTGAATTTTCTACCAGTTATACTCCGAGCGGGATCTAATTCACACGTTTCATTTGCTACATGCTTTCTAGTAATTCTCTTTCAATTTCTATTTAAGAAGTTCCCTTAATGGAAAAGCATGTCGAAGTTGACGCGCATGATGTCTGAAATTACCCAAAGGGTGGAGGAGATATGCAACAGCGGATCTGGTGACCATGCTTCCTATAGCCCATATCTCAACATGAATCATAAATCAAACATAAAATCCAAGATTTTAGCGAAGAGAAAGTACAGGAACAAAAAGCAGTAAACACCTTCATTTCATCATAAAGTTTCTTCTCCCAAGCCAACAATTTGTCCAAAACAGTGGCATGAGTCTCATATTCGTCGATGTCATAATCATCCTTACTACCATCACCATTCGGTACACCCTTAAATGATTTGTTCCACGTAATGACTCGCATTACCCTAGCTGCATGGTCAATATGTCCTGCAGAAAAAGGACTATTCACTATCAACATCCAATAAGATTAAACAGCATTGTTGCTTCAGTTTTGTGCTGCTAAATGCTTGGATCATAAAAATTAACTGTATCAAAACAGGCTCCTTGTTGTTTCCCATAAGACAAGTAGATCTACTGTGAATAAACAAGTTAGTCAGTCAAATAATAGATTGGATAAGCCTAACTCCCTGTACCCAGCTGTGTTCAAACTGTTACTGATATGAGTGAATTTACCATATCCCCATTCTCTTTGAGTAGCAAAAAAACATCTGAAAGATAAAACAGTAAGGGTATCTATCCATTCTATATTATCTTAAAGCATGACTAAACATCAAATTACCTCGATTATCAGCGAAGTTTGAGTGGTAATGCAATCGAGTAGCCTCAAGCATCTTTGAAACCTCTTGTGCATTCTCGGAAGCTTTAAGGAAGTGATCATCAATCTCGCCTAAAACTTTAAAGAAATCAGCATTGTTACCATACACAACATTCCCACCTCCCACTACTACTCCACCTCTCACCTCAGAAGGCGCAGTGTTTGAATGCTTAAAGACTCTCTCTGGTTCATCCACCATTGGGATCTCTTCAACCTCACTCTCCACTTTCCCCTTCTTCTCTGGTGTCTTGAACTGATCATCTCTATACTCATTTCTACCCACATTATCAAATCTTTTGTTTTGAATTTCGATATTCTCTTCGTTCAACTCCTCCTCATCCTCTTCTTCTTCTTCCTCCACTCCTTCTAATGAATGTCCCGTGTTCACATTCTCAAAGAAATAATCCCACGACTCCCCTGGACCCGGCGGCCGGGGTGGCAATGGCTCCTGCATAGGCCTCTCGTACCCCAGTCCATTTCGCTTTTCTCTCAGTTTCAAACCATCACCTTCACCTTCCTCTTCCTCCTCCTCCTCCTCCTCAATTTCCTCATCATGCTCATCAATACCAATGCCTTTCATTTTCCTACCTCTGGGTTTCGACAGTTCAGGCATAGTAAAAGAGCGTTGAAGTGGGGTTATAGGTGAGAAAGCTGGTGGGGGAGGAGGGGGTGGTGGGAGTGGGCTAGCTTCCATATTCGACAGCGGTGGTGGTGGTGGTGGCGGCTCACTAACAGCCGGCGGCGGCAGCTCAGGTGGGGTTTCACCTTGAGCATAATCACTCAAAGCAGCACCAGTGTTTTTCAAAGCAATGGAATAAGCTGAATGTGCAGCAGCAAAGAAGTTTCTATAGTTAACTGCTTCTTTCATGAAGTTTCTCCGATCTTTGCATCTTGAAACTGACTCTTCGTTATCTATTCTTGATTGAGCACAACCCATTTCTCCACTGTTTTAGCTCTTCTAGGGCTTGAAATTGAAATTGCAAAATGGGTGTACTTCTGAGGAAATGGGGTTCAGATTTAGAGAGAGATGAAAATGGAGATTTAGAGAGAGAAAAAGTGAAACGGACAAAATTTGAAGCAGAGGAGAGGAGTACTGTATAACAGTACAAAGAGGAAAGAGGAAGGTGATTAACACGCGCCGCTGGATGGGATATTTCTATTTTGAATACACCTGGGATTAACGGTCACATCAATCGAGGTGTTAACGACGTCGTTAATATCTAACCTTAGTTACCAACTATGTTTATTTATATGCTCTATAATAATAATAATCTCCTAGGCACATAAATTTATTTATTTTTATTCCATTTAAGTTTTCGTCTGAGCATAGATTTTGAAATTATGATTTTATGAACTTAAAAATATCTTTAAACATGCATTTTATGAGTAAAAATAATGACTTTTTGTGAGTGATGAAATTTCTATGATTAGAATTTGAAAATATTTTCAAGAGAGATTTTCAAAATTTGATCCAAAATATATAATTAAATCTTAGCTAGGTAACTCTCCCATCAAAAAAAAATTCCTTAAATTGAATATCACGCATAAAGTTATTTATGATATAAGCAATTGATTAATTTTATTAAGTATAGTTAGCACTTATTTTAGTTTAGTTCTTTTATTAAAAAAATATATTTTAATATGTGAAGTTTTGGTAGCATTTATTGCATACGACATATATGCTCATTTATTTTAAAAATATTACATTAAAAATATTACTATAAATATTGTCATAGATTGTCCAAAAAACTTTTCCTTGTGCTCCATAATTAGGAATGTTATCTTTATAGTACATGATTGTGCTTTTATAAATGGGGGAAAGTTAGCTTTTTGAAAATGTTACTTTTCATAATTCAAAAAGAGTTACAATAACGCCATTTTATAAAGTTTCTTTATAGTGAAGTTTCCATGGTGGGTAGTATTTTACTTTCCATAATCCAAATATTTACTAAGTATAGTAAGTATAAAAAGTTTATGAAAAGAGTTACTCTTAATAATATTTAAGTATAATTATCGGTCCGACGTTTGGTATTATTCGTTAGGCTCAAGGCTGAATAATATCAAATAAAAAATTATTATTGTTCACTGATTGAGCAAAGAATTGGGATCGGGAAGAGGAGGTCTTATAAAAGCGATGTCGATAATCACCCGATCATGTAGAATTATTCTTGATATACTGAGATATCACCAATCCAAAATGCACATTGACTTTGATATGTTACCGAATCATGATTGAAAACTCTATTGTAATCCTATTTTTGATTAAGTTGATGCTTCCGCGTATTAAATCTCAACTAATCCTTTCATCAAGCTCTAATTTCATCACATAAATGATTATAAAGTCCATTTTTTTACTATAATAATAAATGTTTATTTTAGCACGTTAAAGAACCAATATTAGAATATAGTAAATACTACTAATTTAAAACAAAAACATACAATCCTAAATATATAAAAATCGCAGGTTAAATGAACTTGTCAGAGAACTTTTATATTTTTATTTTTTTTGAAACAAGTATTTTTTATATAGTTATTGTTGATGGTGAAGAAAAAGGTTGATAATAATGTTGGATGAATATAGAAAATTAAACCTAGGCTACCAATTGACTAAATGATTCCAAATTTTTTTAGGAAGTCAAAATCGTTAACCTAATTGTGGTAGTAGATTCTAGCAACTTTTTTGACTGCTATGTAGGAAAAGATATCAAAATATTTTAATTAATTATCTATAAGCATAGATTTTAACGATATATCAATTAATAATTATACAATTACAAATATTTTGTTTTTGGTAATATATTTGTGAATAGTAATGTTTAATCTTGTAACATCATGAAAAGGACGTGATGTTTTTTTTATTAGGAAAGTGACACATACAAAAAATATTAAATATTTATTTAAAGCATGACGAAGGCGAGATTTAAACTAAGAATTCAACTTAAGTCTTTCCTCTTTTAAACCTCGCCCTCGTCACGCTTGCCAACAATCTGCTTTCTATCCTCCGAGCACACACAAAATGCATAGCTTGCTAATAAAATAAGATATTAAGACCCTTCTTTTTTGACATGTTATGTTTTAATTTGTTTGCTTTACTAGGCAATTAGTTAAGGGAATAAATAATTCAAGAAAAAAATAAATCTAGAGGGGTAATAAGACCCCCACCCCACCACAGTTTAGGTATTTCATTGACGGTATTGTTTTTTTAGAGGGGTATAAAATATTTGATTTATATTTAAAATAAAGCTACATTGATAATTTTAAGAATTTATTTCTTGTTCAGGAGAATTTGCCTTTAAATATTTAACTTAAAGTACTTGATTCGGTATAACTCAATTCAATTGATTCAGTTGATTTTAAAAGATTCATTAACATCATACTCCTAATTGCGGGTTCTAGTTGAACAACTAAAGCTAAAGAAAGAAAGAAAATTAATAGGAAGTGTAATTTTTTTTCTCTAACATACTTGCGTGAATATTTTCTTAATAAAAATTGACCTTTACTCTTCCTTATTTTTTAGTGAACCATGATAAAATTGACAATCTTTTTCCTACTTAAAAGAAGAAAAAATAAAAAGAGCTCATCACATGACAATTGGATGATCCAATAAGTTTGTTTAGGTAATAAAAACACTTTTGGTGTGAGAAAAGTTCACTATATTTGTTTGTCTTCACTAAGGAATTATTCTGCCATCTATTTTTCGTTCTTTAATTTAAATAATTAAAATTTAATTTTTTTTATTTCATATCTTATTTTATTTTTATTGTTAAGTACTAGTTATTTATACTTCATTTTATAAGTGAGATAATTTATCATTAAATTAGGGATATTATTGTGAAAAATATCATTTTATTTGTTACGTACTTTTTAAGGAGTGCATTAAGTGACAAAATTTTTACTATGGTAGTTTGATAAAATTAAAATGTAATGTCTGTGATTTGAACTTCAAACATCAAAGTGAATTTTAAACCTCCAAGGCCTTAGACCTCCATCTTTATATATATACTAGTTCTCGAATACGTGCATTGCACGTGTATCTCATGTTATTTAATACAAAACATTTTCAAATGATACAAATAATTTTAGAATAACTGAAGCATTACACAAAATTTAATGGTAAGAATGTTGCTTTTGGTTAAAATTCAATGCTAATATAAGAATTACTTTATTACAATCCTGAGACTAAGGTTGACAGGATCAATAAAATCAAAAGAATTTCTGATTGTATAGATAAAAGCTTCCCTTTTAATTATTTGGGATACCCTATACGGCTATATTTATCAGTAAAAAAAGAAGATTTCCTACTTTAATTATATGATTGTCAAATATCTAACAATATGTTTCTATACAAAATGAAAGAAGTTAAACAAAATAATATATCAATAAAGAAAAAAAATGACCAATGAATAAAAAATTACATAAGAACTATATTAAGATGATGAAACGCAAAGTGTAATGGAGTAACATTTTCTATTCAATTTATAAAGAGAGAAATTGTGTACATGAAAGGTTGTGATTGGATGTGTTTAATTGTAGAAGCTAAAAAGTTTAACAATTAAAGTTCTTAAGAAGTGAAAAAGACAAGTTGTATGGTCTAGTTTAATTGTAGAAGCTAAAAGGGTAAACAATTAAAGTTCTTAAGAAGTGAAAAGGACAAGTTGTAACATGTAACCATGTATTTGGTCTAGTTTAATTGTCATTATTGATTTAACTTTAAAAGTTGATAAAAGAATTTTAATTAGAAAAATTAGTGAAATGTATTTTCGTAATCCAACTTTGAACCTAAAACCTTCTCACTTTTAATAATATATGATAAATAATATATATATATATTATTTATGGAATGGGTTCGAATAAATATCCTCACAACCCATCTATCTTTGAGTGTAACAAGTCAAACATGAAAAAAATAAAGATGGATGGAAGAAGAAGAAGAGATCCACCCCTTGCCACTATTACTCTTTTTTCTATATTCAACTATTAAATCGAATATATTTTATTACAAATGGAATATTCATAAAATTAAGAGAAAACACATAAAATCCCCTCTAAACTTGGTAGGATAACTTATTTTAGCACTTAAACTATACGGGTGTTTAAATATCACCATTGACATTTTTGAAATGAATTAAAAACCACCCTGAGATTATAATACTATTCTCACTTGTCACATCATAGCCATGTCAGTACAACGTCATTAATTCAATTTTTTTGTTAATTATTTTCACCATTTTTCTTTAACACTTCTTAAAATTAATTTACGCTAATTAATTAATTAATTAAAAATACATTTCCCCCAAACCCCGCCCCCATCCATCCCCCTCACTTATTTCTTCTTCCTTCTTCTTCTTCGTAACTCCCAAACCATCGCTTCCCCAAAACCCCAACCAAACCATCACTTCACTATCACTCTCTTCCTGAATACACCATTAACAGTGAGCTTCAAAGCTTTTGAGAGAGACTTCTCCAAAACCCAATCCCATAAAATTTACTCCGCACTTTCTTCTCCAGTGTCACCACATCTTTATCGAATTCCAAGTTACTTCCAAGATTCAAAAATAGATTCAGCACATCTTTAACAATAAACTTTGAAGCTAAAGTTGTTGCTAAGCCAAGAAAAGGTAAAAATCTCATTTTGATCTATTTTTGGATCTTAATAAAAGTTAATACATAAGGAAAATAATATTTAAAGTATTAATTATATATTGACCTATAAAAAAAATTTCATTTGTATGATTTTATATTTTTTTTTCCTTTTTTAATTCTTTCACACGCTATTAGGTGAGTGAACTCACTCTCTTTGCCACGTCAGTCCTTAGGGTTGTATTTAATTTAATTTAAATATGTTAAGGGGATATTTAAACACATGTATAGTTTAAGTTCTAAAGTAAGTTGTTCAACCAAGTTCAGATTTTTTTTTTACGTATTTTCTCTAAAATTAATAGAGTCTCAAACATCCATTATAATCATAATTACAATCATAAAGAATTGCTATCGTTTGTTGTACCTTTATGACAAACATTATGGTAGTCAATTGAAAATCGAGACAAACTTCGATGATTCAAAAAATATAGCTAATTAAGCTTTACAAAAAGTAGTGGAATCTCATCAAAAGTATCCGATTGGAAGAGCTTAAACTTTTTTAACCGCATAATTCAAGATGATCAACACATAATCACAAAACAACAGTTAAATGGCAAAAAGGCATAAGCACCACATGCCTAATATATGTCATACAACCGTTTCCCATGAAATGAGATAAAATTAAAAGAAATCACTAAATCAAGTGATATGCATAGGCATTGATAAATAAGAAAGTATTTCTATTAATTCTCATTGTTGACACCGAATTTTGACCCTCCTTTCTTCTAATTTATTATTTTCAAGCTTCTAATTTAATAACGTATCAAATTATTCTTTTTTGCAACTATTTTTACTACTACGACTATTTACTACTAAAATTATATGTTTTATTATCAAAATTACTATTACAAGCTCTTTACACCTTTTTTTGAAGTAATCGATTATTGTCATTTTATTTCAAATCTTGCTAATTATAAATTGATATTTTGTATCTATATTTTATATTAGCGTAAAATCATAATATTGATATTTTTACTTTGTAAATTATTATTTGTCATCTTTAACATATATGTATATATATTAGTTATTAAGTTAGAAGTCCAAAGTAATTTAAAAAAGGAAAAATTACAGAAATCCAATTTTTTAGTTTACTTATTACCATTATCCCCTATAAGTTTTACAAATCTCCAAAATCCCTCATTTTCGCGCATCAGATTAATGTATTAGCGCTTATATTATTGTATCTCGTGCATGAGATTAGTGTATCATGTATAAAATGTACATCAAATTAGTGTATCATGTATAAAATGTAATGTATCTTACTTAACGATTAATGTATCTCGCGCATCAGATTAATGTATCAACGCTTATATTATTGTATCCGTTTGAGGGATTTCTGTAATTATAAACTTTTAAGTGATAGATTGTAATTTTGCCTTAAAAGTATATGATTTCTGTAATTTGCCCTTTAAAAAAAGAAGGAAAAGGCCCATAATTCAGGCCAACATTTCAGCCCACTTGTTACACTAAAATCCGTCTGAAAAATAAACCGAAATTCGACCCAAAAACCCAACCCAAATCCACTCAAATATTCAGCCCAAACGAGCCCATGAAGTAATTTTCACCCCCAGTCTAAAACGTAAGTCCCTAAATCTTTTTTTTTGAGCAACTTTCACATATAACAAACACAAAATTCATATTTGTATACTATAACAAAGTTTGCATAATTGCTCTCCATAGCAAATATATATATGTATAATTCGCTATACATATACAAAAAAAACAGTTGTATAATTCGCTATACATATACAAAGAAGGCAGTTGTATAATTCGCTATACATATACAAAAGAAAGCAGTTGTATACAAAAGATCAATTGTATAATCTGTGTATGTATAAAACTAGAAAGAGAGAAAGACAAAAGAAAACTGGGTAGAGAAATATTTGTATTGTATAATTATAAGTATATAGGACGAAGATATATGTATTTGCATGTGTATATACAATTTTCTCTCGCTTTATACAAATAGAAGCGCAATTTATACATTTCGTTTCTGTTTGTATAAACGAGAGAGGCGAGGGTGGCAAGCAAGATTTGGGAGAGTGGCGAGCGAGAACTGGGAGAGGGGAACTAAAATATATGTATATATACAATTTCCTCTCGCTTTATACAAACACAAACACATTTTATACATTTGTGTTTGTATAAAAGCGAGAGAGGCGAGCGAGACTGCCACCAAACGAGAGTGGCGAGCGAGATTCCACCAGGGAGAGTGGGCGAAAATAGCAATAGTTTGCTATAGGGTACAATTAAATCAAAGTATATTTACAGCATTTAATTTGAATTAATAGTTTGCTATTATATACAATTTTCCTTTTTTTTTCCCTTCCTTTTCCCCTTTCCTCTTTCAAGAGAAAACTCCAACGACTTTCAGTGAATATGTTGTACACCGTTTTCACCTTTAACATAATTAGGTGGCGACTCTTTAAAATAGCATTAAGTTTCACCAATATGTTGTACACCATTTAGACCTTGAGTTAAAATGGGGTATAACACCCACGTTATACAATGAAATAAAATATAAAGGTAAAACGCACTTCAAAGTCCTAGCATTAGCATTAAAATTTAATCAAAACCATGTGAAATTCTATCATATAGAAAAATTATATACCATCAACGACATGAGATGTAAACTCAACTAGGTTATGAACCTAGAGGCAAGTATTATTTATCCTACTTGCTCATGTCGTCTTCAATAATATGTCGTACAAATTGACCTAATCATACTAACAATATAGCACAATAGTATCTTCTCATACGACACTCTTCCATAGTTCCAAGCTACAAGGTAGGTTCTACACATACATCGATACGTGTAATTTTTCGACATTACAAAAAATATGTTTAATTTGATGTCAATCTTAATGAACACAAATAACTTTCCAAAACACTTCAAATTATCAACCTTTGCCTTCATAGCCAATTCAACCATTTGAGAAAGATTAACTAACAATTCTTTCATAGTTTTTGGTAAAGACATTATAAAATGAAAATCACCTTTATAGATTCAAAAAGTGTTATTTCAATATAAAAATATTTTCAAACATGTTACACTTCATAATTTATAGAAATCACGTCAAATAAGACTTAAACCATTTACAATGAAAGAAACAAATGTTATTTCAATATAAAAATGATTTCAAAATTGTTATCCTTCATAATTTATAAAATTCATGACAAATAGGACTTAAATAATTTACAATGGAAAAAATAGTGCATCCCAACCCACTGGTCCTCACCATCCAGGATTCACAATGTACCGTATTCGAAGACCAATGCAATAATATGAATTCTAGAAAAAAGCTTCAAGAAGTGCTTATTATAGAAAAGTAAGGTTGATTTGTATGATGTTATATTATTATTTTTTTCAATTAAAATATCAGTCATGTACTTATCCCCGCTACTCTTTTTATTTTTATCCGCTCGGCCTCGCTTCGCCATAACCGTTTGTCTTCTACTGCCCGCCCTATTGGATCATTGTTACTCATTATTTCATAATGTACTGTATTGTACTATACTGTATTCAGAGGCGGATTCACCCTTGACCAAATTTTGGTTATATATATATATATATATATAAGTATTGAGACTTCTTAACACAAGTGGAAGATCTAGTCTAGTGGTTAAAGTTTTACAAAAGTTCCTTAATGTACTAATTAAATATACTAAAATGTCCTTAATTATTCTAAATACTAAATTTATCAATAATTACTAATTAAATAACAATACAATCATGCATATTTTTTTTATGTCATATGAAATTAACATAAAATTATATCACCAATTATAGCTATACTAATAAAATTACCCGCTCCTCGCGAGGTAATTTAGTATCACGGAATTTATAAAATAATAGTTAAAATCTATCAATCATTAAAACTAAAACACTATATTATCTTACATGCAAGATTACGTAGTAACGAACATTAATAATTTCATAATTTATCCTTTTGCTCCCAGGAAGTGTTACTATTTGATATTTTTGGGGGATCAAATGAACATCAATATGAGATATTAAATTTTCTAATAAATAAATAATCATTGGTGAAGGGATAAATAAATTTTAAAAGGTTAAAAAAGTAAACGATATTCTAATTTTAACGTGTAGAAAGTTCAGTCCTGCCTTTTGCTTTGCATATATCATTTTAAAGTTCCTAATTTAAATGTATCATAAGAAATTATTAAAATAGAAAATTAAAGGAGAATGTATCATATTGGACAACAATTCAACTTGTCATATATACTTGAAAGAGAAAAATATTACACAAAACTATTCAATTTGTTTGGGTGCTTTTAAAAAATCAGCATACCAAAGTGATGAAATTCAATTTGAAACTACACTTCTATTCCAAATGCAGTGTCGAGAAACACATCTATTACTTCAAGAAAAGTATTTATAACTTGCAGTAAACTTGAGAATCTATCCATACTTCATATTGAATATGAACAATTAATTTATTATGTAGTTATCTATGTCTTTGGGATTAAAGGAGGCTCCACTCTAGTCATATTCTTCTATAGGTCATCCGACACAACATCCTTGAAGCCATATCAAAAGTTTATTAATTCTTGTCTTCTTTTGCTGGTTCACTTCTCACATCAAAGAACGAAAAATGTTTGTTAAGGTCTTTATGTTCTTACAAAGGCATACCAAGTTTGTATTTTGTCTTCAAGAGATGATAGTATAGATCTTTAAGGGATTTTTATTGTACTTTCAACAATTTCAGTAGAGAAAACTTGTGTGAATACTCAATAATTAATGTGTGTTATTTAATATGTACCAACAAATACTTATAACAATAACTTTGCAAAAACATAAACAACAAAGTTTAAAGCATGTACTCAAAAACAACAATTAATAACATAAACATAAATTAATGACGGTAAAAAATATACAAGAATCTGTAACAATAGAATGAAATAGAAAGGAAAAAATTGAGCCCATTGAATGCATAGTGTCTCCTTAAGGAAATTATTCCTCTCTAGTGCCCGATGTTTAAAGGAATCGATCTCCTCATGATAAAACGATTCTATTCACCAGTGTATTGATACAAAAATAATGGTGTCAGTGAGCCACTCAACAGGAGCAAAGTACACGAATATTTAATTGTCAGAAGAAAAAAAAGTAGTTCAGAATTTTCGTTGTTTTAAAATGAAAGAAGATCCCTTTATTTATAGATAACAAAGGGTAGTGTGAACAAATGTCTATTGTGCCTTATCGGAAAGGTCACAACTCTTCGAAAAAGTTACAACCCTTCGGAAAGGTCACGACGTGTTTATAAAAGTCACAACTTTTCATAAAAGTCGTAACTCTTCATAAAAGTCGCAACTTTTTATAAAAGTCACAACTTTTCATGAAAGTCGCAACTCTTCATATTTGATTCACATCTTTTAACATCCAACAACATGTACTTCAGATATCAATTCAAAGCTCTAATAAATGACATTGCCCTTCAATCTATATTGTACCACCCTAAGACAAAAAAAGGATTAACTCAAATCACTGAAGGTAAAGCAAGTTTATAGAAAAACAATAGACTAATGCACGCAACAATGCAAGTATACATATGAATTTTGGCCCTGTATTCGTATCTGACAATCAGTTGCTTAAGTAAGTTCAAAGAGGCTGATATTTATACATATGGACGATTTGGTGGATGCTTAATTTGTAAGATGGTGGTGACGGTTGTAAAGGTTTTTGAGAGGAGGGAAAAACCAGTTTTGAAAATAAACATAGTAAAAGAAATCCTGATTTGTGGTGATGCCACATAGGCAGGCCTAAAGTTCTCTTAGATATCAAACTTTATCATCACGTTTGTATCTAGATTGATTTAATTGTAGTTTTAAAAAAACATATAAAGCAATATGTTGAAAGAGACAAAAGCATGAAAAAAAAAGGAAGAACGTATGCAGGGGCGAACCTAGGTGGACGGGAGGGGGTTCACCCGAACCCGAACCCCCTCGATTAAAAAATTATACTGTATATATAAGGTTAAAATTATTATTTATGAGTATAAATATTAAAATGAACCCCCTCAATATAACTTTGACGCGTAGCCGAGTGGTCAAGGGTGTCTAGAATGACTCCAAGGTTCCAAGTTCGATTCTTGCTAGTCGTGCTTACATTTAATTTTAGCTTAAATTTTGTCTTTCCCCACATCCCAAGCTTTAGCTATAAGTTTTAGTTTTGTCTTTTCCCAAAGCCCAGCCCACAAATTAACTTTCAAAAGGTTGTTTGATTTGGATTTTACAAAGGTTAATATCCATACTAAAATCACTAAAGCTTATACGAAATTGTGTTGAAGTTTGATGACATATTTTGAATTTCAAGATTCAAACAAGTTTATCTTTGACCGTATATTTTTCATATATCTTTTAATTATTTTGACTTATAGTACTTTTTATGTAGCTTATAGATATATAAATTTCATTTTTAAAAATTTGAAAATTCTATGCGCAAATATTCGGTCAAACTTAAACTATTGGACTCTCAAAAAATGAAAAGTGTTACATAAATTGGGACAGAGGGAGTATTAATTAAAATAACATTTGATTTTTTTCATAAATAATATTTATATAAATTTTGAAAAAAATTCTATATCATTTTACGAAGGATATAGAATAAGAATAGGCTCCTAGTAATAAATATATTTAAAACGTTAAAACAACAAAAGTAATAGGAGATTGACCAAAATCATATAATTTGTTATTATGAGGAGTACCTTTTATTCGAAAGAAATTATTTTGTAGATTAACATTTCATGTTTGACTAATAAATTCAATTTTTTTTCTCGTCAATATTAGAGATCAAATTTGTGCTTGGCCAAAATTTTCAAAAGTGCTTTTGGAGAAAGTTATGTTTTCAGCTATTGAAAAGAAATTTTGCCACAACTCAAAAATAACTACTGTATTTGTTTTCCCAAAAGCGCAATAGATTTTAAAAAGGCTCGATGAAGCAAGACATAAGTAGGAAGAAATGTTAAATGAAACATGACAAAATGAGTTAAAATGATCTTGTCTTTCACCACTACGCTCCTTTTAATCAACCTTTTCGCAAATTTACTTCTTATATTCGAACCCCCTGAATGAAAATCTTGCGTCCGCCACTGAATGTATGCTTAAATAAAAAAGAAAGAGGAAGGACAAATTTAAACAACCAAACCTAGAAGGAGACAAAGTAACGTAGTAGTTGCTGGGTAGGAGGTTTGAGTGAGATT
This sequence comes from Solanum commersonii, assembly GCA_029007595.1. NCBI lineage: Eukaryota > Viridiplantae > Streptophyta > Magnoliopsida > Solanales > Solanaceae > Solanum > Solanum commersonii. Next base: position 1,189,682 of record JAJTWQ010000011.1, read on the forward strand.
AAATAATATAGGGTAATTGGTAAAATAGTACTAAGGACATAATTGGAAAAAATTAAGTAACAATGGAAACACACCAAATCGATTCTTCCATAAAATGAGGATTTTCATTGTTATGTAACAATGGAATTTGACAATACAATATAATAGATTACAAGTAACAATCAAAACAAACATTGTAAGTATGATAACAATATAATACAATGGATAACAATGATCCAAATAGAGCGTAAACTTACGTCTTTTATCACTACTAGGATATTCTCCCTCCGTTTCAAAAAGAGTGGCCTGGTTTGGCTTAGTACGAAGTTTAAGAAATTAAAGAAGACTTTTGAATCTTCTGGTCTTAAATTAAAGTTATGTCAAATGTACAAAATTACCCTTAATCTTGTGGTCTTAAACATGTCACGTGGAAAATAAAAAGTAAAATGTTACCAAAAAAGGAAAGAGGTCATTCTTTTTGAAACTGACTACAAAGGAAAGGAGGTCATTCTTTGTGAAACGGAAAGAGTATCAATTTTGAATATTACAAAATTAAGAATATTTTTTCTAAAATACAAGGCCATAACTGCAAAACAATTGCAACATTTTTGCATCACAAATACTTTCTCCTCCCCCATAGCTCTCTTCTGCGCGGTCTTAATATTCAAATAGCTTCTTCAACCGTAGCCAGAAGAACAAAAATTCCAATTTCAAATCCACGAATGCGAACACAATTTTCTGAACCAATTCATCAAATCTTCTACTGGGTTTCTTCTTCTCATGGCTTCTGATACTCCTCGAGCACGCATTGATCAAGTTTGTACATTCTTCTTTTCATTTCCCCCTCCTTAAAAACCCTAGGTTTTTTTTTCCAGTTTTGATGATTTAGGAACCGCACAATGCTATTGAATCCCCCAACCCTAATTTCTAATTGAGCAGTTGTAGTAGATTCTTCAAAAATCTATCTTGCATCACTTCCACATGATGGGGGCAATTTTATTTTCAATCTTTTAGTTCTTAATTCCTTTATTATCATGCTTTGATGATTGTGGAATGTCCTTTATAATATATGGCTAATTTTGGTATTTGTTGTTGTGTTGACTACTGCTATATTAGTTCTTTGCTTCGAAAAAGAAGAGGAAGTCCTTATCACCGAGTTTGAAACCTACAAGAGCCAAGAAAGATGTTAAGACTACACAGGAAGGGTCTCCTTCCACAAAAGGTTCGTTGAATGGGTATTTAGTGACTTCTCAGGATGATAGTAAACCTTCACACATAGCTAGAGGCACACCGGTCAAGAGAAACCTGACGTTAGAGATCGGTCCATATCTAAAAGATGAAAATAAAGAGAGTACTTTTCTGGTCGAAGCACAATCTACAACTACTGAAGCAAAAACTTCAAAGGAGAAGTCTGATATTCCCTCTGACTCACATGTTGTTGAAAATAGAGGTCATGGAAAAGATGTCTTGGTTACTACACAGGTTAATGGAAACTCAGAACTTAAGCAGTTTGCTACGAACTTTTTGTCATTATATTGCAGGTAATGCCTTTTATTCTTGATTTCCTGGTGGTGATTGGTTTTGTGGCTAATGTGGTTGCTAGGTTGGATTTGTCTGCATGTTGTTTAACTTGGTAACTTTTCTATGTTTTCCTGAATTCAGTGAACTGCCACCTAGTTTAAGTTTACCTTCAGCACAGCGTGAGGGTGGTAGTAAAAGGAGTGGTAGCCCTCCCTTACTTGAGGTGGATAATAAGAATGCAAAGAGAATCCGCTGCATCTCGAGTGAAAATGATTCTAACATCAACAGAAGATCTAATTCTGAGTGCGCAGCTTTAAATTCTATTGAGGTAGGTATTATATTTTTCCACATACCACAATATTGATTCACCGATTTTTTTTCAACTTAAGTGAGAATTTGCATCTTATGCTAGATAACAGAGGGGAATACATCAGGTGAAGCTCGGATAAGCTTGAGAAAATGTAACAATGTACCTGTCATTGGGTCAACTGAATCTGAGACACCTGGTTCAACATCTACAAAGCTTCGTATTGGAGTTACTCCCAAGTCAACTCGTGGTAGCTCCATTTTTTCACCTGGAGAAGCATTTTGGAATGAAGCAATTCAAGTTGCTGATGGTTTGTTTGAGGGAAGTGATAAATTTTCTTCTCAAGCAGCACTTGAGTCCGACGCTTTGAAAAATCATAATGTGGTAATCAATTCCAATAGTCTTGGAAACGGAGAGTGTGGCAATAAGTCTCACCAAGTATTTAATGAAGGTATAGAGACAGTTTCTGATGCCGGCATTGTTTCTGCTGTTGGTTCATTGAGGAAGTTGGGAAAGGATCTGGATGGAGAGAAATCCCCAATGCCTGTTAAGCATTTTGATTTTGCCTCTGACGAAAAAATTTTTGATTTTGTACAATCTCACAGAAGTAACTTGGATGTCCTGACTATTAGTGGCAAAAGAACCGGGTCCCAAGATCATCTAAGTTTGAGTGCATATCCTGTTCTTAGCCTTCACAAGGCAGTTGAAGCAAAAGGGAATATCCTTGAAGTTCAAAACAAGACTCCAGAATGTCCTGTTTCTAAGGGTAAGGATGTGCTTATCCAGGGTACTGATATAATGGCATCAACAACACCTCCGGAGAAACTTAATAGTTATACAGCTAATTCCTTATCAAGTAAAGACAACACTCCTTCAAGTATTGCACCACTAAAGAATCATTCAGATCTCAACCATTGGCTACCTTCTGAAGTATGCAACATTTACAGGAAAAAGGGGATTTCAAAATTGTACTCGTGGCAGGTATGCTGTTTACCTTTAGTTAGTCTTGTCTTGGGCTTATGAGACATAAGAAGCTTCATATTTAATAGATCTGGAGTGATTGATTGACCCCTTTGCAATCAATTATGCATTGGATCTTCATTTGTACAGTCTGGAGTGTAAACATAGGAGATAACTGTATCTTTATTTGTCTAATTAGTGCAACCTTTGACACATAATATGATTTTTCATTAGTTGACTTCTAGGTTTTATTCAGACCGAATAGGCATCTTGTACCAAACAACAACAACAACATGCCCCAAAACAAATTTTGTGTTCATCGAAGTGTTGTATACAATTTTCAACTCTGAGACACTGTCTTGGTTTCTTGTAATTTCTTATGCATTTTCCATAATACAAAAAATTGTGATTTGTATGAATGATATAAGATTCAAAATCGAGAAAAAAGATAAACCGTTTAGCAAATAACAAATAATTTCCTGTAAAGAAGGGAAAAAAATCGCATATTAAAAGCAAAGTTTGACTTGGTTGGAATTTTGTATCAATGGGAAAAATTGGTAGAATAAAATAGCATAAGAAGATCATATAAATCTTGTTTTGGGGGGTGGGGGAGTGAAGAAAAATTGTTATAGAAAATGAAAACAACTATTGACCTTCTTTAATGAATTAGGGGGAAATGTGTGTGTGCGTGTGTGTGAGAGAGAGAGGGAGAGAGAGAGAGAGAGAGAGAGAGAGGGGGGGGGGGGTAGAGAGAGAGAGAAGTGTCACCTGATGGAGTGTTGACTTTATAAAAATTATTTTGGGTTTGGTCTTGAACCATATGTATAAGAAGGTCAAAATGAATTGTCTTTTTCTTGATTTAGTGTCAAGTTTTGTTAACCATTGAATTCAACACCATCTCACTGACTCCTGGATAGAATAATATTAGAATTTGCAGATTATCTATCCCTACACTTAATTCAATTCGGAGTTCAAGTTTCTATCAAATGTAAATTGTAATATCTCATTTTCACCCTATCCCTTATGCATGGGCCTAGCAACCGCTACCTTAATGGTCATTTGCAAATTTGGATTTCTTTTGTAACAACAATAATAACAATACATGATTCTCAAATACGTTGGTCACATTGACTTTCTTTTAATTAGTGGAAAATCCTCAAACATGTATAGAGTATTAGCAGAACAAGGGTTCCCCACTTTATGAACATGTGTGGTACATAAGTTAGTTCAACCTCATTGACTCCCAGATGTGGTGCAAGACAAAAGGTCTCCACATCTTGGTCCAACATATTCAGATTTGGATAGGTAGTTGAAACATAGGCTCATTGACAGGAAACCAATGGAATATGCAATTATGTTAAAGAGGAGAGTTGATATCTCTTGTTTACAGGAGACTAAATGGACAAGCAATAAGGCGAGAGATTGCAATGCATGCTACAAATTATGGCATTATGGAATAGACTAAATAGTAAATAGGAATGGATTGAAAATCATTGTATAACTAGGATTTAAAGATAAATTTGAGATGTTAAAAGAGTCAATTATAGGATTATCTGGTTATGAGTAGTATGCGATAAGGAGACAAGCATGAGTATTACTTATCAAAGGGAAAAAAAGACAACTAACATTTTTAGTGCACGTGTTACTATATAGGATTGAGAAGGAACCTAAAACTGAAGTTTAAGAAGTATGGATGCCTTGGTTCAAGGGATTCCAAATGACCAATGGGTCTTTATAGGGAGAGATCAGAATGGACATGTAGATAGATATAAGTGGCAATTTTGATTGAGGAGATATGGTCATGGTACTTTCTGTCTCTGAAATGGATATGGTCATGGTACTTCTTTCTCGAAAAAAGATATGGTCATATTACTTGTTAGGATTGGATTGGGATAGTGCCAAACTAAATCAAACAACTTGTAATGACAATAATGGGCAATAAAGGGTCAAATGATTTACATGGTCACGCTCATGGACAAGAGCAGTTCCACCATAACTTAAAAGTGTACCAAAAAGGAGTAAAAAACATAGATGAAAATGTACATTAGATGAAAGTTAACACATATAGTTAAAAATAATCAATGTTTTCAAAAGAGAAAAGCGCAAAAAAGCACTAAAATCCTTTGGGGCTTTAAGTGCAAATAAAACGTGGGCTTTATTGGAAAAAAGAGTGAGGGAGAAAAATACAAATATGTATGTGTAGTCCAAGATTAATAATCACAAGCATAAATAATAAATATACAGACAAAATTGAAAAAATAATTAAAATAAAGTGAATATTAATTGTTTATGTCGCATCCTTGGGATTATGCCCATTGGAAAGTGTGAGAAATATTGGACAAGAATAATATTGAATTGTGTATGTACATTATTACACAGAGACCTTATTTATATACACTATAATTCAATCCTTTACCAAGTAGGATACTACATATAATTCCTATTCCTACTCCTATTCTAAGTAGGATTGTATATATCTATTCCTATTCTAACACTCTCCCTCAAGCTAGTGCATACAAATCATATGTACCTAGCTTATTACAAATGTAATTAATATGAGGACTAGTGAGGTACTTGGTAAAGATATTTGCAAGTTGATCACTTGACTTCACAATTTTTGTAACAATATCTCTCTGAGTATCTTTCCTCTAACAAAGTGACAATCAATCTCAATGTGTTTAGTACTCATGAAACACTGGATTTGATGCGATATTAAGGGCTTCTTGATTATCACACACAAGTTCCATTTGATCGATTTCTCCATATTTTAGTTCTCTCAACAACTGTTTGATCCAAACTAGCTCACTAGTTGCCATAACCATTGCTCGATATTCTACTTCTACACTTGATCGAGTAACCTCACTCTGTTTCTTACTTTTCTAGGATACTGAATTACCTCCTACTAGAGCATAATATCCGGATGTAGAGCGTCTATTAGAGGGTGATACCACCCAATCAGTGTCTGTATAACAATGATTTGCTCATGGCTTTGATCCTAGAAGATTAGTCTTTTACCGGAAGCTCATTTTATATATCGAAATTACGAACAATTGCATCCCAATGACTTATCACAAGGGGAAGTCATAAACTGACTTACAACGCTGATAAGAAAAGAGATGTCATGTCTAGTCCACTGTGAGATAATTCAACTTTCCAACCAGCCGTCTATACGTTTTAGGATTACTGAGTGGCTCCCCTTTATCCTGGGAGGAGTTTAAGTGTTTAACATTCGAATCCATGGTAGTGTCAATAGGTCTACATCCCATTATTCCTGTCTCTTCATAAATGCCTAAGGCATACTTGCTTTGAGAAATCACAATACTTGATCTAGACTGAGCAATCTCAATAGTCAATACCTAGAAAATACTTCAGTTTGCCAAGGTCTTTAATCTAGAAATGCTAAAAGAGATGTTGCTTCAAATTAGTGATACCATCTTGATCATTGCCGGTGATAACGATATTATCAAATACACAATTTGGTGTAGAATGCTGATAAAATATCGAGTGATTAGCTCCACTACGAGTCACACCAAACTGCTGAATTACTTTACTGAGCTTCCCAAACTAGGCTTGATGAGATTGTTTTAGACCATAGAGTGACCTACACAATTGATATACAAGGCTACTAGACTCCCCCTAAGCAACATATAGACTTCTTCCTCAAGATCACCATGCAGAAAAACATTCTTAATGTCCAACTGATGGAAAGGCCAATGACGAACGACAACCATAGATAGAAAAAGACAGACATATGCTATTTTAGCCATCGGAGCAAAATTGTCACTATAATCTAGCCCAAATATCTGAGTATACCCTTTGGCAACAAGGTGAGCCTCAAGCCGATCAACCTGACCATCTGGACCAATTTTGATTGCATAAACCCAACGACAACCAACAATAAATTTACCTGCAGGAAGGGTGACAAGCTTCCAAGTACCACTCGTATGTAAAGCAGACATCTCATCAATGAAGTTCGACTAAGGTATGAGTGGGTGGGTCTCGAGGTATTATGCCTAGAAATTTAGTATAAGAAAACTAATTCATATATCTGAATTATAAACATAAATATGCATCTTTGCATCTAAATTAAGAACTTAAATGGTTTTTGAACTTAGATGCCATGACTTTTACTTCGTATATACTTAATTCTAGTTTTTTTAGTTTCTTTGTCCATATAGTTGTAAGACAATGTTTTGGACAGCAAAAGGCAACAAGGGTTTGCCTCTCCTCGCCTTGTGACGCTCGTCTTTTTGAATTGAGGCGCCAATTAATACCATAAACTTAAAATATTTAATGACATATAAATATCCAAAATCTCAATAGCAATAACATATAAGCAAATATTTCAATTCAAAAACTAATAGTATAATTAGTATAAAACTAAAATGAGTTGGGTAGAAATAAATATAGAAGGACTAGATTTTTTTTTACAAATAGGCAGATTGCAGTAGTTAGTAATGTGTGTGACCATCTCATCTAAAAACTTAAGTCGTTAGAGAGAGCACACTTTTTATTAGTTAATGATATTGTCAACACGCCCTCTCATGTGCAGACCTAATTTTTTTTTATGGGCCAAACATGTGGAAATTCTTATTAATTTGGGTGGTGGTGAGATTCGATCCCATGATCCGTGCCTGCTATGATACCATGTGAAATTAGGTCTTGGGCCTAACTCATACTCCAAAAGCTAGCTCAAAGGGAGGATGATTGCCCAAGCCTTATAAGGAGTCCACCCATCTTATTAACCACCAATGTGGAACTTTTGTCATTCCTTAACACCGTCCTCACGCCAATGCTTAACATGTAGTGCATGGGCAATTTTGAATTGTGGGCCCCCCAACATTGGGTGAGATGGGTCCTGTTTTGATGCTATGTTGAAGTGTGTGACCATTTCATCTAAAAGCTTAAGCTGTTAGAGAGAGCACACTTTTATTTTTGAGACGGAGAGCACACTTTTTATTAGTTAATGATATTCTCGACACGCCCCCTCAGTGGGCCTGATTCTTTTTCATGGGCCAAGCACGCGAAAATTCTTTTTAATTTGGGTGGCTGTGAGATTTGTGAGTTAGGCCCAAGACCTAATTTCACAAGTAGTTTGCAGAAATAAAAAAACAGAGACTATGCACACTGCTTACTGCACATGTAAGAAGAAGGAGAAGAAAAAAAGTACTGAAAATGCACATGCTGAAGGCTACGAAGCAGAGAAGAAAGAAGAACGGGAGAAAAAAGAAGAAGACGTACCTGGTGAAAGTCGCGAAGCTGGAGAAGAGAGTCATGATTGCGAATTGGAGAGATAAAAGGGAGAACAACGCCGGGTTTGTCCAAAACTCCAAATAAACCCTAATATTGCCTTTTAATTATCAAATCAGGCCTGTTTTTTTAAATAATTAGAAAAAGGCAACGCCTTTAGCGCCTCGCCTCGCAACTTGCCATTGCCAGTAATAGGCGCAAAGGCAGCGCCTCGCCATTCGCCAAATGCGCAAAGGCGATTGCCTTTGAGAACATTGTTGTAAGGTCTTGTGAACATTCTACCCTCCCTAGACCCTTTGTGGGATTTCACTGGGTATGTTGTTGTTTGTCCATATAGTTGTATGTGTTTAAATTATATATTCTTGCATTACATATGGGCAACACTAACTTAGGGTAGGGTTGGGGTGATTACTCATCCTCAGTAAAATGTATTTCCACCTATGCCTTTTGCATAATTCCATTTTGCTTAGACTAGCATTTGGTTACTGGTTTTGTGCTTTGATTCATAGAAGCTTCGTTGTGGCTTCTGTTCCCCATTGTTTACTTGTTTCTGTGATGAACTCTGTTTGGAGGTATTTAGGACTTCAGAGGTTGAGGCTTCTTCAAGAGATCAAATTTGTTGTTAGTTTAAGTATGAGCAAATTATTCTTTACAGTCCAATGGAGATTCATTTTACATCCTGCAGGTAGATTGTCTTCAAGTGGATGGAGTTTTGCACAACCGGAATCTTGTATATTGTGCTTCTACCAGGTCTGTATCTGAGTAATTTTGACTCCTATTAAACATATTTAATTCTTCATGATGTTGATGTGTTTTGTTAATTGTAAATTTGTTAGTTACATTAAGAAGATAGTTTTATGAATGCTAGAATAAACAAATGCATCGTGAAGAAATATATCCACACCCTATATATTAGTCATTTTTTTTTTATAACCGAGAAACTCCGAGGGCTAGCGGCATATGGTTTGAAACTCGATGGATAATGAGCGCGCACCCTCTACCCTTTCCACTTAAATACTAAACCTTTGTCTGCGACACGGTTTGAATCCCTTGCATGCGCCTAATTCACATATCACATGCTGTGCTCTTACCATTAGACCAAAGACCTAGGACCCATACATTAGGGGATCTCCAACCCATAACACCAAATTTTACACTAAAATAGTGTCAACCATCGCACCAAATTTTAGTGTAAACCATCGCACCATCTCCAACCCACTACACCAAAGTTTACATTAAAAAAGAATATTCTCTTTATATTCTTCTCTCTCTTCAATATTATACTATTATTCTTGTATTATTTATATTTTCAAAAGTTTTTTATGATACAAGTAATAATAAAATAATTAAAAAGAGATTTAGTGTTGATGAATAGTGTTACACCAAATTTGGTGTAGCACTATTCACACACTAAAATAGTGTAAGAATCGGTGTTGGGTTGGAGCACTAAAACACCAAATTTATCGTTGCAAATGGTCTTAGGTATTAGTTTTTTTATGAAAATGAAAAATTTGGACCATTTCTTGATTTGTGTGTCATCCGTGCCCAGTTAGGCATTGTAAGTAGCGAAACAATCTTATTCTAAAACTGCTTGATGTTGGAAGCTTTTTAAGTTTGTGAAGTGGTGGATTTGGAGCATCTGTTACTAATGTAAAGCCTGGTTGAGTTGTATTAGTGTCTTGAAGATTGTTTAATCTATTCATCGAACAAAGTGCTAATCCACACTATTTCTGTTATTGATCTTTTTAAAGTAGTAGTACATTAGTTTGATTTTTTACCTACCACGGTGGATGGGGTGATCTTGTGCTCCTCTTCTTTTCCTACTCATTGTGAATGAACCTTTGCTGTCATTATCCATTTTACCTAGTAACATTGTTATTCGTGGAGACAATAAGTGCTGGTAGAAAAAGTCCGTTTCATCTTATTCTCTGTAAAAACTTATGAGGTCCATACTTGCTCTCGGACCATTTAAGTTGGTCCAAGTATTTTGCTTGCTGCTCTGAATTTTTGTGTTCTTGGGTCATTTAATTGGTCCAAGTCATTACATATTGCTTGCTGCTCAGAATATTCGTGTTTTTTTTTTCTGTTAGGAAGTTGAAAATTTCTTACATAACCATAATGAATGCCAATCCACAAACAAACTATTACTATCCTCTTCCTTGTTATCTTCGTTGCTGTTTATGTTGCTAATGTTGTATTTTTGTTCTCCTAGTATTATTACATGAATGTCACTATTATAATAATCTTTTGTTGTCTTTTATTGGAGGACAACGTTCTTATCTCCCAATTGTCCAATCCTGCATCTAGTCCTTTCAGCAATGGCAACAGATGTCATAGTGTCTCTTTGTTGTTTAACCAGTTTTTATTTTTATTTTCTGTAGTGCTGGTAAAAGTTTTGTTGCTGAGATATTAATGTTACGGAGAATCTTATCATCTGGAAAAATGGGTCTTCTTGTACTTCCATATGTATCCATTTGTGCAGAGAAGGTGAAGTTATCTTTTAGCTCTTTCAAAATGATCTTTTTTTTTGATAAGTAGCTTTCAGAGCGGTTTTTACTATGCATATATGTAGCATATATAGTATATTTATTTCGTCTAGTGTCATGTGTAAACTTGTTCAGGCAGAACATCTTGAGGTCCTTCTGGAACCAGTTGGAAAGCATGTTCGCAGTTATTACGGTAATCAGGGAGGTGGTAGTCTCCCAAAGGATACCGCTATAGCTGTTTGCACTATTGAGAAAGCAAATTCCTTAATTAACCGACTGCTAGAAGAGGGCCGTTTGTCAGAGCTTGGTATCATAGTGATTGATGAACTCCACATGGTATTGACTTTGAAATTCTTTTCTACTATTGTTTTATTTTATTTTGATGATATCCAAGACCTCTCCATAATTTTAAGTTCACTTTCTGTTTGCTCGGAGCTGCTGTTTTGGCGTCTTTGCTGGAACTCGTAATTAAATGCATTTATTCATCTGGTCTCTTGAGTTGTTTTCATGTTAGGTTGGAGACCAGAATAGGGGTTATCTATTGGAGTTGATGTTGACCAAGCTTCGCTATGCATCTGGTGAAGGAAATACAGAGTCATCCAGTGGAGAAACTTCAGGCACGAGCAGTGGAAAAGTTGACCCTGCTGGCAGTCTCCAAATTGTTGGCATGAGTGCAACTCTGCCCAATGTGACAGCAGTCGCAGATTGGCTTCAAGTAAGATGAAATTCATAGCTTTTTAATTCTTATCAATTAAAATCTTTATGGGTAACATCCCATGGCAGTTTCAGAAGTGTGTAAAAGTTGGATACATGGCTCAACCTGTCATCCATTAAGTTTGTCCAACTATCTATACAGAAGGGGATTCTCTTTTTACACCAAAAGCTTTACGTAAAACAAAAATGATCATTTTATACTTCTACATATCCTTAGGTCAAATAGGTGAACAACAATAATCTATTTATACTTGTGCCATTTTCACTATTCTTGAACAAGTTACTACCTTTTGCATTCCAAATAAATCAAAAGAGATGTTATGTTGTTGTTCTCCAAGCTTCCAATTTTCTTCCTCTAACAATGCGAAACAAACAGAATTGGTCCATATCTATGTTGTGAAGCTGCAATATTAATAAACAGTGGTTTGTTGCTCATGACACTCCTTATACAAGCAGCACTAGCTCACTACATGGAGCGATCCATGGCTTCTCTATTTCCTTCTTCTTCTTCAGATTATTCGTCATCAAGATTGAGTACTTTATTTGGTCAATTGGTATGCCCCCGTTTTCTTCCTTCCAAACAACTCCATGTAAAATGGCTTTCGTTGAATAATTTTGCTTTGAACCCACCATACTACCTTTTGTGATCCATCTTCTGCTAAGTAGTCATTGAGTTCCCTTAGGAACTCCTCAACCCCACCTACTCCAAATTCTGTGTTACCATCCTTCAAAGTCGTTCGATCACACAACAGATCCTTCCAAAAAGTAATCTTTTCCCTGTACATGATAGTATAACCAACGTACTTAGTGAACCTTTCCTCCCCTTCACATTCCCCTTCCTTAGGTTCACCTCATCAAAGTATGTCATCTCATCCGACAGCTATCCATTGCTTATGTCATAACCCAGACCCATCGGGTATTGCGACTTGCGAACACCTATTCTGACACCTAGATAGGAGAACCCTTACCACCCAATTTAAAAATGAGCAATGCGGAAATAAATAAAACATAATCTAACATCTTATTTAAGTATGGAATTACTCTTAACTTGATTTTTAAACAAAGTCCTTTGTGAAGAAACACACTAAACCCTCCCCAAGGAACTAGTCTAAATCGGTACAAGATCTACTAAGAAGATACAATGTATAAAAGAAAACACGACACAACTCCCATCATAAGGAAAGAGAAGTAGAAGCTGTCGAAGATCATCATCATCCCCACCTAAGAAACATTACTGGATCCCGACTATGCTAAGTGACATAACAAGAGTTGTATCAGTACAAACAACACGTACTAGTAGGCATCATTGGTCGATCCAAACCCACCATATAATACCATGCAAATAATCAAAGGAACATGCAACTTGAAGGTAAGATTAGGACTCCATATACTCTAACCCAAGTCACACCACCTCCTTCCGCTATCAACTCTAATATTTAAACATTCATCCCTCTTTCCACTCTCATATCAGATCATAGCTTAACCCTTCTATCACATAGAGATTCCCCCAAATACAAGAACACCACTACTTTGATAATGAATTTATTACTGTCCCGCAAATTCTCATGCCAACACCTTGCGTTGACAACACTCCAGTTATACAAAATACGAACAAGTAACCACAATTTAGCAAACATATATATATATGTGATTATAATCACAATTAGAAAATAAGTCGGACTCCAAGTCCTCACCCTGAGTCGATATACACAATAATCATGAACAACCTCAACACAACAAGCCATACCTGATTCCTCACACCTTCAAATATTCGGACCATCAAAGATCCCTAAAACATCATCTACAGTGTTTAATATGAAACCTTGGTCTACACAAGAACCATCCCAACATTTAAACACAAATCCGATCACTTATGGATCAACATGTAATGATCCCATTACAAGACTCTCATGGAACTCACACACAAATGGTTAGTGAATTGGCATGGGACCCTATCCAATACTAATATATATATGTGCAGCATGACACCCGATCCAATAATAATATATATATGTGTCGAAGTGACACCCGATCCAATAATAGTATATATGTGCCGGCGTGACACTTGGTCTAATAATATATATATATATATATATATATATATATATATATATATATATATATATATATATATGTGCCGGCGTGGCATCCGATCCAATAATAATATATATATGTGCCGGCGTGGCATCCGATCCAATAATAATATATATATGTGCCGGCGTGGCATCCGATCCAATAATAATATATATATGTGCCGGCGTGGCACCTGATCCAGTAATAATATATATATGTGTCGGCGTGACATCTGATCCAATGATAATAATAATACACATAACACAAACACAACCAACCATGGCCTACCCGCCATAAATCCTTCCGGAATATCTTTACTCATAATCCAATCACCCACAATTACCTTCCCAGGATAACACCCAACCACATCATAATGCCAACAATAACAAATCAAATTCATCATCAGTCTAAATCACAACTAACCATACATTCAACCATCCAGACTCCATGCCCGAAAGCCTATGCATGCAATCTTTCAACAATCTAAAGATATTATGTAATTGGAAACATGTCTAACTACGTAGTTAAGAAAACCTAACCTACCTTGGTGCCAAACAGTTACTGCATAAGTCTGATCACAAACCTTTTATCTTTTGTGAAACTATAACTTGTTCTTGGTCTAAAATAATAACACAAGTATAACATAAATCACAATTGGTCTACGTTTGGATTATATCCAAATCCTAATCCCTAGGCTAACCTCATGATTATTCCACCCAAACTAGGGTTTTCTCGCCATTAGTTCACTTCAACTATCAATCCCATGGTTAAATGAGTGAATAACGGTCAGTTTAAAAAAGAAGGTTAAATTAGTGAATAACGGTAAATAAATCAAGAACAAACATTTTAAAGAATAATCCAAGGTCTTGCAGCCTAAAATCCTCATAAACTCGAGTTTTCCCCACCTTAGGATGAATCCAAACCCTCCCCTAGCGCCACAATTGCCTTCTCTAAGGCCTAGGAGTCGAACTACAAAAGTAGGGAATCAGATTGCTCACCTTTATGAAGATTCTTGTTGAAAAACTGATGATATTTGCTGTAGGTCGCCCTTTCTCTTTTCCAAAATGTTCTTGGATGATTATGGCCGAATTTGAGGGTTTTCCTACATTTATAGCGACTTACCAATATAGTGGCCCAATCAAACCCCAATCTCGCTATAGCGGCCCTCATCGATTTTTTCTTTTTAAATCTTGCTATAGCGGCTGACACGCCGCTATAGTGGCATGTAAAGGACAGGACCTCAAAAATTCCTCCAAAATAGCTTATTTCGGAACACACTTCAAAATTTTGACGTATTCAGCACTTGAATTCAGTTCCAAAAAGCTCTATGAACTCTTTAACGTATTAGCTAATAGAAAACCAATTTCAATTTAGATATTTCATCCAATCCTTTCCCGGATTGCCTCGACTTTACCTCGCGCAGATTCCGTCTGAGGTTAGCCTAGGCTAAAAAGTTTTTAGTCACTATTCCAATAGTTTTCTGACCCAATTTCTTTTATCAATTGTTTACTCAGAACGACCGGACGGATTATTATAGCTTAACTCTTCATATTCATCACGTATGACAAAAAGATGAAAAGAAGCTTCATACCTGTGACTATTATCCTTCTTCATGACATTTTCTACATTTCTACTCCAATATCCATTTATCCAATTGTGTTATGTTAAAGGTTTGAAAATAATCTCTAGACCCCCTGTGCCCCCTTCACCAAAATTTAGGGCTTTGGTTCTTTTTGAACTTCCAAATGATATTTCTCTTCCTCCTCCTTTCCTTCCCATGAAATTGCTCGTCATTTTCTCTAACCTAGTTGCAGTACTTGAGGGCATACAAAAAGCAGAATGGACACTATGCACAAAAATTATTATTATAGCAAAGGCATGAAGGTGGTAGATTGTCATAAGTTTGGATGATAATAGTTGCGTATAAAAGAGCATTTTGTGCGTGAATTGTGAAGAAGGAAAAAACATAAAATGGTTTTCTTTTGAAAGGTCCTTAACTATGCATCTTAATCTTCATTATGCCTTGGGTTCTTGGCTCAAGAGCTTCCCCTCATAGCTCCGGTAATAACTACTTCTTTATGACTATTTCTTTTTCTCAATTTTTCCAACATTCACATTGACAAGGGGTCCTAAACTATGGCAACCGTAGTAGGTCAAGCTTCTTCCCATCCTTCTTTGACTTCAAATTTAGTATATTTTTCAGGCCGTCCCTTTAATCTAATACCAATGAGTTGTTTTCCCAAATGTATAACTGTTTAGGCACTTTTCTCAATCACCCTGTTGCCAGGCATGCCCACAATATGGGTCGAATAATTGGTACCTTAAGTGTCACATGGACTTTATCATCCCATTTTTGAAGTCACCCATAGCTTGTCCTGTTTCCGTCGAGCTACTGCATATGAGGTTGAAATATCCTAATCTATTTAAAAATAAATCTTGATTTGTCTCACCTGGGACGAATGTTAGTCATGCCAACTTGGTAAACATGTCCGTTCTTCCTTCTTTCATAGCTTTGACAATCAGCAACACTCTCCTTTCTCTTTAGTCCATCCACATGTTTGGGTCCTAATTGTGCCGGTTCAATCTTGAGTTTCTTTTGATTTGTTAGAATTTTTATTTCATGTTGTTCAACTTAATTAAAACAATCATCTGAGGTCTTCCCTGTTAATTGTCACATGAGGAAAGGGAACAATTGATGCTACAGATCATCTTACTTCAAAGAGATTTGGATCACCGACTCTGGTGTAGTTCTAACTTAATTTTATTCCAGTCTTGTACTGTACCTGTTTGTCCTTTATGCATGTGAATATGGGGAATAAGCCTCTTTGTTCCTTCTATCCTGAATGTCTCATGAAGCTCTCGAAGTTGTTTCTTGCAGGCAGCTTTGTATCAGACCGAGTTTCGACCTGTTCCATTGGAAGAATATGTAAAAGTAGGTAACACAATTTATAACCAAAAAATGGACATTGTCAGAACAATCTCGAAAGCAGCTGATCTTGGTGGTAAAGATCCAGATCACATTGTGGAGCTCTGCAATGAGGTATAATTTTCTCTTTTACTTTTGTTAGTAGAACTTTATTTTGTCGAGAGAAGTAATAGAAGGAAAACTATATTAATCTGAGATTTGGTAGGTTGTCCAAGAAGGCAACTCAGTGCTAATTTTCTGCTCAAGTCGCAAAGGATGTGAATCTACTGCTGGGCATGTGGCGAAACATCTTAAAAGATTTTCCTTGAATCAACTGAGCGGCCAAAATGAGTCAATTGATATTACTTCTGCAATTGATGCTTTACGAAGATCTCCAGCTGGGTTGGATCCTACTCTGGAAGAGACTCTTCCTGCCGGTGTTGCCTATCACCATGCTGGACTCACAGTAATGTCATTTTAAAGTTATTATGCTGTTATAGTACGTTTATTGATTCTTACGTGTTACAGTCAATGTTTTCGTTAGTTCTCTAGGTTTTCCTGTTTTTTCTTTTGTTTGTTTGGGTGGGTGGGTTCTCTTTCCCTATTTTGGAGTAAATCTGCATTCATCTGAGATATTTTTCTACCTTGAAGGTTGAGGAAAGAGAAACAGTTGAAACCTGTTACCGCAAAGGACTTGTACGTGTCTTAACAGCTACATCAACCTTAGCTGCAGGGGTTAACCTTCCTGCTCGGAGAGTTATTTTTCGACAACCACGTATTGGTCGTGACTTTATTGATGGTACAAGGTACCGACAGATGGCTGGTCGGGCTGGTCGGACGGGTATAGATACAAAAGGAGAGAGTGTATGTTTTGACCATTTCCTATTCGTTTCTTTTTCTTGTTCATTCAGAGCTTGCATACTTGGAAAGGTGTAATCTGTAGGTCTGATTTACAAGCTATTCTCTGTAAAATGTTTGTTAAAATGTTACAATTTTGAAGTTGCTTACACCTGTTTGACTCTATTCTCATATATTACTATTTTTCTGTCTGCATTTGCATCTTTTGCTTTCTATTTAAGTCTTCACTGCAGCTGAAACTGTGCCATAAACTTAATATTGTTTTGTTGTTTATTTGCTTCAGGTGTTGATCTGCAAACCAGAAGAGGTCAAACGAATAACAGCACTTGTTAACGAGAGCTGTCCACCGTTGCATTCTTGTTTATCCGAAGATAAGAATGGGATGATCCACGCAATATTGGAAGTTGTTGCTGGTGGTATTGTTCAAACAGCTAGTGATATTAACCGGTACGTTAGGTGTACCCTTCTCAATTCAACAAAACCATTTGATGATGTGGTTAAATCAGCACAAGATTCTCTTCGCTGGTTATGCCATAAAAAATTTCTTGGATGGAGTGAAGATACCAAATTATACACAGTCACGCCTCTTGGTCGTGCAGCTTTTGGCAGTTCTCTCTCTCCTGAAGAATCACTGGTAACATAGTTGTTTCCACTTACGACCACTTTATCATCATATCATTTCTTGTCAATTTGTTCTTTTAGCCAAATGGTCCTTGTTTACATTTTGTGCAATTTAGTAGAGTGCAAATATTGGGATGGGAATCCAACAATGGTCATTCTCTTGTTTTGTAGGTTGTCTTGGATGATTTGATTAGAGCGAGGGAAGGGTTTGTGCTTGCATCTGATCTGCATGTTGTTTACTTAGTGACACCCATTAATGTTGATCTTGAGCCAGATTGGGAACTGTATTACCAGAGGTTCATGGAGTTGTCTACCCTGGATCAGGTAACTGAACTGTAGAGTTTTTCTGCATAATCATTCGTTCATTTCTAAACCATTATCATAATTCCCCTCCCCTCCTTTTTTTTTTTTTTGTATATGGGGAGGGGGGAGTGTCTCTATTTCCCAAGATTCTCTATGCTGTCCTCCTGTCTTTTTCCTGAGATTGCCCCATGTCCATCTTGTTGTGTTTACTTGGTTGTGTGGTCACAAATCCATAATAGAAGTCCGAGCACATTGGCCAAATGGATTATCTTCATGCATAAAATACTTGACCTAGAGGGTGTTTGGATTGACTTATTTTAAGTAGCTTGACTTATTTTTGGAGGTTTTTGGGATAGACACAAAGTGCTTAAAAAGTACAAAAATAAGCCAATCCAAACACCCCTAGTAGAGAAATGGAAAAATTATCACAAACCTCCTTACATGCTGCCAATTTGTCCTTCACTTGCTGATTGGTCGGGAGTTGACCTTTGTTTTTGCCACACCTTTCTCCAATTTTCTCATTCGATGCGTTTTCCAATAGATGAATAATATGACCACTAGACTTCACGCATTACCTGAGGCAGGACCGTAGGACTTCAACCGCTCTTAAATTATCCAGCATCTGTCAATAATCTAAAACTATTTGTGTCTTGCCTTGACAAATAAGTATGGATTCGTTGAGCTTTCTAATGTTTGTCAGTTTGCTAGGGAAAGCGCGCTAATGATTCATGAGCTATGTACTGTATAGTTGAAAAAGAGTTCTTGTGTACAGGCAAGGTACTTTAGTTTGGAGCTAATTTCTCATTCTCTGACACATGAAGTCTATGACTCCTTACTGTTAACTGCATAGCATAAGTTATTTGTCTTCAAAGATTTGTAGGTGAAGTATCTTGCATCTTTAACTAGAATGCTAGGTTAACTGGTAAACTATGGAGTTACTATTTTCTTTCTATGCCCTAAAATATCTTATTACCTCAAGGACTACAGGACAAAAAAGTTCTTTAGCAGGAACAGATATTTTAATGATTGGTCACTTGGTTTTAAGTTCTTTATAATCAATGTGAATAATTAGTTAATGTTCAAAGTGATTTTGATGCTTCAAGACTACCTGATTTTTCTATAAGGTGGCATGCCAAGATTTGAGGTCATCAGTTTGTGCTTGGTTGCTAATATGATAATTGCCTGACATTACTTCATGAGATAAATTTGTTCCTACAACCATGATGACTGTGATGGAGACATTTGTGTGCTCTGTGTTTTGATGTGCAGTCAGTTGGCAATCGGGCTGGAGTTCAAGAACCCTTTTTGATGCGAATGGCTCATGGTGCACCAGTTCGTGCATCTTATAGGTCAAAGGCTGGTACTAAAGGGTTGCAGGGAAAGTTGGATAACAGATCTCTGAATGACCATATGCTGTCAGATGAGAACATGCTTCGCATCTGTCGGAGATTCTTTGTGGCTCTTATACTGTCAAGGCTCGTGCAGGTAAATTTCCTTGAAATGAATGGAAAACACTACTGTTGCCCTCTCTCTCTCACCTCTTCTTCATTTTATTCATAGTTGCAGTGTAGAACACACTTATTATGTTTTGTTGTGAATACCTGCTATGAGAATCATAAGTTTAGAGGTAGAATGTTAGAGTTAAATATTGGAAGAGTTATGTTCTAATGTGAGATATTGTCCCGTGTTGGACAATTATCATGTGTGTCACAACCCAAATTAGGGGCGTGTGACCGGCATTAAACAAGCTTGGCTCTCCCCCGCGAACCCCTTTCCCTGTTGTATCAACCAGTGTTGTAAAAGGCGATTGCTTCGTCGCCAATGGCGAGAGGCGAGGCAAGGCGATCCTTCATCGCCTTTTAGCTTTGTGGCGAGGCGATCTCCAAAAGGTGATGCCATGGTGACAAAATGTGAGAGGCGAGAGGCAAGAAGGGCGGGAAAGGTGTCGCTTTTTGTATTATCTTAAAAAAATGCAACTAATTTAGGGTTATAAAAGTAAAAAGGTAATTTTAGGGTTTTCGACTAGAAACCTCCGGCGACCAGCCATACTTTTCTGGCTACTCCAAAGTCCAACTTCTTCAGATTTCTTCTTCCTCAGTTTCTTTTTCCTTCTTCTTCATCAGACTTCATAGTCACTTCTACCTCTGTTTTGACTTTTGTTCTGTTTTTTTTCCTCATTCAAGTTCTAAACTTTTAGTATGTACTATCTATTTCAATTTTTGAATTGAAATATTTGCTAATATGTTATTGCTATTGAGAATTTTATTATTTACATATGCAATTAAATATTTAACTTTTTGGTATTAATTGGTATCACATTTCAAAAAGGCGAGCGCCTTGCTGCTCGCCTCGCCTTGTGGCGAAGCAGACCCTTGTCGCCTTTTATCACCTTTCGCCGTCCAAAACACTGGTATCAACTAAATATAAAACAATAGCATATCATAGAATTGCATGAAAACATCACATATCTGAATAAGTTTAGATGAGAGGCATAACTCGATTATACATATACATATATCAGAATGAGTCAATGCGAATGGAGCTTCTATGGAATACATTACATATAAGTAGAAATGGGACATAGCCCGACATGTAATATTAATGGGAGAATTGACAAGAGAAGCCTCCACAAGTCTAGTGTGGGGGCTTACCACTGAAAATATGCAAGTGGTATTCAACTCGACAATCTGGTGTGATACTTGAGCTTGTACCACAAAGGTCAATGGGGTGAGTATTCAAATACACATTAAGAGCCTATTTGGATTGACTTAAAAGTTAGTCATACCTACTTTTAAGTCATTTTTAGCTTTTGAAAGTGTTTGACAAAGTTAAAAATAACTTAAAATAAGTTTAAAATGACTTGAAAAAAGTTAAAAACCAAAAGTAGGACTCCCCCTACGTTTTATTTTTTTACTTAAAAGTCAATTAAAGTTTGATTTTTATTTTTTCACTTAAAAACTACTTTTTTTCAGCCTATCTAAACAGGCTCTAAGTCTCATCAATCTCCCTCTAAAAGGCTAGACATGTTTTTTTCTTTGTTAAGAAAACATGCACTTTAATATTAAAATCAGATTTTTCATGCACATCAATAACATCTCAAAATAATAAACATGGTAAATCATTAAAGAATCATTTCTTGAATTACAGTGCTCTCTGTAGGCCATAAACACGTTCTTTTCTCATTTCAGGGGAGTTTCCTACTTCCTACTAGACAGTGACATTCAGCACATCTTGTCTGATCACTCACTTGATTGGCTACAGGTGAATCCTTTCATAATGTCATACTAATGAAACAAGATATGCTAGCAACCCTAGCCAAGTACACTATCATTTTAAGGTGGATAGACATACACACGTGGATTTTGGGGAATTGAACCCATACATCCAGTGGCGGAGCTGGAACCAGAAATTTATACAAGGGCATTTTCTAGAATGTCACAGTTGTAATTTGAACATATGACCTAAAGCAATTTTGTACCCCCTTTACCACTATACTTGAATTTTTCTTCATGTCAAGGGGATTCAACAGCTCACATATAACAGTCCTTTGATTATTCTAATAGAAAAGGAAAATAGTCCTTTGATTATTCTAGATAGTCCAGAATTAAGGGATAATTCTATTCTAAATCCAATCCCTAAAAATCTGAAACTTCCTAACTTATCTGATATGATTAGATCCCATGTGATCAGAATCAGATAATACAAATCAACATGACTAATGTCATACTCTCATTTTGGCTCCTTTCCTTCAGAAGGGGGGCCCATAGGTGCGAAACTCAGATTGGACTTAGAAACCCCCGCGGAGTTGATCACTCACTTTGGCCAGGGGAGTGATAGAGACCATCGTTTTGTTGAGAGCGCCAGAGCCCTTCAGTGCTACAAGGATATAAAATTCCCAATGGGAGAACATGCTCTCAGAGAGGAGAATCACTTGAGCAAAGAAGGTTGACTTGGAATTTGTTCAGTTAGATGGCCATCTAGATCTTAACGCAAACCTACGGGCGCCACCTATTAAACACACATCGATTCTCATCTGATCCAACTCGTCCTTCCACGGTACCCTCCCAGAGTTATTCCCAAAACCCTCCGTAAAAGAATGACCCGGAATCGGTGACATAATTTCCGTTGATGAAAATTGAATATATTGGAGTAGAAGTGAAGAAAGGGTTGAATACAAGACTACCAGATTGTATTCATTATTTGCATTCAAATAATAGATACGTTGTGAATTACTAGATTTCTTTTTATACCTCAGTCTTTCTTGGCACTTGTTGAGAAGGCAAAATATCTTGCAACATATGATATCAAATTCTTATTGTCGCCTTAGTATCTAAAGGCCACATGTGTTGTGCTGTTTTTTCCTATAGACATAATATAGTTTTCCTTGTGAGAAACCAAAAAGATAAAATATTGTTCTCACGTTACTTTAAGTATCATTCTTGAGGTTCCGTTCATTATTTTGATGATAATTAAATTCTGCTCGGGGTAGGGGTATTACAATCTGTATTGTGTTTAACACCTATAAATAGGTGTGCGTTGTATTCCTCAAATATTGTAGTCTTTAATATATCTTTCTATTCTCTTACTTATCGCACCTGCAAGTACTGAATTGATGATTAGCATCATTTTATTCCTTCAACACTTTTTTCTCTAGCTAATTGTTGAGATATTTTTTCTTTTTATGTATACATGTCCTCCTTTTATGTGTTCGGGTTCAAATGAATTTTATCAACTGTTGTATGTACACTTTGAGTGCTATGCGTTTCTTGTCTCCCATTGAGTCGTCTGTTACTCATCGATGCTTGGGAAGTAGTCTTGCCATAGTCTTCTTAATTCCAAGTTCTCATTATGTGATGAAGGAAGTGCCGGTTATCGAGGTTTGTGGTGCATTTAAAGTCGCAAGGGGCGTGGTTCAGGCCTTACAAGAAAATGCTGGAAGGTTTGCTTCCATGGTTTCTGTTTTTTGTGAGAGGCTTGGCTGGCATGACCTTGAAGGCTTAGTATCAAAGTTCCAAAATCGTGTCTCATTTGGTGTGCGGGCAGAGATTGTAGAGCTCACCACCATTCCATATGTTAAGGTAACTAAGAATTTCTCTTCCCTATATGTTTCTCCTTATTTTGGTTAAGTTCTTTAAAACTAATGAGAAGTCACCAGGGTTCCCGAGCTCGAGCACTATATAAAGCGGGTCTTCGGACACCTGAAGCAATTGCTGAAGCATCAGTTCCTGAGATGATCAAAGTACTTTTTGAGTCTTCATCATGGGCTGACCAAGGTGAGTTACGATGATTTGGGACCACATTGATGGCCTGTTACTCACCCTAATGAGAATGCTTCATGTACTGGATGGAGACCATTACTTTCTTTGTTTATCCATGGAGTGGTCTATCTGCTTTTGACATCCCTATATTTGAGAAGCAAAGGGGACATAGTAAACTATGATGCTTATGACTCACTTTTCATATGGTTCTGCAAGGTTTACTATATGTTATAACAAGCAACAGAAGTTGAGAAATGTAATGTCACCATCATTCTTGTTGCTTCAGTATGCTTCTTTGTTTCTTCCTTCTACCGTTCCTGTTTCCTCATAGTATGCGGGACTAATTTACTCTTATTCATTTGATGCAACACTATAGTCTCCACTTTCCGTTCGTGCAAGAAACCACAGTTCAATATATTGTACTGCTGTTGAAATGCATATTTCTGCTATCTCCTTTTTCCTTCTGCTGACATTCCTTCACATTTTCATCTATGCTCATAAATGCTCCAGTGGTTTAAGATGATTTATTGATTGCCATATTAAATGATTATTTGTTTGTCTATTAATTGGGTAACTTGTTTTATCAACTATGGAAGATTCTGCACAACGGAGGATCCAATTAGGAGTTGCGAAAAAGATAAAAAATGGTGCACGCAAGGTTGTTCTCGATAAAGCTGAGGAAGCAAGGCTTGCTGCATTCTCAGCTTTCAAGTCGCTTGGACTTGATGTGTCAACGCTTGCACAGCCTGTCATATCTACTGCTGCTGGACATGGTGCTCACAAAGAAGCTAGTACCTCCTCTGCAGAAGGGTCGACTAGTAGCTTTATTAGCCTGGAGAATGCAAATCGAATCTCTTCCACATCCATAGAAAGAAGTAAGGAGGTCAATATCACTATTCCTGATGCTGGAGCAGAAAATGCAAAAAGCAAAACAATTGCTGACAAAGAGGCATTTGATATAGAAGGATCTAATGGTCTTAACGCTGAAGTTAATGAATCTACTCATCATATTGATAATGCAAAGACTTCCCTTTATCCTACTTTAAAAATTAAGGGCATCGAAGGAGGTGGTACATGTACTGATCATAATCATGCTGGGAAACAGCACTGTGAAGGAGCTGAGATATGTAATGTAAGAGTCAAAGAAACATCAGAGAAGGGCCCTATGAATGCGACTGCTGTTGTTGGTGGATTTGATACTTTCCTGGGTCTCTGGGAAGCTGCTGAGGAGTTTTACTTTGATGTCCATTTCAGCAAAAAGTCTGCACTGAACAGCATTGCCCCATTTGAAATATATGGCATAGCCATTTGTTGGGAAGATTCTCCTGTCTATTATGTAAATCTTCCGAGGGACTTATTTTGGTCCAACAGCAAAAGGAATAGCCAATCGTCGCCCATTACCAGTGGTGATATTGGGAATGTTCTACCACCAAATCTTCAGTGGGAGATAGCGATACACCGATGGAATAGAATTAGTACCATAATGAGAAAAAAAGATATAAAAAAGTTTACATGGAACTTAAAAGTTCAGATTCAGGTACTCAAGCATCCTACTGTTTCAATTCAGAGAGTTGGTGGTTTGAGTCTTTTGGTCAAATCTCTCGGAGTGGATCTTATTGACAACAATTGCTATCTGTTGTCTCCTGTTCCCATTCAAGATGCAATTGACTTGTGTATAGTAGCTTGGGTCCTCTGGCCTGATGAGGAGAAAGGTTCTAACCCTAGTATAGAAAAGGTAACCCTAATATCTCGTAATAATCAGCTTGAACATATTATAATTTATACATTTGTTCTCATAGAGGTTATTGCTGTTATAGTTATACATAGAGCTGTTTTTGTTTCCCTTTGTGTAAGGTCTATGAAATACTGTCACTAAGTTATCAGTGAACTAGATAACCTAGTCTTTTGTTGTCCTGGAACATCTATTGCCCATTGAACAATTGCTGACTATAAGTGCATTATTGTCTAAAAACTTTTCCTCTAAGGTTGCCATGTTCCTGCAGGAAGTGAAGAAAAGGTTATCCATCGAGGCTGCTGCTGCCGCTAATCGAAATGGTAGATGGAAGAATCAGATGCGACAAGTTGCTCATAATGGTTGTTGTCGTCGAGTAGCACAAACACGAGCTTTGCGTTCTGTTCTATGGAAATTAGTCATTTCTGAAGGACTTGTTGAGGCACTTGGAGCAACTGAAATGCCATTGGTAGGGAGATATTGCATGTGATCCATTTCTAGTGCAACCATACAATGTTTTATCCCTTCTAGAAATCATTGCGAAGGTGGATCATCTTTCAATCTAACTTGTGATGGATTGGAATTAAATAATGTAAAATATGGGAAGTGGAAGCTTTTTCTGTGGTCCTTGCTATGGGGCATCAAAGCTATCCAACCAAGTAACTGGTCAAATCTGTAATAAGTTAATTCATTACTGCCACATCCAGGATCTTAGGAAAGGGGAGCTGACCCCAAGTTTTTGCAACTTTCTTCCGGTTCTTTGCTATAAATAAATTATTGTCCATAGAATATTTGGTTTTTTCCTAGTATTTTAATGCTTGCCCAGCACAAGACAGACCTGGATTATGTGTCATGAATTCTAAAATTTTTATCGAATAAATGAACTTTAGAAGAAAATTGACATAGGTAATGTGTTATTCTATCATTTTTGTTCTCTTTCTTTATGGGAGGCAGAACAATCTGGCATGAGCCTAAAAGCCTAAGTACATGTCAGTTGTACCTAATAGGGTGTTCATCAAGAAATTTGCTTTCTTTAAAGTAGTAATTGTCCTTCCCCCCTTTCTACATGAAGAACTGAAAAAACATCCATTGAGGCATTTGCAGATGTGTAACATCTATTATTCACTGTCTAATCGATTCAACAATCTGTAGAAAAACATTTGTTTTCGGTTTTGTAATTTTAAATAGAGTATATATGCAATGAGCTGAAGTATCTTTGTCTTGAAAAAGGCCTATCACACTATTAAGAATGTTTTCATCTTCATCTCTTCCTTTGTATAATTTAGATGCTATCGTACTTGTTTGGTTCTCAAGCAAAATAGAACTGCTTCTTTTCTAAATATCTCAAGCTTTAATACTTGAAAGGATTACAAGCTTTTTATTCTTGTTTGGAGAACAATGATGTAAATATTCTCCAGAGGGAAGTTCTTATTACTTGTTAAAGTATGCTATTCCCAATGTTGGAAGTAATTGATATACGTGTTTATCTTATAGGTCAATGTTCTTGCAGACATGGAGCTCTGCGGAATAGGTGTTGACATGGAAGGATGCCTACAGGCACGACAAATTCTGGGAAGAAAGCTGAAGATTCTGGAAAAGGAAGCTTACAAGTTGGCCGGCATGACTTTTTCATTGTACACAGCTGCAGAAATTGCGAATGTACTCTATGGGCATCTACAGCTTCCTGTTCCAGAAGGACGTAAACAAGGAAAGAAGCACCCTAGTACTGATAAGCATTGCTTGGATTTGCTAAGGTACTAAAAGATTTTTCTGTTAATATGATCCCTATTGAAGGAAGATACTTTCTTGCCGCTTAACTCTGATCTTCTCCTACTGCATGATTATGTTTTATGCAGTTATCTAGGGTCATTTATCCTCTGGTCCCCCATCCCAATAAAAGAAGTAATAAGAAAGAACCTTTAGCTAGGCCCAGTTGCATTGTTAAATCACAAGGTTTTATGTCATTTTAGTTTAGCTTCTTCCATAGTTGATTGTGTTATCCTCTGTCTATAGCGACTAAACAATCCGGCAGATCCCACCCATCCAATTAGAAGAAGTGAAGAGAGCCTTTGGCCAGGGCCAGATTAACCTTCAGACCACTAGTTTTTGCCTCTTCATGGTTTACTTCTTTTATTGGTTAGTTGTTTCTTCCTCTTTGTCTAGGCTGCCTATTTATCATCATTCCCTCGGTCCACACCCGGCAGTTTCACTGTTTAGATCCAAGTTTTTATGTTCTTTCCTTGGCCCAGTTGTATGTCCCTCTTTGTCTAGGCTGCCTATTATGACTACAATAAATATCCATATATACAAGACCAAACCAGTTGGAATGTAGACTTAGTTATGTTGGTATCTTACATTAGGTCTGGTGTTTTATAGGAGTTCCTTTAGTTTGTTAGGGATTGGTATTTCAGTTGTAACTGGAGAACCTCTAGTCTTAGAGAACCCCTAATTTTGTTTTAAAGAAAGTTTTGAGTGTTGGAATAGATATGGACTATGCATATAGCACACCCCAAACAATTCGGGTTAATGCACATTGGCACAATAGTTGTTTGTTTGAGCAATATGTGACGTTGTACTTCTGATGTCTT
This sequence comes from Solanum commersonii, assembly GCA_029007595.1. Taxonomy (NCBI): domain Eukaryota; kingdom Viridiplantae; phylum Streptophyta; class Magnoliopsida; order Solanales; family Solanaceae; genus Solanum; species Solanum commersonii. The sequence continues at coordinate 1,217,237 of JAJTWQ010000011.1, forward strand.
GATTGTTGATATGATATAAACAAAAATTGTGAAACATCATGGTGGGTCAAGTTCTATTCTCTGGTAATTCCTACTTTCTGGTGATCAATAGGATATGCAATAAGTACTGCACATCTATGTAATTTTCATTTACTGTTTCTGTTTTGACCTTTTACATGTCTGGATTGAAGTTTTTCCCGTTTTTTCAGGAATGAACATCCAATAGTACCTATAATTAAAGAGCACCGTACTCTAGCAAAACTCTTGAATTGTACATTGGGGGCGATCTGTTCACTTGCAAGACTATCTATGAGGACACAGAGATACACACTGCATGGTCATTGGCTCCAGACGACAACAGCAACAGGGCGACTGTCAATGGAGGAACCTAATCTTCAGGTTCCCTTTTATTCCATTATTTCATTGTTATTAGTGAATCATCCTCAAAGATAATATAACCTGTGTTGGTTAATTTGTTTTGTTTTATTAATCTAGTGTGTTGAACATATGGTTGACTTCAAAATGCATAACAAGGATAAAGACGTTTGTCCGTTAGATTTCAATAATTATAAGATCAATGCTCGTGATTTTTTTGTGTCTACTCAGGTATCTCTTGATTAATTTGAAGTTACTTTTTATATGAAATTATCTTTTTGGATGGTTTCAGTTGAATATTGTACTTACTCTTTCACAGGACAATTGGTTACTGTTAACAGCAGATTATTCCCAGATAGAACTGAGATTGATGGCTCATTTCTCTAAAGATTCCTCGTTGATCGAACTGCTTAGTGAACCCCAAGGTGATGTCTTCAACATGATTGCTGCAAAATGGACAGGTAAAACAGAGGCTATGGTGAGTCAAGAGGAACGAGATCAAACTAAAAGGTTGGTTTACGGCATTCTTTATGGAATGGGGGCTAAGAGCCTTGCAGAACAAATCGATTGTAGCACAGATGAAGCTGCTGAAAGAATCGAAAGCTTTAAAAGATCTTTTCCAGGTGTTGCTTCCTGGCTACAGGAAGCAGTTACATCTTGCCGTGAGAAAGGGTGAGATCAATTTAGTAAAAGTCTGTTTCACCAATTTTTAATAGTTCTTTTTCTGTTTATAGTTTCTTTATTTCTTCTATTTCGTTATGATGTATTAGATGCAGTTAAAAGAGTTTTTGGTTGAAGTATTTGAAACTAATTTGATCCTCCTAAAATCAAGGTAGTGAGGCACTATAGTTGTTGTTTGATGTTTTAATTTTCATACGAGAAGGCACTCTTGTTTATGTTGACTACTTGATCTTTCCTTCTCTTTTTTCATGTTAAGCTTGTATGGATCTAGTTAGTGATTGTAATATTACTCCATGTTTTGCCTTGTGCCTGCCCCAGCAATCACAGAAACCTGGTTCCGTCCTTTTTCATGCACATATGTTTCTTATAATTTCTTGCAAGGTCTCACGTTCAGGGTCACTTTATTGGCACTGTTGCACGTAGTGCTTCGTAAGTTCCATCTTTTATTTCCTTCTCCTGTGCACTTGCTGAAAACTTCTCATCCTTTGAATGAGAAAATGCCTGCCGCAGTATCTGATTCATATACGTCAACTGGGGGATCTTCTTATTCTAGGAATCTTTTTATGGATTATTGTTTTCATCTTTTAATGTTATACTATGCCTCTCTATTTCATTCTCTTTCTTTCTTTCTCTCTCCCTCTTTCTCTATCTTCTCTCATTAGATATCTTTCTTCCATCTCTTAAATCTTCCCATTGCCTTTTTTCCTTATATCCTTCTGGTTGTACATCATGCACCCGAGTCATTAAACCTAGGAGTAATGTTACTATTCATTAGTTGAAAGATGTTGACTTGACTTTTCTCAGTTCAGGCTGGAAATCAGAAGATCATGTATATTATACATGTTGTGTTGTTTTATAAGACATTGTAGGCGGTTGCTAGGCCTCATATGTTGCACACAGATTGTTGATGGCCATGTTTATCTGCTGAAACCTGAAAATGAATGACTTTGCAACTGTTCTTTCTATTAATAGCTCGATCTTCGTTCTTTCTAAGCTAGTCATATTTTATAGTTGGTGCAGTAACACATTATTAATTCTCGTTACATATACAACCTTTTTTATTGGTATTTCTTAAATAGTTGCCCTTGCTTTTGTGATGCAGTTATATAGAGACCCTCAAGGGACGAAAGCGTTTTTTGGCAAAAATTAACTTCGGAAACAGTAAGGAAAAGTCTAAAGCTCAGAGGCAAGCTGTGAATTCTATCTGCCAGGTAGTTTTGCTTTCTTTTCCACTTCTGAGTTCTGCCCCATCCTTCCCTTCCTCAATCATTTGCCTATTTACCCATTTTATCATTGCCTTTTTTGTCTCTGTCTGCAATTAGGGGTCAGCTGCAGACATTATCAAGATTGCAATGATAAACATTCACTCTGTGCTTGATCATTTTGAGAAATCTCTGTCCCATTCTGCGGTTGATGAAAAGTTTCATGTGCTTAAAGGACGTTGTCGGATTATTTTACAGGTAGTTTTCGAGTATTCTCTGCCTGAACAGAAAATCTTTCACTTGGTTCTTCATCTGTTTTCAATTATGACACTGACAAGTCACACCCCTAATTAGTCAGTTTTTGGTACTCTCAGAAAGGACTTTTTTGTCTCTAAAGAAAAAGAGGGATAAAGCAGTCCGTATTCTTTTAACAGTAGCAGTTTATGTTGTGGTTCTAGGGATGGCAATGGGGCGGGGGCGGGGTGGGTTTAGAGCCTGTTTGGATTGGCGTAAAAGTTGGTCAAACCTACTTCTAAGTCATTTTTAGTTTTTGGGAGTGTTTGACAAAGTTAAAAATAACTTAAAATAAGTTTAAAATGACTTAAAAAAGTGAAAAGTTAAAAGCAGGTACTCCCCTACTTTTCATTTTTTAACTTAAAAGTTACTTAAGCTTGATTTTTTTAAAACTACTTTTTTTTAAGTTAATCCAAACGTGCTCTTAGTCAAACACACAAAATTCTAAATCCGCCCCGCATAACATTTTTTTTTTCTATTCTCAACCCGCTCCGCCTGTCCCGCCCCTCTTAAGTTTTTTTTCTTTATTTTATTATTTACTTATACAAATATTTCAAAGGTTTATAAATCACCATTGTTATATTTAGAATTATTTAACAGTTGATTTAAAACTATTTTATTAGGCTATAAGCTAGCAACATTTTCATCGATAACTATTTTATAAACCCACTCCACTGTTTACTGCTCCATGTCTTTTTACTACTTACGGGTTGGGACTTTCTTTTGTAAAATTATATTCTATCATTTTTTAAATTTAATAGAACATGATATTTTATAATTTTTGGGGAATAAATTTTTTCATCAACTTTTTATTGAATATTACTCTTGCCTGAGATATCTCATCTAAATACATATTTAAATGTTCACAATTGCAAAGCTGGTTATTTCCTAGAGTTGGTCAAATTCAGATGAAGTAAGGGACGACATTAACATTATCTATTTTCTTTTTCAAGAATTACATATTTATTCTCAAGTAGGAGTAGTATTCAACCATAAAATAATAGAAGATTTTATTGCCTAGAAATTATAAAATATCATGTTCTATTATATAATTTTTTTTGATAAAATATCATTTTAGAAAGTTAAGTCATGGACAAATTTTAACTTCTTTCCCTTTTAAGTTTTTACCATTAACAGAGGTATAATCAATAATTGAAAATAAACTCAAACTAAATCCCAACTTTTAAAAAGTAAAAAAGGCATGCGCAGCAGCAAGCTAAAGCTGCATCGACAAATATTGGAGGAGACCCGCACCCGCTCTGCCCTCCTCCATTGCCATCCTTATGTGGTTCAATTGCTCATAGTCATCACTCTCTGTTCCTATTTAGGTTGCTTCATTTTAGGATGTCCCAGAACGTTTAACTCACTTGTGGAGTTGTATTACTATGAGAATCTCAAAACGTCAAGAGTTCAAATTGGAATTAAACTTGATATACTTGATGTTTCAAATAAATGATTTCTTCTATTACACTAATATAATTCTAGTTAATTGGTGAACTTGTGTGCTTGTCAAATGTATCACAATAATGGACAGAAGGAACAATTTTCAATATTGTTATGAACTTATTTTTTCTAAGTGAACTGAAATATCATTTAGTTTGGTAAGGGCGCATATAGTTAGTTGATTTTGTACTGTTTAGATGATTCTACGAGAAATTTCGTGTATTTCTGCTTAAGGAAATGCTTAGAATCTCTAGTAAGAGGACAAGAAATGTCTATTTCTCATCTCCATTTTAGTTCCTGAGCTATTTGCTTACATTTGCATTTGAGTTTGTATTGGTTAAATATTGATCACTTGCTTCGGACATTGCTAAGGTTCATGATGAATTAGTACTTGAGGCTGATCCTTCTGTTGCAAAGGAAGCTGGATTGTTGTTGCAGATGAGCATGGAAAATGCTGTTTCTCTTCTTGGTAAGGGATCATAGCAAACTAAATATATGCCTGTCTGGATCATAAGTCCTAGTTTATCTCAGGTTTGTCAATTGGAGGATTTTCTGGGGGATGGTGTGGAAGATCCTCTGATTGACTTAACCTTAGTTAAACCTTTTGGTGGACTAAATGATCTTATGTCGTTCTTTATTGTACTTTTTCCCTCTCTTAGAATTGATATTCTTCTTGAAGTTTGTGCTTATAGTAGTTCCTACGGTTGTGTTCCAGTCCCACTGCATGTGAAACTGAAGATTGGGAGCACATGGGGATCGTTGGAACCTTTCCAGGCCAGTGAATGATAGGTTTTTAAGTGTGGACATTTGCTGGCAAAGTTTAAAACTATTAGTTGCTTCATGCTGTTTGAACAGTATCAACAGCTGTTATTTTCAGGTAACCTGAAGCTTCTCTGGTGTCTTATTGTTAATGCATTCTATGCATCTTTGTGGCATTTTAATTCTGACTATTATCTTTATTTCGTTGAAGCAGTTTCCTCTCAAGCAAGACCTTTATCTAACAGACCAAGCAAATGATGTTCACATGGGATGCAGCTGTATAACTTCATGTGAATTAGCTGGTCATCAAAGTTGTAATGTGCTCTTTGTTGGCAGTCATAATCTCACAATTTCTGTACAAGCAAAGGATTTGATTGATGGATTAAGTTACTTGAAGGAAGTGGGAAGGACAGAGGAAGAGACTCTTCACTTTATTGAACAAATCTGCACTTGTTGGTGCTTTGATAAATTTGTAGAACTGTGACAGTCAAGCAAGTAATATTGTGATGAGGGTGCTCCGAACCAAGGCCGCTTTCAATATTTTTGAGAGCATGAGATGTTAAGACTCTGCTGATGAGATTTTCCTGATTGTCTCCAGAGCATGATGCTTCATCGTGTTGTAAGCTGACAAGCATCTTACAGGGCGAATGTGCTTAATTAATGATGATTATATAAGGGTTCTACCTCATTCTCCTGGATCTCAGAGAAAGCGGATGCTTAATATTGAAGTGCCAATTAATGGCAGGGTAATACCTATCAAGAGAACCAAGGAGTTGGTCTAAGTGGTGGAAGCCTTCTAGGTGCTTAATCCTTTATGCTCAAATTTCAAATCCTACTGGAGCCATATTCATTATTCAAGCTTGTGTTGGCCCTGGGCTACGAACCTTGTGAGGTGATTAATGCTCTGTAGTTGTGCCATGAATGATTTCAATGGGGCTATTGTCCCCTAAAACCCAAAAGACAAGGGAAAAAGAAATTTACAGGGAAGCAATAAGCATAGGATAATTACTTTTCCATTGGCTAAGCCCTCAAAATTTAGTTAATGCGAATCTCCAGGAACATTTCGGGTTTCTATGAATTGTCGTGCGAGGATATTGAATTTCTGGTGCATTTTCTGCTATATGTTCCCTGACATCTAATGCATGTGGAATTGGTTAATGGTGTTTGAGAATGTTACTTGTTTTTTTGTCTCTCTTATGGAGGAACAACCTGGGACCTGGTAGATCCACATCCAATCACATCGTACAGTGAGAAGAGATAGATCAATCTCAAGGGGTTGAGGTCTGAAGGCATGCCACAGTTGCAGGAGCTTTCCTGGCAGTCAAATTTGAAAATATAGAGCTCACCCAGAATGGTTGTTATCATTGCTCAGAAGACCTCATTGGAAGTTACTGTTACTGTGCTATGCGAGAACTAGAGAAAGGTTGTCATTTGGTTAATGATCGATCCTGCAGAGGAGACATGAAAATTGTATTGGAAAGGGGCATGGATAAAAATTCTGGCACTTTGAATCTGCTTGTGGTGTTTGTATTGGAAAGGTGCATGGGATAAAAATTCTGGCACTCAAATCTGCTTGTGGTGTTTTGTATTGGAAAGGTACATGGATAAAAATTCTGGCATTTTGAATCTGCTTGGTGCTCAAGGGAGACGATCAGATGAATTTTGATGGTAAGGTGAATCCAGATTATTGAAGTCTATTATATAGCAGTCGTACTTCATGCAGTGTTCGATTGCTTGTATTATAACCCCGAACTGAGACAACTGATCACTTGTTCTTTTCTGTTTCAAACCACACCAATTCACTCTACAGTGTTGCTTGATTCTGTGTAGAGGAATATTGCAAGAAAGACTCTAAATCTATTTGAAAACAAGATGTCATAATCTCCATTACCACATATATTCATCAACCATATTTGAAATACAAACCAAACATTTTCATCCACACATGCAAACAACGTGCATCATGAACTGTGATTAACACAGTTAAACAGTACTTGCAACAGGGCATGCATTATTACACAAAACATTGCAATAAACAGTATTTACATCAGGGGGTAATGATACATTATTAGACAAAGCGTTGTGACTATTGCACCAAAGGAGCAGGTAATGACCGAACTTTCTCCATGTTTTTAGTTTTCAGCTAGTGCGTTTTGAGAAGGAAACAGGGCAATTTGATCGTCCAAAGTGAAATGGCAAATAGGCTTGTCTCCAGGCTTAACGTTGAGCAACTGAAAAGGCAATGCCTTAGGGTTCATGGATGCAGTATCCTCATGGCAGACTGATACTGCATTAACTTTTGTTCCATCAGCACCCACCATAGACACCATAAATGTCCTAGTGCTTCCTACATCATGGCAAAAGTGTACTGCATATGGGTAAGCTACTTTGTGACATACAACACCTTTGCCATTTGCTTTCTCTTCCACTTTTTCGATGGTATATGTTTGCACCTCTGGAGTTTCCTTCTCTACTTCAGTGGAAATTGCTATAATATTGTTTGTTCCCAGGTGAGATAAGGTGAAATCAATCATAGATTCCAAAGAAGTGGCACAATGTTTTACCTCTCCGTTACCCGCAGGCTCTTCACACATTTTGATTGTTTTCTTGATGTCTTTAGCACGTTCTGAGTCCTTATCAACAGAGAAGTGATTAAGAATTTCCTCAATTTTGTCCGATGAGAAAGCGATGGAATCTACAACTTTGCGTGGCAAAATGGGTGCTGGATTGTAGTTTTTGAGAGACTGAAGATTCATTTTTTTCCCTTGATGTAAATCTGTTTCAAAGAAGTATGGCGTCACTGGGTGATTGTCATTAAGATCTTTCTTAGCAGCATCATTGTACCATCTAGACACTCCATATGGTTGGCGTACTTTGTGAAGTTCGTTCTCGGGGGCAGCCTGATACCATGCACCCACTCCCCATGGTTGGTGTACTTTGTGAAGTTCGTTCTCGGAGGCAGCTTGATACCATGCACCCACTCCCCATGGTTGGCGTACTTTGTGAAGTTTATTCTCGGGGGCAGCCTGATACCATGCACCCACTCCCCATGGTTGGCGTACTTTGTGAAGTTCGTTCTCGGGGGCAGCCTGATACCATGCACCCACTCCCCATGGTTGGCGTACTTTGTGAAGCTCGTTCTCGGGGGGCGATACCATGCACCCACTCCCCATGGTTGGCGTACTTTGTGAAGCTGATACCATGCACCCACTCCCCATGGTTGGCGTACTTTGTGAAGCTCGTTCTCGGGGGCAGCCTGATACCATGCACCCACTCCCCATGGTTGGCGTACTTTGTGAAGCTCGTTCTCGGGGGCAGCCTGATACCATGCACCCACTCCCCATGGTTGGCGTACTTTGTGAAGCTCGTTCTCGGGGGCAGCCTGATACCATGCACCCACTCCCCATGGTTGGCGTACTTTGTGAAGCTCATTCTCGGAGGCAGCCTGATACCATGATAGCACTCCCCATGGTTGGCGTACTTTGTGAAGTTCGTTCTCGGGGGCAGCCTGATACCATGAACCCACTCCCCATGGTTGGCGTACTTTGTGAAGCTCATTCTCTGCCAACAAAAGTATTCGAAAACAAAAGACCTTGGTATTAATTAGATCTTTTTTTCCTTATGAAACAACATTATAGGCAAGCAATATGCCTTCAAATGGTGCGTATTTTTGACAAACGATTGAAAAACTCTTGTATTTATTTACTTTTCAATTAGGTGCTTCATCTTCCCTCTATTTTACTGCAATCGATACGTCCCTTTCATACTGCCTCTCTAATGAGACTCAGAGAGAAATCTAAATCATACGATAGGGTAAATTTATTAAAAACAAATTAATTAATTGTTCATATATGATCTACTTAATTTTTTTTTTTCAATTGAAGATTAAAAATAAATTAAATATTATTTTACTCACAGAAAAAAGTGTGAAGAAATAATATTGGTGATGCAACTCCATTGTAAATGTATTTGCACACAATATAATGTTTGGCTATGGGATATGATTTTTAAATTTATTTTTATAAAGTTTAAACATATCCTAATTATTTGGTAGAATATGGATTTATTTGGTAGATTATGCACGCGACCAAAATGCATACCTCATTTAACAACAAATACTACAAGAAAAAAAAATGAATTTAACTATGAACTTCTTTATTTTTTTTACCCTAGGAGCTCCCACCCCTTTTGCTCCCTTGGTGACTCGAATTGGCAACCTTTGGGTTGGAAGTGAGGGGTGCTTACCATCCGAGCAACTTCCTCTCGTTATTTAACTATGAACTTCATTATTCATCCATCGTCAAAATTTCCGGAGCTAAGAGCTCTTTTTAGTAACTCGTTATTAATCTGTCGCTAAATAGAATTAGCTATCATTTTCACTAGTTGGTTTTCTGTCAATAATTCATGTTTGTTTAGTAATAAAATAACTTAATATATAAAAGAGAAAAGGATAAAAAATGCCCTGTGAAAGGAACAAAATGTTTTCCGTTTATAGTTTGGCTCAAAAATGTTGTTGCCGTCAATACTTTGGTTAAAAAATGTCTTGCAGTCAATACTTTGGTCTAGAAATGTGTCTATAGTTACGAAATGGGTCAAAATTACCATTTTCCGAATACATATATATATATATATATATATATTTTCTTTTTAAACACATCTCCGTCCTAATTAAAATATTATTGAAGAACCATGCTCTTGTTTTCTTTCTTTTAAAATCACTTTAACAAAGAAAAATTTAAGAAATATTTTTTTTCTTCTTAATCTCATTTTATCAATTAAAATAGAATACCTTCATGTACCCTTTCGACAAATAATATATGTCATATATATAAGATCATAGTATATCCATCATTAATTTATATTTATATAGCGATAAAAAATAATTATAATATAATAAAAAATATTTTCATATTTTATTTTATTTTTTGAATTGAAGTAAGATAAACATTTGCTAATTTAAAAAAATATTATTAGAAAAAATGTGTTAAAAAGAAAATAAATAATATATTTATTTGAAAAATAGTTGAGAGACATTTTAAGCCCTTCTCTATTTAATATAATATAAATAGTAAAATCGTTTTTCTCTGCTTAATGAATCTTACCAGAAATGTGTAGTGCATCTTTGATAGGTGTGGGCATTGGAGTATTGGGCAATTTGACTCTCCAATACACCTCAGGAGATAAATTTGCTGCATGACTTACCACAAAAATAACCTAAACACAACAACAACAACAATTAATTGTTCATATATAATCTACTAATATATTTTTTCAATTGAAGATTAAAAATAAATTAAATATTAATTTACTCACAGAAAAAAGTGTGAAGAAATAATATTGGTGATGCAACTCCATTGTAAATGTATTTGCACACAATAAAATGTTTGGCTATGGGATATAATTGTTAGGAAATTGCTAGCCAATTTATAGGGGTTAAGCAAGGGCCTTTATGGAAATATGTAATAAATATTAAATTATATAGTTATCTTATCTTATAATTAAATAATTTGAGATATGTACGCAGTACACACACTCCCCCTCATGCTGAATTTATTCTCTGTAACTAATGGTGACAACTGACAAATGGACAAAATTGAGTCAAATTTAGACAGATAAAAACGAGTCAATATAAACAGTTAATAATTTAAATTGTCCATATTTTATATGGTGTATTGTATAAAAGAAACATTGATTCATATTTATTCATATTTTCATAAGTAAACAATATTTTATTTTAGAACTTAATATTAAGGAAATACTTTAATCTTCTTTTGGATGAAAAATGTTGAAATTATCTTATTTAGTTTTATTTTATATAAAAGTCATAATAATTTTTTTTTTTTTTTTTTTATAACTTTTCAATATAAAATAAAGGCGAAATGATCTGATAGGCCCCTGTACTTGTATCTATTTGTCAATTGAACCCTTATATTCGTTACTTTGCCAAATGAACCCCTAAATATGATACTCTATTTTTTAAACTCCTCTGACCATTGACCGAACTTATGTAGCATTAAAATGGCTGAGTTAGACAAACGCATAATCACACGAGTTTTGAAGCAAGTGAATACAATTTTTTTTATTTTAAAATCTCAGACAAAACAATAATAATAAATTTTAAAAAATAATCAAGAACTCCTTCTTCAGCCCACCCAACCCATCGCCACCCCCACCCCTTCTCTCTTCTTATTCTTCTTCAGCCCCAGACCTCCCCACCCACCCAGCCCCCGCCCTTACCCCTTTTCTTTTCTTCTTCTTTGACATACACTCCATTACCATAATCATAATAAAAATCTTTTGTTAAAAAATATCTCATTCACTTTTTTTAAAACTTGCTTTTTCAAGATCTATTGTTTGAATTTACTTATAAATATTTTTTTTTTCAATTTAAACCTTTTTTGAAATATCTTTTTGCCAAATCTAAATAAATAGAATCCAAAAGCATGCGTAAGAGCTACTTATAATCTATCACATTTTGTTATTGAGAAAATTTTTGAGTGTGAGAAAAACGAAAAATGGTGATTTTTATTTTTGGGATGAAGGGTAGAGGGTGCGGGGGAAGAAGATGAAGAGGGAATATGGAAAATGAGTATAGTGAGAGAGAAAAAAATTACACCATTTTTTAAAAATATTATTTATTTTTAAATATTTAATTTTTGACGTGTTATTGAAAAATAATAATAATATTGATGTGTCATTAAAAAATGACGTGGAATTTTATGTGTAAAACAAGTGTAATACACGCACACACATCTGATGAGAAAGAGGTTTAAAATATTGTGTTTGAATGAATTTAAGGATTCAGTTGACAAAGTCAAAAGTACAAGGGTCCAACTTACAAACGGAGCCAAGTACGAGGGTCTCCCAGGTCATTCCGCCTAAAATAAATTTACGTAATAAGAAGGAAAAAAATATTTATCATAGTCTGAATTTTGAAGTAGATGAAAAATTGCATTTTAAGAGTATAACATGCTTTATTTATTTTAAGCAATATCAATATTAAAACATGATTTGTTCACTTTACACTATATTGTTTATTATCTAATAAAAAATTAAACAATAGAAAAATATAATTATAGCTAACAAAATAAATGTATATTTAATATTAACAAGAAAAATGTAGATGTAGACATTCAATATACATCTAATATTAACAAAAATATTACAAAAAAAAGTAACCCATATTATTGTATATATTAACTGAAAATTATTGATTGAAAAATTCATACTTATCAACAGGTTTTTAAATGCAATTTCAGTTACTGATGAGTTACTCTATATTGTGATGAAAAGTAACCCATACAAAACTTGACAGTCATAAATTTGTTATACTTGCAAATGGTATTTAAGTATGTAATAGATAGAAGATTTTTTTTTATTTTTTTTTTTGAAAAATGCTAAATATCAACTATAAAGAGAAGACCACAGAAAGGAAAGATATAAAATCATGAACTATAAGTGAATGAAAGTCAAAAACTGAATTCATTAGGCTAATTCATATTTTATTCATGAATATTCATAATTTTATGCATAGAATATGAATTTAAATTAAAAAAATTAGCCACCCAATCCACTGAAATATAAACGAATCGAATGAATTATCATAATATCAACTTATTTTATCGACACTATATAACACATAAAATATCACAACCCTTCAACTATGATTTTATAATTCAATGTGCACTAATTAGTAATAATGTTCATTTTATTAAACAAATCTAAAATGTACCCCACAAATGGCAATCATATAATCCTTTCCACGGGTTTCTCGTGATCTCTTTGTTTTACTAAGTTATAATGTTTGCAATCTTTTCAACTTTATAATAGGCTTGGTTCGTTTTCACTCTAATTTTTAATTATTTATAAGCCAATTCATTAAGTATATATTTTTCTTACAATCATATGCTACCTACCGCCTAAAAAATTTGTATTATTTAAATCTGGTTCAATAATTAAGGGATACCTAATTCTTGATTCAAGGGTGAATTATACTTATCTTTTATAGATTGTCATGAATTTTTCTGTATTTTTTTGTCCATCTTTTCAGACACGGACATAAATTTTAGTTTTATGTTGGTTTCGGAGTTGCATTTTCAGTCTGACTATTTAGAGTTTTGCTATGATGATTTTCAATTCTTAGGGATTGTTTTTCCGCATTAAATGTTTTTGGATTATTGAATCGAGTTTAAGGGAACTCAATTCTTTAGTTGACTAATTTATTGTCATTAGTTTTATATGATGAACTTCTCTTATTTATGGTGTTGGGTTGTTTTGAATTAGTAGTTGATTCTCTCACAAGGTGATTTAAAGTGGGTGTCACTCACGACGATTGGAATCGCAAGGATCCTATTCTAGTTAGCTAAAAGCCATGATAAACATATAAATAAAAGCTAATAAAGTTTTTATTTTCTATTTTTATAGGGATTGACATTGACAAAGACGAAACATCATCTCAAAATTAATAATCACAATTCTTGAATGATTTAAATCAGATGGCAAAGTAAAATTATAAAAAACTATACAATATGAATAAGAATATAAATATTTAGTTTTAAAATATAAAGATGTGTTTAAAAATCGAATCATAATAAGTTCATTAAGTGATAAAGCTAAACTTGGAGAAAATTAACAAAAGAAATTTAAAAAAAAAGATGATTTAAATTGAACCCAAAACACACTAAGATATTGTGTACCCATATTTCCTCGAAAGGATTAAGACATATTTTGTTTGTTTGTATTTTTTTTCCGCTCTTCTTTGTAGTACTAGATATTAGGTTCCCGCGCCAGTGCGGGTCCAAGATATATTACTTTTTCCGTCTCATTTTATGTGAGGTAGTTTGATTTGCCACGAAATTTAAAAAAGAAACGAAGACTTTTAAAACTTGTGGTCCAAAATGAATTATATAAATTTGTATGACTATAAATTATTTTACTTAATATAGAAATGTGACATTTTTTTGGGATTGACTAAAAAGAAAAGTAAGTCACATAAATTGGGAGTAGTTGTTTGTTTAAGTCACATAAATTGGAAGTAGTTATTTGTTTCAATTTATGTGACACCGATGAAATTTGGAGAGTTATATAATTTTTTGTATGCGATTTTGTTAAATATATTTTGAAGTTGTTAATTTATTGTGATTTATAGCACTTCTTATATCATTTTCAAATAATATATATTACTCTTTCTGTTTCATTTTATGTGATGTAGATACTTTTACGAAAGTCAACTAAATTTCTTATATGATTCTTAAATATTTGTAGTTGTTATTTTACTTTAATTTACAGTACTTTTTATGTTATTTTCAAACAAACTTCTTTTGTTTCAATATGGAATTAAAGAGTCAATAAAATTTCTTTTATGATTTTTAATTATGTCTTTTTTAATATATTATATTATTACATTGTGATTTTAAGTATTTATTATGTAATTTTGAAATATAGAACAAATTAAAAAGAAAAACAAGGAAAAATTTAAATGAAGAAAGTACTAAAATTTTCAAATAATTGTTTTATGGTATTTCGTACTTTTCAAACTTGAAAAATGATTGTACTTGCCTGCTTCATAAATGTACTTCCTTTTTGTTGGACACAAAAACCATTTGCTTTTTTTCCTCTTTACGGCTAGCTTTAATTGTGTGGGCCCTATTATTACTTATGTACACTATTTCATTTTTTCTTGCATTGTTCTTATATTTTACTATTTCCAATTTCTATCCTCCAAGGATCTTTTAATATTATTTATTAATTAATTAATTCATTAATAAATTATTTATATTGTAGCTTTTTAAAAAAATTTATTCTTCCTCTCAATTTATTCATTTGTAGCTTTTTGATGGGGTCCATTTTTTTGCCATGTGTCAACAAGAAGAGTGTGTTTATTCACTCTTCTTATATAGTAATATATTGCATACGTATTTGTTGAGAGTTAAATTATAAGTTTCCAACTTTTTGAAAGGATGTATCTGTGTATAAACACATCTATCTGGTATCAAAGTATCAAAATTGTGATATATTTAGTGTATTTTTTTTTACAGATACATACTTAGAAAAAGATGAAAACGAAGATACAGTAATCGAGATACATGTATTTATACATAGATATATGTGTCTGGAATAATTATTCCTTAATTAGTAGCCCTTTAATAATTATCCAATATCAATTACGAAGCAGAACAAGGGGAGAAAAAAAGATTAAGGGGAGAGGAGAGTAGAAAGAGAGATTATGTAATTATATTAAAGTATAATAAATTTAACAAAATATAGCGGAGATATTTATCTAATTAGGTAATTTTGTAAAAATGGCTTTAACCTTTCTTTTAAGTTCTTTCATTTTTACCATTAATAAAAAAGTTAATTATACTATATTAATCATTTTATAACAAAAAATATTCCGTAAGTCGCAAAGTTAAAAATAGTATATCAGCTCCTTCCCCTAAAAATTATTATCACAAGTATGATTTTTCGAAAACTGCGTCCTCATATAATTTTATAATGGCATGGCATTGTCATATGCAATAATAATAATGTTCATTTTGTTGAAAAAATATGTATTTGGCTATTAGAATAATAAATAGCCCATAAATGGCAATAATACAATCTTTCCCATGCATTTCTCATGATCCCTTTATTTTAATAAATTAGGGTCGCGCCATTTTAATTTCAAGATTCACAAAATGCATCTGTCCATTGATAACAAAATTGACATACATATTTACATTTTGGTTGCTTAGAGTTTGCAGAGAATAAAGAGGTCCTGAATGAAGAGAATAATAGTAACAATTTGGCTGTGAATCTTTTTCATATTGTTGTGTATCAATGTTATGAAAAATAATAATATTAAGAATGGGTTTTAATGGAGCCAAACACATATACAACCCCATTTAGACATGAAATATTATTTTTATAATTTCTTTGTTTTTATTTATGCTCTTCAATTACAGTTTTTTTTATTTTAAAAATTGATGTGGTTTCGTTAATTTTCGTAAAAAAATTAAACATTAACATACAAACATTAATTATTATTTTTTTTAAAAAATAATCTTTTTAGAGTTTTTATGTATTTTTTGCATGAAAAATAACTAACGACATTGTGTTTTTAACACCTCAGAAATCAAACTCAAACTAAACATCAGAAAAAGGTAAACCATGGAGGGCTTCACGGGCCGTGATCAGGACCACGACCCATTACCCCATCATGGTTCACACCCACCCAGAAGTGGTGGACCATGGAGCCCTTTACGGGCTGTGGTGTGGCTCGTCAACCTTCACCAGTAGACCCCAACCCCAGGTGAAGAACCACAGTGGCATTCACGGTCCATGATCCTTCACACGGTCCATGAAGTGGACCATAGTTGGGGGGTACCAAGGACCAGTAAGCACTGGCCAAGAACCACAACGCACTTGACGAGCCGTGGTCCCTTTGACGGTCCGTTAGTGGCTCCGTGGTTGGCCTTCGTTAACTTTTAAGTCAGGGTCGTTTTGATTTTTTCCCCTATGCATTGACATTTAAATTACGTCGTTTTACTAAGTTTAAGCCTAGTAATCTAATCAGAACCTACCCAACACATTTATTCACCAAATATCATCCAAACTTAGAGCAAAAAGGATAAGAAAGAGGCACAGTTTCCCAAGAACAATCAGAAGGTTCGCTTCAAGTTTCAACCCCGAAATCGAAGGATTTTTTCATAGATTTCGTCACTAGGTATGTGGAATTTCACTAGTGGATTCCTTTCATCCATTAGGTCCCTAGAATTCAGTCAGTTCCTTGATTCTCTATATCTAAAAACCTTGGAGAATTATTGGGATTTAGCTGTTGTAGAATTTTTAATCGAAATAGCATGTTTTCTTATAAAGTTTGCTTAATTCCTTGTATGAAACTCAGAACCCTAGTTTGTATAAATTCTCTTAGTTCATGAATTATACTTGCTAAGTCAGTCAAAACAGATATCATGCTCCAGATTTGAATGTCACATTGTCAGTACATAGATATTGCATTCTTAGTTAGCATGTCAATATTTTGAGCTATTCATTATTTCAGTTACATTCAGTTATATACATATTCAGTGTGGAGTAGACTTAGAACGAGTTGAACTAGGGTTCAGCGTACCCTCATGTCCTAGAATTACGTACACCCGTAAGATTATAAGTCCCCTTTGTGGGTATCAGATTTAATGATCACGCCAGTCATGCCTTTATACCCCTGGCAAGGTATATTGGGTCCTCTCGATGAGGTGTATACATTAGACTCCACGTTTAGCTCACGTGGTTTATGTTGGTTAACAGTAGCTCCTACAGTCAGACTGTAGTGCATTTGACCATATTTTCAGTATATACTTCAACATTCAGTTTCAACATGTTATGTTTATGATTTGTACTTGGTCATTACATTAAGCTTAGCTTTTCAGTATATTTCAGTATTTATATCTCTGTCAGATTATGTCATTGCTCAGTTATGCTTTGTTCAACTTATGTATTTGTTCAGCGTAATATCTATATCCTGCATGCTCCATACATTTCAAGTACTAACACATATTGTGCGATACATCTTTTAATAATGTAGGTTCAGGTACTCAGCATCCATATCACACTTAGATTGATTTCTCGATCCGTATTCAGCAGCTTCAGTGGTGAGTCCTCATACTTCGAAGACAATAGACATGTTTTCTGTTTTAGTCTTTATATTCAGTTTTCAGTTTTTGTTATAGTTAGCTGGGGGGGGGGGCATGTCCCAGCAACTCAACTCAGTTAGAGGCTTTTTAGACATAGTAGTAGATTCAACTTGAGTTGTTAAGTGGTTATTTTAGTTATCACTAAACTCTTAGTATGTTTTACATATTTAGACTAGTCCGGTTTTTCCCCACTTTCAGTTATCCATTGATTTAGCTTTCGCATTGGTACATGTTTTATTCAAAACTTTTAATGTATGCTTATGATATGCCAGACGCAGGGTTAACTTGGGGTTACTAGTAATTCTAGGTCTAGTGTTACGTCAAGGGGGTTGCCTCGAGGCATGATGAACTTGGTATCAGAGCATTAGGTTCAAGAGTCCTAGGATGTCTGAAAGTCGCACTAAGTAGTCTCTTTTATGGGTGTGAAGCGCGCCACATCTATAAGGAAGATGCTACGAAGTATTTTAAGAAAAACTCACTTATCTTTATCGTGTGTGAGGTATAATCCAACTTCTCCTTTCTAATCTATTGTTATGCATTTCAGATCATGCCTCTTCGTAGTGCTAACACACAGAATGCTAATGCATGCAATGCTAGCACAGTTCCTCCAGTTCCAAACCATGAGGTTACGAATGCAGAATTTCAGAATGTGATCCAGCTCTTGGCTCAGAGTGTGGACAATCAGAACAATCAACAGACTTCAGATACTGCAAATACTAATAGTGGATCAGCTGCAGCTAGGGTTCGGGACTTTGTTTAGATGAATCCGCCTGAGTTTCTAGGGTCGCAAGTTAGTGAGGACCCACAGAACTTCATTGATGAGGTCAAGAAGATTTTTAGGGTGATGCAAGTGACTGCTAATGATAGGGTGGAGTTGGCATCCTACCAGCTTAAGGATGTGGCCCATATATGGTTTACACAGTGGAAAGACAACAGGGGTGCAAATGTAGCTTCTATGAGTTGGAAGTGTTTTACCAGAGCTTTTCTGGATCAGTTCTTCTCGAGAGAGAGTTGATGGAGGCTAAAGATCAGGAGTTTATGAACTTGAAGCAGAGTTCAATGTCAGTCCAAGAGTACGGTCTAAAGTTCACCGAGCTCTCCATGTATGCTCCATACATAGTTGTCGATCCAAGGGCGCAAATGAGTAAGTTTTTATTTGGGGTATCCAATCTGGTGAAGACCGAATGCAGGAACGTTATACTGTTAGGGAATATGGATATCTACAGACTCATGACTCGTGCTTAGCAGGTTGAGGAAGATAAGCTTAAAATAGGTAACTATGAGTACTCTCAGCAATAATTGGGTGGTGGAAATCGTTTGCAGTTTCAGCAGAAATCTACATCACCAACACCTTCATCATCTAGTGCTCCATCCCCAAGGTTTCGACAGGATCAGAAGGGTAGGGCATTAGGCTCTAAGTCATAGCGGATTGCTTCAGGTAATCAGACATTTCCAACTTGCCCGAAGTGTGGTAAGAACCATCCGCATGAGTGTCTTGCTGGTAGTTTTGGGTATGGTCAGTCTGGAAATAGGTTGAAGAATTGCCCTTCTGCAAGGAAGAGGTAATGAGGTAACAACAATATGACTCAGTCTACAGCTCCAGCAGCACCAGCAGGTCGCCCAATTCAGTAAAGTGTTTCATCTGGTACACAGGTGGCGGTCAGCGCCAGAACAATTTGTATGCTCTCCAGACTCGCTAGTACAAGAAGATTCTCCTAATGTGGTCAGTGGTACGTTACGAGTCTTTCATTTAGATATTTATGCGTTGTTAGATCCAGGGGCTATACTGTCTTTTGTAACTCCTTATATAGCAGTTAACTTCGGTGTCAGTCTAAAAACTCTCTTAAAACCCTTCTCAGTCTCTACTCCAATTGGTGACCCAGTTATAGCTCCACGGGTATACAAAAATTTCCCTGTCACAGCATCTCAGAAAGTCACCTCAGTAGATCTTGTAAAGTTAGAAATGGTAGATTTTGATATTATTCTAGGCATAGATTGGTTACATTCCGTTATGCCTTCGATTGTAGAACTAGGATCGCTCAGTGCCTACAGGTCAATTTATCTCATACCTTAAGGCTAGAAGGATGATCTATAAAGGGTATATATATCATCTTGTTTGAGTTAAGGATTCAAACTTCGAAACCCCAACTCTCGAGTCAGTCCTAGTAGTAAAGGAACTTCTAGAAGTGTTCCAAGAAGATATTCCCGAAGTTACTCCCGAAAGGGAAATCGACTTCAGAATTGATCTCCTTCTAAATACCCAACCTATTTCGATTTCTCCTTACAGAATGGCTCCAGCCGAGCTAAATGAATTGAACTAATAGTTGAAAGACCTTCTAGATAAGGGCTTCATCAGACCCAATATCTCTCTATGGGGTGCTCTAGTGTTGTTCGTGAAAAAAAAAGGATGGTTCTCTTATAATGTGCATTGACTACCGCCAGTTGAACAAAGTCACAATCAAGAACAAGTATCCCATCCCTAAGATTGATGACTTGTTCGATCAACTACAGGGTGCTAGTTATTTTTCTAAGATAGACCTCAAATTCGTCTATCATCAGCTCAGAGTTAGAGATAGTGACATTCCAAAAACAGCCTTCAGAACCTAATCTGGTCGTTGTGAATTTGTAGTTATGTCGTTTGGACTAACAAATGCTCTTGCAGCTTTCTGGACTTAATGAACGGGGAGTTCAAACAGTAGTTGGACTTGTTCGTTATCATCTTTATTGATGATATCCTCATTTATTCTCGGAGTGATGAGGAGCATGCAACTCATCTGAGAGTTGTTCTGCAAACTCTCAAAGATTTCCAGCTATTCGCTAAATTCAGCAAATGTGAATTCTGGTTATCGTCTGTTGTTTTCCTTGGTGTGGTATCTAGCACAGGAATCCAAGTGGATTTTTATAAAATAGAGGCAGTGAAGCAATGACCTAGACCCATCTCTCCAACAGATAGCAGAAGTTTCTTGGGTTTGGCCGGTTATTATAGGAGATTTGTTGAATGATTTTCGTCCATAGCTTTCCCATTGACCAAGTTGACTAAGAAGAATGTCAAGTTTCAGTGGTCAGATGAGTGTGAGAAAAACTTCTCAAAACTGAAGACTAGGTTGACTACAACTCTTATCTTGACTCGATCAGATGAATCAGATGATTATGTGATTTATTGTGATGCATCCAGGGTCAGCCTAGGTTGTGTGTTGATGCAACGAGTTAAGGTCATAGCTTATGCTTCTAGACAACTTAAGGTTTATGAGAAGAGATACCTGACTCATGACCTCAAACTTGTAGACGTAGTATTTGCCCTAAAGATTTGGAGACAATACTTGTATATTGTTCATGTTGATGTGTTCACCTAGAATGAGTTAAATCTTCACTAGAGGAGATGACTTGAATTCCTTAAGGACTATGACATGAATGTGCTTTACCATTTTGGAAAGGCTAATGTAGTGACTGACGCTTTCAGCAGACTGTCTATGGTAAGTGTAGCACATGTTGAAGAGGAAAAGAAAGAGCTAGCCAAAGATGTCCACCGACTTGCTCGCTTAGGAGTTTGCCTTTCAGACACATTAGAAGAGGGTGTAATAGTTCATAATGGGTTAGAATCTTCATTAGTAGTGGAGGTTAAGGAAAAACAAGATAGTGATCCTATACTACTTTGGTTGAAAGATGTAGTTGATGAGCAGAAAGTTGAGGTTTTCTCCCTAGAGGGAGATGGTGTGCTTCGTTACCAGGGTCGCTTATGTGTTCCTAATATGGGTGAGTTGAGGAAGCAGATCTTTACAGAAGTCCATTATTCCAGATATTCCATTTATCCAGGTGCCACTAAGATGTATCGTGATTTACGAGAAGTCTTTTGATGGAACGAAATGAAGAGTGATATAGTAGATTTTGGGGCTAAGTGTCCTAATTGTCAACAGGTTATGGTAGAACATCAGAAACCAGAAGGTATGACTTAATAGATTAGCATTCCCACATGGAAGTGGGAAGTAATAAACATGGACTTCATTACGGCTTTACATCGTCCTCGCAGACAACATGACTCCATTGGGTGATAGTGGACAAAGCTTTTAAGTCTACTTACATCTTGGATATCTAGACTACAGATTTAGCTGAGGACTACGCCAAACTCTACATCAATGAGATAGTCAAGTTACATGGGGTTCCCTTATCTATCATCTCAGATAGTGGTCTTCAGTTTACCTCTCATTTTTGGAAGTCGTTTTAGAAAGGTCTTGGTACTCATGTAACTCTCAGTACAACATTTCATCCACAAATGGGTGGTAAAGCAGAGCGTACCATTCAGACCTTAGAGGACATGTTAAGAGCTTGTGTGATCGATTTCAAAGATAGTTGGGATGATCACCTACCTCTCATAGAGTTGACTATAATAATAGCTACCAGTCTAGTATTCAGATGTCCCTATATGAGGCACTATATTGGCATAGATGCAGGTCCCTAGTTGGTTGGTTTGAAGTAAGTGGAGCAACCTTTATTGGGTCAGATTCGATTCGTGAGGCTACAGAGAAAGTTCAGCTCATCATAGAGAGACTAAAGACAACTCAGAGTTGCCAGAAGTCCTATGCAGATCTAAGCAGAATAGACTTAGAGTTCGAAATTGATGATTGGGTTTTTCTGAGGTGTCACCTATGAAAGGGGTGATGAGATTTGGCAAAACAAGGAAGCTCAGTCCTAGGTATGTAGGTCCTTACATAATCCTGAAAAGGGTTGACAAGTTGGCTTATGAGTTAGAATTGTCAGCAGAACTAACAACGGTTCATCCAGTCTTTCACATTTCCCTGTTAAAGAATTGTGTGGGTGATTCGACATCAATAGTACCATTAGAGAGTGTGGCTGTGAAGGATAGTCTCACTTATAAAGAAGTGTCAATTGAAATTCTTGACCGTCAGGTTCGTAGTTGAGAAATAAGAAAGTCACTTCAGTAAAAATTTTGTGGAGGAGTCAGTCCGTAGAGGGAGCTACTTAGGAAGCAAAAGCAACTATGATGGGCAAGTATATTCACCTCTTTCCTTCCGATTTCGTTCCAACTTCAATAATAGTTTCTCTCTAGTCTCTTAGTTTACTCTTGTGTAGAATCAGTCTTAGTGTCTTGTTCCTTCAGTTGTTCTTGTCTTTCTTCATATTTGCATGTTCTTGGAACTCGATTAGTTAGATATCAGTTTCTAGTAATTATTGGTAGGGATTGCAGCACTTTCTCTTCATACTCAGCTTGTTTAGACTTCATTCGAAGACGAATGTTCTCAAGGGGGAGATATTGTAACACCTCAGAAATCAATCTCAGACTAAACAATAGGAAGAGCTGAACCACAGTAAACAATAGGAAAAGGTGAACCACAGAGGACTTCATGGGTTGTGATTAGGACCACGACCCATTGCTCTCATCGTGGTTCACACCCACCCAAAAATGGTGGACTAGAGAGCCCTCTACGGGTCGTAGATCCCCACACGAGCCGTAGTATGGCTCGTCAACCTACACCAGTAGACCCAGCCTCCAGGTGCAGAACCACAGTGGCCTTCACGATCCGTGGTCCTTCACAATGTCCGTGAAGTAGACTGTAGTTGGAGGTGCCAGGGACCAGTAAGCACTGGCCAAGAACCACGACCCACTTGACGGGCCGTGGTACCTTTGACGGTGCATGAGTGGCTCTGTGGTTGACCTTCATTAGCTTTTAATTCAGGGTCGTTTTGGTCTTTTCCCTTATGTGTTGGACATTTAAACTACATCGTTTTACTCAGTTTAAGCCTAGTAATCTAATCAGAACCTACCCAATACATTTATTCACCAAAAATCATCAAAACTTAGAGCAAAAAGGAGAAGAAAGATGCGCCTGTTTCCCAAGAATAATCAGAAGGTTTTCTTTAAGTTTCAACCCCGAAATCGAAGGATTTCTCCGTAGATTTCGTCACTAGGTATGTGGGATGTCACTAATGGATTCCTTTAATCTAATAGGTCCCTATAATTCAGTCAATTTCTTGATTTGCTATTATTTAGACATAGGGTTTGTAAAAACCTTGGATAATTGTTGTGATTTATTTGTTGTAGAATCTTTTATCGAAATAACATGTTTTCTTGGAAAGTTTACTTAATTCCTTGTATAAAACTCTAAAACCTAGTTTTTATTTACGAAAATTAACGGACACACGTCAATGTTTAAATTAAAAAAATTGTAATTGAAAGACATAAATAATAAAAAAAAATCATAAAAATTAGTATTTTGTATTTAAATGGTACATAGAAAAGGAGTTTGAGAGTTAAAATGGAACAAGACTAAGATAAAGTGCCAAAATGAAAAATGAGGACAAATTTGAGGGGTTGTGTATATGTGTTGGCCTCTGAATGGGTTTGATAGATAAGGTATAATACTGGGTGGATAGAAGAATTAAATTGAGAGCAAATTTGAATTAGGATAAAATATATTCATACATGCGCCACATAGGATAATAAGAGAGGGACATGAAATTTGACTGTCCAAGAACAAATATGTGTCCAAAGATGGAAGGCAAGATCAAATATATCAAAAAAATATGACGAATGATAAATATAACTTTTTTCTTAGTATTACAAGGACAAATATGACTCTTTTCGATTTTTGAAACTTAATATTTTTAAATATTAATTCATTTATCTTATTTTATTTTTTCATTATGTTATATATTAAAAATTATAAAAAATATAATTTACAATAAGTAATAACTTAAAATATTTAAAAGACATATAAGAAATCCAGTTGAATCTCAAAATTCTATCAATGCTACATAAATTAGAGCAGAAAAGTAACAAATATTATTTAAATGACGTAACAAGTACTCTAAATCACAATTGTTAAAAACTTAAAAATTTAAAAGACATATTAAAAATAAATTATTCTCAAAATTCTATCAATGTCATCTAAATTGAGACAAAAGGAGTAACATATATTATTTGAAAATTATGTAAAAGGTACGATAAACCACAATAATTAACAACTTAAAATATTTAATAAAATTTTTGGTTAACTCTAAAATTTTTGTCCACCACATAAATTGAGACTGGGGAAGTAACATATATTATTTAAAAATTAAAAATCACGTAAAAGGTACTGTAAAATCACAATAATTAAACAACTTTAAATATCTCAATATCATATTAAAATTTAATTGGCTCTCCAAATTTTATCTATATCACATAAATTAGGACAAAAAAGTAACATATATTGAATTCCCGTATTTAGTTACCTTATAATAGGCTTGGTTCGTTTTAACTCTAATTTTTTTATTTTAATTATTTACAAATGAATTCATTAAGAATATTTTTCTTACAATCATTTGTTACCTCCTAAAAGATTTGTATTAGTTAAATTTGGTGCAATATATTAAAATATTATACGCTTCAAATTACAACGGAACGTAATTGACGATACTCAACTTGAATTATCCGTATATTAATGGATCCTATTCTAATTAGCTAAAAGCCATTACTGATAAACATATAACTATAAACTAATAAAGTTTTTATTTCATTTTTTTTGTAGGGATCGGCATCGACATAGCATTATCTCAAAATTAATAATCGCAATTTTTGAATGAGTTCAATCAGATGACAAAATAAAATTATAAAAACATCATGAATATGAATAAGAATATAAGTATTAGATTTGTGTAATAAGACTTGCATAATTTGTTATTAATAAATTGACTCATTTTCTATGTTGGGCCTATGCTGCTTGTGTTCAACTAGTAATTTTTATTTATTTATTTATTTGCTACAGGACGTTTGTTATCATATCAATTATCAAATGGCGAATAGAAAAAATATACAACAAAACAACTCTTCCCATGCATTTCATGTGATCCCTTTTATTTTATTTTATTATAAGTAAGTAACAATCATTGTATTCTTTTCATAACCTTTATAATATGCTTTGTATTATTTGTTTTCACTGTGATTTTTAATCATTTACAAACCAATTCATTAAATATATATTTTTTTCAATCATTATGTGTCTTGTCACTTACAGTAAGTCTCAACACTTTGTCATACAAAGTAGGCAAGTTCGGATGAGCTTTAGGTATCAATTTTTTTTATTTCAAACGGTACGTTATATTTATTTATTTAATAAGATTCGTCCGAAGACACACAGATAGGAACAAGCTTTAGGTATCATTGATAGTGTACCCCTTAAGCAGAGGAACAATTATTTTTCGAGCAAATAAAAAAAATACTAAAAGGCAGAAATAATATAAATTTTAGGTATAATAAACATAAAAATTATATTAGCGCTCTATAGCTATAATTTTGCTATTTGCATTGGAGCATCTGATTTGTATAAACCAAATCAATATGAATCACGACATCTGTGTCTATGAAATTGTGTTTGTATATGTATGTATTCTTTGTGTTAGGCTAGAGTGACGAGCGACATTATGAGAGAGAGGAGAGAGGCGAGCGAGAGAGGGAGAGAGGGAAGACAAGTGAATTGTATATATATATATATATCGGTTAGATAATTGTATATATGTAACTACTATGTATATGTATCAATGATTGTGTTTGTATATCTGCATAAAATTTGAATTTGTATATAATTGAATCGAGTTAAAACATTTTTATTTGTATATCAAATCTCTCTCTCGCTTTATACAAACAGCAATTGTACATTATATTTTCCCTAATATGTTATACACTATTATACATTGTATAATGTTGTGAGAGTTTTAATGGTGCTTGGAGATGGATAAATTTGTATGTTATACACTATTATACTTTGAATAGTGTATTTGATTGTTTAAACTAAATACTGTCTTTTCCCTTATGTGTTGGACATTTAAACTACGTCGTTTTACTCAGTTTAAGCCTAGTAATCTAATCAGAACCTACCCAATACATTTATTCACCAAAAATCATCAAAACTTAGAGCAAAAAGGAGAAGAAAGATGCGCTTTGTTTCCCAAGAATAATCAGAAGGTTTTCTTTAAGTTTCAACCCCGAAATCGAAGGATTTCTCCGTAGATTTCGTCACTAGGTATGTGGGATGTCACTAATGGATTCCTTTAATCTAATAGGTCCCTATAATTCAGTCAATTTCTTGATTTGCTATTATTTAGACATAGGGTTTGTAAAAACCTTGGATAATTGTTGTGATTTATCTGTTGTAGAATCTTTTATCGAAATAACATGTTTTCTTGGAAAGTTTACTTAATTCCTTGTATAAAACTCTAAATCCTAGTTTGTATAAATTTTCTTAGTTCCTGAATTATACTTGCTAGGTCAGTCAAAATAGATAATCATGCTCCCAATTCGAATGTCACATTGTCAGTACATAGATGTTGCATTCTCAGTTAGCATGTCAGTATTTTGAGCTATTCAGTATTTTAGTTACATTCAATCATATACATATTCAGTTGTTGGACTAGGGTTCAACGTACCTCATAGTCCCAGAACTACGTGTCCTCATAGGGTTATAAGTCCCTTTTGTAGGCATCAGATTTAGTGATTACGTTAGTTATGTCTTTATACCCTTGGTAAGGTATATTGGGTCCTCTCTTTGGGCGTATACATAGGACTCCACGTTTACCTCATGTGGTTTATGTCGGTTAACCGCAACTCCCACAGTTAGACTCTTTACATTTGACCAGGTTTTCAGTATATATTTTAGCATTCAGTTTCAACATGTTATGTTCATGATTAGTACTTGGTCATTGCATTTAGCTTAGCTTTTCAGAATATTTCTATATTTATATCTCTGTCAGATTATGTCATTGCTCAGTTATGTTTTGTTCATCTTATGTATTTGTTCAGTGTAATATCTATATCCTACATGCTCAGTACATTTCAAGTACTGACGCATACTCTGCGCTGCATCTTTTCATGATGTAGGATTAGGTACTCAACATCCAGATCACGCTTAGATCAATTCCTCGGTCCGCATTCAACAGCTTCAATGGTGAGTCCTTATACTTCGAGGACAATAGACATGCTTTCTGTTTTAGTCTTTATATTCAGTTTTCAGTTTTTGATAGAGTTAGCTGGGGGGCATGTCCCAACAACTCAACTCAGTTAGAGGCTTTTCAGACATAATAGTTGATTCAACTTGAGTTGTTAAGTGGTTGTTTCAGTTATCACTAAACTCTTAGTATGCTTTACATATTCAGACTAGTCGGGTTTTCCCCCACTTTCACTTATCCATTGTTTTAGCTTCCGCACAATACATGTTTTATTCATAACTCTTACAGTATGCTTATGATATGCCAGACACAGGGTTAACTTGGGGTCATTCCTGATCCTAGGTCCCGTGTTACGTCAAGGGGGTAGCCTCGGGGCGTGACAATCTTGATCTTCTTTCTCAAAGAACCATTTACAGCCTGAGGATGTCTGTCGAGGTTTAGCATTTTTCTAATAGTGCTATTGGCAATGAACAAGAGTCCCCCCCCCCCCCCCCCCTTTTAACTCTTATAGAAGATAAGTTTTTAAAAAAAAATTCGTATTGAGTTAAATTAAAAATTACAAAGCGAGTATTTGCGTTAAATTCTAATAGCCAGAATTATATGAAATAAAATAAAATATGTGGTGTTACTTAATTTAATTAAATGCTTAAGAAAGAAAATCAAATCACTTTCATCAATTTATATTCATGAAAAAATATAGAGAAAATCTCAGAAAGTGATATTATTATTTCAAAATAATCAATGTTTGTTTGTTAATTTTTATTTACGAAAATTAACGGACACACGTCGATTTTTAAATTAAAAAAATTGCAATTGAAAGACATAAATAAAAATTAGTATTTTGTATTTAAATGGTACATAAAAAAGGAGTTTGAGAGTTAAAATGGAACAAGACTAAGATAAAGTGCCAAAATGAAAAATGAGAACAAGTTTGAGGGGTTGTGTATATGTGTTTGGCCTCTGAATGGGTATGATAGGTAAGGTATAATATTGGGTGGATAGAAGAATTAAATCGAGAGCAAATTTGAATTAGTATAATATATATTCATATAGGCGCCACATAGGATAATAAGCGAGGGACATGCGACTTGACTGTCCAAGAACAAATGTATGTCCAAAGTTGGATGGCAAGACCAAATATATT
This sequence comes from Solanum commersonii, assembly GCA_029007595.1. Classification (NCBI taxonomy): domain Eukaryota; kingdom Viridiplantae; phylum Streptophyta; class Magnoliopsida; order Solanales; family Solanaceae; genus Solanum; species Solanum commersonii. The sequence continues at coordinate 1,245,724 of JAJTWQ010000011.1, forward strand.
AAAAAAATATGACGAATGATAAATATAACTTTTTTCTTAGTACTACAAGGACAAATATAATTCTTTTCGATTTTTGAAACTTAATTTTTTTTAAATTTTAATTCATTTATCTTATTTTATCTTTTCATTATGTTATATATTAAAAATTATAAAAAAATAATATAATTTACAATAATTAACTTAAAATATTTAAAAGACATACAAGAAATTCAGTTGAATCTCAAAATTCTATCAATGCCACATAAATTAGAACAGAAAAGTAACAAATATTATTTAAATGACGTAACAAGTACTCTAAATCACAATTGTTAAAAACTTAAAAATCTAAAAGTCATATTAAAAATAAATTATTATCAAAATTCTATCAATGTCATCTAAATTGAGACAAAAGGAGTAACATATATTATTTGAAAATTCTGTAAAAGGTACGATAAACCACAATAATTAACAACTTAAAATATTTAATTAAATTTTTGGTTAACTCTAACATTTTGTCAACCACATAAATTGAGACCGGGGAAGTAACATATATTATTTAAAAATTAAAAATCACGTAAAAGGTACTGTAAAATCACAATAATTAAACACCTTTAAATATTTCAATATCATATGAAAATTTAATTGGCTCTTCAAATTTTATCTATATCACATAAATTAGGACAAAAAAGTAACATATATTGAATTCCCGTATTTAGTTACCTTATAATAGGCTTGGTTCATTTTAACTCTAATTTTTTTATTTTAATTATTTACAAATGAATTCATTAAGAATATTTTCTTACAATCATTTGTTACCTCCTAAAAGATTTGTATTATTTAAATTTGGTACAATATATTAAAATATTATATGCTTCAAATTACAACGGAACGTAATTGACGATACTCAACTTGAATTACCCGTATATTAATGGATCCTATTCTAATTAGCTAAAAGCCATTACTGATAAACATATAAATATAAGCTAATAAAGTTTTTATTTCATTTTTTTTTGTAAGGATCGGCTAGGGGTGTACATGATCGGGTTGGTTCGGATTTTTCAAATATCAAACCAAATCATTTGTGTAAAATTTTTAAATTTATAAACCAAACCAAACTAATAAAATTCAGATATTTTCGGGTTTTTCAACCTCGGGTTGATTCGGGTTTTTCAAATACCAAACCAAATCATTGTGTCGAATTTTTAAATTTATAAATCAAACCAAACTAATAAACCTCGGATTTTTTCATATTTTTGGATTTTTTCGGTAAAGTTTGCATACAAACATATAATTAACTTGTGCTCCAAATATTTCTTTAGTCCAACCAAAATACAATTATATAAGGTGTTTCTTAAAAAAATAACACAAAATATGAGATTAGTACTGATGACACAAAAATATTCAATAAAAAATAATAATGAAATCATCATATAAAATAAATATTGCAAAGTCATAATGAAAATGATCATAATATAAATGTACTAAATCATGCTAAAATAAGTTTAATAAGTATTAGTTACATTACTAAATATTTAAGGAAAATTAAAATTAGATTATGTATTTTAATTGTCTAAACCAATGTAAAACTAAAGAACAAATATTCAATATTATTGTCATTCTTAGTGTTGAATTGATTTTCTTTTTGCATTATAGTATTAATTTGATTTTGATTTAAGTTTTATTATAATTATCCACATCTATGAACTATAATCTTTATTGGACCATTCCGAATTCTAAGATTTAAACTTGAAATAATATATTAAAAGATAAAAACTATGAAATAGTATAAGAAATATTTTAAAATTATATCAAAGTAAATATTTTTATGTATAAAATAAAATTTTAATATTACATATATAATGTCAGGTTGGTTTGGTTTCGGGCTGGTTTTTTTTAGTTAAAACCAAACCAACCCAAATATAGTCAGGTTTTTTTTTTCAATACCAAACCAAACAATTAGTCGGGTTTTTTTTTTGGGTTGACTCGATTTGCGGTTTGGTTCGGTTTTCGGTTCGGTTTTATACACCCCTAGGATCGGCATTGACATAGCATTATCTCAAAATTAATAATTGCAATTTTTGAATGATTTATATCAGATGACAAAATAAAATTATAAAAACATCATGAATATGAATAAGAATATAAGTATTAGATTTTCAAAATATAAGGGATGTATTCGAAAACCGAATTATAATAATTTCATTAAGTAATAAAGCTAAACTTGGAGAAAATTAACAAAAGAAATTAAAAGAAAAAAGATGATTTAGATTGAACCCAAAAAAATATGTGTGTACCCATATTTCTTTGAAATGATTAAGACATATTTTGTTTGTTTGTGCTGTTTTTTCCACTCTTCTTTGTAGTATTAAAAATACGTAGGGAGAGCGGTAATAAGAAAAAGTAATTATACGTGATTATTGAAATTTAAACTCAATACTTTTAAAAGATTGTAAACTCGTTAAATTTCGCACTCAATCCAGTTAAGCTCAGATTATGGAAGAAGGAATTGAGAAGAAGATATTAGCTATAATTAATTTTATTACAAACAACTCATGATATTCATATCGATCTATTATGTGCCTATGCATCTAGCATTGGGTAGACTTCATACAATAACCGTCCTAGTTTTACCATATTTTTTGTTTCATTTAATTTCTTCTGGAACAATCACAAACATTTTTTTGATTATGAATCTACTACAAAAGATTTAATGCGTATACCTAAAAATATAAGATTATAACAAATGTATTTATGTAATAAGACTTGCATAATTTGTTATTAAATTGACTCATTTTCTATGTTAGGCCTATGCTGCTTGTGATCAAGTAGTAATTTTTATTTATTTATTTATTTATTTGCTACAGTACGTTTATTATCATATCAATAATCAAAAGGCGAATAGAAAAAATATACAACAAAACAACTCTTCCCATACATTTCATGTGATCCCTTTTATTTTATTTTATTATAAGTAAGTAACAATCATTGTATTTTTTCATAACCTTTATAATATGCTTTGTATTATTTGTTTTCACTGTGATTTTTAATCATTTACAAACCAATTCATTAAATATATATTTTTTTCAATCATAATGTGTCTTGTCACTTACAGTACGTCTCAACACTGTCATACAAAGTAGGCAAGTTCGAATGAGCTTTAGGTATCAATTTTTTTTTATTTCAAACGGTACGTTACATTTATTTATTTAATAAGATTCGTCCGAAGATATACAGATAGGAACAAGCTTTAGGTATCATTGATAGTGTACCCCTTAAGTAGAGGAACAATTATTTTTCGAGCAAATAAAAAAAATACTTAAAGGCAGAGATAATATAAATTTTAGGTATAACAAACATAAAAATTATATTAGCATTCTATAGCTATAATTTTGCTATTTGCGTTGGAGCATCTGATTTGTATAAACCAAATCAATATGAATCATGGCATTTGTGTCTATGAAAATTGTGTTTGTATATGTATGTGTTCTTTGTGTTAGGCTAGAGTGATGAGCAAGATTATGAGAGAGAGGAGAGAGGCGAGCGAGAGAGGGAGAGAGCGAAGAGAAGTGAATTGTATATATCTATCGGTTAGATAATTGTATATATGTAACTACTATGTATATGTATCAATGATTGTGTTTGTATATCTGCATAAAATTTGAATTTGTATACAATTGAATCGAGTTAAAATATCTGTATTTCTATATCAAATCTCTCTCTCGCTTTATACAAACAGAAATTGTACATTATATTTTCCCTAATATGTTATACACTATTATACATTGTATAATGTTGTGAGAGTTTTAATGGTGCTTGGAGATGGATAAATTTGTATGTTATACACTATTATACTTTGAATAGTGAATTTGATCGTTTAAACTAAATTGGTTTATTCATTTTTATGTGAAGTGAAATAATATCATATCATTTAGTTTTGTAAGAAAGCATATATATAGTTAGTTGATTTATACTGTTTGAATGATTCTAAGAGAAGTTTCATGTGGCAATTCTATAATTATATAGCACCAGTGATTGATTGATCAACTAATTGATCACATATTCTCTTCTTGTTTCAAATCACACCAATTATGTGTTGAGGAATACAATATTTCTACCCGGACCAGAATTCCGGATCTTCCCATTTAAAAAAAAATTAAAATTAAAATTAAATTGAATATTGATTGCATTTAATTGAATTTTTTTCAAATATATAACTTATTTAATATTTCTTTTAAAAGTCTAAACTTATTAAGTTTTTGTAAAACTAAATTTTAAACTCTCTAGTCATGTGTCCTTACACTTTCAGTCTCAAATTTTCTTTTAGGCATATCAAATATAATAAACAACTATAACATATTCAATGAGGTCTCACAAGTGGAGTTTGGGGAGAATAGAGTGTACGCAAATCTTACTACTATTTTGTGGCGGTAGAGAGATTGTTTCCAAAAGACCCTTGACTCAAATATAACACAAACTACAAAGAAGAAGAAAACAATGCAGAAATCATAGCAACTAAACAATGCAAAGCCTCCAAGAAAGGAACAAAAACAACAAAATACGTGTGACAATCGAAACATTGTAAACCACATAATATAATGATAGATACCAAAAGCTACAGAATCAAAAAAACAAATAAGTATATATCTTGATTTAAAATAAGCGAAGTCCCAAAACTAGTAAAGGCACTCGTGCCTCAACAAGTCACCTCAATCCTATCGCCAAAGTTTGACTTTACTAAATTAATAAATAAGGGTCGTGGCCGGCAAGACCCCTATTAATAGAACCTGCAGTAAACTAAGTGAATCACAATAATTAGAACAGAAATTAAATCATGTTGTCTATAGTCAAGTAACATGTTGTCTATGTTGGTTAGCCATCTTTCCAAACCAACGTTACTAAAGAGAAAGTTCCCCAAGTCTGTAATGATTTAACTCGTTTGATATAGATTAATTTAGAAGTACTTTTTGAAATCTTTTTTGGCAAATTTTTTGTTTGGTCATAAAATTTATTTAGTTTTTGAGAGATTTTGAAAATCAAATCCTGGAATATGTTAAAAATCTATTTTTGGGCCAAAAGGTAGTTGTCGATTTCTTTTCAAATTTTGAAGTTACCCTTTTTATATTTTATACAAAAGCTCGTGATCCAAACTAATTCCTTATCAACCCTTTTTGGTCATTTGATATGAAATACATGGTAGTGTGAAGTGGAAAGATTTTATTAATTAAAGAATAGATAGTTATCATCATTGTTATTATTCTTTTTTTGGTACTAATTGATCATCAACTAATTGTAATGGCTGGTAACTATGCTATTAGTAGTTTTAAGTCAAATATTGTGTTATGATTTTAGGATAATGTATTGTTTAGTTCATTATAAAAATGATAATTTTGTACCAAACTTATGGTTAGAAGACATGTTTCTTATTTTTCAAAAATAGTTGAGAATTGAGAATATATATAGTAAAATGCTAGCTTAAATTATGACAAATCCACCTTTCAATGAAAAGTTAATGTAACTTTGAGGGTTTCACACACTCATTTTTAAAGGTAACATTGTATAACACTTTTGTTACAGTAATGTATGTTGTATATACATCGTATAACAGTGTGAAACAAGTGTACAATACATTATACATTGTGATAATATAATGTTGTGAGAGTTTTGATGGTGCTTGAAGATGGATATAAGCAGAAATATATAAGGATATACATGGATATACACTATGGTATATTTGAGTGTATATTGTGTTATCCATTTTACATATGCGTATATCTAGTAAGATGAGTATGAATGAAGATTCAACAGAGTGTGTATGACAAAGTGGCTGATTTAGAAATCAAAAAAGATGAGATACACACATTGTGCTACTAGTGTATCCTACTTATATAAGTTCTAGGTAAATTTTATGAGGCAACGTTGAGTTTTGAGTCCAGTCCTAGTTCATGTATTGGGTTATCAAGTTGTAATCTCGCTATCCGCTTTCGAAAAAGCAGGGGCAGAGCTAGAAGTCCACATCTGAATCTAGTACTCAGTTGTTTGCTCAAATAATATATTTGTGTTAAAATTTTTATTAAATATGTATAAATTTTTAATTTAAAACCCAATTAATTAACACTCGATATTAAAATTGGAAAAACTACCTAACTAGACATACATCAGTACCATATATACTCATTTTACCTCTACTTTCAAACAATTACATATATTACCACTTTTAATAATTTATACCATATATTTTTTAAGATACAATAAAAGATACCCACTTCCCTTAAAATTAGGATTGATTAATTATCTTTATATTTAAAATCCACAATTAGTGTTTTAATAACAACCAATCTCCAACCCTATCAATATCTCCCCCCACTCCTACTAATTAACGATTAGTCAACATTTTTACTCCTAAAATTGTTTCTGCGGCCACCAACCAGAAGTTATGTACAAGTTGTTCATCAATTTCTTGCTTCTTACCTTTCTTAAATTAAATGTATCAATGCACGCATATTCATATAATTTAATCTATAGCCTTTCGTTTTCAAATTGTTACTATCCGGAGATCACATCGACGTCAGAAGCGATTTGGAGGTCGAAAGGCTCAATTGGAGGAGTGCTTATGTTGATTTTTTGGTTGATCTGGCGGAGGTCCGTTAGATCTAATCGCAGCGAGCAATGAGCAACATCGATACATTAAAAGTGAAGCAAACACTGCCGTGGTGAGATGTCCTGAGCAATGTTAAATTTGACAAGATTCAAAGATGAATTAATGTGAAGATTTGGTAGTTAGGAAGATAATTCTTCATTGGTACAAAAGTCAAGATAACATCTTTTGTAGGTGAAATTTAGGTGAACCATAACATGGTTTCATAAGGTAAATCTTGACATTTTGACACATTGTGATGTCATGGATGACATCAATAGGAAGAATTCACTCCTATAAATAGGTAGTTCCTAATTCATCTGTAACACACCTCTCACTTGCCTTCTCATCTTCAAAGGCATTTGATCTTCTTTCTCTCTTGTAGTATTTTCACTTGTACTCTTTTGGAGTGAAATAAATATTGGTTGGTTGTGTCCAAGGAGTAGGCAAAAGAAAACAAAAGTTTGTCGAACCTCGTTAATTCATGGTGTTCTTTTTATTGTTGTTTCATCTACTATTTATTAGCTACCTTTAGATATAGAAGTTGTGATTTCATTACTCTTTATATATTCGGCTTTCGCAATAATTGGTATCAGAGCCAAGGTATTATCTGAGTATGCTCTGTGGTTGCAGCACAGTTTGAACTTTCACATTAGAAAAGATTTACTTTGGTCTTTGCATTGTTAGCTAGTAAATAGTATTTGTAGCAAAAATGGGAGATAATAAAAATGATGAGTCCACATCGAATGTCAATAATACGTCATCATTGACATCTTCACTTATGACACGAATTGTGTCAAATGCAAAATTTGCAGTTGAAATTTTTGACGGGTCAGGACATTTCGGAATGTGGCAAGGCGAGGTCCTTGATGTTCTTTTTCAACAAGGGCTAGCTATTGCCATAGAAGAAAAGAAATCAGACGGTGTAGGAGAAGAAGATTGGAACATTATCAACTGTGTTTCTTGCGGTACCATTCGATCTTACCTAGCAAGAGAACAAAAGTATTCATACACAAAGGAAACATCTGCAAATGAATTATGGAATTCATTGGAGGAGAAATTCTTGAAGAAAAACAGTCAAAATAAACTTTACATGAAAATAAAACTATTACGCTTCACTTATATTCTTGGTAGCACAATAAATGATCATATCACTATCTTTAATAAGTTGGTGACAGATTTGCGAAATATGGACGTGACTTTTACGAATGGAGATATGGCATTAATGTTGTTAAGTTCACTTCCCGATGAATTCGAGCACCTTGAAATTACTCTACTGCATGGGAATGATGAAGTATCTCTCAAAAAAATTTGTTCTGCCTTATATAGTTATGAACAAAGAAAGAGAGAAAAACAAAAGGGCGGAGAAGCAGAAGCTCTGATTGAGAGAGATCGTTCTCAAAATCATATGAGAACGAAGAATGGGAGATCCAATCAAGATCCAAACTCAACAAAGATGAATGTGCCTTTTGCCGAGAAAAAGGACACTGGAAGAAAGACTGCCCAAAGTTGAAAAGCAAAGCCAAACCAAATAATGGGAAGGCTGTCATGGATTCAAATGTGGCTGATTGTGATGACTCCGATTACTCACTAGTTACAACAGATCCATCCAAATCATCTGATGTATGGTTGATGGACTCAGCTTGTAGCTATTATATGTGTCCCAATAGGGACTGATTTGTTGATTTACAAGAAAGAGAATGTGGAGTTATTCACACCGCAAACCATAATTCTCTTACTACATATGGTGTTGGTTCAATTCAATTAAGGAACCATGATGGATTAACCAGAACATTAACAGATGTTCGGTATGTACCAAATTTGAAGAAGAATCTCATTCTGTTGGAGCCCTAGAGTCAAAGGGATTCAAAGTCATTGCAGATAATGGCGTAATGAGAATATGCTCTAGTGCGCTGGTGGTAATGAAGGCAATTCGAAGAAATAATAACATGTACCACTAGCAAGGTAGTACAGTTATTGAGACAGCAGCAACAACATCCAATGACGACAATGAGGCAGAAATGACCAGGCTGTAGCATATGCGCTTGGGACATGCTAAGGGAAAATCCTTGAAAACTTTATCAGATCAAGGATTTCTAAAAGGAGTAAAAACTTGCAACTTGGAGTTTTGTGAGCATTGCGTCAAGGGAAAGCAAATAAGGGTTAAATTTGGAACAGCTATCCATAATACTAAAGGTATTTTGGATTATGTTCATTCAGATGTTTGGGGTGCTTCCAAAACATCTTCATTAGGTGAGAAACACTGTTTTGTAACTTTTGTTGATGACTTTTTTCGAAGACTGTGGGTATATACGATGAATACAAAAGATGAAGTATAGGGAATTTTTCTCAAATAGAAGGCAATGATAGGAACTCAAAGTGGAAAAATGATCAAATGTCTTCGCACAGACAATGGTGGAGAATACAAAAATGATCTTTTTCAGAAAATTTGTGAGGAAAATGGCATCGTCAGACATTTCACCGTCAGAAATACACCACAACAGAATGGGGTGGCAGAACGCATGAACCGAACTTTGCTGGAGAAGGTTCGGTGTTTATTGTCCAGTGCTGGCTTGGGCAAAGAATTTTGGGCTGAGGCAATAACATATGTGTCACGACCCGGGAGCACCCCCAAGTCGTAACAAGGCGTACTCGACCCCGAAGGGGTCTTATACAAGCCACATAGTCATTCATTGCATTCAATAATGATAATGGTGCGGAATTTAAAACTTATTTACATCCACACATTTAAACTTCATTAAAACAACTTTAAAAACACACAGCGGAAGTCTAAGTTTCATATGACCATCTTAGACACAATCACAAAACATAAGTAGGGACACGGCTCTTTACAATCAAAAGAAGTCTATTACAAGAACCTTATCATAAAATTAGAATAGAAAAGTCTTGTCCTCGACATATGAGGACATACCACAAGATCTTGGAAGAACTTCAAGTTCCAAGCTTACTATAGTACCCGCTCACTTTCCGGAACCTACACTAGTAGAAAATAGAGAAATATGGAATTAGCACAATTAAGTACTAAGTATGATGACCATGCAAAACATGCTTTAAAAAAAAAAGGACATTTTGGCTAGAAACCATGCATTATGCCACTTTTTGAAGTATCATGAATAGTTGCATAAAAGACATACAAGACAAGCATAAACATCAAGTAAGTCATAATATCACCTTTAAACAATATCAACATGAAAACCTTTACCTTGGACCTTTACCTCAAGCAACCCTTATGCTATACCTCGTGCAATGTATGGATGGCGTCCCATACCACTATCCATACTAAGGCACCACATTTAGGTCACTTAAAGTAACTTATCATTCCTTTCTTTCACCTTTGCACAATATTCATACATAAGAGGTATATCATTAATTAAGACATGACAAGGGAAAATAACTCATAATATAACCCAAGTATAGCATGCATCTCATAGTAAGCATTTGAGAGCCAACATTCTTTAATAACCTCATTTAGGCCACAATTGTGTCACATACATTAGGATTTAGAGAAACTCACTATGACCCTCTCCAAGCCTACTCATGCAATGTATAGGTAGCATCCCATACTACTACCTACACTTTGTAGAGCCTATCAAGAAACCATAATGAAATCTCACATGATGGGAAGTAAGCATTTAACCGACATAGACTATGAGAGCTTGTCATGGAATCCGGTGTCATAAGTCCCCACACCGTAAAGAGGTGGTCTACTTGCCTAAGGAAGACCGGTATATATAGTTTAATGGATCCACTAGCTACCTATGCGGGCACATAGTTTATGGGATAAGGTAGACGATCATTGAAACTCATGCCTAACCATTGGGGGAGTTTCCATCTAACCAAATCCACTCGGTGCTTAGCCTACATTCCCATAGAATAGTTCGTTACCTTGACATTATCACATATGAGAGGTGCCATTGGCCTACCAACTCCAAATTACATTCATTAACACGTGAAAGGGTGCTTTAAGCCTACCGTTTCAAGGTTCATTTAGGAAAGCTCATTAACTCCTCTTGAAAGGGTGCCATGGGCCTACCGGTTCAAGTCTCATCATTAACCTTTATGGAAAGGTGTCATAGGCCTACCGACTCCAAGGTTCATTACTATCATTAATGGAAATGTGCGATAAGCCTACCGATTCCAAGGTTCATTATTATCATGAGTGGAAGGGTGCTACTAGCCTACTGCTCCGAGGATTCAACAACCAACAATATAATCATTTAAACAAGAAAAGGATGCACAAGCTCTACCAATTCGAGATATGCACTACATTGGAGAATCCTTCATATTCCATCATCAATATTCATGAGTGTCAAATTGAGAAAAAACCTTTCAATAATAATACATTTACGTTCATAGCATGATCACATTAGCTCCATTTAATATCCATTCATAAAATGTCATGTAACACTTAAATTTCTCATATTATGCCTTCAAGGCCATGGTCACAATGTATAAAATAAGTAAACACCTCCACCTTTCAAGTGGATCATCATCAAGAACAATTCTACTAATAATATGAGCTTAAGTCAACTTACCATCCTCCAAAGCCATAATTACCATTACTCAATTCCCAACAATTCTATCACCACAAGGCGATTCACCCATAACTTGCCCATAAGGCCACAATCCTCAATTCATCCATATACCAACAATTCATCATAAATAGGTATAGAAAACCATATAAATCAACAATACAATCCAATCTAAACACAATTTCATCAACATTAAATAATAGGCATTAAACCCACTTCATAAGCAAATTCTAGGCTTCTAATGAAAACATGGGTTCTTGAAGAAGTTTTATATAAAATTATCTTAAAATCATAAATAGAACTTCAATTCACCAATATAATGACTTTGAAAACATTTTACCCATGAACCCATACCTAGAATAGAAAATAGAAATTTTGTTCTTTGAAGACTTTTGAAACCCGTTTTTTTTTTTACTCCTTGAAGGAAAGATAATCAAGGATCAAGGGTCACCATACCTTTGTTAAGATTCCCCAAGAAAATTGATGAAGACACCACCTTCAAACCATGCCCTAGCTCCAAGTTCTTGACCTTCTTAAATGGAGGATTGTAGAGAGGGAAAAGTTTGAGAGGAGTTGGGTTCTTTTTAATTCTAATTGGAGTGACTTAAAATGGAAGAATTTGATCTAGAAGTGTTTTATAATTGCTAGGAAAGGTATATAATAAAAAAGGGCTCAACTTAGGAAAAGAAATAAGGACCCACTTAAAAGTTCCACTAAACCCGTCTAAGCTCGCCCTTTTTGATAGTGCTTCAGTATTTTGGGCATAACTTTTTACTCCGAGATCGGAAAAGGGCAAACTTGGTGGCGTTGGAAAGAGGACTCAGATACCTTTAATTGGATAGGTAATGGTCCACCTAATTCATTTTGAGCTAAAAGATATCATCATTTAAAGTTGACCCTAAAAGTCGTAACTTTAAAAAAATTTGCCCCTTGCTTGTCTGATCCAGTGGGATTACTCAAAAGTCGGTCAACCGGGCAGTCCACTAGACTAACTCGCTACCCTAGTCCCTTGCTTGCACCCTAGGATGCTACCTAGCTCCATTTAAGTTCTAAAACAGCATAAACATCAACCTAAGCTCCCACTAACCCAAACGTCAAGGCTCAAGTTCATTCTATCATTTTCTGAGTCGTTACAATATACATGCCACCTCATTAATCGTCTACCATCTACTGCTAGAGGTGGGAAAACACCATTAGAAAAATGGTATGGAAAACCTGCTGAAGATTATGGTTCTTTATATGCATTTGGCTCAATTGCATATTATCATGTGAGAGAGTCAAAATTAGACCCAGGAGCAAAGAAAGCTTTATTTATGGGAATTACTTCTGGAGTCAAGGGATATAGTTTATGGTGTCCAGAGATAAGAAAAATTATTTTCAGCAGGGATGTTACCTTTGATGAATCTACCTTGACAAATAAGGTAACAGTTGAAGAAGTCAAACAAACTGATGGTGCTTCAAAGTAGGTGGAGTTTGAGGGAAAGATAATTTTCCCAACACATGAATCAAATGAGGAAACAACAGAAGTTTTTCCTCTGGAAGAAGAGCCAATCGAAGGGGAGGTTCCATCTCAAGAACCCCAACCACAACTTAAATCAATAGCAACCAGCAGGCCAAAAAGGACAATAAGAAAACCTGCTCGACTCATAGATATGGTGGCTTGTGCGGACTTAATTGCAGCGGATGACATTCCTACCACTTATAAAGATGTAGTCCAGAGTTGAGAAGAAGATGAGTGGAGGTTTGCCATGGATGAAGAAATGTAGTCCCTTCATCAGAATCATACATGGAAATTGGCCAATCTCCCAGATGGCAAGAAAGGAATTGGGTGCAAATGGGTATTTGCAAAGAAAGAAGGATTTTCTAACCAAGAAGATGTTCGCTACAAAGCAAGATTGGTGGCCAAAGGATACGCTCAAAAGGAAGGAATTGACTATAATGAGGTATTTTCTCCAGTTGTGAAACACTCTTCCATTAGAGTTTTGTTGGCTTTGGTAGCACAGTTGAATTTGGAACTAGTTCAGTTGGATGTAAAAACTGCATTTTTACATGGAGACTTGGAAGAGGAAATCTACATGACTCAGCAAGAAGGATTCAAAGTTGATGGAAAAGAAAATATGGTGTGCAAACTTGAAAAATCGTTGTATGAATTAAAACAATCTTCTAGACAATGGTACAAATGATTTGACAGGTTTATGTTGCAACAAAGGTACATAAGAACCAAATACGATCATTGTGTGTGCTTGCGCAAGCTTGAAGACGATTCCTTTATATATCTTCTCCTATATGTTGATGATATGTTGATAGCTTCTAAAGGTCAAGAAGAAATTGAGAAGCTAAAGATTCAACTAAAAAAGGAGTTTGAGATGAAAGATTTGGGTGAGGCAAAGAGGATTCTTGGCATGGAGATAAAAACAGATCGACATTCAAAGAAGCTTTTTTTATCTCAAAAAGAATATTTGAAGAGGGTACTAAATTGATTTGGCATGAATGAGAAAATGAAGTCGATTAGCACTCCGCTTGCTCCTCATTTTAAGCTTAGTGATGCTATGTCGCCAAAGAATGAAGTTGCACGAGAATATATGTCAAGAGTATCATATGCGAATGTTGTTGGTAGCTTGATGTATGCAATGGTTTGCACAAGGCCAGATATTTCACATTTGTTGGAGTTGTAAGCGTGTACATGCATAATCCCGGAAAGAATCATTCAAGTTGTAAAATGGATTCTACGGTATATTCATAATACTGTAGATATTGGCTTGGTTTATGAGCATAAAGATAGTCAACGTCTTGTTGGATATTGTGACTCAGATTATGCAGGTGATTTGGACAAACGAAGATCAACTACTGGTTATGTTTTCACTAATGCAAACGCACCAGTTAGTTGGAGGTCTACTTTGCAGTCAACAGTTGCTTTGTCTACCATTGAGGCAGAGTATATGGCAATTACAGAGGCTGCGAAGGAGGCAAGTTGGCTTCAAGGATTGCTTAGAGAGCTTGGTATTGGACAAGAAGGAATCACAATATTTTATGATAGTCAAAGTGCTATTCAATTAACAAAGAACCAAGTTTATCATGCAAGGACGAAGCACATTGATGTCCGATAGCATTTCATACGAGACATCATAGAAGAAGGTGGAGTCACAGTGCAGAAATTTCATACTACGGATAATCCTGCCGATATGCTGACAAAAGTGGTGACTGCGGTCAAGTTTCAATATTTTTTGAACTTGATCAACATTGTTGGACATTGAAGATTGAGATTGAAGACACAATCAAAAGTTGTTAAGCGAAAGTTGAAAATGGAGAATCTTGCCAAGGTGGAGATTTGTTAAATTTGACAAGATTCAAAGATGAATTAATGTGAAGATTTGGTAGTTAGGAAGATAATTCTTCATTGGTACAAAAGTCAAGATAACATCTTTTGTAGGTGAAATTTAGGTGAACCATAAAATGGTTTCACAAGGTAAATCTTGACATTTTGACACATTGTGATGTCATGGATGACATCAATAGGAAGAATTCACTCCTATATATAGGTAGTTCCTAATTCATTTGGAACACACTTCTCACTTGCCTTCTCATCTTCAAAGGCATTTGATCTTCTTTCTCTCTTGTAGTATTTTCACTTGTACTCTTTTGGAGTGAAATAAATATTGGTTGGTTGTGTTCGAGGAGTAGGCAAAAGAAAACAAAAGTTTGCTGAACCTCGCTAATTCATGGTGTTCTTTTTATTGTTGTCTCATCTACTATTTATTAGCTACCTTTAGATATAGCAATTGTGATTTCATCACTCTATATATATTCGGCTTCCGCAACAAGCAACCACTAACGTAATCGAAAAGTTTCAATAAATGGAGATTTACGCATATTTTTGATACATTATCGATATATCTGACACATAATTTTTGTGATTATATGTATCTAGTTTATATGTATCTAGTTTTATCAGTGTATCTTATTAAGTATGCATGTATCTAATCTTTCTTGGGTATTAATTTTGATTTTTTTTAATTAATGATAGACAAATACTCTACAATCGTGATTTGTTCCTAAATTCATGTGTTTCAGATACATTTCATAATTAGATACACATAATTAAATGTATCTCCTTATCAATATGTATTCGAGATACATGTTGTTGGATATAACATATGAAATTGATACTTGATACATCAAATTAATACTAGATACATGAATTTAATATTAGATCGTATAAATAGATACATGAATTAATGCTAGATACCATACACTAATGTAACTAAGTGTTTATTTTATTGGATACATCATATATTGATAATAAATACATCAAATTAATGAATTTATTATTTTAAGAGTAATAAGTTGAAATTAATCAAATTTCATAACCAAGATATACATGTTTTTGTTTTTTATTAATAATATTAATGAATTTATTATTATAAAGAGTAATAAAATGAAATTAATTAAACAAAGATACACTCCTTGATTAATATTTTCATAATTAATTAATTGTCCATGTGAATTAATTAAGCATGTATCTCGATTTTTAAAATTGTTGGATACATGAATCTGACAAGTAATGATACATGTATCTAAAGGAAGAAATATGGTACAAGAAGTAATTTTCAAAACTATCATAAATTCTAGTAATTAGGACCTAAACTAGTGAGATTTATGTAGTTTGCCCATTAAAATTTTGAATCCACCTCTAAGCCCTTCGCTCCTTCAAATGAAATTGTAAAACTAACTATTTCAAATTTAAAAGTAAAGGATATTTTTTTGTAATAAACTAAAAAATTGTGTTATATAAACTGGAATATATCATTGACTTTAATTAATGATTAATGTAGCAGACCTAGTATAATGACATGCTAAGCAGCCAAATTTTGAGAGCCTAATAAATAATTAGCTTTATGGACTACCTAATAGATTTGATTGAGAATGGGACAATAGTGAATAATGTTAATGTCAATCCATTTATGGAGACAAAGAGAGAATTCAACTACCATAAATAAATGTATTTTTAACTTTTAAGACAATTTTATCTCTAATTAAAAATGGAGGATAAATCACTTAGTAAAATCGGAAAAGAAATTATATTGGACCCATTGATGAATGTAAAATTAAGCTGCAAAAAGTAGGAATTCGAATTGTTTTCAAACGGTGCAACTCTTGGGAATGCGAATTTGTTAATTATTAGGGGAGTATTACAACCTTTTTATTTTGGAATCCTCAACATATTTGATTTAGAAAGCATTAAGGAGATTAATTCCCGGTCATTTGTGTGGATGACCACCCACCAAATTAACTAAGTCATCCTGAAAAACGCGTATCATAACCTTCACATTAAAGAAATAGTTCCTCTTAATATTGCTCAATTATCAATTATATTTGATCTAATAAACATGGATAACTTAGTAAACAATATATATATATATATATATATATATATATATATATATATAATATTTTTCTTAATAGGTATGAAAAGAGCTAAATTAGTAAATATATTACTCCCTATGTTTCTATCTATATGTCACTATTTTAGATTTCATGTCCCTTAAGAAACTAGGTAAGTTTACCATTTTACCATTATTTAGTGATCTCTTGAAGTCAAGTTTTTAATAAATGAACATAAATTAATTTATTTTAATTAATTAAATTGACCAGTGAACATGAATGAATGAATCATTTAGTTTTTCTATATTGGTCAAATTCATATTTTCAAGACTAATAACTCCCAGGAATAAAATAGGATGAATAGTGTTATTTATGTATTGATTTTGTAAAGTAACAAGTATTAAGGAATATCTATTTTCCGTGAGGACAACATGTAAATAAAAATGGTGAAAATAGTGAATAATGTGGCCTACATATGTTATAATGACAAATGTATATTTATCATGAAGAAATTTTCTACAAGTCTTTTAATTTAGTTGTTAGCACTCACATCAACCTTTTCTTAGCAGACTCATTAATGAACCATTAATGAGTTGGTCCACGACCTTCAAATATTAATAGACTTGTGGTTTGTAACTTTTTCTTCGTTTTTTTCCACTCAATATTAGGTATGTGTAGTAAAATTTGATTAAATCAAAATTTGCCGCGGAAGAGTTTGATTTAACAAATGCAACTTTGTATTTAGTAGAGATTGAATCTAAAAAACTTATTTTTAATCATTTTTTATCTTGTCAAACACTTTCTAACTTATTTTAAGTTACTTTTTATATTTGTCAAACACTTACAGAAGTCAAAAACTAACTTAAAAGTAGATTTGACCAACTTTAAATCAATCCAAACACCCTCTTAGTAATGTTAGATGATACAATTAATATAACTCTTGAGTTCGAGTTTCTATTGATGACTAATGTTTTACAAACTAATACTTAGTACAATGAATTACATAAATGTGATTTTATTTTTATTTTTAAAAAAATTAGAGTTTAATTTTTAAACAAGAGCTTATCATACCATTAAAATTAAACACTTCAGGAGAAAAAAAAAACATCATTAATTTTAGTCGTTAGAGCATATTGGGGATCTTTTTGCCAAAACATACTATTTTTTTCCCGCCAATTATAAGTATAGAAAGATTCCAAATATTTATTAATTGAGACGAAAAATAGGAAGAGAATGATACACAAGAAGTTATAAATGTGAAACATATATTATTTATTATTTGTATAGTAAAGTATGATTATACAACAAGACAAAAGTATAACAAGCACAACATACTACTTTGTATTATTACATAATACATAAAATTAACAACCCAAATATTTAGAAGACAATTAAACATATGTCATCTAATAATATGATATTCTAGTTCTTAGGGACCCAAACAATGTGATCTTGTGGAAGGAAATGACAAACAGGGACAGATCCAGGTGTAACCTTAAGAACTTTGAAAGCCAAATGTTTTGGGTTCCATTGTGATGTGTCTTTGTGACAAACAGCTACAGCCTTAACTTTTGTTCCATCAGCACCAACTAATGAAACCATGTAAGACTCTGTTGTTTCTGTTTTGTGACAATAGAATACTGCATAGGCATAGTTTTGTTTGTGACAAACTACTGATTTGTCATTATTGTTGTTGTTTCCCATTTTCTTGGCTCCTAGGATTGTGTATTTTTGCATTTGTGTGTTTTCATTTTGTGTCTCTGTTGATAATGGCTGCACTTTGTTTCCTAACTTTGATGTGGTGAAATCAACCATGGATTCTAATGAAGTTGCACAATACTTCTCTTCTCCTTTAATGCCTGCATAAAATATTTTAAACTCCGTATCAAGTCACAATATTAAAATTGCTTTTTTACTTTATTAAATTTTGTATCAAGTTAAAATTAAAAAAAAAAAAAAAAACTGAAACGGAGGAAGTATGGTAAAAAGTGTTCAAGTTTTTGTGTATATATTTTAATTTCATGAATAATAGAGTGATAATATTCCATAGTAAGTTAAATTGCATTTATAAGTTATCAGAAGCAAATTTACTACCCTAATTATGATACATTTAAAAAAAATTGATCTAGTACTGTATATTAGTCTTTATAATGATGCATTTAATTGAATGTACTATTTTTGCAATTACTATCGTATATACATGAATAATCAATATAAGAATATTACTCCCTTTTCTCAATTTACCTACTTACCTTTCTTTCTTTAATTTTTTCTCCTGATTTATTTTTCTTTTTAGTCAATTCAAAAAAAGAATGGCACATTTTTATATTAAGTAATAATTTAATTATAAAATATTTATTTTACCCTTTACAATCACACAAGTTTCGATCATTCATTTTGGACCACAAGTTTAAAAGTCTTCCTTTCTTTCTAAAAGTCCGTGTCGAGTCAGACTACCTCACATAAAATGGGAGGGAGGGAGTAATAATTTAGTAACTTTATTTAACACTTAATAAAAAGATTTGAATAGTTAGATAAACATTTCCCGCTTATTTTAGATTACAAATTTCAAAGTGTATCTTTTTTTCTTAAATTTCGTGTCAAGCCAAACAACGTCACATAAATTGAAACGAAGAGAGTCTATATACCTGGCTCTTCACATTCTTGTACAGTCTGCTTCATAATCTGACCTTCTTCACTATCCGGGTCAACAGAAAACTGATTAAGAATTTCCGGCATCT
The DNA here is from genome assembly GCA_029007595.1 of Solanum commersonii. Classification (NCBI taxonomy): domain Eukaryota; kingdom Viridiplantae; phylum Streptophyta; class Magnoliopsida; order Solanales; family Solanaceae; genus Solanum; species Solanum commersonii. The sequence goes on from JAJTWQ010000011.1 coordinate 1,265,013, forward strand.
TCTCTGAGCTAAACGGAATCGAATCCGCCTCTTCACGAGGCAAAAAAGAAGCTCCATTAGCATTTTTCACGAACTGCAAGTTCATGTTACTTCCTTGATGCAAATCTTTTTCCAGGAAAAATAATGCCACGTTAGGGTTATCGTTAAGTTGATCGTCTTTCGCCGCGTAATTGTATAGAAACGGTGACGGTCCAGGGTGGACACCCACGGAGACTGGTGGTTTTCCGTGGTGGCCTGGGGTTGTGACGCCAACTCCTCCTTTACCAACGCCTACGTGGGTCCCTCCTGGAGTGTCTACGTTAACGCCGCCTTTATGGCCTCCAACGTTAACGTTTGTTCCGCCGGAAGTGTGACCCTTGTTGACTCCGACGTTTACTCCACCTTTGCCTACATTTACTGAAGTGCTTTTGTCTTCTGTTAATCCTACAGAAATAATAATTATATTCGTTAGTTATATATATATATATATATATATATATATATATATATATATATATATATATATATAATAAAAAAAAAAATTATCGACCATTTGTTTTGATACTTGAGATGCATCGTAAAAAAGTTGTTACTATAGTACTAGTTTAAGTGATAGTAATAGTATAAAGAATCTTTAATCATACAATAATTGTGTATAACATAGATTTTTTGATATACAATATTTTTATGTATAATATAATTACCATAAAATTTTCATAGTAATAATAAGAGCTTGTTTGGCATTGCTAGGCCAAAAATCACTTATTTTGAAAAAATAAGGTGTTTGCCATAAAACTGTTTTTAAATAGAAGAGAAGCAGTTTTTCTGTTATTGGAAAGAAATTGACAAATATGAGAGAAAAAAGATAAATAATTGTTATATGTCAGTGTATACAAGTTAATTTGCAGATTATTGAAACCAAAAAAAAAATATTAAACCTTGGAAGTTCTATATATACACATAAGGATTTGTAAGAAAATATATAATGGATTAATTCTAATTATTTGATAGACTAATTAATTACCAGAAGGCTGGAGAGATTCTTTGATTGCCTTTGGCATGGGAGTATTAGGCAGCTTAGTAGTCCAATATGTAACAGGAAGAGCTGCATGACTTGCCACTAGTGCCAACTAAAATATTAAAAAAAAAAAAATTAGCTTCTTTAAAAATAATTTACATAAATAATAATAGTGTAATTATAAAGTAATTAGAACTTACTGAAAGATATGTAAGGATGTGAAGAAACTTCAACTCCATGGTTGGACTTAATTAAGCAAAGAAAGTGAATTCTAATTGTGAGAGGATATAGATGTACTGCTAACAAATTATAAGTAAAGTTGAGATGGAAAAATAGGGATATTTGGAGCACTATTTATAAGGCAAAAATATCATGGCTTATGTGTATTACTACATAGTACTCCAAAATAGAGTAAAAGAGTGAGAAAAGCAACACTTCACCTATCTTAATTAATTAATTTACTTCCATCTGTTTTTTTGCCATCTGCCTTCCAGAGCATTCAATGCACTTGACATAATTTGTACGGAATCAATATGAATTGTGGTGGGATAGTTAGGATTCATCCATTCTTATTCAGAATTTTCAGTGTTTTTGAGCGGTTAAAAATAGATTATTATTTTTGTTAGAAGTGTCACCAATAGAAACGGGCCATATAATATGTGAATTTGAATTTGATCAAGCTCCAATAAAAATACCAAAAACGAAAAGATAATTTTGTAAGTATGTAGGAGTTGTTCCCATCAGAAGGTTGGGAGCTTGGAGGTTGTTTGGTACTTGATATAGTGCGTACCCCAGTTTGTGACATTCATTCATGATGCATATGTACACAGGTTCAAAAAATACTCCCTCCTATTAATTAATTGATGTATCATATTTTCTTTTTTAGTTCAAAAATATTTTAATTATATATTTTTTAAATTTATTTTTAATGATATGATTTATATTTATATAAATTTCTATAATCTATTGAAAATTAAATTTCGTATTTACTCAAACTGCAATATAAATTAGAATAATTGAAGGAATACTATTCAATTCTAATGAAGTTTCGTATACAGATATATATATGACTTTGATATTTTAGGAATTTTTTAGCATTGTTGGATTCATGAGCTTTAAAAGATGAGAGAAAAAACTTGTTATTCATCTATATTTTATTCAATATTACTCCATACTTTATTATATAGTAATTAATAGCTTATAAACAAAATGAATCACTTCCATTAAATAATAGTGTGGATATATGGAATGAATATCAGGCTACCATAGCAGTTATTTTAATTTTGATTTAAGTTATATATACCGATAATTATTTGATTTTGAAGCAGAGTTATGAAGGGATGGTAATTTTGAAATTATATTCTAACGGACATTTGATTGATAATGATTTTGAGTAAAAGCCAAAATATAACTTTGAGGAAAAATATTAGTCAACCACATTTCCTTACTGGATTTAATTCTCCATGAAAACTAAGAAGTCGAACTTGTTCAGAAATAATGAAAGAAATATAAGAGTTAATCTCTAGGTATTTGACCAAATATAGAATCGTCTAGTTTTTATAGAACATCTTAAATATAATATGCTCCTAGAGGAAGTTAAGGTTGAGCATAGCCAAATTTTGTTTATTGAAGAATTTTTAAGGCATAAATGTTTAATCAAAATTGATTAACATGTTAACAAAATTCAAGTTCATTTTTACAAACCGATTAGGTATTCCCTCTCTTTTAATTCACTTGATTTGTTTTTTTTTAGTTTATATTGTATGTGGATACATATAAATACCTTTTATAATTTTGTATGATATTCTATATAAAAAATTTAAACATTTTTGAAAATAAAAACATTTGAAATTTTTGTATAATATGGTATACCATATGTATATAATTGTATACCAAATTTTGTTTTGTTTGTATGTAAGTTTGGGCTATATTTTTATAATGTAAATTAGGTAATTATACGTTTATGACATTTTTCCTTTCTGAAATGCCATAACATTTTTTTTTATATTAGAGATTTCAAATTTTAAGAATAAAGTTGATAGATATGAAACATTTATCTTCTTACATGTGATTTCTTGATAAAATTTTATATTAGTCAGACTTCAATATATATAACTTATAAAAAAAAAAAATCACCATACTCCTATTAATGTAGTACTGTCACCCATGACCTGGATTAAAGGGGTATGGATGGGTAGGTACTTCTATTATATTTCACTAAATTAGTCAAAAATTGCAGAAGGACACGTGGAGAGCCAAAACTTGTAGAACAAATCTAAACTAACAACCACCAAAATTTATTAGGGCTTTAGAGGGATGTTGTTGAATGTTGCTACATTCCCTTCTCCTTTTCTACATAATATAAAATAAAATTTATGTCTTGTATCAATCTATTAATAAAACCGACTCAAGGTTTTATTAACAATAAGTTCTCTGTATATATCCCTTTTACGTGAGCTATTAAACGGCTTTGACACAAACAAAAAGATACGTGCCATACTCAGAACACATTGCTAACGAGATGTATGGATGGAAGGTGGGAATTTGCGATTTGGTTTTTAGTTGTGGTGTTAGAGTCAAATGGACATACGTAAAAGGTTACAATAACTTAGTTTCGTATACAGTTTTCGAATAATACAAATTGTTTATGACGTAAATAGTCATGTAAATCTTGTTTTGCGATGAGTAATAATGTAGGTATTAACTTGATATTCCATACGTATAAAATAATGTGTAGATTCTAGAAGAACTTATAATTTAAAATCTCAAACCAATTGTTGCTTTAATTAATGATGCAAAAACTATTTTTCCCTCACCGACAAGCTAAACAAAATTAATATATTACCTACTTATGTATTCACTACTATAAAAATAGTTTTTAGCAACAACAAATATACATATTAAAAAAGAGTATTAAATTACTTTTATTGACATTAGTTAACTGTCATTGAATCTAATGTCACTATATGCTTTAGTGACTTTTCACAAAGAGTGCTAATTGCTGCTAAAAATATATATTTAGCGATAATTAAGTTAATATTGTTAATGATATTTTTTGGTATAACAATTATATATCCAAATTTACACTTTTAGGATCATTTTTTTTTTCTTAGATTAAAAAAAGTTTCACATCAGTTGTGTGAGCACAAAATAATTTTTTTTCAAGGTGCTTATCTAGGTATGGATAGTTGAAGAAGTTAGAGATAAGTATAATGACTATACCCTTAGCCTATTTTGAGTATAGAAATGTTTCTTGTCCATATATATGGTGCTAATGTAGATGCTATATACTTGTAGATGTTTTTTTTATAAACGTGTGCTTATTGAGGGACAAACCTATAATATATGTTTATGTGCCTCTTTTATGAAAAATCTTGAAGACTATAGTTTATGACATTGATGTCATAATTGATGTTATTAGATACTAGTACGTTGCAAGGAGTTGGGGGTTAGTTTAATGCTTGATGTTATAAAGTTGGTTTCTTGGTTGAAAATAAAGCTTGGGGCCTAGCTAGATTAATTAACACTGTGTAACAAATTACCTATATTATTTTAAACATTATGAATTTATGATATATATTACTCCATCTGTCTCAATATATATAATATCTTTCAAATTTATTAATTTTGATTTTGAATGCGGATATAAAATCTTTAAGCTTTTTAGAAATAAATTTTGTATCTAAATTGAGATTGAAGGGTATCTCTCTCTTTCTTTTTCTTTTTTTTGTTTTTCATCCGATGTCCGTTACCCACATTGGAGCCTTGACTAATCTAAATTTGCACCTTATAGGGTCCCATTCGGGGTATCTCTTATTTTATTTTTTTTGGTTTCTCATCCGGTATCTAGTACTCACATTGGAGCCAGACTAATCTGAATTTGCATTGTGTAAGACCCCATTCGAAGAAAAACAGTTTGTACCATGAATTTTTTCACCGAAGGGGTATCCCTACGAAGACATAACTACAGAACCTATTTCATTAAATTAAATTTTCTTAGCTCTATTGAAAATTAAACAAACTCACACACAAGTTTTGACTTTTTGAACAAAGAAAAGTCATAAGAGATGGGCCCATTAGTACTCTGGGCCTGAGCTTTCTCATTCAAGTTTTCATAGTTTTGTGGGCCCAAAATGAAGGCTGCTCCAGCAATTAAAGGGCAGCCACTAGTGAATTGTGATTATGACTTAAACTGGTTAACCCCAAAATTCAAATGGGAATTAGTTGCTTTAAAGCCTCAAAACTTTATAAACTTTCCCAACCTATTTAATACCACCGAAAGTTAGGTAGAGCACATTAAGCATGTCAAAAATCTTGATTGAGTGTACAATTGATTTACTATAGGAAGGGGTAAAACAGGTTAGGGACGTTGACGTGACATTTATCTCTGGCGTTTATTTCATCAAAATGTCAGTATCACGCGGGATTGAATGTTCATCTTGGACAGCCAAAAATAGGAAGATTATATTTGAATCATTTAGGTAATTAATGATGGGGGTAATTTTACTCGAACAATGTAACGGAGGGTTAAATTTATTTATTTTTGCATAGTAGATGACAAATTTGACTCCCACCCCCCCCCCCCCCTATTTATTGTACTAATATTGAGATTTTTTTTTATTTATTTTGATAAGTGTTCGGGTCAGCTTGCATGCACTTCGATAGGTAATTTTGTTCCTCATGACTAGAACATATAGAAAAAAACCACATCATTGACTATTAAACCACACCCTTAGATCCATAATTGTGAGAATTTAGATTAACAAAATTCCTTACAAAAAAGGTGTGACACATGGGAGCAACATAGAGATTGTTGATGGATTTAGGGAATGTGTCACATAATATTCTAGTATAAGAAAGCTTCTAAACAATCAACGTTTTTCTTGGAACATAAAAGATTGTTTGGCTTTAAAAGTCAATTGTATAAGGAGTTTTAGATAACAAAGACTAATCTAGGAGTACAAATGTATTATCCACAAAGTCCAATCTAAATTTGTCCCTTGGTTCAAGGAAATGACTGTGATTGGCGATTTTATGTTTTAGATTTATGATATCCTCGTTTGAATCCTAATTATTATTATTTTATGTCAATTAAGTAGCATAATATGTTAGGTAAGAGGTTGTCAAAGAGCCTTTCTTTTAACCATACAATACTTGAAACTCACAAGTTCTTTTAATTTGGATTTGGGCCATATGATATTTTTGGGGGGAAATTTTCAAAATGTCAATATTTTAGTATTTAAAGGGGCCTCTTATCAATATTTTCAATATTTATTAAAAATGTTAATATTTTAATTTGTTATTCTTCTAATTTATTTATTTTTTATTTGTTTGATTTTAAAAAATACGTTTGTTTAATAACAAAAAGGAGAAAATCATGAGATAGAATATTTTCAAAAAAGGAACATATCATTTAAAATTCTCATTAAGTAATTGATTGCATTCGTTTCAATATGTATGATATGTGAATTTGTATTCATTATGGTTTTCATGTTTGGGTTTGTATAATGACATTTCCATTTCTTTATTTATTTGTGTTCATTCTAATAGGTATACCAAATGGATTTGTAGTTATTTAAGAAGCATATTTGTATCCATATGCTTATGTAAACTCATGTTCATTTAGAAAGGATACAACATTGATTTGTATATTCTTTCTTAAAATTCCAACAATATTTGTATTCCAGTTAGGGGTGTACAAAACCGAACCGAAAACAGAACCAAATCGCAAATCGAGTCAACACGAAAAAAAATCCGACTATATTTGGTTTGGCTTGGTTTTAACTAAAAAAAAACAACCCGACATTATATATATAATTTTAAAATTTTATTTTATACATAAAAATATTTTCTTTGATATAATTTTTAAATATTTCTTATACTTTTTCATAGTTTTTATCTTTTAATATATTATTTCAAGTTTGAAACTTAGAATTATGAATGGGCCAATAAAGATTATAGTCCACAAATGTTGGTAATTATAATAAAGCTTAAATAAAAATCAAATTAATACTAATGCAAAAAGAAAATCAATTCAACACTAAGAATGACGATAATATTGAATATTTGTTCTTTAGTTTTACATTGGTTTAGACAATTAAAATACATAATCTAATTTTAATTTCCTTTAATATTTAGTCATGTAACTAATACTTATTAAACTTAATTTTAGCATGATTTAGTACTTTTAAGTTATGATCATTTTCATTATGACTTGTTAATTTGCAATATTTGTTTTACACGATTTCATTATTATTATTTTTGTTGGATATTTTAGTGTCATTAATCATATCATATTGTGATATATTTTTAAGAAACATCTTAGATAGTTGTATTTTGGTAGGACTAAAGAAATATTTGAAATACAAGTAAATTATATGTTTGTATGAATATTTTACCAGAAAAACTCGAAACAATCCGAAAAACCAAAAAAACCCAAGGTTGAAAAACCCGAGTTTTATTGGTTTGGTTTGGTTTATAAATTTAAAAATCCGACACAAATGGTTTGGTTTGATAATTGAAAAACCCGAACCAACCCGGCCATGTACACCGTACCCCTAATTCCAGTCATCAAAACGTACAAATTTACAATCTTAGTAACAATCAAAATTTGTAATTCAAAAAAAATTGTATTTCATGACAAAAATGTATTTCTTATATGTTATGTATTCGACAAATATATTATATTCAATGTCTAATTTATAGAACATCTACTAAATATGATTCCAAATTATTTTGTATTCCAAGCATCCAACATACAACAAAATCAAAACAATTCAATCATTCACTGTTTGTATCCCAAACAAATTATTTTGAAATATGACCGGTGATTCTATACTTTCATCTCCTTTGGGTTCTTCTGCATATGAGAAAGATGCAAAAATACTTCAATTCATTGAAGAGATAACTAGAATTGTTGATGCCGTCCAACAAAGTGTCTTGTATAAGATATTGCCCCGAAACTCCCAAATTGAATACCTCAGTGATCATCTAACCTTTAAATCCATTATTCGGATAGTAACTTATGAAGATATTCAGGTGACGATCCAACATACAAAATACGATCTAGATCCATTTCTGAATAACTTAATCAATAGCCATTTTCGAATCACTTCCAAACAAATTAAAGAATCGGCAGTTAATGAATACTTGATCATTTTTATATTTCACCGACAATCTCGAAGTTCAACGAAATCAATCAAATTCTCTTCGAATCCCAATCGATTATTTCAAAATTTCTTCCTTAATGAAAACAATCGCAAATTAGTCGAATTCGATTCAACAAAGGTTGAAAATCTTTTGAATAATTTCTGAGATTTCTTAGAAAAATAGAGGAATTTGATTTTAAAAAAACAAGATTTAAGTTACTTGAGGATATGGAATAATGGAAGAAATCATCAGAAAGAGAGAGAGAAAGAGAAAGAGAAAGGTTAGAATTTGGGTAAAAAATTTAGAGAGAGAAAAGTGGATAATGGGGTCTTTTTTTCTTTTTTTTCATTCACCCGTATTTGAGAAAAAGAGTGGAGCCAATTTGAGAAATAAAAGGAAGGTAGATGAGTTATATTATGATACACTTTATTTGTTAAAATTTTGACATTTTTGATAATTATTTTAAAGTGTAGATGTTTTTAATAATTATGTTATAAATTTTGACTAGTTAACTTCTAATTCAAATCTGAGGTCTCTAATTAATAATAAAAGAATTTTAATCCCATCAAATGTGTTTCTAGACCCCTTTAAAAAGGTATTGAAGTAAAGAGTTAAAAAGATAGAAACATTACATTAGTATCTAAAAGGTAGGTAGCTAATTATAACCCTAGTCTAGTTGTTACTTTCTTTCATAGATGCAAATGTGCCTTTCTAGACCCCTTTGTTAGTGGTAGGAGATGCCATATTTCTAGTAAAATTAGTTAAGGTATGTGAAAGTTGATGTGAACATCAAGTTTTAAAAAGAATCTAGATGAATATGGAGTGTGCATTATTAAGGTAAAATTGAAAAAGTCAAATAAAATTAATATATTGATTATTTATAGAGTTAATAGTTAAAGTCCCCTTATTAAACTTGACACATTTTATTAAATGCACACATTAACTATGAGAAGTCTTAATTACCCCTCAATAATGGATTATTGACACTATTTACCCTCTAAACTATGAGAAGTCTTAACTATCACCTCAAACATAAGAGTTTTGAAACTATTTACCTCTAATATGACACATGCCACAAAAAAAAATCAATTTATCTCAATTTATATGATTCATTTTTCTTTTTAGTCAATCTCAAAAGAATTGACATGGATAAATCTTTTTTCAAACGAAAATATTCATACTAGGCTAGGCTATATAGCCCATCATATATTCATACTGGGTTAGACCCATATAAGATTGGGCTAGGCTGACAATTTTAAGATCCATTGTCATGGACGGCTTGAAAATTTCTCAGTCCATGTGGACCAGGCCCAAGTGAATTATTTCATTGAACAAAAGGGGATTATGTAAATACTTAGGGTGTGTTTTCCAACTTTCTCATATTTGGTTGGGTTAAATGTTTTGAAAAATGTTATCCAAATCAACTCATTTTCCTCAAATTTAAGGAAAATGACTTCCCTTCAAAATTAAGGAAATCATTTTCCAAAAGTCTCTTCCAACTTCAAATTACAATTACTTTTTTGATAAAAAAAAATCAATTTATTTTGTTCCTACCCTCAAATCAGCCCCCCAACCACCCACCCCGCTCCCAAAAAAACAATAATTTTAAAGCTTGTTTTTAAATTCAATTTTTACCCGACCCTCGCCCCTACCCCCTCCCAAAAAAATATTAAAAAATTGTTTTTAAAAGATATTTATAATTTCAATTTTTTATTTTTTTACCCCCTCCCCCACTACCCTCACACCCCCATCAGCCCCGGTATCAACCTCCCTATCAGCCCCCCAACCCCCTTCAAAAACAAAAAAATTGAAGTTTGTTTTTAAAAAATATTTTCAACTTCAAATTTTAATTTTTTCATCCCTATCCTCGATCACCCACCCCCCTTCCCGGCCAGCCCCCCCCCCCCTAAACCAAAAAAAAAATTGAGTTTGTTTTTAAAAAATATTTTCAACTTCAAAATTTTACTTTTTCACCCCTACACTCGACCCCCACCCAACCCACCCACCCCCTACTTGCCACCCCTACCCCCAAAAAATATTTTCAACTTCAAAATTTCATTTTTCACCCTACCCTCGACCCCCCAACCCACCCCACCCTCGACCCCGTCACCCCACCCTCTACCCCCCCCCCTCACCAAAAATAAATAAATTTATTTTTAAAAAAATATTTTCAACTTCAAAATTTCATTTTTTCACCCTACCCTTGACCCCCACCCTCCCCCAAAAATAAATTTAAGTTTGTATTCAAAAAATATTTTTAATTTCAAAATTTCATGTTTTCACCCCTATCCTCGACCCCCCATCCACCCACCCCCGTACCACCCCAAAAAATAATTATAAGTTTGTTTATCAAAAATATTTTCAACCAGGGAATTAACTTGCGCTTCGCGCAATCGATAAAAACTTATTATTTAAAATTTTATTATACATATTTTAATTTTTGAATGTTGAAATAACATAATATAACTTCTGAAATCTAAAATGAGTTGTTAGTTTATTTTTTGAAATATAATCTAAACACAATTTATAATTTTAATTCATTAGTATTTTCCAAAACTTCTAAATTTTTAAATGCGAAACTAAAATTAACAAATTACAAAGAAGGAACGGAAATGTAAACAAAGAAAATGTGTAACATTTGTTAAGTTGATAGAAGGCTCCTAAAAAATTAAATATAAAAGTATATATAATTCTTCATTCATGTTTCATAGACAACAACACTAATATTTTTTAAAATATATTTCTTTTCATGAAAAGATATATATAAAAATAGATATTCTTATCATTAATATTAAGAACAGTCGGAGTAAATTATTATTATTTATATGTTCATGCAAGTATATAACTACTGTTATGCATATTGGCACATGGCATTTTGGGTTGTTAATATTGTTACAGTTAGTTAGAATTGTGGTTAATTGTCCAGCTGTAAAAGTAGTTAGTTAGGAAATTAGTTCAACATTTTTTCCTTTATATACATTGTACACATAATGCTTCCTTTTCAGATAAATACAATTTACATTTCCAAATGTACTCTTCTGTATTTCTCTCTAGAATATAGATCTCCATTAATGAACAACTTGAACTAAGTTGATAGTTCATATTTTCATATGGTATCAGAGCAGTAAATCTGATTCATTGTGTGCTTCATTTATACACATTACGTTTCAATTGATCTTTTGCAGTTTTAATGACGGCAGTGAAGATTGATGCTTCTCATTCTCTGTTTTTAGGTCAATCAGATACTCCAGGATCTGTCCTCATTCCAGTAAAGCTTACTGGATCTGAAAACTATGGTTTATGGAATAGATCGATGAGAATTGCACTTTTAGGAAAGAGGAAGCTGGGATTGGTGCTTGGCACTTGCACAAAAGCTTCAGTTGGTGCTCAATTGCATGATCAATAGGAAACATGTAATGTGATCGTTTTATCATGGCTCATGAACACAGTATCTGCAGATCTTCTAAATGGAATCGTTTATGCTTCAGATGCACATCTAGTATGGGAAGATTTAAAGGAAAGCTTTGACAAGGTGAATAGGGTGAGGATCTGGAAAAGGTTATCCTGAAAGACAAGGAAAATTCTATAGTCCTTTCTGTGATGAACAATGCAGGCAAATTCTAGGGCTGCTGAACAAGGAAACAAGTGGACATCATGCTAATATGGCAGGTATTATTACTTGTTTGATGTCTATGTCTCATTGTTCAAAAGAAGAGTGGATTGTTGATTCTGGAGCTACACACCACTTTACTACTAATAAGAAGTTTTTACAAGATAGCATTGACAGATGTTTCTAAGAAAGAACAAGTGCATTTGCCTACAGGTGAGAAGGCTGAGATCACTCACACAGGGAATGCTAGCCTGTTTGGACAGAACTCAGTGCAGGGTGTGTTATATGTCCCTGAATTTAGATACAACCTTTTATCAGTATCCAAAGTGACTAAAGAGCTATCTTGCCTTGTCACTTTCTTTCATGATTTTGTGTATTTCAGGATCTCTATAATGGCAAGGTGAAGGGGATTGGTAGAGAACAAGGTGGCTTATATTTGATTGTTGCAGACAATAATAAGAGCTTGATAAATAATGAACTAAAGACTGCACACTTGTCTAGTAAGGATGAAGATTATGATCTTTAGCACAAGAGGTTAGGTCATCCTTCATCCACAGTTATGCAGAAGATTCCAGAATTACATAAGTGTACTAGTACAATAACTGACAATACTTGTCACATATGTCCATTAGCTAAACAAGTTAGATTACAGTTTCCAATTAGTACTTCTAGAGCTGATTTCCCTTTCAAACCTGTACACATGGATCTTTGGGGCCCTTATAAGGTGCCAACTTATGATAAGAAATATTACTTTCTCACTATTGTGAATGATTATTCCAGATTTACTTGGGTTTATTTGTTGCAATTAAAATCTGAGGTAATTGTTGTGCTTAAACAGTTCTTATATATGATTCAAAATCAGTTTGGAATGATGGTCAAAGTATTGAGGTCTGATAATGGGAGTGAGTTTTTTAATTCCAAGTGCAATAACCTTTTGACATCCTTGGGAATCCAACATCAAAGTAGTTGTCCATATACTCTACAGCAGAATGATACTGTGGAAAGAAAACATAGACAAATCTTAAATATAGCCAGAGCTTTAAGATTTCAGGCCATGATCCCTCTCAGATATTGGGGAATGTGCATTAAAGCTGTTGTTTACTTGATGAATAGGTTACCTTCTGTTGCCATAGGAGCAAGCACACCATATGAATTACTCAATAACAAGAAGCCCTCACTCACTCATTTGAGAGTGATAGGTTGCTTATGTTATGCCACTAACTTACAGAAAGGAGACAAGTTTGAACCAAGAGCAAAGACTGCTATACTTCTTGGTTTTTCAGAAGTTCAGAAAGGTTATGTTCTTCTTGACAGAGTTTCAAGGTCCATATTTGTTAGTAGGGATGTCATCTTTAAGGAAACAATATTTCCTTTTCATTCTCCTTCTTCACCATCTACATTGCCTCCTAGCTTTGGTATAGAAATGCCTATCACTGCAGACCAAGATGACAGCACAATGGCTTTTTCACCCTCAGAGTCCAGACTTGAGGTGTCTTTAGAAGAGTTAGTAGGTTCTGCTTTAGATCATGCAACACAAGTAAGGAATGATGATGGCCCTAATGTTGAGCAAAATTCTACTACAGAACTTGGGAGTAATTCTGATGATGTTATTAATAGGAGAACTTCAGGAAGGATATCTAAGCAACCTATATGGATGAAGGACTATGTTCACAAGTCCAAATCCTTATATCCAATATCTAATCATTTGTCCTGTGAGAATACTAGTGCCAAGTATCAAAGTTATCTCATTAAGTTCTTTTCCCTTGTGGAGCCACATATATTTAAAGAAGCAGTTAAGGATGCTGGGTGGATTGAAGCCATGAAGTTGGAAATCAAAGCTCTAGAAGACAACAACACTTGGACAATTGTTGAACTTCCACAAGGCAAGAACACAATGGGTTCTAAGTGGGTCTATAAGATCAAGTTTCAGGCAAATGGAGAAGTGGAGAGATTCAAAGCAAGGCTAGTTGCCAAAGGGTATAGTCAGGGAAAAGGTCTTGACTATCATGAGACCTTTTCTCCTGTGGCAAAGATGGTCACAATGAGATCAGTTATTGCTCTTGCAGCCTCCAAAGGATGAAATTTGTTTTAGATGGATGTTTTTAATGCATTTCTCCAAGGTGATTTATGTGAAGAAGTATACATGGAGATGCCTGAGGGTTTCAGAAGCCAGGGGGAGACTAAAGTGTGCAGGTTACAGAAATCGTTGTATGGGCTTAAACAAGCCTCAAGGCAGTGGAATATAAAGCTAACAGAGGCATTAGTTGGCAATGATTTTGTTCAAAGCAATCATGATTACTCATTATTCACAAAGAAGAAGGATGCAGACATTATCATCATCCTTGTCTATGTAGATGATCTACTAATTACAGGAAGTTGTAGTAAAATGATTAATGATGCAAATGATGCACTTCACAAGCAATTCAAAGTCAAATACCTAGGAGATCTTAAGTATTTCTTGGGGACAGAGGTGTTAAAATCTAAATCCGGAATATTACTAAATCAAAGGAAGTATGTGTTAGACTTAATCTCAGAAATGGGACTAGGAGGAGCAAAACCATCAACAACACCTTTGGAAACTAATGTCAAGCGAACAACTACAGAATTTGACGAGTCAACAGGGAGAAAAGGTGATCCATTACTAGGAGATGTTGGTGTTTATCAAAGACTAATAGGTAAGTTGTTGTACTTAACCATAACAAGACCAGACATCAACTACACTGTGCAAACACTGAGTCAATTCATGCAGCAGCCTAAGCAGTCTTATTGGGAAGCTGCCATCAGAGTAGTTAGATACTTGAAGTTTGCACCAGGGCAAGGTATTCTTATGAGTTCATCGTCTAGTCATGAGCTTACATGTTAGTGTGATTCAGACTGGGCAGTTTGCCCAAATTCTAGAAGATCTATAACAGGTTATTTAGTTAAATTTGGGAGTTCATTGGTGTCATGGAAGTCCAAGAAACAGCAAACAGTGTCAAGGAGCTCTGCAGAAGCAGAGTATAGAAGTATGGCTTCAGCAGTGGCTGAAGTTACATGGTTGCTGGGATTGTTTCAAGAGCTGGGAGTAAAAGTAACACAACCTGTGGCAGTTATGAGTGATAGCAAAGCTGCTCTACAGATTGCATCTAATCCAATATTTCATGAAAGAACGAAACACATAGAGATTGATTGTCATTTTATCCGGGACAAAATTAAGAATGGAATGATCAAAACAATGTTTGTGAGAACTGAAGAACAAGAAGCAGATTTATTGACTAAAGGGCTAAGTAAGGTGCAACATTTCTATTTGATGAACAAGCTAGGAGTGTTCAATGTTTTACACCCTCCAGCTTGAGGGGGAGTATTAGCACATGGCATTTTGGGTTGTTAATATTGTTACAGTTAGTTAGAATTGTGGTTAATTGTTCAGCTGTAAAAGTAGTTAGTTAGGAAATTAGTTCAACATTTTTTCCTTTATATACATTGTACACATAACGTTTCCTTTTCAAATCAATACAATTTACATTTCCAAATGTACTCTTCTGTATTTCTCTCTAGAATATAGATCTCCATTGATGAACAGCTTGAACTAAGTTGATAGTTCATATTTTCACAATGCATAATGACTGATATGATAAATGTCATTAAAAGTAAAACTTTTCATATTTTAATGTATTGAATTCAATGTAACTTGCTTTTTAAATAAGTAATAATTATTATTTTGTTGCTTATTTTTCAAAATACCAATAAATATTGCGTTGATTTCTATATTTTCTAATAAGAATGTGATATGAGAAAGTAAAAAGAAATTATGAGATGACATTTTTATGCAGTATTTATATTTTAATTCTAATATAAGGAAGAATTTCAAAAAATCTGAAAAAAGATTATATTAATGATATAAAAAAAGATGAGCCTTTTTAGAGTGACTTTCACGTTAAAAACTCTTAAATGAAGATTAATGAAAGAAAATTAATAGCATTAATTAAAGGAATTAAATGTCCTCTTTAATTGGAAGATCGTTCTTTCCTTTTTCTCCTCATTTAAAAAATTTCTTAAGCAATACTATTTCTTACTATTTGGTTTATTTTATTTTATTTTATATCAATTTCGAAAATTATGAAACAAATCAAGATTATATGGAACAATTGAAATGAAATTTAAAAAAAATAATACATATAATTGGCAACTGACAATTTTTTTGATTCAAATTTTCTCTTAATTAGTAGATGATTCTTTCTTTTTCTCCTCACAATATATATATATATATTTATTTAAAAAGGTAAATGATATTTTTTACTATTCAATTAATCTATGATTTTTGTATATCAATTTCTTGAAAGTAAATATGAAACAAATTAAGACTATTTATGAAACAGTTAAAATGAATTGATAATTAAAAAAATCAAAAATAATTAAAGAATGACAATAGAAACTAATTATAAAAATCAAATTCAAAGTTTGGGCATTATATCATTTTCCTTTACTAATTCTTTTCATTTTTATTTTTTTTGTATTTTCGTTCCATTTTCCTTATACATATATTAGTGCAATATTTATTTTTTCCCATAAATAATCTGTAATTACACTACAAATAATATAATTGGCAAATGACAACTTTCTTAACCCAAATTTCCTCTTATAATTAGAAGATCGTCCTTTTTTTTCTCCTCATTTAAAGATTTTTTTAAGTAATACTTCTTAGCATGTTATTAATTTTTCATTACTCTATATCAATTTCAGAAAATTATGAAACATTTAAAATATTTATGGAACAACTAAAATGAACTAAAAATAGAAAATTTAAAAATAAAAAATAAAATAATACAACCAAATTGAAAAATCCAAAGTTTGGGCGTTACAATTTTCTTCACACACACACACACACATACATCTATATATATATATATATATATATATATATATATATATTTAAAATCGTTCCATTTTCCTTAATATCTTCCATGTCAATAGAAAATAATTCCTTTCTTTTTTTGGAAAAACTACCTATATAGACATACTTTCATACCATAAATACATACATTCTCACTAGTTTAAAAATATTACTCATAATATCATTTTTTAATAAATATACCGTATCTTTTAAAAAAATATAATCAAATACACAATTCCATTAAAAGTGGTAATTAATAATTATCCTAACATTATACTTCCTTAATTATTGGGACTTTTTACAATTCAAATCAATTTCACTTTTCCCAATTCCACCGTTTTCCTCCCTAGTCACACGTCTCCTTTGTATCTTTACCCATACCTACACATTATTATCCTTCATCTTCCATTACCCCTTCTTTTCAACCTACTCAATGCATATTTTGGATGTAAAAATTTCATACCCAACTTTACACAAGCAGCATTATATATAGAGGTAAAGCATTTTTTTTTTTTTGGTGGATGTATTTTTGTTTGACACCATTTTCATGTATCTAATTCACAGATGTAGTAGTTTCAAAGTTCAAATTTAGGATTTTTTCATTGGTTGAATTTGTTAGTTCTTCATACTATTTTAATGACTGATTAATATTGACTTTCATTTTTATTTGTATGCTTTCGTTAACAATGTTGCGATGGTTGCAGGTTCTGACTATTCATCTTCCAACATTCGAGCGGAGAGTAGAACTAAGTTTAGGAACGATCCAATTAAAATGGCTGACTATTCATCATGTATCTCGCGAGTAATGACACATGTATCTCAATTACTCCATTGATTAAGGAAATAAGTTACAACTAATTAATTTAAACAAATAAAATATGTATCTCAATTTTAAAATTCGGCAGACGCCTGTATCTCCCAAATCCAGACTCATGTATCCTAAGCACAAAATATGGTAGATACTTGTATCTCAATTACTAATCTAATTTAGGAAATCAGTTACAATTAATTAATTTAAACAAATAAAATATGTATCTCTATTTTAAAATTCGACACATACATGTATCTCGCGGATTCATATTCATGTATCCTAAGCATGAAATATGGTAGATACTCGTATCTCAATTACTCCTCTAATTTAGGAAATCAGTTCCAACTAATTAATTTAAACAAATAAAATATGTATCTCGATTTTAAAATTCGGCAGATACATGTATCTCGCGGATTCATACTCATGTATCCTAATAAGCATGAAATATGGTAGAGGAAGTAATATTTGAAACTATCGAAAATCTTAGTAATTAAAACCTAAACTAGTGAGATTTATGTAGTTTGCCCTTCTTTTTTCTCCTCATAACTTTTCTTCCCATTTGATCAATTTGTCATTTTTCTATATCAATTTTAGGAAATTCAATTGGAAAATAATTAAGACTATATATGAAAAAAATTAAATGAATCATTAATAGAAAATTGAAGTTAAATTTCAAGCATATTATATGGAATTTTCCCTTTCTTTTTACTTATTCCTCGCTAAATCTTTTTTATTTTCCATTTTCTTTTGTTACTTTAGTCATTATATATTGTTTACTCCCAATCTATCGTTTATATTAATTTTATTTTACCTCCTTCCAGTTTTATGAAATATTTCCCATACTTGACTCTAAAATACTTTATCATTTTCTTCTACAATAAAAAACAATAAAGAAGATAAGAGGAAAAAAATATAAGAGTCAATGCTTATAAAATATATCATATTACTTGTGACTTCAGAATATAACTTTTACAAGTGTTTTGATTCTCGTTAGACTCCAATTATCACTTAAGTCACTAATTATCACTTAGTCATTCTCTGCCGCAACCCATTACTTCGATGGTCTTCACTCAATCATTCTCTGCCGTAATCCACTACTTCGATGGTCATCACAATAAAAAAAAGAATTCCTTGACCAACCTTCTCACAACACTCATTTACCATTCAAGACACAAAACGTCAGCTATATCGATATGAAATTATTGGGTAGGTGTAACATTTATGCAAAAGATAGATGTAGATCAGTGCATGCTATGTTGTATGCCTGTTTATATAGTATTCAAAAGTTAATGATAAAAAAATTTCAAATTCTGCAATTAAAGGATAAAAGAATAAAACCTCATAAATTTTGTAATTAAATTATACATATAGAAAAATATAACTGAAAGAATTTATTTACAATAAAAATATACTTTATTGTAAAGAATTGGTAACTGAAGTTTTTATGATTAGGCATTAATGAGGGGAGAATTAAATATCATGCTTTAATATTCTGTAAAAAGATAAAGAAATACTTTTTGTCTTTTAAAGTGAAGAAAAATCTCAAAAAAATAATAAAAAAAAAGAATTCCAGCCTTAGAATGTGCCATATTAGCGTTTCTATGTTTCTGCTTTATATATATATATATATATATATATATATATATATATATATATAGATTTCAAAATTTCATTTTTTTCACCCCTATCCAGCCCCTCCCCACCCCACCCACCCACCCCTACCAGCACCCCCCCTCCCCACCCCAAAAAAAAATTAAGTTTGTTTTTAATAAATATTTTCAACTTCAAAATTTGTATTTTTTCACCCCAACCCTCCACCCCCCTTCCAGTCCCCAAAAAAAAAAAAAAAATTTAAGTTTGTTTTTAAAAATATTTTCAACTTCAAAATTACAATTTTTCACCCCTACCCTCGGCCCCCCCCCCTCCTCCACTCCCTACCAACCCCCACCCCCAAAAAAATTTAAGTTTGTTTTTAAAAAATATTTTCAATTTCAAAAATTATTTTCTACTCTAGTAAAAATAAAAGATATTTCTCAAAAATATTTTTCATTCATAAATCAAATACTAAAAATATTTTCTACTCACCAACCAAACATGAGAAAATAAGTCAAAAATCAACTTGTTTTCCAGGAAAACATTTTTCATGGAAAACATTTTCTTTCATACCAAACACACCCTTAGTTGAGATTTCATTTATCAGATTTAGTTACTAGTAAAGTTGAAATAAATGAAGATACTATTATTAAAAAACTAAAATCATGAAGTCACGAAGATGTAGTATTCCGATTAAAAGATCGAACAATCTATATTGACAGCTCTATGCAAAACTAAATCGAAAAATGGAATGCATACAAGTAAGGAAAATGGGCCATCGGCCCTAGCCCTTTAAAAGTTGGGCCAATCAAAATGGACTAAATGGGCTAAGAAGTTTTCCCACTACTCAATTTTTGAAGCCCATTAAGGTCACTTCACACCAAATATTTCAAGCAATTCCCTTACACTTTACCTTTACCATTACAACTGCGCCAAAGACATAGTTTTTATCAAGAGTGTCCAAATTTAAGTATATATCGTTTAAATAAGTATAAATATTATAAAATTAATATAATATTATTTGTTGGCAGCCTAACACGCTTGATACATGAAGATTAAGTGACTCATCTAGATGAGTGTTTGAGTTATTAACCTAGAGGACTAGAGATCAATTCTCAATTAGTTCACTCTTTTCTTTCTTTATGTTGTTTAGTGATGCACTATATTCTAGAAATTCTAAAAGAACCCATACATTTAAATTATGATTTCGCCTTTGAAATTACACTTTTACTTTGCACTATAAATATGTGCCATTTTCTTTTGACAAGGGAGGTGGGTAAGTAGTTGTAAGTGCATATATATTGTAAGTCGTACAAAGAATTTTTAGTACACAACAATTTAAAATTGGATGACCGGTGCAAATTTGGAGATTATATATTGAACTAATTAGTCATATTATTATAAGGATGATACTATTATAAAAAAAAAAAACTCAATATATTATTTTAAGATCTAAGTTCCACCTGAATGTAGATTAAATAGATGATAAATTAAGAAAAAATAATAAATAATCACAGTTGCGGGGATAGCTCAGTTGGGAGAGCGTCAGACTGAAGATCTGAAGGTCACGTGTTCGATCCACGTTCACCGCATTTAATTTATTATTTTTTAAAAATCATTTATGTTCAATCTAAAATTTATGTATTTTTTTTAACTTAAAGTTTAATATTTATTGGATTCGAATGAATCATGAATCTATTGCCGAACCATCAAAGGATGTGGTGCAACGGATGAGCTGCTCCTGTCCCTTAACTAGGGCTTTAGGGTTCGAGTTTTGAATATGAAAATATTCTTGGTAGGGAGCCCTTCCTTACGCGATGCATATCCGAAATGGAAAAAAAAAAAATGTATTGCCGAAGGCTAGATCTGCCTATGGTCCTCCAATTATGGACTTAACCATTCTCTCAGATTAAAAACAAATTAGTAAAAAAGAAAAAATCTACAGTAATAATTAGAGACAAGAGAATATTACAGTCAATGACAGCTAATTTATGACATTACTCTAAAAACGAAAATTCTTATACTAGCTTAAGAAAGTTTACTACTCTACTAATGGATTATTAAAGAATTAGAAATATTCAACACAAAAGTTAAATGTAGTTTAAAACATGCATGGGGCGGTTAGTGTAAATCATGTTAGGTCTAGTGAGAATCTAGTAGTTATATAAAGCTTAATTATTTCTAATTTTGATGAAGTATTAAGCAAACTTATCTTTGATCTTTTACCCTATCAAGATGGAACTTTCCATAATGATGGGGATTAGTCAATGAGATTAATAAGTCTATGTTGGACTTCTAATGGTAATACATTTTGTCTCTAATTCATATTTTTTTTTTTTTTTTTTTCCATATAGTTTGCCTTTGTTCATAAGCAAAGGTGTCTTTAATTAGACTTATTATGTTCCATTGGATACTCCAATAATTCATATTTATTTATATTATATTTACTCACAATGTTCTATATTAATTGTCATGTTTTATTTTTTGGGAATAATCTGATTAATCTTCGAAGCTGAATTTGGTTAGATTAATTCAATATTTTAAAATATATGAAAATTGCAATTCTTCTCATACAATGTGATGAAAAGAATACATATTTTGAAATAGCAGGTAAAGTTAATTTTGTTCGTCACTCGATAAATTAAACATGACAAGTATTCTAAAATGGAGAGAGTATAAGTAAATTTTATTGAAATTGTGTTCATTTTGCACTAGCAACTACTCCCTCAATTTCATTTTACGTTGCCCATGCTAAAAGTAGTTATTTTTTTAAATTCAACTAGTCAATTTTAGAAAATCAAAAAGTTTTATTATTTTAATTTTCATATTATCCTTAGTATCAAATAATTATTTAAAGTAATAATAGTCCGTTAAAGTTTTGAGGCATTATAAATAAAATACATTTTTTATTATTTCATATCAAATACAACAGAGGATCAAGTAATATGAAATGCTTCTGATATAACATTTTCAAGGCCTATAATTAGACAATAGTCAAAGTATCTTTTGACAGAAAAATACCCTGATAAGTTAAATAAGAGAGGCAGGAAAAGCCAAAAATGATACGTCAATGGCAAATTTGATTAAAAAATAATAATTTCGTTACAATAAGGAGACAAAAAGTAGAGATAAGGATTATTTTAGGGTATTTTTATAGGTACTAATGTGAACAAGCAGTAGACATCACCTTGTAAAGAAAAATATAGCTTATGGTTAAAAAAAAAAAATTACTCAAAATTAGAAAATTTAATTACCAAGAAAGTGAGACAAATAATGGAGGCATCATCTTTAAAAGAAATGGGTCAAAAAGAAGCATTATAATCTTAAAATGGTACACGTGGAAAGAAAATTCAATATACTCATTTTTTTATAGTTATAATATTCAATATTTTTATTTTACTTATAATCTATATATTATAATTTACATATATAATAATTTTAAAAAATCGATGAAATGCTATCTTGTGACATCAGTTGGGACAAGGTATAC
Organism: Solanum commersonii; assembly: GCA_029007595.1. Lineage (NCBI taxonomy): Eukaryota > Viridiplantae > Streptophyta > Magnoliopsida > Solanales > Solanaceae > Solanum > Solanum commersonii. The sequence continues at coordinate 1,287,536 of JAJTWQ010000011.1, forward strand.
ACTAGCTTGGTGGGGGAATTTAGAGATTTTTTTCATAAAATTAGATATTTTATGTATATATTTTTTTAAATTTGTATTGTATTATATTTTAACACCCGTAAGATCTCTAACTGGTCCACATGGTTAAATGGTGAGCTTTTGACCTTAAGGAATAAGGATCAATTTTCACTTGATACATTCTTTTTGGTGCACCCATGTTCGGATCAATTCTCACTTAATATATTTTTTTTGGTGCATCCATATTCGAAAAATTCTAAATTTGACTGTGCGCTAGCTAGCCCATCTATTACACATAAAATTGAATGGTACAAAATAGAAGAGAGGAAGATTCCTTAGGGGATAAACATTATTTGTTTTGAAAGGATCATATGTTCATAGAAATGTGGCAAAAAGATCAATAACCCTTTTGTCATACTGTTTTTTTTTTTCTTTTTTTAAAATAGATATATGCTTTGAAATTTTCTAGTACCATCTTTAGTGTAACCAAATCCTTTCACGTATATTTTAAAAAAAGTTCAACATTTGTTGGTTCAGACACTTGTAACTAGTTACAATTACAATCATAGTTGATACTTATACAATTAGAGGCAGTGATGTAGTAATAAATATTCCTCTATTCTAAATTAAAATTTTCAAATTCAAACATGAATATGAAATTGCTTTCAGTTGAAACGTTTTACCTCTAAAGTGAAACTTTTTAATATGAATTTAAATTAACAGGGCCTCAAAACTCTCATGTCAATAGGCATAACTTGCTTCATAGTAGAATATTTCCGCTACGTAATTCTATAAATTAACAATATTCAGAAAAACATTAATTTAGTCTTTTTAGTTACGCTCCCAATCACATTTAAAAATATATTTGCAATGTTTATGTCAAACTGATAGATTGTAGATGTATAACACATATTTCACTTTTTTTTTATTACTTAGCTATAATAAACTTATACCTCATCAAATTAATTAACCGCAATAAGTTGTACGTATTAATTTTGATATAAACGATACGAATAAGTATTTATTATATAATAGACTGATACAACCTTGAGTAGATATTGGTTCCTTCTAATTTTTTTTTAATTTATTGCTTTAGTTAAATTAATAAATTTACTCAAAAATAATTGTTATTTTAAAAAAAATTCAAATCTGTCATAGCTAAATAATTCATGCCATATCCTAAAAAGCCTTACCTATCTGCAGAAAGCATAATGATTAATGCTACAAATAAAAAAAAGGATCAGAAGATTATATACCAACCTAAATTGATAAGGAGATATGGGAACATATCGATTTTTTAATCGCTAATTAAACTTTAGTCAGTAATCAGTATTTTAAGACTAATAAAATCTAATTGCTTTTTAACATAGAAATGTTATTTGGATGATAATACCTTAGACTAAACCATGTAAATATTCAAAATTATCCAAATACCCTGTGAAAATTGGAATACATACCCTTTTTTTTTTTTGGAAATTTACATAAATCTCATTAGTTTAGGAGTTAATTACTTAGTTACATTGTAATATTACATATCTTATAAGATTTTAGTGCATTCAGATACGTCAAGATATATGTGTCTAAGATACACGAGGTCAAAATCAGGTATAATTTGTTCTAAATACATTATATCCAAGTGAATTCGTATGTATCTGAGATACATAACAAATTTCACCCGTCTCCCTTACCTCTCTCCCATCTCGCTGCATAATTACACTACTTTTTTTAGGTACATTTCAATAAATATCTAAATATTAACCAGCGATCCAAAAATTGACGATCCGAGCTAAATTTTGCAAAATTTATCTTTATGACACATAATGATTCTCGATAGCTATAGCCAACGGGCTCAATAGCTAGTCATTAGTTAAAGAGAAAAATTAGAGCCGTCTGTCTAGGGATTGTGTGCTGGTTGTCTCCTAACTAGGAAAACAGGCCACCATGCACTTTGGAAAAAAAAGAAGATACTTCTCTTAAAAGATAATATCTCTACGATCAGAGGCGAAATCAAAATTTTAATTTTACAAGTTCTGAACATTATAACAATTGAGTTCTAAACTTAATATTTAACATATTTAATATACTGTTAGTATTTGAACAAAAGTTACTGAATTCGGCTAAACTCGTATATAGACTTCTAGCTTTGCCAACTGTACAATTACATGTCATAATGAAATGAAAGGTGAGAGAAAAAAAGTAAATTTGACTTGATTCTATCTCCAGCTTCCAGGGGGGGTTAGTGAGTGAGATAGAACTATGTGTAAAGTTAGAAAGTGTTATATTTGTGACCATCAAAAATGATCTTTTTATGCACTTTGGAATCTATGGAGAAGCATGTGCATATCCAAGAATGATCCACAATATGCTATACTATCATGTTGATCTCAAAGTGGCGGTCCTTCAGAGAGAGAAAGAGAGATGTTAAAGTTATATATAAACTAATAAGGTAACCAATGTTATTTTATCAGTCATAATTTGAAGTTTATGAATTTTGATCAATTAGTCATTAAACTCATAACTCAATATAACTACTGAATTCACTTAGTTCAAATTCATATCTAATATTATAACTTCGCCCTATATATTAGTTAAAAGTTTATTATATTTGTGTTTGTGTACGACTTAAGACTTTTTTTTTTGTCGTATATTGTTTTTTTTTCACTTTGGGAGTAGGACATTGTTGAGTGCTCTGGTACTGACTCTTTCATTGTCTATCTCTATCAAATGTATATTTTAATTCCCCATGCCACAATAGTACTTAAGAAAAGTCATTCTCATACATGCAATTGAATGCATTGTACTTTTACCCTTTATATGCATGCATAAAACCCTCACCCTCCACTCTCCTCTCCCAAAGATAGTGGAAAAATATCGTGTATAAAGTAAACAGCTTTGGTTACTAATTTCCTATCTTAATTATTTGGCAAAATACCTAAACCCTCCCTAAATTTGAAACGACTTATTATTTAGTTGCACGTCTAAATTATCAGTTCTCTTAATATAATTATCCTTTCGATTTGGTACGAATGATAGTTACATACCTAAAAAACTATGATAGTAGCCACATCAAAGTCTAAAGATAATTAAGACTACTGATAGTTCAAGTATGCAACTGAACTTTGCATTTTTGAAATTTATGTGTATTTTGGTTTACGTTCACTTGTGCAAAGGGTTAACTACTCTTGTAAAGCTAAATAAACTCTTTCCACCCTCTTTTCGATGTCTACCTAAGGACCTATGTTAATGTTTTGGAAAAGGGATGTTCGCCTTTTGTAACAAATAGACTCACGAGACTGACTACTATATGTTCTTACTTGACCTTATCGGCCTATGAATTAAGATTTTGCATCAAATTATGTAAAAGAAAAAGAACTACTAAAACTAATCAAAGAATTAGGGGAACATGGCCCCATTTGATTTAGGTATGATGATATCTATGGGGTGGGGAAGTAAACGTATTTTCAGTTCATATGATGGCAATTGATCACGCCTAAGATGTTAAAGTGAAATAGAACTTTTCAAAAATGGAGATTAATTCATTATTGTTAAATTCAGATTTAGGAGTTATGATTAATTAGGGGAATTTTAAAAAAACTTACAACACAATATTTTGCATTCATGTATACAGCTACCATAGGAATTGGCATCTGCACAAAAGTACAACAAATGTTGTTAGAGTACATAAACAACATGTACCTAGTAAATATCACCAATCGATCTGATGGTAATATCTTAAAAATTCAGATAAGATTTTAAATTGTTAAATTTTGAGTAATTCTATATGTAAGGTCCTAGTACAAAGTAAATTTTGAAATTTTTGAGTTAAATGAATGATGGTCACATATATATACAATCATATAGATATACGAGTCGTATGTCAAGTCACATGTAAAATACCTACGAATTGGAAATTTAGGGGTTCACTATTAAAATTTTCCTAAAAGCGATGAATTACGATGTTTTTTTTGGTAAAAAATATTGTGAAGGCGATGTAGTCCGTTTCATCACTTTTGTCCTCGATCTTTGGCTTTTCATTTGGACAAATGTAGTTGCTCTTTTTCCAATCGATTGAGTCAAACTACATGCGGTTTAATTTTCGATACAAGAGATAAGTAGGAAAGCTCAATATTGGAGTAATCGTACTACAAATTTCTTAGTACTCGCATTTTCAAGCTCTAGTTTCTCAATAATTTTGAGTCTAGACAGTTTTTGAATTTATAAATTGTGCAAAAGTCAAGTGTTTCTTGAACTATATATTGACTTTCTATATTTAAATTAAATTAATAGGTCAGCCTTCTTGAGTTTTAAACAAAGTAAAAAAAACTATTTTTATAATTAATATATAGTTTTTAATAAATCGTTTTATTGCTAGTTTATCAATTTGAAGTCATTTTTGGACGCATTACTACTATGATTTAGTCTGTTTTTTTGCAAATGTTTGTTTTACTCTATTAAAGTGAAGAAGTTTAACTAATTAATTTATTGCAATTTTGTGTTGAAATAATTTTAATTTGGTCACATTCTAATTCCAAAGCCTTTATTGTATGAAGTATAGAAATCTCATCAACTTGGACGCTAATTACATTCTATTCTGAAAGTTTTTCAAATTACAATAATCTCAGATTTTTCAGAACTCGTAGAGGAATTGAGTTATATTGTACATGTTCGTGAACAAAGCTAATATCCTTTGTTCACTCTTTTTATTGTACACTTTTTGACGTCTCTCGATTTCTCCTAGTAGGATGACCTTAAAAAATTTCCCAAGAAAACCTCAATTCCTTAAGTTTTGATTCCTACAAATTAGGGTTTCTATGATCTTCATGTGTTTTCACCATAAACAACTTTTTTCTTCATGATTAACCCTTGATTAACTGTTTTGCTTTTGAATTTTATGTTTTCAATGTTAATCCATGGACCCTAAAATATACATGTATTTTCATGATTCAGAATTATACATTTTCATATGCATGTCTTAGATTATTAGATTTTCATGATATATAATGCTTTTAGATAAAATATCTACAAGTACATTTTAGTTATCAAGATTTATAAGCTACTCAGTATGATCAGTAATAATGTTTCTAATTAAACACATGTTTTTCGTTGGGAGTTATGCTTAGCACTGAGCGGATTTAGGGATGAAAGATTTCGATTAGCGTTCCTGAATTGTTGATAGCAATCCCTAAGTCTCAGAACTATGTTCCATTGTAGGTTCATGTAGCTCCAGCGGCGCATCAGATCAGTGGATCCAAATAGTTATCAGGTCTCTTACCTTTGCAAGTATCAGACAACTTTTTTCGATGTGGGGACAGTACACTGAACTCCATGTAGTAGCTCACATGACTTATGTTTATTTTAGTATCTCCCATAGCCAATCTTTCAGTTATTGCATGAACATGTACTTATGTATCTCATTTTGCTGTATTTCAGTTTCATGTTATTTTACTTGATCATTGTTGTCACGATTCAAAAGTCAAGGTCATGATTGCACACATCTCAAAAACCTCAAAATGGTGTGTAAGTCGAAAGAAAATACACATACGAGACTCCCGAAGAGGAGTCATGCCACAAACAATAGAAAACAACAAAGAATATCCTAAAATCTAATAGCATAAGTATAAAGAGCATCTTATACATTTCTAGAATCTATAATAAATCACAATTCTTTGAAATGAAAGTTAAAGACTTCAAAATAATTAGATGAAGACTAATGGTGATCCGGAAATCATGATCTCACCACAACTCTGAAAGGGAGAATTTCATTGGATCCAATCAACCACTACGGGGATCATCATGACTAGGATCTACATTAAAGGGATAATGAAAGTAAAGGTGAGTACAATTTACATGAACTTAATAGGTTAGACCAACTGAGTAGAAACAACTAAACAAACTTATGAAATAAACTATGAATGCGTCCATCTGCATGTAGAAAATTCTCATTCCGGCATCAATGCCGTCAATTTATACAGAAAAATGCGAATTAAGTAAACAGAAAAGGGTACAAATAATACTTAAATCATCACATAAACAAGTAACACAACATAAAAAAACTGACCAATGCGATGCAATGAGATGATGAAATGATGGAATGATATACTGGTACCAAGATCATCTAACACAACCTGTTGTGTACACCTTGTCGGGAATTTAGCTTCTAGACAAGGACCCAAGGGGGCTCGTAGTCCATATACCAATCTCATAATCTCAATATCTCATCAACTTTCCACCTAGCTCATGGTCAAGAATATAAGTAAGATGTCACATTTTTTTTCTCAAAAAGATAGTATTCTCCATTTTTTCATATTTCCTTAAACCATGATATGCTACATAAGGATGAATGTATCACAATACATAAAACACAAAGGCACAAAGGCATACTCAGTTCATCATGATTTCAAATTATATCAATTTCCCAAGCTTAACAGGACATATGAAACATTTCTCAAATGATAGAGATAGTGGAAGAAATCATTTTAAATCAACCTTTTACCTTTTGAAAAAGCATTTCATTCATTTAAGATGGTTCAAAAATCAACTCAATCCCTTAACTCAGACATTTCTACGTCAAATATAAAGATAGGTCGTACAACCTCTCGTTCGGGCAATACTCAAATAACACATACTCCCCATAATAATTAACAGTATCACACTGTAACGACCTATTCCCATCGTTATAGAAAAGATAACAGGGAAATTTTTTGGGCCATAAAACTTTTTCGTAGTAACATGAAATTTCCCAACCTAGTCTAGATTTGGACGAAATCAGAGTCAGTAAGGTCTAGGGAAATCCGGTAACAATTGGGTGATCTAATTATGATTTTGATCACATGAGAAGGTAGCTAAGATGTTAAGAAATCTGTACGACTTTACGAAATTGAATTCGGGCGAGTAAAACTCCCAAAACTGATCTTAGCGTGAATGGGTAATTTCTAAGTGTCATTGGTTGAAGGTGTGTTGTGAAATGGGGAATTGGATTTATTAAATTTGCTCACTGTTCTGTGCAAGATGCTATAGCGAGAATTTGTACCACCAGGGCGGGGCCGTTGTTGCGGGGTGAATACCACTTTGGCGGGGTAGACGCAACTTAAAGTCGAAAATAAACCCGAAAAATGTTTTATTCTACAAATTTTGAACTTGAGAGCTAAGGAACGAACCTAGAAGTCTTCTTGACAGTTTTCCATCATTCTTGAGGCTAAAAGTAAGGTTTTCACTCCTCGAGTCCATTTTTCGATCTCTAGAACCTAGTTTCTTGGTTATTATCGATGGGGAAGGATTTTGATCTAGAAATTATGGTAAAAAAATCCATAATTTGGATATTGGGATCATGAGTTTGATCTAGGGTTGATAAGATTATTGATAATTCGGGTAATTAGTTTTTGTTTATTGATTCCCGTGTTATATTAATTATTTGTAGACCAAGAACAAGCGAAACGAATCCGAAAAGGGAAGAATCAAGTTTTTTAGGGGATTCAAGCTTGTTCCGAGGTAGGTGATGATTGTGATTTCATATTTTGTGTGATGTATGATTGTAATTGCTTCATTATGATGCATGTATGTATGCGAATGTTGCATTTTTTATCACACTAATTGTAAATGAGGATGATTGAATAATTGTATGTCATGAATCATGACTTGATCATATGATTTGAGAATATACTTGTGAATGTGGCTTGTTGAATGAATTAGGTGTTGCGTTCCGACACACTAACTTCAATCGGTTGCCACATTCCGATATAAATATGGGATCGGTTGCCACATTCCAGCATAAACATTGGATCAGATACCACGTATCGGTACACTAACTGTTTGAGTTTGGGTTCCATGAGAGGACCAATGACCTGTTATAAATGTATATTACTGAGAATGTGAAAATCGATATTGTACATGTTCAGTATTTGCATATTTTTAATGTTGTATTTACTTGCTTATGTTGCACTTAGTGGGATAACCACGTGATCCTACCAGTACACTGTGGTTGTGTACTGACTGCACTTGCTCTTTCTTTTATTGACTACAGGGCATCTTCAGACAGCTATTGACACCTCGTCTAGAAGATCAGTGATCGCCGATCGAATTTAAGGGTGAGCCAGTTCTTCCGGGCTGCCTTGAGTTCTCCTTTTTATTTAGGCCATCTTTTCGAACTTAGACTAGTTCTTTAGACTGCTCTTGTTTAGTTTGGGTTGTACCCAATTTCTTTAGACCATGGTTCGTTGTTAGAGTTTTGGTACGTTGACTTTCAAGTTCTAGGCATTTAAATTTCTCAAATTCGTTGTTAGATCTTTTGGGAGTTTATTAGAACTTCAGTATTTAGTTATTTAAACCTATTTCCATAGCTTTAAATTGTATAGTTAGACTGTAGTAATGGTTCTCCTACCGGAAGGTTAGTGTGGGTGCCAATCACGATGGTCTAGGTCGTGAAAAAGTTAGTATCAGAGCCTAGGTTTGTTGATCTCGATGTACCAAAATGTATCTAGTAGAGTCTTGCGGAACGGTACGGAGATGTCTGTACTTTTCTTCGTGAGGCTATAGGACTTTAGAAAATCTCTTTGTTTTCTCTTGTCTTTTTTCGTGCTATAACTTGATTCCAATTGGTATCTGGCCATCCGAATTTGTATCTAATTCTTTGTCTCTTATGTCCACAGATGGTTAACCCTAGGTTCAACGGCGTCAGGCCCGTAGCTCCCGTCAATGCTCAGGATGAGAAATCTGCAGCGAGAGGTCGTTGTCGAGGTAGGGGTAGGGGTAGAGGAAGAGCTAGGGGTAGAGGCCGAGAAAAGGTGGCGCCTATTAGGGATGGAGCACCAGTTGGAGATGCTCCTAGAAATGAGGCCCCTCCTACGCACCATGAAGAGGTAGATGAGAATGTAGAAGTGGAGGAAGAGGAAAATGTTAGACAAGAGGAAGAAGGGCAGGCTGAGACTACGTGTATTCCTCCCATAGACCTAGGGTTAGCTCAACAGATTATGTCGTTCTTGAAAGGATTGGTTGGTCCTAGAGTGCTTCCCTCTGTTCAAGCAACTGAAGCTCCCACCAATCCCCCTATTGCTATCACTGTTCCCAAGGTGGGTGGAACTGTAGGTACTGATGCCTTCTTCCATCCTTTGTTGGGTCCTGTTATGACTGGTAATGAGCATTAAATGTTTGACTAAGTTCTTAAAGTTGAAACTGCTTGTGCTCTATGGTTCTGAGAGTGGATACATATGAGTTCATCCTAGATTGCTATGAGAGGCTTCATAAGTTGGGAATTGTCCACCAACATGGGGTTGAGTTTGTGACCTTTTAGCTTCAAGGTGAGGCTGAACAGTGGTGGAGAGCTTATGTGGAATGTAGATCTTCAGTTTTACCCCTACTTACTTGGACCTAATTTCATGCTCTGTTTTTAGAGAAATAAGTTCCCTAGACCTTGAGAGATCGTAAGAAGGATGAGTTCATAGCTTTGGAGCAAGGTGGTATGTCTGTGGCTGCTTATAAGGTCAAGTTCTGTGCCTTATCTAGATATGCTACTCAATTGATCACTACTGAGGAAGATAGGATCTGTTTATTTATTAAGAGACTAAATTCTGAGTTGCAAGTATTATTTGTTCATATGACCTTTGCAGGGAAAAGCTTCAATGAGGTAACAAACTTTGTAAAGAAAGTGGAGGGGGTGAGGCGAGACGGTCAGGCTAAGGCATTGACTAAGAAAACCAAAAATTTAGGCAACTTTCAGGGATTTTACTCCAGAGGTTCAGGGAGGCCAACACTTGCAGCTAGGACAATTCAGTTCGCTATGCCCGTCTCTACAGATAATTACTCGAGAACTCCACCTCATAATTTAATTAAGGATAGTCAGGGAGTCGCGCCTCCGGCAGTCAGCAAGCTATCTTTTATGGAGAACCTGGACATATGAGGAGAGAATGTCCCCACCCACATATGTTAGATTTCGCGCAGCAACAATCTAGAGTAGTGGTATCCGTAGGAAATGGTAATAATGGTCGAGGGCATCCACAAGGTGGGCGGGAAGTAAATTAGCGAGGTCGTGGAGGTAGAGAAAATGGTAACGTAGGCAGGGGTACAGTGAAGTCAGGCAGGAAAGTCACTCGTCATGATGATAGGGCTCAATGTTATGCCTTTTCGGGCAAGAACGAGGCATAGACATTTGACTCGGTGATCATATGTACTATTTTTGTCTGTGACCAAATGGCTAATGTGTTATTTGATCCGGGTTCTACTTATTCTTATGTGTCCGTGCATTTTGCCTCAGAATTTAATATGAATTGTGATCTACTTGATGCCCCCACTCATGTTTCTACCCCAATTGGAGAGTCTGTCATAGTCACCCATGTCTATTGTGCTTATCCTATTTTGTTTATGGGTTTCCAGACTTGGGTTGATTTGGTGATTTTGGATATGACTGACTTTGATATAATCTTAGGCATGACTTGGTTGTCCCCCTATTATGTTGTGCTTAATTGTAATACTAAGTCTGTAACTCTAGAAATTTCGGTGAGAGAAAAGTTAGAGTGGGAAGGGCTGTACAAACCTAAGGAAGCTAAGATCATATCCTTCATTCGGGCTACGAAACTGGTAGGACAGGGTTGTTTGGCTTATATGACTCATATTTTGGATGTTGAAGTTGATTCTTCATCTATTGAGTCTATTCATGTGGTGTCAGAATTTAGAGAAGTGTTTCTTGATGATTTGACTGGTATGCCTCCGGATAAAGATATAGATTTCTGGATTGATTTAGAACCTGGTACTCTTCCTATTTATATCCATCCATATCGCATGGCTCCAACAAAGTTAAAAGAGCTTAAGACTTATATCCAAGAACTTCTTGATATAAGATTTTTCCGTCCTAGTGCTTCCCCGTGGGGTGTTCCACTTTTGTTTGTTAAGAAAAGAATGGTAGTATAAAGATGTATATAGATTACCGACACTTGAATAGGGTCACCATTCGAAACAAGTATCCACTGCCTTGGATAAATGGTCATTTTGACCAATTGCAAGGTGCATCAGTTTTTTCTAAGATTGATCTATGGTCTGGCTACCATCAATTAAAGATTAGGCCTGAGAATATGCCCAAGACGGCGTTTAGAACCCGTTATGGGCACTATGAGTTTCTAGTTATGTCTTTTGGTTTGACTAATGCGCCTGCAACTTTTTTGAGTTTGATAAATGGTATGTTCAAACCATTTCTTGATTCGTTTGTTATAGTCTTTATTGATGACATTTTGATCTATTCGAAAAGTGAAGAAGAGCATGTCAACCATCTTCGTATTGTTCTGGGTGTTCTTGGGAAACAAAAGTTATATGTGAAATTTTCTAAGTGCAAATTTTGGTTGACTTCGGTTGCATTTTTAGGGCATGTAGTTTTAAAATAAGTGGTAATGGTAGATCTCCAAAAGATTGAGGTGATTAAGAATTAGGTTCGGCCTAGCTCGGTGATGAAAGTTAGGAGTTTTGTGGGACTCGCTATCTACTATCGTCGGTTTGTGAAGAACTTTGCTTCTATTGCCACTCACTTGACAAATTTGACCAAAAAGGAGATACCATTTGAATGAATTGAAAAATGTGAGGAGAGCTTTTAAAAGCTCAAAACTTTTTTGACCATCACACCTATTCTCGCACTACCGGTGGAAGGTAAAGATTTTAGAGTTTATTGCAATGCTTCACATTCTGGTTTGGGTTGCAGTATTGATGCATGATAAAAATGTCATAGCCTATGCATTGCGGCTAGGGATGGGCATTCGGTTATTCAGTTCGGATTTGCGGTTCTTTTTTTTGGTTTTTTCGGTTTTTGGTTCTTGTACAACGTGTACCGAACATCAAATCAAATTATTTCGGATCGATTCAGTTTTTTTATTTTAGTTCGGTTTATGTTATTTCGGTTCGATTTTTGTTAGTTCGATTTTTTTATTATGGGTCTATTTAGTGGGATTTTAAAAAATTTAAATTATACAATTTTTTTGTTTGATTTTTCAGTTTAATGGGAGAAAAATAGTTACATTGCTATGTCATATCAGCTGCAATATTCTATAAAATGCCCTATAGCTGAAAGCTAAAACATGTACATTTCACACTTGTACCACTGCTGCTATAAACGAAATATTATTACATATATATGTACCACTGCTGATATAAACTAATGCAAGCTGTAAAATGCAAGTTGTCCCTAAAGAAGTATACTTGTAACTGTAAAATGCAAGCTATCCCTAAATTAAATGGACATTTATTTTAACTAACAATAAAAAACTCACCTCAAAAGTCAAAATTGTCATATTGTCAAAGTTTTGAATTAACAAAAGTGCATTATACTAACAAGCAAAAATTTAACAAGTGACAAAATTTCACTATACTTCACAAATACAATGATCAATTGATCATGCCATTACACCACAACATAATAATAATTTAATAAGTAACAATAATGTACCAATGTAGTTTCTTTCATGAGACCACCTTCAAGTTTCAAGTGCCAACAATAACAAACATCAATAATAAGCAACAAACAATGTAGCTTCGTGCCTTCTTCCATGAGATCACTTTCAAATGCCAACAATAACAAATAACAAAAAATGAGCAACAATTTAGTTTCTTGACCTTCTTCCATGAGACCACTTTCAAGTCTCAAGTGCCAACAAAAATACTAACAAAACTTAGTACTTTACGTCTTTCTTCATTGTCTTGACTCTTGAACCTTTTAAGATAAAATCAAATGTTAGAATACTACTTTTAAGATTAAAAAAATGATATGATTAAATAAATGGTGTATTGAACTCACCACTATTAAATACTTGAGACTTGCAAGTCAATCATAGATCAACAATGGAAGAGTTTCTTTTACTATTTGCCATCTCTATAAATAAGAAAATCAAATATGTCATACAACACAATAGACTTAGTTTCTTGTCTAAACCAATCTTGAACACAAATAAGGCATTGCACACCGGTGCTAAATACACATTCCGATGCCACACTCGACATAGGAATAGCCAATACATCTCGAGCCAACTATGAAAGTAGAGGAAATTTAGGAGAGTTAACTTTCCACCAAATCAAAATATCAAAATTCTCAGATTTAGGCTCTTGGTCTTCAAGAAGATATCTATCCAACTCAGATTTAACACCTAAACTTCCAGAATCTTTCTTTTGTTTCTTCATGTAAAACTTAGTTCTCAAAGAATTTTGTTTTTCACATTTTGAGAAAGACCACAAGTAGATGAATCAGATAAGTCAGATGAAGATGATTGTTTTTTAGAACCTTTTGCATACTTACATAGATTGCAAATAGTTTTTCCAAGTAAGCTTCTACTTCATTATTCACTATCTTTCCCTTTTCTTCTCCAAGTAATTCTTCAAGAGAAAAACTAACATACACAACTTTATTGCGAGGATTCAAAACAGAAGCAATAAAAAACATTTTGTTCATCTTCTCAGGAGTACCCCAATATTTCTTGAATTTTTCTTTCATCCCCGAAGCCATTTTACTTAAATCAACTTCATCACTTGCTATACATACTTTCAAATATGCATCAAGCTCGCATATATCCTCAAAATGAACATAACAAGTAACATACCATGAACCTGAAACTTTCAATGTGAGCTCATAAATTTTTTCAAGAAATTTTGTGACATTCCTAACATTAGTCCAATCCTCATTTTGAATTGAACCTGCAATACTTCCATCTTCACAAACATCAGTAGCAAGAAAAGAATTAAAATTACCATTATAAAGATCAAACTTTTCAAAAGCTTTCTCAATCTTTTCTGTCGTGTCCAACATCAAATAGGTGGAATTCCACCTAGTAGGTATATCTAAAGACACCATTTTATAACTTTCTATCTTTTGCATTTCAATAGATTTCAAGAAGTTTCTTGTCCTTGCAGAAGATGATCTAACATATTTCACCATTTGTCTCACTCGTTTGATAGAAGGATCAATTTCTTTTAAATCATCTTGCACAATTAAATTAAGTATGTGAGTCATACTTCTCACATGAAGATGCTTACCATCTATCATATTAGTTCCCCATATATCTAATTTTTTGGACAACTCTAAAATCGCCACATCATTTGAAAAGGAATTATCAACCATAACAGTAAAGACATTGTCCAAATTCCAATCAAGTAAACAATTACTAATACATTCAGCCAAATACTCACCTTTATGACTAGTGATAGGACAAAAATTCAATATTCTTTTATGAAGCACCCAGCCCTTATCAATAAAGTGAGTAGTCAAACGCATATAATTGATTCTTTACACCGAAGTCCATGTGTCTGTTGTGAGACAAATTCTTGGCTGTATTTCTTTAAAAAACTTTTTCAAATCTATTCTCAATTCACCATAAACTTCATAAGAATCCCTTGTTATGGTTCTACGAGAAGGAATCCAAAACAAAGGTTGGACTTTACTCATAAACTTCTTAAAGCTTTCTTTTTCAACAAAACTAAAAGGTAGTTCATCCAAAATTATCATCTCAACTAAAGCTCTCCTACCTACCTCTTGCTCAAATTTCCAAGTCTCTATCGAAGAACTGTTACTTTGAATATTTAACAATTTTTGAATACTAGGTGCAACAGGCGGCGGCTTATACACTCTACACCGGTTAGTCAAATGTTGTCTCAGTCCACTTGTTCCATTTCTAGTTGTATTAATAGTATAGTATTGTTTACGATATAAACACATTGCTTTAACTAATACACCATTTTCAAAAAAATAAAATCAAAGTGTTGCCAAACAGTAGATCTAAGATCCTTTTATTTATTTTTTGTTACCTCTGTGCCAATTAACGCATCATTGTTATTAGTAGGTGTATTATTCGTAGAACCAGCCATACTTATTTGACTTTGATCAGCCACACCCATATTTGATTGATTTTGTTCAGCCATTTTTATATAAAAAAATATTTCATAATGAATTGACACACTAACTAAGTAACTAGTAACAAAAGCAAAAATTAAAAAGAAAAATGAATGGAACTATGGAAGAAGAAATGATGGTGGTCGCCGACTCGCCGGTCACTGTGGTCGTCGGCTATTGCGTGATGTTGGTCGGCGGACATTGCTGCGTGATGCTGGTCGACAATTGCTGTTGCGTGGTGCGTGCTGGTCGATCGGTCGTTGGCTTATTGTTGATAGCTGGTCACCGAAAAACGTGCAAAGTATCGTGGAAAGTTGGACCATGAAATCATAATGTGTGGCTACCCTGCTATGCTTATTCCTAATTTCCTATTTTGCTAACTGCAAAGAAATTAGAAAAGTAAAACGGAAATGTTTGACCTAATTGATTTTTGCCTATGTATTATTTGATATTAATAGTATTATAAATATAATATAATATATTTTGGTAAATCGAAATATCGAATAGTACAAAATCAAATACTGAAAACTAAGGCTGGCAAACGAACAGGGTTTTGATCGATTGGGTTCCCGTACCGGTAAGTCCGGTACCGATTGAATCAATAAGGAACCGGTCTTATAGGGTACCGAAACTAATATCGAAATGAAATTTGGTTTTTTATCCGATTGATCCGGTTCGATAAGAACCAATTTCGGTCTGGTTCCTGTCGGGTTGAACCGGTTCAACGGTCACTTCCATTTAAATTTTTTTATTTTATTTTTTTAATTTGAACGTTAGTATTTAGCTGTTGGTCCCTTTTAGCTGTTGAGCTGGTGCCCAAAATAGCTCAAAACACCCCCCACCCCCCTCTCTAACCCCTTAACACTATAAATATACTCATATTCTTTTATTTAAATCACAAATTCACAAATTATCTCATTAACATCTTACAAAATCTCTCAATTTTTAATCTCTCATAAATACATAATTATTATTTTGTGATATTGACTTGGAGTTCGGATTTTGGAAATTTATTTGAAGTAAATCAAAATCCTCAATTGACATCTCTTAATTCCGGCTTTGGTTATACATCTACTTTTACGTAGACGTTCAGTACATTCGCTTCAACTTTAATTTTTTATTTGTTTATCAATTAAGTTATTTTATTTTTTTTGTTATATTATCTTGCTTGTTTTTCATAATATTAATTATTTTAAACTTGAACATGAATTTGGAAATATATAGTGGTAAAAGACCAATCGGTAAAAAAAAAAATAGGGGAGGAGGAAGTAGTTGTAATTCTAAAAATTTGTCACCTCCTATATTTAGAATTAATACTAATGATTATACTCATGTTGATGAAACTTCTTTTACACGAGACTCACAACCTATTGAATTTAATTCTGAAAATGAAGTAGTTCATGAAACTTTAAATAGATGTTTTACTAATTTTGAGGAAGAATTAGATGAGGAAGTTGAAATAAATGAGAAAGATGATGAGACTCCTACCTCTATTAGTCCGGCTACCGAATTACCGGAACAAGATGAAGTTCCCTCTTTACCTACTTTTTCAAAGACCACTGCACGTGTTAAAAGATCTTTCGTATGGAAATTTTTGGTACAAAATGAGAAAAAAATTACTGTTACTTGCACGAAATATAAATTGATCATGAAACATGTAACTACGAGTACATAAGGGGGAACGGGACAACTGCAAACATATTTGAGAAAGTGTAATAAAGAATTTGCTCGCCTAGATGATATAGAAAGGGCTAATAGAAATGGAATACCCATACCTGAAAATTCTATAGGAGTTAGAGGTTCTAATAAGGTTCAAAGTGTATTAAATATAACTAACTTGACTAGCCGAAGCACATACCACACATATAGTAAAGAAAAAGATCGTAGAGAATTTGCTAAAATGGTTGTTGTTAGTGGTTTGCTTTTTTTATTTCCTTCACATCTTGGTTTTATTTAGTATATTCGGGAATTATATAGCCCAGATTATGAAGGTATTTCAAGAAGTACAATTAAAAGTGATCCTTTTAAATATCAAAAAGAGTATTATCATTTTCTTCGTTGTTTATTTGTTTATTATGATAGTAGATTATCTATTACTTTTGATATGGGACGTAGTCCTAATGATAATGATTATTTTATAATTATTGTTCATTGGATTGACCATGAATGGAACGTGCAAAACGAATATTAGGATACAAATATGTTGAAGAAACTAAAACTGGTTCTTATATAGTAACAAAAATAAGCTCTATTTTACAATTTTATGGAATATGTGATAAAATAATGAGTGTCACTTTAGATAATGCTTCTAATAATTGAAAAACAATTGATTATTTAAAATGTAGACTTTGTCCAATTGATATTGATTCTTTTCATATTAAGTTTGCCGCACATGTGTATAAATTGATGGTAAAAGATGATATTTCTCAATTTGAAATTACTTGTGAAAAAATTAGACTTGCTTGTAATTAGATTTTTAAAGCTAAACTAAAAGCTAGAATTACAGAATTTAAAAATCGTTATAAAAAATGTGGACTTGAATATAAAAAAGTTTCAAAAGAAGTATGCATTAGATGGAATTCTTTATTTGAAATGCTTCAAGTTTCTTATATTTATCAAGAGCCGGTACAATTAATTTTTAATGCTCATAATGCGGACCTAAATTTGAGAATTGGCTATGAAAATTAGGAAGATACAAAAGAACTAATTAAATTTTTAAGTGTTTTTTGTAAAACAACAAATGCTGCTTCTGGTCAATATTTTTCAACTATTTCTTCTGTTTTAGTAAATATTTATACTATTTCATCTGAATTTGCAAAATATAAAGGAAAAGATCGATTTGAAGATTCCCTTGCTTTTATGATTCAAAAATTCAAAACATAATTTTTCCCTATTCCTCAAATCTATTTGACTGCTACTACTTTCAACCCAAATTACAAATTAAAAGGTGTTGAAAGAATGGTTGAAAAGATTTATGCAAATTTAGAAATTAAAAATGATGAAACTCCTAGTGTTGAAGATTGTAAAAGTAGCATATATATAAAAGCTAGAGAGTTATATAATACATATAAATCTTGTAGGCCTAGAAGTGATGATACGGATGATTTGATGGATGATTATCTTGAGCTTGAATCTTCTACTAATAATGATTTTGATTTATATTTCAATCAGACACGGAAAAAGATTAGGCATGAAGAAGGACAACTTCAACCTCCAATATTAGTATGGTGGAAGAATCGTGAAAATCAATTTCCGACCCTTGCTAGGATTGTTCGAGATGTACTATCAATTTAAGCATCATCGGTCGCTTCGGAGCAAGCCTTTAGTGCAGCGAGATTTATGATTGGAGATCATCGATATTCATTAGCAAAGGATAGTTTGGAAATATCGATGTTGTTTCGAGATTGGGTCAATGCTGAAAGAAGAAATACCGGACTACCACAATTAAATAGCCAAATAGAAGACGAAATAGATGAAATATTTGGTTATAATAGTGATGATGACATGGAAGCAATCGAAGAAGAACGACAAATACAAGTTTCCAAAAATGTTTCTTTTGAAATGATAGAAAAGTTACGAAAAGATTTTAAAAAAAGTTTCAATTGTTAGTAGTTAGTACTTATTACAATAATTAATATTCAATACCTAGATTATGTTCTCTTTGTCTCCTTCTAATATTTGTATTGTACAACTTATTTATTTGAATAAATATACGACTATTCGCCTTGGTTTTCTTTTAAAATAGTCTTTTATATTTAATCCAACTATCCAAGGCATTTTACAAATTTAATTATCAATTATTTTAATATTAGTTTAAACTTTAAACTTTAATATAAAATTGAATTTTAAGGTTTAAACTTTAAATTCAATATAAACTTTAAAGTCAATTTTAAACTTTAAAGTTTAAACTTAAATTCAATTGAAACTTTAAAGTTTAAAATTTTGCATTGAAGTTTTTTAATAATATAATATTATAAAATAATTAAAATTAATAAAAAAAATACAGATACACAATGATCCGGTAAGAACCGGTTCCGATCCGGTCCAAACCGGTTCCTATCCGGTAACTAAGAGATCGGGCAGAATCTTTGGGAATTTCCGGTAAAATGGGTTCCAGTAAGATCCGATTCCGATAAATAAATCCGGTAACGTTTCTCGGTTTCGATAAAATAGGTCCTGTCCAATTGCCAGCCTTACTCAAAATCAAACCAAAAAATAAAAAAATACAAAAACATATACTGAATATCGAATCGAAAACCAAAATACCGAAACTGAAATACCAAAATAATTTGGTTCAGTTCGCTGTTTCGGTTTCTCAGTGTTTATGCCTACTCTTAATCGCGACAGTTGAAGGTGCATGAAAGAAATTATCCAACGCATGATTTGGAATTGGCAGCAGTAGTATTTGCTCTTAAGATCAGGCGGCATTATCTTTATAGTGTTAAGTGTGAGGTTTTTACCGATCATCATAGTTTGCAGCATGTATTCACTCAAAAGGATTTGAAGTTGAGACAGAGAAGGTGGATGAAGTTACTTAAGGATTATGATGTCACCATTCAATACTATCCGGACAAGGCTAATGAAGTGGCTAACGATTTGAGTCGAAAAATGGTGAGTATGGGTAGTCTAGCTTGTTTGAGTGTAACCAAGCGACATTTGGCTAAGGAAATTCAGACCTTGGAGTCTAAGTTCATATAGTTGGGCATCTCAGAAAGAGGTGGGGTGTTAGCTACCATCGAAATAAGGGTCACATTCATTGAAGAGGTCAAGGCTAAACAATTTGAGAATGAAAATTTGAATGAACTGAAAAAGAAGACTGGGATTGGTAAGGCACAAGAGGCCACTTTTGATGCGGTAGGTGTGCTCAATTTTAAGGAAAGGATTTGTGTTCCTTGAGTTGATGACTTAATTCAGAAACTGTTGAAAGAGTCCTATGGGTCGTAATATTCTATTCATCCGGGTGTGACCAAGATGTACCGAGATTTGAAGCGAATTTATTGGTGGCCGGGAGTGAAGAAAAATATAGAGGTGTTTGTGGCTAAGTGTCAAAATTGCCAACAAGTAAAGTATGAACATCAAAGGCATGCAGATTTTCTTCAGAGAATGCCAATTCCATAATGGAAGTGGGAAAGAATAGCCATGGATTTTGTGGTTGGTCTTCCTAAAACTTTGAGGAAATTTGATTCTATTTAGGTAGTGGTTGACAGATTGACTAAATCAACCCATTTATTCCAGTAAGAATAGATTATAATGCCGAACAATTGGCAAATGTTTATGTGAAAGAAATAGTGAGGTTGCATGGAGTGCCCTTTTCTATCATCTCAGACCGTGGTACCCAATTCACATCTAAGTTTTGGAGGAAGTTACATGAAGAATTGAGCACACAACTCACTTTTAGTACCGCTTTCCATCCACAGACGGACGGGCAGTCAGAGAGGACTATTCAAGTATTAGAAGACATGTTGAGGGCATGTGTAATTCATTGTTGAGGGAATTGGGATAAATTATTACCTTTGTGTGAGTTCTCCTATAATAATAGTTATCACTTCAGCATTGATATGGAACCATTTGAGGTACTTTATGGGAGGGGATGTAGATCACATATAGAATGGTTTGAGGCTAGAGATATAAAACCTTTGGGGGTTGATTTAGTGAAGGATGTTCAAGATAAGGTGAAAAGCATCCAACCTAAGCTTTTAGCGACCTAGAGTAAACAAAAGAAGTATGCAGACCATAAGGTAAGAGACATGACATTTTATACTAGTGAGAATGTTCTTCTTAAGGTGTCACCCATGAAAGGGGTGATGAGATTTGGCAAGAAGGGCAAGCTTAGTCCTCGTTACATTAGTCCCTTTGAGGTTCTTAAATGTGTAGGGCCAGTGGCTTATAGATTGGCTTTATCCCTTAACCTATCGGGAGTTCATCCGGTATTTCATGTATCCATATTTAATAGATATCATGGTGACAGGGATTACATCATAAAATATGACTCAGTGACATTAGACAAAGACCTTCAAAATAATGAGGAACCGATTGCAATTCTTGATCGTGTTGTCCGAAAGCTGAGGACCAAAGAGATTAAGTCCATGAAAGTCCAATGGAAACATCGTCCAGTTGAGGAAGATACTTATGAAACCAAGAAGGACATGCGAGACAAGTATCCCCAGTTGTTTGTCGATTCAGGTACTACTTCATTCCTTCTTTAGCCTGTTTTTTCTAAGTTAGTCACTCGGGGTCGAGTGATGGGTAAATTGGTATCTATTGTAACGACATGTTCCCATCGTTATAGAAAAGCCAGTGGAGAAAATTTTTGGGCCGGAAAACTTTTTCGTAGTAACTTGGAATTTCCCAACCTATTCCAGATTTGGATGAAATCGAAGCCAGTAAGTTCTAGGAAAATCTGGTAACAATTGGGTGATCTCATTATGATTTTGATCACATAAGTAGGTAGCTAAGATGTTAAGGAATCTGTGGGACTTTACGAAATTGAATTTGGGCAAGTAGAACTCCCAAAACTGATATTGGCGTGAACATGTAGTTTTTGAGTGTCGTTGGTTGAAAGTGTGTTGTGAAATGGGGGAATTGGAATTATTAAATTTTCTCACTATTTCTTGCAAGCCGCTATAGCGGGAATTTGAGCCGCCAGGGCGGGGCCACTGTAGTCGGGTGAGTACCGTTGTGGCGGGGCAGACGCGACTTAAAGTCGGAAATAAACCCCAAAAATATTTTATTCTGCAATTTTCAAACTTGAGAGCTATGGAACAAACCCAAGAATCTTCTTCACAGTTCTCCACCATTCTTGAGGCTAAAGGTAAGGTTTTCACTCCCCGAATCCATTTTTTGATTGGTAGAACCTAATTCATTGGGTTATTATCTATGGGGGTGGGGGGGTTTGATCTGGAAATTATGATGGAAAAAGCCCTAATTTGGATATTGGGATCATGGGTTTGATTTAGGGTTGATAAAATTATTGGTAATTCGGATAATTAGTTATTGTTTATTGATTTCCGTGTTATAGTAATTATTTATAGACCAAGAACAAGCAAAATGAATTCGGAAAGGGAAGAATCAAGTTTCTTAAGTGATTCAAGCTTGTTTCGAGGTAGGTGATGGTTGTGATTTCATGTTTTGTGTGATGTATGATTGTAATTGCTTCATTATGATGTATGTATGCATGCGAATGTTGCATTTTTTATCACAGTAATTATAAATGAGGATGATTGAATAATTGTATGTCATGAATCATGACTTGATTGTATGATTTGAGAATATATTTGTGATTGTGGATTGTTGAATAGATCGGGTGTTGCATTCCGACACACTAACTTGGATCGGTTGCCACGTTCCAGCATAAATATGGGATCGGTTGCCACGTTTTGGCATAAACATTGGATCGGGTATCACATACCAATACACTAACTGTTTGAGTTTGGGTTCCATAAGAGGACCAATGACCTGTTGTAAATGTATATTGTTGAGAATGTGATAATCAATATTGTACACGTTCGGTATTTGCATATTTTTAATGTTGTATTTACTTGCTTATGTTGCACTTAGTGGGATAGCCGAATGATCCTACCAGTACATTGTGGTTGTGTACTGATACTGCACTTGCTCTTTTTTTTGTTGAGTACAGGGCATCTTTAGGCGCCTATTGACAGACCTCGTCTAGAAGATCAGTGATCACCTATCGAATTCAAGGGTGAGCCAGTTCTTCCGGGCTGCCTTGAGTTCTCCATTTTGTTTAGTCCATATTTTCGAACTTAGACTAGTTCTTTAGACTTCTCTTCTTTAGTTTGGGTTGTACCCATTTCTTTAGACTATGGTTCATTGTTAGAGTTTTGGTACGTTGACTTTCAGGTTCTAGGCATTTAAATTCAGCAAATTCGTTGTTAGATCTTTTGAAAGTTTATGGGAACTTCAATATTTAGTTCTTTAAACCTTCCTCCGTAGCTTTAAATTGTTTAGTTAGACTGTAGTAATGGTTCTCCCACCGGAGGGTTAGTGTGGTGCCAATCACGACGGTATGGGTCGTGACACATACAAACTTCCACATAGGCTAAGCATCACAAATGAGCATTATACGAATTAAAATAGGGTTGCCAACACTTACCAACTTCTAAAACACATACTACAACTCATTTCATACTTAACTTCCTAAGAATAGGTTAATTACTCACCCTAGTCCAAAAGAGGGATAGTCAAACCTACCTTGACGTCGAAACTTCACTCGAACAATTCTATCGGAGCACTCCTTCAACCATATGATCACTAGAACGATCGTCAACTATATATAAAGGAAAGAGTTCATCAAAAGAGGCCCAATGATTTCCATATTTATAGAATTTGAAATCGAAAGGGTAAAATCAGATTTTAGTTAAAAGTTAAGTTCTACAAGCCAAGATGAATTCGTGGTTAAAAATATATATTAAAAACAAGCTAGAAACAAGCTCCAAATCATAAAAATGCCAATTTCAAATCTCATGAGGAAAAACCCCAAAACCCAATTGAAATCATGATTTAAAGATGTTTTCGGAAGGTAAAAATTGAAGAATCCGATAAGGAATTGATAAATACACTTACCCAAATGAATTTCTTCAAGAAAAAAATCTCCTCTCATAAGCTCCTAAATGAGTGAAAATGGTGGAAATGAGAAAAAGACGAAGTTTTCCCAATTATGCACTGCCAAGCCATTGATTCTGGCTCCACGAACGCGGCCTCTGCACAGGCCCAACTCCGCAATCACGTCTCTCTAACCCCTTTGACTCTCCGTGAACGCGTTAGATCACTCGCGTTCGCTCCTCAATCTCATTTCTCTCTCTGAGAACGCGCTAGGGGGCTGCAATTACGGTCCCCTTTGCAGCAAACAGCAGAAAACAAAAAAAAAAACTAAAGTTCAAGTTTTCGATCGGATCCATGGAAATCGTTAGAGTCCGATGAAAATAAATTGGGCATGCTTCCCCCACTAAATTTGATATTCTAGACTCAATAAAATAGTCGAATTTTCAAAAAGAGGTCAAACTACGAAATTACCCTCTCAGACCACTTTTAAGGCTTGAAACTCAACTTCACACTCAAACATAAAATATTCAATCGAATGCCTCAAAAATCTTACTAATCACCCTACTAGCTCAAATTCGATGTTCCAAATGCAATGGAAGTGATGAAATTTCCATCCGATGCTCAAACTCAAAATATTGACCAAAGTCAATTCAATAAAAAATTCTCAAACCAAGAGAGATCAAATCACCAAAAACACATCTGATTTCATTAGGGACCACACCAACGATTTCCGTTCACAAATTAAGAATGAGAGTCCTAAGGAAAGGGTAAAATGGATATTTTATATTATAGTTAAAAATAAATTTACAAGAAATGAGACATTACAGTTGCTTTAGCATGTTTTACAGATTCATCATGTTCATTTATTATGCTTATAATACATTAACTTACACACTCAGTACATTCAAAGTATTAATCACATACTTATGTCTATATTGTTTGATAATACAGGTTCTAACGCTCATTATCCAACTCGCGGTTAGTACTATCTCCGACCAGCTAGCAATAATATTGGTCAGTCCTCATCACTTCGAGGACAACCTTTATCTTTCTTTCAATATGTTTATTTCAGCTTTCAAACTGTTGGAGTTAGCTAGGGATTTGTCCTAGCAACACATACTAGTAGAGGCTTTCAGACAAACAATTTAGATTCAACTATGTGTACTCAGAATTTCGTCTAATGATATTTTAGATTTTTTTTGTTGAGCTCCGCAGACAGTTACCTTGTTTTTCTATTTCATAGTAATCTTAGTGTCATATTATGTCATGAGGTTAGTTAAGGGTCACTCGTTTCTCTAAGAATCATTTCATGATTAGGGATAGTCTCAAATCTTGACAGTTTACCACACTTCATTATTTCAAGTAAGATCAATTCAAATTATGTCATGCAATGCATATAATACGAATATGATATATTGGACAATGCACCAATACACACACGATTCTTTTGTTGGTTGGTCAAGACCCATGAAGAACTCGTGAGGTTCATCAATTGCTTCCAATTCTTATTTGTAAGTCATTGGAGAATAGGAAATAAAAGGTTGTTATACTCATAAGTGTATCTTAATACTTTCAGATCAGGCTCTTTGTCCATAAAAGCATAACCATATGATCCACAAGTGTACTACAAATCTAATATGTGAAAGGAAACAAATGCCTCATCTACCGAACAATATAAGTCTTGCGTAAAAATAATCAATATCTGACTTCTACTATCATGACACTGGTAAATATATAAGTGCTCATCATACAACTCATATGGGAACCCCAACACCCCTAATTTTCACATAAATAATTATGGAGAAATGGTTTGATGGACCCGTTTACTTGTATGAGTTTGTATTCTAAACTCTCTTACTTTACTCTAGACATTGTCAACTAGACCCTTAAACTTATTAAAATACAATATTTGAAACCCTTCTTACCATCGACCAAACCTATTTAGCATAAATATTGTTGAGTTGGAAAAATGTGTGAATACATTCGCTTGCAAGAGCGTAAATCACTATATTATATTTTAAAATATTATTTTTTTAATTAAAAAACGTATTTCTTCATTAACCCTCTCCCACCCCACCCATCTTCAATTTCTCTTCTTTTCCAGCACTCTTCCTTCCCCCTAACCTCAACTTTAATTTCTTCTCTTCTTCTTCAACAAAATCACCCACCACACCTATTCTCTTTTTTATCTTCAAAATCACCCGACATACACTTTCTCCTCCTCCTCTTCTTCGCAACAAATCAAAGCTCCGCCCCTAATTTCTTTTTTTCATCCCTCATTTTTCTAAATTTTGAGTGTTTTTTATTAAAAGTTGAACCATTAATTGTTTGTGTTAGTTGAATTCAAAGAGGAGGTAGGATATGGATTAACGTAAAGGGTGATGGTGGGTATTGAAAAAGTTGTAAACTCCATTGATAAACTTGAGAAAGCTAGAAGAACAACAAATGTGTTATAAATTTGTGAAATTAATTTAACTTTGTGATTGGGGCTCGTTGGATTTGTGTTAGTGAATTGGAAATTGAAATTTTAAGTCAAATAAAGAAGAATTTCATTTAATTGACATGAATTTGGTGCTCAATTTGTGAGAGTATATGAGGATTGAAGAACATGACTATTTAATAAAAATTTAGAAATTACACAAGTTAAATATTTGAATTTTTTATTTTCTTAATATTATTTCTTACGCGTCATTGAAAAATGACATGAAATTACACGTATAAGAGGTTGGATTACACACACAGTGATTTGGTGAGAAAAATGTTTATAATATTGTGTTTTAATGAGTTTAAGAGTTTAGTCGATAAAGTATTAATAAGAGGGTTTAAAATACAAATGCGTACAAATATAAGGGTCCATTTGATGATTTCGCTAATTATCAATACAACACTTCATAAAGCATTTAAAAAGTCTCAACTTCCCTTAACTGGAAGCACGACTTGTCAAATTATGAAATTTTCTTTTGCAACACCTCTAAAGGTCCCAAGTCTAGCCAGATGTGTAATTTATATGAATATACAAGTACATGAATACTACAATAATAACAATATATTCCGTGAACTTTCACTAAATGAACAAATACGTAGACACTATAATAAAAGTTTGATTTAAAAATTAAATCAAAAAGTCAACCTCAGCTTCCGAGGTCAAATATAAAAATTATTTTAGAATTGGGTAACATATTTGGTAGAAAGCTTATGAAAAGAAATTAACTAAAATGAATTATCAATCAACCTCCAATTGGAGAATTTCATAATGATCAATTTAGCAGTTACAATATTGTGATCCATCTTAGAAAATTGTGAACCACACCTCACAATTACAAACAATACAATGTAAGTGCGACTACACTAGACATCAGACACCAGCAACCACCGAACTTCAACCAAAACTCAAAATTGACATTCAAAATTTATCTAGAAACTCCCAAGCACAATTAAATATGCAAATCAATCACGAAACATGGTTCAGACTTGTTAAAATAATTATCAAATCACCTATCTGAAGTCGTCTTGATCAAATATTGTTTCTAGTCAAACTTGACTTTCTAAAGGTTAAAATTTCAATCAATAATTCAAAACACTCACGAACATTTTGAAACCGTGCAAATCACCCAACGAAGTAAAAAATTATCCTTCATACATAACAGAGTTGCCAAAACTTGAATCCAACCCCATCACAACCTAAAATGTTAACTTTGATCAAAATTTTCATTTCCAAACTTTCAAACTACAATTTTTTTTTAATGAATTGTTTTTGCATATTTAGCTACCTCATTTTGTATTTCATTGTTTTCATTATTAATAAATTATATCAATATAATCTTAATTATATTTGCAAAGATTGTGAGGCATAAACCCTTTGGCCTACATTATGACCAGGGCAAAATTGCCAAATTTGAATTTGAATTATCTTTAAAATTCAAACTACTTTATCTTTAAAATAAATTTTTAAGTGAATTTTGAATAAGACTATACGGCAATCGAATTAGTATATAAATACTTCCGATCGATATCTACATGTTTGATAAATAATGAAAGTGTTTATAAGTGGAAATCAACCAATAAAAAACATAAATTGGTCCATTTTATGATTTTCAGCTTATACACATTTTTTATTTAACCAAACTTTTACTTTTGAATTCCTAATATATTTTTTTTGTAATCTTCACCAAAACAAAACTTTTACCTATCCCTCTTTTTCATTTTCACAATTAGCCATTTTCTATGTAAAAAATATATATATATATATATATATATATATATATATATATATATATATATATTTCAGCTAGTTTAACAGAACAAAATGCTTATTAATAAGCACCTTTTTATCAAATACAGTAATTATGTTTTTATTAATTTTATCACTTTATCCAAATAAATTACTGATTATTTATAAAATAAATTTCAATACCTAACAATAATTTTAAACCATTGATATTAATCATCTACTTTTAATTAATCAATCCAAACGAGCTTAAGATCTTGTACTCCTCTTTGTCATTTTGTAATGAAT
The DNA here is from genome assembly GCA_029007595.1 of Solanum commersonii. Taxonomy (NCBI): domain Eukaryota; kingdom Viridiplantae; phylum Streptophyta; class Magnoliopsida; order Solanales; family Solanaceae; genus Solanum; species Solanum commersonii. The sequence goes on from JAJTWQ010000011.1 coordinate 1,315,459, forward strand.
TGTTTTTGCATATTTAGCAACCTCATTTTGTATTTCATTATTTTCATTATTAATAAATTAATATACCAATATAATCGTAATTATATTTGCAAAGATTGTGATGCATAATTAAATTATTTGGCCTACATTATGACCAGGACAAAATTGCCAAATTTGAATTTGAATTATATTTTACCAATCAATAAAAGGTTAAGGCATGTTCTGAAAGCAACTAATTAGCAATTATACGTTGCTTTGTACTCTATTCTTTATCAAAAGGTCTTTACTTAAGAATGGGGGACCATTTGGATTTGATTTGAGGATTGCAAAAGGTCCATTATATTGTTTATTAGTATAAATCTCAAAAGAAAATACATGTGACTTGTAAAAATGTTTAGAAAATTTCAACAAGGAAAAAAAGATAGAGAGAGGGAAGTTAATTAAATTTTTCATGATTATGGCACATTATTCTATTCACACACACACAAAAAGATATCATTTTTTTTTCTTGACAAATCATGTAATCTTGTTATTTGATTGATTAAAAAGGATTATAAAATAATGAATTATATTTCTTAGGAACAAGTGATAAAACATCAAATTCAATTCCGAATAGTAATAACAATAACATAATCAGTGTGATCTCACATATGATGTTTGAAAAGGGTAGAATGTATTCAGATTTTATCCCTACCTCATAGAAATAGAGAAATTGGACTTTCACTACTCTATTCCAAGTGGCAAAACATCAATTCGATTCCAAATGGTAATGACAATAACATAATCTATATATTTCCGAAAGACTCTAGACTCCCGACTCTCTATTATTTTTTTTTAAGAAACATAATTCATTGATTAAACAATATGAGTGCAATTATTTTTCTGTCCTAAGATATCTCTAGCTATTAGTGATTTATTTCTCGAACTCGCATGATTTGAACTTTTAAAGGATTTGTGGATCTTCTTGAAGTATTTGATTATCAAGAAAAGTCTGACATATCTATCTTGATCTCTTTATGAATATCCTAAGAGTTTATGAGATATTCGAGATCTTGACTCAGTATTCCACGTAGCATTTTATCATTTTAGTAGTAATTCTTAACTTTTTCATTAATTTGAATTTCTTATTTTGTAGAAGCAGATGAATGAATTAAACCCCAAGTGGTCCTAAATACTAGTTGGAGTATTTAAATTAATGAGATATCAACACAGCAGGAAATGGCAGAAATTCATAAAGATAGTGCACAGGTCGCTCTGATCATTGGGAATTTTGGTACGTAAATTTCGTTATCATATTTAATTATATACTCCCTAGACATGCAAATACCAAAATCCTACTTGGAAAATTACAAACCTCACAATTAAATTATATTTTCTTTTTTAAAAAAAACAAAAATCATCTTTTTTTTTCTTGTGTTGTCATAATAAACCCAAAAAAAAACATATATGAATATTAGTAACTAATACTCATATAACCAAACTCATCAAAACAAAAACAAAAAAAGCCTAAATCTCCTCTTTTTTTTCTCCCCTAACATGTCATAATACCTAATAATAATAATAATAATAAGAGAAAATTGGCAACAACAAAAAAAAAAATGTACAAGGTGTGTATACACTAGCTAGATTTTGATGATGATAAATCCCCACAAAAATCTTGATCTTCTTTTTCTTTTTGTTTCTTCATTTGTAGGATCAAAAAACCTTCTTTTTGGTGCCAACACTTTTAAATTTTTTTTGGTGTGTGTGGGGAGATTTGGTTAATCAAAAATATTTTTCATTGAAAATATTGATGAATATGTTCAGCAATTTTCTTTGCATCTATTGAAGCACCAAGCAAGCCACGTTTGGTGAACCCCACTGCATAAAGTCCACACTCTCCTTTCCACCCATTGGGAAATGGCCTTTTTGGTAGACCATCTTTCTCTGAAAACATCTCTTTTTCCTGCAAACCAAACAAAACCTAATATTAAACTTATATACTTTTTTTCGTTTTTCTCAATCACAATTTGAACATATCCTTAGGAAACAGGTAACTAAGCTAGCGTTCAACCATAAATTCTAAATCAGATATTGACAAATATCTGTTTGGTCATAGATTTTGTCAGATTTTGAAAATTTGTCTACAAAATTCGACTCATATTATACATAGTTGCGGTTTTCTATTTTCTCAATCAAATTCATTGAACACATCCTTAGGAACACAAGTAACTAAGTTAGTGTTCAGTTGTAGATTCTGAACCAGATTTTGAAAATTTGTCTCCAAACATTTGTTTGATCATAGATTTTGGATCAGATTTTGAAATTTTGTCAATAAATTCGACTAATAAAACATGCATATCTAAATACAACTTCAAGTTTCAAAAATCACCACTTTGAAAATTTCAGTTTTCAAATTTCAACTTTAGAATCTATGGTCAGACGGAAACTAAGTAAAGGTAAAAAGAGTGGGTACCTTTAGCCACGAGGGCACATTGCTTTTGTAACCAGTTGCCAAGATTATTGCATCATATTCTTCTGTTTGCCCATTTACAAATTCCACCGTGTGATGCTTTAATAATCTCTTAATTCCAGGACATACCTATACACATAATATAACAACTAAAAATTACTCATTTATATCACAAGAAAAATTTATACCTTAAAAATAAAAAAATAAAAAATAATTTAAGTACTACAACCTAGGGGTTTTCCACTTAGAAATGATGCTAGTAGAATCAATAAAATGTTGGGACAAATTAAGCTTGAAGAGATTTTGTCACACTGTTTATAGAATATTTGCAATGATTGAGTATGAGGAGGGTCATAAGAATGGATCCCAACAAACATTAAAAAAGCTATTAGGTAAAAAAAAAAAAGTGATTTAATACCTAGTTCATCCATGATATTTTATTTTTTATAGCGTACCTTAATGTCACCACTTTTAATTTTAGCAAGTGTTCCAACGTCAAGCACAGGGGTCTTCCCGGACAAGTTTTTTAGCTCGAGGGGTCCAATTTCAGGTCGATCTAACCCGAGTCGAGATGTGTCACCGAGCAATAACCTTGAAGTAATCAACAAAAATCGATCGACAAGTCGCATAGGTAACCACTTTAGTAACCACATGGATAGCCCAAAAGTTGATTTTCCCAGCATCTCTCTTGGTAAGACATGTACCTAAAATAAAAATTAAAAAAAAATGAAAGTCAAAATTAATTTGTTATAATAAAGTTAATGAATAAAATTGATGAGAAATTCAAGTTGCTAATTGCTTAGTGCCCGTTGCCATTCTGGATGAATGGCCAATATCTGGACTTTTCACTTTTAGGTTGCTAAAAAAACTTATTGGAATCAATTATTATAAATTATTAATGATTAATGAAAACAAAAATTTTCCATGCTTCCACCAAATATTGCGCATGCTTGACAATTCCAAGAAAGTGAAAAATACTCAACAAAATCTTTTAATTAGCTTAAATTTAAAACTTTACAAATCAATTTTGTTGGAACTTGAAGTCACTTCCAACTTTTTAACTTTCAGCACATGAGAATTGTCTTCTTTTCTAATTAAAAAAAATTAGATGAAAAAAATAAATAAATTCTAGTAATCTTAGTAACTCGTTTGGTTGGCTATTTGAGGGTTCGATTCCCCCACATTGTAATTTCCCTTCCCCTACCCAAAAAAAAAAAAAACTAGGGTTTCTCAGTGTTTCCACATAAATAGGAAATTTTTCAGGAAACACAAGATTAATAAAACTACTTAAAACATATAGAAATTACCCCTAGACCTTTTTCCATATTAGTTGAAATTTTCAAAAAAAAATTAAAATTAAAAAATCACAAAAGTTTACCTTTTTTTCTCAAATGAACTGACATAAAGTTAAAAAATGAAATACCATGTGTTCCCCTTATTTTGTTGAGACAAAAAAACATAAAAACAAAAGTTTGTAATCAAAATGTCCGAAGAAAAGTTTTTTGTTATTAAACCAAAGATTAAATAGAGATTTATGGTGGTCAGACTCTTCAAGAATATTTGTGTATCCAAGACACGATACGACATAAAAATTAAGATAGAGAGTGTTCTTACAGTATCTCTAACGACAAGTGAAGGGGTTGCATCATGATTACACAGATCCAAACACACCTCCATTCCTGAATTTCCACATCCAACAACCAACACTTTTTTGCTTGTAAAAATTTCACCAGTTTTATACAAACTTGTATGCATTATAGTACCACGAAATTGGTCCATTCCTTCAATATCAGGTAGCACAGCCTCGGCATTCTCCCCAGTTGCCACAATCAACCACCGCGTAACATACTCAGCATGTGATGTTGCTATCATTGTATCCGTCGTCCTGATTCTCCAGAGTCCAAGATTCCGGTCATAATTAGCAGATATGACCGTTTGATTGAATACAGGACGGATGTTAAAAGTCATGGCATATAACTCCAAATATTTAATGAACTGTTGCTTGGTAGGATAAGTAGGAAAATCATGAGGGAATGACATGAGTGGAAGTTCACAGAATTGTTTAGGTAAATGAAGGCTAAGACGATTATAGGTCTTGAGTTGCCATAAAGAAGCTATACAATTACATCTCTCTAATACTAAACTTTGAACACCTTTTGCTGTTAAACATGCTGCAGCTGCTAATCCTGATGGTCCTGCACCAACGATTACTGGTCCGTTCACGAATACAGTACACCTCTTTGTATTCATTTTGTTGAAATAAGGATCATGACATGTTTTGCCTTGTATTTCTTTCAAATAATCCATCAAGGGTATTTTGAATTAACTATATGTTGGTTTTGTATCATCCCCTTTTATCTATTTCAAGAATTCTGGGAGATAAGGTAAACACCTAAAATTGAGGAAACTCATTGGTCAAGGGAGGAGTTTGAGAGCTAAAAACACTTGAAAAAAAGACTAAGTCACAAAGTATTATCCAGAACAAATAGGAGTGTGCCCCTAAAGAAGTGGAGCTAAAATTAAGAGATATACTACTTCTTATCCACTTTTTTTCAGATTCAATCTATAATTAACTTATACAATATTGTTTCAATCAAATAGATCACACAAACAACAAGATTTGGAATTTGGGGGGTGTAGAAGGGTATGGTGTTATATGTGTCTACACATTCCTTTTGTTCATTAGGAAGGAGAAGGAAGGGAGAAGATGATCAATAAATGAATGAATTGAATAGAATTCACTCTATATATACCGGACACAATGAAAGTTTGAGCAAGTATTAATGAAAGTGGGACACATAGATATATATAGTGTATGTGTGTGTATCGTTATATACTTGGTGTGTGTGGACATTAATAACAACATTAGTCAAGTCATTTATTTGTAATTTTTTATTCTGATATATATGTATTGAGACCATATGTCGCATAACGTCTATAACATTTTCTATCATAACATTTTTTTTATACCTAAGACTCAGATTCGAAACTCTAGCTAAAGATAAAGAAATTTTATTTATATTATACCTACGTCACATATATAAAGTAGCTAAAAATAAAGAATCAAAATTCTTGATGGTGATCTATTTGAATTTTGAATTTGGCTAAGCAAGAGATGACAAGAAAAAAGGTTGAGAATAATTAAAAGTTTTGTCCAATATTATACACGTCACTATATGTGTCATACTAGAGAGATATGAGGGCTTATTGGACGTTTGATTTATACTTAAATCCTTGAGGGAGTTGGTCTCTTTGGCAAAATCTTATAACAATCTTGATTTTTGAATGAGTTAAAAATTTATTGGGTTCTCTATTTTGTTTATTAATTAATATAAAGTATATATTTATTAGTAGTTCATTTTTTTATTATATATTTAATAGAACATGTAGTTTGGTAAGATTTTGAATTGTTAGAAGAGGTAGTTATGGTTGGCATTGGGTTGGACTGTGACTCATTGGGCCGGGTGGAACAAGAGAAGTAGACTCCACTTAAAAGTAAAAACCAATATTACTAAAATATACCCTAGACCTAAAGGCACTACATCTATATCTCTAATGGAAATATTGGTTAAAAAGAAAATGGAATACTCCTAACTTTCTTTATTATATTTGTTTTTTTTTTTTTTTGAAATTGAAATAATGATGTGATAGGATTGAATTAGTCTTTATAATGGATATCCATGTCTAAAATTAAAACGAAACCCTCCTAATTTTTCTCAATTATGAAACACATTAAATTTGAAATAAAGTTCCTAAATTTTCAACTTTCATGAACTTTAGTTCAAACACAATTAAGTTGGTTCAGACATCACAGTCATGTATAAAAGATTAAAAAAAACTTCAATTACGACGTACTTAAGGGTGTGGTTTATTGGTCAATGAAGTGGTTGAGAGTCCTGAGATCTTAGATTTAAATTTCAGTGGAGACAGAAAATATTATATTCTTCTCATATGTCCTAACCTTAGTGGATAGAGTTACTGTCTGATACATGTTGGCAATGAGAGGTTACTCCTTAATTAGTGAACTGAATTACCTGGTACCTGTTGTTGATATGAGATGGCAAGTATCCCGTGGAATTTGTTGAAGCGTACGAAAGTTGATCCAGACAGCACTGTCATTAAAAAAAATCCAACTTTCAAAATACCATTTTACATTTTTAAGATCAAATACTTTTCTTATTGACTTCAATCAAATACCATTATCCAAGTATTCCTACCTAATTACGTATGATTCATTATAAAGTTTCTAGAACTAAAATTCATAACTTGCTACAAATTTTGAGTTTCACATGATAAAGTGACAAGAAATTAGATTTGATGAGACATTGGAGATTATTAGTGTCGACTATAATATGGTGGGTCATATATATTTGTCCAAAGAGGGACAAGCTCCATTAGTCGTAGTAGCACTACTCAACTTTGGAGGTGAAGTGAAGTTTTGATTTTATAAAAGTAATTTTACTATTACCAACTACACTATATAGTAGTAAAAATATGAAACTAATTATGGGGTGACAAGATTAATGGCAAATGTGACGGCCAGGGTACGTACTATTTGTGTTTAAGGATTTGACAATGTTGGTGTGACACTTCCAAGCTCTAGCCACACAATAATATTGTTAATCTTCCCAAGACAGAGAAGAAAATAATAGTTGCACATTTAATTAATGAGCTTATGTTAGGTGTGGGTGCGTTGACATTGAAAGTCGATGAAATTAGTGAATACTTTAAAAAGGAGGAAAGTTAATATTACAAAATGGATGGGGTAAAAGGATAGAGATATAATTAGCCATATGAATTACAAATTTATGATATTATGAAATGGATAAAAATAGAAATTAGATGGAAAGTATTGTTGAACCAAGACTTATGGATATGATTATAGTTCTTAAGTGAGTAATTGGGATAGGTTCATTGCATTATATATGTCTTGTTTGGGGAAAAAAACAATCAATATTATTAGTGCTTATACGCCATAAATAGAATTAGATGCAAAAGTTAAGACTAATTTTTGAGAGAATATTCTTTCAAAAATTAGTCTTTAACTTTTTTAGTCCCGTCCAATTTTAACATATATATATATGAGTTGCTTAGCATGGATATGTTGAGAAAATACAAAAGGAAAACATTATAAGAAGAGGATTTTTTACATTTATGTTTCCTATAAAATGCATAACACGATTGTCATGAAAAGTTTTCCTTCATTTTTGAAGTGATAATACATAATAAGCATGTCTAACATAAATTCATAGCAACTAAACTAATATTTTTTTCTTATATCAAATACCTAAATTAAAGCAAAAGACTAGAAGATGAATAGTTATTAAAAGAGAGGTTGATACCAAGTTGCAAATCTATTACGTAATTGGTAACATCAACAAGAAGTTAGTTGAAAGTGATGTTTATATTAGGCCATTCAATATCCATAGCTAAAGTCATAGACATTAAATTGTGGTTAGTTATTATTAACTACCATCTTAGTTTAGATTTTGATATCCTCACTTGTGGCTGTGGATGATGAAACACCATGCCTCTTTGAGTCTCAATATCTTTAGATGGTTAGCTAGCTAGTTTACAAAATATGTATATATAATTAGTGTACATTTTATATAAAATATATATTTACTATACATATAATAGTATATGTATGACATATGTACTATACATATTCAAAACTAGATTTTCAACCCCAATCCAATTTCTGACCCCGACTCTGACCCGGCCTAGGCACCGACTCTTGACCCCACCCCGAAATTTAACTCCTAATCCCAACTTGGGTCTAGGCTCCAAATCCCAATCAAGGGTTGGGATTGAGAGTTGTGTCCAAGGTTGGATATCGAAGCTCGAGTCGGGGTCAGGTATATAGTGAGGTTGGAAGAGAGTTTTGAAAAATATTTTTCTTACTTTATGTACGGAAATCATTTTCCTTCATTAAATTTCAAAAAATAAGTCCATTGAGAAAACAATTAAGTCAATCAAACAAGAGAAAATTGAAAAGTATTTTTTAATGAAATGCTTTTTTCATATCAAATACATCCTAGTTGAAACTTTGAAATGTGTCGTTGAAGCTTGTTAAAAAAATTGTGTTTGTACATGTATTTTACTTGTAAAAAAATTAACATTTTTGGAGTGGAAGTGAAATTCACCCAAACTTTTCAATTGTTTTTAACAAATAAAAAAAAATTGCTCCCAAAATCTATGATCAAACGAGAGCTTAATTCAGAATTTCTTGATACTGATTGGATAGAGTAAAAGGAGAAAGCATGAGTTTCGTGACGTATGATAGATTAATGTTTACTTTCTCCGTTTTAATTGATGTGATTTAATTTGAATTGGTACGAAATTTGAGAAAAAATATGACATATTATAATATTTGTGTAGCTATAACATTTAGAAACATACTAAATCTTTAAACATGTCAAGAATTTGTATAACAATAAAAACTTTTCAATAAATAGAAAATAGAAAATGAAAAGTTAATTAGTTTCAAATATATAAAAAAAAAATTTCTAACATGCCTAATAAAACACAATTGTATCGCGTAAACTGAAATGGAGAGAATACAAAATTGATGGGACACCACCATTAAAATATTGTGCTCCCATCCACTTTGAGGAAAGTGACCTTCATGAAGCTTGTCATCACTCTAATAATGTGTTAAAATTGTATTGATCTCTTTTTGCCAATTAAGGCCTCTGATGAACTCCATGGGGCAAGTTTTAAAAATCTATAAGACAAACATGCATGTACTATATGTCATTGATCATTACACACTTTATTTTGTACTAACACAAATTTTGTCCAATCCAAAACATTGAAAGTACTTGGTACTATTTCTCTCTATTGTGTCTTGCATTGTCAAGAAGCAATTTCAATGCCATAATACATATATAAAATTCAGCAAGTTTTTTGGTTCAACTATAAATTCTCTCTATTGGTGAATGGATCTTTTTTTCATTTGACAAAAGATCCTAAAGACCAATGAGCAATTGCTATCTGCTAAGGCTTATATTGGCTCACCTATAGGCTATATAACTTTGCACTTGGCCATGTTTACAAGAGCCACAGTGTAAATCATGATACATATATATGCTATTTCTTTATAACAATTGCATGATTTTGACCAAATTTTCTAAACTTAACTAGGTTACCCTAGGCAATATATTTATTGTCAAGGTCCTTTTGTTGTTCTATTTCAAATTCAGGGAAAGGGGATCAAGGTGGAATCAAACGCTAATCAATGAGGAAAGTTAAGATAGTCAATCAACTAAGCAATATTAAATTTTGGACCAAATTTTCTACAAATTGCATAGCATGATATGATGATAATATAAGGAGATAAGAGTTTAATATATATATATATATATTAAAAACAAGAACTTGTCTCTTTATTTGCTTTCTTTTAGCAATATTGAACTTTATTGATTTAGAGCATGTTTGGTCAGGCTATCAAAATTAGTTTATTTTGAAAAACGCTTCTTATCAAAAAGTATTTTCAGAGTTAGCAATTTATACTTGGCTAAATCGCTTGAAAGTACTTCTTATCCAAAAAGTGTTTTGAGAGAATAGTAGTATGTGCTTGGTTAAACCACTTAACAAGTTATTTTGTTAGCAATTTGTTCTTGGTTAAACCACTTAAAAAGTTATTTCGTTAGTCGTTTGTGTTTGGTTAATATTTCAAAGTACTTCTAATTCAAAGAAATCTTGGGTGACCCTCATATAAGTTGAAAACTAGAAAGTAGAAACATTCAAAAGGTTTTTTCAAAGAGATGTCTTATTCAAACAACATATGTTACTTTTCAAAATGTTTTGTATTCAACTAATTAAGCTAATTTTCAGACAATTGAACTTGTAATTATGTTCACGTGTTTTCAATCATTTTATTCATGTTAGTTTATCTTTAGTCTTTTTCTTGAAATATTCAAACTAAGATAAGTAAAACTACAACTTTGAAAATCTTATACCTATTGAGTCAATTGTAAGAGAAAATGACTTAGGCACCACAATAAGACAATGTTATAAGTAATTCAATAATAAGCAAATGTTTCTTCATGTAGGCCCTCCAAAATAGTTCATTTACTAGATGTGCATTACCAATAGTGGATATGTATTCCTCTGTTATTTTCTGCTTGAACTATACGTACATCATATCAGTGCTATGCCAACAATTTAATCTAAACTATGAAAAAAACTTTATATTAGGTCTAAATACATATATTTCGCTATCAGACAACATATTTCATACGGGTCAAAAACGAATTCATGTTAAGTCAATGAGCATCACATATTAGTAGGTAGGACCACTTTATTTAGAAATGAGAAGATGAGGCTAAAGATAAATATTACCATATTTGGAACTAATGTAGAGAATCATATTTAAATGTTGTAATCAGTTAGTTCCTTGTTCCTCTCAATTTGGAACCCTAATCTAGTCTGTAAAGTTTATAACCTATGGTCTATGGCTATAAACCTAGAAAATAAAGTGTGTTTTTTTTTTTTTTTTTTGTGAACAAGAAGAAAGATGGAGCATATAAAAGTTTTAATTAATTTCATATTTAGGTCCACCAATTTATGTCAATCCACTATTGTCCATTGCTGAGTTAGGCCCAAATTGGGCCCATGAGCTACTCTCAATGGCCCTACCTCACAATTATATTGATAACAACTCTTGGGCTCACTTGATAAGAGTGGAAAAGGAGAAATTTTCGTATATAGCGATAGTTTCACCCCTAATTACAAAATATAGCGATAGTTTGTGTATTTACAATATGTAGAAATAGTTTGTATTCACGCCCAAGTGAAATATACTATATCCATATCACTATATACATTTTGTATCGTTGCCAGAAATCACATCACTTCAGTCAGAATTTACTTGTATATCATTGTAGTTTATGATATACATTTGTGTTTCAGGTTTGAAATAAGTAGACACGTGTATTAAATCCAAACTCTAACGATGTATTGTAATTTTTTAAAATGACACTCTTTTGAATAAATATAGAAAATAATAATTTTTCTTTTCATTTTAACAAAATAGCTTTTTCGAACTAATTTTCTTAACTCCTCCATTGTAGGCTATTCCACAATAATCTGTGTATATTGAAATATCAATATTTTAATTATACTTTTAAAAATAAAAACGTTTCATAGTTCTCATGTCTTCCTACATAAAATATTAGTATATTTTATTATGACAATAATAACTAATTGAATGAAAGGAGAATGTTTTATAACTTTAATCAATTACTAATATAATTGAGCATCTACATGCCTAGCAAAACGTGAATGTAGTTATTGACATTGTATACATCTTCCATCTTTAATTAGAAGTCTTTCGGATTTAAGCACAATGAATAGAAAAGAAGTTATTGAAAGTCCTGTTCACATAAATGAGTCATTAATGCGCGAATTCATATTTAGTCGGATTTCAATACAAATATCAAACATCAGGTAGGAAAACGAAAAAAAAGTGATTTTTATTTATTTGAAGAAAGATTAGTTGATGCTTTAAAGCTCCACTTGAAGTATATATGCGATGCACCCACTCATTAAGGAGGCTATCTTTTTGTCATCATAAACTATATCAGTAACCATATAAAATTGCTAATGGCACAACATAATGATTTCCCCTTTTCGTCAACATTATTTTAATTACACTATCATTCTTAACTTTAAATTAAATTAACCACTTCCTCATAAAGAAACTAGTACAAAATTTTATATTAAAAGTTCAAGTTACTTATTTATTATTTTTATATATATCCGCTCTCCCTCCTACTAGATCAACGATCATTTTCAGTTTTAAATTAAGAACCATCAAGTATACGTTTTCTGGTCTTATAAACCTTTTTGGTGCCCTTTTGTCATTACCAATCTACTTCCGCGTCTATTTGAAAAATCACTTTGTAATTAAATTTTGGAAAAATATTAGGCTAATAATTATATAGTATTTATAATTATAAACGTAATGACCCCATAGTATTTGTCTAAATTATACACCCCTATCTTTGCATTCCCACTCCATAGTATTTGTCTAAATTATACACAAATAATTTTAGGATAATAATATTTGTTTACCTACCAAATACAAGAAAAATAAGTGAAAAAATCACTTATTTTCTAAAAAACATTTTCCTTTGTACGGAACACACCTTTATTCTCCTTTAGTTTTACTTTAATCATTTTATTTGTAAATTAATAAAGCCAGTATGCCATGGAAAATGATTATATTAGGGCCTAAATAGATTTGTCTACACAATTAAGCAGAAAGTTAATTATTAATTAAGAATCTTCATGCAAACACTAATAAAGGTATTGGATTACAGAAGATCATGTGCATTATCCAACTTATAGGGAATTTACCAAAAGATTTTGAGCAGAAGATTTAGCAATGATTTTACCATTTTCAACAAACAATATTTGAGTGATCTCATGATAATAAAGAATCAAAGTTGTTCTAGCCAATTCATGTGAAGAGCAAATTAAATACCCTAATAATTATTGTTGAAAAACAAATCCACAAGTACAATGATTCATAATTGATTGGTAACAAGACTGAAAAACATAGAACATGAGGAACAAAACTTCATGTGAGGTTTTTAACATGATTGATGTCACACAGATGTAATGCATTAAGCACCTTTTTGGTCCTATTTTTCTTTGACAATACCCCTATCACACCTCCATGCCCCATCCCAACCCTCAAAAGGTGAAAAATAGTACTACTAATAATCTTTCAAGGATCACTGAGAAGTCGTTTCGTGTGAGGTATACAGTATAATATATAATTTCAGGATAAAATATAGAATTATTTCATTATGTGTTTGGTTGAAGGTATTAAATAGTTTTGGGACTATTTATCTCATTATAAAGATGTGATAAGTTATCTCATATCTATGGTGGGATAGCTCATCCTAAAATAATTAATTAATCATCTGATAGCTTGTTTCCAACAAAACGACTAAGTGAAAAATAGTACAACTAATAATCTTTCAAGGGTCATCCAAAGACTTACTGTATGTATCAGAGATGGATTCAAGATGTAAATGGATTCTTATAATAACGTGGATTTTAATATAATAGTAGTAATTACATTGAGGGCCTATCAAAGATCATCTATCTACCCACATAAACTAGGGATAATGTATGTATACATTTTATTTATTTTCTTCAGATACGGCTTGTGAAATTACATTGAATATTTATTGTTATTACTATAATTAGATTCATATTTAAATATTTACAAATATTTAATAAATTTTTAATGCATATAAGAAATTTCAAGAAATTAATAAATTCATATGAACATTGGAAGTCTTTCTCACAATTTATTCCCATAGGCGCAGAAACGTACGTGAAGCTATAACTATATAAATTTATTTTAAATTTTATATCTTTATACTATAATTTTTTGTTTTTATATATAAGATTTCAGAAAATATATATATAAGAGACTTGAAATTATTATTTTTCTCCTATTCATATTTGTAAGCTATTATATTATATTATATACTATATATGAGACCATTTCCTCCTCAACTTTTAGACAGAACATAGCTTTACAAAAAAAAAAATTGTCAAAAAGATTATATTTATAGACTTTTAATTTTATTTTGAATAAAATAATTTAAAGTTATATAAATATTTTTAGCTTGTTTTAAACAATTAATTCTTAATAAAATCCTTGTTTTTTAATCGAACATAGTGTATAAATTATGACAGAAGAAGTAATATATTCTTGTTTCCCTCCATAAGTCATTATTAGCCAAAAATTTCAAATTACTATTTATTGATTTTTCAATGATATCGCATGCTACCTCTCTATGTTTTAAGGCAATAAATATACATACAATTAGTCACTTCATTTTTTTAAAAGATTATTATAAGTTTAATAAGATTGATATATTATCTCCTTTCATAATTAATTTGACCAACAAATTGAAAGTATAATAATTAGTTGATGATAAACAAAGGGACTTGTAGACATAATTAAGCAACATGCATGCCTCATCACTTGTAAATGTAAGTTAGGAGGATTAATTAGTGGATATTAATCATCATTTAGTTGACTAATTGCATGACGACCAAGAAAGTTATATAAGTGGGTAAATAATGTAAAACTTGTTAATTAAGTTGCAAGCTTATCTTAATTAATCAGTAACTAATCCCATAATTACCACTAGAGAAAATCACCAGGCGTGCACAAATTTGCCTTTGACCTACTAAAAAGTATTTTTATTTAAGTTGACAATGCCTTAATTGTTTTTACTTTGATTAGACCTAGCTAGTTTTGCCGAAAGCATTTACAAGATTAATTAATTACCATACATTATGATCAACTTATTGTTAAATAATATATATTGTACCATTAGTTGAAATAATAAAATCAATTTAATCATCACAAAATTAAGTGGGATCACGTGATAAAGGGAAAAGGTATAAAGAAAGTAAAGTAACACACATAAATAAAAAACAAAACGGTCGTGAAAGTTTTAGTAATATTATTATTGAGAGAAGTATTGAAAATATCTCTGAATTTGGCGTAAATTATTAGTTTCGTTATTGAACAGTCTTAAACTTTTGTACGAGAGCATGAGATTCTTAATAAAAAATCGAGAGAAGTATTGAAAACACCCCTAAATTTAGCAAGAATTTAGAGAGTATATTTCTTTCACGTTATAAAATTGAGGGTATTTAAGTTCAGTTAATAATCAAAATTTCTATAAGAAACTAAAAATGAATGTGTATTTTTATTAGAAGACTATAGATAGAAAATCAAGGATTCATATGGACTCTTGTCTGAATAATAATTGCAATAACATGTCTATGAAAGTAAGCAACTTCACTACGAAGCTACAAATCCCATCAAAAACCTTTTTTTTTCAAGTCCTAAAAAGTAATGATTAAAGACGGCAAAAAGTTAAGAACCTATTTACTAGTTATTATAGTTCCTAGTTTTAGCACTTTGGTAGCTATTTGAAGTAATAAAAAGATTCCTATTTTATATACTTACTAGTACAGTAGCCTGTGCTAGCACGGGCCCAACATATATTTTTATTTTTTATTTTAATTTATGTGATAGTAATAAAATTTTAACGGTCAAATAATTTTTTTGTATGTTCTTTAAATTTTAAGTATGTTGATTATTGTGGTTAATAATACTTTATATGTAATTTTCAATATTCTCTTTGTCCCAATTTATGTCTCATTGATAGAATTTCGAAAGTCAAGCAAATTTTGTATATGTCTTTTAGATTTTGAAGTTATTTAATTATTATGAATTATAATACATTTTACGTATATGTTACTTTTTCTATCCCAAACTATGTGACATTAGAAGAATTTTGAGAGTTGATCAAATTTTTTGTATGTCCTTTAAATTTTGAAGTTGTTAATTATTGTGTGATTTGTAGTACGTTTCATGTTATTTCAAATAATATATATTATTTCCTCTATCCTAATTTATATGACACTAATAGATTTTGAGCTTTAACTAAATTTTATAGATGTCTTTATAATATTTTAGGGTTTAATTGTAACAATTAACTCACAGCCTTGAGAGCCTGTATGCAATATCAAATATCTTTATATTGTACAAGTGCATAGCGACGTAATATAACATAACTCAAACTATAAGACTCCTACAAGTACTAGACTCGTAATATAACATAACTCAAACTATAAGACTCCTACAAGTACTAGACTAGGAATATTGGACTAGGAGTCCTAATATGCCCCCTCAATCTGGACGAGATGACATTACGGACAGATTGTCACGTAAAAAGCAAAATTGAGATGAGGGTAAGCCCTTTGTAAAGACATCGCCTAATTGCAAACGAGAAGGCACATACTGGACAACCAAATCACCTTGAGCTACTTTGTCACGAACATAATGAAAATCAACATCAATATGTTTGGAGCGATCATGGAACACTGGATTACGAGACATGTATGTTGAGCTAACATTGTCACAAAGCACTAGAACTGGTTCACGAAGATAAAGACCAAGCTCTCGAAGAATATGACGAATCCAAGAGGTTTCAGCTACAGTATAAGCAATAGCCCTGTACTCGGCCTCTGTATATGATCTTGAGACTGTTGGTTGTTTCTTTGCACGCCAAGAAATCAGATTGGAACCCAAGAAGACAGCAAACCCAGTAGTAAAACGTCAACTATTGGGACAGCCGGCCCAATCAGCATTAGAGTAAGCAACTACCATTGAAATTAAAGAAAAGGCACGGAAGAACAGTCCATACTGAAAAGTACCATGTAAATACCTAAAAATGTGCTTCACGCAATGTAAATAAGTAGTACGAGGAGCATGCATGAACTGAGATCAACATTGACAGCATAGGCAATATCTGGACGAGTCATAGTCAAATACTGAAGAGAACCCACCATGCTCCTATATTCACTAGGATCTGAAAGTAATTCACCATCCATGAGAGAAACAGAAGTACGAGAAGCAATAGGGGTACATACATGCTTACATGTATGCATGTGAAACTTAAGAAGAAATCAAAAATGTACTTCTGCTGAGATAAATGGAGACCATGAGATGAGCGAACAACTTGAACACCAAGAAAATACTAGAGATCACCTAAGTCTTTCATAGCAAACTGACGGGAAAGGAGACTAATGAACTGATTAAGGAGGAAAGAATGATTGCCGGTGAGAATAATATAATTAACATAAAGTAATAAAATAAGAATACCTTATGAAGAACGGTGAATAAACATTGAAGCATCAGATTTGCTGCAAATAAAACCATGAGAAAGAAGGAATGTACTAAAGCGATAAAACCATGCACGTGGGGCCTGTTTTAGATCATAAATAGCTTTATCTAATTTGCAGACATGGTGAGGAAAGTCTGGATGTATGAAGCCAGAAAGTTGTTTCATAAAGACTTCCTCTATAAGAACACCATGCAAAAAGGCATTTTTAACATCTAACTTACGAATAGGCCAAGAAAAAGAAATAGCCAAAGAAAGTACAATACGAACAGTAGTAGCACGAACAACAGGACTAAATGTCTCGTGGTAATCAATGCCAGGCTGCTGATGAAATCCCTGTGCTACAAGCCGAGCTTTGTACCGCTCAATAGACCCATCAGAATTATATTTAATGTTATAAACCCACTTACAACCGACCACGTTCATGTTAGGTTGAACAAGAACAAGAACCCAAGTTTTATTTGTCAAAAGAGCATTAAACTCGTCTGCCATAGCTTGTTGCCACTTGGGATTTGTCACTGCCTGTGAGAAACAAGAGGGCTCGGTATCATGAAAAGTAACACTCAATGACAACATTGTCTTAGGCTAAGAAATTCTAGATTTTGAGCGAGTTTACATTGCATGATATGTATTAGCAGAAGTGAAAGTAGAAGAATTAGTAGTGGACAAAGAGATAGATATAGATGCTGAAAGATCTTCAGAGTGGGACTCACTAAGTGGATCAACAGATGGTTGTATAGTGGTAGAGGTTGAACAAGGAGCAGAAGGAGGAGGTTGAGTTACTAGAAAGTCAGAAGAAGTCACAAAAGGTCTAGATTGAGTAGATGATTGTATCGGAAATAAAGGCGACGTAACCACAAGAGGATCAAATGAGGTGCAGGATTGTGATATTTGCGAGGGACAACACAGTGTGGCATACGGGAAAACTAACTCATGAAAGACAACGTGGCAACTTACATATACACGACCTATTTTAGGATCTAGACAACGATACCCTTTAGAGTTGGAAACATACCCAAGAAAAATACAATGGATTGAACGAGGAAGGAGCATGTTAGATACTCGAGATGACATATTTGGAAAGCATTCACAACCAAAGATTCTAAGAAAATTATAGTCAGGAGGGCGATGAAAAAGTTTTTCAAAAGGAGAAAATCCTTGTAAATTAGGGGTTGGCAATCTGTTGATGGTATAAACAGCGTAATAAGCGGCATCAACCCAAAAGTGAGATGGTAAAATAGCCTCTGCAAGAACGGTACGCACTATTTCAATAATGTGTCTATGTTTCCATTCAGCAACCCCATTTTGTTGAGGAGTGTCCGGACAAGACCTGAATTAAATGGTAATCGTTTAGATTTTGCTAATCGACAAGGTGTACAATGATTACTGAAGGAGTTAAGCAAAGTAATTGAATTATTTTTCCTAAGGCAATCTAAAGGATGAGCTCCACTATGACCTAATCGACGATGTGAAATATCACCAGGTTGACGTAGATTAACAAATGCTTGAGGATAAAAAGACAATGATGAAGATGATAGTGGATAAACGTCACCCTTACTGGAGGCTTGCAGGAGAGTTTGACCCGAGGCTTTGTCCTTCACAGAAACAGAAGAGGAATCGAAATTAATAAAACAATTATTATCTTTACACAACCTCTTGACATAAAGTAAATTATGACGAAGCTGGGGAACATGAAATATGGAGCGCAAGTGGAGGGGACGAGTTTTAGATGGCAATTGAGCATATCCAATGTTATCAATATTGAGCAAAGTACCATTTCCAACCAAAACACGATCAAGGCCAGTGTAAGGTGATTTATGCAAGAAATTACCTTTCGAAGGGGTCATATGAGCGGATGCAGCAGAGTCAAAATACCAAGTCTGGTCATTTGTTTCGCCAACAGACATAGTAGCAAAAGACTTAGGAAGATCATTAGCAATGAAAGCATGATTAAAACGATTAGTGCACTGTAATGTCGAATGACCAGGAAACCCGCAAATTTGACAAATAAGAGAGGAAGGTTGAGCTCCTAAGAGTCCAGTGGATGGTGAAGATAAACTAACAGAGTGTGAATGATAAAGAGAAGTAGAGGCACCAACAGTACCTGATGAGGACTGCCCATGAAAACCATTATGGGAAAAATTATTGGATGTGGTAACTTGTTGTGGCTGATTTCGATGGAATGAGCCTCGACCTCGTCCACCACGACCCTGGCCCCTAGATGATGAATAACGACCTCTGCCACGACCCCCATGTGATATGCCATGACTACTAGATGCAGATGATGAATTAGAATATACATTTTGAGCAGCAAATGCTTGATGAGAGACAACCGAGTCGAATTCCTTAAAACGCTGCAGACGTTGCTCATGTAGCAACAACTTAGTGCGAAGTTCCTCAACAGATAGTTGACCTAGAAAGTGAGTTATGATGCCAATCAATGTGTCATACTCCCTGCCTAACCCAAGAAGAACATGATCTACAAAATCTTGATTAGAAACTGGAGAGTTGATGGCAGCAAGGGAATCAGCTATCTTTTTAGCCTCTCGAAGATACTCATCAATTGTCATGGAATTGGCTTTTCGCATAGTAGTAAGTTGACGTTTGAGTTCAACTGATTTAGCCTAACTAGCATCCATAAAACGTCGGTTCAAAGAGAGCTAAATATCACGCGATGTAGGCATCAAGTGAACATCAACAGAAACTTCTCTGGATAGTGTAGCAAACAACCATGAACGTACACTTTGATCAACTCTTAGCTATGTACGATAGTGGTGGTTAACTTGTTAGTTACCAGATGCATCACATACAAATTGAGGCGGCGTAGATGCCAACCAGTTCATGAGAAAGTAACAAGGAAGTGAATTGAGTACGCCAAGTGAGATAATCTTCAACAGAATTTAATTTGATAGTCACCAAATTAGTGACTCTAGGTGCAGTCAATGCTGCTGCAGAGTGAAAAATTGATGGAATTGGTGGTTCCATTGATCCAGCATAAGGTAAGAGAGTGTGTTGTCCAATTTGACCCATAGAAGAACTAGGAAGAATGTTGGGAAGAGCAGAATGGACATGGACCGATGAAGATAAGGAAGGCAACGGAGGAATCATTAAATGTTGACGAGAAGAGCTTGATGAAGTAGTACTGGTAGCACCTGAAGAAGTGACTGCAGGTGTAATAATAGTAGTAGAAAAAGGCAAGGAGATATCCGAAAAAGAGGGAATTGAAAGAGGTTGGGAAGCCATCTCACCTGAAAAGATTCAAAAGAACAATAAGATAGAAGGAAATTTGGATTAGCAATGCGTATTACTGGACGTCTGATACCATGTAACAAATAACTCACAGCCTTGAGAGCCTGTATGCATTATCAAATATCTTTATATTGTACAAGTGCATAGCGACGTAATATAACATAACTCAAACTATAAGACTCCTACAAGTACTAGACTCGTAATATAACATAACTCAAACTATAAGACTCCTACAAGTACAAGACTAGGAATATTGGACTAGGAGTCCTAATATTAATTACCACTTTTTTATTTTTAATCCATTAATATGCTTTCTTCACAATTGTCAGTAGAGCTACATTAAACGGTGATGTGGCACTCTCTATGACCTTCATTGCCATTTTTCTTTTTTCTCCTTTTTTGAATTTTTCTCAATTATATTATTTTTAAAAGTTATTTTCATAACTCACACTTCTTCATCTTCATAAATTATACTTTTAATTAGTATTAATAATATTTATAACTTTCAAACATTATATATTCATAACCCCAAAAAATTCAATTTTACATTAAATTAAAATATTAAATGCCTTTCTTTCTTTGGAGAGAAATGACATTAAATTAAAATGTTTGCCTTAATATGCTTAAAATGCTAGAATTCTTAAAGTTCATTTTAAATTTATGTATTTTTTTGTTGGAATAGCTTTCTTTTTATTTTGTATGTAGTTTGTTGATGCTTTTTAAGAATTTTGTTTTTTCTTTCCTTTTTGTTAATCTTATTAGAACTTTTGTTATATATGTTGTATGTTGTTTAATATATTGATAGATTTTTAGGATTTTTTTTATTTTTCTTTATGTTAATCTTATTTGAAATTTTTATTGTATTAAGTAAAAAGTATTCTAATTAATTCTACTAAAGATTCACTAATTGAATGTTGAGAGAAATTAATTAATGTGAGAAAAGTACTGAAAGAAAGACTTAATCCTACTCCATCCGTCCAATAATTATTGTCTATTATACTATTTTGGAATGTCCTACAACACTTGTGCACTTTATGAAATCAATGGATAGTTTACCCCCTTAGCATTATCTAAATTGCTAATTATTGTTGTATGATTTGTAATATCTTTTATGCAATTTTCAAATAATAAAGGTTATTTCTTCTTTCTCAATTTATGTGGTACTAATAAAATTTCGAGATTCAATCAATTTTCTTGTCTTTCAAATATTCTATTGTTATTACTGTAAATTATTGTACTTTCCAAATAATTTTTAAATAATATATAGTATTTCATTTGTACAATTTATGTGTCACTGATAAAATTTGAAGAGTTAATCAGATCTTTTACATATTTTTATATCTTTTGAATATTTAAGTAAATAATTATTGTGATTTATAATATTTTATACAATTATTTAAAAAAATTAAACAACAAACAAAACGAATTCATCATAGGAAAATTACCAAAGCATCCTTAAATACATCAATAGTGGGTCCCACTTTTTGTTTAAAAAAAAATGCATATTGGGAGGATATTTTTGTCCAAAGTGGAAATAGAATAAGTATAAAGCATTAAAGTCTTTAAAAATTTTAAATTGTTAATTCTTATTGTATGATTTGTAATACTTTTACGGCATTTTCAAACAATAGCGGTCATTTCTTCTTTCTCAATTTATGTAGTAAATTTTGAGATTCAATCAATTTTTTTTGTCTTTGAAATATTTCTAGCTGTTAATTACTGTAATTTATAGTACTTTCTAAGAAATTTTCAAATAATATATATTATTTCATTTGTCCCAATTTATGTGTCACCGATAAAATTTGAAGAGTCAATCAGATCTTTTATATATTTTTATAGCTTTTAAATATTTAAGTAATTAATTATCTTGATTCATTATATTTTATACAATTATTTAGTATAGCAAAATAAATTTAAAAGAAACAAACAAAACGAATTCATCATAGGAAATTACCAAAGCATCCTTCAATACATCAATAATGGGTCCAACTTTTTGTTTTTAAGAAATTGCACATTCAAAGGATATTTTTGTCCAAAGTGGAAATATTGTGTAAAAAATGTGTATTTATTGTGATTTTGAATGTTTTGTGGGGTATTAGGACGCACGCAAAGTTAAGGTGTCTTTTTGAAAATCTGGAACAACTTCAAGTATCACTTAATGTTTTTTCTCAAAATCTAATTTACTTTCCTAAACTATGTGTCAGATCAAAATCAGATTCACAAATTCAAAAGGAAAGAGTAATAAATAGCTCATACAATGACATATTTATTATTTAAAAGAAGCACTCTTTTTGGTTGAAAGCTAACAAAATAGTTACAGTGTAACTAAATACTATAAAAATCTTTGCATTGTGGCTTATTATATATATATATATACAGTTATACTATAAAAGAAATCAGGCAAACTCAGCTCATCATGAGTATTGTTAATCATTTGTTGACTTAATGTATACATTAAAGCTTAAAGTATTTATAACTAAAAAAGAAAAGCTTAAGTATTGCTAGCAATAATTATGAATTCACACACAAAGCTTTGAGGTGTCATCTTGTGCTTTCTTAGAGATTAGTTTAAGAGACTTATGAATTTATATAGCAATTACGACTTGTGTTATTAATCAACAGAGTAAAAGATCTAGATGATGTGAAGCATGTTGTCTCTTATATAGCTAATCGCGTATTATGATGAAAAATCCATGGTCATAAACTTTTCAGAGGACAAGTTAACAAGTGAATGTTCTAATTAGCACTCTTTATGGATGGATCAGGCCTAATTGTTATTTCCATGAATTGTCATTAACAAATTTAACTTAAGAAGCACATTAAGCCATAATCCAATTGTTGAATAATTTGGTACCTTCTTACTATAAAGTTCAATAGTCACTCCACTACAATACTACATGCATTATCTAACCTAGAGCATTATTTTAAGACCATTACATTCCAAATTAAACCTTATCTTATTCTGAATTATGTGTAAAATTAGTGGAAGCAAGAGAGATATTATCAATAACTGAAATTTTCTTTCACAAAACACAAGGGATTTAATTTCTCCTTCTCCAATTTAAATTCCTTTTTGAGATAAAAAGGAAAACACAAAGAAAATGATTATCTTTAGGGTGTGTTTGTTGCGGAGGGAAATATTTTTCAAAAAATACTTTATAATTTTTCACGTATTTTTGGTGTCAAAAATTGTTTTAAAAGACATATTCATCAAAAAATTAGTTTTTGAAAAGTGAAAAAATGACTTTCCTAGAAAATGAGGAAAACTAGTATCATAAATGGTATTCTGCGTTGATTATATGTATTGTCTCCTCCTAATACCCCACTCTGAAATACCACCTACCATTTGCGCCACCCTCACCCCAATCGCCGCCACCTCTATTGTATTGGGTAAAAAGCGACTCATATACGTGGTTGTAGGTAAGATGGACACGTGGCACTAGTAGAAAATGACCAAAGAAATCAACTTAAAAGGATACATCAATTTCGAAGAGATACTTGAAAAAGATTGACTTCGGCAAGTTCCCGAAATGTCAAAGATTAGTTATCATCTAGAAAGGAGTGAGAGCTCGTGGCCCAAAGATGCAGAGGGGCTCATGTCTTGATGACATGTTAGAAAGGATAGAAGGATAGATACACTAGATACGATCGTACGAATATCCAAAGCACAACATAGAAATATTGATGGGCATCACTAACACAATTTCCAAGTGGATGACATTCATTGGTTATAGTACTTTAGGACTCTGTTGGAATTTCTATTGGTTAATCTGGTACCTTTGTAACCTATTAATAGTCATTTTTATACAATTTTAGAGGATTTCGATTCTAACAAATTCTACCACAACACACCTCTTGTACCTCAAGCTTTCCATATTTTACTAAATCTTTGCCTTACAACAGTTATTCATTATATCATTCTAGGATCAAAAGCAAAATACACTCAAACTACACTGGAAATATGACATATACTCATCATCAAAGCTCCAATGCTTCATACGACTTATGTTTACTTGTTTTTTTAATCTTTATCTCGTTATTACTTACTTTTATCAACATATTTACCCGTCAATAATTGAATCTAACGAGTTAAGCTAAAATGGATATTATTAACCTCATATAAATTCAACTATACTATTGTTTGTTATAAACACATAACCCTCCCCGCCTACCTCCACCTCCACCTCCACCCCCTCACTATCACGCGACATGGTCTCACTCTCACAATGTTTATCAAGATTCTATATAATTATAATAATATTTTATATTTATTTATTGAGCACCTATAAACATATATATTTAAAAAAATACTTATTTTTTATAAAAATATTCTTCTTTCTATCAAACACATCCTTAAAAGTCTTTAGATGGCCCCCATTTTCAGTGCATGTGATTCTTCGCCCTATGACTGATTACATATAATGATTTTTTGTAATGCTATATATGCATCAAATGAGCGTGTTTTTGTCACGACCCAGACCGTCATGATTGGCACCCACCCTAACTCTCCGGTGGAAGAACCACTACTACAACCCCAATCAAGCAACTAACCCAAAACTAAGGCATTCAAGTTACGGAAGCAAGTTAAATACTAAGGAAATAAATAGAGTTCCCATAAACTCTAACAAAAGTTTAATAATAATATACTAACAATACGGAAGTAATGCCTTGAACCTGAAAGTCAATGTACCAAAACATCTAACAATGAACCAAGTCTAAACAAGGAGGGACAACCCCAACTAATGTACTAATAACTAATAGAATTGTCTAAGTACGAAATGTGGACATAAACGAAAGGAGAACTCATGTGAGCCCGAAAGAATTGGCTCGCCGTTGAATTCGAACGACGATCACCGATCTCCTAAGCAAGGTTTGTCATTAGCCTCTTGAAGATGCCCTGTACTCAACAAAAATAAGAGCAAGTGCACAATCAATACACAACCATAGTGTACTGGTAGGATCACGCGGCTATCCCACTAAGTGCAACATAAGAAAGTCAATACAACAATATAATCACATGCATATATCGAAGATATACAATATCATCAATATTTACGAACAACGAACAACTACACGTGTCTCAAAATACACAATCATGACAAGTCATTGGTCCTCTCATAGAACCTAAACCCAAACAGTTAGCATAACAGAACGTGGTACCCGATCCAATAATTATGCCGAAACGTGGCAACCGATCCCATAATTATGCCGGAATATAGCAATCGATCCAAATTAGTTATGCCGAAACATGGCAATCGATCCATTCAACACATCACAATCACAATCACAAGCATATCCTCAAGATCATACAATTAAGTCATAATTTCATGGTAACCATCACTCATCTATCTCATTTACAACAAGTGTGATCAATAATGCAACATTCATATACATACATATATCATAATGAAGCAAGAACTAACATACATCACACAATCATAGAATCACAACTATCACCTACCTCGAAACAAGCTTGAAACCCTAAGAAAATTGATCCTTCCCCTTCCAGATTCATTCTGCTTGTTCTTGGTCTAAAAATAATCAATATAATACGAGAATAAAAAAATAATCACTAATTACCGGAGTTACCAACAATTCTATGCACCCTAGATCAAACTCATGATCCCAATTATCCAAATTAGGGTTGTTTCCCCCATAGAATCTATAACAAAACCCTCCCCTGTTAATATTCACCCATTCTATTACGTTCTACGGATCGAAAAATAGATTCAGGGAGTGAAAAGCTTACATTTAGCCTCAAGAATGGTGAAAAATAAGTAGGAGTCGCCTGGGTTCGTTCTTTAGCTCTAAAAGTCAAAAAGTGCATAATAAGGCCGCTTAGGGTTTATTAATGACCTTAAGTCGCATCGAGCCTGCCACAACAGCCCCACCAAAGCGATCAAAATCCCGCCAAAGCGAGTTGCACGAAATAGGGAGCTATTTAAAGAATTCCAAAATCCCCACTTCATAACACACCCCTAACCCACGACGCTCAAAAAATACCTTTCACGCTAAGATCGATTCTGGGAGTTCTACTTGCCCGAATTTAATTCCGTAAAGTCATACGGATTCCTTAACAAGTTATCTAACCACTCATGTAACCAGAATCATAAATAAATCACCCAATTGTTACCACATTTCCCTACACCTTAAAGATTCTGATTTTGTCCAAATCTGGATTAGGTTGGAAAAATTCAAATACTACGAAAAAGTTTTTCGGCCCCAATTTTTCCCCCATTGGCATTTCTATAACGACGAAAACAGGTCATTACGATAGATACCAATTTACCCATCACTCGTCCCCGAGTGACAAAACTTAGGAAAATAGGCTAAGAAAGGAATGAAGTAGTACCTGAATCGACGAACAATTGGAGATACTTGTCTCGCATGTCCTTCTTTGTTTCCCAACTAGCTTCTTCAATTGGAAGATGCTTCCATTGAACTTTCACGGACTTAATCTCCTTGGTCCTCAACTAGCGCACATCACGATCAAGAATTGCAATCGATTCCTCCTCATATTGGAGATCTTGTCTAACACAATTAAGTTCCACTTTATTTTATAATCCCTGTCACCATGATACCTCTTCAACATGGACACATGAAATACCGGATGAACACACGATAGATTTGAAGGTAATGCCAATCTATAAGCTACTGGCCCCACACATTCAATAACCTCAAATGGACCAATATATCGCGGACTTAGTTTGCCTTTCTTGCCAAATCTCATCACCCCTTTCATGGGTGATACCTTAAGAATAACATTTTCGCCGATTTGAAATGACATGTCTCTTACCTTATGATCCACATACTTCTTTTGTCTACTCTGGGCTGCTAAAAGTTTAGCTTGAATACTCTTCACCTTATTTTGAGCATCCTTCACTAAATCAACCCCCCAAAGGGTTTACATCTCCAGCCTCAAACCATCCTATGGGTGATCTATATTCCCTCCCATAAATTGCCTCAAATGGTGCCATATAAATGCTAAAGTGATAACAATTATTACAGGAGAACTCACACAAAGGTATGAATTTATCCCAATTCCCTACAAAATCAAGCACACATGCCCTCAACATGTCTTATAATACTTGAATCGTCCTCTCCAGCTGCCCGTGTGTCTGTGGATGAAAGGTTGTACTAAAAGTGAGTTGTGTACCCAATTAATCACGTAATTTCTTCCAAAATTAGGATGTGAATTGGGTACCACGGTCTGAGATAATAGAGAAGGGTACCTCATGCAACCTCACTATCTCTTTCACATACACCTTAGCCAATTGTTCAGCATTATAATCTATTATTACCGGAATAAAATGGGCTGACTTAGTCAATCTATCAACCACTACCCAAATAGAATCAAACTTCCTCAAAGTCTTAAAAAGACCAACCACAAAATCCATGGCTATTCTTTCCCACTTCTATTCCGAAATTGGTATTCTTTGAAGCAAACCTGCAGGCCTTTGGTGTTCATACTTCACTTACTGACAATTCTGACACTTAGCCACAAACTCCGCTATATCCTTATTCATGCTCGGCCACCAATAAATTTGCTTCAAATCTCGATACATCTTAGTCACATCCGAATGAATAGAATATCACGAACCATGAGACTCTATCAACAACTTTTGAATAAAATCATCAACTCGGGGAACATAAATTCTTCCTTTGAAACTAAGTACACCTTTCGCATCAAGAGTGGTCTCTTGTGCCTTACCAATCGCAGTCTTCTTTCTAAGCTCCTCCAAATTTTCATCTTCAAATTGTTTGGCCTTGATCTCCTCAATGAATGTGGCCCTCACTTCAATACTAGATAGCACCCCACCTCTTTTTGAGATGCCCAACTGCATGAATTTAGACTCTAAGGTCTGAATTTCCTTAGCCAAAGGTCGATTGGTTACACTAAAGCAAGCCATACTACCCATATTCACCGCCTTCTGACTCAAAGCGTTTGCCACTACAATAGCCTTACCCGAATGGTATTGAATGGTGACTTCATAATCTTTAAGCAACTTCATCCACCTTCGTTGTCTAAAATTCAGATCTTTTTTAGTGAACACATACTACAAACTACGATGATCAGTAAATACCTCACATTTAACACCGTAGAGGTAATGCCGCCATATCTTAAGACCAAACACTACCACTATCAACTCTAAATCATGTGTTGGATAATTCCTCTCATGCACCTTTAATTGACGTGAGGTATAAGCTACAACATTTTTATCCTACATCAACACAACACCCAAACCAGAATGTAAAGCATCACAATAAATAATAAAATACTTACCTTCAACCAGTAATGCTAGAATGGGTGCAGTGGTCAAGAGAGTCTTGAGCTTTTGAAAGCTCTCCTCACATTTTTCAGTCCATTCAAATGGTATCTCATTTTTAGTCAAATTAGTCAAGTGAGTGGCAATAGAAGCAAAGTTCATCATAAATCGACGATAATAGCTAGTGAGCCCCACAAAACTCCAAACTTCCGTCACAGAGCTAGGCCGAACCCAATTCTTAACCATCTAAATCTTTTGAGGATCCACCATTACCCCTTCTTTCGAAACTACATTCTCCAAAAATGTAACAGAAGTCAACCAAAGTTCATACTTAGAAAATTTAGCATACAAACTTTGTTTCCCAAAAACGCCCAAAACAATACGACGATGGTTGGCATGTTCTTCCTCACTTTTCAAATAAACCAAAATATCATCAATAAAAACTATGACGAAAGAATTAAGAAATGGCTTAAACACCTCATTCATTAAACTCATAAAAATTGCAAGCGCATTAGTCAAATCAAAGGACATAACTAGGAATTCATAGTTCTCATAGCGAGTCCTAAACGCCGTCTTTGGCACATCCTCAAGCCTAATTTTTAATTGAAGGTAACCAGACCTTAGATCAATCTTAGAGAAAACTGATACACCTTGCAATTGGTCAAAAAGATCACCTACTCGAGGCAAAGGGTACTTGTTTCGAATAGTAACCCTATTCAATTGCCGGTAATCTATACACATTCTCATACTACCATCATTTTTCTTAACAAACAAAGCTGGGGCACCCCATGGGAAAGTACTAGGTTGAATAAATATCTTATCAAGAAGCTCTTGGATTTGAGCCTTAAGCTTTCTAAATTATGTTGGAGTCATACGATATGGAGGAATAGAAATGGGGAGCGTACCAGGCTCTAAATCAATGCAGAAATTTATATCTTTATCCGGAGGCATACCAGGCAAGTCATTAAGAAACACTTCTCTAAATTCTGACACCACAGGAATAGACTCAATGGATGGAGCCTCAATCTTAACATCCATAATATGAGCCAAATAAGCGAAACAACCCTACCCTATCAATTTCTTATCCCAAATGGAGGATAAGATCTTATTCACTTAGGCTTGTACATCCCTTCCCACTCTAAGTTTTCCCTTCTCAGAATTTCTAGAGTTACGGACTTAGTATTACAATTAAGTATGGCATAATAGGGGGACAACCAAGTCATGCCTAAGATTATGTCAAAGTCAGTCATATCCAAAATCACCAAATCAACCCAAGTCTGAAAACCCATAAATAAAATAGGACAAGCACGATAGACATGTGTAACTATGACTGACTCTCCAACTGGGGCATAAAACATGGATATGGGCATCAAGTATATCACAAATCATATCAAACTCTAAGGCAAATAGCACAAATACATAAGAATAAATAGAACCCGGATCAAATAACACATTAGCCATCTGGTCACAGACAAGAATAGTACATGTGATCACCGTGTCAGATGTCTCTGCCTCATTACCATTTCCTCTACCTCCACGACCTCGTTGATTACCTCCTTCCTCACCTTGTGGACGCCCTCGACCATTATTACCATTTCCCGCGGGTACCACTATTCTAGTCTGTTGCTGTACGGTCTCAAATACACATGGGTGAGGACAATCTCTCCTCATATGCCCAGGTTCTCCACAGTTGTAACAAGTACGATCAAAAGATGGTCTGCCGCCCGTCGAAGGCGCGACTCCCTGGCTATCCTGAAAAATTATGAGATGGAGTTTTCGAGTAACTACCTACAGAGGCGGGCATAGCAGACTAAATTGGCTTGGCTGCAAGTGTTGGCCTTCCAGACCACTTGGAATAAAAACCTTGAAAGTTACCCGAGTTCTTAGCCCTTTTTGCCCATGCTTTAGCTTGACCGTCTCGCCTCACCCCCTCCACTTTCTTAACATAGTCTGTTACTTCATTGAAGCTCATCCCTGCAGAAGTCATATGAACATATAATACTTGCAACTCAGAATTTAGTCCCCTAATAAATAACCGGATCCTCTCCTCCTCATTAGTCACCAATTGAGTAGCATATATAGAAAAACCATGGAACTTGGTCTCATAAGCATCCACAGTTATACCACCCTGCTCCAAAGCCATGAACTCATCCTTCTTGCGATCCCTCAAGGTCCTAGGCACATACTTCTCTAGAAATAGAGCATGAAATTGGGTCTAAGTAAGTGGAGGTAAAGTAGAAGATCGACATTCCATAAAAGCTCTCCATCACTGCTTAGCCTCACCTTGAAGTTGAAAGGACACGAACTCAACCCCATGTTGATGGACAATTCCCAACTTATGAAGCCTCTCATAGAAATCTAAAATGAACTCATAAGTATCTTCATTCTCAGAACCAAGAAACACATGAGGCTTTAGCTTCAGAAACTTAGTCAACATTTCATGCTCATTACCAGTCATAACAGAACCCAACAAAGGACGAAAAAAAGCATAATTACCTCCAGTCTCACCCACCTTGGGCTCAGTGCTAGCAACATGAGGATTAGTTGGATGTTGAGTTGCTTGAGCAGAAGGAAGTACTCTAAGACCAACCAACACTTTCAAGAATAACATGATCTGTCGAGCTAACACTGGGTTTATGGGGGAAACATTGGTAGTCTCAGCCTGCACCTCTTTCTCTTGTCCCACATCATCAACATTCCCAACATCAGCATTCTTCTCCTCAATCTCTTCAGGATGCGCATTAGGGTTATCATTCATAGTAACATTCTCAATAAGAGCTCCATTCCCAGCAAGCACTACTCTCGCTGTAGATTTCTCAACTGGAGCATTGACGGAAGTTACAGGCCTGACGTCGTTGAATCTAGTGTTAACCATCTGCAAACAGAAGAGTGGAGGAGGTTAGATATCAATTTGAATCGCCGATTACCAATTGGAATCAAGTCATAGCACAAAAAAGACAAGAGAAAACAGAGAGATTTTCTAAAGTCCTATAGCTTCTCAAAGAAAAGTAAAGGCGTCCCCGTACTGTTCTGCGAGACTCTACTAGAATCGGTTTGGTACATTGAGATCAACGAACCTAGGCTCTGATACCAACTTTGTCACGACCCAAACCATCGTGATTGGCACCCATCCTAACTCTCCGGTGGGAGAACCACTACTACAACCCAAATCAAGCAACTAACCTAAAACTAAGGCATTTAAGTTACAGAAGCAAGTTAAATACTAAGGAAATAAATAGAGTTCTCATAAACTCTAACAAAAGTCTAACAATAATAAACTAACAATGCGAAAATAATGCCTAAGACTTGAAAGTCAATGTACCAAAACATCTAACAATGAACCAAGTCTAAACAAGAAAGGATACAACCCCAACTAATGTACGAATTGTCTAAGTCCGATATGTGGACATAGACGAAAGGAGAACTCATAGCAGCCCGAAAGAATTGGCTCACCCTTGAATTCGAACGACAATCACTGATCTCATAAGTGAGGTCTGTTAGTAGCCGCTTGAAGATGCCCTATACTCAACAAAAATAAGAGCAAATGCAGAATCAGTACACAATCATAGTGTACTGGTAGGATCACGCAGCTATCCCACTAAGTGTAACATAAGCAAGTCAATATAACAATATAATCACATACATATATCGAACATATACAATATCATCAACATTTATGAACAACGAACAACTTCACATGTCTCAAAATACACAATTATGACAAGTCATTGGTCCTCTTATGGAACTCAAACCTAAACAGTTATCATACCGAAACGTGGTATCCGATCCAATATTTATGTCGAAACGTGGCAACCGATCAAAGTTAGTTATGCCGGAATGTGGCAACCGATCCATTCAACACACCATAATCACAATCACAAGTATATCCTCAAGATCATACAATTATGTCATGATTTCATGGTAACCATCATTCATCTATCTCATTTACAACAAGTGTGATCAATAATGCAACATTCATATACATACATGTATCATAATTAAGCAAGAACAAACATACATCACATAATCATAGAATCATAACCATCGTCTACCTTGAAACAAGCTTGAAACCCTAAGAAACTTGATCCTTCCCCTTTAGGATTCGTTCCTCTTGTTCTTGGTCTACAAACAATCAATATAATACGGGAATCAATAAACAATCACTAATTACCCGAGTTACTAACAATTCTATAAATCCTAGAGCAAACTCATTATCTAATTATCCAAATTAGGGTTGTTTCCACCATAGAATCTATAACAACCCCCCCCAATCAATATTCACCCATTCTATTACGTTCTACGAATCGAAAAATGGATTCGAGGAGTGAAAAGCTTACCTTTAGCCTCAAGAATTGTGAAAAACGAGTAGGAGCCGCCTGGAGTTCGTTCTTTAGCTCTAAAAGTCGAAAAGTGCATAATAAGGTCGTTTAGGATTTATTAACGACCTTAAGTCGCGTCGAGCCCGCCACAACGGCCACCACCCCGCTACAGCGGCCCAGCCAAAGCGGGTTGCACGAAACATGGAGCTATTTAAAGAATTCCAAATTCCCCACTTCACAACACACCTCTAACCCACAACGCTCAGAAAATACCCTTCACGCTAAGATCGATTTCGGGAGTTCTACTCGCCCGAATTCAATTTCGTAAAGTCGTACGGATTCCTTAACGAGTTATTTAACCACTCATGTAACCAGAATCATAAATAAATCAACCGATTGTTACCAAATTTTCCTACACCTTAAAGACTTTGATTTCGTCCAAATCTGGACTAGTTTGGGAAAATTCAAATACTATAGAAAAAAATTTCGTCCCCAAATTTTCTTCCGTTGGCATTTCTATAACGACTAGAACATGTCGTTACAATTTCCAGACAAAGATTCTGGTACTCACTCCATATTTACTTGATTAATAATAATGTATACAATTGTTTAATTTGGTCATTTCTATACCTGCATTCACTTGGTACTTTATCTCGGGGCGAAGCTACAGTATAATTCACGAATTCTGCTGAATTCAATAAATTTAATTCAAATACTATATATCTATTTTGTGAAATTTATTTATTTATATATAAAAACTAATAATTAAATAAAAAATAATAATTTAAATCTTGACTTCGACTATTGCTTATGTACATGGATATCTTTATCCCACTGGTAAATAATGATTGCTAGGCTCCAATGAAATAAGTTAAGTAAGAACTTTTTATTGCTTACTTTAAAATAACAAAAAGTTACTTTATATCCCATCTAGCATCATTTTGCACAAAAAATGGTATCTAATTGATAAAGACATGTCTACATGAAGGAAAAGAGAAAGCAAAAAAATTAAATTAGTGCACATATAAATTTTCAAGTCATAATTTATTCAATTAACCATATATGTGAACTTTTTTATAAATGAAAAGTTTATAATATAATAAATATAACTTTATAATGACAAATTGAGAATCATTCTTTCCACTTCCTCTCCTCCTTTGTGAAGTATCTTATATATATATATATATAAGACAGAAAATTAAATCAGAGTGGGAATATATCATGTCTTCCACTCTTTTTCTTTCTCAATTTGATTAAAAAATTATAATTTTTAAGCAGTTTTCCTTTTTGAAACTAATTATTTGATGAGCCCTTTAAGTTCCAAGAGATTGATTAGACAGCAGTAGGGACTTAACTTTCTTGTGAATATTTGTATTTTATTTTAAGCATCCCCACTTACCTCAATTTGTCACTTATTTTTAATATTAATAATAATAATTTGCTAAGAAGGTTAGAATTTCTAAGTTTAGCAAACACTTGGTCATTATAACTAGCATATAGTATTAGTTAATTAGATGTTTAAGTAATTAGGGGTGGATTATTTTTATAAATAAATAAGCTTAAAAACTCACTATTTTCTTGATTGGTTACTTTATCTTTATTTGTAATTTGTGCCTTTTACAATATAAATATAGATGCTTCACAACTAATTAATTAATTTGAGTGGGTATTTTTTTAAT
The DNA here is from genome assembly GCA_029007595.1 of Solanum commersonii. Classification (NCBI taxonomy): domain Eukaryota; kingdom Viridiplantae; phylum Streptophyta; class Magnoliopsida; order Solanales; family Solanaceae; genus Solanum; species Solanum commersonii. The sequence goes on from JAJTWQ010000011.1 coordinate 1,350,139, forward strand.
TTAATTAACCTATGTAGATAAAGATATATTAGCACAGTGCAAGTAAATAAGTTAAAATATTTGGTCTAAATTGAACTTTCTGTCATTGTTTTATGTACTTGTTTGTTTTGTTTATGTGTTTTCACACTTCTAGTGATAAGCTAGTTCTCAAGTTAGCCTAGCTTCTAATAATGACCAAATACAATGCAAAGTTCCTTTGAGGCTTTCTTTATTTTAATTTATAACATTTCCCTATTCAATTAGAGACAAAAACACTAAGATGATTTCTTCTCATTTGTCGTATTCTTGGTGGTCAGAGTAATTGATATTTGTTATTGATGGAAAGTGATAAAAAACATATCCCTATTCATTGTTTAGTTTAAACACTTTCAATATATATATATAACCATATAATTATTTATGAAGAGAGAAACCCAACGTTCGAAATATTGTTTTTGGTCGGAAAGGAATTGCATTTCATATAAAATAAAAATAAAAATGTAAAAAGAACTAACTAAGTACAAAAAGTTTTCAATTAAAAAAAAAAAGCAATCTTTATATAGTGGCTGACACAAATTCCATTTTAACAAAAAAAAAAAAAAAGGAATTGCAAAAGGATCTAACAGTTAGTAGTACTTTTTTCCCAAGATCTAACAATAATAACTAATCCCACCACCGTTTAATATTATTTGGCTCATGTTGATCTGACATATTTTTTTAAAAAAAAATTAATTAGAAGTGTATTTTATTACATTAATTTTATTAATGATATTTTGAAATTTTAAATCTAACTATTATTATTTTGTGTAGTTATTTAATGGTAAGATTGATATGAAAAAAAATAATCTTAAAACTATCTTGATCTACTAAAATAAACGAGTAAAATGATTTTTGTTATAGGAGCCAAATTAAATGAAATGGAGAAAGTAGTGATATGGTACTTTTTTGTTTTTCTTTTTTCTTTTGTATAAGGGGAAAATACAGCTTTTCGTCAAATTCAAATTAATTATTTGTTTATATTTATTTAATAATTGTATGCCTACTTAATTATTTATCCAATGTCCAGAATATATGTCTTGGCATTGTTAAGGCATTTGAAACATCAATAGTATTATAGTATAGTATAAATTATAGGAACCACATATTATAAGTACTAAATAACATCCTATCCCTTCTAGAAATTCTAAACCTTAAGAAACCCTAAATCATATATACTCTAAATTAAACCCTAAAAACCATTTAAATGCCTTAGATACGATTTACCAAAAATTCCTTAAAAATGATGTTTGCGGGATACATAGTGTTGTGCACGGGATACATTAGGTTTGATGCATTCCACATAGCGGGATACATAGCGTTGTGCACGGGATACATTAGGTTTGATGCATTCCACATAGCGGGATACATAGCGTTGTGCACGGGATACATTAGGTTTAATACACCACATAGCGGGATACATAGCGTTGTGCACGGGATACATAGCGTTTGATACATTTCACATAGCGGGATATATAGCGTTGTGCACGGGATACATAGGTAAATAAGGGATTTTTGAAAATTTTAAAATAAGTAGGGATAAATGGATATTAAGGTAAGTAAAGGAGTGTAGTTAAGTAATTTGTCCTATAGTATATTCATTTCAATAGTACTCAGTTCTCAATGATGCCCATATGATATACATTATATACAGATATGATATCATAGAGGACGATTCATTCCTTAAAAGGAAAGCTTAGTCATTTATGATACCCGCATGGTATATATTATATATTGACAGGGTATCACAAAAGAGTAATTCATTTTGTTCTCTTATAGAAATTTTCTCGATTTTTATGATTTTCATATGGTATATCATATACTATTAGGGTATCATAAGGACCGATAGTTCATTCCTTCAAGAAAACAATCGGCCCCTCTATGATACCAACATGTTATATATCATATAATGACGAGGTATTATAGATAACCAATTCATTCTATCACTACTCTATCCTCTATAATTCTCATAGTATACATCAAATATGGAATATACATAATTATACAACATATACACTATAGTGTGTGTGTGTGTTTCTTTGCTATATGGGCCACACAAACTAAACTTCTCTAGTCCCATTGTGATCCATTATCTGGCCTCTAGAGATCACATTGGGTTTGGATCTTTAATATTTTTAGTTAGCCAGCTAAAAGTAACTTTACCCACCTAGACGTAGTAGTTTGCAGGGAAAATTAGCAAACTAGTCACAATCCCTAACTTAATTAGTAAAAACATCTACACTTTAAAATAATTGTTTAAAATGTCAAAATGTCAATATTTTAGAAAATAATTTGTATCCAAATGCTATTACTTGTCTTTCCTTTTATTTCTCAAAACAGTCCAACATGAAATACATCCACTACCCATTTACGCTTCTTCCTAGGCTTTAATACCATTAAAAAAAAATCCATCTTTCACGTTTTCAATTTTTTTTCTCTTTTATCAACTTTTCAGTTTTCACCATCCCCATCATTCCTGTTTTTTCATTTTTTTCTCTTTCATCAAATTTTCACCATTATTCTCTCCCTCATTGTTGAAGAAGAACTAATTATTCAAGTTCATACCAATTTGTTCAGATCTATCAATTAATTCAAGAAATTTCTCAATTGATAAAGGTATTTTCGAAGTCATCATTTATTTTGCAAGATTTCATGAGATTTTGTTTTCAAAATCACAAATTATGTTGAATTTTGGATTGTATGTATTACGGATTTTCCGTCATTTATTTTTATTTTTATGTGAGTTTGTTAACATACTCATCAAATATTTATGCATTTTGGATTTTTAGTATTTTAAACACTATTGTTCGATTTTTTTGTGATATTGTTTACATATTTGAGATTTAGTAGATTGTAATTTGTAGTAATCTAAATTAGCATTCATACATAGTCAATTTGTATTTATTTTTTTAGAATATTATATCCTTCCTCAACAGATTGTATTATTTCCACCACGTATACTATTTTTTTTCTTCAAAATTTTGTATCCTTTCATAAATCATATTCATATGTAATGATTAGATTATGTTGAGATACAATCAATAATATTTTTGTAATACAAATAAAAGAAAAATATATTTGGCAAACAAGTAATACAATTTTGATCACTGAAATACAATTTGTAGTTTTCACTATGAAAGTAAAAAAATTAATTTTAATTTGAATGGTAAAGTGAGCACATAAAATGTAAAAATTATTGGTAGACCATTATAATGAAAACATAATAAAAAGGAAAGTTTATCCAATCGAATGAAAAAGGGATTTTTTTTTTGAAATTGTAACTGATGAGAATTTTAAGTGATATGTTCCTTTTTTTTTTAAATATTATCTCCCTTGATTTTCTCTTTTCTAAATAATTGTAATCTTGAAAATCAAACAAATATAAAATACATAAATCAAATACATAATAAACTAAAATATTGACATTTTAGACAATTATTAAAAGTGTGACTAAGAAAATCCATTAAATATCAAAATATTGACATTTTGAAAAAATTTCCTAGTTTGTACTCATATGTTTCATTTTATATGACACTTTTTTTAGTCTGTTATAAAAATAGCGTTATCTTACTATATTTAGATATAATTCAACTTTAAATTTCTCATTTATCCTTAATGAAATGATTTATAGTCAAACAAATATCTAATGATTGTTTAGATCACAGGTTTCAAAAATCTTCCTTTTTCTCTTGAACACCGTGTCAAATTAAATGATGCCACAAAAAATGGGACCGAAAGAGTAATTTCTTTTAGTGTATATTCAACATATAATACGTATATAATTAGTAATTGTGATTAGTATACACAATAATTATACATAGATTATACATTAATGTTACACTATATACTGACTAAAATTTATTAAAATAAAAATACATACTAGTGTTACTTATGGTTGTGGCTTTGTTGGGAAATATGTAGTGTAAAATTCACTATTAATAACTAAGAAACCCATGAAAAAAAAAGGCATTTATGAGGGATTCAATTTAAAGTAAATATGTGCTAGTATTATGCAATTTGTTGGGCTAGTATGTAGTTTAATGTTGATCACAGGTCCATAAAAGATTTAATGTTGAGGACTAATGGACTTGAATATCACATTGGTACAATCTGCGACATAATCGAGTAGAGATGAAATGTAGCGGTGTGGGGCGGGTTGAGCTTAATCTCGATAAATTTAAATATGTTTTGTTTCATTTTGCATAACAGTCTTTTTTCTTTTAACCCGCCTCGTATAGACCCGCCCGCATGAATCCTCCCGCATAATACTTTTTATATTATTTAAAAATTAAATTTGAAACTAAAAATAAAATTCATTTTCTCATTAAGTTGTATTAATTTAATAGATAATGACTTAAAATTTTATTTTATAGAGGTGAATTGGGAAGCATGTAGTGTAAGAAACCAAATTAGTTTTGATTGAACTATTTTCATTTATTATCTTGAATACTTTAGTAACTTTAAAGAAGATATCTTAATAAATAATGATCGATCACTCTTATAACATATAAAAGGTTAAAATTAAGTTTGAACTCGCATAGAGACGCAACCCGCCCCACATTAAATTTTAAAAAACCGACTTCAACCTGCCCTGCACAACATTAAAACCATCCCGCCTCGCATCTGCCCCGCCCCATTGCCATCCCTATGCAGCTATACTCGAGTAGGTAATTAGAATTTGCAGCCATTCTTTAGTAAGCTCACAAAAAAAAAAAGAGTTAAATATTATAGACTCCAACAAATTTTTTTATGCACCATCTTTAAAGTGATTAATGGTGTATCTTTCATGTGGTGAGTGTGGATTCATCATATAAATAGTCTTACCTTATTTGAATATGAGGCATAGTTATAATTGTTATCGTTGTTTTTGTATCTTTTGTGTACCGTAATAATTACAGGATGCAAGTAAAATATTAGTGAGCTATACGAGCCTACTACTCAGTACTTATGAACATTGTGTGTGTGGATTTTTTATTAAATCATTAAGAATGTGAATTTACTAGCACAGTTAATTCAATTCTTGACCACATAACTATTTTTAAATGAGAAGTATTTTATATTGAGAGGTGTTTGGATTGGCTTAAAAGTTGGTCAAACCTACTTTTAAGTCAGTTTTTAACTTCTAGAAGTGTTTGACAAATATAAAAAATAACTTAAAATAAGTTGGGAAGTGTTTGGTAAGGTAAAAAAAAACGACTTAAAACAAGTCAAAAATCAAAAGTAGGTCACCCCCCCTACTTTTTATTTTTTTGACTTAAAAGTCATTCCAATTTGATTTTTTTTATTTTTGGCTTAAAAGCTACTTTTAAAGTCAATCCAAACGGACTCTAAAAATTTCTACATTCACAAGCAGGGGCGGACCCACGTGGTCACCAGGGGGTTCACCCGAACCCGCTCGGCCAAAAATTTCATTGTATATATAAAGTAAATTTTTCTGAATTTATGTAGATATAATAATTTTGAACCCTCTTATGAATAAGAAGTAAGTTGTAGCGTAGTGGTAGATCTCCTTTTAGATTGGCTCTCATGTCGAGGGTTTGAATCTCATTGTGGTTATATTCTATTTTTTCTTTCCTTCTCTTCATAGTTTTAGGACCAATCTTTCACGTTTTTTGAAAAAAGAAGAAGAGTAGATTTAAACCCAAAAAAATTTAAAGGTGCTTATTCACACGTTTATATTTTTTATTTTTTAAACCCCCTAAATGAAAATCCTGAATCTGCCACTCATAAGACTGACTTTCATCCTAGATCTCTTGTTAACAATATGTTTTTATTCTTTCATCTAGTTTATTATTTTAAATAAATTTAAATTCGAGTGAAGTTAAGCTTTGATTTAACATATAAAATTTTATTTGTCGAACACACAAGCAATTTCAATTCAATATTCCACAAAAGGAAGAAAGGGAAAATTTTATAATCGAATCTTTTGTCTTACTCCACAACTGCCTCTCCTTACGTTAAACTCCCTTACAAAATAATGTTTAAAGACTATTTATAGGTGTAGAGTGTAGAATACGTCTTAATTCACCCCACTTTGGCTCCTCTTAAATTCTTCAAATCATCATGTCATAATCACCACCATCCTTTAATCATATTATGTGAGTATAATTTTTAATCATTATTCAATAATTGCATATTCATTATTGAATTTAGTTTTCCCGTTGTCTTCAACAATTTTGTCCAAATTCCCACATTTTTGCAATGTCTAAAAGTTCTAAAATATGAGGTAAATAATAACTACTCGAATTATCTAACTTGTATTGTTAAAAAAAAATATAGCTCAAGATTTACATTACAATTTTTTTGTCCAAAACACAATTTGATATACAGTAATATATATTCGGTATATAGTAATATACAAACGTTCATATATTATATTTTTATAAAAGTATTTAAAAACTTGGTATACACTAATATACAACACAAAATTATACGAGGTATTTATAAATCCATATATAATAATATCAATTATTATACAAAAACAGAATTTCGTCAAATATTGCCCACTTGATTTCTCTCAAATGACAAGATTGAGTCTTTTATCCCCAATAGGTGAGAGAGACATCATGAATTGAATTTGATCGGTTTTTTTTTTAAAGCAGCCGACACTTTGCTCTTGAATTTTGCATTATTAATCCGTTTGTAATTTGTGATTTTTTTGGAGTTGTAGATGGAATTTTGAGACGATTCACATTACGTTGGATTCGTCTCTTCAAGATCTATCATTTGGCTCGGAGTTTGGATTTTTTATAGTCCGAGAGGGACTATGGCCTCATGGCAACCCTCTACTCTCTAGGGCCCCTAACCTCCTCCCCAATTAAGTGGCCATTAAAAACCTTGATTGAATTATGTAAAATAATTTTATGGACCTCACTATAGTGTAATTATCTCATAAATATATACAATCATTTTAACAAAAGCAGGAAATCCACATACATAAACTTAAAAAACAAAAATAAAATAAAAATGGATACATAACATTTGGTAATTAGTAGTAGTAGTTGCATACTCTTTCTTACACCAAGTTATCAAAATCCTACAAATATTTTATTCAAACTAAAAATATAATTTAAATTAAAGTACTACCACTAGAGTTAGTGAAATAAGGTTTCACATATCTCTGAGAAAACCTCAAAAATAATCTTGTGAAAAGAAGGTGAATTTAATGATAAAAAACAATGCAAAAGCCTTTGAAGATCTTTGTGTCCAAAGATTTGTTTTTCTACTATCATCTCTAGCATTGATGTTCTGAAATCATTGTATGGATCATTTGTGTTCTTCTCTACTGCAATGCTCTCTTCAATTCTTCCATCAATTACAATTTTAAACTTACCCATTTCATCAGAGCTAGTTGAACTTGATTTCTTGATTTTCCGGCGACATTTGGTGGTTTTCCGGCGAGTATCCCTAGTAAAATCGCTGTAATAATCGAACTTTTCAACCGGGATGGTTTTCCGGAGAGTTCTTCTGCTGGATCTTGGGGATGTTTTTTTGCTGGTCTGTCCTCTGTTTTGCTCTGTTTTTGAGGTGGTGAAGTCAAGTTCGTTTATTGACTTAACCCATTTTGACTCGTCTAAATTTGAATGCACTCGCCCGTTTATCCTTGACAATTCGGAAGAAGAAGGAATCATTTCGGATTCCTTCTGATTAGCTGTTTTCCGGGCTGTTCTGCTGGTCTTTCCTCTGTTTTGCTCTGTTTTTGAGCTGGCGAAATCTAGCCCGTTTATTGATTTAACCCATTTTGACTCGTCTAAATTTGACCCAACTCGTCCATTTGTCCTCGACAATTCGGAAGAACAATGACTCATTTTAGAACTGTACTTTTTCCGACAAGTTCCACCTGTTTCACGGGAAGTTTTGCTGGCTTCTCCTCTGTTTTGCTCTGTTTTTGAGTTTCCATTTTTTGATTTAACCCATTTTGACTCGTCCAAATTTGACCCAACTCTCGAAACAGAATTCACTGACAACTCAGAAGAACAACGACCCATTTCAGAACTCTTCTGATTGTACATTTTCCGACTATTTTCATCCGGTTTCCGGCGAAACGACTCGGAAAAATAACCAGAAGACAAGCTGAAAAAAGCATCCTCTGTTTCATCATTTTCTCCTTCACTACTAAACCACCCACTATTTGATGAAGAACTCTTCATAAAAGTGTTCTTGTTTGATTTGGATTCTTGAGTTTTGATCGACGAATTGGTTCTCGAAGAAACTCCGGCGAGAACATTATTATGGAGAAATTTAGAGTTTTTGGAGATTATGAATGAGTTTTCAACAACATCTGGTATATTTCGAAACTGACAAGAAGTGAAAGAGGAAGGGAACAAACGGGAGAATTTGTTTACAATATGATTATCCATCATCTAATATTTCAAAAAAACTGTCATCACTTGCATGCATATTTATAGTAGGTAGAGGTAGAAAATTATGAAGATTCATAGGATTGGGACTGTTGAAATAAATATAAAAAAGCAATATCTATCCGTTTTTTGGAGTTTGTTGTTTGGCCTAAAATGGTTTAAGAATACACTTCACATAGTGTGATATTATTCGTTTTGGAGCCAACTTTGTATTCAATATCTTATAAGTATTTTTTTTAGCTATCAATATGAGACTTTATTCGCATATCAATAATTTTGCCTTCAAACTAAGATCCATATGATGAGTCAGAGAGTTAACGTGTCTATACAGTCATGCTCAAAGGATGTGTATGTGTCTTTAAAGCTAAGGGTAAATGTCATAAATCGGCCTATAAACAGGCAAAGATACTAAGTCGGTCTGACTGCATGCCAACATCATATTCATACTTGTCCCGTCAAACCATTGACTCTGATACTAGAATGTGCTAAAACGGTCCATGAATACTCGTAATTGGGTGTGATATTGTCTTTTTTGGGTCAAACCCACACAGTTTTTCTCAAAAGATCTCACACCATTAAGAGTATTTTACATCTTATAAATAACTTCATTTTTCTTTCTACAACCAATATGAGATTTTGGTCAGGCACCAACATTTGTCACTACTTGATCCAAGCCTATTTTACTAAGTTGTATCATTCATTCAATTTTAGAGGAATCATACAATCGTTAAATTATTTCACACCTAGCCATATCGAGGTAATGAAAATGAATTCACTTTCGACCTATCTTGTATTCATAGTCTTTTGATTCAAGTAGTCATCGGCTTTTTAATACACACATCTTCTAAAATACCTTCTTGATTTAGAACAACGTCGAGCTGATACATACGATAGGCAAACAAAAAAGCCCTCATTTCATAGTGTTTAGAAAACGCAAGTTGATCAAGAATTGGATAGGAGAGGATATAATTCTGTACATTTAATTTAATTGGTTGGTGTAGTTTAAGTTTATTCTTAAAAAAGTTTATTAAAATAAAAAGTATAGAAGATGAAATTTGCAGTCCACATATATTCAAACATGTGAATTGTAAATTTATGAAGATGTGTATCACATAGTACATGGGAGCAGTAGGATTGAATCATTCCACCTCATTTATACACATGATAATCCCCTCCCTTTTTTTCTTCTTTTAAATAATCTTGCATTAATTATTATTTTTAAAAATGAACAATAAAAGTTGGGGAATTCAGAATATTAACGTCAAGTACGTTACTTAATATAGAAACTTCAAATCTTTTGAAATAAAATTAGTTCCATTGAAAAATAAATTAATTTTAAAATAATTCATCAACTAATTTAATTGGGTGGAAATGTTTTGTATCGTCATCAATCATCATTGTTCAAACTTTGATCACGTACATGATTACAAATACTAGATTCCATTAGGACGTAGAACATTTTAAAGATTATTATTACATAAAAAATTTAAGTTTGTTGACACAAAATTTATATATTTGAAAATAACGTAAAAAATATTGTAAATCATGATATTTAAAAGAATATAAAAAAAATCTCAATCAAATAAAAATTTATTTTAACTTACAAACTTCAGAAAATATCATATAGATTAGGAGAGAGAAAATAATACGTGATGATTCTTTCAGTTCTGCACAACTTGAGTAATCCATTTCAGTATTTGGAAGCAATCTATGAACCTAAAAAGGTGATAAAAATAAAGAAAAGCTAACATGACATAATTAGCAACAAGAAGATAAGGGGTTTATTGATTTCAGGAAAATATCCTTAATATTGGCATTTATTTAAGTTTTAATGATGTGAAATATGACCAGTTAAAATTATAATCTTCTTTTATAACTAAACTAGTAAACTTGGCCGCGCTCGCGCGATTAAGAAATATCTCATTAGATTTACAAACTAATCTTTTACTACTTTCAAAGTTTGAGATTATTTTAAAATAATTTTTTCTTCTTCAAACCCAAATAAATTAGATTTAATTTTATTTGATTTTGTTTAATCTTTCGTCACATAAGCCTTGATTATTAGGAAATAAAGTTCATCCAAAGAAAAAAAAGAGAGATTCCCTTAAATTTTGAGCATCATTATTTGTGTTTTGGTGTAGTGACATTCTTTTGTTGTTTAATTAAAAAAATTATATCTTAAATTTCTACTGTAGTACATTTTATAATTTTGAGAAAGTTGTATAAATATTTATATTCGTTACAAATGCTTAGAGGCTTTGCCTATTTCAAATTCTTATATAATTCAAATTAATTCTTATATTTAACTTAAAAAAATTGTTTCCCCAAGGAAGTGACAATATTTACAATATAAATATAAACTTTAATTTACAGTTTAATGGAAAATACGCATAATTTTTTTTTAATTTGCAAGTAAACTAAAGTGCACATATTTATTAGCGTGCTTCGCACGATTATAAAAGACTATAAAATATTAATAATTATATGTACAATGCAACGTTCTTTTTACGATCTTAATCATTAATTGATAGCATAAAATATAAAGTCAATATACAATCTTTTGAGCTCTTATTGACATCCACTTCCACACTGATCACTATTTAATAGCCTTAATCTTTTATTCCGAGTCAAACTAAAGGATGTATATAATAAGCACCGGAAACACAATAATTTAAAAGGCTAATGTGATCATTTCAATAAAGTTTTACAATGTGTCTATTTATAGGATTACAATACGAAATACACAATAATGTCATGAATATGACCATTAATTATTTTAGAAGTTACGTTAATAATTGTTGGGGTAATGAAAATAAAGACCATTTAGTTTTACATTAAAGAATAACCTTTTGAGTTTCTTATCATTGTATATTTAATATAATTAATAGAGTTAAAAGAAGTGGGTGTTTTTAGTTTTTATAATATACTAACACATAAATGAGAAAATAAAAAGAGAAAAATCAAATAAAAATGAAAGGAGAAAAAATAATTATATTTCTTGGTGAAAGAGAAATGTCAAAATCACTTTTTTTACTCTTAATTTTATTATTATATATAGATTTAAATATTAAATTAAGTTTTTGTTCTTCAAATGAATTATATTTAACTTGGTTGTGCTTTTCTTTAATTTTGATTCTTGCATTACACGTTGTCTCTTCCTTTTAGCAATTAAAAATGTGGAGAAAGTAATGACATCAAATATAATGGTTTGTAGCCACAAGATTAATAAACATTACCATTAATGATAAATTTAAACACATCCTAAACCTAATGATAATCAACACTAAAAGTATATAAACCAATGATATATATATTTTTGACCGATCTAAAGTAAAAGGTCTTTGTAATGTTTTGATAAGTTATATAAGAAGTTCACCTCTAATTTATTTTTTCTTTTGTTCCTAATTAGAAGAAAATTTCAAAGGACCTTTCCAGGATATGATCTACTAAAAATAAGGAAAAAGAAAAACACACTATGCATAAGTAACCATGAAATATCCTCTATACAATAATTATGATATTTATTCCTACAGCAATTAACACATTTACATTATAAGAACATGTCACACCACTTCTTTTTGGCGTAACTTTATTATTATTATTAAACAAATTGAATAATAAAAAGAATGAAGAAAAGAAAATAATTTCTCAACCACAGGTGCAACATCATATTTTATGTGTAACATTATATTACAACGAATAAGAGAAAATTTGTCGTATGCTTTCGTTCCTATTTCTAAGGCATGTTTGTAATAGTATGTTATGATTGACAATTTTTCTATACTCTGAAATAAAATTTAAGCGAAACTAAAAAGGCGAATAAACAAAAGGAGGAAAAAAATCAATTAAATACCTATATTGAACATATCATTATACACCTCTTCGCCCTTTCTAAAACTTTACAACATTGAGCTTCTATTTATTTATCTAATTTTCTTCATCGTCACTTCAACTCATATAGAGTTGAGTACTGCGACCATCATCTGATACAAAATCAAATGCAAATTTTTTCGTAACATTATAAGAAGAAAATCACAAAAAGAAAAAAATGAGGAGAAAAAATAAAATAAAATAAAAAGACCCAATAATAATTCCAATTGGTTGGTGAGAGATATAGAAATATTACCTTTTTGATCCACAAAGATTAATTGCTTGAATGCATTTGCCTTTCCTGTTTTTATAATATCCAATAATGCATACTAAATTACTACAATACAACATTAATTAATTTAATACTTATTAATAAAGGTTAATTATGGGAAATGAGAAGAGACGATTTTTCTACAACATTAATACATATTTGAAAAGTTAATGGTGAATTGTTCTTTCAAATTCCGTAAGTAACGGCAATTTATTTTTATTATTATGCATTAATGAGGTTGTATTAACAAAAGTTAATGGCGATTTTTTTTTTCAAATTCTGTAATCAATGGCAGTTTTTGTTATTATGTATTAATGAGGAGAGAATTAAATATTATACTTTAATATTTTGTAAAAGATTTAATATTTTCTGTCTTTTAAAATGAAGAAAAATTCCAAAAAATTCCATAAAAAAGATAAATAGAAATCCAGGCTTTAGAGAGCGCCACCTCACTGCTTTCATGTTTCTGTTTTATATAAATATATAGATACTTCAATCTAATTCATATTAACTGATTTTTTTTAGATTTTTTAAAAATTTAAAATAAGTGAATTATTCAAAATTCAAGATAAATAGTTGAATATTTTTCCATTTTTTTCTTTTAATTTCATTTTCTTAATAAATATGCATTGCCTTACAATTCACTTAATATTGATTAGAGAGAGTAGTATTTGAAATTTAATGGATTATCTAATTTAGAGGGTTCATTAAAATGGCAAAATGATTTCTATCATGAATTTCTCCGTTTCTAAAGCTTGAACTCAAAATAATCGATTTTGCAAAAGGGTCACTGTCATCCGCGACTAGTTAGAAAGAAATAAATATTTTTTCATCGCGAATCAATAAAAAAATTATTTCTTAAAACATGATTTTCTCACTTATTTTTTATCGAATCAGATCACTCAAAAAATGCAGTGAAAAACTTCCTATTTTCCCTGTATGAAAATATTATTACTATTTTTTTCTCATTTAATTCAATCAAAATTTAGTGAGGAAATAGTGTTTTTTTAATAGTGAGCCTACCCTGCCCGTTGATGTTAATTTTTACTTTTATTTTGGTTCCTTCATATTCAAATTAATCTCAAACTATTGGTTTATCACATGCAGAATATAAATCTGACCAAACTTTGTAGCTTGTGATTGAATAGGCATTTTTGGGAAACAAACATCCAAAAAATATTATTACTCCTCTTTGATGTTTTCTGACCTAGTTGTCTAATTCATTTCAAACGTACGCCACAAGTCAAGATTATACTATACCTTCATCTATCAAATAGTAAAATTGATTCGACATCGTTTTGGGCAGTGATGAAGTCAAAATTTTCATTAAAATGGTAATGCAATTAATTCATGCTTACCTAAGCGTCAAATTCAAAACAATGCAACTACAAATGTTATGGAGTTAAAGGGTCAAAAACACATTTAAACTATAACATTTTTTTGAGTTTCATACTTGAACTATTGAGAGTGTGAGTTTTCTACTTGAACTATCACTCAATAGTTAGCGACACCCTGACTAATTTCTGATGATGTGTGTACACTCTCTCGTTTGTTTAAAAATTCTGTCACGTGGGAAAATAATCTCACCGTGACAAATCTAAATAAATTTATATTAGGCTAAAAGCTAAAGTTAAAACTATCACCGCATAAATTAATTTATTCCAACCGTGATATCCACCATCTTCTTCTCCACTTTCTTAGTCGTAGTGTCATCTTTCTCGTGACATTGATAGCTCCGACTTGAATGGGGAGAGTTTAAGATTTTAAAGAAGTTAGTTAAAAATATATTTTAACTAAATAATGTGTCAGCAAATAGAGTCATTATATATGTCAGGTGGACGAAGATCTTAAGGAGAAATTTGCTTAGAAGCATTTCTAGACAAACATTTGGTCTAGTCGACATCTAAATGTGTTGCGCTAACTATTGAGTGACATTTCATATATAAAATTTATATTCTCAATAATTCAGATATGAGACTCAACAAAAGAAGATATTTTTTCGATTCTTAGCTCAACGGTAAATGCCTACAAACTAATTCATGGTACTAAATTAGTTTGGCCTACTCAAGTTATTTTATTTATTTTCTTCTTTTTCCTTTTCCAACTTTTGATATCTACTTCCATTTCAAATTGTTCATTAGATTATAATACTTGAATTAAGAAGTTATAAATAGATATAGATTAGAGTAAATGAGCTCAGAGGAGAAGACTCCAACACGTAGCAACTCATTTTTTATGTCAAAATGTCAATATGCCTTTGTCTTATGCCTAATTCCTTATATTAAAAGACAAGCAAATTACTATTTTAATTGACATTTTCATAGGAGTCCCCAACCCCACCCACAGAAAAAGCACAAGTCTAAAGATACAAAATAAAATATACTATGTGTTTAACCAATATTATAATGGTTATACTATTAGGTAACTTATTTTTTATATCAAGTAATTTATCTTAGTTTTCAAGTACTACACTAAAGAAATAAAAGTTCTTTTCTTTATCACCGCACAAATCAGTGTAAAGTTTGTACTAAAGAATATGATTTTTCCACTCATGTTTTTATTGAATTAGTTTACTGAAAAAATGCATGATGGAAGATAGATCCTTAAAACTTTCTAATTTTTTTGTATAAAAATATTATTATTTTTCTTTTCTCATCAATTCAAACAAAATATCCATGTGAATAGTCACTAAACATTTTTCAGTAGAAAAATATTATAGTACTGTAATTTTTAGTAGTGTTAAATGTTAATCCCATTTTTTTCTATGAATTATCAGTAAATATATTTTAGGCGACTTGATAGTGTGTAAATCTGATGCATATTAAACTTGTTTAAGTTATATGACCGTTACACTATTAAGTCATCCAGAAAAATATATACAATTGAAATTTGTAATCTTGAAATAAGTTAACGTTCCTCGCTATAACAAGTAAAGCAACATGATGATATAATCAATTTTTTCTTACACTAACAAACTATATATAAGTATATAACCAATTAACCTCATATATATTATGAACTGAAAATTTTAAATGGAAAGGGCATCAAAAATATGAAAGAACTTCCAAGAATATAGGACCAAATAACCACAAGAAATAGTTTTTTGAAAACTTCATATTCATATCCAACCAAAAGCAAAAAGACATTATACTTGTTGGCTTCATTTTTCCATGATATATAGTGAGTTTACAAAACTTTATTTACTCATTATTGCATTCATGTCAGCTCATTTTTCTCCCATAAAATGCCTTAATTTTGAAATTTCAAAATATTTGTTAACCTAATTTTGTATATTTCCTATTTGTCCCTCTTAAGGATTTTGACTTATGGGTGATTTAGGGTTATGGATTCTTGAGTTAATTTTGTCTTTTACATTATGTAGTTATTCCAATATTAGCATAAGGCTCGAAATCTTAAGTAAAAACTAATATTTTTTTTGTTACTTGTGATTAAATTAATGCACATACTACGTTAACATGATGTCATTGCACAAGTCTGAATTAATTTACCTGCAGCTAAAGTAATTTTTGAATGTATCTTGTTTGTTGTTCTCTTGCAAAGTGTAAAAGGGTTTAATTAAGTTGGGCGCGGAGATAGAAGTCCGGATACAAATTCAATCGATTAAAATAATGTATTTGTGTATATACAAATATTATTTAGATTAAAATTCAGTACTGCCACTTGAAATCGTTATTTTAAAATTCAAAACTTATAAAGTTGAATGATTCATTTCGCGCCTATGAATCTGTTAGTTATATATTTACTTTATTTATTTAAATTTGAATTTGGTACTCTCTCTTTTATTATGAACATGACGTAATGTTATTTTTAAATGAGGAGGAGAAGGAAAGTGTTGGAGACGATTCAGAGAAACTGCAAATTTTGTGAAGTGCAATTTTCAAGATTCTAAGTTTTGATTATCTATTTGTACTTTACTCACTTGCTGTAATATGCTTTTCCATGTCAAATTTAACGCAAGGCAGAGGCGAAGCTAGGTGGGGTTTATAGGTTCGAACGAATCTATTAGTTTTTTCGTAAACTTTATATTTATATTAGAAAATTAATTTTTTTTTTATGTATATTAACTTGTAAACCCCCAAACAAATTGATTTAGAACCCTCAAACTTCTAATTTTGGCTCCGCCTCTGCACGCAGTTTCGTTTTTTTTTTCAACTTATCATGATGTCATAGGCTCATAGCTAGTGGAGTCGGAGTCATGAATTTTTTTCTCACAATTGTTATCCTCGGTTCAATTTTATTTGTCTATTATTTTAAAAGTAGATTTTTCTTTTTTATTGTTTCTTTTAATAGGAGTAACATGGTAAAACAATTATGTCAGCTATTATTTTCTTATAATAGGTATGTTAAATTCAAATGTGACAAGTAAAAATGAATAGAGAGAGTGACATTTATCATTTGTACACCACATAATTTTTTAGCTATATCGTTTGGTTGGGAACAAGTTATCCCAAAATTAGTTATCCTGGGGTTAGCTATCCTGGGATAACTTGTCCCACCATGTATATGGGATAACTTATCCCATCACTATGATATAAATGGTGGGATAAGTTATCCCAAACATGGTAGCCAAACAAAATATAAATTTTTTATCTCATCACTATTTTCTTATTCCATCATTATTTATCTTTATCCCTCACACCAACCGACTACCAGTGTGCATCGGACCAGTACCCTTCGCCTAAGATAGCTCTGTCCTGGGTCATAGCAACGTTAGAGTTAACAAAATAAAATTAAAAAAAAATTACTTCCCTTCACTTCAATTTGTTTATCTTACTTTTTCTTGTTAGTCCGTTTAAATAGAATGTCTTTTTAATTTCCTTGTTTTAACAATTTTTTAATTCTAATTTTCCAAATGACATATTTAAGATTGTAAAATTAAAATATATTTTGATATACCTTACATATTTCAGTTTAAAACAAAATTAAAAATATTCTTTTTAAATTTTACATATTTTTTTCTTGTATTAAGTTAATATTAAATAAATAAATTAAAACGGAGAAAATTATCAAACTAGCAGTAGTCACATCATTTTTTTCCCTCAAGCAATATATATTGAAGGCTACAAAATATTATCTTCTCATCATTTTTGTAGTAGAGATTCCACTTGTTTTTTGTTTTTTTTTCAAAAAGCAAATGTTGTGATGATCTCATCAACTCTGACTCTAGACTTTACTTGAAAGGGCACTGGGTAAATTTTAGGGATGGTATTTAAACTAATGATTAATCGCATTAAACTAAATTTATAACTAGAATATAATTTACCCAAATTCTACCTTTATAGAATGGAACAAAATAATACAAACTCATACTTTTCGTATGAAAAAAATAGTTTCCAACAAAATAAATTCACAAATTATTTTTTAAAATCTAATATGAGTCAAGCATGATTGAGATAGTTAGAAGGACAAATTTGTGTGGGCGTAGGTTTAAAGTGGGATAATATGTGCTATGGACTTGGATCATGACAAATATGATATCAAATGCGTGTATTCTCGCAGTACGATGATGGGGAAAATCTCGGCGAGTACAATGAGTCACACATGATATTTTAAGTGAATCTCACTTCAGAAAAAGGAAAAAAAAGTGAACAGTTTTACAAGGCATAACTCAAGTTCACATGATATACACGTTTTTGAAGCTTCATGGAACATAGGTCAAAAGACAAATTTATACCAACCTAGGCCGAAAAGAAATAATATATGTCATGAACTTGGATCGTGACATTCAACTCACCTCTTACTAACTTTTTAACACATTTACCCCTTAGCCTAAATATCTATCCTTTTGAAAGAGTTCATTTTAACAGTACTGGGGATATATATGGCATCGCAACGCCACAACTACTGATATTTATTTTATTTTATTAAATAAAAAAAAACAATTGTAGGCTAAAACAAAGTTATTTGATGTGATAAAAATATACAAGATGGTCGTCTGCAACACATAATGATATTTTGAATCTTTTGATATATTATTTATTCAAAATGATTTATATTTGAGATATGTCATATTCTAAAATTTGAGCATTGAAGATCTTCAATTTCATGAACATCAACTCAAAATTTTAGATATGCTCCTCATAATATTTCGATTATTTTGATATATTATTCACTTGAAAAATTTCACATATATAATAGATCAAATTTTAAAATTTAAGTGTTAAAAGCTCTTCATAACGAATTCCAGACTTGAATATGGAAGATATTGTGCTGGAAAAAAGAATAAGGAGAACAACACATACATACAAAATCTAAGAAAGATGTAAAATAAGGGTACTATTTTAACAAAAATGGCCATTTTTGGTAATAATTTATAGAAAATGGGGTCATGTTGAGTTAAAACAGTGATCGAAAGGCCACTTCCATTAATTTTCCCTTGAAAAAATTGGGTGTAAGAGGTAAATAAGTTTTAGAAGTTTTTGAATTGACTTTTTAAATATATCGCAAAAAGTTAAAAGTCATAAGTTAGTCATACAGTAAATGTTTATTTTTATATTTTTTAGTCTAAAAATAAATGCTTAAAAATATTTTTATCCTTTTCAAACACCATAAAAAATAAAAAAGAATTATATAAGTCAAAAACACTTAAAATAAATTAATCATAATCTCCTCTTAGAATAATACATGTAATTACAATATTTAGTATAGATTGTGTAAAGGATCCCATAGATGGTGGGTTTATTTATTTTATTTTGGAAATTTTCACAAATAATCATTATAATAAACTTAATTATGATGGCTATAATTTGCATATTTATGGGCTATATCTACAGTTTAAACTGTCTTATTTGTATAATTCGCGAGGTGAGTTTGTATTCGCAGGTACATTTGTATAATTGAACTTTTTTTTTGTATAAACTCGAAATAATGAATTTATGCAAACATATACATCTGAACTTTAAGCAGTTATACAAAAATACATCATACAAAAGTTATACAAATTCTGAATTATATAAATGTGTGAATTATACAAACTCGAAATCCCAGCCCATGTAATTATCATTGAATGTTGGTTGAGTGTGGTAATTAACTAAAGCCATAGCTATGATGACTAATTAACTAATATATATTTGCTTAACCATGTAATTTTACCTATTTGTTTCCCTAAATATAAATGATTTCTAAATTGGATATGTTTTAAATAGTTCCCTTCTAATCCAACCAACCAAACAATCAATTGCAGGCCCAAACAGAGAAACAAATGGACTTCATTTCCAGGCCCAAATCGTAAAGCAAAAAACCAAATAAAAACACTGAAAACCCTACTTCCTTTTCGTATAATTTTCTAGCCAAGACATCGTCGAAGCTTAAGGAAAAGCTGCACAAATGGTAACTCTCCAATCTTCAAAACTCATAAATGGTTCAATTTTGATTGTGTTTAATTATTGTTGTTTGATGTATTAGGGAAAAGGAACAGGAAGTTTCGGTAAGAGGAGGAACAAGACACACACACTGTGTGTTAGATGTGGTCGTCGTAGCTTCCACATCCAGAAGAGTCGTTGTTCAGCTTGTGCTTACCCTGCTGCTCGTCTCAGAAAATGTATGTTCTTCTTCATTTTTGAAGCATCCTTTTCTGATTTTAGATGTTTCAATGTTAGAAATTGATCTATTTTTTTGTTGATTTGAGGGTAGGTTTTGAATCTTATTTAAAGTATGAGCCTGTTTGGGTTGGATTAAATAAAGGGTATGTGGTTGTTTGCATAAGTAATTATGTAAGGTATCTGATGGAGAAAGTTAGTTTTACTGAGCTAATAGTTGCTATTAGGTTATAAAGCTGAATTTTTTGTGCTATCAGCTAACTGTGATTTTGATTAAAGAAACTGGGTATACAAGGTGAAATAGTGGAAGCGGGTTTTGAAATGCATGGTAATATGAGTGCACTTGTTGGGTCTAACAGTGTTTAGGAGGGATTCTGATTAGGGGACATTTTTTGTATGATAGTTCTTAATTGGATGTTGAAGAGTGATGTATATTTTATGTCTATTGATAAGAGCTTAGTGTTGAATCTCATCAAACTTAGGGTGTGTTTGGTTTGGATCATCCTTTTTGTTTCCAATTGTTGAATAAGTAATTACTATAGTATTGATTGACATTGTTACTGAGTTAGCAGTTTACTATTAGCTCAAAAAGTTGATTTTTTTTGTGAAAACTGGGTAAATTAGGTAAAATAATGGGATCCATAGTTTTTTTGGGGCTTTATAATATCTGGTGACAAAGTGTAAGTTGCAACGAGATGGAACTGGAATTATTTTGATATAAGTCTTTGTTAAAGTTGGTTGGTGTAATGACAATGAAGTGAGTATATTTCCTGTAGCTCCAGTTTAAGTGGTTAATCATGCATGCTTAGTAGTCAAATTATTGGTATTTGAGCATGCCTAGAACCCTAGACAACGAAGAATTATTGTCCAAGCGATCTCGAGGAAGTTGGTTTCAGTGTGCAGCTGTGTGGTATTAGTTGTCCGGAATTTTCCCTGTACTGATTAGGAATGTGTGTAGATACTAATGGATTGAGTTTATCATCCTTGTGGTATTGGGCTGCTGGGTACTGGAAGGTGGTAGCTTAGTTAATGATGTCTTACTGGAATTGTAGGATTGTAACTTCATTCTTCATATTTGACCTGGAGCTTCAACTAATGAATTGGATTCTATAATTAATATTTGCATGGTATCATGCTATGCTTTATAGCTATTGTGTTCTTCTACACTTTAGTATTTTCATTTAGTATGTGTCTCACAGCGTTGTTTGACTAAGCTTACTCTTATTTGGAAGGTCTTAAGTTTGGTTTGTGAATACACATTGTGTGTTTGTTGGTTTGGAAAATAGTGTTTGGAGTTGGTTATGTACCTCTGATAACATTAATTAGAAGAAAATTGATTCAAACTGTTTGCTACTGAACTTCATTTTTGAGTAATTAACTTCAAGCCATATGGATCAAACAGGGGAAAGGGAAAATAGTTTGGGCCTGTCAGTCCATTAGGTTAACCAACTTGTCAAGCATAAAAAAATGGTTTTAAAATATGGCATTATAGATGATATAAAGGGGTATGAGTCCCCATGTGGGCGCTTCATGAAGATTGGTTTTCAAGTATCTGTTTCAAACACAACCTTATCTTCTTATCTGAAAGAAATAAAGGGGGTATGAGAACTCTTAACATTACAAATAAACTGAAATAAGGGTTATGGCTGATTTCTGAAGCCAACTCGGAGATCCAATTGGATTTTTGAGAAACAATTGATACAATTGTTTAGTTTCGGAAAGCAATCCAACCTCTGAGTGGTTTTTGCAACCTATTAAGGGGATAGTATTTGCTGATTATTGTATTTCGCTGTAGATAACTGGAGCGTCAAGGCACTTAGAAGAAAGACCACTGGAACTGGTCGCATGAGGTATCTCCGCAATGTTCCCCGCAGGTTTAAGACTAACTTCAGAGAAGGTAAGTTTTCATTTTCAACTTTTGTAAATAGAGAATATTTTTTGTGGGACTTTAAATTTTACAACCTTGTGCATGTAGCCCTGATTTAGCAGAATCTATTAACTTAATTGTCTAATAGACAAGCTAGCTATCCCCTCACACGAATATTACTAAATGTAAAACTTTGAAATTGAATTTACTTGGTTTGAACAAAAGCATTTGTGAAAAATAAATAAATAGGGGAGAAATTAAAACATCGGATAGTGTTTAGCAGATGCAGGCTTAAGTTCAAGTGGCTAAGATTGAGGAACTTGTGAGTTAGATCACAGGTTCGAGCGCTGCGCTGTATGAACGAAGCATGGCATTTAAGTGGAGTAGGGTAGAGGGCAGCCCCATTATGCCTGAGTTTTGAAGGCTGCGACTGGCCCCTAAGGGTTGGCCCTGGATGAGCTCTCTGTTTTTCATCATAAAAAAAAGAACACAAACTAGCTAGTCCTTGCAACCCTTACAATTTATGTTTCCATGCGTGCTTTTTCTAGAGGTCACTATCATCTTCTAGGTCTCATTCTGAGGGAAGACTGCTATTTTTAGGACATGAATACTGTAAAATAAATCTTTGCCTCTTCTTTCGGCTACAAGGACAGATCTGAGGATCAATTTCTTGATGGCTTTGTTCTGGGGGAAAACATTTATCTCCTTTTCCAATTTGAGGGTTTCTTTTTTACCAGATTGTGTTTCCTCTCTTTATCTGGGTTCCCTCTGCTTGTTACATTTCTCTTGTAATCTTTTCTTTCTTATCCATTATTTCACACACTAAATGAACATGTCTGTTTGGAGATAAAGATTATCACTCACTCACTCAATACTTAAGTTGTGGGTTTACGGTATATAAGCTTACCTAGTTTCCGTTTAAGATGGATGTAAAAGGTTAAATGTGCAATCTATAGGATGCATAACCACATCTCTTGTAAAAATATTTGATGCTTGCAAAGTTTGGTCTGTTAAATCCTTGATTAATAACTGGGTTTATTGTTTTCGTGGGCACTTCAGGAACTGAAGCAGCTCCAAGGAAGAAGGGCACTGCTGCGGCCTCTTAAGTTTCTAAAGAAGCAGTTTGACATTGTTTCGTTTTGATTGTCTTTCATGAATCAAAGTTTTGAATATTTGTTTGTGGAATATTACCTCTCATCTGTTGGATTGGAGTTATTGCTGTTTAAGATATATTTCCAATTGACTGCTTTCTCTGTTTGATATTCCACTCTTCTTTGCCTAATCGTTTAAAGGCTAATGATATGCTCTTCTTAAATGTCAGCTGCTATGTTAGTATTGAAAATTCACTTAATATCTCTAACAACTCGAAAGAGAGATAATACCAAAAATACATTCTGGCACTCTAGCTGTTACTGCATTATAATCTAGTCATTTGTTGACACGTGGAACAAAGATCTATTTTCTGATATCATCAAAAAATAATAAAAAAGAAAAACAAACATATCTTCCCAAGGAACATTATTGTTAGTATCGATTAGCCTAATAACTAATATTATCCTCTCTAACAAATCAAAAGAGCTGTAATACCTAAAAATAAATTTAAAAAATCCTGGCAGCTGTCACTGTATTATATTCTAGTCAACGATTTATATGTGTCACTAGGGGTATATAACCGAGTTGGTTCGTTGTTTTTCAAATATAAAATCAAATTATTTGAGTAAAAAATTTAAATTTATGAACCAACTAATAAAACTCGAGTTTTTTTGGGTTTTTCAACCTCGGGTTGGTTCGGATTTTTCAAATACCAAACCAAACTATTGTGTCGAATTTTTAAATTTTTAAATCAAACCAAACTAATAAACCTTGATTTTTTTCAGGGTTTTGAATTTTTCGGTAAAGTATGCATACAAACATATAATTAACTTGTGCTTCAAATATTTCTTTAGTCCAACCAAAATACAACTATCTTAGGTGTTTCTTAAGAAAATAATACAAAATATGAGATGAGTGATGACACTAAAATATTCAATAAAAATAATAATGAAATCATCATATAAAATAAATATTGCAAAGTCATAATGAAAATGATCATAATTTAAAAGTACTAAATCATGCTAAAATAAGTCTAATAAGTTTTAGTTACATGATTAAACATTAAAGAAAATTAAAATTAGATTATGTATTTTAAATGTCTAAACCAATGTAAAATTAAAGAACAAATATTCAACATTATTGTCATTCTTAGTGTTGGATTAATTTATTTTGTTAACATAGTATTAATTTGATTTCTAATTGAGCTTTGTTAGAGTTACTAATATCTACGGACTATAACCATTATTGGACCATTCAAAATTTTAAGTCTCAAAAAACTTTAAAAAATATGTTAAAAGATAAAAATTATGAAAACGTATAAGTAATATTTAGAAATTACATCAAAGTAAATACTTTTATGTATAAAATAAATTTTAAAAAATTATATATATATATAATGTTGGGTTGGTTTGATCTCGGGTTGACTTTTTTTAGTTAAAACCAAACGAACCCAAGTATAGTCGGGGTTTTTTTTTTTCAATACCAAACCGTTAGTCGGGTTTTCTTTTTTTGATTTGACTCAATTTGCGGTTTGATTCGATTTTCAATTCGATTTTGTACACCCCTATATTAACAAAAGAATATAGAGAAATTAAAGTGAGTTTCTGTCAAATAGATTTTTTTTTTTCTGAACTAAAAAATAAAATAAAAATTAGCTACGTACAAAATTTATAGTTCAACACTAAAATTCATTGTTAATTCTATTTAATAACGACCTAACAATATATAATTAAAATTATATTAGCTACCAGATTTTCGAAACTAATTTCAATTTTTTTTAAAAAAATGTTCTTAAAAGAGAAAAAAGAGAACTATTTTGATTTCACCTTATTCTTTTTTTCTCTCCTTAGATAACACCTTATATTTATTTTAATCTTTGATCTAATTTCACATGGTGTTATATGATTATATATATTACCAAGAAAGCCTTCAACAGCTTCAATTCATTAACTCTGGTGATCTGTTAACACATGAGATAAATAGATGAAAAAATAATTAAAAAAAGAAAACAAACATATCTTCACTAATTTCCTAGGAGAATTATTGTTAGTTTCAATTAGTCTAATGACAATAACAATAATAATAATAATAATAATAATAATAATAATAGTAATAGTAATAATAATAATAACAATAACAATAACAATAACAATAACAATAACAATAACAATAACAACAATAATAATAATAAATAATAATAATAATATTAATAAATAATAATAGTAATAATAATAATAATAATAATAATAATAATAATCTAATTTTAAGGAACTTTGATTTATTACTTTATGTGTCTGAATTTATGAGATACACTTTTCTTTTTAAAAAAGAACGTCACCTTTTTCTATAATTAAAAACTAGTTTATGTCACTAACTACAACAAGAGATAGTAGAGTACTATACATAAACTTTATTCCTGTACTGCACACAAAGACGGAGAGACTGCTTTCGATAGATCCTTCGCTCAAGAAAAACAGAAACATAGTAATATTAAAAATTATGTTAACTACAACTAATTTAACAACAGATTAACAATGAAGTTCAAAACTAATTTCATTTTTTTAAAATGTGCTTAGAAGAGAAAAAAGAGAAGTACATCGATTTCTCCTTGTTCTTTTTTTTTCTCCTTAGATAACAACCTTGTATTTATTTTGATCTTTGATCTAATTTCACATGGGTGATATGATTAAATATGTTAGCAAGCCTTCAACAACATCAATTCATCAACTCTGGTGATCTGTTAACACATGGGATAAAGGTTTATTCTATGAAAAAATAATAAAAAAGAAACAAACATATCTTCGCTAATTTCCTAGGAAAATTGCTGTTAGTATCGATTAGTGTAATGATAATAATACTAATAATCTAATTTTAAGGAACTTTGATTTATTACTTCATCTGTCTGAATTTATGAGATACACTTTTCTTTTTAATCTGTTTAAAAAAGAACGTCACTTTTTTCTGTAATTGAAAACTAGTTTATGTCACTAACTACAACAACAAGAAATGGTAGAGTACTATACATAAACTTTATTCCTATACTAGTATAAAAAAAAACTGTTTTCGATAGACCTTCGACCAACTGACTTTTATGACACTTATATAAGGAAACACATGATGAGTATACTAAGGTAGTATCTTATAGTTAATAGTTATAGTGTGGAACTCTCAATAGCTGGTTATGGCGATTCGAATGATAACATCTCGTCTCTCTCACTCTTCATCCTCCTCTTTGGCTTTCCTCTTACAAGGTATCTACTATATAGTCCGTGGTCACGACTCTCTGTTTGGATTGTTACCTATTGCTTCATAATGTATCATATCATATTTATATTGTATTGTATGATACAACACGTAACAACCATCCAAAGAGTTGTTTAACATTTTGAGTGAATTATTGTGTATTGTTCAGGAACAAATTCCCGTGTGGCCACAACAGCAGCACTTCGATACACCACAGCAGCTCCTGCCATTGCTCAGGACCCCATCAAACCTAGTGTCAATGTAGAATATACTAAACTTTTTATCAATGGACAATTTGTTGATTCTACATCAGGTTAATTGCTGCTGCGTTCCGAATCTTCACTTATATATGATTTTGACTATGTAATGTACAATTGGGGCTGAGCTTTGTGCAATGTGTATATATATATAGGTAAAACATTTCCAACACTTGACCCCAGAACAGGGGAGGTGATTGCACATGTTGCTGAGGGTGATGTAGAAGATATTAATCGAGCAGTAGTTGCTGCTCGTAATGCTTTTGATAAAGGACCATGGCCTAAAATGAGTGCTTATGTATGTATATACACTTCTTCTTCTTTCAGTATGTTCCAATATGATATTAATGTTTACACCAATCCAATTCTTCTTCAGGAGAGATCAAAGGTATTGTTCCGCATTGCTGATTTGATTGAAAAACATAACGATGAAATTGCAACACTTGAGACTTGGGACAGTGGGAAGCTATATTAACAAGTTGCTACAATTGAAATACCAATGATTGTACGCGTACTGCGTTATTATGCTGGTAAGCTAGCCGGTGAATTTAGAACGAGTGTCATCTTTTTATATGTATACATTTAGAAATAAACTATAAGCAAATATCAGGCTCTAAGGTTAAATTGTTCTGTAGGTTGGGCAGATAAAATTCATGGTTTGACTGTTCCTGCTGATGGACCATATCATGTTCAGACTTTACATGAGCCAATTGGGGTTGTTGGTCAGATTATCCCATGGAACTTTCCTCTTCTCATGTTTGCTTGGAAAATTGGACCTGCTTTAGCTTGTGGCAATACTGTTGTGCTAAAAACAGCAGAGCAGACACCGCTATCTGCTCTCTATGTATCGAAGCTATTGCAAGAGGTATATATAGTATAGTACCACCAAACTTTCTTCGTATATAGGAGTTTGTTTTGAGCACCAACTAATAGATTTCTCTTCTCTTGAACAGGCTGGCTTACCTGAAGGTGTTGTGAATGTCATTTCTGGTTTTGGTCCTACAGCTGGTGCTGCTCTTTGTAGTCATATGGATGTGGACAAGGTAAGAATCTCCGAATTTAGTTCCTACCACAACGTGTGGCCATATCTTGTGTA
The DNA here is from genome assembly GCA_029007595.1 of Solanum commersonii. Classification (NCBI taxonomy): domain Eukaryota; kingdom Viridiplantae; phylum Streptophyta; class Magnoliopsida; order Solanales; family Solanaceae; genus Solanum; species Solanum commersonii. The sequence continues at coordinate 1,377,769 of JAJTWQ010000011.1, forward strand.
TTGGCTTTACTGTTGCAAACTGACTAGGTTTTGTTTTGTACTGCAGCTTGCTTTTACTGGATCAACAGATACAGGGAAAACTATAATGTCGTTGGCTGCTAACAGCAATCTTAAACCTGTCACTTTGGAACTTGGAGGAAAATCCCCTTTCGTTGTTTGTTAGGATGCTGATGTTGATCAAGCTGTTGAGTTAGCTCACTTTGCTTTGTTCTTCAATCAGGTATTTCATCTCAGTACTTCTGCATAGGATGCAATTGGTTAGGTTCATAAATCATAACATAATCCATCGACTCTATTGTGAAGGGACAATGTTGTTGTGCTGGATCTCGTACATATGTTCATAACAGTATTTACGATGAATTTGTTGAAAAAGCCAAGGCACGTGCATTGAAACGCGCAGTTGGTGATCCATTTGAATCAGGCAATGAACAAGGTCCTCAGGTATTAACAAGTTTATATAGTTGCTCTTAACAAACTTGGAGGGATCACATTTTTGTTTCTCCTTCAAATACTAATCAAATCACGTTCATGACACACCAGATTAGTTCAGAACAGTTTGAAAAGGTGTTGAAGTATATTAGATCTGGTGTTGAAAGTGGAGCTACACTTGAAACTGGAGGTGACAGGCTCGGTACACGGGGATACTATATTAAACCCACAGTTTTCTCCAACGTTAAGGTAGATATACTGCTTCACTTCATTAAAAGATAACTGATTTCCAGCATCAACATCTTTATATACTGTCATAATGTATACATTGTTGAATTCAGGACGATATGCTGATTGCAACGGATGAGATTTTTGGTCCAGTGCAGTCAATCTTGAAATTTAAGTACGTATGAGACAATCTAATGGTACAGTATATCATTTACCCTGTAGTGACGAATAATTTTCATTTCCTCATTACAGAGATCATGATGAAGTGATTCGAAGAGCTAATGCCACAAAATATGGTCTAGCTGCTGGAGTCTTTACGAAGAACATAGACACAGCAAACACATTCATGCGAGCATTGAGAGTTGGAACCATATGGATTAACTGCTTTGATATCTTTGATGCTGCAATTCCTTTTGGTGGCTATAAGATGAGTGGACAGGGAAGAGAAAAGGGAGAATACAGTTTGAAGCAATACTTACAAGTAAAGGCAGTTGTCACCTCATTGAAGAATCCAGCTTGGCTTTAAGTCAAAATCATCTGTATGCTGTTTTGTATCATGTCTTTGGTTATGAGTTGCTTTGAAAGTTGTGTCATGTCGTTGGTGAAGTGAAAAATAAACAGCAATTGTTGAAACATTTATATGTTGACAATGCATTTCGATCAATCCATTTATTCAGCAAAACATACATTACATAGATGATAACGAGAGCTGTGTATATACATACTCCGCGGTCTATTCAATCTAGTGACAAGACTCTGACTAGGTAAATGTGGAGAAGGATAACTAGTTCTAAGAAAGTATAACAATAACAAGAATTGCTTAAGGCAGTCACCACAAGGCTCTTTTGTTCCAATTACTCAGGCTTCCAAGGCACCCGATTCTTGATGATGCCACTTTGCACCCTGCACATCCTTGTGCTTAACCATCGCTTAGGATTCTTCCATAAACACTCGTCAACACAGGTTAATTTAAGATGTTGGACAAAATTTAGTCACAGCACCAATAAAGCGTATGACGCAAACTCAATGCTTGAGCCAATAGTTTCGCAGCTGGGACATGTGCAACAGTATCTCATCTCGGCCTTGGTTGGTGACACTACTGGTCATAATCCAAGGTGGTGCAGTTTGGAAGAACTTCTGGATCAACTCCAGAAAATCCTGCAAGTTCTCTTCAGGCTTTTTACCTCCAGTCTTCTTCTTTTTCCGCTTATCACACTTGGTGAAAACTATTGTCATTGGGATCTGAAACAGAGCACACACGATACAACACAAAACTTAGAAAAGTGTCTTCATAAATAAACAGAAAAGCATCACTATTTTTTTAAAAATAAAAATAAAAATTGGTCAGGCATTTCTGATATCGATTGCTAAGGTTGGGGGCAAATGATCTCCAAAGTAAGTGTGGGGGGGAAGGAGGTATTCCATTTTTCTCTAATATTAAGTGTAACAAGGAGTCATCTTGGAATAGGCAGTATAAAAATAACACTTCACAGAATCATGCAGATAGAAAAGGCAGAGAAGGAACAACATAAAGAATAGGGTAGAAAAATCAGAACTTGGAATGACGAGTACATGGCAAAAGAAGGCCTCATATTCACATGATGTGATCTTACAACTTCGTTGTTTATTAAAATCAGAATGGAGATAAGTTAGACTAAATCACCTTATTCTCTGCCAGCCAACTTGCATAGTCAAGATCAATCTTTTTTGCAGGAATGCTAGCATCTATGAGGAGGAATACTGAGACAAGGGTTGGCCGGTTTATGAAATAATCTTTGGTGAACTTAGCCCAATCTGTTCGTACTTCATGTGGTGCAGCTGCATACCTTCACCATATAACAGAAACTCAGCATTTAATCTTGAACACGCAAGTACTGTTAACAATGACAATTGTAGATGAAATTGGCACACAAAAAACATACACGCTGACGATGTCAATTTGAGAGGCATGAAAAGGAACAAGATTATTCTAATGTATGGTTGAGAGTGATAGAAAGACAAGGAAATTTGCAAAGTATGATTGAGAGACAAAGTTTGTACAGAAGTTGATCATCATGAAGATAGACAACAAAATAAAGCTGCTTGCAGCTGCGCGCGATAATCTAAATGTGCAAGAAAGAGGCTTTGTTCTAAGTGGATTTACAGAAGAGAGGAATACAACACTCAACTGTTACATAAAGCCACTCTAAAGAACAAGTACGTAGGTGCTCAATCATTGAATGAACATCTCAGTCTGTCTCTCGGAGAGCTCGCTCAATCCAGTAAACTCAGCTAAAACTTGCATCAACCTGACTATCATAATATGATGTGTAATTGTATTCAATCCGGCACTTTAACCATATCCCTTGACCAAGGCTCAATATCCACACACTCTGCACTATGCCTGGTTCTGATTCACATTTACTAAGAATCAATTTAATTTATTTATGAATTTTAATCTTTTCTTATAAGAAATAAATTTCAAGTATATTACTTCTATTTTATGTAATTTAAATTCTCCTCCTCGTGAAATAAAATATCATCTATAATTTAGTCAACTTGTTTGATAGACATAGAAGGACAGAGCACAGAGTTCTGACATTTCAAACTACAACAGGTAACAATGACTTATTCACAAAACCTTATGGAAACCATCAGATAAGCTTATCATGAAAGTGCATTCGGCAATGACAGAATGCGAGTATCACATTTTACAGTGATTTTCTTATGTTGTTGATAATTGTGGTGTAAAGGCAGCATGTGTGCACCTCGACTAACTTTACAGGTACCTGCTACCAACACAGGTCCAGGTAAATCTATCACCAAGGCTTGGACAAATGGGATTTGAACCTGAAGCCTTATGGTTTTGAACCCACTTCATTGAGCACTAGGCCACACCCTTGGGTGCATTCTTAGAATAGTTTTTTAGATGCTGCAGAAAGTAAACAAAGCTTTATTTGAACATTCTTCAGTGAACTCCATACCCGTAACCTGGTAAATCCACAAGATGCCAGCTATCGTTTATCCGGAAATGGTTGATGCATTGTGTCTTTCCTGCAATTAGATAAAAGAAAAGGTTTACTTTAATGGTTCCTTATATCAAATCTGTAAAGAACATCTACAAAGGTAAAACATATTGGAAGCTTCATAAGATAGTGCTGATATGTACGTTGATCTAGCTGCTTAGAATTTAGTTTCCAGTCAAGTTCCTCAGAAAAATTGGCTTGGCTATCTAAGTAAAGCCAGCACTTACAAGAATCGAATTTATCAAGAAAAATTAAGTCATTATCACACTGTATTTATCATACCTTATGGAGAAAAGCTTACAACCTATATAATTTTTTTCGAACAAGTAAAACCTATGCAATTTCACTGGAGTGAATAAAACTCAGCTCAGCTCTCACAGTGTATCAAGTTTTGATTGTGGTCATTCCAGGAGACTCCAGTATATCAAGTTTAGATTGTGGTCATTCCAGGAGACTCAATAAGAGTTGCTCAGCTCTAACAGTGGAATGACAGCAGATGGTAATCAAAAGAGGCTGAAGCATTTAGAAGGAAATTGGATGAAAGAATGAGCATAAAACTGCTGCAACTGCATTGAGTCTTTCTTCCCATACAAAGTAGAGAAGGTATGGTTATATAACTTAAGTAATAAAGGAGAGTGACATTTGCAGGTTGAGCTATTAGCTGGTTATGTTTTGGTTTCCTGCTCATAGGCTGCTTTATATAGTCTTTGAAAGGTCTTTGACTAGCTTGTTTCATAGTCTCCACGTTACTATTCTTATACGAGCGTTAAGCAGATGTTGAAAGAACAACTTCAGAACATGCAGTATTGTTTTCCCTTTATCCACTCCTCCTATCCTTCTTAATTATTCTCTGTCCTTACAACCTAGGTCCTAGCTATAAACTGTACTTGTGTTCCTCCATCTCTTCCACATCTGCAACTAAGCCAACTATTCCAGCTTCTTCTTTTTTCTGTACAGTCTATAGTCTACTACAGGAAAAAATCTCAGCATTTGTCACTAAAAGATCCCTGTGCATCCCTCTCCCTCCATTTCATCACCTTTGTCAATTTGTTAATCTAAAGCCCCCTACAACTCTATCCGGTCCTACGTACCTAGGGGTGTGCATCGGTCGGTTTGGTTTGGTTTTATGAATTATCGGTTCGGTTTATTGGTTTTCGGTTTTTAAATATGCTAAACCAATAACGAACCAATAGGATCATTTTTTTTCAGTTTTTTTTATAACCGAGAAATCCGTCAGTGACCCGCCTTTTGGACCAATCACAGCCTTCGGTTTTTGATTTATCGGTTTTGGTCCTTAATGGTTTGGTTTTCGATTTAACCAATAAGAATATGCTTAAAACAAATATATGACTTCTCTAATAAATTTGATACGACTAGACAATAATGTAACTTTACAAAAGCTCATAAAATAGAAATAATAATTACAAACATGAAAAGAACTATACATGTGTAACACAAAGAGAAATAAAGAGGAATATGATTCTTACTTTAGGTTTTGACGATTTGTATAATGTAAAGTTGTGAACTCAAAGTCACAGCGAAGTATGAATTGATGGCTAAATGACAAAGACATAACTATTAAGATATTGAGATTAATATTTATTAATATGTATGTATATGTAAAAAGTATTAAATTACTATAGTCTTAACTCTTAATGGGTTATCGGTTTACCCAATAACCCAATATTGAAAACCAATACCGAACCGATAACCCATTTTTTTTTATATATAAAACCATTAAGAAACCGTTAACCCAATAGCAATAAACCAATAACACTTTTTTTGGTTCGATTTATTGGTCGGTTCGGTTTTTGCACACCCCTATACGTACCTGAACTATTTTATGATGAAACCTATGTCCTCCATCAGTGGGATTAGCAAGGCAAGAGAGAAATGTAAAAATAACCTACCTAATGGACATTACTATCCAAAATAACAAGACTTTCTTTCTTTTCATCTTTAAATAAAGTAACAATATTTGCTATTCATTAGGTTGAGGTTTTACATCACCAAGGAAGCAATGTGGGAAATGACCAATATTCGGTACTGGTTAGGGGTGAAGTTTACTGCATCAAAAGATAAAAAATCACTTGCTCCTCATTAGACTGTCTGAAATTTCTAAGGGGAAATCAACCCCTAAAACAAAGCTCACTTTCAGATGACTTAACTACTTGGAACTTGTTGATAGCTACAATTGATTTGTTTATTCTTCTGTTATTAAATCCTTTCTGCTATCTTTATTACCTTCTAGCTTCACCAAAAACTTGGCTATTAAAGTAATCCACCCAAACTTTACCTTGTGAGAAGTTGATATAATGCTGAAAGCCACAGTCCACAAAAACATGTAATGGAAGGATCATAAATTTCTCTATCAAGTGAAGATCAAACACCTTAAAAATCACATCTTTTCTACAGTCAAGAATCACACTTTATCAAATTTACAGCTACTCTACAAAATACTTCAACAAAGAATATATGAAAAACCTGGTTTCTTGGAAGTAAGAGCAAGCTTTTTACGCCTCACAAGCGAGTTGAGTAAAGAAGATTTTCCCACATTAGATCTCCCAACAAGAGCAAACTCAGGCAATCCCTCAGAAGGACAGGCCTCAGTATCCACACTACTCTTCACAAACTCAGCTTGCTCCACTTGAGCATTCCCAGCATACTTACTAAGCACAATATTTGACCCTTTCAAAATCCTACTACTCAAAGGCCTTGAATCAGAAGAAACATCAGTGTCAGGAGGAAAAAATAGCTTTTCAACTGAAATTTCTACATGGGGTTTCTCTAAAACATCTTCAATTTCCAAATTCTTGGTTTGTAACAACTCTGGTGTTTGAAGAAGTGTGTTGGCGGCTGCTGTGACAGATGAAAAATGGGAAACTGGGGTTGTTTTGGATTTGGATAGAAGTGCTGAGGTGATGATAATCTTGGGTGTTGAGTAGAAAATGGAGAAGTGGGAATGGAGCTTTGGAAGATGAGAGATAAACATCTTGTTTTGTTTTTGAGTTTTCACTGTGGAGTCGCTGCCACCATTGTTGAATTTTTGCTGTGGTTTGTAAAAGATATTTCAATGTTCTTTTTTGCGTTGGTCCTTTGGGATAAGATAATTACAGAACAGTACTAGATATATTAGTACAATTACAAATTGCTCCTATAAAGTTTCACATGTGCTAAAATTGAACTTTGGATTTTGGTACAATACCTAGTTTTTACCTTTGAACTTATTTGTTTTTTACAAAGGGATAAGGGTTTGAAAAGTATCTAAACTTTGATCGAATTTGTTGTTGCAATACTAAATTTTTATGAGGACATATTACCTCCCTAGATTATTTAATACCGTATTTTAAACATATATATTTGTCCACGTGGACATAAAAAATAATACAAAATTATAAATAGTAATGTGTTCACGTGGGCACATATATACCTTTAAAATACACTATTAAATAGTTCAGGGGGTAAAAAATACGATATTAAATAGTCTAGGGAAGTAATAGGTCCTCATGAAAGTTTAGTATCGCAACAACAAATCCGACCAAAGTTGAAATATTTTTCAAACTCTCATCCCCTTTACAAACAAACACTTAAATTCTATCGCATCATATGACTTTCTTATATTTGATCAAAGAAGAATAAGTTTTGAGCCGACATAGTAGCTAGAAACCTACATAAATATACTATATTAAGAAAATATTTACCATTTATAGCAATAACATTATTTTCATATGACCACTTTTAATTAATAACATTTTTTTCATTTGACCACTTTTAATTAATAAAGGAGAATAAATTATAAAGCACATATAGTACAAGTTTTATTGATGAATAATACATTTATCACAATTTTAATACACTTATAATACAATGTGACAATTTCTTACCAAACAAACATAATATATTTTAAAACAATTATAATACATATTTTCTGCATTTTTTCACCTTGTACTTCCACGTTTGAACCTGTATATTGTATTTTTGACTGTATACCTGTGTATATAGCGGGTATATCAGTGTATACAACCCCTTCTTTGGGCTTTTCAAACACCTAAAATTCAATGTTTCAGCCCCTGTATCATTCTCCAGCCCTGTTCGTCTTTTCAAAACCCGGTTGACTCGATAAAAAATAGAATTGGGCCTCTAAGGTCCAATCAACGGAATGCAAGAAAAAAGAGTCTCCAAGGACTCGGGAGGAGCCGGTTCACATATAGATAAAATAACAAAACAAGATAGAAATTAGTAATGGAGCATACTTTAAACCTGTATAATACATTCAAGACACATGAAAAAGAAATAAGACAAAATAGACATGTGATTAGTTCACTGCCAATGTTATGCAAATATGACAAAGGAATGCATACAATACTTAAAAAACTTTCACTTAAATTAACTAACTTCACATAATAAGATGAAACACCAAATGGTAGTGATAACTAAACAGTAAAACGAACAGTGATTAAATGGAGTGGATTTAGGCCTAATTACTTAGACAAAGATAATGATAAGGAAGCAATTATCAATCAAAGGTGGAGCAGACCATTGAAGTTGATATCATTAAAGCTAAAAAACAATAGCAATTACTCAATAACACAATGAAAAACTATAAAATCCTAATAATGGCAACTATAGTAGGTCAATTCCAACACTTTTACATTATAATAATCCCTAAAATCATAATAATAGAAAAAAAAAATCTTTATCATATGATGTAGAGCCCTAACCTGTTAGACCTTCAATATTTTGTCCCTCCAAGAATCTTCACCAAGACACATCAACAACGAGATTATCAACACCAACACAACGAGAAAACTTTACTATTTCTTCAGATTTTAGGGAAAGTTGAGAAATAAGAAAGAGAAAAGGAGAAGATGATTTTTCTTCAAAGAATAGGGTCGGGTCGGGTTGAATTCTATCATAGGGAGTGAGCAACACGTGTGACAACATAGACGAGGGAATGGGTCGAAATGACCCATTTACAAAGATATTAAATAGTTTTGTGGGGTGATAGGACACTTTAAAAGTTAAGGTGTATTTATGCAAATATGGGACAACTTTAATGGTGTCTTTATGTCTTTTCTCTTCACTAAAATAATAAAAATAATACTCAATCCACATTCAATTCAATTTTTTTAAAAAAAAAAATCGTAAAAAATCTTCAATACTTTTCAGCAAAGAAAACTCAGCCTTCAAGAATGACGGACATATATAGAATCCATGCATAAGACTCTTTGAATGAAAGTTGATTGTTGAGTTATATTCCTGAATTCCTTTTAATAGAAATTAAAAAAGAATTAGAGACTATGAAACGAATAATATATTAAGAGAAAAGAAAACTTATATCACAAAATATGAGTGGTACGAAAAATATATTGCATTATTAAAAAATTGGTGTTGGTTATAGAAGTTGTGTTTATACCACTTAGAGCAAAAACAAGGGGCCATAGAACCCCACCCTACCCCTAAAGTATATGTGTTTTCCTGAAAAAATTGAATACTAGCGACGACGCAGTCTCATAGAGTGAGATTTAGAGAGGATAAAATGTATACATATTTTACCATTTCCAATAGACCTTCAACTTAGTGGTAGCTATCAAATAATTATTAGTATTACATATTTTTTTTTTCAAACATAGTTTTTAAAATGTCTGCCCAAACAATATCATTTGTAAATACTAGAAGCATTATCAACTTTTTGGGTGCGCCAAAATACTTTTTTCTTGCCCTTCCTTTGCTAGGAAATTTGCCACTCTATTATGCTATTCGAAGATGTGACTAATTACTTGATTGTCTAGTATTTACATCAACAATTGAGTTCTTTAGAGAGTTATCCCGTGCCTTTAAATATACTTTACGTATTCACTTTTGTTAATTTTGGGTACTTGTTCCCTCTTGCTTAAAGTCGTTGAATTTTTTTGTAGTATGACATGTCTTGTTTCAGTGGCGTAATATGTGGTATTCAAACATTGGATTAAGACACTTTTTCCACCCATTCTTATCCCAAAAAATTAGGTATATCTTACATTCTTAAGTAGATAACCTAGCTAGTCTTTTTGGTGTCTTGGACCAATAAAAGCTAGTATTCACATCTAAGACCCTTACTCCTCATCCGATTATGAACCGTGTGGAGGAACCCTTAAATTTTGAGGACAATTTATTAATGCTTGTGTTACTTTAACTGTCATTCTCGCTTGTATTTTATCCATTACCATTTGCACATAAGCTTCTCTCTAAAGGTGAAATGCTCCCAAACTAATGTATTTGAACAATTCAACCAACCACAATTCCACCATTTGTCCGGATTTCAACTTTTTTTTCCTTTAACACGTTCATCAATCATCAAAGAGTCCAATCCCAATTATATGGCAAATTCTAACACATTGTTAATGTATGCCGCTCAAATTACAACACTTGAGTCTCAAGGCAACTTTGCTGACTATATGACCTATACATCTAATCTCTCAAATAAATGAATTGCTTACTTTGAATAGTTCCACGACATCACAAATAATTCACAATCTCTGTAGATTTTCATATAACTTTATAACAATAGTGAAATAATTATCCGAGGTGATAAGATTCTTTTGATTACTCCTATTATTCATAATACTCTCTCTTCACTCCACAATTTTTTCAAATTACAAAATGTCCATTGCTCTCTCCTCATATAAGAAAAAGTTAATTTCTGCTACTTAATATTTTATCCTCAACATCTAACATTTATGAAATTTTCCGTTACTCTTTCTTGTGAAAAGAAATTGAATATAGAAACATATATCCTACAAGATTGAGACGGAGCCAGATTAAAACAAGAGGTTTATATAATACCCTCGCTCAAAAACCTTACTTATTATACATATATTATATTACAACCTTACTTAATAGTAAGGGTTCAATTCCTTTTAACTTTCATAAATTTGACATAGTTTATTTTTGGGATAAGGGTCTGAAAAATACCCCAACTTTGGTCGGATTTGCTGTTGCGATACTAAACTTTCATGAGGACCTATTACCTCCCTAGACTATTTAATACCGTATTTTAAACATATATATTTTCTCACGTGGACATAAAAAATAATGCAAAATTATAAATAGTAATGTGTTCACGTGGACACATATATACCTTTAATGCACTATTAAATAGTTCATGGGGTAAAAAATACGGTATTAAATAGTCTAGAGAGGTAATAAGTCCTTATGAAAGTTTAGTATCGTAACAACAAATTCGACCAAAATTGGGATATTTTTCAGACCCTTATCCCTTTATTTTTGTATAAAAACTACTAATAAATCTCTTACTCCTAATACTAGGCAAAAATCAAGTGGCTTAGAAACAGTGCAAGTTTTTATTCATGTGGAAATTGAGTTTAATGTGTTCAACATTACTTATTAATTTGCGAGGCAAATGTATCATATTCACCAATTTCAAGGGCTATGTAAGTAAATATTGATACTTCCACATCCATGTCACACTCGCCAGAGAAAGCCAGAAAGCCTCAGAACACCAGCAAACAAAAACTCTCTCCAATACTGACTTTGATCCTTTGCACTGTGGGATTACATAAACCAAAACTGAGATCCATTTCTTGTAGAGACAAAGAATCAAGATCCAGTGGGTGTGCATCAATGGCTCCTCCAGCTCAAACTAATCGATCACCTTCACCTTCTCAACCTTCCGGGTAACAATTCTTCCTTCCTTTCTTTCCTTGCAGTTTTTTTTTTCTCTTTCGTATACCCTTTAGGATGGAGAATTCAAAACCCCCACACCCAGTATGACCTTTTTCCTGTTTTTCATTGTCTTGTTCCTGACCCTTTTGGAAAAGGGGATGAAATTAATTGTCTTTAGTTGAATTCTTGAAATATCCAAGTGGGAAATACTACTGAACTACTTAAGAAACGATCAAAATTGGACTTTCTAGCTTCGATCATGACATGGGTATTTCCTACATTGACCTAAAGAAATTTCACCAATTCAAAATTCACTAGTTTTGCGTAATTATTCTGTATTAATAACCTGATGTTTGTTTGGTATCGTGTGTCTTATTTTATTATAATTGCACAAGGCAATTTTCTGGTTGAAAATGAGCTTTGCTTGCTGTAAATAAAGATTAGGGATTTCAAAATGGCAAAGGTTGGAGTTTTACATGCAGTATAAAACAGTGTGTTAAATTATGCTGATGTTAATTTTGATTGGGGCAGAAAAGGGGAAGTTTCGGATTTGAAGATGCAGCTTAGGCAGTTGGCGGGTAGTCGAGCTCCGGGTACTGATGATGCAAAGAGGGAGTTGTTTAAGAAGGTGATCTCGTGTATGACAATTGGGATTGACGTTTCTTCAGTTTTCAGCGAAATGGTTATGTGCTCAGCAACCTCAGACATTGTGCTAAAGAAGATGTGCTACCTTTATGTTGGTAACTATGCTAAACACAACCCAGATCTCGCGCTTTTGACCATTAATTTTCTTCAGAGGGATTGCAAAGATGAAGATCCCATGATTCGTGGTTTGGCTCTACGGAGCTTGTGTTCTTTGCGGGTGACAAATTTGGTCGAGTACTTGGTTGGTCCCTTGGGTGCAGGGTTGAAGGATTCAAATAGTTATGTTAGGACAGTTGCAACCATGGGTGTTTTGAAGTTGTACCATATCTCAGAATCAACTTGCATGGATGCGGATTTTCCTGCCACGCTTAAGCACTTGATGCTGAATGACCGAGAAGCTCAGGTCTGGCATTGTAATCTGCATGACCTCTTTCTTCTTTTCATCTGTTTCTTGTGCTTGAGTTTTCAAAGCAATTATCACCTACTATTTGGTTGCTACATGACTTTCAATGACAACAAAGTAGTTGGACACACTTTTTTGATGTACCCATAGATTTCCCTCTTTTGTGGTTTCAGTTTTTCCTTCTCTCTCTATTCCATTGGGTAGCATTTCAGCATAGATGGTGAGGATTCCATGCATGTCATAACAGATATTCATTTCAATACTTGGAGCAGACGTTGGCAAAATTTTACAATGTTTTCTGATAAATTTGAGAGAAATAGATCAATTTTCTAGAAGCTTGACTGGTTCCTCGTGTGAAAAGCAATAGAGAACTTAGACTATGGTTTGGAAGCTAGTTTACTTTTGAGAGAAGAGAAAATTCAGGTTGATGGAAGTTTCTCTGTGTGGTTCTTTTTGTTCAGTTAAAAATAGATGGCATTGAAGTTCTTGTTTTTACCATCCCAGAGTACATGCTACTTTCAAGTAATAGTCTTCAGATGTCACTTAGTTTGTATTGTTTGTATATGGAATGGCGCTACTCTAAGAAAAAATGACATATCTTTCCTTAGTCTTCATCTTTTGCTTCAGACAATTATTAAGTATTGATCCAGTTCCCAATATGTTTAAGATTCTCCAATCATGGTTTATTTCCATGTACATGCATCAACATAGAATGCCTTTCAAAGAATCTCAAAGCTCTTTATTTATCACCAGAAAACATTTAGCAACTCTAATTTCATGTGCAAAAGAAGCAGTACTATCATGATCTTTAGCTTTATCATTTACTCATCATATCCATCTTTCTTCTTTCTTCAGGTTGTAGCCAACTGTTTGTGCGCTCTACAGGAAATCTGGGGTTTGGAAGCAACCAAATCTGAGGAAGCATCAACAGAAAGAGAAACCCTGCTAAGCAAGCCACTTATTTATTACCTTTTGAATAGGTAGACTGTTGTCATAACTACTTGATTGCATATAATCTCCAATCTGCTTTCTTACTTTTTTGTGATCATGTCTGTGTACTGTATGGAGTAAATCAACTGTGTACTAATCAAAAGGAAAAAAAAAAACCTGTTTGAGGTGTAATTTTCTGCACTAATTTCTGAATTAAGTTGATATGTACTTTATGTCTTACTTGGTGCGATACTGTTTTTTTTTCTTCCTTACATACCTTATTGGTTTTAAACATTAGGAAGGTCTTGTATTTGTGAGACTTTGAGGATTTCAAGTAGTTTAGCTTGCTTGAATGCTATAGAACATAAGTGTTGCTAGTAAATCTGCATTCCTAAAGGCTAACATGCTTTCCTAAAGGCTAATATGCTTTTAGTTTAGTGGCATGTTGCAGAGAATTTTAATAGTTTCTTCAGATTAGAATGGCCAGTAACATGTAAAATCTTTTGTCGTCTTCAGGGACTCAATGATAATGTAAATTTTTTGGGATAAAAACAAAATCATCGAATCTTGTTGATTGTGAAAAAGTATGGGTTACATGCACTTGTTTATGCATCGTCTTTCCTGGAGGGAATACGCTATAGGATAGTTTGCTGTCATAGGAGAAGGATGTTAGCACTGATGGTTTTAGTGAATTTCTTTACATTTGATTATCTTCAATCTCTTGGAGTTGATGCAAACTTGGAAAGACGATGCATAAACAAGTAGGTGACAAATGAAGAAAAAGATCCATACATGCAACACTTAGTAATATGTTTTAGTCACGTCAGTATGTTTACTCTAGGTCATATTTTTTCTTGTAGTCTTTCAGTCCTGTCAGAGATTTATAGGTCTGTAGAAGCTATTGGGAATTTCTAGTACTTCTTAATTTTTTTTTTCTGTATTATGTATTACATTGGCTGGAGATGAGTTTAAATGGAGTGACATGGTTAATGAAGATTCATATGGCCGACCACAATTTACTTGGGATTGAGGTGTAGTAATTGTTGTAGAAAGGTAATTCATTATAAAAGTACTATGCTTGCAGTTTGTATTCAGATGGAGCACGATACTACAATGTTCAAAAACAAAATTATGCATCTAGTTTTGATTTGGGATATATCTAGCTTAAATATGCTAGTTCATAAGCTGATAATTGCCCAAGACCATATAAGAAGATATCAATCTATTTTCTTAACCAATATGGGACATACTAATACCTCCTCGCATGTCCAGGTTTGAACAATTAGAGTGTGAATAATATAATATAAGAATCCAACGATAGGGAAAGAAAATAATATGGATAGGTTTGTTTGTAATACCCATGTAAATATAAAGGACTTTTTGCTTAACTTAACCCCAAGGACAAGCTTATGAGATGAAAATTTCCTAAAGACATACAAGGAGACACAACTCATTTCCTCGATCCACGTAGGACACTTAACTAACCTCCCTTCCTCCCTACATGTCAAGCCTGGACATTTGGATAAACCTAGAATTAGGATGTGTCTAGCTCTGATACCATATAAGAAAAATGGATTGTAGGTCTAACTCAACCTCAATAGCTAGCTTATATAGTAAGGATACTTAAGGGATAGTTAACAGGTATTCAGATGGATTGTTTTCTCATTTCTGGAGTTAAACCAATATCCAAAAGGAATGGTTTGAGTGCTTGTTTAGAGGTGAATGTTAACTTAATTCTTTTATCAAGCATAGTTAGATACCCTTATCTCAAAAAAAAATTCTTTTATCAAGCATAGTTGTATATTAAACTGATCTCCAAATGGTTTGACTTCTTGTTTTATATCTTCTATTTTTTTTTTTGTTTCGAACATTTCCTCCTCCTGTGTGTCCGTATATTTCTTCTAATTTTTTTTTTCTCATTAGGAGAAAATTTCCAAAGTTTCCCTTTTTGTTAAACTCATTTATGAAGTTAACTAGTAAAAGATGAAAACGATGTAAAGCTATACCTTGCTGCATCTTGATGATGCTAATCAACTTGTCATGCATACAGTGTTACAGTAAATTATTCATCTTTCCTTTTCGTATTCTTTCTCTCTCCTTATTCGTCTTAGACATGTGACTTATATTGTTTTCTCTTTTTAAGTAAGAGTCTATTTAGCTTAGCTAATTGAAAGAAGCTGATAACATCACTAGTTGAAAAGTACCTTTCAAGTGTTTAAACTGATTTTTGTCTCAAAAAAAAAAGTGTTTAAACTAATTTTACAAAAAAGTAGTTACGTGTGAATAGAAGTGCAAACTAATACTCCCTCCATCCCAATTTATGTGATGATGTTTGACTGGGCAACAGAGTTTAAGGGAAAAAAGAAGACTTTTGAAATTTGTGGTCTAAAATAAGCCATAGAAATTTCTGTGGCTAAAATTATTTCATCAAGGATATTGTAAGTTTGAAGTGGAACTGTTACTAGATGTGGAAAAATGTCATTCTTTTCGGGACTAGTTACAAAGGAAAGAGTGTGACATATATTGGGATGGAGGAAGTAATAAACCATTGGTGTGTTTGATAAATAAGTGGTGAGAAACACTTCTCTGTTAAAATGACTGAAATACTTTTAAAGCTATTTTCTGCTTTTGACCAATGGTTTCTGGAGAAAAGTTTTCAGGATTGCGGAACTCTTAGTAAGCTTTTTTCTGCTTTTGACCAATGATGTATCAAAAAGTTGCCTTCGGTTGTAATTTGAAGTAGACAATTTAACAGTAATACTCTGGAGGGAATGTAATGTTTCGATGCCCTTTACAGTCCCGATCCTTCCACTGAAAGATGGACTGCAATTAGTTTTATCTTCTTTTTATTATTGCACTATGTATTCTGGTCATCAAAAAAATTCTTGGACTATTCTATCAAAGAAACAAGGTTTTGTTTTCTAAAAGCCTAGTGTACTTGGGGAAGAGGCAGGTTGTAAACTAGCTCAAAGTGCTCGGTGAGGATATCTCTTTGAATAGTTAAATTTCCCACTCTCCTCTCTATATTTTGTCATTTTGTTATATGTTTAATATTTTCTCTTGCCGTTTATGATCTTGCAGTAATGTAAGACTCTTTTGCATGGGAGGCTCTTTCTTTAATCTGCTAAAACAGTTATACTGCACGGATGATAAAATTTCTGTGTCAATGTTGACTTTACTATCTTTTTTTTGTCAAATCCCATGAAAAAATTAGTAGACCTCTCTAGCTCCCTTACTCTGCATTGTGGTGTTTGGACTTTCTCATGAGAGATTGCCTTATCTTTCAAATATGATTGTGCAGGTTCAAGGAATTCAGCGAATGGGCTCAATGCGCTGTTCTTGATCTGGTTTCTAAGTATGTGCCTTCTGACAGTAGTGAGATATTTGACATGATGAATCTTCTTGAAGATAGGCTTCAACATGCTAATGGTGCTGTTGTCTTGGCAACAATCAAGTTATTTCTGCAACTGACACTCTCCATGGCTGACATTCATCAACAGGTTCCCATTTTAGTGTTCATCTGAAATGTTTCCTTAGTAGATGGTATTGCCTATGGTTGCTCGACCATCTCTTTTTACTAATAATCTAGCTAAAGTACCCGCAAGGGTGGTCAAGTTGGTTGAGTGGGTGATCTCCCAAATGGGGGTCTTAGGCTCAAACTCCCTGCATACTTTCTCGGTCGAGCTTGTTGCACGGGGCTTGCCTAGTGCAATTTACCTCTCTTGCGTGGTTTGCGGGCCATTACACTGGAACAAGGCTTGCTCTGTCCGCACTCGAAGGATAGCGTCTGCGGGTTCCCTTGTCAACACAAAAAAAATAATTCAGCTAAATTGTTTACTGTCCAAGAAGTCAACTAACTTTGTTGTCTTTATTTTCCACTAGCCTTCTGACTATGCTTCCTGATAGCTTGTTTCCTTTTAACTTTTATTTATTATCTTCTTGGTCCAAATTGCCTTGTGTAAGAGGGGGCATGTGAAATTCAGTATATTTATGATAACTGCTGTTTAAGTTGTAGTCAGTTGAGATCCCATATGGTTATACAGGGAAAACAGACAGCTTGAACTAATGTTTCCTGCAGCTTGAATTGTCAAATGACCCAATTTTAAAATCCTAATCCTCTGTACATTACACATAAAATGTAAATATCCAATGAGTTGGTTATTTCTGATGGGTTATTTCCTCCTGTAAGGCAGTAACTCAGCAATTCCTTAGCCTTTACTTTATCCTTTTCGATGTTGTTACATGTATTATCAATTAACATCATCACCTTAATTCCAAATTAGTTGGAGCTGGCCATATGAATCCTTTGTATCAAATAATTGCATGTTTTATTGACTATTTCGTGCTAGCCATCAGCCTATGACAACCCTCTCTCTCTCTTGAAGTAATTTAAACGTCTCTACTAAATTGCACCAACAGAATGCATGTTATGTACATATAAGGGACTAAGAGGTCCTCTCTTTTTTTATCCTACAATTTCTTGGAATTCATGGAACTTAACAAAAGATTGAAAGAAAAAAACGCTATATGTTTGACATCATTTAGTAGAGGATATGATTTAGTCATTTTAGTTTGTTTACTTACTATCCTATGCTTTCTAGAGGAGTCTTTTAGCCCTAGTACGATTTTGTATTGTATGCCAGTAAAATATATACAAAACTTCTAGTACTTTTGTTTTTGATTTTATTTTGTCAAATACTGGCCTGAGATGAATATTTTATTTTTGATATCCGGCTTGAGATCAATATTTTATTACAGAAACATGGTCAGTGAGGATTCATTTACCGGACCCTAACTTCTTCGGGGCTGAAGCATAATTTTTGACTCAGAAGTCTCTTCTACACTACAGGAAATCTATCAAGTGCACTAAAGAATTAGTATCATCTACAAAAATCATGTTATGCAAGAAATTAACATCTACAGACATTTATGTTTAATGTAAAAAAATAGTTCTTCAAAACATTTGCTATTTCTCTCCTTTCAAACTGCTCAAAAGATGGTGGATTTTACTGTCTTCCATGCAATTAGGGGAAGTTCTATAATGCATTGTTCTTGTCAACTTGTTATTGCTTCCTTTCATGACTTATCACCCTTCAAATATGTTGAGGAAAACACTCCAGAACTCTAGTACATATTTGTTGTGTAACAATTGTGGAGCTTACTCTCAATTTCATTTTACAATCATCTACAACTTCGTATGGTTAATTTTTCTTCCTGATTCACAACCATTGGTTAAAGGTCTGAAACTTTGCGACATCCCACATTCTGGTTTTTCTTCCATCTCCCATGAGCTGAGCCAGCTGGTGGAATCCCCCCATCATATCCTTATCTGTTCCAGTGGGCGCCTCCACTGTAACCGGTTTCTGATTTGGTGAACCAGAACTCTTCCACACCCACACCCTCACATACCTTTTTTTTCTTAAAATAATTTTCTTGCAGGGGTGTACTTGCTCATATCCCAAATCTCATAACCACTTATAGAGTAGGCCTTTGTTTTGGAGTTTCAGGTTTTTAACCCTCAAAGTACTCCACCTTTTTCAAGTTGTTTCTGCGGGCCACCTTACTAGATGGATACTTCTTCTTTCAGAGTTGCCTTCCCGTTGGAAGTCTCTCCTTATTTTCTCTAGTTGCTTAACAATGTTTGAAGGGATCATTGAGTGCACTGGTAAATATGGAATTTCATCCAATACTAATAATGGTTGTATGCTTTTTCCATGTGGCCAATCTCCTCTCACATTTGTTCATCTCACCGCGTCATCCTGTAGCTTGTCGTGCTCCCTAAATGTGTCAGTTCAAGATATATTGTAGGGAAGTTTTCAACTTCACACCCAAAATGTCTGCCATGCTTTATTCTATTTTGGCATAATACATAAACATGACCCTTAACTTGGCTTCAGCGAACAACTAGGCCCTCCAACTTTGAATGTGCACAAGTAGGCACTTAAACTTGTATAAAATTGAACAAGTAGACACAAGTGTCCTGCATGGCACAATACACGTAGGACGCCATGTAGGACACAAAATTGTTGTGTAGGGTGCCATGTAGGACGAATGTATCCATTTGCTCAATTTTATACAAGCTTAAGGCCTACTTGTACACACCCAAAGTTAAAGTCATAGTTGTCAATTGACGTCAAGTTAAGGGTCATGTTTATGCATTATGCCTTCTATTTTTGGTGTAAATAGGAGTATATAGAAGATCTAGAGTTATTTATGGATGTCTTAGGTTCTATATAAGCTTTTGTTGTAGGATTGAAGATCTTCTTGATACTCCTTAGTAACTATGGTGACCTGTAACTGTTTGTGTCAGGTCTAATTTTTGGATACATATAAAATTGTTACCTTTTCAAAAAAAAATATTCTGAAGATCAGTCCAAAAAAAATCTTGGATTTTGTCTCGGCATCATCCATTGTATTCAGAATCAATTCAAAACCACCCACCACAATTGTATTGATATCTAGTACTGCAACATGAGGTGATCCACATCTTCTCTCATTCACATATATAACTAGCTTACATATATGATGATCCTCTTCGTTCTCAAATTTTTGGTTGTCAGTATTGGTCCCCTAGCTCTCAATCACGCAAAACCTTGGAACAAACCTTTGGTATAGTTTATAGACAAATGGGGTTCCCATGCTCCATTGGTTTTAAATGTTTCACCAGATTTAGTCTCTGCGAGCTTATAAAGAAACAAGGAGGAGATAGTGAGAAAATGCACAAAAGCTAATGTTTGAAATATTATTCATTCTATAGGCACACATTAGAATTTTCATGTTGAGGAAAACACTTTACAGTGTTCATGACTATATTTACCCTATGGAAGACATGTAAAACTATGACTACTCACACTTAGCTATGTAACCGCCTAAACTATGCTGTAATTAATGGTCTGACAACCTTTGTTACCTAACAGCTGCATAAAATGCAAAATGTTGTTACTCAAAATATAATCAGATGGGATCCCAAGTTAACTTTCTGCCTTGGAAGCTTATATGGAAGGTTAAAATGCCATATAAAGTGGTAGTTTTTACTTGGTTGGTGGTGAAAGAGGCTGTACTTGCACAAGAGAATCTTATGAAGAGGGGAATACAAATGTGCCCAAGATGCTGTTTTTGTGAGCAGGTTGCAGAGACAATTAATCATCTGTTCTTACATTGTAAAGTGGTCGGCCAGCTGTGGAATTTGTTTACTAGCTTCAGAGGTATAAGTTGGACTGTTCCAGGGAGAAGAGGACAGGCTCTAGAAAGCTGGAATATGGAGGGCAGTGGCAGCACAGACAAGAGTAGATGGAAAATTGTCCCATCTGTTATCTGGTGGACCATATGGAAAGAAAGGAATTCTAGGAATTTTGATAACAAGAGCAGCCCTCTGCACAAGATTAAAATGAACTGCATTATCACTTTTTGCTATTGGTGTAGTTCAGAGTATATAGATGATCATGTGGCTAGTGTAGACATTCTAGGGTCCTTATAAAGGCGATAGGAGGATCTAGGGATAGTTCTCTTTTTTCTTCTTTTCTTTTCTTTATCTTTTGATTATGCCCGATACACATGCGTGGAGGGAGGATATGATGTAAATTTTTGGATACCAGCTTTGAGCTGATGATTGATATACAAATGTTACCTTTATCCAAAAAAAAAAATATAGTCTGCGCAAAATCTTCTGTAATTTTCTTCTTGAGGCATCTTAATTTTTAACTATGGCTGAATTTTAATTTTCGTTTATTCATTCTTCTGTTTAGGTATATGAGCGTATAAAAGCACCTCTACTTACATTAGTTAGCTCAGGAGGTCCAGAGCAATCCTATGCTGTGCTAAGCCATCTACATTTGCTGGTGATGCGTGCACCCTATATTTTTTCAGCTGACTACAAGCACTTCTACTGCCAATACAATGAGCCATTTTATGTCAAAAAGCTAAAGCTTGAGATGCTGACTGCCGTGGCAAATGAGAGCAATACGTACGAAATTGGTGAGTATCAATATCAGTCAACTAAATGAAAATTTTCTACCTCAAGGTCTTTGTGTATACCTTATTTCCTGGTGTCGGATCCTGATCAAAGAGATTATTGGTGTTGCCCAGCCACAAATCTGAAAAAAAAAATTAAGGTGGGATACGGTTAAGAAAAGAGTGTATTTGCACAATAATTAGTAAAATTAGTTGTAAAGCTGTGTAAATTTAAGAGGGAGGGGAGGGGGGTAAGGGTAAGAAAGAGTGAATTTGTACAATAATCAGTTGAACTAAGTGGTAAAACAGTAGAACTAGTAGTAGTTTTATGCTGAAAAAAAAGTGATCAGTAAATTTAAATGAAGTATTATTCCAATCAAGTTCTTAAATGAAACTTTCTTGCCAAAAACTATATAGGCGTGCTTATAAGAAAAATACTATATGTGCATGCACTCATTCCTTATCTAACACAAATTTTTCTGGTGGAAGGAAATTCCTGGAAAATGTGCTTCTTCATGTCCTGTAAAGACCCTGCCTATATTGCTCATCCATATATGTGAATATTTTGTTCTTTCACTTTTATTCTATATATTTGACTGGACATGGATTTTGAGATGTTGACTTATATACTACATTAGTGATGGTGAAAGAAAAATGTTAGAATAATGGTTGAGACAAGTTGAATAAGAATTGAGAACAATGGTTATATGACAACAATACCCCCAATTAGCAATATTCCAATAAGCACCAATTCTATAGAACAAGACACAAAAATGAGCAAACATGCAACAATGGCTTTATCAAAACCAAAACCTCCTATTAAGAACACCAAACAAGCACCTATACTATAGACACACTCAAGAGGAATGATCCTCAAGCAAGCAATCTCATCAAACATTGTCAAGAAACAAAGATCTTAGCCTCAAACTCCCTCAAGAGTATGATCAATTCATGAGAATTCAACACATCAAAAAAAAATTTAGGTCTAACTGAGCTATTCTCCCCTATGTCTAGACTAGCTATTACATATAAGGCTGCATCTTCTTCTCTCATCCAAACTATCTTCCAAATCTTGAAGGCCATCATGTGTCAACCTTCGATGACCTTCAAGTGCTCTGTCTTCATGATTAAAGAGAGTACAGCTTGAAGATGTGTATTTGAGCTTGCTTGGGGTGTGAGAAACATGTTCTTGAGCTTCATGCCTTTTCATTTCAAGCACCCCCGAACCCCCAAGTCTCCAAAGTAGCGTCTTGATGAAAAGTCTACCAACTCCTTAACTCGGCTTTGTGTGCAGGGTTTTGATGGAACTTGGCTTGCATCAAAAAAGGGGTGGGAAGAGTTCAATGAAAATGTATATTTCAGAGTGGGACAGTGGGTGATGGGAGTATGGTGAGTTTTTGGAACACAGGTGATGCGGAAACAACATCTTGAGAATCACTTCCTAACATCTATTGAATATCTTGTCAAAAAAGGATGTCGATTCAACGTTTATAGAGTATAAATGAGGGAGGAGTGCATTGGGATTTGAGTTTTAGGAGAAGTTTGCAAGACAGGGAGTTTGAAGAATTCCGGAACTTGATTGACATTTCCCCTTACATTAGTCACTGTGTTGTACAATATGCCTAGTTGATGAATGCACAAAAGAGCTGACACCAAATTCAATAACATAGGATAAGTGTTAGAGTCAGACTGGATGTGCACCATGCTTAAGATAGAGAATAAGACTGAACGAAGGAGATGACTAAATCGATAAATCTCTTTTTGTGTGGTGATGTTTAAGTCATCTGAGTACTGTCAAGGGATTTAATATCCAAATTTTATAAAACTTCAAGTTATCGCCTCCCGACTAGTTTGCATTTTTGACTAGCCAGTCTGATGTTGATTTCTTTGCGGATTGGCTTCAGTGACGGAACTATGTGAATATGCTGCAAATGTTGACATTCCCATGGCGAGAGAATCGATCAGGGCTGTCGGCAAAATAGCATTACAACAATATGATGTTAATGCAATTGTAGATAGGCTTCTCCAGTTTTTGGAAATGGAGAAGGACCATGTGACTGCGGAAACTCTGGTATGTTTGTCACTCATTTCCCTTATTTTTGTGTTTTTTCTTCATTTTTTAAGGTGGATGGGGGTTGCATCTCAATAGCCTCTAATGATATTGCTTTAGAGGAATAGTGCATTAAACATGCGAAATTACGCGAGACCTCATGTCGTTCTATTCTTGTTTGGTCTGACCATTTAAGCTTTTCTCATGTAGGTACTTGTGAAAGATCTCCTTAGGAAATATCCTCAATGGAGCCATGATTGTATAGCAGTTGTAGGGAATATTAGTAGCAAAAATGTCCAGGAACCCAAAGCCAAGGCAGCTCTTATCTGGATGTTGGGGGAATATGCTCAAGACATGCAAGATGCTCCTTACGTATTGGAGAGTCTTATTGAGAATTGGGAAGAGGAGCACTCTGCAGAGGTAATCAGGCTGCATATTTCTTTTTTATGTTTTTGGCTATGCAAGTATATCTGTACTCCTTCGTGCCCTGCTGTTGATCTTTCTAATCTGATCAGTCTCATTTGGAAGGCCCTAAGTCTTGAAAATGATTTGTTGTTTGGAGTAAGCATTGATTCTCCCTAACTTTTGTCAGTAACCTTGTAGTTTGTTGATGCAAGTCAGTGAATGACTTGCTTAGTACAAAGGTGATGATGGCAAAATTGCAAAAGGTGGTCCCCATGTTCAGTTGCCTCCTTCCTGATTGTTTCAATCTAGGATCTCTTGATTCTATAGTTTGAACTTTGAAGCCATCCACATCATTCATATCATCCGTGGTCATTAGTTTCCCTTTTGAAGTGATACAAGAAAAGCTTGTGTGGCAATGAAAATTAATGAAATAAAAATATGAATTTCTTGTTTGGGATCCTCTAACAGAATGAAGGTTGGCGTGTGTTAAAAGGCATTTGTAAATGTAGTTTTCATAGAGGAAAAAGTGTTACACATATAATAAAATAAGATACATAAGATGTTAACTCAGGTCAGACCATTCACATGCTCTTGCAACAAATTCAGTTATTGTGATAAAGCTCCAAGAATGCTTTATTAAGTCCGCTATTTTGTACTGCATACATATAATGCCACGTTAAAAAGTATAAAGTGTTGACAATTGTTATAAAGTGTAAAGCTATAACAGAATGATTCGTGCCTATCTTTTCCCTTCACAGAACCACACCTTCATTGTCTTTAATGCTTGTACAAGATAACAACCTTGTTGTCTTGATTTTGGTACGCATGCTGTTTTCTTTTTCTTGGGCTTTCCAGGTGAGGTCTTGTTCAGAATTGGCTTTATCTGGAAAGGAAATGGAAGAACCTGTTCTTCAAGTGGGGATTCTAACACCTTCTTGTATTTAAATTTTGCAATTGTGATCCTAAAATTTAAAAGCAAAGCAAAGCCTCTTGTACAATTTTTTGATCTTTTAGATGCACTGCCTTGCTGTGTGTGACCGGCTGCAGATGTTACCTGTATTTTAATCTCTGTTATTTCTATGTGTGCTGTCGATTCTCCAACTTGTGTTACTGAACTGCTCATATTCGTAGTGTTTGACATGTTAGCTTAAACAGCATAATTATAGTTCTTCTATCCTTTTCATTTATGAGGTATAAAATGTCTATGGGGTTTTATTTGACTTGGCTTCAATGTGTTGTGCAGGTTCGTTTACATCTTCTTACAGCAGTAGTTAAGTGCTTTTTTAGAAGACCGCCAGAGACTCAGAAAGCCTTGGGAGCTGCATTGGCTGCTGGTGTTAATGATTTTCATCAGGTATCCCATCTGTTTGTTTTATTTTTCTAGATAATGACTGATATAAGAGACAAATTATTGAGTAGGCCCATATAGAACAGAATGGTTGCAACATATTCTTTCACCTAACCCAACTTGATTGAAATTGAGGCAGTTGATTAACAGATATGAGTATGAAGTGTTTGTGTGCCTCTAAATGATGTCAAGAATTGTTGCAGGATGTCCATGACAGGGCATTATTATACTATAGACTTCTGCAGTACAATGTCTCCATAGCAGAGCGTGTGGTGAATCCTCCAAAGCAAGCTGTTTCTGTCTTTGCTGATACACAAAGTAATGAAATTAAAGATCGTATCTTCGATGAGTTTAACAGCCTCTCTGTTGTTTATCAAAAGGTATCCCAGATGACCTTTGCTCTCATCAATTGTGTAATTTGAGGAATATAATCAGAAGTGTAATTTCAGTGTTACTATATATATTCAAGGATAAAACATGTTTCTCATTTTTATCTTTGCTAAGACCCTAGTAATCTACTTTACCTATTTCTCAAGCGTAACCATTTTTGCAGCCTTCTTACATGTTCACTGACAAGGAACATAGAGGGCCATTTGCCTTCTCCGAGGAAATTGGAAATTTATCTCTTGGGGAAGAATCGACTGATAATGTAGTCCCAGCACAGAGAATCGAGGCAAATGATAAGGATTTACTTTTGAGTACTTCCGATAAAGAAGAAAGTAAAGGTTCTATCCACAATAGTTCTGCATACAGTGCTCCTGGATATGATGGTTCTTTGGCTGCACCATCTCAAACTGATCTTGTTTCCTTGGATTACAAACCTACTCCAAATGTGCCATCAGCTACTTTTGCAATTGATGATCTACTTGGTCTTGGTTTGCCTGCTGCAGCCAGCCCCCCTCCTCCACCTCCTGTTTTGAAGCTCAACACTAAAGCTGCTCTAGAACCAAACGCTTTCCAGCAGAAATGGCGTCAACTTCCAATATCAATATCACAGGTGCACATTTACTTTTAGTATGTGATCTCTTGATCATTTCTTTTGTTCACTAGAGGCAGACCTAGGAAATACCTCCACTGCCTGGAGAGAGCATTTTGTAGGATTCTGTTGAACTACTTACAGCTTCAGCTTAATTAGAGTGTGGCTTGTGCTCTTTCCATTATATTCAGGGATATACTGAATAGTTTCTATTAGAGGTATAAGAGGAAACATTTGAATCTTCGCTTATATCAGGTGTTACTGAGGAGGCAGTTATTGCCAGAAAATCTTCCACAGTCTGATACTTTGCCTTATATTTGTCTGCTCTAAAAATTCTATTCACAAGAAAATAATGTTTGAATCATGTCAGGAATTTTCTGTTACCTCTTTCAAAAAAAATCATTTCACTAATTTGTGTTATTACTTGTAAATTAGAACTTCAAAACTTATTGGAACTTGGAAGTATCAAGCAGTAATTGCTGGTCGAATAAGCTTCATTGGATAAATTCTTCCCTCTGATACGATTGCACTGTTGCATGATGTCCAATTTTTTTTTCTGTGTTCACTTTTATAGGAAAAATGCCATCTATTTGCAACAATTCGGAAAAAAAGTGTGTTGTATTAATGTGAGTCGGTGATTGTAGCCATGTAACTTTTGGATACTTGTACACTATCTGTGTCCTTGATATGAATATGGTAACTTTTACTATTATGACCTCCCTTATTGTTGTTGAATCGCCTTCATCTTGATACTACTTTTCTCTTTTCCTTTACCAGGAAACTTCCATTAATCCACAAGGAGTGGCTATTATGACATCTCCTCAAACACTTATCCATCATATGCAAGGCCATTCAATCCATTGCATAGCTTCTGGTGGTCAAGCCCCGAACTTCAAGTTCTTCTTCTATGCACAAAAAGCAGAGGAGCCGTCTACCTATCTTGTAGAGTGTGTAGTTAATTCATCGTCATGTAAAGTACAGTTAAAGATCAAAGCTGATGATCAGAGTACATCACAGGCCTTCTCAGAGTTGTTCCAGTCAGCCTTGTCCAAATTTGGGTTTTCATAGTCACTTGGACGACCCTCTTGTTGTAACACTCCTTAGAAGTATTAGTGGAGGATTCACATTCCCTTTGGTAATTTCATTTTGTAGCAAGTTCAATAAGAGTCACAATGTGGTGTACAACATGAGCCAAGATGAGTGTTTCATGCTCTCCTACCCTGTACTTCTCCGGCAAAAAATCACTTTTTTGTACCTTGTGAATTGAATAGAAAAGCCCCACTGGGGCGTGGTGATGAATCTTTGTGGCCAATTTTTAAGTGATCTTTTCCAAATTCCATCTGTTATTTGTATTTTTTCTATCTATGAAGGGCTTGTAAGAAGAAAGAAAATGAAATAGGAACAACCGTGCTGGTTGTAATATATCAACCTTCATGTTCGATATTTTCCAAGTGTGTCATGTTAAATAGCAGTGCTACAGCGACTCGGACTCGGAATTATTGGAAGAATTCTTAACGTCGGAAGCACTAGTTGTTGATGTAAAACTTGTTCTTCTGCCGGATTTACTACTTTTGCTTCTACAAATTCACTGTACTTAAAAGACTCATTGACAGAAGATTGATGGTTAATGCAATAAAATTATTCGTGAAATATTAACTTAGATATATAAAATTGCATTGCAAGTAGTACTTTGAAGAATAGGCTATTGAAAATAATTTTTTTATAATATATAAGAGTTTACGAAAATAAATTCTTTTGACTATCTTTATTTTATTTTTTTATTAGAAAAAGAAGAAGAAATAAAATTCAATTCCTTACATTAAGAAAATTTCAAGAACTAACGATAAGTACATAATTATTTATATTCATTTTGTGTGTTGTGACATAGAAAGCCATTAACATTTTAATTTGTTCAAACTGATACTCTGTTTTTTATCTCTTCCCTTCCCAGGTATGTATGTTGTATCTCTTTCATATTTTGGGTTTACTGTCTCTGCTTTTGGATTTGATATCTTTCTTCGTTTGATCTTGCCTATGGATCGAATTTATTTCTTTTTTGTACGTTTTCAGATGTATTTGAGCTTCGTTTTTCTATATCATTGTGTGTTTGAACTGAATTTAGGGCTTTTTGGTTCTTTTGGAGCTACAGTGATTTACTGCTTTAGGGTTGAGCCGCCCTTGTACTTTGTTAGTATTATTCCTCCCTGTAATCAGTTGTCTTCTTCTGTTTCCACTTTGACTAATGAGTCCAAAGTTGTTGCTTCTGTTAAAAAGATAATATAAAAGTTATTACATTTACCTTTTGGAATGATGCAAACATCTAAATTTTAAATGAATTGATTCAGACTTTTTATGAATTGAAATCAGACCTGGGATTTGAGTTTGTATTTTTGTTAGATATATTATTACACTTTGAGAAATTAGAAATGCTTCCATCAAAATGAACCCTTGATTAAATTAGAATATCCTTAAAATTAAATTTGTTCATCTAAACCAATTGAGTTAGGTTAATATGCTGGAGAATTCATAATTAATTTCTCTAATAATTTACAGTGTGATTATTGATTATTAGAGAGGGGAATCAACTAACCAGGACTATTGGTTAGTAGAATGTGAAATGCATAAAAAAAAAAACTTCCTTGTCTCTTCCACTCTGACCAGAGAAAATCCTCTTCAATATGGGAGGCATCTGTTCTGAAATTTTTGCTCTATATGGGCGCCTAATCAAATAGTTGAGTAGTTGCAAATGTTCAAGCCGGTGCACACATGAACTAATCTTGTAGTTAACCTACCTTCTGATCCATTTCTTCAGCCCCCAGAGTGGTTTTGGTGAATTATATGATGAATGCTGCAACATCGTTGTTTAGGAGGTTAAATATAAGAGAGCTGGTAACAAGCACACCTGCTTACAATACCGCTAGTGGTATGTATTCCATTCTTTCCTGAAGCATATGCTTTGGTAATAGATGAAATGTTTAGAGACTCTTGACATATGTTTCCATTCTGCAAATTTAAGATGTTTCTGGAGATGGATTGAGCTTGATGTTTAGGCGGTGGGCTACCAAAAAGACAGCAGGGTCTACAAAGAATGGTCGTGATTCAAAACCAAAGAATCTAGGAGTGAAGAAATTTGGTGGGGAGGTAAGAAAATCTCCTCTTCTCGAAAAAATGGATGAAGCATTAATTGGTTTAGAGAAACTTTTCTGTTCCGCCATTTAAAAAAGAGACTTTTTTGTTCCGATGTTGCATATAGAACTTGCTTTAAAACTAACTCTTACCAGCATCATTCTAATTGTAACAAAGTATTCTACTTGCAGAGAGTGATTCCAGGAAATATTATTGTTCGTCAAAGGGGAACCCGATTTCATCCTGGAAACTATGTTGGAATTGGGAAAGATCACACACTTTATGCTTTGAAAGAAGGATGTGTTAAATTTGAGCACCACAAGCTTAGTGGGCGCAAATGGGTGCATGTTGAGCCCAAGGATGGTCATGTGCTTCACCCAGTCTACTCAAGCACTACAGCTGCCGAGCCAAAGACAACTACTTAAGTTGAGTGATTCGTGGAGCATAGATCTAACAAGTGATAAGCCACTATGAAGGCTCTCTCGCTTTTTGTATCTTTTTGGTCTCTTGATTTAAAGAAAATATTTGAAGATTAGTCAATGAATGGATGTTCTGCCTCTGATAAAAATATTGTGGTGGAAATTTTATATGAATGTGCTGACTAGCTTTTGGGTTTTCCACTATGAGAATCATATACTTGCTGAAACCTTGCATTGGCAACGTGTTGCAGTTCGATGTGACTCTGATGTGGAAACTGGTACAAGTTTCTTTAGGACATATGATGAGAGCACAAATAGTGTTTATTAATCTGGAAAGAGTTCACTGTTTGATCAAGGCAGTTCTTGTGAAGCTTAGAAAATATCAAGGTTGGAAGCTTCATATGACTGCCAATTTGATATGGTAAATTATCTTATTGCCATTAAACCTGTTGAAAGGAAGTTATCAGTCTCATAAATGGACCAAGCTTATAGAGTTGCTAGTTAGTATATATTAATCTGCAGGGATACTGATATCTTGAGCTAATTATAATCAATTGTCAATTTTGTCTAATAAACACTTGTGCTTGAACAGTAACACAAAATGAAAATCTAGCTTCTTCTTTTTTTTCATTTTAAAAATCATTCTTTATATGTTCTTGCAGTAAAATCATGCCTTGATACATTGGATTCTCCTTGTGTTTACTTTAAAATTAGTTCCACATGTCTTTTCATTCTAAATGAGTGTTGGTAAGAGTCCCAATATAAACTAGTTAGAGACATACTTCTCAGTGAACATTCAAACTACATAAAGTTATTCATGGAGGTAAGAATACTGAGGATCCAACAGTGCATTTACAACTGGACTTTGCATATATCCAAATATGATTTACACAGCTGCACAGTATACAGATACAATGGAAGAAATTTGAGTTAAAAGATCAGTAAAACTTTACAAAACCATGTACTCGGAGAGATCAGCAATTTGAAGTCACTCTTTATATGTACAAGACTCTTAGCACATTACTTTGACATCCAGCTGCATTTAGGTGCACAAATTACAGCCCCTTCTTTCTTCAGTTCAAGAACACAGCTGTACTTGAGTGTCCAACCTGACCAGATGCACAAAGCTGCACTTGGAATTGTCTCTGGCAAATAACAGGAGCCCGCATTCCAAATCTACAGCTAATATGCAATGACCTTGTTGCAGCAGACCAAGTATCACACGAAAATTCGGTTTCTCTTAGGACCATACGACGTCTTCTAAGTGCAGTTACTGCCCCCTTTGGTTCATTAATTAGTTCATTGGGTATCTGCAAACATTTGGGATAACAGTGATGGACAGCATCCTTCTGGTAGACCTTTTCTAAGTTCTTCACTTCTGTTTCATCTTCCATATCGAGTTTACTAGTTGACCTTTGCTTTTCACCTGAGTTGGACACTCCATTGGCTGCCTCAGCTAATCCAACACCATGCCAGGCTTCTGCAACAAGCAGACGGGTGCTTTTCTCGGGTTGAACGTTGAATGCTTCCATGATTTGGATTACCTCTTCCGCTTTCCGAGGATTTTTATTTTCGGCATAACCCCATATCAGAGTTTCGAAAGCCTTCAGATTAGGAGATATTCCCGAGTCACACATCTTCTCGAAGATCCTCATGGCATAATCCATTCTACCAGCAGTGCACCATCCGCTAACTACAGTGGTGAAAATCACAACATTTGGACGATTACCAGATTTAATCATGTCATTCAGGACCTCTTCTGCTTTTTCTGGTTCCAATGCACGGACATAACCCTTGGCCAAAATGCTATACGCATGGACATCAGGTGGAATGCCAGCATTGACCATGTCATCAAAGACCTCCCTGCACTTAGCCATATATCCTGCAGCGCCCCAGGCGTTCATGATGGTGCTGAAAGTAATTACATCAGGTTTGGCACCAAACTCTTCCATTAATGTAAGAACCTGATCAAATGGATGGAGTAAACCTCTTACTAGACATCATGAGTAAAATATTAAGCAAATTGGCAAGCATGTGAAGAGTAATAAAAAAAGCTGCAAAAGTTCTACAATTCTAGAGAAGCATATAACTGCAAAATTCAACCATTCAGTGCAAGCATTAACCTGCAAATGCACTAGGACTGGAACTTAAGAAGGAAAAAGCTAGTGAATGAATAACGCGGGCAAACTTAAAATCATGTGTACATGCAAACATACATCCTCAAATTTCGCTATAAATAGTATCATATCTCGTAGATTGTACTGATTTTATGCTAACATTTCTACGTGCAAATGTACTTGGGAAGTTTATTTCGACATATCATAGGTTATTAATTGGATAAGAAGACTCCAAAAAGCGTTGTTAAGTAAGATTAATAAAGATTTCATTTGGGGAATGAAGATTGTCAGCCTTGTACAACATGAATAATACTTGTGTTGCCATCATTTGACAGCCTTATTTAAACATTTTTCAGTAAGTTGACATGTTGCTTGTTCTTTCAATTTTCTTCTATTAGGTAAAAGCATTGATATTATCAATCAATAAGCAACTTAAGAAAGGTGATTTTAACTTTCAGCTCCAAGCTACTAGAGGCTGCATAGAGAGAGGGCTTCAGTTGTTCAAACACTGTTTGAATCTTTGACCTTTATTCTCTCTGCTTTTGAATTCTCTTGACTGCATAGAATGCTTTAGTCGTTCAAACTCTGTTTTGAATCTTTGACTTCCCTTTCTTTATGCTTTTCCACCCTTATTTTTCTCTTTCTTTTTTTTCTTTCTGGGTTACCAGCCTACAGACACGTTTTTGCTTTCTCTCAAATTGTGAAATAAGAAGAGACAGAAATGGGAGTAAGAGAAGTGCCTCTTCTGCAACCCCTACCCCGTGATTTCATTTTGAAAGTTGGCTTTTCATTCTAGCTAGTCTAAAAGTTTCCATCATTCAAGAGGAAACGGTCCATAACCTGATTTTCAGATATTCTGTGTAGACAGTCTAGTTAAAATTGGGCTCAATATGGGGGTAACAATATTTTGCCTATGAGGACTTCCCAAAGTGGTATGGCTGAGGTGCAAGGATCCTTGAGGTCATTGGTACTAATTTCCCTAAAAGTGGGGTAAGCTTATTGTATCTACTTTTGCTAAACCAGGTGTCTTCTCATTGGGTTAGATTAGATATTATTTCATCTGATTTGCAGTCTGCCAAATCATAGATTTGCTTTTACGTTCATTACTTCACCCCAAAAACATATAAAGGGGAAGAAGTGAAAGTCTCTACAACTTGAATTTCTTTAAGTTTATTTTGACATCTCCAACATTTAAGCATACAACACCCTACGTTTCTTTCCCTCAAAGTCATACAATATCAGTCTTTCAATCTGATAGATTAAACCTCTATGTTGAACATCAAGATAGAAGAAGTTACATTGGTTAACCCCCTCCGCCCCTTATTTATTCTTTTATTTGAAAGTGAAGAACAGTGGCATCTAAATTCTAATCTGCAACCAATCACTAGATTGTTTTCTGACATTTAATAGAAGGTTAATACTTATCAATCAAAAGCCATCTCAATACTAACCTCATCAACACTGTCGCTGTCTGACATGTCAAGGAAGCCTTTTATCAGTGAATTGAAAATAACAAGGTTAGGATGCATTCCAAGATCCTTCATCGTGTATACAAACCTCAACGCATCCTTTAGTTCACCTTCTTTACAGTATCCAGCGATAATGATGCTACAAGTCCTTTCGTTAGGGTGCACATTGTTCCTTTGCATTTCTAAAATCACTCCTTCAGCTTTTTCAGTTTGATGATTTTGACAATAAGCTGCTGCTATTGTATTGTAAGTGATAACATCTGGTTGTAAGCCAGAAGCTATCATTTTATCCACAGTATTCCATGCATCAGTAAAATTCTTTTTGCTACACCATGCTTTAACAAGTACATTGTATGTCCTCAAATTGGGTTTCACATTAACTTCCCGCGACATTAACTCCATTATCTTTATAGATTCTTCAGGTTTTCCAGCAATTCCATACCCTTTGATCAAAGTGTTAAAAGTGCTGATTGCAGGCTTTATCCCACTCTCCTTCATTTGCAAGAAAGTTTTCATTGCTTCCTCCATGTTCCCAGATTCAGAAAATGCATTAACAACAGCATTGAAGAAAACTGGATCAGGCTTCATACCACTTTCTTGCACTTCAGACATAATGGAATGGATATAATTAAAACGCTTCTGGACTGTCAAAGCTGCTAGGAGGGTAGTGTATGTAATTAGAGATGGTTTATGTCCTCCTTTAATCAAGCTATCAAAAGTTAGCCGGGCTTCCTCTGGCCTCCCTCTTTCTAAAACAGTGTTCATCAGTTTTGTTCTTGCTCGAACAGTTCTACAGCTATTACCATTCACACAGAAGGCACAGAGGCTAGATTCTGGTGTTGGGCGCAGTGGCATCTTATCATCTAGATCTTTTTCCTGCAATCATGAAAGCTTTCAAATTTTAACAACAATCACTGATACTCGGAAGCATGCGTAGGACAGACGCCACAACAGGTGCAATACCACTTGTTAACTTTAAAAAAAAAACATTCAAAACGAAGAGGTAGCCCTATGGTAGACAGAAGTCTTTCAGATCCCTTTTTTAAAGGGAAATAATTTAATTAACAGTGAGAAAAACTCCCATATACAAGCAGTATACTGAAAAGTAGAGAATCTACAACATAATGTGATTTTCCCAACAGGCCAGAGTTGAAGATGTTAATATACTTATATTCTGTATACATAATAATGAAGGAGAAATACTAACTCAATGGTTACTACGTTAGTCGATAGAGAAAACATCTCATCAAAGTTTAAAGTCAAATAGTTTTATGGATTTATATTCTTGAAAGTTGCAAGTTGTATAAAAATAGAATGATGTTATCACATTAACTATACCTTGATTGAGAATGGATGCAACAACTCTTTTCTGATAAGGGTCTTCATTCCCGACTTCCTGCGAGATTTTTCACAGTTGGACCTTTCTTTTCTAAAATCATCCATGTAATTTCCTGAAAACATGAAAAGACTAGCTAACTGAATATTGGTATATTTGATTGGCTTTAGAAAATATGTAAACAGGCTTACCATTGAAGCTCCACAAACAAATTAACTAGAAAGGGTAGTGTTAACTTAGCAAATTTGGAAGTACAATATATAGATTGAGGTCTGGCTTTGGAGCGAAACACTAAAGAACAGAAGGCATAACTATTAAGATCTACGACTTTTTCATGCAATTTATTCCTCCTATATCAGTGTGTTTGGTTGAACTCTTTTGCAAAGAGTTATAAAACTGTATCAGATGTCCCTGAAGGGACAAAGTAACAAAATTGTGAAGCTGACAAACTGCAGGGGAATATCAAAGCTAAAATGGTGCTGATACTACCTTTATAGCATATGCAATTAAGTAAGTTGCAGGTTTAAGGAGCTTGTTTGCTAAAACAGTAGAGGTATACACAGTGAATCAACATCAAGACATCCATTGTTTACAGAAAATTTACTCAAAATAAAAAAGGATTGAGAATCTGAGATCAAGCAGTAAAGATCAAGGTTAGTTTCTTGGAGGCTAATTATTTAGTAACGAAAATAAAATGGCTGCAAATAGACTGCAATGTATATAGATGATTCGTTTAGCCAACTCCAACTAGTTTGGAATCGAGGTGTTTGTTGTATCGTTGGACTCACTTGATGGAACCCATCATGTGAGTCTCAGACATCCATAGGTGCAAGGTCTGAACCTACCCTGCTCTCCTCCTTCCCTTTCTCCTTAACCCCAACCACAATCCCTCCCCCAAAGAATCAGAACTATTTGTTAAAGTGCATATCAACATGCTTTTCTTAACATTTGAATTTGCCAAGTGATTTGAGAATCGTGAGGTCTCACAAATTCCAGCACAGACAAAAAAACAGAAGGTGATTTCTTTCTATCTGTACTAGCCGTATCCAAGCCTCGGTGGACAAAGTTACCCATGTTGATGGTGGGAGGCGGCAAATATCACATGGAACTAGTCTAGGAGCACCAAAGCTGACCAGGACACACAGTTATCAAAAAAAAAATTAAAAATGCCACAACCAATCCAAGGGTTGAAGAAGGGAACATAAAAACACATGCATAAGATAACTATAGAAACACAAAATGACCCAAAAAATTCATAATACACAGCAAAAATTTGAACAAAAGAAATTCTAATGAAATCCCAAATAAACCCATTTCTGCAATCAACAAAACAAGCATTACTCACTCTACAGAAAACCCAATTCGCCCCAAAACAATCTGACCAAGAAAACCACAAAGAACTCAGAAACAAAATGATCCCAATACAAACCTTAAAATACATTCAAGAATCAATAAGCAAAAACCAAATTTAGCATCGCTGAGTTCTTGAAAAAGGAATAGAAAGGTAAAGGTGAAGTCGTTTTAGTACCTTCGTTGGAGTTATGGGATTGGATGAAGAGAATTGAGAGGGACACCTTAATTTGCATGAGCTACTATTACACTTATTATATGAAAGAAAATGAGTTCACCAATTGTTATTGAAAAAAAAAATCTTATCCACAAATAAGTATAAATGGATTGCATAAGAATATAGTCCCTCCAACTTCCAAAAGATAAGGAATGGAGATTGGAGACAAGGGAGGTCGGAAATTTTGAAAGAGACAATTTGAATGAAATCCTCGTTTTCTTTTTTAGTTTGCTACATTGTATTTTTTTTCACAAGAAAAAACCCTTTCTTTTTATGTTTGTGTAACAATTTTGCCAAATATAATATTACTAGTGTTGGGCACATGCATTGCACGTGTGTTCCATGCTACATTGTGTGGAATTGTTATAACAATGTTTATATATACTTAAACATGTATGTTGTTTGTGTATCTCATGCTAATTAAGTACAAGAACTTTGAAAATGTTATAAAAAGTGTGTGATGAGTTGCACAAAAATTGAAGAGAAATATACAAGCTCAAACCAATAACTTTAATTATGCAATTCTTATTATAATTTATCAAGTATTCAATTTGATAAAGTTTCTTTTGTTTAATATGTCATAACTCATAATTTAAATGTCGAGTGTGATTTCAAAATATTTCTTATCTTAAGTTTTTCATATTCTTTTTGTCCTTTGTAGTCTTCACCTTTTCACATTTGCATACGTATTAAGAAGTTATTGTCAAACGAGAGTAGTGTTTTGTAAAAGCTATATAGAAATTTGATCAATCTATGTCTTCCTTAAAATGGCTAGTAGATGATCATTGTGCGATAATAGACATCTAATTATATTTCACGAGTTACAAAATCTATATTTATATAAAGGAAAAATATAGACAAGGTGATGTGACACATCTTTATGGCCTACATTCATATTTATTTTTGTTCTCCCTTTTTAAATGTTTTCCTTATTTAAATCAATTATTTTATTATGAAAGTAGTAAAATTACCTATGTCTCGCGCGAGAATTTAATATCACATAATTTATAAAATAATACTTTAAACATATTAGTCATTAAAACTAAAACATTATATTATCTTACATGAAAGATTATGCGGTAATGAACATTAATAATGTAAAGGAAAATGATAATTATAACATCGTATCATTCATCCTTCAATCAATCATCTTTAATTTGATTTTATAATTTATCCTTTTACTTACAGGAAGTGTTATTATTTCATATTTTTGGGGAATCAAATGAGCATCAACCCGATATATTAATTTTTCTAATGAATAAATAATCATTGGTGAAGGGATAAATAAACTTTTAAAGGTTGAAAAAGTGAACAAATATTTTAATTCTAACGTGTAGAAAGTTCAGCCCTACCTTTTGTTTTACATATATGATTTTAAAGTTTCCCTTTAAATGTATCATAAGTAATTATTGAGATGGAAAATTAAAGGGAGAATGTATCATATTGGACAACTATTCAACTTAATATATATACTTGAAAGGGAAAAATATTACACAAAACTATTCAGTTTATTTGGGTGTTTTTCAAAATCATTCAATTTGAAACTACACTTCTATTTCAATCACAGTGTCAAAAAACGCGATTCTATTCACCAATATATTGATACAAAAACTATGATGTCAGTGAATCACTAAAAAGGAACAAAGTACACGAATATTTAATATCGTAGAAGAAGAAGGTATGTCATACAGATGCTTATTGGGACGACATAGTACACATTTGGACTTGCTCCAGCGTGTGATACTCGATTGTATTAATCAGCTATATGCTAATGTTGACTTTGTTCTTTGATCAATAATATGATATGTTAAGTAACGGTTATTTACTAAAAATTGGATGATAAATACAAGTTGTTAGGATGCACGGACAATTTTGCAAGGAGTAAATATATCGTTAACCCCGTTTACAGTAACATTTAAATGAATTTATGGATGCAATTATTGACGAGTAAATATCTCAAAAGGTCACTCAAGTATGTGAAATTATTTGAGAAAGTCACTCAACTTGGTGTTATATCAATAAAAGTCACTCAACTTGGTTTTATATGAATAAAAGTCACTCAACGTACTTATGGATTTTCTTTTATAAAATAACTCAACTTAAGCTATTTTTCTAGAAAATCATTATAACCAAAAGATAAAAGAGATAACTACACAAACTATCCTTCAAGTTTAGTTTTGCAATACTTACTTTCATTATAGTTTATAATATTATGTTTATTTCTCTTATTTTATTTTATTTTAAATAATTATTTTCTCAACCTACACAAACTAATTATTATTAACATAAAAATTTGTGATTTAACTAAACCTTCCTTTATTATATTATTTAATTTAAATAGTTTTATAACATCTTTTATTCAAGTTATCAAAAAAACCTAACTTTGCAAAACAAACTCATTTTTTATTCTATATAAATATGCACACCACACTAAATAATATCATATTAAACACTAATATCAGATATTCGAACCACAAATTAAAAGGAAATTTTAATTCAAAATCACGCAAACAGAACTACTGAAGGGATATTCAAAAAATATATAGTATCCAATATTTAGTTGACATAATTTTTTGAAAAAACTTTTGCAAGATGGGAAAAAAATAAATGGTTCTTTTCTTAAAAAACATCTCAGGTTGACGAAGGAAGAAAAAGAGGGAAGAGTTTTTGGGGTGGGGAAAAAAGAGGGGAGGGAAGAATTGAGGAGGAGGGGGGGGGGGGGTTATCTCAGCCTTATCCTGTCATCCATGTCCAATTCCAGTTGGGGTGGGAGGAGATGATTTGTTTTTGGAGTCATCCAATTTGGATTTGTCTGACTAATTTCGAAGTATTTGTGTATATGCATTTTATTATTAAAAATAAAATATTAAGTGCATATATTGATGGATATAAAGTATGATAAAATATGATAAAACCCGAGCCAAGTTGAATTAATGCTTAATGCTTGGACAATTGAGTTGATATTAATTAAGTTAAAGACAATTACTAAAAATCAAATAAAATAAAATAAGAGAAATAAGCATAATATTAAACTACAATAGAAGAAAGTACAACCAAATTAAACTTGAAGGGTAGTTTGTGCAATTATTTTTTTAATCTTTTGGCTATAATGATTTTCTAGAAAAATAACTTGAGTGATTTTATAAAAGAAAATTCATAAGTTAAGTAACTTCATTGATATAAAATCAAGTTGAATGACTTTCTCAAATAATTTTACATACTTGAGTGACCTTTTAAGATATTTACTCAATTATTGACAACCTTATGGGAGTTTGATTGCCACAAGTCTATCAATAGGTGTATGATAATTTTTAAACTTGGTTACTTCAAGAATTACTAAGTTGATACTTCATAAAAATGAAGACGTAAAATGAATTCTCTATTTCAAAGCTAACGGATTAGCCTACAAGGTATGTTGGAATTACTATATTACTATGTGAAAAACTATGTGGTTTTCCATTCTTATGAGAAAATGTCTGAACTTACTATAGAATCCATCTAAAAAGATAACAATGGTTTATTATTCCTATTATTAGAATATCAGTTGAATGTAATAAAAAATTATTCATTTACCGTTCAAGAGGGATTATATGTACACAGTTTGATAGTGTTTTGTAAATATTAGATGTCTCAAACTATGCTTGGTCAGCAATATGTTAATATGACAAGTTAAAATTAAGAATAATTTATCCAATGTATTATTCAGAACATTAAATCAAAGACACTCATAATGAGGGAAAAGTGGAAGCAAACGTTAAATCATATCGGGGTAACAACTACAGTACAAAATCAATAAAATATGGCCTAATTGGGATAGATTACTCCCGCGCTTCGCACAAATAATTTACCTAATTTTATTAATAGAGCTACATTTACAACAAAAATTCTTTAGATGCCAATTTATGAGGAGTAATTGTTTATCGATGTGAGGAAAATCTTTTTGCAGATATTGGATATGTGCTGAGCACAGGTCATGACCCTCCTAATATATATTCATAATATTCAAAACAATATATGATCAAATAGATACTTTGATTTTCATTTTACACAACACCATACATAACCCTTTACAAAATTACCCTTCGAAAGCTCTTTTCACCGTCAATATCATCACTCTTCTCAAAATGTGATAGCATCTAATTTAAGTTTTTGGATGAACCAATCTCAATCATAAGATTGATGTAAGTATTCTCAATAAAATTAATGGTCTAAATTCAAATTATAATAAAAGACCTTAAAAATATACACATGCACAAAGTTGTTTTTTTTTTTTTTACCTACAGTAAAATATTTTAAAAAGACATTAAGCATTTAATTACATAGCAATATTATTATTTATAAAAGTAAAGGTTAATTATAGTTAATAAGATGTTAGCCATTTATTTGAAATGCATTACCTTTAATGTTATTAAAAACTTTGTTCATTAATGTGAAGATTTCAGTAATTTAATTCAAAGTTCTAGAATATTTCTAATAAAAAAAAATAGACCATTCTTCTTTCTTTCCTTTATTATATAAATTTTGTACTTTTTTTTTTTTATAAAATTCAATATCCTTTCAAGTTTCAAGTAAACCTAAATTAATGAAATTCACTATTAAAACTCCTCTTGATTTTTTTAAGGAAGTAGGTATTTCTGATGAGTTTCTCCAGCAGTGTTACTAGTACATTCACTTCTTTGAAAGACGTGAGGATTTTATTTTTGATACTTATATTTCATTTTTCGACATATGAAAGATCATTTATATACCATTTATCTTCATTAAAACTTTGCATGATCTTAAATATCAATATACTATCAAATTCATCAATGAACTAAATTTTCGAGGCATCAATTATTTTTTATGCGCCACTTTATTTTATTGATGAAGAATCGACTCAAATTTCAACGAGGAGAGCAGAGGAATTTGTGCCTATGACGTAAAGCAGGGGCGGATCTACCTTGTTGCAAGTGGATTCATATGAACCCACTTCGTCGAAAAAATACATTGTATATACATATATATTCAATCTGTTTTTTGAAATAAACACACTATATAATTAATTTGACCCCACTTAAACCAGTATTAACATGTAGCCCAGCGACAAAGTGGTTACAATTTGACTGATGCATTTAAGGGTACGATTCCCACCTGCAACATTTAATACTGCTTTATTTTTTTTTATACATTGAACCCACTTGATAAAATTTCTGGGTCCGCCCCTAACGTAAAGAATCGTCAAAATCCAAAGGTTACAGATGTCTTTGCCGCTGGGTATCTTGCTGCCACGTGCCATATTGTAGAGGGAAAAGAAGTAAAATTAAAATGATAAATTATATTGCTTCTATTTTATGTCACGTGACACTTTTTTTTAAAAAAAAAAAACCCATTCCAAAAGTATATCATCTTATTAATTTTAAATTTTAAAATTAAATGATTTATACGACACAATTATTTAAAAATTATTTTAAATTATAAATTTCAAAAAAGTTTTTTTTCAAGCACTATGTCAAATCAAATAATACTACATAAAATTAAAATGAAATGAGATATCGAGAGTAATAAATAATAAATATCTTCTTTGTTTCTATTTATATGTCTTTACTAAAAATAGATGGTCCTTAATATTTGTCATTTCACAAAATCAATACATAAACAATACTATTCTTCCTATTTTATAATCTTGAAAGTATGAATTTGACCAAAATAGAAAAACTAAGTGATTAATTTAGGAAAAAGGTCTGAAATGTATTTGAACTTTAATTGAAATTGTTGTAACAATCCCAAACTTTGGGAAGGACCTTTTACCCCTGCACTATTTAATAGTATATTTTAAAGGTATATATGTACCCACGTGGACATCATAAATATTGCATCATTATAAATAATAACTTATCCGCGTGGGCTCATATATACCTTTAAAATATACTATTTGATAGTGCAGGGGTAATAGGTCCTACTCAAATTTTAAGATTGTTACAGTAATTTCGGTCAAAGTTCGCATATATTTCGAACTCTTTTCTCATTAATTTATGTTCAATGGTCAATTAATTAAGGGAAAATTACGCGGTTAAGCAAACTTATACTACTTAATTAGTCATCATAGCTATAGTTTGCTATAATTACCACTCGCGACTAACAGTAACCATTAATTACGTGGGTTGACTTCGAGTTTGTATAATTAACCTTGTTTGTATAATTCGCAACTAACAATTCTTCGTTTGATTTGTATTTGTATATGATGATGATTTCCTTTGGTTTTTCAGTTTTATCACCATATACACTCAATCTTTTTTTGTATAATTTATTAAATTTTTTATAAACGTGTAATTTTCGGATTTTGTATAATATAATTTATATAATGTGATTTGTATAATATAATTTGTATAACTGTTTTAAGTTCATATGTTTATGTTTGTATCAATTCGTTATTTCGAGTTTTATCATATTTGTAAAATTCCAGACTTTGTATTACTCAATTATACAAAACATGCGAACGTACCCATGAATTATACAAACGAGATGTGAATTATATAAATTATTGCCCCCTCTCTCTCGCCTCTCTCCTCCCTCTCCCAATCTCGCTCACCAGATATACAAATACATATGTATATCAGTTACATATATACAATTATTTTGATAGATATATATATACAATTCGTCTCTCTGCCCTCTCTCGCTCACCTATCTCCTCCCTCTCCCAATCTCGCTCGCCACTCTCCTCCATATAACATGTAGCTACGAATCATAATTAGCAAATTATAGCTATAAAGAGTAATTAAGCTATTTTTGAGTGGCTATATGCAAAAGTTTCTCATTAATTAATCAAAATAAATCAATTTATATATGTTCATGTATTAAATTAATTTCAAGAGAATACTAAATAAGAATACAATGATATATTTATATAAAATGTGAAATCTAAAATGATGACATATAAATAAAAAACGAAGCCAGTAATAATGATGCAAAGTGAGTAAGAAGGGGAAATAAAATGAGAATTTTCATAGTTTGACACCGCCTCTTTATTTTCTCTACCTTCTCCAAGTCCAAGTGGGAACTTTATTTTATATATATATATATATGTTCACTTCTTTAGTATTATTAGTAATCTTGACAATATATGTATGTATACACACTTGATAGTACTAGTTGTGAAGTTACTATAAGACGGCAGCTGACTCCAAAGCTAATTAACTTGTTTCTAATCTCCAATATTTCATTCATTTTCAAGGTATTCTTTCCCCTCACATATATATAGTTTCTTTAATGTCATGGCATTGATTTCACTAATCAATATGTACCTGTAATTACATAACTTCATGTGCTTAATTGCCGTTAAATATGTATTTTTAGAGGTAATTAACACTCTTTGTAAATGTCCTTAAAATCTACATCGCATTAGATTTAATAGCAATTAACTAATGCGGTAAAAACTCTATGTATATTTATTACCGCTAAAAGCTATTTTTGCTGTAGTGATTGTTTGGAGGAAAGTGTTTTTCTTGGTACAAATTCATTTCCATTGTTGGATTGGCTCTTTCATCCATATATACCATGTCTATTTATAACAACTCAGGTGCGCACAAGCTGGCTCCGACACTGCTATCATATTAGTTTGATAAAACCTGAGCTGCTGAGTACATAAGAAAGAAGAATGAAATTTGGGAAAGAATTTAAGGATCAAATGGTGCCTGAGTGGAGTGAGGCTTATATGGATTATGGTGGGCTTAAACACCTTCTGAAAGATATAAACCACTTCA
Organism: Solanum commersonii; assembly: GCA_029007595.1. Lineage (NCBI taxonomy): Eukaryota > Viridiplantae > Streptophyta > Magnoliopsida > Solanales > Solanaceae > Solanum > Solanum commersonii. The sequence goes on from JAJTWQ010000011.1 coordinate 1,421,579, forward strand.
ATATTCATAGAAAAGTAGATATTGAGAATCAAGAAAGTGAAATTGGGAAAATCCAACATAAAAATTCGATGAAGTTATCGAATGGAAAGTTGTTTATACCAGCTGAAATGGGACAAAATGAGAAGTCATTTTTCGAAAAATTGGATAATGAACTTGAGAAAGTTAATAGGTTTTACAAGGACATAGTGGAAGAGGCAAAGGGAGAAGCAGATGAATTAGCCAAACAAATGGAGGCTTTGATTGCTCTCCTTAAAAAAGTAAAAGAAAAGGATACCAAGGGAGACAAAGCAGCATCCTCAAAGGTTACTTCTCCAAGCAGGGCGTCGAGTGAAGCTGGTATGTACTGCTATCACCTTATCAGTCATTAGTGTTAGTTATGACTTAAGTTTTTATTTTTAGTTAACTTAAATTTTCATGCTTTAGTTGTTACTACTCGAAACGTCATTGATAGATGCTTGAAATATGGTTTGCATTTTTGGAGGATCTGAGCAACATAACTAGTCTGCGCATGTTCCATCAAACGTACACTTAAAAGGCTTGTTGATCATGAGTGATGGTGAATACAAATAGAAATGAGAGCCTTAATAGAAAATTGTACCCTAATCCTATTGAAAATATGCAGAGTTCTCTGTTTGTAGATTATGTACTAGGACAAATTAAGCAATGATTATAAGGATTCATTGAAATGATATATTAAATAGCTATGTATAGGCTAACTAAGAACATTTTAAAATAGCTCAACTATTGATATTACAGTATAGAAATGTTCATAGCTTACTCTATTCTGTTCAGCCATATATATAAGCAGCTTGACAGAACTTAGTCTCCACTGAATGAGTTTAGAATCCCGTAATTTCATATTTCATTGTGATGGCATTTAATGTTGTCATAAGATATAACACTTGGGCCTAACTGAAACCCAAAGTTATCTCACGAGGGGACGTTTGCCCAAGTCAAAATAAGGAGATCACTAGTTCATTTCCCAACCAACATGGGGAATCTAACTCACTTTAACGGTTGCAAAGATCGAGACTAGACAAGCAATAGATGTAAACCACCAGGGTCATGAGCTAGTAGTGAAGATGTCGTGGACATTCTGATTGTAACCTTCTATTTCATGAGATTTTCTGTCTCTAATTAGATGTCCAAATGCAGGGAAAGACCAACTAGATTTCAAAGAAGAAGTGGCCAAGTTTGGTGAGAACATCATAAAACCAACTTCTTCTTCAAGCGAAAATAAAGATCCTTCGTTAGGTGAACATGGACGCACTCCCTCAGACGTTCTTGAATGTGTCAAAATTCAAAATACATCCCAACAATCCAAAATCATTGGTAGAAAGACTATTACTTGGTACCAAAGAGAGAGAATGTAGCTTCAGTCAAGAAGAGCTAAAGGAGGTTGAAGAAAAGTTGAAAAAGGCCTTTGTTGAGTTCTACCAGAAACTTCGCCGCCTAAATCAGTACAGGTTCTGAAGAAAAGGATCCAAGATAACTTTTTAAATTTCAAAAGATATATTTTGGTGCTTCCAAATTCTCTTCAGCGTTTATTCTGACTCTTCTTTCAATGATGAATCAGTTTTATGAACCTCTCAGCATTTTCTGTGATCCTGGAAAAATATGAAAAGGTCAGACACCTATCAAGTGCATAATTAGCTCTCTAAATAGAACTGCAATTTGTGAAGTAGGCATAGAAAATCACATTCTGTGAGCATGCACAGTTGTAGTAGTAGTACTTCTTTAGTTATCACTAATTGACCATAATTTGCATGACTGGCTGACTGCAGATTACTTCAAGGAAAGTGATGAGATCGTACATGAAAATCGTCGATAACTCCTATATTGGAAGTTCTGATGAGGTATGTTCAAATCCACTGAATCCAATCAAGGGATTTGGATTGTTTTCAGTTTCTTAGGTAAAACGAAGTATGTTAAAGAAAATGAGCATACATGTTGATAAGAAAAAGCTATTCTATGGACCAAATAGCTTACTCTTCCATTTAAGTTTTTTAAGTTAACACTATTTTACCGGTTCAAAAAGTACTCCATATGCTATCTTAAAATACATTCTATTTCTAGTGTGCTGCAAATGAATGTGAAAAAGGACATTACTTGAGGGTATATGTTGAAAAATGTTAAAAATCCTCTTAATATTTAACATTGAGAAGTATGTTCTTACAAAGACGAAAACTATTATAAGATGGAACTTGTAGTACCCTTAATAAGTACTACCTTAAACTTGTGTGCCTTGTCTCTGAGATTCGTTATATGCACCATTATATATTCACTTCTCAGTCTTAGTTTATTTTCCATGTTTTAAGTTACTAGTCCTCTGAACAAGGTAGAAGCAACAATTGTCAAGCACTTCAATTCTGAACGGGGGGACGACATCAAATTAGTAAGGCCTGTAAGGAAAAGAGAGAAACACAGCATTTGGTTTCTTTCAGGTTGAGAACTTCTCCTTTGTTGAAGATTTTACTTCATAGTTTTCGACATCTCTTTAACTTATAGATTCATAAGACTTGTTGAGGAAGAAGATGAGGTTATCATGGTTTCTAATATATTGATCCTTTCAATGTGTAGGATTCTTCTGTGGATTCTCAGTTGCTCTAATTATGGCTATTGTGTTAATCATACAAACAAGAAAGCTATTGGACAAGGAGGAGGCTACAGTGTATTTGGATAGCATCTTCCCTCTTTACAGGTTTTTTTTTTTTTCGGATCTTCAAATAATCCGCATTTAAAATGAAAGAACACAGCTAGATTCACCTACTTATGACCTATGTTGCTGTGCCTCTGTCGGATCCTTGAAAAATGCACTACTTTTGGAGGATATGACACACGCTCCTGACAGCATTGTTTGAAAAGTCCGAGCATCATGACTTATGACCTTCTCAGTTTTTTCCTGATACCTTAAAGTTCTCTTGCAGTTTCTACGGTTACATCATCTTACATATGCCTATTGGTGCTGCAAATATATACTTGTGGCGATGCTATAGAATCAACTGCTCGTTTATACTTGGATTCAAGCCAGGAACCGAATTAGACCACAAGGAAGTTTTTCTTTTAGCCTCTGGTCTTGCAGTTCTTGTACTCACTGCTTGCCTGGTACAGCTGCATATCAGGATGGACTCGAGGATCCAAGAGCACGAGACATTTGTCAAACTGGTTCCTTTGGGCTTACTCATTGTAAGATTTTATATATAAAGTTAAATGCAGGTTGAACACACTATCATTTACATTTTGTTTGATCAATCCTCTGATTCGAATGCAGGGCATAGTTCTCATATGTCTCTGTCCTTTTAACATCATCTATCGTTCAAGCCGTTTCTTCCTTATTCAGAGTCTATTTCGTAGCATTTGTACTCCTTTATACAAGGTAGTTGATTCTACTATGCTAGAATTCTATACACGTAGAGTATACGACTTTTGGTTGAATTTACGAGTTGATAGTTTTCTTCTGCAGGTCAATATGATTGATTTTTTTCTATCAGACCAGCTAACCAGCCAGGTTTCTTACTTTATTGGGCCATTATTAGGTGATATGGCTCTTGTTTTTCTTAATTTGGATTTCTGACCTTTCTTCTACATCTTCTTGACCTCAGACACAAGCGATAAGAAGTTTTGTATACTACATTTGTTATTATAGTTGGGGGAAATCCTCTACAGGACCAAAAATGTGCCACGTTAGTGATGTATACATCGTCTTCTATTACATTTCAGCTGCAATTCCTTATTGGATTCGCTTCTTCCAGGTACTTAAAACATTCATCATGATCTCTACATTTGCATATCTGCGTTTATTTGGTTGACGGTTGACCAAATTAATGTGCAGTGTATGCGACGATTAATAGAAGAGAAAGAGATGAAGCATGGATTCAACGGTTTCACCTATTTCTCGATGCTACAGTCAGTTGTCTTTCAGTCTACACTCAAGACTCCGGAAAAAAACGACTTGGAAAGTGTGGGCTTTGGTTAGCTCAGGCGTTGCAGCTCTGGCAAACATATCTTGGGATATCAGGATGGACTGGGGTCTTCTTCAAATGAAGTCAAGAAACTTTCTTCTGAGAGATAAGCTCTTACTACACCATAAACTGCATATTATATAGCTATGGTAAAGTTTCCAAGTTAATGAAAGAACAGATAACCCTGTCTCTTATTTGCTAAAATCTAATATTTTTCCTACACATCTGATGGTAGATTCTTGAGGTTCTCCTGAGATTTGAATGGCTGCAAGTAGTATTGAGTTTTGACATGCGCCCACTACGTGGTAAAGTCATAACAAGCACATTTGCAAGCTTAGAAATTCTTCGTCGAGGCATTTGGAACTTCTTTAGGTAATTTTACTGTCCCTGAAGTAATACAATGGTATATCTTTTCTTCATTGGAACATAACAGAGGAAAGAAAATGGATACGTTATAAGTTATGACTTCTTCTCTCTCAGATTGGAGAATGAACACTTGAACAACGTTGGGGAGTACCGAGCATTCAAGTCACTCCCACTGCCCTTCATTACAGACGACGACAAGATTGGCAAAAATGAGTAGGATGACTCGAGTCTGCTTAATACCTGTTCTGTTTCATCAAAAGATGAATGTGTAATAGCTTAGAGTACCCTTTTCTGTGAGGGTGGTATACATTTTCAAGTATTGCTACTATGAAAGAATTCTCATTCATACTGCAAAAAGGAATAAGAAAAGAGAGAGGGGAAGAAATCTATATGTACATCTGAACATGCATCTTTATACACAGATTTTTACTTGGTGATATACTGAATATCTAATGCCAATTCCTGTTTCTTCTCTTTTTGCACTTTCAAGTAACTACAAACGATCAATCCTCTCAGAGGTTATCATTACCAAGTGAGACAACTTTGATGGTTACGATCATATATTTCACCCTTGATTTATCATCTACACCAGTGAAAAGAAACATAAGAAGGGGAGAAGAGCTTCATTCATCTCACTCCATCTTCAGTTGGTGTACTTCCATGACAGCCCCCGGTGCACGGTGGTATTACCATTCTTCTTTTGATTTCAGAGTGCTCCGCTGGATTTTCTTGAACTTCTCAAAATAGTTGCTTCCATCAGAATCAAAGTCACAAATGGTACTTTGTCCTGGCCTATTTTCCTCATCAAGGTCCAGGATAAAGGCATCGCCTTCTAAAGCACGAACTACCTGAACAATAAGAAGGAAGGTTTTGGTTTATAAACCCCTTTAAAGAAATCCGCCAGCACTAACAGAAAAAGAATTAAGAGAAGATGTTATTACTTGACTCATCCGCGGTCTTCTCCGTGATGAATGACGCACACAAGCAGCAGCACAAGCAATCATGTTAGCCATCTCTTCACTGTTATAATTTTGTCCCAAACATGGATCTACTAAGGCGTCCAATTTTCCATCATCCAATGCACTTCTAAGCAAAGGCCTTGCCTGAGTATCAGAAAGAGTCTTCTTATGCTATGTACAAGTGATATACTATAAGAAGAGGGTTGACAACAATGATATCCATATCTTTGAAAATGCATTTAAGCATCGGCCTAGTGATGCTTCTAGTTCCCAAAATATTTTGTTATTTTGCTACAAGAAACCAATATGTTGATCAAGAAATTTGTGTACATCCAGTTAATAAACGACACTCAAAAAGTACTTAATCAAAAACCAAGAATATGAAAACCAGAAACTACGGTAATGATTCCTAATACAAAATATTGTATTTGACGACGAGGTTATAAAAAAAAATGCCCCGGAAGAGGTGTAAAGTTAATTCTGATTAACTAAAGTGACATAACTAATTCTCTGTGAGTAGGCCGCATGCAAGAAGCTGCTAACTCTGAAATCCGTCTTTCTGATCTCAATTTCGAATTAACTTATGTAATTAATTCTGATCAATTGTGGGACTTAAGTAGAACCAACAGTAATAATCTTTGAGATCAACAAAATGATTCCAGGAACCCGTATCTCCAAGATTTCCTAAAAAGGGAGCCTTAATTTGGGAAAATTTGATAGATTATGATATCAAATTCATGGTGAACTCCATGCTTTAAGACTGAAACTTTGGACAAACTAATAGTTGTAAAAGATGCAACAGAAAACTTGAGATATGTTCCATCATCAAAACGGGTGTCCAAAAGCCAAATCATTTGGTACAAGGATGACAAATTTCTTTTAAAAATTTGTAAGATGGGCGTGAATTTTTATGCCTTTGGCTTGACAGAGATGAACTTTTCAAGAACACCAGATCCTTTGATTTGGACATTTCTTTTGTACAAGGACGGTGGTCTGCCAAATTCTGATTTTAAGCCAATGCTTTTCCATGGTTCTTTTTTTAAGTGATTGATTACTACAAACAACAACAACAACATACCCAGTGGGATTTGAGGAGGGTAGAGTATACACAGACTTTACCACTACCTCGTGGAGGTAGAAAGGTTGTTTCCGTGATATTGATTACTGCCGTGATAAAATTTCTCAACCATTTATCACTCGCAAAAAAGAAAAACAATAAAGGATAAAACCACCCAGTACTTCTAAAACCACAAATGATAAACCTTCCAGAGGATCAAGATCTCTTATAAATAGAAAGGCCACCTCAGAGAATTGCATAAGCTGTGCTTGCATGTTCTGCCTCAGATTAAATACAGTGCATACATAGCTAATTAAGGATAAGATTATAGTAAGATGAATGTTATTCCATATTGAGGATTTGATTAGTGTAGTTGGACAGAAAGTAAATTTAAGCATTATGCTATTTAACCAGTTATAAAGGTTGCACACAAACGTTTTACTCATGCATCTAGTTGAACATTAGTTTTAGGCACTTAAGAATGCTGAATAGCGGTCAAGAAAGTGGAACAGTTAACATACCCATATGACCAAACTGCTGCATGCGGAGGATTCAGTTGAGATTATAGGTGGACGCCCTGTAATTAACTCCAGGAGCATGACTCCAAAAGAAAAGATGTCGGACTTATCTGAGGTCTTTCCACTCTGTGCATACTCTGGGGCCAGATACCTGCAAGACGTCAGTTTTATCAAATACATGAAGAAATTGTGATCAGGAAATGTAGGTTTTACCCTGTTAGTTTTTACGTGGTCCATCTACCTGAAGCTGTGTAATCCAGAAATCATTACTAATCATGAAGTAGCTTAAGTTCTACAGTTTCCAAAATCCAAGCTCCTCTCCTTAACCCCCCAAACCCCCTCTTTCCCCAATCAGTGTTGGTAAGGGAAAATCAAGGACTAAGAAGCCCAACATTATCAGACACGGGAAAACAGCAGTAACATCCCATGCGCTCTTCTCATCCTCCGACTAGCAGGAAAACTTCGGTTATAACTCTGAGAGGAATCACTGCATCATGAGCAGATTGACCTAAAATCGAGGTCATGCAAGTCATCAATGTCTTTAAAACCCCAGATTTGAGAGTCCCATTCTAGCTCGATTTTCTATAGGTATCTGATATAGATATCAGTTTGCAAGTTGGATGAAACAAAGTTAACATGGAAAGGGCATAGCCTATGCTACGTATGAGGTTAGCCCAAAAAAATGAATATTAGTAACGCTAGAACAAGGGAAGCACCACTTTTTACTTGATAAAAGTAGAAGAGACTGGTCCACTCAGTATGGTGACCTGTATATAGTAATTTTGCTTGATCTAGTCAATTTTTTTCCTTCTGATATCTAATTCATGGTAGCAGAGACAGGGTCAATAAAACTCACCCAAAAGTTCCCACCACTCTAGTGGAGATATGACTGACATGATGGTTTGAATCAGATAAGAACTTGGCAAGTCCAAAGTCCGCAACCTGGATACAAATCAAAGTTCCCATTCATGTTAAATAACTTACGAGGAAATATGTTCTTAGTTGTCACATGAAAATTAAAGAAACAAAAAACAGAATCAATAATGCAGTTAACATTTGCACCTAAGTAGATGCTCATTTGGGTTCAAATTAATCTCATCATATGGATTTTATTGTTAAGAACAAAAAACTATTTACATCAACAGCGGATTCTAGGTGTACTCAGAAGCCAGTTGTCGATAATAGAAAACAGCCCGACCTTTCTTTGCTAGTAAAGATAGAACAGAAAATAGTTCTCAAAAAAAAAAAAAAAAAAGCAGTTCTCAAAAAAAAGAACAGAAAATATAGTGGCAATACCAAAAAGCGAAACACAAAGTTACCTTAGCTTCAAAGTTAGAATCAAGAAGAATATTAGCTGCCTTGATATCACGATGAATGATAGTGGGGTTACCTGCAGCCACAAGTTAGTATCTTCAGAGAATGATTACCTGTGGTTGCTACATCAAAAGAAGTGATATTTATTCTATTCAAGTTAATTCAAGCAACCACAATTAAATTGTCCTACAGAGCGCAAAGATACGTTGACATCTATATTAAATTGGTAGTAGTGGAAGAAAATATACTAAAACTATTTGATTTCATATTTGACAGGAAAGAACATGGCATATAAAACTATATGGGGAAAGTACAGGCCTGATGCATATTCATGTTATATCTTTCACAATTTAGGAATTATTATGGCCTTCTGCTATCCATTAGCAGACCCTAGAACCGAGGTATTCAGCTCTCAAATCTCGAGGAGATTCAGAAATGGTATTATAGAAGTGAGGATCAATGGTATCTATTGGGAGGGAGAAAATTAGATTTACATCCTTTTCAGGAGAAAAAGTGAAGATAGATATGTGATGAAAACCATTATGCTACCCAACTTGTCACAATCTACAAACACACTAACAAGAGTTCCCTTTGGAAACATGTTCAACATTGTTAAAAAGCATCCAGGCCACTTAATATTCAATTTACCCCTTTGGACACCTCTAGTCAACTAATGGACGAACATGCAAATTAAGAACAAACATAGGAAGCCAAGACAGAGATGAAGCACACTCACAGTCTTCATGCAGATAAGCCAATCCTTTGGCTGACCCTATAGCAATTTTCATTCTAGATGCCCATTTCATCATGGATTGTGCCTCCCCTGCATATCATACAATCTGTTCTAAATAGCATCTTGGTAGAAAGACCTTTATATCAGAGAACTTATGGAAACTCTATTCAATCGGATATTTAGAAGTGATCAGAGAAGTATAAACTGATACAAGAGCATTTCTGTAAAACAAAAGTTCAAAAGAAAACATGCATCAGGGTGGATAGGAACATTCTTTATACAAACCTTAAAACAGATGATGAAACAAATCACACATCTAAAATGTGGCACTTATGAAAGATCCTCCATCAAATGTACCTCACATGAAGTGTGTTAAAATAATACACCATAAGGGCATAGAAAAGTATGTGGAAAATTGCAAATGAAGTGCCTGGGACTGCAGAAGTCAGAAGATATTAAATGCTGGTCTTTCCAAAAGCATAGAAATAGCAGTAGTGCTTTATCATGCAAGATTAAAGGGCTTGGGTTACAGAAGTAGCATGTATTTGCAAGCTCTTCGTTTACCTTCTCGTGTTAAAAACCATGGTTTGATGAAATTCTAGGCCACCTTTTTGTGGTATAGGCATATACCACGAGGAATCTTACTTAAAAGGCTTGGTTAAGTACCCCCTTAAAGATTGTCCATTTAACATGGAACTCATAACTTGTGAGGTGTATTTTACATGCTTTTCAAAATCAATACAGTGAAACTAAGCTGCATTAAGGAAGCCCCCGTTAAGGTAGATTTATTTTAACCTTAATTATCAACTCTCTGCTGTACAAATATTAGCATAATTCAAAAAATGACTTAAGCTGGTCACAAAATCTTATTGATACAGGATTCGACCAACAACCAGAATTAAGGAAAAAGAGAAAGAACATACCATGTAAATGATACTCTAAGGTCCTGTTGGAAACAAATTCATAAACAAGCAATCTCTTTGTTCCATTCATGCAGTATCCAACCAAAGACACAAGATGTTTATGATGCACTCGGCTAATAGTCTCTACTTCTGCTTGAAATTCACGCTCCCCTTGATGGCTACCAACCTTCAACTGTTTAACTGCAATTTCTCTTCCAGTAGGGAGGACTCCTTTGTGTACATACCCAAATCCACCTTCACCTAGAAGGTTGGATGTAGAGAATCCACTAGTTGCTAACCACAGCTCTTCATATGTGAAATTGCCACCCGAAACAGCTAAATCCACTATGTGGTCTTTTGGTGAAAAATGACTGCCACCTTCTGAATTAAGGGAATTAGAATGAGCATTGTTGTCAAAGCAGTGAAGTGGGCGGAATGGTGTCACTTGCTTTGGGGAAACAGGAGAACCATTTGCTACATTCTGCTGTCTAAAACTTTGACGCAGAACATGGTACAAGTCATCTGATGAATCGACCGAAACAATTAGCAAATGAATACACCAAGTTGAACTCATACTGGTTAGTAAACAGCTTTTTTGAACTTATGTTGATAGATCAAACTGCTAAATTTCATAATATCAACAATTTGGACCCCATTCTAAATGCAAATTGCAATCGATGAAAACAAGCTCTGAACAAGGAGCCTCTTAAAACAAGATTTAAGCACTATATCTGGTCAGACGGAGAAAGTTTCACATTTAAGAGATTAATGTCCAAACTGTCACATTTCCAGAATGGCATGGCATGTTTAAAAGCATAAGATCCTATAGATACTTTTGGTATGTGACATATACTCGATTATGCCTCAAAATGTCCCTTTTTCTTCTTAAAACTCCGTAGTCCATACACATTCAAACACAATCATATAAAATGAACATAAGAAGTATAAAATTTAAGAAATGATAATTGTCTGTCACAATGAATTTAGAAACATAAGTCACTATTTTCATTACTAGTAAATTTTTAAAGAAGTTACTATTAAATTGTATGAGGAAAAAATAGCAATTTGGATCACTAATTTTCAATAGTTGAATTTAGAGATAAAGTCACCACTTAATCAGTAAAAAGGATTAATAATCCCTACTAATTCATAAAACAAAATAATGATAAATTTAAATAGTAATTAAATCATCTTTGATCTTGTTGTACAAGAACAAGGGTGATATTCAGGATTGTACCAGTTATAGGGATATCAAGTTGTTAGTTGACCCACACTATGAAAGTTTGGGAGAGAGTGGTGGAGATGAGGTTGAGGAGGGGTGTATCTATCAGTGAGAACCAATTTGGACTTATCGTAGGGCTTTCAACTACAGAAGCCATACATCTCGTTAGGCGATTGATCGAGCAGTTTAGGGAGAGAAAGAGGACTTACATATGATGTTCATTGACGTAGAAAAAGCTTACAACAACGTCATTGGAGAGTTCTTTGGTGATGTTTGGAGGCTAAAGGTGTACCTGAGGCTTATATTAGGGAAAGTAAGGACATGTATGATAGTACCAAGACACGAGTTAGGACACTAGGAGGAAACTCAGGTCTCTTCCCAATCATGATGAGGTTGCATCAGGATAAACTCTTAACCTATTTCTTTTTGCTTTGGTGATGGATCAACTGACGTGCCATATCCAAGGAGAGGTGCCATGGTGTATACTATTTGCAGAGGACATAGTTTTGATTAACGAGACATAAAATAGAGTCAACAATATATTAAAGGTTTAGAGACAGACCCAGGAGTCTAAGGGGTTTGGATTGAGTAGGACCAAGACTGAATACTTAGAGTTTAAGTTCATGACATATCCACATGGAAGATGTGGAAGTAAGGATTAATACACCAGTCACCCCCAAGAAAGAAAGTTTCAAGTATCAAGGGTCAATAATTCAAGGAAATGGGGAGATTGACTATGAAGTTACACATCCTCGTGAAGCGGGGTGGAAGAAATGGAAGCTAGCACCTTTTGTCTTGTATGATAAGAATGTGCCACCAATCCTTAAAAGGTAAGTGTTATGGAGTGGCGGTAGACTAGTTATGTAGTAAAGGGCAGAGTGTTGACCAATCAAGAACTCGCACGTCCAAAAAATGAGAGTAGCTGAAATGAGGATGTTGGGATAGATGTGTGGGCATATAGGAGAAATAGGATCAACAACAAAGTTATTCAGGAAAAAGGCAAGAGTGGCCTCCATGGTAGTGAGGGAGTGAGGTTGAGATGATTCGGGTATGTGAAAAGAAAATGTATGCTGCAACGATGAGGTGCGAGCAAGGGCGGACCCACCCTATGTCAAGGGGTGTCAACCGACACTGCTTCGATGAAAATTTTTAGTATTATATAATTATATCTAAAAATCTGAAAACTCAAATATAAGTAGAAAAAATATTAATGACACTACTTGAACAAGTGAGCTTCCTTGGCTTATTGGTTTACTGCGTGCAAATGGTGTAGTCATTCTCTAAAGTGTGGCCAAGTTCGACCCTCAAAAAAAATTTAAGTTATATTTTGGGGCCTTTTTAGATAAAAGTAAGTGTTATAGGGATTTGAACCTCCAACCTTCAATTCCTATTCAAAATCAGGATAAGATAAACCAATTGAACTAAAATACAATTTATACCCTATTATAGAAATTTGATTACTTGTCCAAAATAGAATAGGACACAATAATAAGCTGTAGTAGTTTACTTGATTTATTTTTATTAGTATGCTTTAAATAATTTTTATTAATATTTTTTTTATGAAGCAAGGAGATTTCATTAGAAGGCATCAAGAAGATGCAAGGCAAAAAATTACAGCAAATGAAGGGGTCTGCTCCTGTACAAGATATTAATATAATGTTGTTATATCAATTATTTATTTTTAAATACCGACATGCCTTACAAAAAATCTTGTGTACCTCACTGGGTGTGAGAGGTTGGTTGTAGTGGGAATAAGCATAGGTAGAGCCGTAGAGGTGGGCAAGCTGAAGAAGTCTTTGGGAGAGGTGATTTGAGAAGGCATGGCTCACCTACAGCTTATCGCGGACATGATCTTAGATAGAAAGTTATGAAGATCGATGATTAAGTTAGAAGGTTAGTAGTAGTTGAGCGTTGTCTAATTCCCTTACTAGTATTGTTATATTATTACCCTCTTACTAATTTTTTTCTTCGACTTTAGCAATACCTATTATTTCCTATGCTTCAATTATTGTGTTATTTGATGTAGCTACTTGTTCTCTTCTTAATTGTTTTTTTTTAAAGGCAAGGGAAATTCACAGCAGCTACCCTTTGAGCGCTCACAGGGTAAAACTCCTACTTCTATGCAATAGCTCGCAAACCACACAGGAGAGGTAACCTGCATTAAGCAACCCCGGTGCGACAAACCCCTTGCTTTTGCTTGCAAGGGATTTCAAACTTGAGACCTCGAATATGGAAGTTCCAAGTACAAACCACTGGGTCACCCCGAAGAGTCTCTTCTTAATTGTTTTTCAACATGGCATCTAATTTTTTACTGTATTTGCTTAAATACTTGATATTTGAAATGCTTACTCGAACCGAGTATCAAGCTGAAAAAGTCTCTCTATCTTCACAAGCAAGGTAAGGCTGCATATGCATCGCATTCCCTAAACCCCACTTGTGGGATATTATAGGTACGTTGTTGTATCTAAATCATCTTTGGCGAAATAAAATTCAGGCGAAGTGAAGTACTTAACCCTGAAACTTCATTTCTTTGCAAAATATCAAGCTAGCAAGGTAATCAATTACTGAAAATAAACAGAACATTGAAAGCTTCATGAGCAAAGAAAAATATTTTCTGGTTAAGTGAAACACATTTCCCCTGAAAAAGCAGCTTTAGTTGTTACTGTATATATTACTGATTCAACTACCTACTCACTAAAGGAATAATCTGTATCAAACTGAAAAAGCTTTACCTTTTGGCAGTGGAGATTCACGATCACGTAATTTTCCACATTTAAGCTTATTCCTGCAACACATGAAGAGTATAATTGCAACAATGAAGAAAGCTCCGGTAACGCCTACAGAAATTCCAATTACAGATCCGATTGATGTACTTGACAACGGCGATTGAACTTTAATCGACGAAGTTTCATCTCTAGAAACTGGTGCAGAAGAACCATTCACAGGATACATTAACGCCGTTACCGGAGGCGGTGGTAACGTAAGTTTCGGAAGAGGCTTCGGTAACGGATGAGTATATATCGGCCGCCGTGGCGGTGGATGTAAAGCGACTTTATCATCAATAGGTTTAATTATTGGCTTTAACGACGCGTACGGTGATGACGGCGAAGGCGGCAGTGGTGAATGTGTAAAATTAATGACTGTTGGCGGCAGTTTAGGAATGGCTCTTGAAGTGATACCATTTTTGGCTTCCGACGACGGCGATGGCAATGGGGATGGTGAGTGTGGATGCATAGGAGTTATGGAGTGAAGTGAGAAATGCATGAAGAAGAAGGTGATTATGAGGTAATTAATTAATATTTATAATTAGTTCCTAATACAACTGCTTAAGTAGTGGACTTGAGAAAGTAGAAACCCCCAGTAAGTACACTACTAATTACTATGACCATAGTATCACGTTAATTACTGTATTCGTTTTATTTATTTATTTTGTTTTTTTCTTCTTTTTTTATTCGTTTTTTTTATAGGCATATAATAAACGTGTATATTCCTTCATTTTTATTTTTTTTTACATAGTAGATACTTAATGAATTATTGAAAACACACGTATCTTACCTGGCAATTTGAGTAGTATGTGGTATCCTATATACTCTCATTCTAGTCTCTACGTATATTATGTCATATATAACCTTGCTTAACTTTATACAAATTTAAATATTTATTTATATTCATCCAAAATTAAACACACATAAATATTATCTGAAATTAAATTTAAAACTCTTTTAAATCGTCCACAATTGGAAAAAAAGTAATTTGAAATCTTGTTCAACTTTATACAAATTTAAATATTTATGTATATGTATCCAAGATTAAAACACATAAATATCACCTAAAATTAAATTTTAAACTCTTTTAAATCGTCTACAATTGGAAAAAAAAAAGTAACTTGAAATCTTGTTCAATTTTATACAAATTTAAATATTTATTTATATGCATCCAAAGTTAAAACACATAAATATCATCTGAAATTTAATTTAAAACTATTTTAAATCGTCCACAATTGGAAAAAAAAGTAACTTGAAATTTTGTTGTGGCATTTTATTTTAGGATAAACTTTAGATTTTTTAATTTTGCCGGTATTAGCTTGTTTGCATTATCTGCCTCAAAAAGATCAAGATCGTGTAAGATTGTAGGAAGTAAAATTGGCTAAAATAATCCTTGATCTAAGCAGATATATCATCATTAAAGAAAATAGTATATATATATATACTTGCTTTTAACAAATTGGATATATTTATTCTTTTAGTTGACAAATCTATATTTTCTAAATTAAAAGGCTTTTAAACTGATTTTTTAATTTCAAAAATGTTGGGTGGCGTTAAAAAAATTACCTCACCCAAATGAAAGAAAAAAAAACATAATCTCTCTTCTGCTCAGTTATAAGATGGATTTTTAGGTTTAGAGTAATAAAAGAAAAAGATGAGGTAACTTTTAAAGTCGTGTGGTGTTTTTGAAATTAAAAATCAGTTTTAGATTATTATTATTTTAATTCAATATGTTAACGAAAAGGGATAAATATGCATTATTCATTAGACAACAAAGGTATATATCACCGTATATGCAGTGGCATAGCTAGGATTTTTATGAAGGGTGTCCAAATAATGCATAAGTAATTTTATTTTTTTGATGAATGGATGCATTGAAAAAATTAAAATTGAACTACATCATTAATATTACTTTCTTTTTTTTTACGAATAAATGTTTCAAAAATTTAAAAATCAAACTGCATGATATTTAACTTTAATGTTTGTATTTAATTCAATATAAAGTGAACGAACAAAGGAAACAAGCTTTCACTAATCTATGGTGATGACAACAATAACGAGACATAAATAATGAAAGCAAAATCAAATGAAATGTTCTTTTGTTTGCTTTTAGCAGCTTTATAGAAGAAGTTTAGAATTTATTTATTAACTTTAAATTAAATAATTACATTTAAATTTTATTTCAAATTTTAATGAAAAGTAATAAAAAGTCAAATTCATTGAAAATTCAATTAGCTACTAAACCTAGATTTCTAATTAAGAATGTAATTTAATTAGCTTAGACAATTAAAGAAATAAGTTAATGAATAATAAAATAAGAGTGTTTCTATTTAAAATGATTATAAAATGCACTTGTGGAGATTCAAACCCTTGCCTTCAAAGTAAGGCGGGAGAGCCTCACACCGTTGAACCATAGCATCTTGATATGTTCAGGATGTCCTATCTATTGACTTTAACCGTTATCAGTAGTATTTTACTTATATATACGATATAATTTTCTGGCGAAGAGTGTCCAATTGGACACCCTCGGAACACTGTAGCTCCGCCCCTGCATATATGTACAACGTTGTTTTAATAAAAGATATATAGCTCTAAATGGCGAAGTTTGTGATAGGCTTGCAAGCCATATTTACTAATCAATTCATGATAGAAATATCATTATGCTCATCCAAATGTGTTGGCTAACTGAACAAAACAATTACCAATACATGATACTGAATGGTTAACAAAATCTATTCAACATGTAAAATCTGGTGTTAAATTGATACATCCTATCCACACAAATATTAACAAAACTGTACTTGTAAAATTCAGTCTACTAAAATGCCTTTCTGTCATTGAGCTGATTTGCTTTACTCAATAAGCAATGTAATAGTACATGTTTGTAAAAAAAGAAAACTTCTCTTGATCTCAACAGGAGTCACTTTTTATTGTTCTGTGCATCCGGTTCACTAGAAATTCCACTCAGCATCCATATCAAAGCAACGCCAATTAGGGCGCCAGAGAGATGTGCAATGTGATTAACACTTTGTAAGGCGGAACCTCCATGAATACCTCCTGCTAATCCTGTTGAAGCTTGGGCTGCTTCCATCACCTGGATATATTCAGTGCCAGCACGAACAGAGATCAAGTTCCTTCCATACGATAAAAGAGTTGAATAGAAACTAGGGAAGAATAAGAAGCATTCATTGAATTTATGTTTCATTACTAGGAGTAGGTAGTTTGCCAAACACAGAGAGCTTTGGCATTTTTCTTCTCTAAGTTCCACCTTATACCAAGTGAAGAGAAGTAACTAAAACTGAATTTGGTATCTCCACTAGCTTCCCCCTCCCTCATTTCTATTACTCCGATATTAGAAATTCAAGTTTAAGCAATAATTTTAGCACTAACAATGCAACTTCATCTTCTAGGATTATGAAATAAGGTGGGATAACTAGTAAATACTGAATTTATACTTCGAGAGATGTCATTGACCAAATATGATATGATATGATATGATAGTTAGGAAATCACAGAAATCTACAGTAGTTCATAATCTATCATTCAGATGAGGAGTTTCATTTGAAAACTAACACATTTAGTGTAGGAGAGTGAATTATCAAGTTTTGGATGCCTTAAAGATCGATTATGACTAAAATGGAAGAGAACTAGCTTTTTTTAGATAACAATCCACATCTCTGCTGGGATTTGAACTTGAGAGCTCATGGTTCTCAACCCACTTCATTGACCACTAGGTCACACCCTTTTTTTTGAGAAAGTAGGTCACACCCTTGGGTGCACAAAATACTTGATTACAGATAGTTAGAGCCTTTTCAATAAACATTTTTATAATTGTTACTAAACTAAAATAAGAAAGAAACAGTCATATCGTCACAGCCTTGTGAAAGCAATTGACCTAGAACTTCGCATTGAAGTGTAAATGTGCTTATAACCCATTAAATTTGGGAAACAATTTAATGTTTTGTGCGATAACCCTTGTAAATATATGTAGTAACCCTAGTAGACTGATTTGTCCAACAATTAAGCTATGTCATGACAGAAATTTGACATGAATCTAACTGACTTGAATGTAACAAGGTTACGTATGATTGATTAGGTTTCAATTAGTGGGAAAGAGAGGAGAGGATACCCTTTCTATAACAAACTGTCCCAATACAAGTACTTCAAGAATCTTTCTCCAGTCCCAAGACATCTGCAGTTAAAACCAAGATGGTTAGACTGGTTTACCAATCAAGCGCAACAGTATACTATCGACCTACGTCAATCTACACACACAGACATTGATATTAAACTGAGGCACATTAACAAATGCAATAAACAAGAGATGCCGAAATCACCTTCACAAGTACACTAATAGCAAAGAGTCCAAACACTGCACCAGATGCACCAACAGAAACAGCATTTCTTGGAAGAATCAACCATGAGACAAGGTTAGCTCCAGCCCCAGTTAATATATAAGAAAGCCACAATCCAAGGTTTCCTTCCTCCTCTTCAACGAGTTTTCCTGGAAGCTTAAAGTAGGTTAACGTCTATGATTATCATCTGCTATCAAGTAGACAATTTATCCTAAAGTATAACAAGAAACAGAAGTCTTACCAAAAATATACAAAAAGAAAAGGTTGCTTGAGAGGTGGTTCCTGTTTAGTAAAATGCAGATGAAAAACAAAACAATTAGACAGAAGTGATAAACAAAACAAGAGAGAAAGCCACTGATAATTCCGCTGGACTATGGTTATTTTACTTTTCCATTTCTAGTATTTGTAAGAACAATTTAAAAACTCTACATTCTCACCAGTTAAAATGACAGAATGTTGCAGTCACAAACTGGTACCAAGCAGGCCGATTGTGGTATAAGTATAATGCTCTTACTGCCCGAACCTGATATAATCACTTTTTCTATTAGATCTTTTTATTCCAGCAGACAAGAGTAACATTATCTTCACAGAATCCAGGTCAATAACACCCTTCAGAAGGCTGAGTGCCACTATACATGTTCAATTGCTGATCTCTCATCATGCCACCCATCATGTTCAATGGAACTCACCAGCCATGGTCCAACTTACCAGGGTTGGGTGCATGTTCAATAGCAAACTGAATAAAACGAATCATAAATATTCGTTGTGCAAGTTTTATTAACACCATCGAATTAAATATATTCAACAAAAGCTGCAATAAAGGGGGAAAAGCAATTTCCAAACCTGGAAGACATGATCTGCTACATATATTCCCAGGTTAAGAAGCAGAATCCAGAAAATCCCATTGACACGCTTGTCTGGCTTCTTCCTTTCAGGCTTCAGAATCTCCTGCTGTGAGGTCATATCTAATAAAGGTGTCATTTAACAGCTTAATATGTTACCTTAGCCGTATTCATCAGACATGTTAAATTAAAAATAGCAACTCAATTGAACACGGAGAATACACGAGCAACCAATCCTAGATAAACTCAGGCCACATATGACACAGAAGGAAATAGATTCATGTTTGAACTGTAGAGGAAAATATCTTAATTGCCTTTGTAACTCCACAAACCTCTTCTCTCCACTCCAAATATCTTAATTGGTTCATACATAGATGTGGAGGCACAAAAGACGCCCAAAGAATTCAAGCTTTACTTATCCATTCAACCGACACCAGTACTCTCTTTGTGCCCCAAAAATCTCTTAAAGCTCAAAGTTGTGACTATGGGTGTGTTCGGCATGGAGAAAATGTTTTGCTATTTTTTCATGTTCGGTTAGTCAAAAATTTTGGAAAACATTTTCTCTACGAAAATGACTTCCCTAATAGATGGAAAACAAGTTACACAAGTGACATTCCACATTGATGGTGTCCTCTCCACCTTCCAACACACCTCATTTTCACCCCCACCTCGCCAAATCCAAAATCCCTCATTGTTGTTTATATCTAATAGCCCCTTGTATTTTTTACAGGACCTGGAATCATTAGCCACTTCTTTCAAAACTCTTAAGGGGAATGTAGGAAAAAGATACACAACAACAACAAACATACCCAGTAAAAAAGATGCAATTTTTTCTTTATTTTAGGTTTCAAAAGACAGTAACTGTCAACAAAAATCGAGAGATAATTGCAATTCCTGTCTTAAGTTGACTAACAATCAGTACAATTCGACAGATAAATAAACCCATTTTTTACTGAGTGGGGTTTGAGATTCTCCCACTAATCATTAACTTAATAAATGATACAAAAAAGGAAGATAGAGGTGTTACCAGAATCATTGAATTTACAGAGAAGACGAGTTGAGGAGATTGGAACAATAGGTGAAGTTTTGAGTTTAAGGGGAAGGGTTGGAAGAGGGATTAATGGAGGTGTAGATAGCGGCATCGCCATGGGCATGAAAACATTGTGTTTAAGGCCCAGATGGTGCTGATACTGATACTGAAGCTGAAGCTGTTTCATCACCGGAAAATCAAGAATGTAAGAGGCAGCTTATCGGTTTTTCATATCTCCTCCATTTACACGCCTGTCGTGGTCTCAATTTTCACCTCTATCTTCTTCTTTTTTAAATTGTGTTCGGTATTTACTTTGAAATTCAACTTAGGCCGAGAAGTTTCATATTAAGGATAAAGTCCTCTAATAAATGCGACTATTTATCTAAGAAACTCAAATTTAAAACCCGACAAATGAGTACTCGACACTCTAGCACAATCATTTTAATTTTTATTTTCTTAACTTGCAAATTCTTAAATATTCATGTTTTAATATTATTATTAATATTAAATATAAGAAAATTGAATAATAACGCATACTTAACAAATATGAAAGAAAAAAAAATCTATTTAGAGAATTTTTTCATTCTCAAACCCAAATGATAATTATTGATGAACCTCTGGAAATTCTTTTTACCTTCAGCTCTCTTATTTAAATCATTTTTCTTTCATTCTATAGTTTGTTTTTTTTTTTAAATGTCTTGTAGATAAATGAGAAAAGGGAATTTTAATCGTTTTGCAGGAAATTAAGGAAATCAGACATCAAATTATTTCTTTTAAAAAATAAAATACAGTGTAAATGATAAAAGTATGCATACATTTAGGTGGAAATTGTAAATTACTCTCTCTTTTTTTAGTATGAATGGTTTTATTCATCTATGAAAAAAATGTTAATGTGAACTTAGACGTTTGATAATAAATTATAAATATTTCTCAACTATATGTAAAATATGTTAGGCCGGAGCAGGTATATGTTACCAGACCGCTTTAGGGATTATTTAAAACGTATTAGAATTTTCAAAATATTTGAAATTTGGCCAAAAAATAACAAATTACATACGCTCCACCTCTATAGGTTTGCTAGTTCCTATAGGTGGGTTACTCTAGTGCAAGGTGAAGTGCACAACATGTCCCTTTCGAGATTACTATTTATAATTTGTCTCTTTAAGGAAAAAAATAATTAAATATAACTCATTCGCTATAGCGTCACAAAAAATGAAACCTTTATTCTATCATTTTCAGATAATTTTAGATTAAGTAGTCTAAGATTTTTCTCGTTATATTTTTACTAAGATCTAAAGTACTTCTAAACTTCTTCTAAATTTGGGTGAAACATTTTATATAAGTACTTTAGACCAAATAGTATAAAGTTTGTTCATAAAACTTTTATAGTTGTTCGATAATTTAGACAAAGTATCGTGAAGTTTGATCATAATTTTTCTTGGCAATTTATACCAAGTATTCTAAAGTTTGATAATAAATTTTTTGTAGCTTCTCTACCGTTTAACCATCATATCTAGAATTTCTAGTGAACTTGAATGAAGCTTTCCTTGCATGAAGCGAGAAGTTATAATTGCAAACTCAAAAAGGAACAAATATAACTGATGACTTAAAACTAGAAGATACACTTGATGAAATTTCTAGAGTAAGTCCAAGACTTTACCAAGCCCAAACACTTAAATTTCTGTATAACTTCATTAAGTTCATAGTGTAAGACTTAAATTACATTATATCTCTATTTTTTTTTATTTTATAAAAATTCTCTAAAATATCAGTCATCCGGATACATAATTGGTTGTACGGATACATTATTGATTGTCCGGATACATTAATGTTGCCCTACAATAAGTGTCAATCCGTTGCGCTAAAACAGGAAATAAATCTGAAAATCTAATTAAATCTCATAAACTACGCTTACGTTTCTTTTTACTATCGATTAGACAGATTTAATATATGTATTAATGTGCTTCATATTTATTGTATCAGATATATAGTTGCAACAAACTTTTGATAATAACATTTTTGTATCACTATTTATGAATTTGATACATACGTGTGTGGCACTTTAATGTATCATATATATATATAAGTTAATAAGTATCATATGCATTATTGTGTGTCAAGATCGCTATTATGTAGTCATGACACGCTGTTATGTATCAATTTGTTAATCACTTTATTAGATGTCTATCTATAATAGAAAAAAGACAGTATTGACGGATTCAGATAGAAATTTTTTTTACCACACATATTTAGCTATGAAAATAGCAAGGTTTATGTATCACGCATATGATTTGGTAGTGTGTACGGATACACATCCTTCTAAATTTGAATAAGGTAGAAGATACATAGTCACACCTAGATACATGATAAATGATACATTTGGTAGAAGTTTTGTGTCAAGTATCAAAACTAATTAAGGTTATGTATCAAAACTAATATTTGAACATGATATATTGGGCATGATAAAATTGTAATGTATCTTAGTGTTGAAACAAAAGACATTATACATTAATTAAGAAACAAAATTAACTTAATACAATAAAAATTTAGTTAATGTATCCCAAATTATAGTCGGAAGATAATTTAGTAATTTGAACACAATACATTGTACATGATGAAATTGTAATGTATCATAATGTTGAAACGAAAGCGTTATACATTAATTTATGAAACAAAAACAACTGGATACATTAAAAAATTGAACCCATATATATCAGAAAAAGATGAACAAGAAAAAATTGGAAAAAAAAATCAACAATCTAATCTGTTTCGACTTCTCCTTCTCAACATTCACTTTAGAAGACGAATGTACATCCACTTGTTTCTACATTCACTTTAAAAGACGAATGTACATCCTTCTTCCCATTCTCCTTCTCAACATTCGCTCTTGTATCCTTTTGTCACTGTTAATAATGACGTCACCCATGGATCTCGATCCGAAGTCCTTACCAAAGCCCACCAATAGATTGACTTTTTTCGCTTTTTAAGCCTTTTTTCCACCGTTGATTTAGAAGTTGAAGATGCTTCCTTCTTCAAGTAATTGAGTAAGCCCAATTTTGAAATATGGACTTTTATCCATATGTATCAACGATTTTTTAAGATGAAAAACTAAAAAAAATAAAATTGAAAACTAAAGTTGTGGAAAGAGATCTACCTCTTGAATAACTAAAAATCATTAATTAGAAAGAGAAAAGATTTGAAATTCAAAAATGGATTAATGGGATAATTGTGGAAAAATTTGTGGCGTGAAAAGGGGAGCAAAAAGTCGTGGAAATCGAAAGTTGGAGAAGAAGAAAAGGATGGGAGATATTTATGGAGTGAAATTAGGAAGTGATAAACATGGGTTTGGGGAGTGGGAAGGAGTGGAAGTTATTATCCGGTAGTTTTGTGTTACACTCAAAAATAAGGGATTTTGAAATTTTTTAGAAATGATAGGGAATAATGAAAATTATGGGGGAAAAAAGTGTGTATATAAGTAATTTTTCCTAAATTTCTAGCAAAAGTACATAAATAATCCGTTTAAGGGGGGATCATTTTAAACATATATAATTGATTTTTAAAATTATTAAAGTTTAGTAACTCTATAATAGGTAATTGTTACTAAAAAAAATCCTAAATTAAATACAAATAAACTTTAAGAACGCATAGAGAAAGAAACATAGACCGACTAAATTTACCAAGGAAGAAAGAGAGACTAAAAAAAAGAAAAACTTATCTGAAGCATGTCTTACGTATAAGTAATTTGAATAATTAATTTGGAGACAAACAGTTAAGCCTCAACAAATATGAATTCAGTCAATTAATAATCATCCAAATAGTTTGATGTTGTTTTACTTTCATTGTGGTATCTGTATTAATTGTAAAGTCTTGTTGGTATCGAATCGATCTGCCGGATAGTGAATCACTGGCCAAAGAGCGAGCAACCACCAAATATAATGATTTGGTGGGATCTATAAATTTTGAGGATGGTGAATTGTTTCTTCTTCTTTCCCAAAGATTCAAACAAAATCAAGTTTGGATGTAACTAAACAAGATTTGACATATGAATACAAAGGTTAAAGGCTTAATTAAAGGTTACTTAGTAGCCATTTCAAGTTTCATTACTTTTCTTCCATTCCATCGTAGAAGGAAAATGATATTGAAGAACCAATTCATCATTTAGATATTTAACCCCAGAAGACAAATATTGTGATGTTCTAACAAATAGTATATCAAACACTTGATAAGAGAAATTCCCTAAATAAACCAAAGAGAATTAATACTTACTTTTATAATTGTCTAACACTCTGTTTGAATCATTGTTACCCATTGTATTGTATTGTATCGTTACTATACCTACAATGTTTGTTTTGATTGTTACTTAAAATGTATTGTATTGTATTGTTAAATTTCGTTGTTACGTAACAATGAAAACCCCTATTTTATAGAACAACAGATGTGGTGTTTTCTCATTGTTACTTAATTTGTTTTTCCAATTATATCTTTACATAATATTTCAAAATACTATTTTACCCTTTACCTTATATTATTTAATTCTAGACAAACCTCCTACCCTAGAATAATTAAGGATATTTTAGTAAATTTATAAATTATAATACAGTCCGATACAATCAAACCAAACAATTAAAATATTATTAAACAACAACAAACAATATAATCTAGTCAAATATTGTATCTAACCTACAGTACAGTACAATAGAGTATAATACAATACAATATATTATGAAACAATGGGTAACAATGATCCAAGAGTGTAAGGGGACCCTTTTTTTGAACTTTCTCATTATGGGTGGCAAAATGGTCAACAAAGAAGGAATTGTTAGTCAACTCTATACCTACTTTTAAGATCTTGAAATAAATTACTTATTATAGAATGTGTTGTTTTTGCCACCTATTGTTATTATGCAAGTTTTAAGAAATTAAATTGTTTGTTAGGAAAAGAGTTGAACCATTTCAATGCATTGTCAAGAAAAGGTCGGTTAACGCTCATTTGAATCAATTTTTAGTTTTGACTTTGTTAGCTAATTACAGATTTTTCACCTAACACTTTCTAATCCATGCATGGGTGTATACAGTACAATAGCCCAAGAGATAGACACCTGTTAAATTAAACTATAAAGTTAACAGTTAACACCTTCGATCTAGAAAAATATTATGAAAAGTGAAAACGGGATGGTGGGGATGGGGGCGGTATACATGAGGTGAAGTGAAATGAGGTGCATTAGAGGGTGGAGATAGATACAATCAATGAAAAATGCAATTCACAGAACTTGTTTTTTTCTATTTCTACCTGAGAAGTCAGTTTCATTATTATTAAGAAACTTGTTTTTTCTAAAGAAAATGTTTTGCAAATGAACATGAAAAAAATGGCTTCAGTGGCTTAGCTAAGGATCATGAAATGTACTTCAGTGGCTTTTTTAAAAGCTTTATGGATCGTTTGGGGATTAATTAAAGTTATTTAAATGTAGGAATTAACTAGGTAAGGTGTATGTATAAACTCATAATTTAAACATGTTTTAATTATATGTGGGATGATAAATTAATAAGCATATGCTAAATTTTATACATAGCAACTGATGAAATATTAATTATGCTAATTTAAATACATAAATAATTTATGACTTCCTAACTAACGAGCAATCAAAACGATCCTCCTTAAGTAATGAAATTTTTTAAAACATGTGGTCTAAATAATTAAGTATTGGATCTATGGCTATAAATGATACTCATTAAAAGTAAAATGAAGATTTTAAAGTTAAATTTGTCGGTTATTCTTTTGTACTAGTAGTTGGTAGTACTATTACTCTTGTAATTTGAGTATCGTGTCACTATTTAATATTTTTTTCACTTTGAGAATCGTATTATTTTCTTATAGTTATATATTTTTCTTTTTTTTAGTATATGATCTATTATACTTCCATTAATATTTTTCTTAGACTTTTTTACTTTCATTTTTTTTTCCTGTTTTGTAACACTTTTACTTGAACCAAATTAAAGGTTATCGAAAATAACTTTTGTATCTCTTTAAGGTAGGAGTAAAAGGTCTGCATACACATTAATTTTTTCAGACTTTCCTTGTGAAATTACACTGAATTATTATTGTAGATCGTCACTAATTTTTTCTCGAATATACATACTAAAAAGTAAAGTATGTCACGGAAGAACAATACATTATCATAAGAAGACAAATGAAACTATCTTATGTAAGTAATAAAAGAGTACTTGCACCTATAAATACCCTTTCTAACTAGACACTATTATCATCAGAAACCAACTTTTGGCTCATCTTTTAGAATTAAACACCACCAACAACAACAACAAGATCATCATATTCATTCTTCATGGAATACTCAACAAGTAGTCTCATCAACTCATTTCAACCCAAAGAAAAACACACAACATTATTCAACCACCAAATCTCAGCCAGAATCCGTCTAGCCACAGAACTAGACATACCTAATCTTCACAAACTTGTAACACAAATGGCAGAATACCATGGCCTATCACAAATATTCACTACCACAGAAACATCACTTTACAACAATTTATTCAAATCACCAAATCCACCTTTTCATTCTCCAACAGCCCTCATCTTAGAAATTTCTCCCAACCCTTTCCCTCAAACAAACCATAGTTCTACTACGAATTTCGTCCCTATTATCAAGAACAATTACAATTTTGATAATTTAGAAATCCTGGACCACGAACTCGAGACCTATAGGTCCAAATTTAATGGTCATGGTCATGATAATAGTAATAATTGTAACGTTTATGTAGCGGGGCATGTACTTGTTTATCCTAGCTATAATGGTTTTTTTGAGAAACCTGGATTATTTTTAGACCAAATGTTTGTGAGGAAGTGTTATAGAGGGATGAAGTTTGGGAAATTATTGTTTTCTGTTGTTGCAATGCAAGCTGAGAAAATGGGAATGGGGATGGTTGATTGGCTTGTGGCTGATTGGAATGAAGAAACTATTAATTTCTATGAGAAAATGGGAGCTCATTATATTCCTGAATATAGGCTTTGTAAATTGTATGGTGATCAACTTCAAGCATTTGGTAGGAAATCTGATTGATGAGTCGAGGGTCTATTGAAAATAGTTTTTCTACCATCACAAAATTAATAGGCATAAGATCTGCATACTTATTATCCTCTTAGATGGAATCACACTGTCTATGTTATTGTTATTGTTATTGTTATTGATGTAGGTTTTTAAGCACACCGTGCATTGCATTTCATATGTACTTAATTAGCTCATGTTTCTACGATCTTAATTTGTATTATGTTTATTGGAAATATTATAGTGATGTTACATGATTGACTTCTTGGGAAAAATCTAGTGACACAAATCAGGGTTATGTTTAAGATTTTTTTGTTAGGAATGTGTCTCAACTGCATATCTATTTTTTAAGGAAAATGAAAAAAAAAAAGTATACTCCCTCTATTTCAATATACTTGTGGTGTTTTTTATTTACACATACTTCGAGAAAATACTAATTAGAATTGAGGTTTGACTAGTTTAATCATATTCATATCTTAAAATATAATCTTTGATTTTCATTGAATATATATATTGTTGTGACGTAAGGATGATGAAAATCTAAAAATAAAGAATACCAAGTTTATCGTGGAAAAATCCTTCAAATCGAAGGTAACACCCACGGGATCGACAAGATCCGAATTGCTTCACTATAACAATAAGAGGGTTACAAATATTCTTCAAATGGCTACACAACAAGTGCCAAAAGAGAACAAACAATAGCTACACCAACAAAAGATAAATAGAAAGAAACACCACCGAAATCAGGCTGTTGTCGGAACCTAAAACAGTATCTTTCTGACCTCCTAATCGGTTGACCACCGTTCAAATCAACCACCAAGATGTTAGGAACATTCAGTCAAAATTTCAGCCCGATCCAACAGCTAGTTAATTGGGAAACATAATCTGATGGTTGCTGGACGGAGAAAAAGAGGGCAGCAAAAGAACATTGTTTCTTCTCTCTTCTCTGCTTCTCTCTTCTCTCTTATGGAAAGCTCTCTCAAAAACCTCTCTTATGTCTTTATGTTGAAAACAATACTAATGAATAATTCTCTCAAAACCATCCTCTATTTGTAGAGTTGTATTTTTCCTTATAAAGCCAAAACTAACTCCAGATAGAACTACAATTTCAATTATTTTCCTAATAGAATTGGAAACCAAATAAAGAGAATAATTTCAATCCTTTTCCAAGTAGGATTAGGTCATAGGGCTTTGGCTGGAACAAGGGCCATAACCAACATATATATACTCCATTTATGTACTATAATTGAGTATTAATTGTCTTCACAAGCAATTGCTATCAAAAAAAAAAAATGTAACTTCTAAAAATGACAAGTATTTTGAGACAAATATTTTAACAAGAACAACAATATTTAGAGACAAATATAGTACAAACAATGTAAAAAAAAAGTACATTTTCTAATTGAGAATCGTTTTACTTACAAATAGATAAATCCAAAGCATAAGATAATTTATATTCATGTTAGTCTCATTGTTTAGGAATATGTTGTTGTTTTTCTTTTTTTGCCTACAAAACTACAGGTGAGAGAACCTGAGGGTAGTATATTATATCTTTGAAGTGCAAAAAATGATAGTCAAACCTTAAAAACAGATTGTATGGCTTAATTTGTTATAACGATGGCAAAAAGAGGTTCTATAGTCAAACATTAACTCTACGATACAAAAATAGATTGTATGGCTTAATTTGTTATAACGAGAGAAAAAAGATGTTGAATTTATTTCTCTCAACCTTGGGCCTATACAAAAAAATAGAAGTAATTAACTGACATAGAAGTTAGCTTTATCATATCTTTATCTAAAATTTGGGAGTCCAACTGAAAAATTATTTAACTTGCATGTTATAGAAAGACTGATAGAAGAACTTGAAAGGTCTCTTTGATGCTTGCATGTTTTGTCATAAAACCCGCTACTTGATTTGTTTCTCTGCAGCAATGAGAAATCTGAGACATTCTTATTTATTCAAGGACTCAAATTTGAATATTGATCATTTTACTAAGGAAACTTAGTTAAAAACCCTCATTGGATAAGAAAGAATATATTGGATAAAGCGCAACCAAATTCATATTTGAATGATAAGGCTAAATCATATCTTATATTAGAATTTGTGTCTTGTGCTCTTATTTAGTAACTTGATTTACATTGCATTATAGTTGTTTCTATTTTTGTGTAATCACTGAGTTAACTATTTGGAGAATTTCATAATACAAATGTATGATTTAGAATAAATTGATTAGGTATGTAAGTGTTTTCTAGCTTTGCCCTTATTTACTATATTTTTCGGGATGACTCAGTAAAATTAGTGACTTAAAGTCAATTTTTGATAAAAGACTTATATCAATTTGTTTTTCGTACTTGTTTATAACGTATTATCCTTAAAAAAAATTATACAATTTCAATTTCACATGTTAATATTGTTGCTATTGATTCAAGTTAATAAGATGTTAATCAAGTACTTGCGATACAATTTGTTTGATTTGTTGTATAAAATTTTATTTACTAATACGAAAATGTGATAGTTATTCTAATATTTTTTTTTATTATAACAATGTGCAATATTTTTTACACAAATATTTTTTAGTTTTTTTTCTACAACCTACAATAAAATTTGAAAATTGAGACCTTAAATTTTTTCACTAGCCTCCTCTTGTATTCTTACATTGTAATTTTGATATATATGATAGAGTTTGGTCGAGATGAGTGCCATAGTAAACTTGGTTGACCTTGATTCAAAACTTGACTCAATTTAGTATCGTAACAAATTTAATTGAGCTCGATTCGACGTCCAAACATAATAATGTACCTAACAAGTGAGTAAAACACTTTTTGATACAAATTTATTGTGAAACTGCTATTGAACTTTATTGTTGTCTCATAATTAAATTACACTTTTTTAAATACAAATTGCACCAACAAATTAAAACGTAACCACAAATTTTGCAATAAATTAAAAAGAAGTCATCAATTTTTGTGATGTGGACAAACACAATTATGCATGCCTATGTCATTTGCAAGACAAGGTGGTTGAACCTTATTTCCATCTTGGTACCAAATCAACCTTTTCTTAGCAAATTCACTTACAAAATTGTCAAGCATTTGAGTAGTAACACCAGGCATAACAACCACATGTGTCATGCCTCTTTCACATGAGAGTTGCCATTTATGAATAAACTCTTGTTCCAATGGTCTCTCGAAAACAACAGTGATACTATGTTCATTCAGCATCGCACTTATTCCTGAACTTCGAAGGCTATCTTTCAAATAACGAGCATTTTTTATGCACCTTTTAGCATCATCTTGAAGTGTAGTATGACATTTTTTGCTCAAACTATACCATAAGAAAATTGGTGCATGACCACCTCGACTACCAGAAATTGTGGCATCTATTGAAGCAATATACTCAATATTTCTTGAGAGTATGTCAACGTGCTTTTTTCTTGCTATTTGTATGCCACAAGGCATTGGACATCCCAAGAATTTGTGGCCGGAGACACTTACACTTCCAATTGGCTTCTTGAAGGTAATTTTAGGTGCCTATTTATAATCATCAACATTTTCTTTTTAATATCTTTAAAGCATATAAGAAATGTAAAAAAAAACTACACTATAATAAATAAAAGATTTTGTGCCAAATTATTTACTAATAATACTATAATTGTGTGACAATATATGAATATTTATAATCAACACTCTATATCATTAAAGGACTTTAACGACTCTAGATACAGTAACATTAACTCAATTATTACCGCTAAGTGGTACTTGATGAACCAATAATGATGACAATAGAAATATATATGGTGAAGCTCTTACATTTTTTAGGAAAGGTAGTATAAGTCCACATAATGCTGCATCACAATGGATGTAGAACTTATCTTGAGAGTAACCACACTCTTTAAGTGTCTCAATAACAACATCAAGGTTATCAATTCCTCCTTTGAACGTGGTTCCTACAAAAAAATAATATTGATTCAATTTGTGATAGAAGTATATAAAAACAAGAGATCGAAGATTGCTCAGATGATAAACATCCTCCACCTCCAAGTTGGTTCGAGTCATTCACTAGGAGGGGATTAAAAGAAATAGAAGTACATATAGTTACTATACTAGGCTATTCTAGAAACTTTACTCGAAAATCTATGATATCTTTAAAAAAATCAACTTAAATATTTTTTTCACAAATATTATTTAGGTACCAATATTGAGATGGAGAATAGCAGGTTTGTTTTTGTTGAGAAGTAACTTTGATCTTAAATCATGATAATCCATCTCCCCAGTTAACAAGGTCCCAATAACATCACATTCCATTTTATACATTCTTGCAGCTTTCAAAACTGAATAATGTGATTCTCCAGAAGCATATAGAATTCCATCAGGAAATTGCTCTCTCCTGCACGTACCAAATTAAAAATCGATCAAGGATATATATAAATATGTAACGTGATTCCAAACATAATTATATAAACTAAAGATCGATAATATGAGCAAGCTAACCCTAGTAAAATGCCATGAAGGTTTCCTTCCGTGCCACAATGTGTAACGTAACCCCAATATTGATCCTTTTCGATTTCCCAAAGTTTGGAAAACCAATCCAAAACACCAACTTCAAAGTGTCTTGAGTGCATTCCATAGTTGTTTTCAGTGAAAGGATCACCAAAATTGTTCAAGTGATATCGTAGAAGAGGAGCTAATGCAACGTATTCATCACAATAAATGTTATGAGGATAACCTGCATGCATGCCATGCCACAACAATACTTTGTCAAAAACATACACCATTCCCTCCGTACTCTACTTGGCATGGAATTTAAGAAAGTAAAGAAGACTTTTGAATAACTCGTGGACTTACAGTAAAGGCGTCATGTAGAATATATCAGAATGGTATTTAATGTTGTGGTTTCAAACATGTCGAAGAAAGTTGAAATTAAAGAGTATTTAAAAATTAAGGAAAGAGTTAGGAGGCGATATTCTTTTTTAAACAAACTAAAAAGGAAAGTAAGAAAAACAAATTGAAAAGGAGGTAGAAGTAGAACTATTCCCTTCGATCCGTCTCAAAATACTTGTGTTTTTCATTTACACGTCTCTAATTAATTAAGAAATCATTAATTAGGAGGGGTGTTTGACTATTTTTATCGTTATTTATGTCTTAATATGGAGTAGTAATTTTTTTGATGTATGCATGGTCCAAAATTATGCATAAGTTAATTACTAATTATTCTTGGTACATATTTCATTGGCAATTGATGTGTATTAACTTAATTTAAATACGTACGAATAAGAAAATTAAGAATAATGTTGTTAAATAGGGTAATTACCTAGAAGCATGGTGGCTCTTTCATCAAGAATCTTCATATAATCATGTAGTAGATGAGTAGTTGAATCAAAATTAAGCTCCCCTAAAGCATGGCCATTAATAATTTTGTTAACTTCTACTAATTGCGAATTATGACAACCATTATTAATGCTAATCACACCTCCATCTTCCAATATTGGATCATGGCAACCGTTTGATAAAATTCTCACCTGCATATATCCCCCAGAACTATAGTAATTACTATTGATTCGTCGAAGACATTATATCGACTACGTACAATAACAATAACAATATATATGTATATTTCAAAACGGAATATATATACATATATATAGTATATATAGTACTATAAGATAATCTAAACGTACATAGTATACGTACCTTGTTTGAATTGAGACCTTCCATTCTTAAACAAGAGATTTTTTTTGTATGTATGTTGTATAATTAAATATATATCGAAGAGTAAATATGACTCTAAGGTTGTTGTTTCATATATATATAGGGGAGCTAGAGCCTAGATGTCATATATTTATTCCTTAAGACTTAGAAAAAAAAAAAAATGAATCGTACGTCTATGTTTGATCACGTTTAACATTTTAGTATCCAGCTATGAATGATTTTTTTTTTCTTCTTTTGAAAAATGTAATGGTCAATCTTTGAATTCTTAAGCCCAATCTTTGAATTCTCAAGACCATTACATTTTTCAAAAGAAGAAAAAAAAATCATTCATAGCTGGATACTAAAATGTTAAACGTGATCAAACACAAACGTACGTGTCATTATTTTTCTTTTTTCTAAGTCTATATAGAAGTTACCAAGTACATGTTTTGCCATCAAAAAAAACAATTTAACCGTCCAATTTCTAACACTCAAATTTACTCCAAATAAGATCAAATTTAAAATAAAAGTTTCATACATCATAAACATCAACAAACTATATATAAAACCAACATGGGTTGTGGGGCACTGATAGGAGTGTTTTACCCTTAACCAGAGGTCTCAGGTTCGAGCCCTGGATATGGAGAAAAATCATGTTTGGAGCGTCACCCCCGAATGGGCACATTTCAGCCATACATGATTGAAAACACGTTCTTTATTTATTTATAAGAAGATTATTAACTTTACAATAGTTAAATATATGAATATAAATTTTTATTTTTATTTTTTGGCCGGACGGATGAGGAGCGAGGATAGCTTTAGACCACAAATCTTATCGAGAGACCCTTAATTATGATCAATTTGAGACTAGTTTTTGTATGCTAATCATATTTACCAAGATTTAAACCAAGAGGAAATAATAACATTTTATTAGGATATACAAGACACATCATATAAATGTCTTTTTATATTTCTTTGGAATAATATTCCATATGATCCTAATAAAAGCCAAATGAAAATAAATTAATTAAATTGCAGTAGTTGCCATTTGTAATGGTATTCAAGTAGGATTGAAGTTAGAGCAAGTTGCAAGTTCCAATTGAGCCAATAGCATGCCTCGTGTTCTTAAACAAACTCAATTGTATTATGGGTCAAACTAATTTTTCTCCTTTTTTGATCGACATAATTGAATATCTTTTATTTTAGGGAATTTTATACGAATTTCATATTGTTGAGTTAATTACATCTTATTCATGCTCTTTTTCAAATTACAAAAAATCCTTAAATTTGATGGAATCTAGATACATCCCAAAACTTTCCCGATACATTGTGTCCCGATTTCAGATACATCCTTAACTTCCCAATACATCGTGTCTCGATTTCAGATACATCACTCAACATTTCGATACATTGCGTAAAGTGATGTATCCGAAATTAAAAGGAGTAGGGATTTTTGTCATTTTTTTTAAGGGTAAATTTCATATATGGCAAACAGATTTAAGCAAATAATGTTCTATAGCTATAGTTTATCTAATTACGCTCTATGGGTATAGTTTAGTTTGTTATGGAGCATTAGATTTGTATATCTCATTTTTTTGTTTTAAATTTATACAAAAATGATAATAATTAAATGAATACATGAGCGCTAAATACGGCAACAAAATAAAACTGTTAATTAATCCCTTAATTGATGCGACAAAATCGGTTTTAAAAAAGAAAATATCCTTACAATTTCATACCAAAATGGACTCCTCGAGCTATAAAATTCTCCCTTAAAATTGAGATGTTTTATTTTTACTGGGTTATAACAATTAAAATTTGGTTTGATTTCTTCATCCATAATACAACAACAAATATTTTCCGATTTAAAACTAATAATTCGATTTAGTTCTTCCAATCTAATTATTCATTTGAAATAAAAAAAAATTCAAATCATGAACTCTGAAATATACAAATCAAAATGTATATAATTATCATGAGCATATACAATCGTATAAGACATACATATGATAAATGCATGAGAACTATTAGTATATATACAACTGGTGCATATATACAAATAAGTAATTATATATTATTTCTGAAAACGACAAATACATATATCATTTGATATACAAATTAAAATGTATATAAATATCATTAACAAATTCAATCGTATAATATATACAAATAATAAATGCTAGAAAATTATTAACATATTCAATTGTATAAGATATACAAATGATAAATGCTAGACAACTATTTGTATATATTCAATTGACAACCTTTTTGTATATATGCAATTGATATATATATATATATAAAAGTAAACAATTGTATATTACACATGGAAATATACAATAAAAACGACAAATACATATACCATTGTTTCATCCCTGTTGAACCATAAAACTTTTTTCCTCAACTTTTTCGCGTCTATGTTTTGCTTGAAAAAGTTTCAAAATTTGTTGCATCTTAATTGAGTCATTTCAGTGCTTGGCTCCAAACTCTTCAATGGATCTAGTTTCTTTATTCGGTTTAGATTTAACAATAGATCTTTCAATATCTTAGAATGCTTGAGCTAGATCCAACAAGAACGATGGTGGATCATCAACAAATTTGACACGCAATTGTATACCTCTAGAATCCTCTTGGATGGAGTTACTTCGTCCATTTTTTCTAATAAAATCTGGAAATTTGAAGATTGAAGAAAGATTTTTGAGAAAAAAAAGACAAGCATAAATCATATACAAACGAAAAACTATAAAAAAGAGTTGAAACACGTTTTGGGTGATTATCTTGAATTGTGATGCCATGATTAGGAGGGAGAAAGTAAATTTCAAAATTAAAAATCAATGTATATGAGTGATTTTAAGAGAGAATTAGAGAAGGGAGAGAGGAGAGATAAAATTAGATTTGTATAAATGAATACTCAAATAAGAGAAAGGACTCTTTTTTGTTCATTATACAAAAATAACCTTCTTAAAATAAGAGATTTAGTACTAAAAAATTATTATTGTCAAATTTAGGCAATGAATTAAGCTTATATATCAATTTATGTACATAAATATTCTATTATAACATATCAAGGTGTTAAATATTAACATTCTCGCAAATAAACCTTATAATCTTATCTTATAATAATTTCATTTTTGAAATTTTCAATATATCAATATTTACGATTATATTTATCAATTAATCGCGCAACGCGCGGATACATATACTAGTATAAAATAACAATACAAGATTGCATTTTGCATAATATATGAGTAATCAAATAATTGAACAATTTATAACTATGAAATTTTGTGAATATTCATTTTTTATCAAATAATTATTTGATTTTATTTTATTAAATTTAATTGCTTTTTTATTTTAATTGTATATATTTATTGTGTTTATAAATAAACGAATAGTCTTGCAATCATTCAATTGTTGAAAAACAAAAAATGTAATCATTCAGTGTTAATATCTAAAAATAACATCATAAATCATTCAAATGTGCATTCACATTCAGACATATAAATCATAATAAAAACAAATAAGTCCTTTAAGATAAGTTTCACATGATATCTCAACTTTTATTTACAAGCGTAAGTTCCTTTTGAACATTAGTTCTTCCTTACTCCTTAATAAGAACAAGTTCACACCACTAAAAAAAAACATACAAATAAATTATGTAGGTAAAAATATTTGTTGTTAATCCTATTTAGTAACGAATTAACAATGAATTTATTTAAAAAATTAGATTAACTAGTTACGAGCTATTTAGTAACAAACCATTAGCAATAAGTTTGTGACTAGCTAAATCCAAAGCCAATGATACCATGTCAAGTGTGAAGTTATTATATATGACACGTTGGAGTGACATGTTAAAATGATCATTTGAGGGTGATAGACCCCCCTTCCTTTTTTTCTTTTCAAGCATGGATCTTAACTTATCGAACTGAGTAAACTTTAAAAAAGTTAACGTTGAAGAATAAAGTAAAGGGCAAAAAATATGTGTGAATGAAACATGATACATGATCAAAGTTCAAAAAGGTTTATCTCTAATAAATGCATAAATAATTATTTGCATATATTATTTGTAGAAGCATTTAGACTATTTGTGTCATTGTTAATTTAGCTGTCAAAGTAGAACAACAACGAGTTGCACTGCCGCAGCCCTTCAAACTAGTCAAAGAGTAATCATCCTACACGTAATATTACAACAATCCAAAGGGCATTAATGTTCCAAGTTTTTTTTTATGCGATATTCGAAATTTATTAATTTGATAGTTACTATTATATAAGGTTTACTAAAAGAGAAGTCTCCAACCCCGCACATTAGAGGTATTCTCAAGATACAATTATCAATGGAGTACAATACTAAAGAACAATATACTATAAAATGTTCTCATTCTTTTCATATAAAAAAATATTAAAGTGGAGTTTCAATCAGAAGATGAACAATTCAAAATTAAGTTATTTGTTAGTTCTAATGAGTGATAGAATGAATTTATTGACGAACTATTGTCCTAGAGTTTTACTTGTATAAATTTCGATTTTAAAGAAAAATTCTGAAATTTGTGTGGTGTTTTCAATTACTTAACCGCACTTTAAGTTGTGATATTTTTACATGAATCATCGGATGAATTTTCTGATTATTTTTTGTTAGTGTTTATATAAATGACACACTATTATACATAATCATGTACATACATTATTCATCCATATGCTATCTTTAATTTAATTAGTTGGATGAAGTGCAATTATTTTAAATTTTTCTAATTAATATCAACTCTAAAAGTGGTGTAATTTTTGCTAAGTTGAATCTACTTTTCTGGGCCACAAGAACACGTAAGGCCTAGAGTTAGCTTTAGACACCTAGGTACGTTTTTAGGTAACATTTGAGAAAATTTCAGAAATAACTAACATTAGATCGAAGTTAGGCCTTCTTAAGTACACTTTCGTTAATTACAATTCATAGTTACAGTTATGACTGACTATCGGATGTATCAATTGTATTTTTTTTGCAAAAATTAGTTGTGAATACAAATACAATGTATAATGATATACGCAAAATATGCGATAAAATCTTTTTAAAAAAGGTAATTGAGTATAAATAAATAAATAATACTCAATTAATATCTTAATCCTCCATAAATGAAATAAGATATTGAAATCTCAGTGCTACCGATAGTTTAGATTTCAATAGGACCTTGATTATTTGTTGATTTCAATTGATATAGATATCTTCTTTAATTGTTTATAATCGTCTTTGATATATGTATTTACCGATTTCAATAATATAGATACAACCATAAATTAAGGAAGAAAATCTCAGTCATAAATTGGGAGGGAAGTCGTTCAACGCCATAATTGAATTTTTTTATGTATTTGTATAAATTTGTAACGAAAATCTCCCGCCATATTTTATAAGTATGAGTCTTTTATATTGATCCCTTGTTCCCTCAAATAAAAATAGTGAAAGAGTAATAAGGAAAAAAATATTAGATAATGTTGACACCCAATTTTGGACCTTCACAATATAAATTAATCACCGAGCTTCCTAAATTCTAAACAATTTGATATAATTGGCTTTATAAAATTCAAACTAATTTTCAAGTCATTTAAGTAGTTTTGTCATTTTTATAAATTTTAAAATAATAAATATGATATTTTTATAATTATGTGTCTAATTAGTAAATTTTATGAATGCTCGAAAATAGTTGCAAAAGATTTTTGTTTTAACTAAATATTTGGTTAATTAGTTTAGTTATGTAATATTTTATATTTTAAATTATTTGATTTATAATTAAGTCAATTATTTTATTTCGTTGAAATTAAGAAGCTTATTGATTAATCTATATTAATTCATCTTGTTTAATTACTAGTCGAATTATTCTAATCAACTAAGTTTGACTATATTTGACTATAATTTAGATTCATATGGCCAAAGTTTAAATCCCATTCTAGCTTATTCAATTTTAAAAGACCTAAATTTTGGGCCTTTTCTCAAAATCCAACAATCAGCCCAACACAGCTCTCATTCTCTCAGCCCAACATACAATATTCCCCCATTAATAATCCAATACCCATTCTCCCATATAACATTACAGCAGCCCACCGACAGAAACCCAATTCAAACCCAACCATTCTATCAACTCCAACATTACAATAGCAATACAATCAGCCAAACATACGCATATAGAAACAACCAGGCGACCCATGAAAAATTTTATTATGGTAGAGGCTCAACCAACCAAAGTTGGAAGAGGCTTCACCCATTTTTTGACACATAGATTGTGGGCCAATATGTGTACTTTGCAAGTGAAATCAAATGAAACAAAATAAAAATAAAGATAAATTTTTATATAGTACAATAAAAATGGAGGGAAAGAGAGTACTATTTTCCCTCCTTAATTAGGATCTTTGCCTATCATATCTAAACCAAACAAAGTAAAAGTTCTAAAACAAAAATACACCATTGTTGCTCTAAAACAAAAATACACCATTGTTGATCTTTTACTCTCTAGAGACGTTCAAATTTTGTTCAAGTAAAGTTACAAAATATATGGATCTATGAACTTATTTATTTTACTCTCTTTGTTTTCAATATTCTTTATATTTGTACAATGATATTTTCTTGCTAAAATTTTAAATAGAATGAGAAGTTATTTATTAATAATCCTCATTATACATATAAATAAATATATTTTATACACATCTTGAAAGCAAAAAATTGCATTATCTTGTGCAAAATGCTCAAAATTGTGTGACACAATTATCTATGTATCATTCATTGTTGTCATAAATGATCTTCATGCTTGGTAGAAAGTTCCTGCCAATATAAGATATTAGTATTGGTAATTTCAAGAAATTTTGCATTCAAATTTAATGGTGATCACATATTTAAATTAAATCTGAAATAAATTTTGCTTCAAATTTAAAAAATGGAGGACGTACATGTTGATAAAGAGTCTTCTCTTCAAGAAGGTAATACATTTCATTTAAATGATATTTTCTTAATTCAAGTATGAAGGTTCTCTATTAAATAAATTCTATTTATATTTTTATCTATTTCTTAAGTTTTGATACTCAAAAATTAAAATTATTATTGTAGATTTCAATGTTAACGATAACGAATATTCTACAAGAGCAAATAATGTTTATAACATTAGCAAGAACTTTGCTTTTGAGATTGGTATGAAATTTGATTCTGAAGAAGAATCATACAATGCATATAATTCATATGCTCTGGCCAAAGGTTTCGGTGTTCGAAAAAGTTCAAAGACTTACAACATAAATAAAGAAGTAACAAGACGGTTATTTCTTTGTTCTTGTGAAGGAAAATCTAATAAGCTTTCCCTTTTTCAAGAAAGGAAGCGACAAAGATTAGAATATAGATGTGGTTGTATGGCTCGTATAAAATTTAAAATTTCAAATGGGATATGGGAAGTATGTGAATTCAATGATGTGCATAGTCATCCAATGATAGAAGATAATTTGAAACATTTCATACAATCGGGTCGTAAGCTTACAAATGCTACTAAAAGTATTCTTGGTTCTATGGTGGATACCGGTATTCGTACAAAAAAAAGTGGTTCGATACCTTCATAATGAAGCTGGTGGAATTGAAAATGCGGAATTTATTGAACAAGATGCTCATAACTTTATACAAGCACATAAGAGGAATATGATTAGTAGTGGAGATGCTCAAACCATGATAAATCATTTTATGCATTTACAATAAGAGGATTCAAACTTCTTTTATTCTTTTCAAGTTGATGAAGATGGCAGATTGTGTAATTTCTTTTGGAGAGATAGTATATCTAAATTGCACTACGAGTGTTTTGGGGATGTGATGATCTTTGACACTACTTATCGCACAAATAGATATGACATGATTTGTGCTCCATTTGTTGGTGTGAATAACCACTGGAAAAATACTTTCTTTGGATGTGCATTTTTATGCAATGAAACAAATGGTTCTTTTGTTTGGCTTTTTCAAACATTTTTTAAAGCAATGGGAGGGAAAACACCAAAAACAATATTTACTGATCAAGCTCCTGCCATAGCTTTTGCTATTAAGGAAGTTTTTCCTGGAACATGTCATAGACTGTGTGAATGGCACATTGATAGAAATGCTCAAAAAAATATACCACAACTTTACTTTAAATCAGAATTTCGATATTGCTTTGATACTCTCTTGTGGAGGTGCAATTCAGAATCAGAATTTGAGTTAGTATGGAAAAAAATTATAGATGATTGGGATTGTGCAAGTAATACTTGGCTTCAAAAATTGTATGATCTGAGAAAAAAATGGTGTCCTGTATTTAGCCGTTCTACTTTCTCAACAAATATCAAATCGACCCAAAGAAGTGAGAGCACAAATAGAGTCTTCACTGAAATGTCATGCAAGACAATGAGTATAACGGAGTTTGTAAAGCATTATGAGCAACGAACAATTGAAATGCATGATACTGAAGCTATAGAGGATTATAAATCTCGGGGTGATCCTACAAGGGACAACCAAAAGAGTAATCAATGTTGAAATTGAAGGGAGTCTAACAAAATATACAATTTTAAAGGGTGAAAGTGAGAAAACTGAAATTGTCCAGTTCAATGCTCTTGACAATTCTATTATTTGTAATTGTCATATGTTTGAATCCATGGGTTGGTTATGTTGTCACGCACTTAAGATTTTGTTCTTTGACTTGAATTTTTCTTCTATTCCTGAGAAATACATTTTGAAAAGATGGTCTAAGAATGCTAAGCATGAGAATGGATTTGCGGAGTACACCAAAAAGAAGGGAACAACAAAATCTTCTATGGCAATTCGTTTGAATGGGTTAATGAAAGAATCATTTATTGTCATGACTTTAGCTACAAATGATATAGATTCAGAAGAAATTGCTAGAAGGTATTTGTACCAAGCAAGAGTTGAGATTACTAAGC
The DNA here is from genome assembly GCA_029007595.1 of Solanum commersonii. Taxonomy (NCBI): domain Eukaryota; kingdom Viridiplantae; phylum Streptophyta; class Magnoliopsida; order Solanales; family Solanaceae; genus Solanum; species Solanum commersonii. The sequence goes on from JAJTWQ010000011.1 coordinate 1,463,272, forward strand.
ATCAAAGTGAATTGTATGGTGAAAATTGTGACAAAAACAGACACAAATTTGATTCATCTGTTGATACTTTTATTGGGGCTAAGGATCGAATTTTGGATCCAATTAAGAAAAAAGGAAAGGGAAATGGATATTCAAGAATGAAGGCAAAAGGTGAGAAAAAAAAGAAAAAGACATCACAGGTGACATTCAAAAGCAAAGCAGGACAAAAACATGAACATGAAAAAACAATGAATTTTGACATACAATCAGTCTCAATGCAACAAATACAACATGAATCTATGGGATTAAGTTTTGAGGTTTGTTCTCTTTTTAACGAGTTAAATAATTTTTTCATTGTTTGTTATTGTATAAAAATATATACTAATCTTGATCTTCTTTTTTTTCTATATCAAATATGCAGTTACATGGAGATTCATCCAATATTTTTCCTCAATTTTTGACTCAAAATCTGAATTCACAATCTGAAGCTTGTATGCAGAGTCAACAATCAAACAAACAGATATTTGAAGAAAATTCAATTTGATTTTCGATGCAGATCTTAATTTTTGATATTTGAAGCATTAAAAATCAGTAGAACAAATATTTTTTTTGTATTTTGACATTACAAATGACATGCAAAGCAAGAAGATCCATAGAGATCTATTGTCAAATGTATATGTAATATGTTTTTGTTAATTTAATTGTGTTGATAGTATTAAAAAGTTCAAGAAAGATGAAGAAAAATTCGTACCTGAAAATCATATATAGATAAAAATCGTAAAAGAAGCTTTAAGGAGAATCATCCATATCTTCACCCAATTTTTTAAGAAAGAAGAAGAAGAAGAAATGATTTGAATGTAAATCTTCTTTCTCTTTTGAAGAAGAAGAAAAGAAACCCAGAACGTTCTCCATCTTCTCTCTTTTAGATTTAGGTGGACATTTAATAATGTAGACCCCGCTATTTAGTTTTGATTTTTTTTTCCAGCCTTTATTTTAAGAAATGGTCATGATCCACGTGTCCAAAAATGGGTGGAGCCTCACCCAACTTTGGTTGGGTGGGACTCTACCATGGTAAAAAAATTTGGCGACCCATACCCGACCCAACCCAACCCTTTTCTTCTTCAGCAAAGAGACCCAGAAACGACGTTCACAGTGAACAAACAGAAAAGCACGCAGCAGCGTGAAAATACACGACAAGCAGAAATTCCAACGGCTCCAAAGCAGAGGACGCGTCGTCCTCTTCACCCAGTACGATAGTATTGTTCCTGTAGCGAAAAACACCTGCGATAGCCGTGTTTCGTCCTTGCCACGTCGAGTTGCGAGTACAATAGATCGATCCTAGCCCTCCACCTCACTCGATTTTTTGTTGAAAAAATGGGATTTTCGTGCTGAAATGGACTGGATTTCAGAAGGAATTCGATTTGAAATAATTGGGCCTTGTTCATCCGAGATTTTCACTCTTTTCCTCCCCCAAAAACCGAACCCTAATTTTCCTCTATTTAAACCCTTCTTCTCCTTCATTACAGGAGATTTTTTTTGGAGGGTTGAGAAAAAATTTCAGAGCAAAACACAGAGGAGAGTTTTGAGGAAAATATTTTAATACACGCTAAATACACTTCATAAGCAAAAGAGATAATAGTTTTTGATTTTGTGTTTAAGTTTATGCTCGAATTTTCATCTAGCTTGTTGTGTCCGAGTTCTTGCGGTGAAGGTCGTTGTTCCTCTACTCGTTTTGTCTCAGAACACTGCTCCAAGAAAGGTAACCTCATTTTCTTTTCCATCCTAATACAGTGGCGTGTGATATACATTTAAGATTTCGTTTAAATCATGGCATTAAGTGTATTTAGTTCTTCTATTAGTGTTCTTTTTCATGTTCATGGCAGAATCTATTTTAGCCTAATAATATTGTGATCAACTATTTCTTTGATAGCTTCTTCATTGCTAGTCTAGCTATTCCTGCAAAAAAAATTTAGAGTCGAGCATGAATTAAATGTTAATGAGTTTTCTTTTAGTATTTGGTGATAATTTTTGGATTTGTTGGTTCTATATCTGCCCTGAAGAGCTAGCTGAGTTTCTGTCTTGCTTTGCGCGAAATGGTTTGACTCGCATTTAGTCACAATTATGAGTGAATCAGCTACATCGTTTGGCTCCTTTACTGTTTATTCTCGCTTCCGTCAATGCCACAGAAAGGTAGTTGTTTTCTAGAAGGTTTGCCTCTATGGTTATAGATTCTTGCTATTACCAGTTTAATCTCGCCTAATAGATGTATCTAATCCATGTTCCTGTATAGCCTGAATGATATCCATGCCTATTTCGATTTTAACTCTTGATAATATGATCATAGTTTATCATGAGTTTGTCGATAACTTGATTTATAACCTAGCTGCAAGCTTTTGTTTATAGTCATTAACATACTGAAGTGAGCCTTCTATTATGTGTTTTCACTCTATTTATCACTATTCATGTCATTTCATAGTAGCTTAGGAGCATTCAAGAATTAGGAGATGTGCCGGCCTAGTCGCATCAAGTCAAATTGTCTAGTGTTTTCTGCTTGTAATGGATTTATCATCAACTACTAATTGTTTAAACTCATTTAGATTTCTTAATAGCATCCAGACCTAGGCATCATGTTGAGATATTTTTAGAACATGTCGAATTCTTATCTCCCGCTAGCGTTGATTACGGCGTGCATTTGTTAAGAGTTTCCTAACCTTCTCTTTTATTATGTTGACTTCATTTGATTGCTTGGTCCCGTAAGTTTGCTGCATTTTCCTTTCTTTTTTCTTACTCCGTGTCGTTAGCTGCTTGATGAGCATCGAATTATTTTGTTTCTTAGCATAAAATTAGTCACTCTTGAATTTAGTTTTATATTCATCTATGACTATTTTGTAGGCCACATTATTTCCCTCTACTTATGCACTTGGTTCTGATCATAATTAATCATTTTGTTCTCATTATGACACTTAGACAGTAGCAATTAATCCTTTTCATGATCTTTCCGCATTAAGTTATTGAGTTGTTACTCACATATTTTATTTATTTTTATTTGCATGTGAAATTTCTCCGGGTTCACTATGAACTCCTATATCCTCCCCTTGCATTTCGAGAGAGCCACAAAGGCTCAAACCCTTTCCTCTTGAGTCGGCCAGCCTATAAAAAAAATGACGAACAAGTCCCAAAGTTGAAAGACGTAACAGATCGAGAAATTGAAAGATTGGGCTTAAAAGGGCCCACTCTTCTTTAAGAAATTGTATTTTGTTACTTTGGGCCTAAGCCCCTTTGTCTTACTTTTTATTATGTGTAAATTTTATATATGTCATATATTATAGTAATATTTTCAAGCTATAGCAGTAGATTTAGACTATCAAGTTATAACATTAAAAATTTCAGGTTATAACAAATAATTTTTTTTTAAAAAAAAAAATTCAATAATTGAAAAAAGTTGTATAAATAAAATAAAGAGATAAAAGAAAAATGAAAAAAAAATGTTTTTTTAATGAAAACAGGTAATAAACTGAAATTGTGGTGTTAATTTAATTTGAATTCATGGTGGATAATTAACAAATAGTACGAATTAAGAGATTTAAACTAATTAAGATTATTTAGTATCCTTAATTCACTCAAATCAATTAAAATTCAATAAAAATTCAGATTTTGTCTTCTTCTTTTTTCCAACGTTTCTCTCTCTTCAATTTGCAACAAAAAAAATTCAACGTTTCTCTCTTCAATTTTCAACAAAAAAATAATAATCCCACATTCAAGTAATTGAAGTTTTTTTCATCTTTGAAAATTCTTGATTTTGTTGTGATGGACAACTACGTATCAATTTTAATCAAACATGGTGAAAGATGGGATTCTTCGGATTAGTATTTATTATTGTTTAACGTTTGTTTTAGAATGATAGCGAAATGAAACAAAAATGATCAAACTATCGATTAATTGAAGGTGGAGTCATATTTTGTTAACTGTTGATATCATATTATGTTTATTGTCGTGAAATGTAAAAAAATTAGTGTTTTTTTTGTTTATTTTGTATACGGTTGTTGTTTTGTGAAATTATAAATTTAATGTGATTTTATGAATATATTTGATAGAATAAATTAAATGAAATTTGTATGAAAATATGCTAATTATTCTGTAAAAATAATTTAATTATAATGTTGATGAATTTATGAAAATTTATTTTATTTGATAATGAATTTGATAGTATAAGTCCAATGAATTAAGTATGAAAAGTGTTTTAAGAAATATGTAAAAAAAAATTGAAATTCTTGACGAAGTGTATTACAAGTGTTTTAAATTGGTATTAAATGTGAAATTATTGAGTTTATATTAGTTTTGTTATTTCTGTATAAAGTTGGGTGACAGTAATTAATTATTTGGGACGAGAAATGTATATAGTTTGAATGAATAATCGTTTTGTATGAAATGTGTATTAAATGTGTATGAAAATGTATAAATTTGGTATGAATGATGATTGTTGTATGAAATGTGTATTAAGTGAGTATTAAATGTGAAATATTATGTTTTGTATGAAATTTGTTTTGTAATATACTGTCTGAATGATATTTGTATGAAAAAATAATGACGAGTGTGTATAATTTTGTTGTTATTATAATGATTTTTATGGATGAAATTTGTATTGTCTTTGGAATGAAAAGTTAATATTATTTGACATATTTCTAATTGATTTGTATAATGTTAGACTAATTGTTATTTTTTTAATGAAATAGAAAATTATGTTGATTTTCAAATGAAATGAATTATACATATAAGAGGGCTGCTGATGTGAAATTCAAAAGGTCCAAAGTTACTTGCAGTAGATAGTGTCAACTTAGCCACAACATGAAGCATGTTCAAATTATCCTGTGCAAAACTAATGATTGTTTATTTGTTTAGACTATATATAATTTTTATTTTATTTTGTCGTTTAGATTAATGTTTTGTTGATATGAAACATAATTGGTTTGAAGTGCATTATAAACTTAGTGTTTAATATACCATTTATTCTTTATACATGGTTCATTCATTAATCATATAGATTGCATACTATTAAAAATAAAATTTATTCCAGCTTAATACATAAGATAGTGTAAATATTAGTGATAATTATAAAAGGTAATTATGGTATCCTGAGTATTTCATTTAATGTAAGTTTACATGAATATTAATTTGGTTTTCAACTGGTGTCCTACTATAAATAAATTTAAAACAAATTGTAGTTAGTGTTTCATTCCCACACTAACTTCAGTTAGTGTCATACACATATTAATCAAAATTTCATACACGTTTTATCCAAACAACATGTATAAAATTTGATAAATTCATATAATCACACAATTTATACCATTTGTATATCAATATTATATCACAATTCATATAATATCCAACAATAAAATATTAAACTCATAGGCATACACGTATTAATCAGATTTCATACACGTTTCATCCAAAAACATGTTTAGAATATAAAGTAAGCATAATGTGATTTTTTTTTTAGAAAAAATCAGTAGTTTGACAAATCATATCATTTTCATATCAATTTAATAATTTATACCATAAACACAGTTAATAGACAATCACACCAATGTTAAAATGCAATTCATACCATTTGTATACCATTATTATATCACAATTCATAAAATTTTCAAAATCAAAACATTAAAGCGTAGTCATACACATATTAATCAGATTTCATCCAATAAATGTACAGTTTGGAAACACACTGATATTTTCAAAATAGTATCTTGAAATTATAATAGGCAATCAGTAATTCATATGTAAACGATATCTGCTTGAAAGAAAACATATGATATTATATACCATAAAGTACTTAAACACAAAAAAATTGTCCAAAAGTTAAAAAAAAATTAACTTTTTGTTGTTCTTCTTGTTGATGGTTTTGAAGATGCTCCAACTTCTACATTTTTTTTCTTTTTTATTCAGTAACAAAATCAAAATTGGAATCATAAGAGGTTTCAACAATTTTCCCCTTCCTCTTCTTCCGCTTTTGATTTGCAGGGGTGACCTTTTTTTTTCTTCATTTTTTCTCTCTTTGTCACTCCTTCAACTTAGATGAACCATCCGTTGCCGGATTTTCAACAATTTTAGGCGGGGGGGGGGGGGAGGGGGGGTTGAGTTAATATATTAAAATTTGAAATATGAACATCATCATTAGATGTTCCTTTACCCAATCTGGGACTTTTTCAAGGCATTTCAATGAATTTCTTAGACATAATTTTGTTGGAAAAAAAAAATTGAACGAAAGATTGAATGTTGGTGTAGTTGGCTGGTGAGAAAAATGGGAGAGAAGAAGGTGAAAGTGGGGTGATAGCGTGTATAGTTGGATATATGTGGGGGAAGGGTGGTGGAATTGATTAATGGGAGATTATGAGTATAACATTAAATAAGGAAGTATAATCAATGTAAAATCCCTATAATTGTGTAAGAGATAATTACAGGGTATTCTTTATTTAAATAGTTTAATAATAATATAAAATTATAAAAAAATTACTTATTTAATAAAGTAAAATTTAATTAATTTATAAATAATTAGTGGTATGTTATAACATGTAATTAAACTGTTATAAACAAGAATTTTTTTAAAGTAGATTTAAAACCTGTAATATTGACTCTTAAATGTGTATATGAGGTGATCTTTCCTATTATTATTTTGTTAATTATTAGGCCAGGTGGAAAAATTGGGCCTAAGGCCCAAAGAACAATATTTTTTCGTTATGTTAGACTAAGACAAGTGCAGGTGATTCGAATGGGCCTTCGGTCCAAAACATGATTAGGCCCAAGTACTGGGCCAGACGAACAGTAAACCAGACTTGTGCCCAAATTTCCTTTTGTACTTTATTATTTTATATCTGTTTACCGTCAATATTTGTTGTTAGTCTTAAGGTTACTACAATTTAATTTCCCGAAAGATAGCCATTCTAAACTAATCTTCTAAAAATTAACTAATTAAATATTCGCTTCCTATAATATTGAAACATAATCTATCAAAATGTTTAACTTAGATAATATCACAATACTTCCCTTTTTCCCTTTTTAAAATGGTCTTAACTAAAAAAGTTCAATTTTCCAATTCAAGTTAAACTAAATTATTTTAGCCAAATAATTAATTATCGGATAACCGCGTATTAGCGGGCATTTCGGGTGCTTTCAAACCCTACCTGAAATGCTAATATGAACCTCGAACCCCTTTTAAGTTTTCATTAGATTTCTGTTTTAGTCTATTGAAAACAATAGTTTTTCTTGATTTTTTAAAAAAGATTAAGTGGCGACTCTTAGACCAATCTAAAATATATTTTAAAATAAAACAGATAATGTCTTTTATCTGTTCAAATATTAATAGACAGAAACCCACTATGCATTAGGACATGGTCCTTGGGTTGTGGTGTAGTGATGGAGTTATTTCACCTTTAATCAGAGATATCAAGTTCGAGTCTTGGATATGGTAAAAATTTTGAGGGTCATCTTCGAATGGGCCTTGCATTACGCGATTCGAATTTAATCGAGGCTTGAAAAAAAAATAGGATATGATCCTTATCTAACCTTTTTTTCTTTTCATAAAATTTGTAATTTACTCCCTCCGTCCACAATTATTTGGCAGGTATACTAAAAACAGATGTCCAAGATTAATTGTCAATTTAAACAATCAAAAAATAATTAGTCACTTTTTTCCAATTCTGCCCTTAATGATAGTGTAGTTCAATTGAAAAGTTATGTGGACTTTTGATATTCTTGGTATAGTAGGGTTATATTAGTCAAATTACACCTTGTATTAAATTTTCCTTGAGGGGTGTGCATAACCTTTCCCTGACAAACAATTGTGGACGGAGGGAGTATTACATATGGTGCCATATGAATTTAATGCTACATCTATTGGAAGGCTCATTTCCTATCTCTGTCAGCAGGCTTACAACAATACATAGGAAATTTCTTATTATCCATTTGCACCTTACTATAATTGGTACTACTAAAGAGACTATACCTTATGGTTTTCTATCCCCATTCCCATTTTCACCAAAGTCCAAAACTAGGAAAATATAAGAGGGAGAAAATGCTATAAAGAATCCTAGCAGACAAGTTACGTATTTGATCGATCGTTTAAAATAATTATATTTGCTATTCAATATACAATAATATATACTACATTATTTTGTATAAAAAATGTATAGTTTGTGTATAATTTACATTTACTGATTATTATTTTATTGAGCGACTATTTATATCAACTATCCTCTTTCGTTTTATTCCTCCTAAAAAGGAATAATAACATAAAATAAATTATTTCTAATTTAAGTCGACACATAATACAAGTCCCTTGGCTTTTGATGGCAAACAAGTTGTACATTTTTATTTTTCATTATTGCTAAAAGCCCCCTTCCTCAATATTGCCACAAATTTCATAAAACAAGGAGTCGTTTTATTGTATTAATGAACATCACTATTTTGGTAATCATTCGATATTCGATACTCAGTGATTTCATTAACTAATATGAACTCATGCCGTGCGTGATGTATTAAAGAAAAAATGCTTTTTCAAAGAATATAATTTATTTTTTTCAAAACTCAATATAAAATCTCTAATAATCCCACTGTATATTGGTGCATTTAACTAGAATTTTCCAACACAATTAAATTAGCATCCTTTTTCTTTCCTTGTCTTGGTGTTTATAACAAAAGTACAAAAACAGTATATATATATATATATATATATATATATATATATTATTCTCAATATTTTTTCTTCTTTCTCCCAAGAAGAAAAATAAGACTAAACTTTTTTTAAAAAATAGTTCTAATTCGAGTTGTCACATATCAATGCATTGGCTTTTGATAGCAAGCAAATAGCACATAAATATTAAAGGCTAGCCCTCTTCCTCAAGATTGTGATAGATTTTCGAAAGAAATTACTTTAAAAACATACATGATCCTATAAAAGATTATATATTGTGATTGGTGAGGCTTGAGGGCCTCATGTCTTTTTTGGGTCATATATGTGCATGACTATGATATAGTATAGGAAAATCATTATGTTACTAGTTTCATATTTTCACTCTCACTCTAAATATAAAAAGGTGAAGACATTCTTTCTTTAATGAATTAAAAAAGAAATTAAGAAAGTATGACATAATTTGAGCTATAGATAATAAAAAGGAAAATTGTGCATTATAGCAAATTATTAATTCAAAATAAATGTTATAGCTACAGTTTCATTTAATTTCAATTCGCAACAAACCTCTTGTCATTCGCCTCTCTCCCCTCTCTTTGGAATCTCGCTCGCCACTCTCCTCTTTTTCAGCCATCTGTCCCTCGCCTTTCCAACTTTATACAAATACAAATGTATAATTTGTGTTTGTGTTTGTATAAAGCGAGAGAGACTATATATACAAATACATATCTCTCTCCATTCTATACACTTATAATTATACAAAAACAAATCTTCCCCTACTCAATTCTATTTTGTCTCTCTCTCTCTCCCTCTCTCTCTCGCTTTATATAAACACAAACTATACAAATATAATGTATAATTTGTGTTTGTATAAATCGAGAGAGAGAGATTTGATATACAAATACAAATGTTTTAACTCGATTCAATTGAATACGAATTTAAATTTTATGCAGATATACAAAGACAATCATTGATACATAGATATAGTAGTTACATATATACAATTATCTAACCGATATACATATACAATTCACCTCTCACCACTCTCTGCCCTCTCTCACTCACCTCCTCCTCTCTCTCCCAATCTCGTTCGCCACTCTAGCCTAACACAGAGAACATATACATGTATAAAACACAATTGTCATAGACACAGATGCCCGATTTATACAAATCGCCGCAATTTATACAAATCAGATGCTCCATAGCAAACATAATTTGGCTATAGAGCGCAAATAACAAAACTGTAGCTATAGAGCGCTAATATGATTTTTATCTTTGTTATTTCTAAAATTTACTCTAAATAAAATGGTTACTTTTGACACTTACACAATATCAATTATACTTTGAACCGTTAGATATAATCTTAGTTCATGATAAGATCACTGTCATATATACCTACTATTTATAATGATATGTACGTGAAATTTTGACCTCATACGACTCTTTAAAGAATTGAAGGATTTCACAAGTGTTCTAATAAGTTTCCTAACTTTTATGTGTGTATTGAAGATGACATCTCAGTTCTTGTAGTATTTTTGACTGATAATTTTGATAAATTATTCAAGTTGCCCAAGAGATTATCCTTGTTTGATGTTTAAGTTTTCTTATTATCCTAATTATTATACATATCTTGAAATTAATTGAAAGAAAGTGATTTTTGAAAAGTCCAATTTACCTACGTGGTGTTATTATCTATTTGCAGTAGAGTTTGATAATGATTGATAACATATGCCTTCTAATTATGGGAATCTGGTGAAGAATTTTTTTCATTCTCAAAAATTCGAACTTGAAATTTAATAAAAGAATTTCAATCATATATATAGGTAAGTTTTCAACTTTTATGAGTATTAAAGATGACATCTCAATCCTTGAATTGCTAACAAATAATCTAAGTAGAAATGCTTCTTCCAGCATGAATGAACCCTTTGAAAACTATTTGAAAATAAGTGTCATGAAATTGTGAATATTTTTATACGAGAGTTGACTTAAATATAAAAACATCTACTAAAAAAATAGTTGATAAATATACTTTTTATGCATATATTAATGTATTGTACATACAAAAAAAATATATACAAAATATATTTATGTTTTTATAGTTAACCAATAAATGTAATTATTTTTTACGATCAATTAAATATGCAACTTGCCCTATTTATTTCTGGGGTAGGTGTATCAAATGGTTTGACTCGAATTTCTTTTAGTTTAAAAAAATAAGTTAGCACTAGCACGTACAAGTTAAGTAAGATGTAGACATGGATTTTATATTTTATTACAGTAGAAAAAAAAATTATTTTGTGCAAGCTGATAATTTCCTTCAATAAATTATTACAAGCTCATTACACAAAAAATAACTTCTAGAAAAAAAATTACGTCGCACAGAATGACATAATTCATGTGACCTAGCGTTTGAATATAAATTTGAGAAATTAAATTTGGGTAAAGTTTATATTAAAGTTTGAAAATGTCTTTGACCTTAATTTTTGAAAACATATTCTATTTAAAAAACCTATAAAACATAATTTATTCCTGTAAATTCTAAAAATTATAAAAAAAAAATCATAAGTTTGGCCAAAATTATTATTTTTATAATAGATAATACATAGTCCTAAATTTATAAAAACTACTAATAACACAATTACTAGCTACTGTAATTCATCAAATTACAATTAATTACGAAGACTCATCAATGAAAAATAAATAATAAAAATGTTGGTAACTAACTATTCTTTAATATAATTTTCTTACCTGAACAATCTCTACAAAGAATTTATCATACATATCCTTAATCGATCTAATGTAAGCTGCTAGTATACCTCTAATCTCCAAATAACTTCCCTCGAAATTTTATCATAAATCTTTTCAAAATTAATGAATACCATACGTAAATTCCCTGTCCTTTTCCAATATTTATTGAAATTAATGGAGAGAAAGTGATTTCTGAAAAATCCACTTTACCTACGTGCAGTGGCGGAGCCACATGTAGTTAAGGGGTGTCGATCGACACCCCTTCGTCGAAAAATTACGTTGTGTAGCTAGAATAAAAATATTTTTTTATGTATATATATTACATATTGACACTCCTTAGCTTCTACACGATTTTATTTCTTTATATTTTGACACCCCTTAAACAAAATTCTAGCTCCGCCACTGCCTACGTGTAATTATTATCTATTATAATGATTAATTAGTAGTTAATCGTTTCGTACTGAAGTTTGATACTGATTGATGACATATGCTTTATATGGAAACAAAAAATGTATCATTTTATAACAAAGTAATAATTTGATACTCTTTCTTATTAAAAAAGCAGTACCATTTATTCATAGTTGATTACTAGGTCAATTCTTGATAAAGAAAATAATAATTTGGGTATTAATTAACTTGTTAGAGAACCTAATTACTAATTAACTTAAGAAGTGCTCATAATATACATCAGACAATTAACTTGTAGGATTGATAATAATTATGGGTCCAATCAAAATTTGTACGTTTTTTATGAAACAGACAACATCATCATCATAGATTTAATTAATGTGGTTGATCATTTTTGACATTTTATTTTAATTATTTAAATTCGACTTTTAACTAACACAATTTCTTTTGTTAATGAAAAGAAATATTATATGTATTTGTCATGATTATTGTTTTGGCTTAAGCCATTACACAAACTCATATTAGCCAAATTAATTACAACCAAAATAAATATGCCGAGCACAAAAGTTGCCAAGTAGAAAATAAGGGATCATTTGGAAACAAGTTATCTCGAGATTAATTATTTCAAGACAAGTTATTACATTATGTATATGTGATAACTTATTCCATCACTATGAAATAAATGATAGAATAAATAATCCAAACGACTAAGTTCTAATACCTCAAACCAAACATCTAAAAAATAATTATACAAATTATCCTAAAATTATTATACATTATATTTTATACCTCAAACCAAACGATCGTAAAATTTGCAATATAAGTCATTAGCAGACATGATCAATCCTACAATTGTGATAAGAAGAAAACGTATATAAGAAGTGGGGTCATTAAGAGTACACAAATATGTGATTCAAGTTCATTGAATGGTTTTTATTATTAAAAAAAGAACTTAAGGAAATTAAGTAAGGCTAAAATCAAACGTGCTAATTTTTCTACATATAATCTTTCTATATATCTTGGATTTACGTGAACTAACGGATCAATCGAAGTAAAGATGCTTTTTGCAACATGAACAAACCCTTGAAAAAATATTTAAGGAAGAATGAGTGCCATGAATTGAAATTGTTAATTTTGTTATAAAAAAATGGACATAAAATATATAGTCATTGATTAAAATAATAGTCAGTTAATATATATTTTTGTATATCAATTGTATAACACATATTAAACTTATTTTTCAAAATATTTGTTTAACTATCAAATATAATTATTTTAACGATCGATCTGATGTGTAACCTGCTCTGTTTCTATATGGGTAGGTGTATCAAATGGTTTTGCCTTGTGTTTCCCTTTAGTTTCAGATAAGTTAGCACTAGCACTTACAAGTTAAGTAGGATGTAGAGATGGAATTTTATATTTAATTACAGTAGAGAAAAATTCTTATTTTGTGCAAATTGATAATTTTCTACAATGAACTATTGAAAGCTCATTAATTACACAAAAAAGAACTAGAAAAACAAATAGTACATAATCCATTTGTGACCTAGTATTACACATGATGGGTTGACATTTTGACAAATAAAACAGTATGCAAAGGAATATTTTTTTTAATGTTTCTTTGTGCCCTAAAATGAAATTACTTTGTATAAAAATAGAACAATTAAATAGTTGTTCTGACCACTTTTATTTATCTAGTTAAGAAAACTAAAGTACTACAATTTATTATTATTAATTATTTAGTATAATTTTATATTATAAAATTAATATTCTAATTATTGCTGATAAAAAAATGGATCGAACAAGTAAAAATAAATATGTCAAACAAGTAAAAATAAACGGAGAAGTACCGATTATTAGTCATGCGTCGGTGTTCCCCACTTGCTATACCAGTCTACCACTTATCCATCAACTTTGACATTGCTCTTATTGCTTTCATGTATCTGATAAGTTGTAAATATAATAATTTTTTAAAATATAACATATTTTCTATATAAAAATAAAATAAAACACATTTTTTAATTAATTAAATATTTAGTGTGATAAATCATATAGTTATCTGTTTTAATCTTTTTAGATTCGTTTTCTTCTTAAAAAAAATAAAAAATGTACACATACGATCCATACATATTTTCCCAATTAAAATGGTTAACGAAATAAATAGACCGGTTAGATGTTGCATGCTCATCATATTTCTGTACCATCAAAATAGCGAAGGTGTGGTAAAATGGAAAGTATTTCTCTATTTTTAATTGAAGATCTCTTATGCGAATTTTGGGTATAAAATCATCTATAGTAGCTAGGGTATATCTTACACCCCCACCCCCCAATGTCGTATTTTTTGGGATGATCAATTCAAAGTTAGTTGAGTCCCATCCAAATATTGGATACCAGGCGAAAAATCAAACAAAGAAAACTAGTAAAAATTATTTTTACATTTTTTCATTTTAAATTACTCACGAAAATTCAAAAGTAACTCCAAATTGTATTCCTGATCAAACACGACTTTCAATATCATTTTTAACATTAAAAACAAAAACATTTTTTTTACCATATACTCCTAATTTTCATAACCAAAACGCCCTCAAAATTACACAATATGCTTTGAGTAATTACTAGTACTTTTTAAATGAAAAGTCACATCAATTTACAAATGAATATAATAAGAAAAAACTTCCAAAAGTTTGGAGATGTGAATGGCTGAGTTCAAACTTGAAAAAGGGATTGTTATAGTTAACAAAAAATGTTCAAGTTAATTACAGAAGTTGTCACATTATTAATATTGGAAATGTGGCTTATCAGAGAAAAAATAAAATATTATATGGAGAAAAATATATATATATATATATATATATATATATATATATATATATATATTTGGCCCCATATAATGTGATTATCTGACTTATCCTTGGAATTACAGCTGGTTTTCCACTTATCAATAATGAAAATAACCTACCTTATATATTTTTATTTTTTAAAAAAAGACAAAACACACATATAAATAAATAATGAAAACGACATTTGGTTTTTCCTTATAATTTTTTCCTAATTTTCATCACGAGGAGTAGATAATTTTCCCAAGAAGAAATACTGGTAATTGTATTATGCGTTTAGATAAAGAATTTTGGTTTACTTCATGGTAGTTAATCATATAGAGAAACCAAAATTATAATATTGACTCTGGTTCTAATAGTAAAGATCATTAGTTTTAGAATCGTATAATCCACTTCTGAATTATATTGTTATTGTTATATATATATATATAAAAAAAAAATTCTCTTACCTTATAAATTTAAGCGTTAATAAATAAGAAATGTGATAAAATAAATGAATTTTCTTCACTTTTAGTTAAAAGTCTCATATTCAAGCCTTAAGAAGAATTTCCTCACAAAACTAACTACTTTTTACAACACGTAAACAATAATGAAGTCAAATTAATTGACGCAGAAAAAATATATATGAAAACTCTATGGTCAAACTTTCAACTTTGACATCTCTAATGAATGTTTTTAGCTATAATATGATTAAATGATTAATAAGGATAAAAAAAGCATGATAATCGTGTTTAATTAGTTACACGAAGTGGACGGTGGGAACAGAACAAAAACTCATAAATGTTACACAACCCATACAATGAGATAAATTTTAGATAAAATTTTGAAGAAAAGAATAAACAAAAACGAGAGAATTATTTTATTTTATTTTTTAAAAAAAAGGGTTAAGAGGATAATTAATATCATTGAATATTACCAGTAGAAATTTGGTAGAAAATACAGCACATATTTAAGTTTTTAAAAAAAAAAAAATTGAAGAAATTGAAAAAGACATAAAGACACTTGGCCCCCCCTCAAGATGTAAATGAAGTATTTATGTGCATATCCTTTCTTGTTGGAAAGAATCAGTGGTGAAATTATTACTCATATTGCATATTCAGTGGACATAATAATTCTTGAGGATATATTATTTACATAATAATAAATTAAAATCACTGAGATAGAACTGACACTAAATTTTCGGATACATCCTCAACCCCTCTAAGATATATTCATGTACCTTCTCGGATACATCTATCTCATTAAATACTGTATCATGAAAAATTCAGAATTTTTGTAATTGGAAAATTTTCTGGAATAGAATGTAATTAGCATCCAAATGTATGAGATTTCTGTACTTTATACTACTAAATAAAACTCAAACTTTGCCTTAATTGATGAATAAATACTCTAATTTTGAATATGCATATTTATTCGGATTATTAATTAATTTATTTATTTTAAAATGGAACTAGTGGAGGTGTAAGAGCATGTGCTAAACTTGGATCAATAACCAAGCATGTCGTGTACTAATTGTCAATATTTAGCTTTATGAAAGAATCAATTTAAAAAATTGAAGATCTGATTCACATCTGAATCAACTTATATTTATAATATATTTGTTAAACCAAAATGTTAACCACTTTTTATGATCTTTTATGCTGTGTTTCCTTTTTACTAAGTACTATATCTTAATTAATTAATAATTATCATTAAATTAAATTGTCTTAGGTAAGACTTGTCTGGTCCTGGTTTTGTTTCTGGCTTTTAGAGTAAGATCTCTAAACAGGAATTATAATAATAATAATAATAATATAATAATAATAATAATAATAATAATAATAATAAAAAAAAAAAAAAAAAAAAAAAAAAAATAAACTAAGATATTTTATTCTTTACATTTTTAATCTTTTTTTTTGTTTCCACGTTGGGTGAGAATATTTGGCTACAAATTTGTTTCTTTTTCCCATGATAAGGTTTTGTCCTTCCTCTAATTTATGGAGTCCCAATAATTCTGATTATGTTGAATAATTCGATAGATGGTAAACCCTTCTCCTTTTGAAAATGCGATATAAAATTATTCTATAAAATTAAATTGATTTAAAACTAAAATTATTTAAATTATTTAAGTTATGTTTTTCTCATAAATATGAAATCAAATAAGTTGTAAAATCTATTACTAATAACTATTTTTAAGGAGTTATGATTGGATTCTCCATGATTTTTGTTATATCGATATTGAATATTTCAAACTTATACTAATTTTACCGTATCCAACACACACACATATATATATATCAATATTTTAAAGAATTCAAACACTTTAATAAAGCCGCTACTTCTTATTTATATATTCTACTCATTTTGTGTTAAAAGGTGGAAAATATGAATTTTGTGAAATTATTATAGTGCGTTCATATTCTAAAAATTCTAGACTCGGTCAATTCTCATTTCAAAAACAAAAAGTTACCCCACTTTAATAGAAAAGGGAAAATTGGGAAACAAAAGAAGGTGCGCTGACGTATTGTTGCCTTTTTGCCCACATAAAACTATGTCGTTTTGTACTGATTAACCGCTTAAACTGTGTCGTTTTGTGTGGCCACAGCTTTCTTGTTTCACGAGTATTAGGATTGCTAATGAGACGGTTCGGTCGAATATTTTTAAGAAATTATACCATTCTAAATTTTTGGATATTTTATAATGTATAACCAAAATTTATTTTCTCACAATCCTCTCAATAATATCAATTTTGTTTTACTTTTAAATATCGCCTCAAAATATACTATTGTTAAAATATTTTATTTGCAAATATGGTTTTGAAGTACTTTAATTCTTAAAAGTCAAGAATGTAAAAAATTGCTGCATATTGTTTGATCTTAAACAATTAATAAGAGTGCTTGCATAAGTATTGTCATATTGTTTGATGGTCTATCTATTATAGTATCTTTTAATTTTAAACCTAATTAATTAAAGGTTAATAACAAAGTAAAGACCTAAAATCGTTTTGTCACGAGATGCCTAAGACCTAGATTATATTTATACTAGTAATATTATCCGCTCTTCGCACAGAAATTTAATATCACATAATTTATAAAATAATACTTACAATCTATCAGTCATTAAAACTAAAATACTATATTATCTTACATACAAAATTACGTAGTAACGAACATTAATAATGAAAAGGAAAATAATAATTATAACATCTTATCATTTATCCTTCAATCAATCATCTTTAATTTGATTTTATAATTTATCCTTTTACCTCCATGAAGTATTACTATTTGATATTATTGGGAAATTAGATGAACATCAAGATGAGATATTAAATTTTCTAATAAATAAATAATATTTATATGTACTAACAAATATTTATAATAATAACTTTGCAGAACATAAACAACAAAGTTTAAAACATGTACTAAAAAACAAAAATTAATATCATAAGCATAAATTAATGATTGTGAAAAAAATATACCAGGATCTATAACAATAGAATGAAACAGAAAGGAAAAAATTGAGCCAACTGAATGCACAGTGTCCCCTTAGGAAATTATTCACATCTAGTACCCAAGGTTCAATTGAATAGATCCTCTCAGGATGAAACGATTTTATTCATAAGTATATTGATACAAACACAGCGGTGTCAGTGAGCCATTCAACGGGAGCAAAGTGTTTGAATATTTAATTGTGCAAAAGAAGAAGAAGAAGTAGTTCAGAATTTTCATTGTTTTAAAATAAGAGGAAAGCCCTCTATTTATAGACAACAAAAGATAGTGTGAACGGATGCTTATTATGCCTTATCGAAAATGTCACAACTCTTTGAAAAGTTACAACTCTTCGAAAAGGTCAGAACCTTTCATAAAAGTCGTAACTCATCATAAGAGTCGCAACTCTTCATAAAAGTTACAACTTTTCATAAAAGTCAGATATTTTCAAGAAAGGGGATGACTATTTTTGGGTAACTCTTCTTAAAAGTCGTGACTCTTCATAAAAATCATAACTTTTTATAAAATCACATCTTTTCATGAAAGGAAAAGGCTATTTTTGAAAATAAATAAATTTAAAAGGAAATTCTAGTTTGTGGTGGCGCCACGTAGGCGAGCCTATGATTCTCTTTTATATAAATATATGATTTGAAAAATATTATGAAATATATTTATATATTAAATTTAACATATTGTTAATATATAAAATATATTTATATAAATTTAAGGTTATTCAATTCAGTTTAAATTTATTTTAATTTTTTTATAAATTAAAAAAGACCATCTCAATGTTTGAAATAATTATACACCATAAAAATTACAGTATATAAATCGGTATTTGGTAGGTTATTCATTTTCTATTGACACCCTAATGAGTATCTTTTTATACTACTCTGATTTTCTTGATTATATATATTCATTCATTCATCTTTGTATCTACCACTTTTCCTTTCTTCCCATTTCTCCCAATTTTTCTCTGTTTCCATAGTGTACCCATTTCTTTTCTTTGGTTAAAAAGAAGGAAATTTCCTTCCTTTACTACCAAACAAAGAAATTGGGTCTTTTAGTTTTCTTGTTTTGAAGCTATAACTTGTTATATATACTGTGTTTGAGTTTCTAACAATTCTGTAATCACGTCTGAGTTTTTTGGGGTTTTGGGTTTGTGGGTGTGGAGAAAAGATAGCATTTTGTTGTTGTTATGGCAGGAGTTGGATCAAGATGGAAGGTTTTTCGGCCATTACTGTCAATTTCTTGGAGTTTTCTTCTGGCTGCCATATTTGTTTCAGCTGAAAGAAGTTTGAAGAAGGAAATTGTTGCACAAAATGCAACTCACCAATCAGATGCTGATTTACTTACTTCAGTTGTGCAATTCTTGTGGAAGCCTAATGAATCTGGTTACCAACATGTTTGGCCGGTAATTTAAAAATTTGATCTTTTTTATTCTGTTGTATTTTGTAGCTTTTGAGTTTTTTGAATTAGTGGTGATTTGCTAGTTTTATGTGATCTAGTATAACATTGATTGATAGTAGTAGTGGACTAGTTGGTGCTGTTAGTGAGCCTAATTTAGTTTGATTGGGTGGGACCGTTAATGGACTAATATTGAATCTGGATCAATTAGAGATGCTTTGAGAGTAAATGGAACCCACATCCATGAAATGTAGCAATATGTTATCTTTATGCAGATTCTTGTGGCACTTTTTGTTTTTTTCTTCTTCTGAAGTTGAATATGGAGGTCAACATGTATATTTACTTGCTGTTTGAGATCAAGAAGAGATTAAGAATGAAGATGTTTAGAAAAACAGATCAAAAAAAATCTAAGATGGAATCCATATGAGTAAGTTGGTCAATGTGAAGTTTGCAATACAGAGTAGTTAATGTTAATTTTCCTTTTGAAAGTGACTGGCATGATGCTTCTGATCTCTGAGATGGTGGCATGTTGGAATTTTGACTTGTGATTGGGTTGCCACTTCCATGTGCTACATTGACTTATAAAATCTTACTTTTATAGCTTGGTCATATCTTTCATTAGGCTCCTGACCCTCCTGTTTGCCTTATTTCTGTTGACATGGTTGACAAGGGAAGTTTTGAATGTGTTATTTGATGTCATTGCAGGAGATGAAATTTGGATGGCAAATTATTGTTGGTTCGATAATTGGATTTTTGGGAGCAGCATTTGGGAGTGTAGGTGGTGTTGGTGGCGGCGGCATATTTGTACCTATGCTTTCTCTCATCGTTGGATTTGATCCAAAATCATCTACTGCAATTTCAAAGTGTAAGATAAGGAGCCTAGTATAAGATTGACTTTAAAGAAATTTGATTGTTAATTTCATGACTTGAAGGACTTAACAAATTGTGGTGAATATTTAGTTTATTCTAATCCTAGTGGACTTGCCCATGATTTCTGAAGTGATGGAACTTAATGATAAAAAGAAAGAAGAGACAAGGGAACTTAATGAGTAATGACTTAATAGACCCTGAAGTTTTCGCCTGGAATTGCTCCTGACTCAAGTTTTCTGTGGAAGACTATCTTCATGCTCCTTCTTATCAATAAACTTCTTTCCCTCCAGAGTTTTCGAGCTTCATTCAGTCATCTTTTGTTGGCAGATTGCTGGATATTCTTTTCCCTTTCTGTGAGAAGTATATAGGGGCTTTTAGCTTAAGACACCTTTTGAATATGTAAACAGAAAATAGCTTCTAGATTAGACAAGCCGTGCATATCAGATAATTTACTCCCTGACAGATGCGTTTTCCCCAGTCTTTTCCCTTTAGCCAGGATAAGTGCAGACCCCCTGTGGGATTCACACTATATCAGCACAGTGCTGTAGTAGCAAGTCTTAATTTCTGAATTTTCATCTTCTCTTATTAGCTGCTCTCTCCTGGTTAAGGGACTCACAGATTCTACTCTTGTTTGTCAGGTATGATCATGGGAGCTTCGGTCTCTACTGTTTACTATAATCTAAAGCTCAGGCATCCAACGATTGATATGCCTATTATTGATTATGATTTGGCTGTTCTCATCCAGCCAATGCTGATGCTTGGCATTAGTATCGGAGTGACTTTCAATGTGATATTTGCTGATTGGATGGTCACTGTTCTGCTAATAGTACTCTTCTTCGGTAAGATTGCACTTGAAATATGACACACTTTGTGTTTCCTTTACTCACTGCACCAACAAAACTTCTGAACTTGTGTAATCGTTGCAGGTACATCAACCAAGGCCTTTTTGCGAGGGGTTGAAACGTGGAAGAAAGAGACTATCCTGAAAAAGGTTGATGAATTTTTCTTCCTATTTGAATACTGTAGTCTGTACATTGAAACAGCATGTTTGAATTGTTGGTACTTTTGCACCCTCTTTTCACCCATTCTAGTGGGCATCGATTCTGTACAGTAGATAGCATGTCTGATGGGTGATTTTATTCCTAGTATCGTGATGCCTTGTCCCATTGAATTCTAGCAAGGCCATGTAAATAAGGTCATATATCTTAAGTGTTGGTTTTGATAATCACATGTGTTTCATACTTCAGGAGACTGAGGCTGCGAAAAAGTCAGGCGCAAAAGGTAGGCTATACAAACAATTTTTTTATTATATATGAGTTAATGAGATTTCAATCTCAGTATTCTTTTCTTTCCTGCTGATATGGTTTTTTTGTGCTCATCGCTGGTGAAGACGCAGAGTACAAGCTCCTTCCTGGTGATGCCAATGATGCTGAAAAGAAAAAAACAGAAGCTTCCGAACCTGAGGTAACTTATCGTAGATCTTGAAATGACAATATTCTGCTTCTCTTGATAGTTTAGATCTAATAAGCTATGTCATTTTAGGTACCTATCATGGAGAATGTTTGCTGGAAGGAAACTGGACTCCTGTCTTTTGTTTGGGTTGCATTTCTAGCTCTGCAAATTGGCAAGGTTTTCATCTTTCCTTATCTGTATTTTTTTTAATGATCCACATATACTCAGAGTTGATGCTCTTGTGTTTGGATTGTTTATTAAAGTTGTTTCAAATTTTGTAAACTAACTCGCCTTGTGTTTTGTGGAAACAGAATTATACAGACAATTGTACACCACTATATTGGGTGGTGAATCTGTTGCAGGTTCGTGTTTATCTATGTTAAAGGTTGATGCAAACTCTTAAATCTCAAATATTATTCTAGCAATGAATATGAACCTTTCAATGTCCTGCAGGTCCCAGTTGCCCTTGGTGTATCATCTTATGAAGCTGTTAGCCTGTACAAGGGTTGGAGAAGGATTGAATCCAAGGGAGAAGACGGAACTAACTTCCGGGTGATGCAACTAATTGTTTATTGCTTTTTTGGAATAGTAGCTGGTATGGTAGGGGGACTTCTTGGATTGGGTGGAGGATTTATCATGGGTCCTATGTTTTTGGAGCTGGGCGTTCCTCCTCAGGTGCGTGTATATGTTATCCTTAAGTGGTATGGAGCAAAATAATATTATTGTTTTTTCCATACATAAGGGCTACTTATCTTTGGTTGGTTCATTTTGGTGGTTATGCTTCTGCTGAGTTTTATTTCAGCTGATAATCTTTAATGATCATGGTTTTTACCATGACCATATGGTTTTGTTAAAAACATAAACAGCCACAAAATTGGACAACTGGTCCCTCAAAGTTGGTGGGAGGTTTTGGGGTGCAGGCTGATCTGCCTGATATGTATGGCGGCTTGAGCTATGAAATCTAAGCCAGACCAAACTTGCATACAGGCAACAAACCTTTTGGAAATTCTCAGAAAATAATCTATTGGTACTCAAAATGGCAATTAATAATTAAAATTTTACTCATGAGTTCAAGCATACAATTTTCTGGATGCAAATGTAAAGTTGAAGGGATCTCAGATATGTTAGAAACACAGATAAAATCTCGACTTCCTGGATTGAAAGAGACACCCAAACAATGATAGTCGAAGACTAGAAGGTGCCGGGATATGGCCTAAAGATTTTTGATGGAGACAATTTCAATTATCACTAGTTTAGTAATGTTTAAATGTGCCTCTTGATTTTTAACAAATTCCATGGTCAATAAAAGCAGTGACTTTTATCACAAAAGTTTGTGCTGAATGTTCACCTAAGTTAATAGGGTTTTTTCCATTTGCATGTAGAATTAAGCAAAATTCTTGGATACATCATTTCTCGACGTACTGGATTAATATTTGTGTATTATGAGTTATGACATTCACAAACCATCTTCCTCTAGCTTCACGAATGAATCATTTCCAAATTTTTCTTCCGTGTTTCATTTTACCCATACCTGATATCCATGTTAATCTTGATATCCATGTTAATCTTACAGTTAAAAGAGCTTATCTTGTCATCTTTGAAGTTTCCCATATTTTTGTTTTTCACCATATGTGGTTGGGTTTTTTTCTTTTGCTTTCATTAGAATTACGAATTTCAGTAAATTGAGTTGTTTGATGCTTAGTCTGTAGCGTCTGTATATTTCGCAAGCAGACATTAGGAAAATGTTTTATGTTTGGGTCCTGGACAATCTCTCACGATTTATTTCATGGAAGTTGTCCAAGACTAAACTAAGGATGGAAGTTGTCCAAGACTAAACTAAGGATAAAATTTAGGATTTTTATTAAGTGAGAAGTAAAATTATCCAGTGTTACTAGGATTTTATTTTTCTTTTAAAAGTTAATTTAATTATAAATTATAAACCAGCGTATGAATAAATTAAGGGAGTTTACGAGGAAGAATCATTTTACTTGATCTGTCTTCATATCTAATCAACTTCTTATCATACTTTATAGTGATCGTCTCATGTTACTGAGTTTCTGCTTTTAGGTTTCAAGTGCCACTGCCACCTTTGCAATGATGTTCTCCTCATCAATGTCTGTTGTAGAGTATTACCTTCTTAAACGTTTCCCAGTTCCTTATGGTATGTGCTGATCTCTTAAATTAACAATCGACTACAAAGTAGATTTTTCACCTTTATATAGGAATTGAAAGTTGTATTCTTGCTGCAGCTCTGTACTTCGTTGCCGTGGCAACTGTTGCTGCTCTTATTGGGCAACATGTAGTAAGGAGAATGATTATGATACTAGGAAGAGCATCACTTATCATCTTCATCCTTGCCTCCACAATTTTTGTGAGCGCAATTTCACTAGGTACGTATCTGTATTTCTTAGGCAACTCATCAGCATCAACATTTAGTTGTCCTCTCGAATGAATCATCACTTCATTCTCTATTTCAGATTGAATTGGTATTACAATCTCTTTTCTGGTTTGACAGGTGGGGTTGGTATCTCAAACATGATCGGCAAGATCCAGCGCCATGAATACATGGGCTTCGAGAACCTTTGCAAATATGATCCTTAATTAAGTTCAAGTTTAGGTGAAGCAAAGTGGTCGTACATTAGTGCTTCCCTAACTGAAGTAGAGGCTTATGTTGGAGATCGATTCTTGGGGTGGTGGAGGAAGATAACCACCATCTCGATTTAGCTAGTTCAATTCTACATTAGATATACACTGGCAATGAATCTGCTGTGGAAGATTTCTGCTCTGGAGAAATCTGTTGTGGTATATTTATGCTGTGGGTGTTTTTCCATTAGGGAATTTATTGTCATTTTTGTGTGAAATGGAATTCAGTTTTGAACACCAGAAATAATGGGAGACAAAAGAGGTAGAAATTCTTAAGTCATTTGATTTGTAAAACTCATGTGTTATCTTGTGGTGTAAAACACTATAATCTGAATTATTATTGATTCCATGTTGCCCCTTTTGCTAGTAAGTAGTACTTGAGCTTTATTTATTGATGTCTCATTCAAAGGACATTAATTATTATTATTTTTGATGTCTTGTAAGTTGTATGAATTTAGAGCCAAACTGGTGTTTTAATTTTTCTTTCTTTTTATGGGACAGAAGCAGTAGTAGGATCCTTGACTAGAAAACAATCTAAAGTTGATTCCACTGTACATTAGCTCCATACACTGGGATAATATAATAGTAAGAAGAGTGAGCAATAACTGCATATTCACGAGAACTCGGTAATTTTTATTCAAACTTCTATGTATTAAGATATCTACTAAATATCTAAAAATACGTAATTGTGAATTCTCTTAGTATTATATCAAATTTATGAACTTCAAATTTTAGGTCCACCTCGGAGATTTAGCAAGACAAGTGGATTCAACAAGAATTAGGAATTTTGATTTCTTTTTTAAAAAAAATCCCAGGGTTATGTTGCACTTGCTCTCTATGGTATGCTTGTTAATTTTACTTGGCCTCCCGAAGTTTTGAACAATGCCTATAACTTATACGGACTCTTCACTTTTGATGTCGCACCCATGTCAGATTCTTCAAAAACACACTACTTTTGAATAATACTACATGCACTTGTTGACATTATTAAAAAGTCCAAGTAATATAGGTGATCACATACCATACCAATATTCTATTTTTGTCACATTCTTATTCTATGAATCTTTACCTAATCCAATTGCACGCATGTAAGTTTGGTCATATTCTAAAAATAAATAAATAAAATATGGGGGGATGGCTCTAGTGGATTGGGTAACCATGAGAGCTACTGGTCAGAAGACTTAAATTCCAGCTAACAACTTTGGACCCAAATTGATTTACTTTGTGAGTTGGCACATGCGTGTCAATCAATTTGAATCAATAATTTGTACAAAAATCATATACTATTATTAACCCTCAAATCTCAACGTGTCTCATGGTTGACAATGAAAGGACAAATTTCTTCTGGGGTTCGATACTCATTTTGAGGCTCAATCGATTTTAATTTGTATTGAAAACTTTTATTTTGAGGTAAATACTTTCTATCAAAGATAATATTATCTCAGAGATCAAAGGAAAATATTTTTCATGAAAAATGAAGAATATTATCTCAAAAGTATTTATATGTTATCCAGCCAAATACAATGGAGGCAAGTAAGGGTAGTGGGGGTTTGGAGGTGTCGGGAGGAAGGGGGGTGGGATGATCAGAGAGTGAGGAGGAGACAATAAACTTGAAATGTCACTTATGCAATTTGTTTTTCCTATATCTATTAGGAAAGTAATTTTTCTCATTTAAAAAGATATATATTTTCCAAGAGAAAATATTTTCCAGACATTTTAATCAATCAAACGTAAGAAAATTGAAGAAAATGTTTTCCTCCCAACCAAACACATGCCCTAATAGAAAATGTTAATTTAGAATCTTAGCCCTTAATCTTTCTTGAGGTGGATTTATAGTGTAAATAACAAGCAGTTTCTAGCCAGTTGAGTAAATTGCACTTAATTTTAGATTATATAAAATGAAAAATGTTATAATTTAGAATATTGAAAGTCAAATATGGATGCCAAGAAAAGTTTCATGAAAAGACATTCAATTTAGTTGATATTTTTCTTTCAAAATTTGAAGTAAAGTTAAATTATTGACATATAGTTATTTGACCTATAATCAAGGGGTTGTTTGGCTCACTTACTAATTATTGACAAGTGTTTGTTTATCAAACTAGTTCATTATTTCATCAAATTTGAAACATAAATCTGGCTTAATACATCGTCAATCTCTTAGATTTGTCGGGATATTTCATTTAGACATTCGAATTAAATCATGTCACAATTGAACACCTCAATTTCTAATCAAGTGTTTCAATTAGACAATTTTGGTTCAAATTTTGAAAAAACTTTTATGCGTGTTTTTATTTGTCTATTAGGTAGTCAAGTTAACCACATAAAATATGTCATCTCCTTTAATTATATGCATCAACCTCAAGTAGAAAACGCCTTAGGTGTTACAACTTATTGATGCAAATGTGTATAACTAAAGGAGATATATTTTATGTGTTTAACTTAACTACCTAATAGACGAATAAGAACACATAAAATAAAGATAAAAAAATTGATCTAAATGCGTCTATTGGAACCTTTACTAGAAGTTGCGATATTCAATTCGAACAAAACCTTGTTTCAAATGTCTAAATGGAATATCCTGACAAATTTAAAGGGATGAAAATTGTATTAAGTCTATAAATTGAGAATTTTCAAATTGTCACACACAAAATTTTACTAGTTATTTTTTCATGTTTATATCGACAACCCTTTAAACTTGTCAGTAAATTATATTTAAACATTTGAAGCACAATATGCTCTAATTGAACACATGACAATTTCGAACTCAAATTTTGGAAAAAGCTTTTGCGCATGTTCTCAGGCACCAGTTACTTAGTTGAATTAAACACTTAAAATACATCACACCTCTTAATTATACACATTAGCTAAATAAATCGTAAATAACCCCTGCTTGTTCCAATTAAGGTTGGTTTGTATAATTAAAAGAGATAATAATATTTTATGTGGTAATTAACTTATCTATGCAATAAACACATGATAATACAAGCAAAAGCTTTTCCAAATCTTAAGTCGAAAATATATACTAATTTAAACACTTTATCATAAGTTCAAGTGCTAAATTAAAACATGTTATAATTCAAATGTCTAAATAAAATTTATTGTCAAGTTTACGGGATTATCATGTATTCCCTATTTTTTGTTTTATTTTTTTATTTTATGTGTGACAAAATTTAAAAATAATCATGGAACAACTTTTTTTTCCCTTCAAAATCTAATCAATGTCCAAATTGGGAAAATCTAAAGAAAGGTAAGGAAGATTTAGCTTTGTTTGTACGCGAAAAGTGCGGTTTTAATCGTTTGCACTTTTTAGGCTATCGCTATATCCACCTGCCTATCTGACTCAGGAAAAACTCGTCGAATCTGCTATAACAAATTAGGGCTTCGAAAACCCTAATACAGAGAGCTCGTTTTTTCCTTTCCAATCGGAGAAGAGAAAAATGGTGTTCTACTTCAAGGCTCGACCGGAAGCCGGTGACTACACCATCTTTATGGGTCTGGATAAGTATGAAAATGAAGAACTCATCAAATTTGGCTTCCCTGAAGACATCTGGTAACAACCCTTTTTCGGATTTTGTTTTGTTTTGTTTTTGGGTATAATTGAGTGCATTTTTTTGGTGCAAGATGAGACCTTTGTGTGCTTTGAGGAATTTTGGGTTTTGACTTTTTGTGTGCTTTGTTGTAAAGTTCATCTTTTTAGAATGCCCATTACATTGATTTTGTTGTTCTTGATTCCCCATATCGTTCTTCATTGTTGACTTTTCAACTAACCAAGTATGGAGTAATTCTTGAATTGTTTAGTGTTTACAAATGCATAAATTTTCCCTAGTTAATATTGATCTCAGCATGTTGTTCATTGTGTTTCGACTATCGCATTATTTTATTGTTGTTTTTGGCTCCTTTTCTGGTAGACTCTGCACTGTTTCCTTGTTAATTGCTATATTCTCTTCACTGTTTCCTTCTTTATACCTGGATTTGTTACACTTGAGCCGAGGGTCTCTCGGAAACAGCCTCTCTACCTTCACGAGGTAGTGGTGAGGTTTGCATACATTCTATACTCCACAGACCTCACTTATGAGATTTCACTGGGTATGTTGTTGTTGTAGTGTTGATAGTTTCTTGTTTTATGAACAATCAGGCATATGTACAGATTCCAACACAATATTTGCAGATTACTGCAATTTAGCAGATTCTGTTTCAAATCTTACGTATTCTTAACATTCCCTTATAGCTGGAGAATTCTTATTGTATGCTTTTTAGCTTGTCGCAAATATGACTACTCTTGGAACCTCAAAGAGATTTTGCAAGTACATTGGCTAGTTGGTTGTTTGAATTGACAAAAGTAGTATTATTAATCCTAATTCGATCTTTTGTTTGATAGAGCGACTCTATGTTTTATGTGCATTATGCAGTGACGTGAAACAATATGTAGTGTGTCTTGACTATCAAAAGTCAATTTTTGGTTGTGCACTTGATTTTTCAACTCTTAAATCATCTGCTTTTAACCCTTAAATTTGCATGTGACAAAAGCTTTGGCTTGATGTTCTTCTGCTCTTGATTGGCCACCACGTCTTGTTTTTTACTTGCAGTGATAGTTATATTGACTGCCAATTAGAACATAAAAATCCATAAGTGGATTGTTTTCTAGAAGGCAGTCTTTCCTTGCATAGATTAGAGTGACTAACTTCTTTTTCCATTTTCGTATAATACATCATGTTCTAGATGTATGTCGATGTATCTTAGAATGAGAATTATTGCCTTTGAAGTCTGTCGAAGCTAGTTGAACTAAGTAACCACACTAATAGAAAATGAAATATAGAGTTGTATTACTGTGGAATAGTTGAGCTTACCAAACTTTATAAAAAAATAAGTAGTTTAATGTGTCTTGGAATGTTAGGGGACTGAATTGTGGTAGAAGAGGAGGCTAATTAGAAATATGCTACACACATGGAAAGTTGATGTAGTGTATTTCCAGGTAACAAAGCTAATGTGGGATATCACAGAGATAGTAAGGGAAGTGTGGGGTAGCAATTGGGCAAATCATATCCAATTGGAAGCCAGCGAGGGGATTGTTATTATGTGGGATAAATGGGAATGCGATGGAGAAATAAGTAGTGTAGGCATGTATTCTGTTTCGAATAGCTGCACGGGAAAGAATCAAGACTTCAGTCGGCATCTAAATAGGGTTTATGCCCCAAATGATATACACGAGGGGGAAGAAACTTGGGGGAAGTTGGTGCTGCTAGGGGGTTGTGTGAAGGACCTTGGGTACTCTACGGATTTTAACACATCGAGACACCCCTCCGAGAAGAAGATCTGTAACAGAATAAACAAGGCAGTGACTGCCTTCTCTGGTTTTATTGAAGATATGGAATTGGTGGATCTGTAGCTGATAGGGGGAAAGGTTTGTGTGAACAAAAACTAATAGGTCAAACAGAAGATATTTTTGAAGTTTTAGACTATTTATAGGAGCAATAGGTAGATGCCCAAGTTGTAAGTTGTAATACTTTTGACGGGGGACTGCATATTTTGATGTAGTTACACCCGTGGATATTTAGATTAAATGTACTAACAATATTAAAACCTATTCCAACTAGTAGATATTATGCATATGGATCTCTTTCTTCTATTGTGTCTTATTTTAGATAAGTCTGCATTAACTCCATAAAATTATAAATCTTTCGAGTCAACTTCCTACCATGTAATTTTAATTCTATCTTGTGCACTTTTAAACTCTTCCACTCACCATAGTTTCACATCTACGGGTCGGTGCATGTCGATGCAGGTCATGACCAAAATCAACCCAAGCACATGCCAACATTTTTAATCTTATCAAATCTTGTATGCCTGAACATCACTAACCTATCGGCTACCTGCTATCCATCAATTCAAGTAGTAGATAGCTCTATCCGTCCAAATTAGGCGGGAAAGAATTCACCTTGTATGTTCTGTGCTAGAATTTGAACCTTGAAACTCAAGGTTTTTACCACCTCTAAGTCACCCCCTTAGGGGCCTAATGGAAGACGGAAGTAGATATTAACTTAACTTTTTCCTTTGCTTTCATGATATTTTTAGAGGTTATGTGAATGTGTATGGCTATTGGTTATTACTGTTGCTTGCTTAGTCTTTGAAAGTATTAGATTGTTGCTGAGCATGTGGTACTATATGCAGGCAATCTTATGATAAACATGCGTATATTTATTATTTCTTTGATATATATGTGAATTTTGATTTGACAACGTTTACTATGTTGTAGGTTCCATGTGGATAAAATGTCATCAGCCCATGTTTATTTGAGATTGAACAAGGGTCAAACATTTGATGATATACCTGAAGGTGTATTGGAAGATTGTGCTCAACTTGTCAAGGCGAATTCTATCCAAGGTAAATATTTCTGTCCCGAAAAGGTTGCACAATATTCATAGGTTGATGGCTTTCAATACCCTTCCGGCCAAACTGAATAAAAAAGGAAAAATGGAAAAGAAGCGTCACATTATACCTGCATTAAGATCTTTGGTGAGACATGGTTTTTGGCAAACTAGAGTCTTCTTTTGGAGCAGACTTGAGACATTCTCCATGTGAAGCGGTTTATGCTTATGTAAAAAAGACTAATGAAGTTATATGTTAGTATATGCCAAAGATTCACATATATTGTACGTGTGACCTAATACTCTTACATAAGTAATTCTTGTACATTGTTACTAGATTAAGTAGGCGTTTGGACATGCGATTATTATAATATCAGATTCCAAATTCTCCAAAAAGCAAGATTTGGGATTCCAAATTGTGATTTCAATTTTTTTTTAAATGTAAAACATGATCCATAAGTTTATATTTTGTGAAAAAAACCCATCAGTTTAAATAGTGCGAACAAAGACTCATGTTCGTTGTGAAGAGATTGTCTGTACCATATGAAAGTATTATATTAAAGAATAACACGTTTTGTAGAGGAGGCAGTATCCATAGTAGATCTGATAGGTGTTTTTTAACTGTTAGGATTTCATAGTTGGATATGCTGTCCTTTCTCTCTGTATTTATGGTATTGACACTATCCTAGTGTCTTTTTCTTTAATACTCAAGTTACCATTCTCAAAAATATTAAAGAATTACTAGTTACTACTATGGTTGATTAGTTGATCCTTATAAAATTATGTGTATTTGAAAGTTTGTAATTGCAAACATTCCTTTATAAAAGGAAACATGTGGTTATGGGATTTATCATTGCGGCTCCTTGGGATATTCCGATATCTTATTTATGAACTATGGTTTGTTCATTTTTTAAGAATGTGTAAGAATTAGAGAAAATTTTGATAGTTTACACAACTTGTGGGTTTTTCATGTTTATGTGAAAAAATACAACTTAAGAAGTCCAAAATGCATGTGTAAACAAAACTTCAACTTCAAATCAATTTGATTTCAAATCATGTCCAAACAGGGTCTTAAGTCAATAAGAAGTTCTCTTTTCGCATGATATTAGGACTTCTATGGTTTTCATGAAGACTTGAGTAGCTTTTGCCTACGGCTGCATACCCGTGTTAAAACTTCTCATTCTTCCTGAAATTTGCTGGCATTGCCATTTTTTTGTCACTGTTCCAGCAGCATCATTTCTTCTTTTCAATGACCTTATATCTTTTTCTTCTAATCATTTCAGATTTACCTCTCTTTCTCATCTCTTCCAAGTTAGTATTCAATCTTTCGCTGTCACTTTTCATGTCAGTCTAGTCAACTCATGCCACATTCAATATTAGCATCTAGTCAGCCGATACGTCATCCTCAAGTCAAGGGACGTATTGTTGTCCAGTCAGTTGAAATGTCAAAATCACCATTCAGTTTATGTCGCCTGTCTAGTGACACATTCAATTAGTCTTATCAGCAACACATCGCTATGCAGTTGTCCTCTCTAGTCAGCATCTTGGTAATGTCACATTGTTATAATTGTTCAGTCAGCACCTTGTCAGATCCATGTCTTTTTCGCAATACATTGCTTTTCCTATCGATGCTCCTCCGGCATCACTTTGCTTCCTAGTGGCAAGTTACTTTCCAATTTATATATATAGCTCTAGTTGACATTATATGAACATCGTAGAATATTATGTATTTGACAGTAAAATATTTACTTGCCTTGAGAAATATGTATTACCTTGATAAAAAACAAGAAGGGAAAATAACAGCTTAACATATTGCAAGTAACCTAGGACTAACTATATAAAGGAGTTTTTCTCATATATTGTTTCTAAATTAAAGCAATAAGTTCTTTCTCTATTTTAAAAAAAAAAATGTACTACGGGCGGTCTAACCTTAGAGTCACATATCATGGCTATTCATGTGCCTTGACACATACTTAAAGTTTGGCATGTTTGGCTTGGTTAATTGACCCTTCTTCTAGTGTGTGGGGTTTGAAGACTAGTCAAGCTTCTGTCAAGGGGAACAGCTACCAAATGTGTATTTAATTTTTAATCTGTTGCAATGTTACTGTCAGCGTATATGCTCGTGATTGTACATGAAATGCCGAATTTTATTTATATCAATAATCTAGGTTTAAAGAATCTGTCGAGACTGCTATTTGGGTAACCTTTCTTTATCCTCTCTATCTTGTCAATTTATTTAAATGACACCATCTTGGCAATTTGACCTCATTTTGGCAGGAAACAAGGTAAACAATGTCGATGTTGTTTATACTCCATGGCAAAACCTTAAGAAGACTGCCTCAATGGATGTTGGGCAAGTTAGTTTCCACAACCCAAAAATGGTGAGCATTTTCATGCATTTAAAATGTCTGTGTTTTAACTAACGTGTGCAGATTTGTATGTGGAATTTTTTTCGGGGATGGGAGATTTGTTTTGATTGTGGATGTGAAAGTTAATATATATCATGATTCTTTCTTAGGTTCGTACTGTGAGGGTTGAGAAGCGAATAAATGAGATAGTGAATAGATTAAACCGTACGAAGGTGGAAAGGAAGCCTGACTTGAAAGGTAAGTTGCCATTCTGCATATTAGTTTTATTATGAGTAGCCTACAAAGGCTTACTGAATTGCTGGAAAAAATAATAACTACCTAATTTATTTCTATGCATGAAAGTTTTCATTTCTTAGGACTTCCCGATGTCTGATGCACTTCCACAAATAGTAGTAACAACAACATACCCACTGTGGTCCCACAAGTGGGGTGGGGTGGGCGCAGAATTTGGGGGCAGAGAGGTTGTTTCTGGAAGAACTGTATTTCAGAACAGGTTTGAAAAAAAATTCGAGTAAATAAGCTATGATGAAAATTTCAGAGAAAGAAAAGTACTGACAACAAAATAGTAAAGATATCGAAAGAAAAAGTAACAACAGTAGTAATAAAACTGAAGAATACAGTTATGCTAGCAAATTAATAATATTACTGGAAAGGGAGCAGAAAGGTGCTCCGACCTACTACTGTGCTCTACCACTGGGAAGAGAGAAGTTGCTGGACTACTTACTGGCCGTCTACCCTAATCCTCGACCTCCTTGCTTTCCTATTTAGTGTCATGTCCTCTCCCCTATTTTCGCAAATACTAATATTTGAAACTTATTAAGTATTAGTAGTTAAACTTCTGATGTCCTCGTCAAATATATGGTCAATCTATTGAAGTTAAAACTTTTAAGGTCCTACTAGTTAAAGTGGGTTTGGTAAAGTGGAATATAGGGAGGAAGCACATAATCTTCTTTTTTGATTGGTGTAAACACATTATTTTCTTGTTAAAAGGAAACACAGTTTCTCTGTAGTACTTCCCAATTTCCCCTTCCTCTAAATTAGAGTCTAGATATTTATCCTGTGCAACAGTTCAGTAATGATAAACCTTCTTGTTTGTGGTTTTAGCTGAGCGGGAGGCCGTCAATGCAGCTGAAAGGGCAGAGAGGAAGCAGCAGCTTAGAGAGAAGGTAAGATTATCTTTTCTTGGAAAAAAAGGTTAACTATGCTTGTTGAAAGTTTGAAACACGGGAATTGAACAGCACAAGGCATGATGATGCATTATATTTCTGGGAAATTAAGATATAGTGGGGAAATGTCCACAGAAACAGAAGGCCTTACCCAATCTGACTGACCTGCAAACCTGGAATCACACCTTATTGAACATGTGTAACCTGTCTCTTTTTAAATGTGTGGAACTGACTTGGTAAAAAAGACTGACGA
Organism: Solanum commersonii; assembly: GCA_029007595.1. Lineage (NCBI taxonomy): Eukaryota > Viridiplantae > Streptophyta > Magnoliopsida > Solanales > Solanaceae > Solanum > Solanum commersonii. The sequence continues at coordinate 1,497,922 of JAJTWQ010000011.1, forward strand.
TGACTAGTTCTATGTAGATTTTGTAATTGGGATTTGATATAAAGACTAGACTAGGTTGTTGGTTACTATATTTTCCCACAATGGTCGATATGATTATTGCCTATCTTTGCACATCTTTATTGTCTATAATTACTCCCCTTGGATTTTCTGAGTGATATAGTACTCTGGAGAGAATTGCTCAACTTGATACAAAAACTGATGTCCTCCATTAATAAGTATGGAATGAGAAAGACAAGAAAGATAAGTTTTACAATTTTATAGCCTTTTGCTTTTTAGTATCTTGTGCTTTAGGGTAGGTTCTTTAGTTTTTATTTCATGCCATGTTTGCTTTACGTTGTAGCTTTTCCTGCTGCTATAGTTTCTTACACATGCAGTCGAACTTCTTTATCCAGCTTTGAAGGTTTTAGTGCATTCTGATGTACTTGTTTATCTCATATCTTTTCCATTTTGAATTATCAGAAACGACGAGAGGATATGGATAGGCTTGAAAAGGAAAGACAGGCTGAAATGAGGAGCTACAAAAATTTGATGGTTGCTGATAAGATGACATCTAACAAAGACGTTGCGTCAGCTAACAAGTCCCTGCAAGAGATGGAGGAAGACTTCATGTGAATGCAAAATCAAATGGATTTAATTGTTTCAATCGCTGCCTTGTTTACAAAATACTAAATGAGAAGCTGCTTAAGAAGGATGCAGAGAAGAAAAAGGAAGAATAGGGGGCTGGGGCATGGGGGTGAGGTGATCTTTTGAAATGTTGTGTGTTCTTTTGAAACAATTATGGTCCTTATTCAAACATGATCAAATTGATCTTTGTAGGCCCGAACTTGTTTGTTAATAAAGGGTATATGAGCATATGGTTGGAGTTAAAGCAGAAGTTTACTTGTAAAACCAGTGTTTTGAATTTAATGGTGAAGAATGACTTGTTATGATTAGGAGGAGCACGTGATTGTTTTTCTTTCTCTCTCTTTTTGAATTACATATTGAGTGCAGCTTCTTATTAGTCAGCTTGCATATGTGGTCTCTTACATGGTACATCTTGGAAAAGGAATGTTACAGAACCCAAAAGTCAATTGTTGGAATGGTAGGAAATGATTTGTCCCTCGGTTGATACTCAACATTCATTTTCTATATGCTGCCTTCCATGTGTTCCAGCTTTGAAAGAACAGAGTGGATCCAACCAACATTGACTTAACTATGATGAAGGTCTTAACTTGCATTAGTGCCAGGGTATAGTGTTAGTAGTTCCTGGTTCACATAGGTGATGTGGTATCTCGAGTTTGTGGTCTAAACTAGAAAGAAATGGAGAAAAGATGTTGAGGAAGTGGAAACCACGAGTAGTCATGTTGTAAAAAGTCTGAGATATAAAGTGTAGGGTAGGCAACTTTCACAAGGGACATTTCAAGTTCATTTTGTCCTCTTTGTCCACTCAACATTCACCCCTTGACCATCCCAACCCACACTACCATCGAACCCCCACTCTCAATCTAGTGTTCTGTTAGATTATATATAAATGTTGTTGAGTATTGTTCTGCTTACTTACTAGATATTATAAAATAAGTAAGAAATCCACTTATTTACTATGAAAAATATTTTTCTTTGTACCAATCCTGCCTATAATGTAAAGAAACAGATTTAGGCCTAACTCAAACTCAAAATTAGTTCATGATGTGAGACCAAGGACCCAACTGCCCGCTGATGACTCCTTCGCATGCTCAGGACTGGACATTTGGAGTGTGGACAATATAAGGTTGGTGCCCAACATCAGATCCAATAATGAATTGGGTTAAGTCAAACTCTAATATCATGTCAAGAAATGGATCTTGGGCCTAACTCAACTCAACCCTGCACGATCCGTGGGCGTCCACACCAGACCCAAATGAATGGCTCCGATATCATGTTAAGAAAATTAATCTTGGTTTAATTCAACTTTAAAAGTTAACTCTTGAGGAAAAGATCGCACAAAATCATGTAACGAGAGCAAGGACTCAACTACCTATAGATGTGGAACTCAACACAAACGTGTGCCCTAATTCTAACTCAATAGTTGATGAATTCATGATCCTGCTTTTATATGGTGCCGCAAGTTTCTCTCTCATTTTGATGTGGCATTTTAAAAGGCTAACTTAACAACAAGCTCTTTTTGGGCTAATCATCAACAATTCGTTATAGTTTTTTAATGTAAAAATTAGGCAAATGACATAGTATAAGAAAGAAATTACTTCCTTTCCCTACTCTTTCATTAATTACCAAAAATCCCCTTTTTTTAGTGTTTTTCGGATACATAATATAGCAATGTGGATATTTTAATTAATAACGGGCGGATACTTAAATTATTAAGTTGTTAGCAACACGAATACTTAATTAACGGGCAGATGCATAATATAGCAGCGCGGATACTTTAATTAATAACGGGCGGATACTTAAATTATTAAGTTGTTAGCAACACGGATACTTAATTAACGGGTGGATGCATAATATAGCAGCGCGGATACTTTAATTAATAACGGGTGGATGCATAATATAGCAGCGCGGATACTTTAATTAATAACGGGCGGATACTTAAACTAATAAAGTATCCGGTTAGGTTGAATTGGGGAAAATAAGGGATTTTTGTATTTTAGTAAAAGAGTAGGGAAATATTGAGAATAGGTAAAGAAGTGTTGTGTATTTAAGTAATTTTTCCAATTCTCAATATTTCCCTACTCTTTTACTAAAATACAAAAATTCCTTATTTTCCCCAATTCAACCTAACCGGATACTTTATTAGTTTAAGTATCCGCCCGTTATTAATTAAAGTATCCGCGCTGCTATATTATGCATCCACCCGTTAATTAAGTATCCGTGTTGCTAACAACTTAATAATTTAAGTATCCACCCGTTATTAATTAAAGTATCCGCGCTGCTATATTATGCATCCGCCCGTTAATTAAGTATCCGTGCTGCTAACAACTTAATAATTTAAGTATCCGCCCGTTATTAATTAAAGTATCCGCGCTTCTATATTAAGTATCCACACTACTATATTATGTATCCGAAAAACACTAAAAAAAGGGATTTTTGATAATTAATGAAAGAGTAGGAAAAGGAAGTAATTTCTTTCTTATACTATGTCATTTGCCTAATTTTTACTTTATTTATATCACTTATAATTCTTTTTGTTATTGTATCAGAATAGTTGTATCAGAATAGTTTTGTACCTCGTAGAAATAATATTAAGTTTTTTGAGATACATCATTTTTTGTTATTTTCTAAACATAAGTTAATTCAGATAAATCATCAATAAAAAATCATAATATCTTCCATTTAGTTAGTGAATTTTATATATAAATCCTTCCTTGAATGATTTAGATTGTTTTGAAGAATATAAAGATTTTTGACAATTTGTTAAATAAAGTTTCAACAAATTCTTATATGAGTTAAAGTGATTTCATTTAGTTGCCCAATAATTATAATATCAGTAGATATAAATAAATAGCATTTAGCCCTCACAAAAATGATATATATATATATATATATATGTTATAAAAGAAACTATTATATAAATTTATTTATTCTAATAAATATTTTCAATATTTTATTGGCGCAGAACATTATATGATATACATAAAGTTTGATCTCAAATAAATTGAGTGTGCATTATGTGAATGATGGCATATCATTCGTTTTAGAAGACAGTCAATTATGACAATTATTCAAATGCAAATGATTTTCTTTATAAACTATGATTCCAGTATGGTAGGAAGACGATGATATTTGCATAACTCAATATATATATATATATATATATATATATATATATATATATATATATATAACGCATTTCGTCCAAAAAAAAAATTCAATCACAATCTTCAACAAAATGTATATATGATTGATTGATATTCTTCTTTTGTCTCTAAAATATAGAGTGATGTTCTCATCATGAGACATAAAATACACGTTACATTCTTTTCTTTAGCCAAAAAATTTATCGCACTAAATTATCTTGACAAGGTTTGTAATAAGGCAAATAATAATGTGTATTGTCACATAGATATAGTCCATATTGGAGGGGTATTACAAGATAATATAATTATAATGAACGTCCATAACTACTAAGAAGTTACTCCCACTATTCTTCTCCATGATGTATAGTTAATCCTCCACTACTCTTCACCATTATGAATTTTACTCCCACACCCTTTAACCTCCCTCCTAATTTCCATAATTAATATATTATATTATAACAACCTTTTATATATCTTGATTTATTTATAAACCCAAGAATATCAAATAGTAACACTTCCTGAAAGTAAAAAGATAAATTATAAAATTAAATTAAAGATGATTGATTGAAGAATAAATGATAAGATGTTATAATTATCATTTTCCTTTACATTATTAATGTTCGTCACTACATAATCTTGTATGTAATATAATATAGTGTTTTATGTTTTAAGCATTATTTTATAAATTTGCGCGGGTAATTTTACTAGTTTATTTATAAATTTAAAATACTTTGCTTTGAATATATTTCTTGATGGACCGGGTGTCTTGATTCCGACCCGACCCAATTTAGCCCTAATAAACGTCCAGTTTCGCGGGTCAAGTTATATATACATATACAAACTTCAAATCAACGCAAATTCTCTTTACTAAAAACCCTAAACCCTAGACGCTTGCTCCTCTGTTGTACCATCCCAACAATGGCTAAAACTTTGAACGAAGAAACTGTCAAGAAGATCATTCGTCAGGTTAGTATTTCTGGGTTTTATATGTTTTGCTTTCAATCTCACTGTATCTTCTATTGTCATCTGATTAAATTTTTCCAACCAATTTCCTTGAAGGTTGAGTTTTACTTCAGTGATAGTAATCTCCCAAAAGATGGGTTTCTCAGGAAAACTGTGGAAGAAAGCGAAGATGGGTGTATCCTTTTTTAACCATATGTACTCTCTATCTGATTGTTTACTCAATTATTTTTTCGTCCATGTTGATTTTGATTGTCATTTGTACTAAAGATTGAATTTTTAACCAAAAAAAATGATGAAAAAGATTAAATAGAGTTATTGAGGTCTTGGAAGAATGTTGTTGATATTGTGAATAAGTTGTTTGTTGAGAGGAAGTATATGCACAGGAACTTGTATGTTTATAAACTCAACCAACTATGGAATTATATGGTTTTGTCACTAGAATGTACTTAGGACTTAATCAAAGGACTTATAGTGGTAAGTTTAGCTTCGACTTATTTGACATTTCTGCTAAAGATGAAGTCTTTAACCTTAAAATTTATTCCCTTTGTTTCGATTTGATTTGGCTTGATTAGGAGTTTTGAGGGTCAAACTAACTAATGTTGGTACATAAAAAGTATTGTAAGTCACAATGATTAACAATTCAAAATATTTAGAAGTATTTGAAAAAGTTCCATTAAAGAAAATATCCTTTCACTGTCCATGTCCAGATAGTAACTAAGACAAACACATTGAAACTAAAAGAGTTTTAAAAAGTATAGGTAGAATCATTGAGGTATTGGAAGAATGTTGTTGATAATGTGATCAGTAAGTTGTGCAAGTCTTTTGAAATCCAGTAAGTATATGCACAACATCAAAAGGATTTGTACGTTTTTTGAACTCACCTAAAATATGGAATTGTATGTATTTCATAACTCTGTTGGTGCCAAACCAGATATTGGAGGAGAGCTCTAGTAAGTAGACTAGCAAAATAAAACCAGCCAATTTTCAAAGAATCGTCATCATACTGGGTACTGGAGTGAAACGGATCCAAATGGATACTAGGGATTGTTTTGTTATATGTTTGTGTGGATAAAATGTATTGTTGCACTTAACTACATCTTTATAGTGGTAAGTTTAGCTTTGATATGTTCATTTTCACGGATGAGGTCTCACTTGGATTTGGGGGTGGCAAAGCCAGAAGATATATCAGATGATACCGTACAAGCTGTTGCTGAAGCTTTAAAAGCTTCTTCTTTTCTTAAAATTTCGGAAGATGGTAGGTTCCTTGTTTGATTTTGCTAATTAATGTGTTGTTCTCTTTGATCACTTAGTCAATTGGCTGATTGTACTTGGTTTTTATTATAGGGAAGAAAGTTGGTAGAGTCAGTGAGCTTGCAAAGCCAGAGGAGGTTATTGAGCAAATTGATGTAAGGACGATTGCTGCATCCCCTTTGGAATACAGTGTCAAGCTGGAAGACGTGGAGTCTTTCTTTGGTCAGCATGGCAAGGTAATATCTGTAACTTTGCTCTTGCCTTACTTTGCAAGTGTTATTCTTGCCTTACTTGTGATGAAAATTGGTATCTTTATTCTATTTGTAAGACTGATAACTATTGGTTAAAAAGGAGAAAAGAGAGATTGTGTGGGGTTATTCCTTGTAAAGAAACATTTTCTCCACTCTCTGCCTGATGAGCAGCTATTGAAATTGATTTGGTGTTCCAGTACATTTTATGTAGTATTGTTTGAGATATATCCTTAATTCTGCCTGACTGTTGTGAAGTTTGCATTACTTGCATTGATATTCCAAAATGGTACTGCATGAAAAAAAGATTAGCCAACATGGTAAAATGTGTGCTGCCAGTCAATGATTTTTGTTTGCTGCTTCTTTAGGTTAACAGTGTGAGACTACCTCGTCATGTAGCTGATAAAAGGGTGTTTTGTGGCACTGCTCTTGTTGAGTTCTCCAATGAGGAAGATGCGGTTAACATTGTGAAGCAAAACTTGGTTTATGGAGGAGTTGAATTAGAACTGAAACCAAAGTAAGTTTTTTTGATTAGTAAGTTAATTTTACTAATGAAGATAAAACACCAAGAACAACACTTATCTCTACTATCCTAGAAAAACTGGGCTGGGATCCTATTATATCTGTAATGATCCCATGAAATCCAGCATTGCGCCAAAATTTGAAGGCAGTACATCTTTTCTCAAGTTATATACTATGTTCTTTTACTTTGAAACATCTGTGGTTCCTTTCCAATCAATTAGTTTATATAATGCAACGAGGGATAGTCTTCCAAATTTTCTTCTATGTCTTCCTCATCCTCTGGTTTTGCAAGTGACACAAAGCTTGTTATACATTGGCTGAAACCATAGTAATTTAAGAGTACAGTGGTGTTTTTCTGTGGTGTTACTTCCTTTAATTCTATGACAATAGGGGGCATTTTGGTTTGTACGTTATTTTAGAGTTGACAACATCTAGTGGCATATCATCTGTTTGAACAACTAACATTACAAACACTTCTCATATATTGGTGGATTTCTGCCTTCAATGATTTGTCTATCTTTGAAACGAAAACATAATTTTGGCTATGAGGAGTAGGGGAGAGGAGCTGATGCTGCTTTTCTTAGAGACTCACTATGTGGGGCTTTTTTGCTCTTGTATAATCTATAGTTTTGCTTGGTTGGCTAGGCTTCCTTTTGCAATATTGAACCATATGTACTAAAGGACTGCTGCACCTATTTTACATGCTCCGCCTGTTGCATTTTGTTTCACCCTTTTCCATTTCTCAAAATATTACTGGTTTCGGTAGTTGGAAAGGTCCAAGCAACAGCAACAACATACCCCGTATATTCTCACATGTGAGGTCTGGGGAGGGTGGGGTGTACACAAAATCTACCCTACCTTTGTGGGGTAGAGGTTGTTTCTGATAGAGTCTTGGCTCAAGTAAATTGTTTCTCAGAACATGTTTGAAAGAAATGCAAGAGTCAAAAGCTATAAGGAAAATATTGAAGAAAGAAAAGTACTGACATTAATAATATAGACATTACCACGTAAAAGGAACAACAATCATAATTGAATTGAAGAATAAGATAATACTAGCATAATAAAAATAACAAGAGTAAGGGAACATAGTAGGTGGAAAGGTCCAATAAAATAAAATAAAATATATTAATACATAGTACTACACATTTTTTGTACTTTGTTTACATCTTCCAACCATTATTTTCAATACATGTATTTGTTTCTCAAACTCATAATGTCTTGTTTTAACAAATCCAACACTCGTTCAATGGAAATTGCGGTGGGGGGATGGGATATTATTTATTTTGGCCTCCTGTGTGCATTGATGGGGAGTCATTGACGTCACTAGGGCTTAGTAATCTATGGTGTGTAATCTATTAATGTTTGTTCTGGGGAACTATGGATCTTATATTCTAGTTTCTTTTGATCAAGAAATCAATCTGCAGTCTACCCTTATGATCAACTGCAGCCTCTGAAAATTGGGATAATGAGACCGCGCTTCATCCTTCCCCACCTAAATACCAGACTTCGTTCACTTGGCACACCGCTCAAACTTGTGAATTAAGTCATAAGTCCCTCAATCTTTGCAATTTGAGCTAAACCCTAGAGGCGGGATCTTATATTCTATTTGTCTGGGCTTTGCTGTCCTAGGGGATTCATATGTTATAAAATGTGCTCTTTCGATTGAACATGTCCAAACTTTGGCTATGTAGCCTGGTAGCTCACTTTTAAGTAAGTAAATAAGATCTGTTTTTATTTAACAATCGTAGATCATGACCATGACTTGATTCCAGTGGGATGATATGTCTCATTTTGATAGCCACTGCTTTGAACTATAAGTTTTCATTGTTTTAAGCTGTAGTTGTTGCAATGAATTCCTTTTAACGATTCCTCATAGATACTGCTGATCTGTGGTTATTCAGGAAAGATTTTGATGTTGAAAGAGCCATTGAAGAGAAAGAAGTTGAGCAAAACCATCCTCGTAGTGGTCCAAAAAGTAAAAATAATTCGAATTCGGAGCTAGAGTGAGTATAATACTTCTGTTAAGTAGTCCTTAATAATTTGGAATTCTATTAGCATGCTAGGCATGTGGTTAACTCAATAGATGTGATGGTGGCAGCTATCCAAAGGGCTTGATCATTGCATTTAAGTTGAAGAGAATCTCTGCTAAAAGCTCTACAGAACAGAATGGTAATCATGAACTGGCTACTGAAAGCGCAAGTGCTCCTGAAACAGGAGGCAACAAAGATACAACAAAAGACAATGTTGAAATGACAGATGAGAAGGTGCCAGAAGGTATTAAAGATGGGGACAATGATGAAAATGTTGAGAAGGGTGATAAAAAAGATGCAGAGGATGGAAATGGGGAGACTGATGTTCAGAATCCTGAAGTTGCCGAGAAATCCATGGACAGTCCAACTGAAGATGATGAGCAAGCTCCAGCTGAAGAAAAATTATCCATTGCTGCTTGCAAGGATAACAAAGATATCGTTATGCGTGAAGACTTGAAGAGCGTATTCCAAAAATTTGGTACTGTGAAGGTAATATTTCTCCTTAATTATTCATTTGATACTTCTTCATTCTAATTATACATGCATTATGTTGTTCTATATATGCTTTTCTTTTGATAAATCATTTTGCTTTATATATATGTTGTTCTTAGGGTAATTTCTTCATATTATTTACTGCTGTTTCTTTTTTATCCTTCTGTTGGATTAGCAAAATGAATGTTGTTTTCTTCCTGGTTGGATAAACTCTCTTTGTGCCTATTAAATCAGTTGCAATTGTGGAACAGAAGTATTAGCAATCCAAATCTATTAATTTACTTGGCATTTTGCTGGGATTTCATATTAAATTAATGAAACCGTTAAAAAATTGATTTTAGTTGCATATTTGTGTATTAAGGACGCAAATACCTTTCTCAAAGAAGTTAGAGAATGCTTGTGTATTGGAGACATGATACTATGTTTTTCTGGTTTCTGTCCAAATTTCCATAATGGTTGTTTTTCCTGGAAGTTGTTTAAGATCAAGATATCTAGGTCAAATAAAACTGTAAATGCATCAGGAAAGCATAGTGTGACATTTGTAGTTTCATGGGTTTTCTTGTGCAGTTCATTGATTTTGCGATTGGAGCAGAATCAGGATATATAAGGTTTGAAAGTGAAGGGGCTGCACAGAAAGCACGTGCTGCTGGTGTACTTGCTGAGGAAGGTGGGTTGGCGGTGAAAAATTTCATTGCTGCCTTGGACCCTGTTACTGGTGGGTGCTTTTATTCTATATCTAGAATTGCATTAATATTATCAATCGGCCAATGTTTGTTTGTGCAAATAAACCTTTGTTTTTGACTCCGCACTTCAATTAGCACAGTTTACTTTCTTTAATTTATTTCATTTTCATTATTTATAACTTATCCTTTCGTGTGTGAATCGCCTCTATAACAAGATAGTTACTTGTGTGTGACTTTTTTATCAGGTGATGCTGAGAGGGAATACTGGACTATGTTCCGTAATAGCCAGCAGGAAAAACGCCGTGACTTTAAAGGGAATAGGGGAAGGTAAGCCTTAGCTGTCATAATGTTATTCTGCTGCACTCTTTCTCAAAAAATATGTTAGGTTATATGATCCCACTAATGTGCGAGTTCGTGAAACAAGATAACCATAGATACATGAACATGTTACTTGGTCGCTGTTGTAGTTTCTGGGTTCGTTCAAAGCACATATTAGGTTATTAGGTCCAGTGTGTTGGTGCTTAATATAGTAACTCTTTGTATCGTCAAGCTCAAGTACCCACAAAACTAAAATGAAAAGATGGAAGTGCATGCATCAACGATTGTTGAGATATTCTATTATGATGTGGGATTACCCACTTGAATGAGTGATAGAGAGCCACAACTGAGAACTTGTTATGCCTTGGTTGATACTATTGTTGTTGTTCATGAACATAGGGGAGGAAGGTTCAACAGAGGTGGGAAGCATTCGCGTGGAAGGGGAAACGATTTTGGTGGACGCCCAAACAAATTCCAGAAAACTAGGTCATGAGGAATTCTATCTTTTGTACCATTTACGATGAATTCTCTCAACTTATCGTGTTCCACATTACTACGATGATATACTTCCATCATCGTAATGTGTTGCAATTTTGTGCCTTAATTTATGACACAATATCATAAAATAGTTATGTTTTACATTTTCAACGTTCCTTAGTCAAAAGTGATATATTTACTTTTAACATTGTTAAATGTGTCTCCATGTTTTTTTTGGTTGGGTTCTATATTAGGGCATTTAGAGAAATGGGTTCACTATAATCACTTAAACAGAAGAAAATCAATCTGCAAAGATATTTTTTTAATACTTGTAGCATCACTAGATTAATATTTAAGAGTTCTGTGTTTAGAGAGTTGAACTAATAAATTTTGACCTAAAGATATGTAGTCTCTTAACCACATTCATATGAGAAGTACTACCATTTATAATATTTTTTGGATAGTTTAAGAATATTTAAACCTAAATATTAGAATATTAAATTAGTCCAATTTAATTTAACTTCCATAAATAGTTAAATTAAATCTTGAAAATTGAAATGTGAAGGTAACACTTGTGTTTGGTTTTGATTGAAAAGTGACAAATTAAATTGCTTTGAAGAATCAACTGACTTCATTTTAATTAGAGATTTTGTAACCCTTTTTTTTCACTTTTTTAAAATATAGGTTTAGTGATATTAAATACCCATATAATATGACTTTAGTTTTGGAAATACTTTTTGTATTTTAAAATTAAAGGACTAAAATAAATTTACTCATAGTCATCGTTATGAAATTTAAAAAAGAAAACAAAATATTTCCATTGAAATTTTTTATTCATGCCATATACCAAAAGGGGAGAATAAATGAGAACAGTTGGGAGAATCTGTTGGGCAGTACTTTTTTTTTTTCTTTTCAGTTGTTGTATGTTGGGCAGTACTTAAATTAGACAAGTACAGCCTAGGATCAAAATATAGATTAGTTCGATATTTTACCATTAAAATTTAGCTATTTAAAAATTATATGATGAATATTAATATAAATTATAATTTTTCATATATCAATATGATTTAAAAATATACACCTCTCTATCCTGAAGATAATATTTTTCTCATTCTTAAAAGTCTTCTTTCATAGATAATCAATTGTATTCCTCTCGCTAGCTATTCTAAGTAAGAGGGGGAGGACTTGATGTGACTACTATTAGACCTCCAACCCCAAAATGTCGATCAATATTCATATCGTTTGATTCTTAAAAAAAATTATGACAAGTATTTTAAAACAGAGAAAATAGTAATCAAAGTTAAAGTTTCAAATCATTAATAGTAAGATTAATTTAATAATATACATCTCTAATTAAATTTGTTTAAAAAGAAACAATCCTTTTATACTCCCTCCACTCCTATTTATTTGTTATCAACTTATCATTTTAGGTTTCACGCCTCTTAAGAAACTAAGTAAATATACCGTTGTATCCTTATTTAGTATATTCTTGAGTTTAAATTTTTCAATAAATGAACATTAGTTAACTAATATGACTAATGACTATGTCTTTTATGTATTGATTTTATGAAATGATAAATATTAAGAGACATCTATATTTAATAAGAACGATATATATAAATATGAACAGAGTAGTAGTAACATTTGCTTTTTGTACATTTTTGTCAAAACAAAACTGTCATATTACGCAAGTATAGGTGTGTTTATGCAATTTTGGGAAAGCTAAAGCAACTACTCCTACATTAGAAAAGAATATTCTAGAATGTACAAAAGTGTCATTTCACAAGAATCAGATATGTAAGCAACCCTAGCTCCTCCATCCGTTTGTATTTCTCATATAAATTATCCTCTGTGCCTCCTTCACTTTATATTATTCATAATCTTTTTTATGGCTTTCTTATGTTTTTGGTTTGAGTTTAACAATGTCATAAAACTTGATATTGATTTGATGTATTAGATTCATCTCCGACCGCGGTTTCTCTGTATAAGAATTTGGGCTTATGTAATATGTAAAACATGTTATAGATGCCCTTTGCAAAGAGGATGGTTTCTTGCCTCCTCTTCGTTGTTTGCTCAAATGATGAAGGAATTTGACATTAAAAAATAGTGTGTGGAATCCTCTACATCATATGTATTGATTCTAGATGAATAAACTTTGTCAAAAATAGCATGGTGAAATAAATAATAAACCTTGTCTGTTGTGTGCTCTCTTTCAAGAAGAAATACATGACAAGGAGATCTGATTGTTGTGTGCTCAGTAACCCTCCTTCAAGAAGAAATACATGACCAAGGAGATCCGACATGGTTGAATTGGATCTACAACAAATTTTATCTTGTTAAATTATGTAATATCTCAAAAATAATAATTAAGAAATATTTGTGTTGTTTTTTAGAGAGCTTTACTTGAAACCCAAGTTTAGAATATTACAATTTGGATGGTTGTTATAAATATAATATTTGTTTTGATTGTTATTTAAATTTTGTTGTTTCGAATAGTTTAAATTCATTGTTAGGTAATATCGAAAAGACTTATTTTATAGTTTAAATCTATTGTTAGGTAATAACGAAAAGACTCATTTTATAGTTTAAATTCATTGTTAGGTAACAACGAAAAAACTTATTTTATGTAACATTGATTTTGATGTTTGACATTATGTAACGATGAGAAAAATATAATAACAATTCATAACAACCATCCAAACAAAGTGTTTATATGAGTGATTTATGGAGTCCCATATTTTTTTTGGTTAATTTGCTAAAATTATATATGTAGTGTTAGCCTTGCATTATTACTGAAAATTGTTTGTTTTAATTTCTCCTTATATCTATTACTAAATTTCTTCCTTTAATGATACTTCTTATAATAATTCTGCAACAAATCCTCTCCAGATAACGTTTGATCTGTGAAAGAAACTTGTATTAAGTAATTGTCTTTTTTATGTTATCTTATAGTATATACTCCTAATATTTATCCATAGTACGATCAACAAACATCTTGAATAAGTTTGAGTGTTATCTGTTTTAATTCGGTTTAGTTATGGATTATTAAATTTTGACTCTCTTTCCCTAATCTTTTTATACTGATTATTAAATTTAACAAAGCGCCATATTTACTGGCTTCTAAATTAATAACAAATCTACGTGATTATATAAGTAATATTTTTGAAAGTATGAACTACGATCAAGCTTTAAATAATTATATAGTTGTGCAAGTTAAGGTGGAACAGTTATATTAATGGCGGTATTAAACTAATATGAACAAAAAATGACTATAATTATTTTTATTGACAATCTTGTGTCTTATTTTTTAATTATAATATAAAATACTAATGTTTGAGACATGATTTAAAATTTAAAATAGGACAACAATTATATTTTGGGTAAAAAAGAAATCTGAAATAGATTTTGAAAATCTCTCAAAATTTTATGATCAAATAGATATTTAAAAATATTTTATTAAAAAAAACAATTTCAAAATCTATTATCAAGGAAGCTAAATTTAGGGAAAGAAGTGGGTAGAAATTAAAGGAAGGTATTTTGACTTTGTTGGGAACATTTTATAGCAAGAGTTCGTTTTAATTCAATTTTCATTTTGAGTTTCAAATAGTTTTATTCCGCTCCAAATAGTTTCTAATTTCATCTTTTAACTCCAAATAGCTTTTCGTTTTGTTTTCAATAAGAAGTCATTGAAAATGAAACAAATGCATTTTAATATCTTGATGACTAAAGTTGTTAAAAATTTGATCGTTAACTTTACGATTTAATGTTATTGAAAATATTCATTCCTTCAACAATTTATTCAAACACCAAATGCTACTGAAAAAAGTCGTTACATATGACATTTTATTCGTTAAAATTTTATCTTGATGAATAGGATGTAGAATATAAATTTTAAAAATCAAAGCAATTCATTTATTTCGAAATATATATAATAAAAAGGTAATATAACAATCTGATTATAAGTATCCCAATTAAACCGTTACAAGCCACTCAATTCAAATTGGCCGAGAGAGAAAGAGCATCAGTCAATATTTTAAAAAATTTAAGTCAATTAGAAGGACAAAATTACACATTTCTAGTATTGATATTTTGGAAAAATTAAAAATATGCCAAAGTACCACTTTTATTTCTTAGCACAATTTAACGTATTAGTGATGAGTATCTTTTAATTTATTTATGCTAATAAAATTGCAAATCATTGAATGGTTAGCTCTCAGTCATCATTCTATAGTACTTAAGCCATACTATTGATTACTGAAAAAACAATTTTGTGATATCTCAGTGGGAGAAAATAAATCTCTATCTTGGGAAAAAAGTTAGTCGAAAGTAATCTCTTTTTTTTCAGTAAAAATTTTAAAATATAAAATCAATAGACATAAAATTTGATGGTGTCACGATTACACCTTTTGATTTGCATCATATCTATTTTTGTGATGTGAATTTGATATGACATAAGAAAAGTTGTCCTTTAAAATCATCATCAAATTATAATATTTTTAATAATAAAATACAGCTCAAAATGGAGAGCAATTTAAAAAAATGATCTGAAATCTTTGTGTAGTACCTTGATTAAACCGTTTGAGATAAACAAGTGAAAGGAATCGTTTTATCTATTGAAGGAACTTATGATATGCTATTTTTTCAAGGAATCTGACTTTTCAAAATAAACAAAGATGCTCGTGTGCGAATCAATTGAAAAATTACAAACTTAACACAACTTTCTTTGTCTTTTTTGCATTTGAATGTTTTATTCGAGTTGATTGACACCATTCATTCCTTTCTATTTGCTCATTATTCGCCTCTATCCGAACAAAAATCTACTAACCCACCTAATTAAGATTAAATAGCCTTCACTCCAACCCCTTTGTATGAAGCTTCTTTCTTCGTACAAATGCTCGTGGTGAAAGAGGCCTTCCATCTCTTTCACCATAACATTTCTTAGAATTATATTTTAAGTTTTTAAAACTAAATCTAGCCGTCCTTGAAAAAAGAAAATAATAATAAATAATAAATAATAAAAAGAAAAAGGACTTTAAAGTGCATTTCTTGACAAAAGCAGGTAGCAAGTATAAACTTGCCCGTTAGTATAGAAGATATTTGAAAATTTACCAAATATAAAACCAATCGAACGGCTGAGATTATTCCGCACACACATCATCCACCGTTGACTCAGTCTCACTATTTTTTTGAAACCATAAATCCTTATAGGGTTTTCGAATAACTTGTCCGCCCTCTTTAACATTTGAATTCCTAACAGACCGTTTTTTTCCTTATTATTTTCTTCCAACAACAAAAACACACCCACTTCTCTCTTTCTCTCTCTAGAATTTCTCTCACTAAATTTCATCACTTCATTTCTAGATCTTCAAATTCGTTTCTGAATTTGTTTTTTTTTATCGTGTTTGGGATCGATCTGCAAATGTGTTTTGTTCTCATTATTCCATTGGTTTGGTTGAATATTTTGAAGTTGTGTTCGGTAAGTGCAGATTTTCGTATAATGGGTGATTTTTTATTTTTTTTGTTTTGGTTTTTGGGTTTGATTGAATTGAATTTGTCTTTTTTATGGTTGGATTTGTTAATTTACGATTTCTTGGTACTTGGATAGTTGTGAAGTTTGAATTTTGTTGTTGTTAAAAGATGGTATCTTGAACCCTAATTTGATCAGATTCTTTTGTTTGATCAGTTTATTAGTTTCTTTTTGTTTATCTTGCTTTGGGATTTCTGTTGATTTTGCTGATTTTGGTTGTGTATATTTTACCTAAATTTGTCTGTTTAATTCTTACTGAACCCTTAATCCAGTGATTGGTGGTATCAATGAAAACCTATGTTGGTCGGACGAGTCAAATCACTGTGATACCACCAATCACTGTGATTTTGCTGATTTTGGTTGTGTATTTTTTTCCTAAATTTGTCTGTTTAATTCTTACTAAACCCTCAATCCAGTGATTGGTGGTATCAGTGGAAACCTATGTTGGTCGGACTCTTCAAAAATGCCGACGGGTGTGTGTTGGATCCTTCAAGAGTAGTGCATTTTTGGAGGATTCGACATGGGTGGGGGAACATTTTTGTAGTCTTGAGCTACATAGATGAAAACTGACTGTAGTTATTAAGGGTTCTTATTTCTTTAATATATCCCATGCTTTTTAGCACCATTACGTTGTGATTTGCTCTGACCTTATCCTCTCATTTTGTTGTAAGATCAGGTAGGAGAGCCCACATCTTAGGGTGGCATATAATGAATTGGGGAAGACATTCAGGAGAAAATTATCGACCTTTGGGTGTTGGGTTATGCAGATTTGTCTTTGTGTCAAACAACCATGGAAAGTGATAGAATCAGCACTCCTTCAGATGGCACTAGCAGTAGTTACCAAAGAGTTCGTCCTTTGCATGGGTAATTTTCAAAGCACTGGACTATTGCTTCTTTCGTATCATATTTTAAGTGCCATTATGTGAGTTTGTGCATTTTTGTTTATTGAATTTTTTCCATGCTGTGTTACAGAAACTCTTCAGTCTTTTAGTGGACAGGACATTAGAAGGCTATTAAGATGAAATTTGAGTTCAGATATAGTCTTTTAGTGGACAGAACATTAAAAGGCTATTTAGATGAATTTTAAGTTCAAATGTAGTCTACTCTGGTAAATCTCACTCAAATAGTCTGTGGAATGTTGAACTACTCACTCATCTGGTGCTAATATTAACAGGAGAACTAGCGGTCCTACGAGACGTTCCACAAAGGGGCAGTGGACTCCTGAAGAAGTAAGTGGGCACTTCCTTGGCCGAGAACAAGTCAAAATTTTATGCATTCAAGTTGCTAATTTTTTAAACATATTTTTGTTTCCTTTTTACTTGCACACAAACTTTTCTTTTTCTCTGTTGGGAGAGGGTGGTAATCCATTTCTAGAATGGGAACTTTTTCTCAGGTTGGAATGGTGGTACCTAATTAAAATTTCTTGTCCGTGTCTATGAGGTGTAGGTCCAAGTACAAGTAAAAAAGGGAGTGTAGCATCAAATTATGATGAATCCTCATAAAGCAGAATATATTAGAGGATTCATATCGCTGCTTTCAACAAGTTTGGCATTGTGGTATAGTTGATTTGTCCATGCATTTAATTAAAAAGAATCCTACTCTGAGAGGCACTGGTGATGACTACTAGCTGCTACATATTTTGAAACTTTAAATAGGTTTAGGGTATTCGTTTCATAATCACAAAAATCTCTGAATTTGTATGATTCCTCTTTCTGGGAATTGTTTCCTCAAAAAGTTAGCCCGGGAATATCCGTTGTTAACAAGTAACATAAATTAATCAATGTAGATAAGAAAATACTGATATGTATAGCGTGTGATAAAAAAAGATAGGTATCCTATAGTATGTATAGTTACCAAATTATGTAGGAGCTCAAAAGAGATTATCAACATTGTGTGTCTTTCAGTTTGTCCAAAGAACTAGTAAGTATAAACATACAAACTTGTGTTATGTGTTGCAGCTACTGAGCCCTCAAAACATCTTTCATTCTTTTACTTGTACCACATAGGAAGCAGGCAGGCATAGTGATATATTTGGGGATAAGTGTTTTTGTCCACTTTCCTACCCATCAGCTGTATATAGCCTCCTTTACTTGTATAAATTTAGCAGAAGAATATCTGGTTCCCCCCTTTTCTCCAAGAGGTATATAGCAAATTTCTCTGGATCAATACATATCAATGATACCCAATTTGAATCTGGTGATCTGCGTAATGGTCAAGGATTTAATTTGATGGATATGTCACTATGTCGAAAGAACATCAGAAGTGTTCTATGTGCAAGATGGCTATTGATTGGGCGTCTATTTAAAGTTTTATTTGCATCAGTTGTTGACTTCAATGTCCTTCTGCAATCCCTATGTTTTGATTTTCATTTTATACTTTTTTACATGTGGTGGAGTTTCATCAATTTCAGTATACATTTCAACTTTTTTGTTTTATATTGCTAACCAAACATAAATCCTTTTTTCCTTTCAGGATGATACTCTATGCAAAGCTGTCCAACGTTTTAAGGGGAAAAACTGGAAAAAGATAGGTAAAAACACTGCCTCATCCTGTTTTTTATTAACCTAATGTGCTTGACATTCGTGGAGCATACTGCTGATCTTTCACCTTTTACACAAGATGCTGTTGGCAATGTTATCTCACCACTTTAACAGGACTATCTCCGCAGTTGGATTGATAAAATATGTTATTTCTAAGTAGATCACACTTGAGGAAACAGTAAAGCTAATCTGATGCTTATACAATAACTCGAGTTTTTTTTGGATGAAGTGATCAACTGGTCATTTTATGGACACATGAAGTAAAAGTTATTTGTCAGTTTCTGTAAAATGTCAGTTCCTGTGAACAGAACTGTTTCTCTAATCATCTTACACTCAAACTCTTTTGGTGACGTGTGCATTGGTGCTTCTATTTGCCTTGACCTACTATAATGTGCTAAGCCATAGTTTCAGGACAAAAGACCTCATCTACTTTTATGCTTAGAGTCAACATATACTTTGAACGAAAAAGTCAATTTAGTTCAAGAAACAAAGGTCCAAACTAGGACTAGGGCAGCTGTTGAACGTGTAGGACACAGTTACTGGTTGTTGAAGATGGAATGAGTAAAAATAATGTAAAAGTCTCTGAAAAGTTGGCCCAAAAGCATCTTCTTATCTCAAATTTGGTCAACTCTGCAGAAATCAACATTTACTTTGGGTTGGAAGTTAATCAAAGCTCTAGAATAAGACCTAGAGGTCCTCCTAGGGAGACAGTTCTGTTTTAAGACCTAGGATATGGTGTGTTTATACTTGTCGAGTTCTTTGAGATTCACCGCAGAAATGTGCTCGAAGGAGCTTTTAAAGAGAATAAGGATTTCATATTGCAAGGGGTGAAACTTCTCTTTTAATGAAAATTCTCAGTGTTTTCCATTTGTCAGTAAGTACCCACTTTTTTTGCGCATCTTAATAGCAGCACTAAGTCAGAAAGACAATTGTTCTGGATGAGCTAAACCTTGTCTGTTTGGAGCAACTCTAGCTTGGGGATTCACCGGCTATTGTCTTCTGCATCAACTGTTCATTGCTCACTTGTTAGTCATATATTTGTGACACCACCATAAATCGTTTGCATTGGGTTAGAGATGTTCTAGTTAAATGAGTTTTCCTTCCCACTTCCCAGTGTGTTTAACCTTTCTCCACTATCATTTTCCTTGGAAATATTTGCTGGATTATGATTTTTGAGGCATCCGTCTTTCCCTGTTATGATATATATGCTGCCTTTGAATTGCTTTACCTACAACTGCATTTGAAGTTCTATGACACATGCAGTCATTATAGCAGAAATTATTCATATAATATCAGCTTATTGCTACTTCTGCATTTGGGAATGTACTGATTTGAGAAGTTTACTCTGTGCAGCGGAATGTTTTAAGGACCGGACTGATGTACAATGCTTGCACAGGTGGCAGAAGGTTCTTAATCCTGAACTTGTCAAAGGTCCATGGTCTAAAGAGGTAAATACATATGCTTGAAAAATACATGGTTATGTGGAACACGCAGCATCCGTGTATTTTATATTGCTACTAACTATTTTACTTCTTGACTTCCAGGAGGATGAAGTCATAGGTGAATTAGTTAAGAAATATGGCCCCAAAAAGTGGTCCACCATTGCTCAACATTTGCCAGGACGTATTGGAAAACAATGTAGGGAAAGGTAAGCAAGTTGATTCTTTTGTTTTCCTAAATGGTATACATGTAATGTATTGCTTTCTTTTATTCTACTTTTTTTTTTTTTACTTAAATATGGTTTCAGTTTTCTCCAGATTTCGTTTGTGAATAAAGTTTCGAGAGCTTGTGAGTTTTCAACACTCTAATTTTTCTCATTCAGTTTAAATGAGAACTTTACACTCCAGATGAGCATTAATTTTCTTTTATACCTACTTAATTGCTGTTTTCCATCTAAACCCTTTTCACTAAGTGCCAAATGCTTTTCATCAACTAATGTTTGGACAAATCCCACTAAAATTTAAGATATGTATGTCAATGGAATCCTTGCCAGTGGAAGAATATAGAAGTTTTGTGGTGTCATTTGTGTTGAATTTTCTTTTATTTACCATAATTGAAATTAAGTGACAATTTCTCCAAGAATGAAACTCATATTTCCACTTTTATTTGTGAATATGTTACAGTAATTTTTAAGAGTGATCTTTTCAGGTGGCACAATCATCTAAATCCTGGAATAAACAAGGAAGCTTGGACTCAAGAGGAGGAGATGACTCTCGTTCATGCCCATCAAATTTATGGGAACAAGTGGGCGGAGTTGACGAAATTTTTACCCGGAAGGTACTTTGAAGCTGTCAGCCACTCTCTTTTATAGAACAAGAGTCCTTTTTGGTTTATTTTTCCCTTTGAGTTGTTACACTGAGAATTCCTTCACTATTTTATATGACATGTAAAGATTTTTCTATGATTTTTCAGGACAGATAATGCCATTAAAAATCACTGGAATAGTTCTGTCAAAAAGAAATTGGACACGTTTTTGACATCAGCACCACTTGCTCAGTTCCCTGCTCTACCTATTGTCAACCATCAGAATCAATCAATCCGTTCTTTGATAAAGTTGCAACAGAGCAGTGAAGATGATAGTGTTCGTAAAGAAGGAACAGAAATGGAGGAAGTTTCAGAATGCAGTCAAGGTTCAAATCTTGCTGGCTGTTCCCAATCTACAAGTGATATGGGTAACACATTTGCACATACAAGAGAGGAGGGTAAATTGCTGGAGGATTCAAATTACAGGAAGGACCCAAGCGCCAGTTCAGCACCGTGTTCTGAATACTATACCCCAGCCTTTGAAGATATTACTTTTTCAATGGAAGAAGTGCCCAGTGAACTTGCCGAATCCAAGCTCCTGGAGCATAACTTTTCACATGACTGGGCAACATCAATGGGAAAAGATTGGCTGTTTAATCCAGATGACATACCTAATGTTTCTCCTCTGGAGTTGATGCAGGATTCTTCAGGTCTCTTCATGCAGTGTCTAACTGGTACTGAGAATCATGACATGGTATCCTTTCCACAGCAAAATGGAATGAAGTTCGAAACGACTAATGATGGGAGCATGGTTGTGGGATTACATCAGCCGAATGAAATGTTTACTTCTGTGGAGGGTTTCAGGATGGTATACCCTGAGACAGAAATTCCTCAATGCTTCCCTTCGGAAACTGGTATGAATGGTGTAGATGAAACTTCGGGTTCTTTGATTTATCAGATCTCTGAGGGTGGAAATATGTCCATAGAAAATTGCAATCCTCTCTGTTCAGATGTTATGGGAACTTCATCCTGTCAACCGTGTTCTGTTCCTTCACAGTTTTCTTCAGAGCAAAGCTCATTCATGTTTGGTATTGCCTCAAATCAGTTTCATAATCCTTCGCATCCAGCTCATGAGTCCCAGACAAGTAAATGTGATGGTTTTCCATATCCCATTGAATCTGATAGTCCTTGTGACAACATAATGGATGATCCTCTCCTGAAAGACCAACTGGATCAAACAAAAGATTCTGTACAGCTAGTTTCTGTGAATGATTTTGGCTCAACTTCTTCAAATACTATTCAAACATGTCCGATGGTAAATGGAAATTCAGCTGTAAAAGAAGAGAAGAAGGATAGGGGAGCCTTATGCTATGAGCCGCCTCGTTTTCCGAGCTTGGATGTTCCATTTTTCAGTTGTGATCTTATACAATCTGGTACAGATACACAGCAAGAGTTCAGTCCTCTTGGCATACGTCAGTTGATGATGACTTCTGTGAACTGTCTTACTCCATTTAGGTTGTGGGATTCACCAAAAAGAGATGGTAGTCCAGATGCCGTCTTGAGAAGTGCTGCCAAAACTTTCACAAGTACACCTTCTATATTAAAGAAGCGACACCGTGATTTGGTGTCACCTTTGTCAGAAAAGAGATGTGGAAAGAAGCTTGAAAGTGATCTCCGTCGAGAATCATTTTCTAATCTGGCTAAGGATTTTTCTCGACTAGATTTTATGCTTGACGACTCTGCAAATGAAAAAGCAACGTCTTCCCTAACTAAGGATCAAACTGTGGAACTTCAAGCTTCATCTGAAGATAAAGAAAACATGAATCCAACTGAAGATGGACGAAAGGAGGAGGGCAAGGGCTGCAATGGACATTCGAGCTGTGGAACTTCTGGGAGACAGTTAGATGGAGGTGAAGTCCACTATAAAGATCAAGGAACAAGGGAGGGCAAAAGGATTGGGGCCAATGATGCAATTGGAAAGGTGAATCAAGTCATTTTGTTTCCTTTTGGCACCACTTTGTGTTTTCTGAGAGTGGTGGTGGTATCAATATTAGCATTACCATTTAATACTCCCTCCGTCCCATTTTATGTGAGGTAGTTTGACTCGGCACGGAGTTTAAGAAAGAAAGGAAGACTTTTAAAACTTGTGGTCCAAAATGAAAGATAAAAATTTGTGTGGCTATAAATCATTTCATTAAGGGTAAAATAGACATTTTAAAGTTAAATTGCTACTTAATATAAAAATGTGTCATTCTTCTTGGAACTGACTGAAAAAGAAAGTAAGTCACGGGATAGAGGGAGTATTAAATATGTGGACTAAAATTCAATGAAAAATTTTCACAATCAAAAAACTAGAGCTCGATGTTACGAAATTCCTTCCTTTCCATACAAGATCTTTACTATCTGTATTTCCTTTGTTCCATTTTTTTCTAATGTGCTGGTGCTCTACAGTCTTCTACTCTTGTTGCATGATACTGTAACATCTTTTATAGTCAATCTAATTTTGGGTTGATGTTTAAAATTCTTGCACAGTTTTAATGTGGTTATGACAACTGCCTATGCTGATTTACATATGCTTGCAAGACCCATTCAACTTATTCGACAGAGAATTCTTTAATTGGAAATAACTTTTATGCTCTTCTTGTTTCAGATAAAACAGCCTTCTGGAGTTCTAGTTGAACTGAATGCAAGTGATCTGTTCTTTTCTCCTGATCGTTTTGGAGCCAACTCTGACAGAGCTACAAATCTAAGCAATAAAGCTCTAGGAAATCAGTATGCTAGACGGCTCGAAGCTGCATCAAACCAAGGTTCTGTTTCATCTTCATTTGAGACTTCATGTTTCTCTGTTATTTGCTCTCCTCGTATACGTGGAAAGAAGGATGGAAGTAGTTTTGTTATCACTACATCGATGCAATCTGCTCCCACATCAACTGCCTTGGAGAACTCAGCTGAGACTTCAGGAAATGGAGTTGGTGCTGAGACTGTAAACATGTAAGATAGTTGCTGTTCTTTAAATATTCTTTTGTTTTTTTTTCCATTACCCTTTCCACAGCATTTCTGTCCTGCAAAATTAACGGCACATTGACCCTGTTTCTCCGCAGATCTGGAGAAACACCTTATAAAAGGAGTATTGAATCTCCTTCAGCTTGGAAATCTCCATGGATCTTCACCCCTTTCCTGTCAAGCCCGAGACTTGATAATGAGCTTACTTTTGAGGTAAATAGGATTTTGGAGATTACATTATGCATTCTAGGATGAGACTAATATCTTTATGTTTGCTCTTTTATTCTGTTCAAATTCCGGGCTCTTATTTATGTACTTTGAAACTTCGTAGGATCTTGGACTGTTTATGAGCCCAGGTGACAGAAGCTATGATGCTATTGGATTGATGAAGCAATTGAGTGAGCAGACTGCAGGAGCATTTGCAGATGCCCAGGAGGTCTTGGGAGGTGATACTCCAGAGTCGATCCTACGGGGGAGGAACTCCAAAAACCAGAAAGTAGATGAAAATCCTTCTCTTTTGTCAGCAAATGCTATGGTATGTCCAATCCCCAATGTCAAGATGATTGCAAAACAGTCTTGTCCCCAGTTATGATATATTTTCAATATCCTATGCTAATTTATATATGTGTTTTCACGTGTCATCACTATGCAGTTCCATTTATGTGCTTTGAGATATACTAACTATGCAGTTTTTCAGAAATTCTAACATCTTTGCCTCTCAATCTTTTTAGATTCCCTTCGGAAATGAACTTGAGAGGAAAATACTCTTCCTTTTTAGTTTGTTCCGAAAAGAATGACACCTATTCTGTAATCTTCTTAACTTTAAACTTCCCATTTTATTCTGAACGACATTCATATCCATAAGAATGTCATATTATGATTATGACCACAAGTGCTAAGGAAATGTTAGGCATGTGCCAAAAGTCTAGTGTTTTTTTTCTCAAATTCTGTTTCCAGTCACACATCAACATGAAAAATTAGGAATCTGCTCATCGGTTAATTTACTAGTCATGAGAGTTAATTGTAGACTGAAATTTTTAACTTATCTATTATCTGTTTATTTGCAGAGTGAGAGGCGTACGCTCGACTTCAGTGAATGTGGATCACCTGGAAAGGGAAAAGAAACTGAAAAATGTTGCTCAAGCAACAACAGCTTTTCAAGTCCTTCTTCCTACCTCTTGAAAGGCTGCAGGTAGCAGCAGCAAGTCCTTTCAGGATGGGTGGAAATTCTTGCTGTAACATATATAAGATTTGATATACTTGTGTGTATTTATTTATTTATTATTTTTACCTTACACAAATACTTGTCCAATTGTTTGTCAAAAGATATGGATTAGATATTATCATTTCATTAAACATTATTCTGCTAAATCCCATTTGCTAAATAAGAAGTCTATTTTTGTACAAAACCCCCTCTTGAAACTTTTATTTTGAGGAAGCAATGATACTGCAGCTAGCGTATTGTGTAGCAATAGACTGAAATTGCTTGTACTGACATGTTCCATTTTAGTAACAAGTTTTAAAAATATATGGTTTGGATCATATGGTTGTGTTACATGCCACTATGGTTGACCTTCCTTGAACTCGCCACGGAGTTTTTAACTTAGTTACTTAGGTTCTGGAATTCCATCTCTAGTTGTGTTTTTCATTGAAAAAATGTGGTGTGGTTCATCTATGCTCCACTTTGTATTAAGCAACCCTTTGCACTGAAACTTGTCCTTTTGCAGATAACGTCTAATTATTCTTGATAAATCAAGGGGCAGATGAATAGCAAAATATGCCGCAACACTGTAGAAGCAGCACAAATCTATTTGTTATTAGTAAAACTATCCTTGTGATTTCTTAAGGGACGTGTAAAAGGTAAAAGTAGTAGTCAAATACCCTTCGTGGTGGCCCAATGGTTTGGTTTGGGACTTTAATGTTGGAGGCTTAAGTTCGAGACCCTTTACCAGCACAAGCAGTGGAGTAATTAGATAAAATCTCTGATTTTGTGCGAAATATACTTGTGGTCTTTTTCACTGATTTTTGTACTGCAAGTATTGCAAAGGTAGAGCTCAACAAAGCTAAAAGAAAAAACAATCCTTTTTTATGTATAACTACTTTTGGTTCATATGTTTTCCTGTGTTGTTTTTATTTTACTACTTAAGTTTTTAAATTAATCTTAATAAATTTTTAACCAGCTACCTATTTTCAGTAATTATGTAATAAAAATTAGTATGATTTTGTAGGGAGATGCCTTGCCAAGTTAATTTTAAGAAATGATTTTGTTACTGCGAGTATTATAACTATAGAACTCAACAAAGTTTAAAAATAATTGCATTTCACTTCATTTGCCGTATCAATTCTTTTGGTTCTTTTGTTTTCCATTATGTTTTTAAAAAAAATCAACAATTGATACTAATTTTATATTAAATGGTAAAAGTTATTAATTCTGGACAGTGAATTGAAGTCTTACTCTTAAGGCTTTAGATCTTTGGAAACAGTAGAATAGACATAAGAGTCATGACTATAATGACCTCAAGGGAGTCGTCGTTTGATATGGAGGATGAGATACATAGAGTTATCCCATGAATCGAGATATCCCATCGGATTAGTTATCATTCATAGGTCAGCTTCACTGCATAAATATTCAATGTTCCACCTTCACTTCATAGCACGAAATCGAAAAATGTAATAAAAACCCCAACTGAGATGGCACTCAACAATTAACAGTAATTTCCCTAAGAACCATGACCCATTACTAGAATTTTCAATCAAAGATTCCAGTGCTGAAGCGCTCTCATAAGATGATAAAGAAATGAGATTTGTCTTTATTAAGATATATATTATTATGAATTGCTAGTAACAATTGAAGGTATGCCACTATTTAGCAATTAAGACTAAAGAGGTAACTAAAATAGGTTTTGTTACATTAAGCAAAATCTGTTTATTCTACTCATTACAGATACAGGTTTATTATAACCTCCAACTTAGGAGGAACTAGTTATTACAAGGAGGGGGACTTGCAATCGAGTTTTAACTTGAGCAGGAAATACTCAGCCAACTAAAACGATAGTAGCTAACAACCTTGCATAGAACATGACCGAAAACAGAAGTAGCCAGTAATGAACTCAACGAGCCCGAGTCACAGCAGCATGGATGGCATCTGTCAGGTGTGGAACTGTCCTGGAGCTTAGACCTGCCATGCTAATGCGTCTGCAAAAATAGAAATGTGATTCATGTCAAAGGTGAATCTGATAGTCAAGCTTCATAGAGGGGTTACCACAATTATATACAAACTAGTAAGAATCACGCTCTAGAAATGTTCATTAACACCATCATAGTTTTCTTAGTGTTCCTGAAAGCTAAGGTAGAAAGTAACTACAAAAAGAACTAAGTGATGACTGATAAGATTTTAACATGTTCCTCCGGACCCTCCATTCCCACTTTCTGTTTCACCTTTCCTTCCAAGGTAGTCACTGTCATTTTACTAGCTAATAAAATCACATTTCAGTTGGTGGGGAGACATTATATAGTCTAATATGACACAAATAGAACTTTGTGACGTAGAAATAACATATTACCCATCTGATGTCATGTAGATGTGGTATTCTTTGGTCATGAAGGCAACTTGTTCTTTGTTAAGTCCTGTGAAAGTGAACATTCCAATCTGCTTGATAATGTGACTCCAGTCACCAGGGGTACCTGCAAATCAAATTGACATGAATATAAATAGATATACTGTTTTTTTTTAGAATGGAAGAAATAGATATATAGTTCATGCGCTGTTTGACATTTAAATGGATTAAAGAGTGCTTGGCCGGAACTAAGGAATTGACTACGTATATAGACATCATGATTCTAGCACCTGATGTGCCGACAGAGAGTTGCAATGCTATCTTTTTTAATATAATGCGGATGGCGTTCAAATCAGAAACCTTGAGAGGAATATAGAAAGAATGAGATCTATCAAAAGACGACTTGATCAATAGTTTTACGTCACCAAAGGCACCACATAAAGATGCACTAGGGGATGGTTTTCTAAGGGTAGAAAATCCATAATTATGGGGTATTAGTTCCATTAGAACGAGCAATATTTGATGCTAGGAGAATACATAAGGACTTGATGAGAGCACTAAGGAAGATCGAGATGTGTTATGTTTTGGAGAAATGATTGAAATTGTCTAATTCCAGGTTTTGTTTGCTTTTACTTTTTCCTGGTTAACTTTCATTCAGGAGAATCAGCTTAGTACGAGTTGGTCTTTTTCATCAATTATGTCGGGCAAATGAGCTGGACATATTGCAGCAGATTCTATAGGCAGCAGTGTACGACGTTCATATGTAGTTTTCATATATAAGGACACCTAACATGAATGATCAAAATGAATAAAAAGGGCAGAGGCTGATGCAATACATATGGAAAACATGCATACGTGACTGCTGTCAATGTTACCTTTAGCGCGTAAAGCATCAAATAATTGCTCACGCATTCTGATGATTCGATCAGCCATCGCTTTCAACTCAAGAGTCCATTCATGGTACAAGTTTCTGCAGGAAATTAGTGATTTATTTTGCAGAACAATGACTAAACCTAATTACTGAACATAAACTGGATTATTATATCATACAGAAACTAGGAAATGCCTTTCTAGTGTCCGAGAACCAATGTTCCTGATGGATGATATATTACCTGTCTTTGAGGATTGTAGCAACTATTGACGCACCGTGAATTGGTGGACTGGAATACATTGGCCTAATCACCAACTTCAACTGGCTCTCAACTCTGCTTGCTACATCAGCATTTCTGCACACCTGCAGATTTGAGAAAATTCAAAAATATGCAACTGTCAGCAGAGTGTAACTGTGATAAACTACAAAACATCATATTACGTGAACTGCCTCCCATAACAGATTAACAGGTTTTCCCTTCATTCTTTTGAATATGGAACCGGATACACTACAAACTTTTGATATCTCTTAACAGCGAAATTTTTTAGGTTATGTTCTAGGGTGTCAAGTTCATATATTTTGAAGTAAGCTACAAGGGTTAAGCAGTTCAGCAGTTCATAACTACAATTCTAATGTGCCTCCACAGTTCAGCACCAGGAGAAAGGCCAATATAGAAAACAATAAGATGTATCATTAGAATCAAACATGATTCGAGAAAAAGGAAGACAACACAACCAAAGAACAAATGGACATTCAAATGTTTCAGAATGAGGAACAGGTTATCATTTTAGACGTACTATGCTTAAAGCTCCGACACGTTCACCATAAAGCCCCATATTCTTTGCATAACTTTGAGCAACAAGTACTTCACCTCCATCTGCCACAAACATGCGAACCGACTGTGCATCTATATCTAGGCTTCCACTAGCAAACCCCTATAATACAAAAGTTAGATTATCAAGATTAATCAACATATATCAAACAAAATGTCTCATCTGAAAATGCTCATATAGAAAAAGCCAAAAAGCTCTAGCTTCAGTTTGTTGATGATTTTTCTTACCTGATATGCACTATCAAAGAAGGGTAGCAATCCTTTTGATCTCATCAATCTCCTAATTTGCTCCCACTGATCTTTGGTTGGATCCACACCAGTGGGGTTATGTGCACAAGCGTGAAGTAACACTATCGCTCCTGACGGAGCAGATCCAAGGTCTTCCAACAAACCTGTCATGTACGGAAGGAAAACTTCATAAATAAGTCAACGTCACACAGACACAAGAACACAATATTAAAGTTGGTCCCTTAGGTTTGAGCATACTGATTACAAAACATTAAAGTTTAGATGTGTCTTATATTCCACTATCATCAAGTAATACATCTATTTTCCTCCACTCCCTTATTTTCTCACATAGCATTAGAGCCTCTATGATCATGTAGATGCCCAAGGCCTAGCACAAGTGGCAAAGGGTGGAGGACTTGTGGCTTAGGTCGCAGGTTCAAGCCCCACACCATGCAAAGCGAAGCCCGGTATTTAAGTGGAGAAGGGTAGAGGGGCGGGCCCATTATCCACCGAGTTTAGAAGGCTGTGATTGGTCCAAAGGGCGGGTTCACAGACGGATTTCTCGGTTATCAAAAAAAAAAAAAAAGTCTCCCAAGCATAAGTCATTTTTTTCACAGTTCTACTATTGCCTTGTCCAATGTCCATTCCGAGGGCACCACTTCTCTTTACTGTGACTACAGTCGGAACATCAAGCCTCTTTCCTGTGACTGTTTCAATAACCTGTGCCTCTTTTCTACACAGCACCACGCTTCATTTCAATAATTTTTATGGTAACACAACCTCTTTTAGATAGATTCCTGGCCTCTACCCTCTGGCCTTTCAGTAGCACCGCCTCGTTTTGACCAGCATTATTTCTGTTCTTCCTCCTATGTTCTGACCATTACGACGGCAAAAATTTTGTTCAACATTTCAGCAACTACATTTTTTTCGACAAGATCCAACAATTTGTTGATCTAACTGGGTACTTTTCTATGTTTCAGCATAAAAGTTGAGTTTTTTAGATGTGTGTTGCATTATTCCATTATTATCAAGTTACATATTTATCTCTCTTCCCTAATTTTCTCATGGGAAACTAGTTATAAGGAAAAAACACATAGGAATGGCTTTATAAGTTTGTCAAATTACTGGACACAATTTAAATTGTGTTTTTACTATTTATGCAACCAGATAAGTGAAACACATTCAACCTCAATTTGATTCAGATTTGTGATAATTTGCAATCAAATACCAGAATAAGACTGAAAAGCATCCATCTTTGTGGAAGAGATTAATAACAAACTGAATAGCCATAAATATATATCTACTGCAATAATATCACGTTACCTCACTGTCTTGTAGAAAGAAGTTCCGTACCTTGAAAATGGAGTCCACGGGTTGCTGGATCATAGTAGCGGTAACTCTTAACTGACAATCCAGCTAAAGTGAAAATTTTTGGGTGGTTTCCCCATGTTGGTTGGGGAATATAAATAGTACGCTGCAGAGAGAGTTACATCAAGGCTAACTCGACCTCAATTATGTACACATTCAAGCAAAGAATTGAAGGAAACAAAAATGGAAGATAAGGAATCAAAGCAGTTTTACTTGATGATAATGTTGAGCCAAAAATTCACCTCCAACCCTCAATGAGCCTGTGCCAGACAAGCACTGCACAGTTGTTACTCTGTTCTCTTGAATAGCAGGGCTGCTCCAAGCAAAGAAAGAAAAGATCATAAAATAAAGGTCACTGGTATAAGATGAATTAAACATTTGAAGCATATTAACAACTCTCTTTTAACCTTAAAGTATATGAAGCAAGTCTAAAGTTTCAGCTGTCCTAAACTTAAAAACATCTGAAAGAGCTTGCTAGACATAAGATAAACCTGTCTAACAGCTCTAGACATTGATCTTACACTTCACCACATGCATCGAAAATGCTAATGCTCTAACCAAATTTTGAAACCACATTTGCAAATAGTTATCGCTTAATTAGATTACACAATGAAACCACACAGAAAAATTGGGAGTACATCTGATAGCACCAACAACATGGAAGCAAACAATATAGAAGTGAGTGGCAGTTCCAAGAACAACTGACACATGGAAACATGGCGAGATGGGAAGTTGGCTAAAAATGTAATGTGGGCAGATGTTAATAGATACTTCACAAAGATTTACCGAGCAATAAATCAAACACTTGGTAACAAAGCCTTAATATTTCAAGGTACGCAACAACATACATTATTTATCTGCCTGCATATCTTATCTACAATACTAAACAGAGAATGGTAACTCTTGTACCTGTCAGCACCAAGTATCAGCTTAGCACTCAATTTATTGAAGTCTGCCAGCCCAACAATTGGAAGGTACTCTTTTATGCGAGACCTGAAGAAACCTTGAAGGTTAATCACATAGGTTTAAGAAAAAATATGGGTTCAAGTTTCTTGAAATGGAAAGCAAGTACCTATCATTTACTAGTAGCTGTTCTGCTTTTCTAACAACATTCAAAACAAGAGGTTTTCCTTCCTGATATCGCCGCACAAAGGGAGAAAAAAAAAAAGAACACATTAGTATTTTTAGCTGATACATTGGAATACAGTAGCACAAGCTAAGGATACCCGTATTCAATAGACAACCAGAAAAACTCAAGAGATTCTTATGAAATCTGAGAAAGGAGGAGTACTAAGCATCCACACGTCCTTTGTCAATAATCCTCCTTCCCAACTATTCCTTCAACGAAAAGATATTAAGAAACTTAAATCCAATCAATTTACTCGGAAGCAAATAAAAGAACTAATTGTAGTCTGTGAGTGGAAAATCAACATGTCAACTTGAGAGATCCATTGTTTTGAGTACACTCGAAGTAAGGTTGGAGCAATTCATACCCCGAGAAATAAAGACTTCCATGACAAATTTGATGATGGACTCTAGTTTGTTAACAATAATATGATGCAATATTCTCTGTGATATTTAGAACAAAGACATTTGAACCAAGAAGTATCAATTACTACTAGGTATGACAAGTAGACATCACAAAGTGACAAACTTAGTAGATATATAGAAACTGTATGGTCTGCTTTAATTTTGTTTTACTTCTCGGAAAAAAATCAGAACTGTTTAGTGTATTTGGCAATGATATAACAGGAAAATGGAAGCAATTTGAGTTTTATCACTTACTATGACAATATAAAGGTTTTTTTTTCCATATCAATTACTCCCTCCGTCCCATTTTATGTGGCAACATTTCCTTTTTGGTCAGTCCCAAAAAGAATGTCACATTTCCTTATATGGAAAGTATTTAAAGGTACAATTCCTTTTTTACCCTTGTTGGTCCCACTTAATCTTAAAATAATACTCCAATACATTTATGAGGAGAGAGAAAAGTGAGTCTACTTTTTAAAGGGCAATTTGGTAAACATTTCAAAGTCTTCATTTATTTCTTAAACTCCGTGCCCGGTCAAATGTTGCCACATAAAATGGGACGGAGGGAGTACTAGTTATGTAATCGAAAAATAGCCAAGTAGGCTATATTAAATTTTATCAGTTATGGCAACCCATAATCTTAAAAAGTTATTTCTTAGCAAAGCATCAGTCAAACACTTCAGCTTTGGATGAACAGTTTAAAACCAAAATAACTCCACAGTCACCAAGACAATATCAAATTAAGAAACTAAAAAAGCAAATCCGTTGTCAATACTAATTTCTCGTGTTTTTGGATTTCAATCATGGAAGAATCTAAATCATGATTGCTTAGCTACTAAAAACAGTACTGCATTTATGACAAAAATGTAACAAAAAAATCAAGCAAATGGATGATCACCTCTGTCCTATATGCACCAACTCCCAAGTTCAACTTCACGGGGCTGGTATCTTTGTTGTATGCAACAGTAACCTAATAACCAAAACAGAACACCAAAATATGTCATCAAGACTTCAATCAATCTATATTTAAGATCTCAAAAAAGGCAAAGATCACAACAGAAACTAAAAGTAGACCTCAAAAAAACACACTTTTGGAAGATATTAATAACCGGTTTTCTATTTGTCCGCTCATTTTATAGTAAAACAGAATCAGAAAACTTGATCCATGAATTTCATCTCTCCCTCAATAAATTTTAAAAAACTACATAATTTCGAAAATTCAATCATTTCCATTTCCATCTATCGGAAGTGATCGAACTCACAAAAGCTTTATCATCCATTTTGTATAAAATAATATTAATATCTTTTAATAATAAAAATGGTTGTCCTTACAATTTTAAAAAGCTAAAATTCCTCTAAATTCAGCTAAAAGTAAACACGAAGACTTAGAGATAGAGAGAGTTACGCCGAGAATAGGATCTTCGGGAGCGCGAACGATGTGAGAGAATACAGACTGTTTTCCATCATAACCTGAGGTAGGAGCACCGACAATGGAGTGGTTGCTGTGACCTTCAACGGCGGTGGAGGACGACGGTTCAAGGTGCCTCGCCAGAACACTCAACCTCCGG
This sequence comes from Solanum commersonii, assembly GCA_029007595.1. NCBI lineage: Eukaryota > Viridiplantae > Streptophyta > Magnoliopsida > Solanales > Solanaceae > Solanum > Solanum commersonii. The sequence goes on from JAJTWQ010000011.1 coordinate 1,531,941, forward strand.
TCGGCGGACGGTGACGGTGATTGTTGTGTGCGCATTTTAGTAGTATGAAACTTTTGCTTGCTACAGTACGCCTTTCTTTTTAAAGTTTGTTTACTTTGGACAATGATCCGTAAAATCCTTTATATATATAGTAGTAGAAGGGGAAGGAGGAAAAGCTAGGGTGACGGAGTGGGTGATGGGATCGGTGTTATCTGATGACATGGCAGTTGTAGGGCCCATACTACTAACTGTCTATTTATTGGCATTATTAGATGGCGATAAGCATTGAAGGACTTTTTTTTATATCTACGTGGCACATTTTTCAAGAAATGAAGAATTTTGTTGATTACGTAACCATTTATTTTTTGCTTTCAAGCAAGGTGTTTGAACTTTGATATATATTGAAAAATTATTTTCAAGGGTCAAGATTGAATATTATGAGAGTGAATTTGGATTTTATTATAACTTGCTCGAGCCTAGACATATATAAAACTTCCTTTTCTGTTTCAATTAATAACAAGATATTTGACTGGCACATAATTTTTAAATTAAAAAACATTTAAATTGTGATTGATCAGTAATTATTTTATCAAGGATAAAATATGAAATTACTATTTATCGTTGTACTTGTACAGTATATCCTAAAGAAGAACAGACTTATACTATACCTGAAAGAACTTCTATTGGATCACCGCATGCTTGCTAAAAAAAAGAAGTTAAAAGAGAGATATGTACAATGGTATTCCTCCAACACCTTGTTTGGATGGTTGTTACGATTGTGTTGTATTGTATTATTAATTTAAATACGACGTATGTTTTAATTGTTACATAAAATCTATTGAATCGTAACAATACAATATATTATAAAACAATATATAACAACCCTCCAAACAAAGTGTGATAATAGAAAAAGCTACGGAAGATGGGAATGTACGAAATAAGCAGTACATTACTCATCCAAAAGAATTTAATTTGGTTTCCATCCAACTGTGACGTTGATCTTTGTATGTAAGTTTTCAATCCAATACAAAATATATTGTGGTATACTAATCAATGACTTACTTTAGAAGTCATACTTTTGATGATTGGAAGTGGCATATTTATTGTTATATCATTTTTCATGAAACTTGCAAGATAATCGAACTGAGTTCTGCAATATCAAGACACTAGCTGAACCCAGAGCTCTAGTTTTGAACTTTTTAACGAAAGGCAACCTTGTACTGTATTAATAGATTACAAAGCGAGAGAAAAAATTGTTTCTAGTCACTAATCAGCAAAGCTTGGTAAACACCGGTTCTCAAAACCGAAAAAATCAAAATACATACTCTCATTCAACTTTCTGCATTTTCCTCGGTACAAAAATGAAAGCTCAAAGTAAGTTAAACGCTACTGATACTATAACATAGGAAGGTAGCTTACTCCAGCTTTATCCTGTCAATATCAGTCATGATCCCTTCAAGCTGAAAAAAGAAACGAAGAGCATATGCACGTCGCATGAATGTGGCAAAATAAAATGAATAAAAACCATGGCTGAAAATGCTTATACAAGAATTACCTTCACAATCTGACGCAAAAAGTAATCACCATACTTCTTCGCTGACTTAGATTCTACTACACGGACCATATCCTGGAATGAAAGACATTGTGAATCACTTTATCAGAATGTATGACAGTGTTTACTACCTTGGGTTAGAAGAATAAGCACAGTAAATATCAGGCCACATTGGATTCTACATGCATTTATGGCCTTATATTATTTGTACCGAAAGCTACAGGAAAGACTATTACAAAAGCTAAATGACACAAAAACCAGCAAAACAATCAATAAGAGATGCCCACACTTTTTTGAATCTCTTGAGAACAAGGGTAAAGGTAAATGCTAAAAAAACAGTTTACTGCTGATTATTCCCAAACTACTCAAAAGGCATTATTATTTTGAATATGATTGAACAAGATTAAAGACCATAAAACTCCAGGCACATTACCTAGACTATATCAAATAAATAATATTGTCAGCCACCAAATTACCCAATGGAGAAAGGATTAAAGGAACAAGATAACAAGATTTTTACATAATATGTTCCTTACTTCATCAATGTAGAAGTCCACATCGGCGTTGGAAATTATCTTGCCATCAGAATCGACAGCATGCGTTTTGTGCTTGTATGTCATCAAAACCGCCCTGTGTAACATTGAATTCAGTATATAAACCCACAAATACATATATCACAGCTGAGAATTTGCATGATAACAAACCACTAAATGCATTAGATATTTGAGACCTTAAATTGGGTTCATCCAAATCCATGTAATTTGCAAGCTTCCCCATGGAGATTGTTGAATATACTTTCAAATAGGTCCTAACACCGGCCAATAATTGTTGCTGCTTCACTTCATATAGAAACATCTTCAATTGTAGCCTATAGGCATCCTGAAGAAGACCACATAACTAATTTAATAACGATGACAGCTGTGTAAAAGCTGAAGAAAATATGTCATGTGGTGGGAGCATACAAAGACATCATCTGTGATGGTTCAAATGTGCAGTCAAGAAATAAGAAAGATGGAGCAATAGTACACATAAAATACACAAGGATACTTGTAATGGGGATTGGAGGAGCAAATTGGATGTAATCAAAGTTAACATTTCTAGAAATACATGAACATTTGCATGGAGGATTGAGGAGAACAATCTGTATCTCTATATCTTTAAACTAAGCTTGCAGGTGGGATAAAAAGGCCCAGAAATTAAGTCTAGTTAAAATAGGTACCTGGTTGTAATTTACAAGAGGCTCCTCAAAACTTGGAGCAGAAGGAGTAATGAACTTAGGGCATGCATATGAGAAGAGCTCGTCATAGAGTGCAGATGCCTCCTCGTCATATCTCAGCATTCTCGCCATCTTCTCACCATACTTCTCCCTTAATTGAGAATTCACAGTTTCTTCAACAAGTTTCACTTGAGGGCACAATGACAAAGCTATAGCCAACAGGGCATACATCTGCTCATTTTTCTTCAGTATCTGCTCATACTGGGGTGACTTCTGGTGATACTGCTTTGTCTTATAAATATATAGAAGGATTTTGTTAAACTCATGGATAGCCTCTACATACCTGTAAAATGGCGAACCCATTTTCCAGATTAGAGGAAATAAAACTGCTCTGCTAAAGCCAAACTAAATACAACTAGAACTTCGAGCACTCGGAGATTTGTCAGGTGGCTCCTTGTTGATTGAAGATTCCCCCCACCCACCCCCACCCCACCCAAAGAATGAAATCTAATCATTGTGATCAAGAAAACGAAAAGATCATCCGACCTCCACTGTTATTACGAATTGACTGTAAACTAAAGCAATATCTTACCTCAACAAAGATTAAGTGGTCAATAATAAGCAACAATGCCAACATGTTCTCCAATTCGAGAAAAATTACATTACCTAACCGTTGAGTTAAAAGTAAAGCGCCTACTACTTTCTAGGGTGGCAAAATCAAACCCAACCCGCACATTTATTAACTCAACCCATAAAAAATTGGGTTGATATGTAACCTAAATTGACTCATGAGAAATCTTGTCAAAATATTTTTTTAAGAATATATATATATATTTTTAATTTGATATGTTATATATAGCCATAATAGAGAAAAAAAAATTATTAGGTACAAATGTTTTAAAAGAACAAATAAAATAATTAAACTTGGTAAAAATTGGGTTGGGTTGGGTCTTGACCCATTCTATGACCTACTACTTGACCCAACACATTCTGATCCAAGTAAATTTGGTTGGGTTGGGTCTAAATCCATTACGACCCACCCAAATTCGAACCAACCCGCCCAATTGTCACCTCTATTACTTTCTACTATCAGACAGTAGTTGCAAAATACTCTTTTGCCTCTACTGTACATTTTCTTCAGCTCCCAATGACAAAAGACAACAGTCCTTCAAAAACTTCAGCTAGTTCATTCAATTTTATTATAACATCACAGACCAGCGATTTTGCACAAATATGAAAGGAATGCATATTTTAAGATAGCATGTTAGTAAATTCTTGACTAAATAAAAGTACACACAATCATACAGAACTGTGCAGTACATGCGACAGAAATGCAAGAGTTTGGAGAAAATAATGATCAACATACCTCCTCAACATAAGATTAGCAAAACCATAGTGATATATTGTGGTTATGTGGCTCCCAATAACACTGGTGTAAACACCCTGTTGAGTTATGTCAATTGGACGTAAGCACTTCAGGCCAGTATGATAATCACCCAACAGACAATGAACTCTGAGCAAGCCTATCATGCTGAAATAGCCCAAAACCTTCAAGACATTACTTCCACCACTGTAATCATACCCATCAGTAGCAGTAAACTCTTCAAGACCTTCCTTTTCCCTCTCCAAGATTTGGATTATTGTAGATTTCTCCACAAGGGCTTGTAAGAAATTGAGAACACCGTATACATTCCAAGCCTAATAAACATCATTATTAGAGAGATTTTTTAGACAAGTAGATCATAAATGGTTTATTAAATCATAATAAAGAAATACGTTGGTAAAAACAAACATCTTAGATGTCCAAGTAAGGCTTTGACAGCCAATCCAATCTCTTCACCTAATGACCACTTTGCACTGTAATGATTAGCATCCATCAATACCATAACTTTCTCCCATCATTAAAATCAAGTCTTGCCCACAGTGGTGAAACCAGAAATTTTTGTTGAGGGTGTTCATTAACTACTATATACCTACGAAAAGTAAGTTGCGACCTATATACTTACTATAATTTCATATACATACAATGTAATTTTTCGATGAAGGATAGTTCAATTGAACACCCATCAATTTGTGCGGCGGCTCCACTATTTGCCCATTCATGAATGAACACCATACGTCAATGTTTGACCTTAGAGACCAGCTATGAGCAGTTCTTACTCAATCATGGCAATGTATGACTATATCTATAGCTAAAAGGAAACTACTACTCAAAAGCAACACATCAATGCCCTGGATAATAAACTGCAAACAGGTAAAAGATGCCACAGACGAATGATTTATAAAAACAAATACCAGATAAAAAATGCTTGAGAACAATGTTGCAGGATTTACAGTAATGTTACAGATTATGCACATACTCATAATTCATGTAACCAATAATAATTCAAGTGAACGCAGATCACCACACAGTCAATGTTGTAATATTCAAACATTTTTCCTAGTTTTATCTAAAACCAAGTCATCACCAAAGTTAAAAGAGTAATTATGCAAACAATAATGAAAAGCAAGAAAAAGGTTATAAATATCCTTAAAAGTAAAATAGCAGACTAACTGAACAAACTTCAAAAGTATATTATAGATAGCATATTAATAGGTTAAACTATAGGGAAGAAAGAAAGACATGGTAATCTGTCAGATATACCTGGTCGAACTGCCTCAGCAATGCAATCTCCTCCACAGTTTTGCTCTTCATCTTTGCACGGTATTGACAGAATGCCTGGAATTGGTATACAAACTCATCTACCATATCCCACAACCACTGGTTTGGCAATTGCATGTTAACCACACCATGCAGCACAACCTACAGCAATGCACAGTCTACATGTGAAACTCTAGATTCATATTACAAGGCCAATAAATGCACAGCCATTGTTCCACAGTGTCAAACTTAGCATACTAGCTACAAAAATCTATACAGTAAATAAAGTGCATTCTTAAATAAATAAAATACGCTCTTCCTGCAAGACCCACATAATACTGCCCCAACCTTGTCCATTTTACAAATAGATGCTATTGACCTAAAGTGGCTTCCCAAAAAATGGAGTGTATATATATATATATATATAAAATTAGAAGAAACGAGACAAGAAAGAGAGGAGAGATTGATTTATACAGTTCAAAAAGTCTTAACAGTTCTCAAAGTACAAACATTCTAACATTACTATGCAAAGAAATTTTTTATATAATACTTGCTCGTAAGATACAAATAATTAAGAACCCAAGAGCTAATATAGTAACAAACAATCTATTCTGAATATCAACAATTTTGAAAAATGATTCCTTTAGGCTTATGGAGTACGATTTATAGCCAAAGTAATCACAGGTTTAGTGATAGGGGAACTTATGTCATCATCTCACTCTATTCTAGGTTGTAGGTTGTTTTTCTAGCTTAGGTAAAATACAATGTCTGCCAGTACCAACTTTTATATATATATATATATATATATCACAAACATGACTACAAGCTTTACAATATAGCTATATACTTTAACTGAAGTATATCATGCTAGAAAACTGATTCATTGCCAAAAAGTATAATTCAGTCACCAATATAAAAAAATTGTTTGAACTCCAAATATGAATCTACTATTTGCAATCGCATTACAATACTAGGCCTAAATTGTATAGACTTCCTAGGAGTCTTTTAGTCATTTAGTATATGGTTTTAGTCTATATGGATACATACAGAAATTAAAAATCTAAGAACAAACAATCCCAATAATTGAGAATTGGGGGAACACGGCGAATTGAACAAAATGGATTCATGAAACCGACGCCAATTAGCTTGGAATTGAAGCTTAGTAGTTTTACCGAGCTCACTGAATAACACAAAACAACACATCAAAAAAAGAATAAAAAGGCGACATATTTAAAAACCTGGAAAAGGCTGCAATAATTATCCCACGAATCAATCCGCTGTCTAAGAGTAGGAGAAAGTCTAGCATACAAGTGACGGAACCACATCTCACGGTAAAGCAAGCAGAAGACATGGTCATTATCAACGTAAGGCGCAACGGCATCAACAGAAGGCCAAGGAGTTTCCTTAAACATACGCTCACTCAATGTCTGAAAAGAGGTCTCATACATCTGGTGAATCTCGTAAACATTCTTCTCTCTTATGTGCCTATACAGATGAACCACGAACGATTTTACGGAATCTGGCACGAAATTCGGGTCGTACCCGACTGCATCAGTTTGTTGTGGGTACCCTCCTTCTTCGTACTCGTAGGGAGCTGCCATTGTTGAGCTTCAACGCTGAAAATCGAAAATCAAGGGTTTAGGTTTAGAGCGAAACTGATTAACAGTGGTGAAGAAGGGGTGGTAGCAGAAGGTTTTGGATGTTCTTGACCTAAGGAATTTACTGGAGAAGATGGGCTAATTGGGCTTTAAGCTTTTGGGCTTTTAGAAATATTTGCGGCCTGCTTTTGGGAGGGAATTTAGCAAATAGTCACTTAATTTACGTGTTATCAAACATTAGCCACCATTTTAAAAGCTATTAACATTTTATCATATTATATATATGGAAAGAATTGTGAGTTCTACCATTACTTATGCGTCCGTTTCCAATTATGTCATTTTCAGAAATCAAACCTTTGAATAGGAAATTTTCCAAGTTCTCAGATATTAACTTAAGTTATGCACTGTTGTTCATCACCAAAATTGGAATTCAAGTCTCAAGGGTAAATTAGAGTAAATTCATATTTTCATGACAAAGTTTGTTTCAAGAATTGGCTAAGCCACACACGATGGTATCACCAATCTTTAATCATTATGCCAAGTTTTGCTTTCTCGAACTGTTTTGAGTGATATACCTCTAAATATTCATCAGCAAGATGCATTTAGCAATTAGGGAATGAAAAATTGGGTTTACAAAGTAATTCCCTCAAGAATCCAGTATTAGAGCTGTTTATTCCTCCATTTGGATGATGTAATATGGTGACTCGTTTAAATAGGAAAAATTACTAAAACATGATAGATTTTTTGTATCACTTTAGCTGTGTTGTATATCATCCAAAAATAGATGCTATACACTAATTTGTGCTCGTTCTAGATATCAACACTTATATATCAAGTGGTACGAGGACAAGACAACTACAAGGAACTACTCCAAAATTCAGTATCAACAACTAAGCAACACTCATAGGAATACTATGAATGTTAGTCTACTCCAAATCAATTACTGCGACGTTCCTACATGCTTCTCCTTCCAACTCTACCAGCCTTCCACCACCAAGAAAATCAATGTTCCCTCACACTAACTATACAAGACCTGAAGCTCTACCAAAAGGAACCGATGCTGCAGCACTCATGTTCAGTTCAAAAGTTTTGCTATGCAAGTGATTGGGTAAGATATCACAAGTTAGACCTTCCACAATATTTCATTCACTGCTCGAGGCATCCAACAGGAGGAAACTTCATATTATTGTCTTAGCCGGCTAGCGTTGGTACGAGATAAAGATGGAACTTCCTGGTAGTTATCAGATTCATCCTCCTCATCCGAGGACAAGAAAGAAGGACCCATCCATGCCTTGAAACTTTCATTCACACGTCTCTCTACATCTGGTGTGACCTCCATTGGATTTGCTTCAAGCATTTCTACTCCAAGATTGCGCCCACTGAAGTCACTTTCATCAAGAATTACAGCAGCTTTTCTTCTTAGAAAGAAAGCAGTCCCTCCATATAGAATCACCAGCCCCCATGAAGCAATCTCGTAACACCAAAACAAGGGTGCTGAGCAGCTGCTCCCCAAAGTGAGAAGGGTAGAACCAAGAAACAGTGCAAGCAGACCAAATACGATAGCAAAAGCAACATTGAGAATTGATAGACAGCGCACTCCACCTGTTAAACATAATGATGAGTTGTTAGACACACAAGAATAGGAGATAAAATGAATAAATCAATCTTCCCAGCGGAGGCAAAAGACACTAGGTGCTCCATCTATCCAAGCCTTGGTGGATTGGTGGATAGACTTACCCGGTACATGTGATGATGGGAGGTAGCAAGTATCCCATGGAATTAGTCAAAGTACGCACAAGCCGTCCCGAACACTCCAGTTATTTTTTTTTAAAAAAAAAAGGGAAAAGAAACGAGTAAATCAATCCATAATTATTACCCACCAGCACATGTGCAAAAAGGCAGGGAAACAAGAGCACCCTTCCTTCCACGGTAAGCAGTGAAACAGACAAAACTCAGATATCAAACAAATGTATTAAACCGTCTCTGCATACGTAATTCAAAACCTTCTATCACGCATGTTAATAATCTTACAAAATTCTCCTTACATAGATAAACGGTAGCTCAAATATCCTAGTTTCTGGGACCTGAATCCTATCCATTAATACTGTTCAAGTTGGTTTTACCTTCAGAATGCATTAAAGAAATGGAATACGTTCTGAAGTTGCCATCTCACATTTTGCAGACCTCATACTCCTTTATCAATATTATTAGCAAGTTCATGGAATACCAATTACTGGGAGATTGTAAATGAATCAACAAGTTCATGATGAAAGCTCAACTCGACTTAGGTTTGTACCTCCCGGGAGTATATGGGCCCACCCCTCTACCTTCCTCCCACATTAAATACACAAGCTCAACTCCTTTATAAAACCTTGCACTCCATGTCTCTCAATAATTTAACGGGCTGCACTCTGGAAAGCTCAGATCGACTCATTTAGAGTTTAAAAAGACACATTCACCACCCAACAGTTTCCTCCATAGATATAAAAGGTAAGTTATTCCTGACTTAACAGTTTTGATTCCCCAAACTCTTAAGTGATAACTAAGCAAATAACTAGGATATTAAAGAAATAGCCAAATGACCCTCCCACCTATTATTGGATTTCTAACTACACACTTAGACTTAACAGTGGTTCTATTATCCAATTGAACTATTTTAAAATGAAATAAATAACCCCTTAACTGTTGAGTTGCATAGCGAGTGCATTTCACTCTGTCAAAGAGAATGAGTTGACTATATTTTCTTTTTATTTTCTTTCTCATCTGCTTTTGCTTTCGCTTTTTTCTTTGTTTTCTCTCTCTTTCTCATTATCTATCTATTTTTCTGATCTGAAATTTGCCATGGTAGGAGTTTGAAGATTTTCCAACTTCCCTCTTTGGAGTCCATCCCCTAATTAACCCTTAATCTAAATCACTTATCAGACTTTTTCTTCTCTTGGTTAGATTTCGTGTCTTCACGGGACAGTGCTTTTAATTCTTTGAAGAAAGACACTTTTTTTACTTTTAAATATAAATTCAATCACTTTATATATTAAAGAGGGTTTACGTTGGATTTGTTTGTTGTAGAAGACTGAGCTTTAATTTGCATTTAATTCATCGACAAGATAGGAAATACTCTGGGGGTAAGTTTAGTTGAAATTTTTTATGGGTATTGAATAATGGCTGCTGAAGAAGACAAAAGTAATATTTTTTGTGCAGCTTTGAGTGGGTGAAGGAGGTGGAAGAGTTAATGGTGAAAGCAGGGGAGGTGATAAAAGGCGGAGGTAGAGGGGAAGCTGGTGGTGGTGGTGTAGATTTCTCAGACTGTAGTGGTGGGGAGGTGGAGAGGATGGAGGTGGCGGCAAATTCACATTTCCCTGCAACTGCACTAGGCAATCAAATCTTCAACAAAAATTAAGTCCTCCCAAGCCTCATGTCATCTGTATCGTATTCTAATTCCCCAATATGTACCAAATCGAATTTTTCACAAAGAATTAGGGTTGAAAAAATGGTTGAGGATGAAAGGAAGAAGAAGAAGGAGAAAAAAGTAAATGAAAAAAAAGGAGAAATTGGTGAAATACACATGTCAAGTGTATGTGTTTCTACCACAAGAAACATGACTGGTTATAGCATTTTAAGGGGTTATTTAGTCTTGGGGGTTGATAGGACCACCATAAAGTATAAGTGTGTAGTTGGAAATTCGGTAATAGGTTGGGGGATCATTTAGCTAATTTCTCAAGATATTATGAACGCACTTTTTGTATTCAAAAGAGTAAATCAGAAAAAGGACACAGACAAGTTGAAGAACAATCCCAAAGTTAAATTATCTCCAGGAATGAACTCAAGACCAAAATGAACACACTGAGTTGAGCTCACACTCCAGTTTCCTACAGAAATTTAAGCCGGCCTAGTTCAAGTTAGCTCTTAGCTCGCGTTGACAATCAAGCTCAGCTCGTATAAATAACCTAGATCTAACTTCCAAGGCTCTCCTTAGCTCGACTCATTTTTAGCTTTACCTATAGCGTGTAAGAACATTTATGTCATAAAGATAGTCCTAACAGGTCAAAGTTATGGATTCCTTCTTAGATGATCTAAAATTCTTTTGAAAAGCTCATAGCAAGGTGTACACGTGATATAAAATATTACTCCCTAGTCCCTCCATACCAATTTATGTGGCACCATTTGACTTGGCACAAAGTTTAAGAAAGAAAGACTTTTGAAATTTGTGGGGTAAAACAACCCTTAGCTATTTGTGTGGCTATAATCATTTCATTAACGGTAAAAGGAGAATTTTAAAGTTAAGTTGTTTCTAATTATTGAAAGGTGACATTCTTTTTGGGACAAACTAAAATGGAAAGTGTGTCACATAAATTGAGACAAACGGAGTAAATTATTGACCACACACTAGGACTATTGCAAAAATTATTAACCACACACAAGGACTATTGCAAGGTTATGTATTGTTTCATTATATTCTGCTCTAATTTCTCAAAAGTATCTATATTCAGCTGTAATTTCGACCACCAAAGACATTCCTCTCGCCTTGTTCCATTCACCATACAACTTTTTCTATGCACTTCTAGCTTTGCTCAACGTTTAGATTGTAGTAACCAGAACTTTCACTTTACCAAGAGATTCTAAAACTCTTAACATGAAACAAGTATTAGCAAGATCCACCTCATAGAAAAAGACGATGCGAGCTTACTTGGCAACATTTCTGATAGATACAGACAATTGCTTTCCTTAGATATCAGAGGTGTTATTCAAATACCTTGATATTGTCATACTTGAGCAGAAGATTTACTATTTATAAATTACTCCAAATTCACAAAGTGAAGTAAATCAAACATGTCTCCTTTGTAGTCATAGTAATTACTTTAGACGAGAAAAAAAAAGCATCAAGAGCTAATTAGACTTCCATGAATACATGAAAAATGAGCAGTTATAAGTTCCAGTCACGGAAAGAACTGGTTCTTTCATAATTTCAACTTGGTTTGGACAAAATCTAGCTCTACATTTTTCTGGTTGACATCTAAACACTTGTACAGAAAAGGTTTGATAGTTATTACAATATTATTCAATCACGGGAAGTATGGTAAACTTCTCTTCATTATAACATCTTTGAGAGCTCGTCGCTTTTGTACCTTCCAATTTTAAGCAGTTGCAAACTTGCTACAACAGTAGGTTACTTAAGCTTTGATTTGTACTACTGCAGATAGCTCCTTATTTCGTATAACAAACTTAAATAACCCTAGTCCGTTAAGGAAAAAAACTGCTGAAAAGGAATCGATGTTTCTTCAACCAAACTCATGAATTTGGGTTTTTTCCTTCCTAAAACCAGCTAGAACATAGAAATACATACCACAACACAGATAAAAAGTAGAGAAAACAAACGGACAGAAAAACAATTGAATCTGTTCATCGATGCACAATAACATCAGCGAAAGGACCTAATTTCCGCTGGTATGAGGACAAGCTCAGATAGATTTTGCACATGAAGTTTTAGTACTTAGGGGGCATTTGACCTTGAAGTTTTGGTACTTAGGGGGCATTTGACCTTGAAGTTTTGTACTTTTTTTGGTGATGAACTTCAAAAAACATGTTTGGCCATAAGATTCCGGAATTTTCAAGAATTTGAAAAACACCAAAAAACTGGTTTTACTTTTTTCACTCCAAATTACTCTCAAAAATTCAAAAAAAAACTCCAATTTGTATTCATGGCCAAACAGAACTCCAATTTTCAAATATCATTTTTCACTTTGGAAACAAAAACTTACTTTTTTCAAATACTCACAATTTTCAAGGCCAAACGCTCCCTTAACCTCTTGAGCATTATTTTATCCACAAACATTACAAGCATGAATCATTCCCGACAAGATCGTTTTTACACACCAATAATTTAAAAGCCTTATCCCTGAAAGGAAACATGATATCACCCACATTTATAAATACACAGAACTAGAAAACTTGAAATGTCTAAGTCAGAAACAAATCTGCCGCAGATTCTCCGCCCAAAATAGCTGATATCCAAAACAGTTCTATTTACAAGAGCAGCATCTATTTGCAACCTTCCTACGGGGCAAATACAAAATCTAGTATTCACTCAACTAGCGCTATGCTTAAATGCAGTGAAAAGAGGCACAGTTTCATGGGGAAAATAATATAATACAGTTGATGCATAGAGCTTAGAAAGGAAAGGGAGGTAAACGAGGAATCCCTTTGACATCAGATATTTTCTGGAAGGACAGAAAAATTAAATGCCTTTACTTCCCTACTGATTGTTATAACTAGAGTACTATCCTTATTGGAGGTAACATGAACCAGAGGAAAATATATAATTCAAGAAATATACCCCTTCTGGAAGCACAATAATTATTCTCAACAACCTTCAAGCATCCATGTCTCATCGGAGCAGCATACGCGACCATAATACCTGCAAAGTTTGAAGTCACTTCATAAAGCAGAAACAGTGAAAACTGTCATCTTCTACCTCTCTCTTTTTTTTTTTCCTGATAAGTCAGTTATAGTTGTAGTTCTTATACAATTAAACAACTAAAACTGGTACCAGCACACTTTGAGCCCAGACACACAATCCTGTTATTTGCACCCCAATTTCAATGCAAAGAAACAACGGAGGAAAGAAGAAGGCAGTAGAATTGCCAATGTATTTTTGTTGTACCCATTACGTGCATGTGTGTAATAAATTCTTAATTCTCATCAATCTCCATCCTTCCCTTCCTAACCAAGATAGGATTCACTTTTGCAGACATTCACAAGATGAGGAGAGTTGAGACCATTTTTATATTTAAAAGGACGGAAAAATATATGACTTCCCTTCATTTCAAAGTGCGAGGAGCGACTCAAATTTGAAAATTTTCCGTATCGGAACTCATGCTTGAACAAAAATAGGTTAGTTTTAGCCTCCAAAAACTATGCTCGTCAGGAAAGATTGAGCATATATCCAATAAAAGTTTAAATAGTCTAAAAATAAACCTTTTTCATCTCTAAAGTTCATAAACTTGGCCTCCCAAAGAGCCTAGGTCCAGTTAGGTTTTCAGAGACATTGAAATTCCAATACAGCATAGACTACAGAAATATAAGATTTTAATGAACTTTATCAGAGTTAATCAACTGATCAAAAAGAACTTCAATCAGAGTTAACCATCAATTATCTATATTCACATGCAGTCTCAGAGCTATATCCTCATTCATAGCTTCTAAACATTCTTTTTCCATTTCACATACATGTTGCAGTTTATTATAACCAGAGATGTCTTCCTATATAAACATTTCCACACATCGTGAACCTTCAAATCATTTGACAGTCCAGTCTATACTTTTCATTTTCTATACAATATCTAGGGGAACTATCCTCAGAAAAACTAACTGCAACTAATAGGCCTAACTCAGGTAGAAGAGACAATAAAACAATAAAATCCCTGACTATCTTATCTGTGTAGCTGTCATGGCATCACTGAAATACACATTCTACTCTTAGAATGTTTAGACAAGGTCAAAACTAGATTGAAGCAAAACTTACTTCTTATTTCCCTAAAAGAGTGAACAGATTTAAAGTTTGTGCTATTATCCAAAGATGCACAACCACATTTACCCTATAATGTTCCGGAGTCCTCATGTGCAATTAGTTAAACTAATAAGGCCACGAAAATACACATTGTACTCTTCAAATGCAATAACAAAAGTCAAAAAGAAGATTCATTCATTTTACATCTCATTTGACTAAAAAAACTGATACTGAATACGCATAGAGTACAAGCTAAACAGAGCAATTAGATGCAACGGCGAGGCCAAAAATATGAAACAGGCAATCTCTTTTTCGAATTCAATAACAAACTCAAAATTAGGTTTACTTCTTATTCACCCTAAAAGATGAAGACATATAAACCATGTGCTATCACATTTTCAAACATAAAATATTTCTCACATCTACTCACCTGCAATTAGATACACTGCCGATACCGCAAAAATGAACGTTGAAGGAATGAACACAACCATCCAATAGTAATCCACAATCTCCTGATTCGTTAGGTAAAACGCACCAGGAAAACTATCCGAATCACCAGCAGTACCAGTACCAGTACCACCACCACCACCTTCAGAACCACTAGCAACTATATTAGTGAAATTAATCGAAAGCGGCTGAATACGATAGTCACCACAGAAAGGCCGGCGGGTAGGATCGACAGGAAACACTATTTTCAAGCTGATAATAGTACAGACAATAATAGCAAGTGATATTAGGGTTAAACTGCAGATCACAAACGGCCTTTGAAGACGATTAAATGCCTTGTCTTCCTCACGAAGACACTCGTATTCGTGCTTCGGCATAAACGCTTGCCGGAGTGCATCTCCGATTATCGCCATATTTTTTTTTCCTTCAACAATTGTAGAAAGGCATGTATCGTATGTATGAAGAGTTGTGAAGGGGAAGGAGAATTTGGAGAGCTGGTAGGAGGAGAAAATTGTGGAATCAAAATGGGGTTTGAAGGGGGAAATGGAAATGATAGTTGGTGCGGGGGGGTTTGGGGATGATGTATGGTATGTTCAAAGTTAGTTTTTACCAGCTTTCAGATTTAGCACGGTCACGCGTCTCTTCGCTTTTTTTAAACTTTTGTATTTATATCATGATGGCATGAATTTAATTTGTGATCTTATGCGTGAAGGATTGACTATGTTTCCCAAACTAGACATGATTTTTAACTTTAGAAAGTTAGCTAGTAATTGTGATTGACGTAATTATTAAGATATTAATTACATATTGTAATAATTATAATGATCTATTTGTATATTAATTGTCATAATTATAAAATATTCTTTGATCTTCAAGTGTAACTGCATAGTTAGATTTAATTTTAAAATAAAATTAACTATCAAAATTGAAAGGTAACATTTGACAAAATATGTGCCATCAAATTGATACTATTTTAATTTACTTAGTTGCAATTTTTTTTTGAAAAGTACACATTTTGTAAGATTATCGTGATACTTTTTCGAGAAGAGATTACTATCCTTTCTGAGACGCATGATTGGGTTACATTAATAAAAAATCTTCAGAGCATAGTTCTGATAGTACAATTCAAGGTAATGATAATTCATCTTCTAAAATCATTCTATCTCTGTTTGTCGCCTAGAGCGAGCACTTTAAGGCCCATGAACTGGTGTTGCCTACGCTTTCGTGTCTCTCAGTGTGGTCAGCATTGGGTGTTTCTGAGCAGCGAGGCTTACACTTATTTGCATTAGGTCATCCAAAGTTCCTTACCCTTATGCATGAATTATTGAATAAGTCATTTTCCTATCAAGGTTAAGGAGTCAACTAAGCATCTTATTGGTAGAATGGGATATCTGGGTAGAAATAAAGTTCATGTCGCCTGCCCTGAACAAATAGGAGGTGTGGGCCACAAGTTGCACAGAAGCCACCAGATCGCACAACAAAAAAACATCCAATATAAATATGCACACTTCTCCATGTGAAATATTCATCTTCATAATAGTTTTTGATAGTAGTCATGACTTAAAGGATTCTTGAGCAGAACTCTTTTTTAAAAAACTGTGATATTCTCTTAATTGCAGATTCAATAGCACTAATTGTGAATCCAAAAAGAGAAGAACACGTCTTTTCCTGTTACTTAAAAAAAGTTAATCACCGGTTCCTCCCTTGTTGTACCATGGAAAGCTTTCCCACTTCATCTTATATATATATATATATATATATATAAAAAAAACGTAGATGATGATTGATTGAAGATTTTCCCCAAAAAGGAATGAATAGGTACCCAAATGAAAAAATTACAATAGAAATAAAGCTTGAAAATAAAGATGCAGAAATGACCTAAAATACCCTCAAACTATAGGAAATGGTACAAAATTACCCCTTATTCACCTATTGACCTTGAAATACCCTTGACTTCTTTAGGTCCTATATTCCCCTTATTTTCAACGGACTCCAATCTAAATCCAATTAATAAATTAATTAATGATGTGACGCTCATTTATTGGCCAGCCAATAAGTAACCTAAACTAATTTAAAATCCAACTGATTCCCAAATCAAATTCCAATTAAAAATATTTCAACCTTCACGACCATGGCTTCCCTTACATCGTCAACTGTCGCCTGACAAAGAAATGAGAACTTTACACTCCGGAGGAAGTAGCTGGTGAATTTATCATCAAAAACTCTTGAATTATTTGATACATTTTATGTCACGGTATAAAATTATTGTTTATTTTTAGTTGAAGATTTATCTTTTAATGATGTTTATTCCTTTTCTTTTTGTGAAATTTCATGTTATGGGGCCAGTAATGGAGTTCGAGCAGAAAAACAAACAATCCAAAGTTGTTCCCTTTATTCCTCCATGCAATTTTTTCCACAGTCAATCACGTGTCTTTAATGTAAAATGTAGACATGGTTTAACGTTTTGAGATCAAACCTTTTTATTTTGATGTTGATATAGATGTTATATGCTTATATTCATAGAATTAAACTTGTCAATGAGAGACTTGATTGTATCTCTAAACTTCCCGCCTTTCTTGATCCATGTCAATGACTTCAAAACTTTTAGATAGAAGTGTTTTTTTGACATTTAAACTGATTTTAACATGTGCAGTGATAAAAGAGAAAAACAAACAGAAAGCTTGATTTAGTGTCTTTACACAAAAAATATAACACATCTTTTTATAAACTGTATAACACTTTGGTTTGTTTTCACATAATAAAATAAAAGTTTGGATATCAAAAACTGATCTGACTTCATGCTTGCCATAAGAAAATGTATGCAATAATAAGTATTGAACATTGACTTAGAATAGAATATCTGGTTCATTTTCTTTTTTCTTACTCTTCTATACAATTACATCACTTCAAATCTATAGACACTGATGACAGTGAGACAATTACATTTGAAGAATTGAAAGTTGGTCTTACAAAAATGGGTACAAAACTTTCTGAGTCAGAAGTCAAGCAGTTGATGGAAGCAGTATTTTCCTAGCCATTCCTTATTTTATGGTTACTATTCCTTCTCTTTTTAGTTCATATTTTACTTCTGTCATTTTACACTGACACTCAACATTATTTTGGAAATAATTTCCATATGTTGATTCATGGGTTTGACAAAGAGAGTGATCATCCTTTAATTTCTCTGTCCGTCTTTTTGAAGACCCGTGTTCAGGGTTTTTTGTTCACTCTGTTTTCACCTAAAGTTGCCTGGGTGGGTATTTGAGATTGTGAAACTCTATTTTGAGTGGGTTTCTTCAACTGGTACACGCTTGAGTGTCCTTAGTTATTTTAAAATTTGTTGAAATTTAAGAATGTACGTTTCACTTTATGTCAGTTTAGAAGTTTAAAATTGAATTGACAAAAATAGTAATTTCTCGAGGTAACATTGTTGTATTTATTCACTCTTTTTTTTTTGTAACCAATGTAAATTACCATTAACAAACAAAAATCAAATACACCTAAAGAGCACTCAATCCCCTAATCACCCTCTAAGAAAGGTATTAAGAGAGTTAAGCCTCATATAGAACTCTAATTACACAAATCTCTCCAACAACCAATTATACTTATTCGCCTTTCTAGACCGTTTAACTACCTCAAGTCTATCTACAAATTCCTTCTTAATTTGTGTCACAGACGTATTTGTATTTATAGTGATGCCTTTAAACAATTTCCAGTTCCTTGCTCTCCAAACCTGGTATATCATTGCTCCGCACAATGCAGCAATAAGTTCCTTGTGAAACTGTTTCCAATTCTTCCTTCTGAGTCTATTTAGAATATGTCTGACAGTTCCAGGAATAAGTGTCCCAGACCAATGTTGCATTTAAGTTTGGACTCTCACTATCCATTCACTCATTTTATTTAATGAGACAGAGAAAACCTTAATCTTTTCTTATAAATCATGAATTCATGTTTTTGTAGAATATTTTGCTTGGAAAATTAATTCCAGGTATTGTAGGTGACTCGCACAAAGAGATCATGTGTTCCGTAAATTGTGACTGTGATTTTATCTCACCAAATGTTATTCAGTTTGATGGCATATTAACTTGATTTCACTGGAAATATGATTTTCATTTACTCAGACAGGTTTCAAGTATATTGCTTCAGTGTTTCATAAAAAAAGTATATTGTTTCAGTGTTAATTATATAATTCTAAACAAAGCTCTCTAAACTACTAAATAAATTATGTTTTCTTTTGAAGTAAATCTGTCAATTTAAGAATCTATTTCACTTTAGCTGGCAAATATCTTATGTTAGCCTCAATTCTAGGAGAAATGACTAATTCTTCTAAGCATTTAAAAAACTAAGCTATTCTCCTTGATTGTAACTATTGTTTTGTAAAGAGATACCCTGCATATGAAAAATGGGGTCTCGATTCTCAAAGTAAAATTGAAATTGGCTTCACGACTATCTCTGTAATTCATAATCTCTACTGCAAAGAGGAAAAAGATAACTATTTGTAAATTCTCTTTGTTCATGATAACGGTTTATCTCGTGCTTTATTTCAATTTAAGACAATCATATCCATTCATAGACTCATCAGACTTTGCTATGAAGATTGAATCTTAAAGGATCATCATTCTTTTAAGTTTTCAGTTTCTTCTTTTGCTGAATTCCATGGTCAACTCCCTATGAAACTCAAGAGGAATCCTGCTATTGTCATACTGGTAAGGTTGGCGCATTCTTTATCAAAATTCCTTCACTGATTTATCGATTCTTTCTTATTCTTGTTCAAAATATCTTCTTTTTACTTTTATAGTTCAGAGTCGATATTTGAACTTAAGATTAACTTTTGCATCCAACCAATGGAGGCTCCATATTTGTGATAATGATAAGTTCTTCCATTTTCTTCTAGCTATTTCGTTAGGACTCCAAGGATGATTGAAGCTCAACATCAATCGTCTCTTAAACTCTATCGAGTATTATTTATCTGTTTTAGACTATGTTCATTTGTATCAACAGATATACAAAGTGTTTCTCGACATTGGATATTTAAAATGGTATCCTACTAATAGTAAACTGATGAACAATTTATCATTTAAACTCATATGAAATGAAAGGATCTCTAGCTTTTGATCTGTGATCAATTTCAAATACATAATTCATATATAATTTTAAAAGTGTAATGTTTTCAGTAGGAAGAACCTAATGGTTAAATCCATGAAATTTAAATTTTGGATCCTCCTCTTCAGCTAGAATGTAAGGGCAATTGGTTAATCAATATTTTTAGTGCATATATAACTCAAACGTGGAAGTTACTCCTTGCTAGGTGGATACAATATCGGGAATTTTTGTAGGCATTTTCCTGGAATAGTGTCGTATATATGAGATATGACAAAGAAAGTGAGCTTTCAAAACTTTGTATTAGAAGTTCATTGCTTTTCCAAGTGTGATCCCATCTATTCTACCAGTTAGCAGTTAGAAAATGAAAAAGAAGAGAGGTACCATCAAAGTACTTCATAAATCTTCTGTATATGCCATTTTAATGTTTATTTTTTGCTGAAAATTTTAGTAAAAAGTCAATTGTTAGTACTATGTCGTGTTGAACAACTTAACTTCTCCTTTGGATTACTGATGTAGTAGTTTTACATAGGCATCTTTACTTTTTGTATTAACTTTTTTTGTTTGGATAGTATCTGATCTTCTACGCCCCTGACTTTTAATCCCTGGTGACCTCCCACATGTGATCTTTGCCCTTTGTTGAAAAACAGTGGCGCTTTGAGGACTATTTGTCCATATTTCATGAAGGAGAACTTTTGGAAGTGTGTTAATGGAGTCTTTAACTTTTAATCTACTTAGTTTTTCATTTTCCAGAGAGCTATGCTTCAATACTTTGAGGGTTCAGTCTCTAAAACTCCAGGAAATTTGATCTACATTTTTGCAAATTGTTAAAACAATAGTTTTGTAATTTCACATTGTATCATGACTCCTTTACAATGATTGATTTCAACTCCATCACTGGCCTATGAATTGCAAGGGAGGATAATTTTATAAGCTGCATCTAAGATCCTTCAAGATTGGATGAGCAATTTATTGGTTATTGTTTGTGTTTGTTTCAGTGAATGTATTCTTGAGGGTAAACTTTTATGCACGGACTTGACATATTTCTACATCAATATATCTTTAAATGCTTATAGTTGTGTTGTTGCAACTGCATCATACAAGCTTACTTAATATTAGCTCTTATGTTTTTCATGTGCTTTTATTTTTCTCTTTTTTCATTTAATTTCTCCCATCTAGGAAAGTAAACAACAATTTGAACTCATTATTGAGAATCCATGGATGGACGGTCAATAGATGTCGTATCATCAACAAATATAGCTACACAAGAGACTTTTTAGCCTTGGACTCGTGAAGCTGCAAATGTCACCAAATAGATCCTAATAATGCAATGACCATATTTTAATTTTTACTCGATATACATAAATTATCCTGATAACATGAATGAATAATCACCCCACATACATATTTAAGAGTTCATATTATTATTAGATTGTTTAAATAAATAATACACCATAATTATCTCTTACCCAATTATAGGAATTTACATTAATTCATGTTACTTTTTTATAGTTACATGTCGGATTTACATTGAATCATCTTCCTTCTTTACATTGTCATTATCTCTTCCACCATTTTAGGGATAACATTAATATTAGAGAATCAATTGTCATTATCTCTACACCATTTTAGGGATTTTTTTTCCAGTTTTCACACGGAAACCCCCCACCCACACCCCCAGCTTCCTCTTTTACCCATACACAAACCCCACGTTCCTTTTTTTAGAAAGAACTATTTTTTTCTCTCTCACCATCTTCAACGTTTGTCTTCTTCATTCAAAAAGAAAATCATCAAACTTTTCCACATGTATATGATTCAATGATGGGAGGAGATCGACACATGAAGAATGTGGAGAAAGCAATTAATAAACTTGCCACAATTATACCACTGTTTTAGCTAGCACATGATTTTATGGTAAAAGGTTGGACCTATAGTCCAATAAACTACTTGCATATGTTGCCAAGCCTCAATCCAAGCCTAAAATGTATTTATAAAGAATGTGCCTCAACAAGATCCAAGCTCAAAGTATGTATTCCTATCATATTGTGTTTTGTTCATAATAAGTAATTCACTTTCCTTCTCAATTTTTTCTTCAATGTTATTTTAGCGATTGTGGACTGTACGCATGTCTCTTCGCTAAATATATTAGCAATGGAGATTTTGATAGGGGTCTCATTCACATTGATGCAAAGTATCACCGTAAAATGTATGTCATAATCATGTGGCAATATGGAAGAAGAAAGAACGTTGATGGCACAATTAGTGAGTGGAGTAACTGGAGTGGTTGCTAGCAAATTTGGGGACCTGCATAGCAAAAGAACATGTTTATGATACTACCAATTATCCTACACCAAGACCAAGGAAATGAACTTTGAAGTATTTGTTTGCAGTTTAGACTTTTAATTATTACATATTTTGATTTTGGATGATGTATTTCTTTAGCTACAACTGTTGACAACAATACATAATATGCACTGATTTACATTGTCAAATTTATTCTTTCCAGATTAATACCAGCTGGATACCAATGCCATACATTTTTAATGTTAGTCTTTGTTCTAAAATTTTATACCAAGTGTATACAACATTAACTTGTTTTAGATTGTCTAATTTGGTTGAAAGTCAATTACATTTTTTTTCATTTTCCAGTGGGATATCTGGTGGATACCAATTGGATTCAACATTAACTTGTTTTAGGTTGCCTAATTTGGTTGAAATCTCAATTACATGTTGGTTTTTCAATTTTCCAATGGGATATCAGTTGGATACCAAATGTATACCAATTGGATACAACATTAACTTGTTTTAGGCTGACTAATTTTGTTGAAATCTGATGTAGATCAAAGTGACGCTACTTGAATGAGGCCTTTCACAAGGAGTCAAGCTAAGGACCTTCAAACATTGCAAGCTTTATGGATGAAGATGGAACCTTTGGAAGGCTCCAACATGGAAGACTTGAAGATATTTAATATATTAAGTGCTCTACCATTTTAATTACCTTGTAATTTTAATGAAGGGCAATTGAGTCTTTCTTCACTATTTTAGGTTTTTTAGTATAAATAGTAGATATTAGGGTTTCATAAGGATTTTTTGGACATGTTATGCCTCTTGTGAGAGTTTGGAAGCCCTTTGTTGAACTTCAACATTTTGTCCTAGAATTTGCAAGTAATGTTATTACTTTCTTGAGGATTCTAATAGATTAGGTGCTTTTATTTCTCAATTAAGTGGTGTTTTGGTTAGTTTCACCATTACATTTCTTAATTGCTTGAATTTAATTGTGTCCATCTCTTTTATCTATCTTTTTTTTATTTCTATTTTATTTTTATCTTCTTGTTTCACATCAAATTGGTATCAGAGCAAGGCCAACGAATTGTTCCTACAATTCTTAATCTTTGAATTGTTTAATTTCTGAAATCTGATAAAAAAAATCTGCCAAAAAAATTCAATTTTTTTTTAGGTGTAGTTGATGAATTTGAGAGTTGGTTGATTTCTTTGAGCTACATATTATTGTTTTCTAGCTGAAAATCAAAGAAAACATGGCAAAAAAAATGAGAATCCATTGTTAGGATTTGAAGCTTTCCCGAATTTGAGTCCATTTAATGGAGTATTGAAGGGGATTAGTTCAAAACACAAAAATAAAAAAATAAAAATTGACATACTTCTTGGAGAAGAAGAAGAAGAACAAAAAAAAAAATTCTCTACTTTTGTTAGTTAGCTCTAGCTAGTTTACTTTGAGTATTAGTTCATACTTAACTTAAGCTAGTTGTTGTTCGTGCCAATTCTTTTTATTTTGTTGAATGCTTATTTGTTTTCATGTCCTTTCTTGATTTACATAAACTCCACTCCATCCCGAAGAAGTAGTACCACTTGTGAATTATTTGACGGTGTTGACTCTCAACCTTGGGTTATTCAAGAGTGGTAAAAGGCAAGAGTGAAGTGAGTTCATTGGAGGGTAGCCTTAAAAGCCTTGGCCTTAGAGTAATACATGAGTGTGAGTGGGAAAAAAAAGGGAGTGGTGAGGAACTTTTTCTACTTACTCGTTTTTTCTTTTTGTAGGTACAATAACTTAATTGAAGGGAGAACCCTCTAGAAAAATGGAAATGATGCTTCAACAACTATTGGAAGACATGAGAGATATGAAGGGAAAATTGGAAGAGGTGGATAGGAGGGTGAGAACTCAAGAAATCGCAAAGCAACCACTTGAGATTTTCAATCCTAGTGGTCAAAATGATAAGGGATAAAGTAAAACTCCTCTTGATGCAACTCCATCACACTTAATTGTGCAAGATACCCTGTCTCCTAATGCCACATTACCAACGAAGGCTCGCAATCAAGTGACACTTCCAAAAGGGGGGGTGGTCAACAAGCAAATTTTCCACCACAAGTAATTAGACCTCAAATGAGAGCCCAACATAACCTTGAAGAGCATGATTCTTTTGATGGTGATAATTATGGCTATGGATAGACGATGAACCTCAACAAGAGAGGTTAGGTGGGAGAGGAAGAAGAGGAGGAAATGGAGGTTGACATCCGCTTGATGGTAGAGAATACAATCAAAGGAATGATGAT
Organism: Solanum commersonii; assembly: GCA_029007595.1. Classification (NCBI taxonomy): domain Eukaryota; kingdom Viridiplantae; phylum Streptophyta; class Magnoliopsida; order Solanales; family Solanaceae; genus Solanum; species Solanum commersonii. The sequence goes on from JAJTWQ010000011.1 coordinate 1,556,547, forward strand.
GAAAATCGAGGATTCAACAACATCAAGGTTACACTTCCATTTTTCAAAGGAAGTAGTGACCCAAATGAATACCTTGATTGGATAGTGAAGCTTGAAAGACAATATAATCTCAACAATGTGAGCGATGTTAAAAAAATGAATTATGCTATAAGTCACCTTGAGGGTTTTGCTTCTACATGGTGGGAGAAAATTGAAAGGGATGCTTTGGTGAATAGAAATTTTGTTACAAATTGGAATGACATGAAAAGAAGAATGAGAGAAAGATTTGTGTGTCAAAATTATGAATAAGATACACTCAAAAAGTATTACAATCTTCAACAAGGAAACAAAATTGTGGAAGGGTATTATGTGGAGTTAGAGCATACTAGGCTTCGAGCTAATGTCAGTGATGGAGAGATGAATCTTGTGACAAGATTTATCTCGGGCTTGAATAAAGATATAAGGCAACCATTAGATTTGCATCGTTTTCCTACTTTATATGAAGCTTATCAAATGGCACTCAAGGTGGAGGGACATCAAAAGGAAAACAAATCAAGAGTGCAATCTTCTTCTTTTTCTTGGGCAAAAAATAAAGAAGTTTGGAAATCATCTCCTACTTGGGACAGCTCCAAAGAAGCAAAGCAAGACTTCAAGTCCAATTTTGACAAAGCCAAATCAAAGATGGACTACAAGGATTTAGGTAACAAATCTAAAATTGAAACTCCATCTAAAATAAAGTGTTTTAAATGTCAAGGATATGGACATAAAGCAAATGAATGCCCTAATAGAAGAACTATCATTGCATTGAATGATGGTGGTTATCAAACGGAAGATGAATCTAAGGATGACCATAGGGAGGATGATAGTAGTGATGAATTTATGGTAGAAGGGGATGGAGAAGAAATTAATGATGATGGAAAACTTGTTCTTATTGCAAGGAGGAGTATGAGTGCTCTAGTGAGGAAAGATCTTGATCAAAGGGAAAATTTGTTTCATAATTGGTGTAGGGTTCAAGAGCAATTATGTTTCTTTATCATTGATAATGGAAGTTGTGCAAATGTTGCTAGTGTATCTATGGTGGAACAATTGAAACTTCAAACAAGAAGGCATCCAAAACCTTATAGGTTGCAATGGCTTAATGAATGTGGTGAACTCAAGATGACCAAGAAAGTGTTGATAAAGTTCAAGATTGGAAGCTACCATGATGAAGTGCTTTGTGATGTTGTACCTATGCAAGCTTGTCATCTATTGTTTGGAAGGCCATGGGAATATGATGTAGGGGTAAAACATGATGGAAGGTCCAATAAATAGGCATTTGTTAAGAATGGTAAAAAGCACATTCTTAACCCTCTTTCTCCTTTTCAAGTGGGAGAGGAATATAGAAAAATGGGAGAGTTGAAATAAAAACTTGAAATAAAAACTTGAAAGAAAAAAAAGAGAGGAGAGTAAGGGAGTGAAAAATGATAATTCAAAAGAAGGAAAAAGAGAGGTTGAGAACTCAAGTGAGAATGAATTATCACAAAAAAAAAAGATGAGCAAGAAAAACAAAAGGTCAATGAAAAAGGAAAGATGTGCATGATTTTACAAATTCAAGAGAGCATGAAAGAGCTAAACATTGAGGATGATACTCAAGTCGTAGTTATTAAACCTAAAGGATATTCTTTGCTTTCTAATAGTGAACTAACATCTTTATCTTTGCCAGGTGTTCTTTCTTCTTTGTTGCAAGGTTATAAAGATCTATTTTCGGAAGAAATGCCTAGTGGAATGTCTCATTTGAGGGGAATAGAACATCAAATTGACTTTGTACCAGGTTCTCAACTACCCAACAAAGCCGCTTATAGGAGCAACCCTCAAGACACTAAAGAATTGCAAAGACAAGTTGAGGAATTTTGGAAAAAAGGATTGATAAGAGAAAATTTAAGTCCATGTGCGGTGCCCGTGATTCTAGTGCCCAAGAAGGACGGTTCATGGAGGATGTGTGTAGATTGTCGTGCCATTAATAGAATTACGGTAAAATATCGACATCCGATTCCTAGACTTGATGATATGCTAGATGAATTGTGTAGTTCTACCTTATTCTCTAAAATAGATTTGCGAAGTGGATACCATCAAATTCGAATGAAATCCGGAGATGAATGGAAAATCGCTTTCAAAACTAAATTTGGATTATATGAGTGGATGGTGATGCCTTTTGGGTTAACCAATGCACCAAACACTTTTATGCGACTAATGAATCACAGACTTAAATTGTTTATTAATGATTTTGTTGTGGTTTATTTTGATGATATTTTGGTTTATAGCAAGTTCTTGGATGATCATGTGCAACATTTGAGGTTGATTTTTTATGTGTTGAGAAATGAAAAGTTGTATGTGAATTTTAAAAAGTGTTCTTTTTGTGTGGACCGTGTTGTTTTCCTTGGTTTTGTTGTAATCTCAAGTGGAGTTGAGGTGGATGATGAGAAGGTAGATGCTATTAGGAGTTGGCCAACCCCTAAGTCCATTAGTGATGTTAGAAGCTTTCATGGGTTGGTAACTTTTTATAGGAGGTTTGTGAGGAATTTTAGTTCTCTAGCCGCTCCTCTAACCGAGGTCATCAAAAAGGAAAAGCCTTTCATTGGGGTATAAAACAAGAGGAAGCCTTTAAAATCTTAAAGGAGAAACTTAGTTCCACTCCTTTACTTCAACTTCCCAATTTTGAGAAGATGTTTGAAATTGAGTGTGATGCTAGTGGAGTAGGCATTGGTGCGGTCTTGATGCAAGAAGGGAAACCCATAGCTTACTTTAGTGAGAAGTTTAGAGGAGCTCCTTTGTAATATTCTACCTATGATAAGGAACTCTATGCCCTAGTGAGAGCCTTAGCGAATTGGCAACATTATTTGTGGCAGAAGGAGTTTGTGATTAGAACCAATCATGAGGCTTTGAAGCATATTAGGGTTCAAAATAAGCTTAATAGAAGGCATGCCAAATGGATAGAATTTATTGAGTCTTTTCCTTATGTGATTAATTATAAGCAAGGCAAAGAGAATATTGTGGCGGATGCTTTATCTAAAAGATATGCTTTGATGAATACCTTGAATTCTAGATTGATGGGTTTTAAGAGTTTTAAGGAGTTGTATTCTAATGATGATGATTTTGAAAAAGTCTTCAGGGAGTGTCACGTGAGCTTGAATAGGTGTGTTCAAGTTGTTAAGAAGGGTAATGAAGCTAGAACTCCTAGGTATGAGTTGAAGGAGGGCTATTTGTTTAGGAATGGAAGGCTTTGTGTACCTATGTCCTCATGGAGAGAGTTGTTAGTGACAGAGGCACATAATGGAGGCTTGATGGGTCATTTCGGAGTGTAAAAAACCTTAGCTATTCTTAGTGAACATTTCTTTTGGCCTAAGATCAAAAGAGATGTGGAAAGAATTTGTGATAGGTGTTTGGATTGTAAGCATTCTAAATCTTGTACCCAACCCCATGGGTTGTATACCCCTTTGCCTATTCCTAGTGGCCCTTGGCTAGATATTTCCATGGACTTTGTTGTTGGTTTCCCGAGGACTATGAAGGGTAAGGATAGCATCTTTGTTGTTGTGGATATATTTTCTAAAATGGCTCACTTTATTGCTTGTCATAAAAGTGATGATGCATCTCATATTTCTACCTTATTTGTTCATAATGTGATGAAATTGCATGGTGTTCCCGAAACAATTGTTAGTGATAGAGATTCAAAGTTTCTAAGTCATTTTTGGAGGTGTTTGTGGGGAAATTTGGGAACTAAGTTACTATTTTCTACTTCTTGTCATCCCCAAATGGATGGTCAAACCGAGGTGGTTAATAGAACCTTAGGTAACATGCTTAGGGTTATGGTTAAAGGGAAGTTAACTTCTTGGGAGAATAAATTGTCATTAATTGAGTTTGCATATAATAGAACTATTCATAGATCTATTGGCATAACCCCTTTTGAGTGTGTTTATGGCTTTAATCCTTGACTCCATTAGATTTAACTCCTTTACCCAAAGATGTTATTGTGAGTATAGGTGCAAAAGCTAAGGCAAAAGCTATGAAGAACATCCATGAGAAAGTAAGAATGCGAATTGAGAAGGTCAACAATGATGTAACCAAAAGAGCCAACAAGGGACGAAAGCGAGTCACCTTTGCACCCGGTGATTGGGTATGGGTTCATATTAGGAAGGAAAGATTTCCAAGCAAAAGGAAGAAAAAACTTATGCCAAGAGGAGATGGACCTTTTCAAGTTCTTGAGAAGATTGGGGATAATGCTTACAAAGTAGATTTTTAAAGTGCGTATTTGGTCCACAATGTTATCAATGTTAGTGATTTATAGTGTGGCGAATTCGAGGACGAATTCTTTTGAAGAAGGGGAGTGTGATGTAGATCAAAGTGACGCTTCTTGAAGGAGGCCTTTCACAAGGAGTCAAACTAAGTACCTTTAAGCGTTGCAAGCTTTATGGATGAAGATGGAACCTTTGGAAGGCTCCAATATGGAAGACTTGAAGATATTTAATATATTAAGTGCTCTACCATTTTAATTACCTTGTAATTTTAATGAAGGGCAATTGAGTCTTTCTTCACTATTTTAGTTTTTCTTGTATAAATAGTAGATATTAGGGTTTCATAAGGATTTTTGGACATGTTATGCCTCTTGTGAGAGTTTGGAAGCCCTATGTTGAACTTCAACATTTTGTCCTAGAATTTGCAAGTAAGGTAATTACTTTCTTGAGGATTCTAATAGATTAGGTGCTTTTATTTCTCAATTAAGTGGTGTTTTTGGTTAGTTTCACCATTACATCTCTTAGTTGCTTGAATTTAATTGTGTCCATCTCTTTTATCTATCTTTTTTTTTATTTCTATTTTATTTTTATCTTCTTGTTTCACGTCAAAATCCCAATTACTTGTTGGTTTTTCAATTTTTTTTCAATGGGATATCATTTGGATACCAAATGTATACCAATTGGATACAAAATTAAATTGTTTTAGGCTAACTAATTCAATTGAAATCTCGATTACATGTTGTTTTTTCAATTTTTCCAATAGGATATCAGTTTCATACCAAATGTATACCAATTGGGTACAAAATTAACTAGTTTTAGGCTGATTAATTTAGTTGAAATCTCAATTACGTGTTTTTTTTTCAAAATTTTCAATGGGATATCAATTTGATACCAAATGTATACCAATTGGGTACAAAATTAATTAGTTTTAGGCTGATTAATTTAGTTGAAATCTCAATTACGTGTTTTTTTTTTAATTTTTCCATTGGGATATCAGTTAGATACCAAATGTATACAAATTGGATACAACATTAATTAGTTTTAGGTTGACTATTTCGATTGAAATCTCAATTACATGTTTTTTCAATTTTACCACTAGGACATCAGTTTAATACCAAATGTATACTAATTTCATACTAAGATTTGACTTAATTAATAGGACATCAGTCAATATTAAATGCATACTAGCATTACCTAGTTTTTTACTATACATTTAAAAAACACTGAATACACAAATGATTAATTAGTACATATAATAAATGTTCTGAAAATATAAGTCATTAACTTAAAAGACAAAATAAATCAAAACATGAGTTTGTCACAGTAAAATAATCAAATCAAAATCAAAATAAATCATGTTTTTATTTCAGCAGTTGTGTCCCTCCCGATGATATGTACTGCATTAACCTTAGACCTTTTGAATTTCAAATCAGCAAACTCTTTCTAGCGTTGAAGTTGTGGTCTCCCTACAATTTTTCTGATCTAGGCGGCAATAGTTTTTGCTCCGACACTTTTTGAATTGTATATTTTAAACAATCAACATATTTGCTTGTTCCATCAAGAAATCATCGTGTCAGTCGTACATAATACAAAAGAAAAAATACACGTGTTATATTTGTATACAAACTTAATACAATTCTTCACACATTTCATACATATTTTTACTCATTATTCATACCAATATCATGTCAATAGAATACCAAAATAATTCTAACTTATAAATATTTGTTGTAATTTCTAAAATAAACAATATACCAAATTCATTACATAAGAATGCCACAAAAAATATTCATTCAAACCAGAAATCATACCATAAAACATCATAGAATGGAATATACTCATTTCATACATTTTTGGGCACACTTTTCATACATATATTATCCTAACATTATTACTATTTAATCACATACATCATAATTTTTTTTCATACCAGAATAATGCCAACATAATACAAACATAATCCTAATTTTGACAATTAATGATCATTTATTAAGTAATGATTTATACGCAATTCATTCAAATATAATTTTAAAATCGTGCCAAGAAAGAGTATAAATAGTATACCAATTATAGATAAATTTTATGTAATTTTTTTTCTAGAAATCTTAAAATAAAAAAAAATTCATACCAAAATCTATTCCAATTTCAAACTTATATTATGTAATCTCAAAAAAAAAATGTTCATACCAAAAAATTCACAATCAAATTCTATTATACACAAACAAAAACTGAAAATTTACTTTCTAGCATAATTATTCATACCAATATCATTCCAAATACAGTACCAAATTCATTCCAACCTATACATTTTATATATATATCCAGAAAAAAAATAGTATCCCATATTATAATTTTTAAACTGCATAATGAATCCATCTTATTATTATTATTATTATTATTATTATTATTATTATTATTATTATTATCAAATTGACTAAAAAAATACCGGTTTCATAACAATGTACAACACATTTCATACATTTTTTTGTCACAAATTTCATAACTTTACAATGCTAATACTAGTAATATTTCATACACTTATACTCAAATCATTCAGATATTAATCCAATATCACACAAATCCATGGTATAAATAGTATACAAAATAACCAAAAAAATAATAACAAACACAATCGTACCAACATTAACTCAAGTTTCACAAAAATGATTACGTATTATGAACAAAATAATGTTCATACAAAAAAACATGACAACTTAAATCTAGTATACATAAAAAATATCAGAAAATGTCATTTACAGTTTCATTTTTTTTTTATGTTTCAGTAATATACAAATACTGTCACGCCACGACCTACACCCTAGGCGGGACTGGCACTTGAGAACCATTGCTGGCCCCAAGCGAACCCTTGGCCTGACTTACTTACTTAGCGGAAGACTTAACTCAACAAAGATAAATCTATGTATTAAACTGGAATGTTATAAAGGAACATTCAACTGGTCATTAAGGCAAACTCAAGTCTTAACATAAGATAATGACAATGAAAAGACTAAAAAACTAACATCTGACTGTCTATGAAGCCTCTAAAACAACTAAGATGGATATCGGGACAAGACCCTCGATCATCCTAACAAATGAAATACTAAAAAAGCAAATGATAACAAAGGAGCCCTCCGGAAAGCAAGGAGGCTTACCAATTGACTCTGAATGCTCAACTGGATCAATGAGGCGCTGAATGATGATCTTGGTTACCTGTGTCTACATCATAAAAGATATAGGCCAAATGACATCAGTACATTGAATGTACGAGTATGCGAGGGAAATTCTAAAACAAGACATAATCTTGAAAGGAACTAAAGAACTTACCTGGCTCAACTCAATTTAACATAACTAAACTCATTTCAATATAAAATAGTTTAAAACAAGTGCAATATAAAGAAAAGTTGTTTAAAACATGTATGTCAACTCTGTGTATTTGGAAATACAATAGTACGCTGTGTGTATGCAAAGATACACTATAACTCTGAAATATATGTAAGAATACAATAAACTGTGTATATAAGAATACAATTACTTATGTGGGAGGTTCTTTAACCGACAACCATCACGTAAGAGTTATTGTGATGATACAACATTTTGCCTCACGCTACTAGGGCCATCCTGTACCTTGCCGAGGGTATAGAACCTTAATTACTAAGTGGATCCACTAGTCTATGCTAAAAAGCACTAAGGAATCATCTAAAAAGTATGACCCTTATCTACCCATGGTGGCTCCATGGTTTATGGGGGCTATGAGTTGTCTCAACTCTCCCCCATATCAATGCTCAAAACTACTCCCAAAATATGATACTAGCTCTTATGTTTAAAAAACATACTTCTTTTTGTGATTTGAGATAATTGCTCAAAGGCCATCTTGGAAATCAAAGTTTCCACTCTTGCTTAATTGTGAAAGCACTTACTCCTTTTTGAAAACTATCTCAAAGGCTCTTTGGAAATCAAGGTTTCCTTTTCTTGTTTAAATGTGAAAACATTTTAAACCCTTTGGGAATACACAGTCCCCATATACTGTTGAAGAAATGAACTTCAATCTTTACTCTTTACTCTTTACTCAACTTGAACTTTAAGTCTTAAAACAAAGTTAAAAGCATTTGCAAAAACTTCTTGTAAAGACTCTAAGAACTTCCTAGACTTGGCTCTTAATTTTTTGAAATTTGAATTTACGGATTCAAGGTTATGATTCATGTTTCTGGATGATTTCTAGTTGTTTAGAAGTCATTTAGAGTAGTTAGAATCAATGGGAAGTGTTAAAACACTTTAGAAGGACTTAAACGGACTGAATGACAAAAAATCGGTGAAAAATGACGATTCGGGTGTGTCAACTGGCGCGTCGCGCCAGCCCCAAGTTACTGGGGCTCATTTCTGGCGCACTGCAGGCGTACCGCCCCAGCCTCTCTGGCGCAGATGGGGCGCGCCACGCCTGACCCTCCCCAGGTGTGTTTGACGCATTTTTCAACTCGTTTTTTGATCCTAAATCGATTAATTCCGATTTCTTTTCTCAAATTCACTCTAGAATCAGATACCCAAAGCATATACACAACATCTAACTCAAACAACTCAAGGAAAAAACACTTTAATGCCAAGAAAATCCTTAATCTCAACTCATAAACAAGAACGAAATCAATTCAAGAACAACTATCAAAAACATCAATTTCTCAATCTTTTTATGATGAAAATACGCTAAATTAAACATGTTTGGCATGTGGGTGAACTAACTCAACACTATGTGATCTCACATGCCTCGTAGGGATCACCCCTTGACAAAATCTACAAGCGAAAATCCTTACGAACGACGAATCTTGAACTTTCTTCTCTTGCGTTCTTCCATCAAAAACCCTAACTCTATTTCCAATAATGCAAACTGAACCAATTCAGTTTTGACCCATAATTAATTCACTAAAAAAATAATTAAAATAATATGGTATGGAAAAGACCATAATACCCTTCCAAAATTCGGATGGGACTTTCCTTATTTGAATAGCCCAACTTCCAATAGGCATAAATCATTCATACGAACTTGGAATCGCGCAAACTCGATGGCGTTGGAAAGATTATTCCAAGATATTTCCTATGATATATGAAAACACACCTAAATAATCCTAAGCTAGGAGTTATCGTCATTTGAAGTTGACCAAAAATCTAACTTAACATATTTAACAAATTTCCAGATTTTTATATTCTTTCCAAAAATGACTATTTCCACATTTTAACTTCTTTATAGTTCTTTCTAGTTATGGATGTTACAATATCTTCCCCTTGGGAACATTCGTCCTCGAATGAGCTTACTCTTAGGATGTTAAATGCGTCACATCAAACATACAATTCAAACACCCAACAAGCATAATGCAATTACAACATGCCAACTTATAATTAAAAGTGTCACGAAAAGGATTAGTACCTTAGTTTGGAATTTCTCTTGATTTGACGAGGTGAGGATATCTCTTCTTCATATCCTCTTTAGCTTTCCAAGTAGCTTCCTTAACAAATTGATTCCTCCATTTGACTTTTACTGATGCTACTTCCTTAGTCCTTAACTTGCGAACATGGCGATTTAGAATCTAGATTGGAATCTCTTCATAAGATAAGCTATCCTTGGATCGCAATATCTTCAGTTGGTATGATCAACGAAGGATCACCCATGCATTTCTTTAACATGGAGATGTGAAATATTCGATGAACCGCTGCTAACTCTTGTGGTAGCTCCAACTCATAAGCTATATTACCTACCCTTTTTGATATTTTGTAAATGCTAATATACCGGGGACTAAACTTCCCTTTCTTACCAAATCTCATCATACATTTCATGGGTGAAACTTTTAATTACACCTAATTATCTACTTAAAACTCTAACTCCCCTCTCTTAACATCGGTGTAGGATTTTTGACGACTCTGCGTCGTTTTCAACCTCTCTTGAATGACTTTCATCTTCTCCATAGCTTGATGAACTTAATATGGTCCTATCAACCCTGCTTCACCAACTTCAAACCATCTAATAGGAGATCTGCATCTTCTCCCATGAAGAGCTTCATAAGGAGCCATTTGGATGCTAGAGTGGTAACTATTGTTGTAGGAAAATTCAATAAAAAGTAGGTGATCATCCCAATTACCTTTGAAAACAATCACACAACCCCTCAACATGTCCTCCAATGTCTGAATAGTGCGCTCTGCTTGCCCATTTGTCTGCAGATGAAAGGCAGTACTTAAGTTCACCTTTGAACCCAAGACTTTTTGGAATGACTTTCAAAACTGGGCAGTAAATGGTGCACCTCTAGCTGAAATAATGGAGACCGGAACCCCATGAAGTCTTACCACCTCTTGAAGATACAACTTAGCATAATCTTCTACTGAATGAGTAGTCTTTATAGACAAAAAGTGGGCTGATTTTGTCATTCTATCAGCAATCACCCAAATCGAATCATGTTGCATGCGAGACCTTGGCAAACCTGTGATGAAGTCTATATTGATCATCTCCCATTTCCATTCTGGAATCTCTATATTCTGAGCCAAACCACCAGGCCTTTGATGCTCTACCTTTACTTGTTGGCAATTCGGACACTTAGCCACAAATTCTGCAATGCCCTTCTTCATACTATTCCACTAATAAACTTCTCTTAAATCGCGGTACATCTTTGTGGAACCCAGATGAATGGAATAGCTGGAGCTATGAGCTTCCTCCATGATTCCTTTTTGGAGTTCATCCACACTTGGTATACACAATCTACCTTGATACCTCAATACACCATCTCCCCCTCATTCAAAAGCCATTACTTTTTACTTATGAACATTTGCCTTCAATTCAAGCAAAATAGGATCTTGATCTTGCTTCTCTTTCACTTCTAACACTAAAGATGATTCTGCCCCATTCATAACCACTACCTCTCATTCTATGGAATCCATTAGTCGGACTCCAGAGCGTGCAAGTTTATGCACATCTTTCTCTAACTCATTTTTTTCTTCCTCAACATGGGCAGTACTACCTATAGACAACCTACTTAAAGCATCAACAACAACATTAGCTTTACCTGGGTGATAAAGAATACTCATGTCATAATCCTTGAGTAATTCTAACAACCTCCTTTGTCTGAGATTAATCTCTTTCTAAGTAAACACATAATGAAGGCTCTTGTGATCACTGAATACATCAACATGAACACCATACAAATAATGACGCCATATTTTCAAAGCAAAAACTACAACAACTATTTGGAGGCATAAGCAATAACCTTGCCATTCTGCATTAATACGCAACCCAAACCAACTCTAGATGCATCACAATACACTACAAAACCTTGAGTACCTTCTGGTAAGGTCAACATTGGGGTAGTAGTCAGGTTCTTTTTCAATTCCTGAAATCTTTTCTCACAAGCTTCAGACCATTGAAATTTCACTGTCTTCTGAGTTAACTTGGTTAGAGCGGATGAAATAGATGTGAACCCCTCTACGAACCTTCTATAATAGCCAGCCAAACCCAAGAAACTCATAATATCAATTGGAGATGTAGGTCTAGGCCAATTCTATACTTCCTCAATTTTCTGAGTATCAACTTTAATTCCCTCTCCAGACATAATGTGGCCTTAGAATGCCACAGAATCAAGCCAAAACTTGCATTTCGAGAGCTTAGCATACAACTCTTTATCTTTTAGAGTCTGGAGAACTATTTTGAGATGACTAGCATGATATTTTTCATTCCTTGAATAAATTAGTATGACATCAATGAATACGGTTTAGGTTTGAATACTCTATTCATAAGGTCCATGAATGTTGCAGGTGCATTGGTCAAACCAAAGGACATGACCAAAAACTCACAATGACCATAACGGGTTCTGAAAGCTGTCTTTGAAATATCACCTTCCCTTACTCTTAACTGATGGTAGCCTAATCTGAGATCTATTTTAGAGAAATAGGTGGCACCCTATAGTTGATTGAAAAGATCATCAATTCTTGAAAGAGGATGCTTATTCTTGATGGTAACCATGCTCAATTGATGGTAATCTATACATATCCTAAGGGAACTATCTTTCTTTCTCATAAAGAAGATCGGAGAGCCCCAATGTGAGACACTTGGTCAAATAAAACCCTTATCAAGGAGATCTTTCAACTGCTCTTTAAGCTCTTTCAAATCTGCTGGTGACATTCTATATGGTGCAATAGATATCAAATGAGTATCTGGAAGAAGGTCTATCCCGAAGTCTATCTCTCTCTCAGGAGGGACTCCAGGAAGATCATCTGGAAAGACTTATGAAAACTCTTTTACTACTGGGACTAACTGAATAGGAGGTATCTCAACACTAGAGTCATTAACTCGGACCAAGTGATAAACATACCCCTTAGAAACTAATTTCCTTGCCTTAAGGTACAAAATGAAATGACCCTTATGCACTGTTGAACTAATCTTCCACTCTAAAATTGGTTCATTTGGAAACTGAAACTTGACAACTTGAGTTCTACAGTCAACTGAGGCATAACATGCATGAAGCCAGTCCATACCAAGAATGTCATCAAAATCTACTATGTTTAACTTAATTAAATCAGCCATTGACTCTTGTGATTGACGAAAATAGGATAATCACGATAGACTCTCTCTTTTAGAATAGACTTATGAGCAGGTGTAGAAACACTGAAGGGTTCACTAAGTTACTCAGGAATAATATCAAAATTCATCGCAACATATAGAGTTACAAAGGATAAACTCAATTCAGGGTCTAACAACGCATACACAGTAAAGTTAAAGACTTGGATCATACCAGTGACAACATCTAGTGAATCCTCTTACTCTTGGCGACTTGTGATACCATATAGGTGGTTTGATCCTTTAGTAGTACCGGAAGTAGCCCTTTATGTGCAACTCTGACTGGTGGAGCAACTGAAGAAGACTGGGCTGAGCCCCCATTACTATTACCCTACTTGTTCTTTGGATATTCTCGCATGAGATGACCATTTTGGCCACACTTGAAGCAACCAGTGGAGCCCTCACGACATATACCTGAGTGGTTCCTACACACTTAGCGCAGGCAGGAGGTTTACTACCCCCTTGTGCCACACTACCCTGAGAATAAACATGTTTGGCTCTGAAATTCTAACTATTGTTCTCACTTTTATTCTTGGGTGCAGGTGCACTAGCAGATGATGAAGCAGGTCCCTTTCTGTTTCTATTGGAAGGATGACCGATTGGCATTATTCTTCTGCTGCCTGGACTCATTCCCTGTCTTAGCTCTTTTATTCTTGAACTTCTCTCTATCCCTCAGCTTTTCCTCCTTAACCTGTTGCACATATACTATTAACCTCAATATATCCAACTCTAATTGGCATCACTGCCCTACCATCTTTGCTTGATAGATGGGACAACCTAGCAACAAATAGACTCATTATACTCATCATATCCACAACCATCTCCGGAGCATAACGGGATAGTTGGGTGAACTTCAACCCATACTCATGAATGCTCAAAGAATCCTACTTAAGTGTGAGGAACTTTTGTACCTTAGCCTCTTTTAATTCTTGGGGAAAGAAACTCCCCAAGAAGGTCTCCTCAAAACAAGCCTAACTCACATGTGGTGCATCTTCAACTTTGTTCTTCTTCTATTAATCGAACCAAATCCTAGCGACACCTTTCATTTGGTATGCAGCTAGTTCCACCCTCTCAGTATCAGAAATATGCATGACATCAAATACCTTTAGTAGCTCCTCAATAAATTTCTTTGGATCCTCAAAAGTGCTTGAACCAGTGAAACTTGGAGGGTTCATCCTTAAGAATTCACGAATCCTCGAAGTGTCAGCCTCTTCTTGTCGACCCCCTCTTTGTTGGCCAAACTGGTTAGTCACAGCTTGACTTAGCATTATTATCGCTTCTCTGAACTTAACATTGATAACTTTTCCTTGGGGTTGCACTTCAGGTGCATTGGGTACCCCTTGCTCCTCAACATTATGCCTAGTAAGACGACCTCTGACAGCTCTTCATGCAAGCATAATTATATGAAAACACGCACAAGCACGAATTAGAAGAAACTTTTTAAAGATCAACCTCTAACGCATGAATTGAGCGTGAAAAAAGTGATAAATTTTCCTAAGTGTTGCAACCTCCTAATTATAGATGTGGAATGTTTCACACCGATAACTAGGACTCTACAGACACGGCTTCATAGACTCCTTAGAAATCTTGAACTTTGGGCTCTGATACCAAGTTTGTCACTCCCTGAACCTACACCCTGGGTGAGACTGGCACTCGAGAACCATTGTTGGCCCCAAGTAAACCCTTGGCTTGGCTTACTTACTCAGCGGAAGACTAAACTCAACAAAGATAAATCTATGTAATAAACTAGAATGTTATAAATGAACATTCAACTGGCCATTAAGGCAAACTCAAGTCTTAACATAAGATAATGACAATGAAAAGACTAAAGAACTAACATATGACTGGCTATGAAGCCTCTAAAACAACTGAGATGGATATCGGGAAGAGACCCCCGATCATCCTAGCAAATGAAATACTAAAAAAGAAAATGACAATAAAGGAGCCCTCTGGAAAGCAAAAAGGCTCACCAACTGACTCTAAATGCTCAATTGGATCAACGAGGCACTGGATGCTGATCCTGGTTACTTGTGTCTGCATTATAATAAGATGCAGGTCAAATGACATCAGTACATTGAATGTACGAGTATGCGAGGGAAATTCTAAAACAAGACATAAGCTTGAAAGGAACTGAAGAACTTACCTGACTCAACTCAACTTAACATAACTGAACTCATTTCAATATAAAATAGTTTAAAACAAGTCAATATAAAGAAAAATTGTTTAAAACATGTATGTCAACTCTGTGTATTTGGAAATACAATAATACTCTATGTGTATGCAAAGATACACTATCACTCTGAAATGTATGTAAGAATACAATAAACTGTGTATATACGAATACAATTACTTCTGTAGGAGGTTCTTTAATCGACAACCATCACGTAAGAGTTAGTGTGATGATACATCATTTTGCCTCACCCTGCAAGGGTTGTCCTATACCTTATCGAGGGTATAGAACATGAATTACTAAGTGAATCCACTAGTCTATGCTAAAAAGCACTAAGGAATCATCTAAAAAGTATGATCCTTTTCTACCCATGGTGGCTGTGAGTTGTCTAAACTCTCCCCCATATCGGTGCTCAATACTACTCCCAAAATATGATATAGCTCTTATGTTTAAAAAATATACTTCTTTCTGTGATTTGAGATAATTGCTTAAAAACTTAGCTCAAAGGTCATCTTGGAAATCAAAGTTTCCTCTCTTGCTTAATTGTGAAAGTAGTACTTACTCCTTTCTGAAAACTAGCTCAAAGGCTCTTTGAAAATCAAGGTTTCCTTTTCTTGTTTAAATGTGAAAACATTTTAAATCCTTTGGAAATACATAATCTCCATATATTTTTGAAGAAATGAACTTCAATCTTTACTCTTTACTCAATTTGAACTTTAAGTCTTAAAACAAAGTTAAAAGCATTTGCAAAAGACTTCTTGAAAAGACTCTAAGAACTTCCTAGACTTGACTCTTAAGTTTCCTTGAATTTGAACTTATTGATTAAAGGTTATGATTTTTATGTTTCTGGATTATTTCTAGGTGTTTAGAAGTCATTTAGAGTAGTTAGAATCAATGGGAAGTGCTAAAACACTTTGGAAGGACTTAAAACGGACTGAATGACGAAAAACTGGTGGAAAACGACAATTCGGGCGTGTCCTAGGTGCACCGCGCCAGCCCCAAGTTACTGGGGTGCACTGGCAGGCACGCCGTTTAAGCCTCTCTAGCGCAGATGGGGTGCGCCGCGCCTGACCCTCCCCAAGTGTTTCTGAAGAATTTTTCAACTCGATTTTTTATCCTAAATCGATTAATTCTGATTTCTTTTCTCAAATTCACTTTAGAATCAAATACCCAAAGCATATATATACACAACGTCTAACTCAAACAACTCAAGGAAACAACACTTTAATGTCAAGAAACTCCTTATTCTTAACTCATAATCAAGAACGAAATCAATTCAAGAACAACTATCAAGAACATCAATTTCTCGATCTTTTTAGGACAAAAATACGGTGAATTAAACATGTTTGGTATGTGGGTGAACTAACTCAACACTATGTGAACTCACATACCTCGTAGGGATCACCCCCTTACAAAATCTACAAGCGAAAATCCTTACGAACGACGAATCTTGAACTTTTTTCTGTTGCGTTCTTACTCCAAAATCCCTAGCTCTATTTCCAATTATGCAAACTGAACCAATTCAGTTTTGACCCTTAATTAATTCACTAAAAACTAATTAAAATAATAGGGTATGGAAAAGACCATAATACTTTTCCAAAATCTGGATGGGACTTTCCTTATTTGAACAACCCAACTTCCAATGGGCATAACTCACTCATATGAACTCGGAATCACGCAATATCAGCGGTGTTGAAAAGATTATTCCAAGATATTTCCTAAGATATCTGGAAACACACCTAACTCATCCTAATCTAGGAGTAATGATCATTTGAAGTTGACCAAAAATCCAACTTAACATATTTAACAAGTTTCCAGATTTTTATACTTTCTAGAAATGACTATTTCCACTTTTTAACTTCTTTCTAGTTCTCTCTAGTTACGGGGTGTTACAAATACAAACAATAAACCATAAAGAATACTAACCAGAAGGATTCCATCTACCACCATGTTTAATTAATATAGATAACAAGTCATCCATTACAACAAAATGATGATTATTCAACCAAAAAAATATGGATCAACTTGTGAATGACGCCAAATTCTGGAAAAAAAGAAGAAGAGAGAGAAACATTTGAACAAAACTATTTCTATTCTCCCTTACCGTATGGCCCCGACGGAGTTGAAAGCGTTGAAAGAGCAATTAAAAGATTTGTTAGAGAAGGGGTTTATTAGACCTAGTCATTCTCCATGGGGTGCTCCGATTTTGTTTGTGAAGAAGAAATATGGGTCTCTTAGAATGTGTATTGATTATCGACAATTTAATAGGGTCACCGTCAAGAATAGGTATCCTCTTCCAAAGATTGATGATTTATTTGACCAATTGCATGGGGCTAGTCGCTTCTCTAAGATTGATCTTCGGTCCGGTTATCATCAAGTGAAGGTGAGGGAGTGTGATATTCCTAACACGGCCTTTCGTACTAGGTATGAGCACTATGAGTTTGTGGTGATGTCTTTCGGGTTGACTAATGCTCCGGTTATCTTTATGGATTTGATGAATAGGGTCTTCAAACCCTACCTTGATTCTTTTGTGGTGGTGTTTATAAATGACATCTTGATCTATTCTCGGGATGAGGAAGAGCACATGAGTCACTTGAGAGTTGTACTCCAAAGATTGAGGGAAGAGAAGTTGTACGCTAAATATGAAAAGTGTGAGTTTTGGTTAAAGGAAGTTGCTTTCTTAGGCCATGTGGTGTCGAGGGATGGTATTAAGGTGGATCCTAAGAAGACTGATGTTATTAGGA
Organism: Solanum commersonii; assembly: GCA_029007595.1. Taxonomy (NCBI): domain Eukaryota; kingdom Viridiplantae; phylum Streptophyta; class Magnoliopsida; order Solanales; family Solanaceae; genus Solanum; species Solanum commersonii. Next base: position 1,574,292 of record JAJTWQ010000011.1, read on the forward strand.
ATTGGCCTAGACCTTTGACCCCGTCGGATATAAAAAGTGTCTTAGGTTTAGCGGGTTATTATAGGAGATTTGTGGAAGGGTTTTCTTCTCTTGCTTCTCCTATGACTAAGTTGATTCAAAAGAAGGCTAAATTTGTGTGGTCGGATGAGTGTGAGGAAAGCTTCCAAACTTTGAAAGAAAGGCTTGTGTCCGCTCCTATTTTGTCACTTCCGGATGGGTTAGAAGGTTTTGTTGTTTATTGTGATGCTTCCCGTATTGGTTTGGGTTGTGTGTTAATGCAAAGTGGTAAGGTTATAGCCTATGCTTCTAGGCAACTTAAGGTTCATGAAAAGAATTACCCAACCCATGATCTTGAATTGGCCGTCGTGGTTTTTGCTTTAAAGATTTGGCGTCACTATTTGTATAGGGTGCATGTTGATATCTTCACCGACCATAAGAGTCTCCAATATGTGTTCACGCAAAAAGATCTTAACTTGAGACAAAGGAGGTGGTTAGAGTTCCTTAAGGATTATGATATAAGTGTTCACTATCATCCGGGGAAAGCTAATGTGGTGGCGGATGCATTGAGTAGAGTGTCCATGGGTAGCTTGGCTCATGTGGAGGAAGGTAGTAAAGAGTTGGCTAAGGAGGTCTATCGGTTGGCCAAATTGGGAGTTAGGTTAGAAGGGGTGGATAGTGGATGAGTAGTTGTTGTTGATGGTTCAAGGTCTTTCTTGGTTGATGAGGTGATAGTCAAGCAAGATCTTGATCCTTCTTTGGTGGAATTAAAGGCTTCGGTGAGTAGTGGTAAGGTGGAGGTTTTCTCCCAAGGGGGAGATGGTGCCCTTAGGTACCAAGGTAGATTATGTGTTCCTTGTGTGGATGGTGTGAGGGAAAGAATCCTTGATGAGGCTCATAATTCTTTTTATTCTATTCATCTGGGGTCAACAAAGATGTATAGAGACTTGATGGATGTGTATTGGTGGGGCGGTATGAAGAAGGACATTGCAAAATTTGTTTCGGGTTGCCATAGTTATCAACAAGTCAAGGTCGAACATCAAAGGCCGGGTGGCCTAACTCAAGACATTGAGATACCTACTTGGAAGTGGGAAGAAATCAACATGGATTTTGTAGTGGGCTTGCCCAAGACTAGAAGAGGTTTTGATTCGGTTTGGGTGGTGATTGATCGGATGACAAAGCCGGCTTATTTCCTACCGGTTAAAACTACTTACGGGGCTGAAGAGTATGCCAAGTTGTACTTTCATGAATTGGTAAGGTTGCATGGGATTCCCTTGTCTATCATCTCGGATCGTGGTGCCCAATTCACTTCTCACTTTTGGAAATCTTTCCAAAGGGGTCTTGGTCCAAAGGTAAAGCTTAGCACGGCCTTCTACCCTCAAACGGATGGCCAATCCGAAAGAACAATTCAAACCTTGGAAGATATGCTTAGAGCTTGTGTCTTGGAGTTGAAAGGTAGTTGGGATGATCATCTTCCTTTGATTGAATTTGCATACAATAATAGTTATCATTCTAGTATTGGTATGGCTCCTTTTGAGGCACTTTATGGTAGACGGTGTAGGTCACCGATTGGGTGGTTTGAAGTTGGAAAGGTGGCCTTGTTGGGTCCGGATCTGGTCATGGATGCTCTTGAGAAGGTAAGGATGATTAGGGAGAGGTTGAAAACAGCCCAAAGTCATCAAAAGTCTTATGCCGATGTGAGGAGAAGGGATCTTGAATTCAAAGTGGGTGATTGGGTTTATTTGAAAGTTTCTCCAATAAAAGGTGTGGTTCGTTTTGGTAAGAAGGGGAAGTTAAGTCCTAGGTATGTCGGTCCTTATGAGGTAATAAGAAGGGTTGGTAAAGTAGCCTTTGAGTTGGGGTTGCCCAAGGAAATGGAATTAGTTGATCCGGTGTTCCATGTATCGATGTTGAGAAATGTGTTGGTGATCCTAACGCTATTGTACCTCTTGAGGTTTTGGGTGTTGTAGAAGATAATTTGACGTATAAAGAAGTCCCGGTTCAGATCTTAGATAGACAAGTTAAGAGGTTGAGGAACAAAGAAGTGGCCTCCGTTAAGGTGCTTTGGAGAAATCAACAAGTCGAGAGTGCTTCTTGGGAGGCCGAAGCGGACATGCAAAGACGTTATCCTTATCTATTCAACTCCACTCAAGCCTAAGGTATTAAATCAAGTCCTTTGTACTCCATTGAGTCTTACATTTCAGCCCCTAGATCATTTATGTGCATATATGTTTAAATTGATGAGTTATCGATGTTTTACACTAAGTTTTGAAATCTTGAAGTGATGTTTAAATAAAATTTTTGCATTCATGTTGGGGCTGGTATGTTCTTACTAAGTCTTGCCTTGTACGTCTCTTCCACATTCGGGGATGAATGTTCCCAAGGGGAGATATTGAAACGACCCAAAAAGTTCCTAAAAATGTGCTTCGAAAGTTACCGGAAACTTGTTTTAGCTATATCTAAAAATCGGTTTCATTTTTTGAAAATACAACTTCATATTCTTGTTTAGGGGGTCAAATTGAGTGGAAATGGGTCTAACCCAAATTTTAGAACAACCGTATCAAAATCCGAAATTTCCAAGTGAAACTTTTTTCGAGGGTCTACTTTGGAGGGTCATATCTCCTAGCACACAAATAATTGGGTGGCCCATAACATATACATAGAAAGCCCTTTGAATTAGCTACCCAACTCACTTCGTTTCACCTCATTCGGAGTTTTGACGAAGAAGTTATGCCCATTTTCGTAAAATCTGTCTGTGCAGGAAATGCAATTTCCAGAGAGCGAAATTACTGTTCACCCGCCTCATTTTTTTTTTCTAAGTGTTTGACCCGTTTTCCAAGGGCATATTTTATTTCCTATATAGCATTAATTCAATTCCCATCTCTAAAACATTTCCCAAAATACCTCTCCCATACTTAGACACTCTTTCTCTCAAGAACCCTAATCCAAAACCTTCCTCAAGATTGAAGAGATTCTTGCTCCAAGTTCCAAGCTTCCATTGAAGACACTCTCAAGACCTTCATAAAAACTCAAGGTATGTGGTGTTGAACTCATGGGTCCTTCCACCCATAGTGCCTAGACTCTATTCTACTCACTAATTCATGGTTTAAGTTGAGATTTATAAATTAGTCTTGTTCCTTGTATAAATTTCCTGCACAGTGAATTTTAAACATGAAAAGTGATTGTTTTGAGCATGTTGTGACTCTAGAACTTGAATCTAAATTTGGAATGGATGTGGAGATTTTTCATGTGGTCTTGTGGGTGTTAAAAGGCGTTGTTGTAGGTTGTTCACTGGTTTGGCTACATAATTACTACCCTATTTTCCATGCTCTTTGATCCCATTACATGCCTTCAAGGTGTTTGACAAAATGTCCAATTATGGAGAATTGATGAATTGATGCTTTAAGGCTTGAGTTATGAGATGTATGACATTTCAGAGATGTGTTGATTACAAACTAAGCTTGTGTATATGTTCATTCCATACATGAGATTGCATTAGAGCCTAATGTGAATTTCCTATATAAAGTGTTGCATGACCATGCCCGGTCCGAGGGAAAAGAACCGGATAACCATGTGAGGGGTTTATACCTTACCACCTAGGATGCTTGGGGTGTAACCAACATCAACCATGTGAGGGGTTTATACCTCACCACCTAGGATGCTTGGGGTGTGACCAACATCAACCATGTGAGGGGTTATACCTTGCCACCAGGGTGTCCGGGTGTGAACGGCATCCCCCATCCTAAGTTGGGGTTATAGATTGGTTGGATCATGCACACACATATGATATATATTATTAGTATGGATTTACTTAAACATGTTTTGACTTCACTTTGATCATGCATCCTCATATTGTTATTTATTATGCCTATGGAACTATTTCTTGCATTTGGATTGTGTCCTTGTCTATTGTTGTATTGCACCTCGCATACTTAGTACATTCCAAAGTACTAACGCATATTTTGCCTACATGATGTCACCATGTAGGGACCGGAGCTACTCTTGATCCTTCTCTTCATCCACGTGGCTAGTACGGTGCTTATCCGAGTTTGTTGGTGAGTCCTCAATTATTCGAGGGCTATGTTATGTTTCCTACTCCTATGTTTTGAGACTTTAGCTTGCAATTGTATTTTGACTATGAGGGGAGCCGGTAGTATGTCATGGCCCCCGTCCTATCTATGTATGTAGAGGTGTGCGTTGGACAAATATTTTTGTAAATGAGCTTGGCTCTTATTCTATGATGTTATTTTGAAATGGTTTGCCCTTAGTCCCTAATTCCCGTTATTTAGTGTTGAATGTACTTCCGCGACCGATGAAGTGTGATGACAACTTTGAGAGGCTTGTTTGGGGTTCCTTCGGGTTCCTCATTCGCCATGTCACGTCTAGGCCCTAGGCTTGGGTCGTGACAGAAGATTATCATGCATGTGAAGAAGGTGGATCAAGTTTTGTCAAGAAAATCCAGCCAAATGGGAGATTTGTTAGAGTTTTGCCCTGATTTTCTTACCTTATTTGAAGTTTATTTTGTTTCCTTAAAGAAAAGTCAAACTATTACTATAAATTCTTTAACTTTTACTAAAAGAAAAATATAATTTTCTGCTATATTTGGTTTATTCTTTCCTTAGAATTTTTTTTTGGAGATCTATAAATTGAAGATCCCTATTCTCATAACATAACACAATAGAATCAACAATGTAGTCGTTTATGGACTTTTATTTATAGGGAGATTTTACTCTCTACAGTTTTAATATCTTTTATTAATTTTAATTAGGGGTGTTCACGAGTCGGTTTGGATCGGTTATTGGTCAAAACCAAAATCAAACCAACTTAATTGGTTTTAAAATTATCAAAATCAAACCAAACCAAATATAATGTACATTTATCGGTTTGGTGGTTATTGGTTTCGATTTGGTTTGGTTCAATTATTCAGTTATTAACCATACACAAAAATTAAAGAAAAAATTCATTCAAAATATGAAAAAAGTGACAACAATCCATTTAAAACAAAACAATAGTTAGAATGACTGAAATTATTGAACTTTCTATCACTGAATTTATAATCATTAAAATTCACTATATTGGCTTATAAGGAAGAGACATTAACATTTTCAGTCCCACAGAGAATTGTCATTGACACTCTTATACATGAAATCAATAAAATAATTATTTTCACCTTGGGCATTTTTGCTTTCAATTAGTAAATTATAAAGAAATTATAATGAAAACATATATGAGATCTTTAAAATTGTTTATAAAAAAAATATATTAAGTATGTATGTTAATAAAATATTTGTATATAATCATCGGTTTGATTCGGTTATTTCTTCATTTTTTTTGAATAAAACCATAATAAAAACAAATACTATCGGTTTTCAAAAGTCTAAAACCAAACCAAACCAAACCCAAATAAAATCGATTTTATCTTATCGATTTGGTTCGATTTTTCAGTTTGGATTGGTTTTTATACAAACTGTGAACATCCCTAGTTTTTATTATGTAGGCTAATTGGTCATTTCATATAATAATATTATGTCTTTTAGTATAGTTTTATGTGTCATTTAATATATTGTCTTCTAATTTGCAATTGTAAGTTTCTACATGACGCCTTAATCATTTTCGAACCTAACAAATGGTATCAGAGCACATGGTCCAACGATCCTATTACCCAACACATACACCCTTCCCCGAGCATAGAAGTAATTACACATATATACATCAAATTCCAGATATCGAATCCCACTGTACCAAATTCAAATCTGTTGTCAATTTGTCTAGAGAAAATGTATGCCAAAGAAAGGTAATAAATAGACGCAGAGAAGTCAGAATCAATAAAGAATTTGAACAAAAATCTCTTCTCTACTTTTAGAAAATATTTTCCTTATTTCACATATGTTTTAACATTGATTTGTGTATTTTGACCAATTATTTGTACACAAGCAAGCAATTCGGCGCAATTTGAGGTTTGATTCGATAGTGACATATTGCATTAGGCTTATTAGTCATCACTTATGACAGATTTGTCCAAGTAGAACTATTTCAGTTATATACATATTTTTAAATCAAAGTTGGGGAATTGTTTGAAATGTAATGTAAACACTAGCTTCTAGATGTTCTATTTTGGTATTGTACCTCTTTGGTTAATGTCTAAAATGTAAAGAATAATAGAGTGGATGAGATAGAAAAACACGAAGAGAAAAATTATTTCCACCCTCTTTTTTGAATTGAAGGGAAAAAATGAAAGTAAGACAGTGACAATATGAAATCGATTTCTTCAAACTTTGTAATTGAGATTGAAAAGTCAAATGATACTAAAGTCCATCTAAAACATCAACTTTAGATCATATTGCTTGACAAGCCATAAATTATGCTTGCAAGAAATACAAATAGTATATAAATAACACTGATACATCAACCTTAATAAGTTTACTAATATACTATTGTTATAATTAAAAAGAAACAAGGGCAATTCAAATACAATTTCTTTGAACATTAGCATGAACAGTATCCATAGATTTTCTCATCTCAATTTCTTCGTAATTGATGTTTTTCGTTATCCATTTATACGCCAATTGAAATGTGTTTCCAATCATAAGTAATGCGATTACAGAGCACCACAGTGCCACAACAATTTCAATAATCGGACTAAGCTGTTCTGTATCATTCTTTGGCGTGATGATTTAAATGGATATGCCATAAGTGATTGCTAATGATGAAATTGTCAACCACATGATAATCATCAAAGCCCACGTAAAAATCTTTTTCCTTAAAGGCAATCCACCTATTAGCAGCAGTATTGTGCTAAGAGAAGCCACTAAGGCTGTAGAGTTGTCATAAATAAAGTATTTATAGGATTTGGGATGAGTATACGCCATTACTGCCTTCCCTGCATCGTATGAAATATGGAAGGAGGTCCCTACAAAATCCACTTCCTTATTGCCTAGAAAGATACCTCCTGGAGCACCTATGCAAAAATTTGTAAATGCTCAACCTAAAGGTAAATTCTTTCACATCTAAATACCATCATACTCAATAATAAATAAAAAAATTAAAAAAAAAATCATCTATTGCCACAATGTAATAAAAGAATATACAAAATGCATTCACTTTGAGAGATTTCAATTTCTTACATAATCTATTGATCATTTTTTTTTATCTCTGTATGGTACATAAAAAACAACATAATTTTTAATAGAATAGGAAAGATAAACATACAAGCTTCAAAAAGTGAATTTTTTCGATAAATACAACAAATAATGTTCAATATGTAACGCACATGATGCATGTTTGACGCACAGGATGCATGTGTGACACACAAAATGCACTTGTAATGCACGAAGATGCTCGATCTCTTGCTCGTAAACCAAATAATGGATTAATTATATTATTTTAAAAAAAAAATTATATTGAAGAAATTTCGTGCATACACGATTGTTTTATCTCCTATGTTTTTTAATCTCTTTCTCAGTTTAAATTTTTTAATTTTTTTTAAGTTCTTTCATTAATTTTTTCGTTATCCATTTATACGCCAATTGAAATGTGTTTCCAATCATAAGTAATGCGATTACAAAGCACCACACTACCATAACAATTTCAATAATTGGACTAAGCTGTTCTATATCATTTTCTGGACTGCCTTCCCTGCATCGTATGAAATATGGAAGGAGGTCCCTATAAAATCGTCTTCCTTATTGCCTGGAAAGACACCTCCTGGAGGGTTCATTCCTCCTTGATTTGCCATAGGTGTAATGAGTAATGCTACCACCATTATTGCATCGCGTTTCCTCGAAAGTCAATGACCTCGTGCTTCTACCTTGAGAATTAGAACAGTTGGCTACATTTTGGATGTTGAATGATGGAATCATGTTCGATGGGTATGAAAGCAACAAAACAAAAGGGGTCGATGGGAAAAAGTGTACTAGAAGTTGAAATGTTTGTCTAGAGAAAAAATGTATGTCAGAGAAGGGCATAAATAGAGGCAGAGAGGTTAGAATCAATAAACAATTTGAACAAAAATCTCTTCTCTACATTCAGAGAAAGAGAGTGGAACTTGCAGGGAAAAAACCAGGGAAGGGGCCAAGGAAATGTTCAATTGACTCATCTAAAGAGTGGAAGTTACAGGGAAACAACCAAGGAAGGGGCCAAGAAAATGTTCAGTTGATTCTTCTAAAGAGTGGAAGTTGCAGGGAAACAATGAAGGAAGAGGTCAAGAAAATGTTCAATTGACTCTTCTAAATTTCCTGGAGTCAAATATCCGTATTTTCAAAATTCATATTCTCTTTATCAAATTTAAGAAATTCTAGTCTTTTAACAAACCCAAATAATCAAATATCTTTATTTTCAAAATTCAAATCAAATTCTCAATTACATCAGTTAGTCTAATCAAACGATTCTTAATTTGTAGTAGCCACAAAATACCTGATTGATTATAGCTAATAAAATAAAAAAATGAATTTTGTTTGAAGAATCATCATCATCATCATCATCATCATCATCATTATTATTATTATTATTAAATTTAATACTTAAATTTTGTGTGAAGAAAACGAAGTGAGTAGATTTAAAAAAACATAATCATCAATCATCATTATTTGGAACTGCATATGTATGAATAAGTATAAAAAAATATTAAGAAAATAAAAAAAGATAATGAAGTTATACAACATGTAATTAATTTCCTAATGATTTATAATATAATATATTTAATTTTTAGAATGTACACTGATTTATATATATTCTTAAATAAATAAGTAAAGAATTTATTAACTTCTTAAAAAAAAGTTTATAATTTCGTAACTTAGATAAAAAGAAGTGCATTTTTACTGGTTTTTAAAAAAGTTTCGAGCACCTATGAAAAAATTTGTAAATGCTCAACCTAAAGATAAATTCTTTCACATCTAAATACCATAATACTCAATATTTTTAAAAAAAAGTTTAAAAAATCATCTATTGTCACAATGTAATAAAAAAAAATATACAAAATGTATTCAATTTGAGAGATTTCAATTTCTTTCATAATCTATTGATCATTTTTTTAATCTCTGTATAGTACATTAAAAACAACATAATTTTTAATAGAATAGGAAAGATAAACATAGAAGCTTCAAAAAATGATTTTTTTCGATAAATACAACAAATAATGTGCAACATGTGACGCATATGATGCACGTTTGACGCACATGATGCACGTGTGATGCACATGTGACACACAAAATGCACTTGTAATGCACGAAGATGCTCGATCTCTTGTTCTTAAACCAAATAATAGATTAATTATTTTATTTTTCTTTAAAATTCATATTGAAGAAATTTCATGCATACACGATTGTTTTATCTCCTATTTTTTAAAATTTCTTTCTCAGTTTAAAATTTTTAATTTTTTTTAAGTTCTTTCATTAATTTTTTCGTTATCCATTTATACGCCAATTGAAATGTGTTTTCAATCATAAGTAATTCGATTACAAAGCACCACACTACCACAACAATTTCAATAATCGGACTAAGTTGTTCTATATCATTCTCTGGTGTGATGATGTAAATGAATATGCCATAAGTGATTGCTAACGATGTAATTGTCAACCACATGATAATCATCAAAGCCCACATGAAATTCTTTTTCCTTAAAGGCAATCCACCTATTAGCAACAATATTGTTCTAAAAGAAGCCACTAAGGCTGTAGAGTTTGCGTAAATAAAGTATTTATAGGATTTGGGATGAGTATACGACATTACTGCCTTCCCTGTATCGTATGAAATATGGGAGGAGGTCCTTATAAAATCCGCTTCCTTATTGCCTGGAAAGTCACCTCCGGGAGGGTTCATTCCTCCTTGATTTGCCATAGTTACAATGAGTAATGCTACCACCATTATTGCATCGCGTTTCCTCGAAAGCCAATGACCTCATTCTTCTTGGCTAAAACAGCTTGAGAATTAGAATAGTTGGAAACATTTTGGATGTTGGATGATGTAATCATGTTCGATAGGTATGAAAGCAACAAAACTAAAGGGGTCGATGGGAAGAGGTATACTAGAAGTTGAAATGTTTGGCTAGATAAGATGTATGCCAGAAGGGTATAAATAGAGGCAGAGAGGTCAAAATCAATAAACGATTTAAACAAAAATCTCTTCTCTACTTTCAGAGAAAGAGAGTGGAAGTTGCAGGGAAACAACTAGAGAATGGGCAAAGAAAATGTTCAATTGACTCTTCTAAAGAGCGGAAGTTGCAAGGAAACAACCAAGGAAGGGGCCAAGAAAATGTTCAATTGACTCTTCTGAAGAACGGAAGTTGCACGGAAACAACCAAGAAAGGGGCCAAGAAAATGTTCAATTGACCCTTCTAAATTTCCTGGAGTCAAACATCCTTATTTTCAAAATTTAAATTCTCTTAAATAAATAAGTAAAGAATTTATTAACTTCTTAAAAAAAAGTTTATAATTTCGTAACTTAGATAAAACGAATTGCATTTTTACTTGTTTTGAAAAAACTTTCGAGCACCTATGCAAAAATTTGTAAATGCTCAACTTAAAGATACATTCTTTCACATCTAAATACCATCATACTAAATATTTTTAAAAAAAGTTAAAAAAAATCATCTATTGTCACAATGTAATAAAAAATATACAAAATGTATTCACTTTGAGAGTTTTCAATTTCTTTCATAATCTATTGATCATTTTTTTTATCTCTGTAAAGTACATAAAAAACAACATAATTTTTAATAAATTAGGAAAGATAAACATAGAAGCTTCAAAAAATTATTTTTCTTCGATAAATTCAACAAATAATGTTCAATATGTGACGAACATGATGCACGTGTGACGCACAGGATGCACCTGTGATGCACACGTGACACACAAAATGCACTTGTAACGCATGAAGATGCTTGATATCTTGTTCTTAAACCAAATAATATATTAATTATTTCTTTTTTCTTTAAAATTCATATTTAAGAAATTTCGTGCATACAAGTTAGTTTTCTCTCCTATTTTTTTTAATTTCTTTCTCAATTTGCAATTTTTAATTTTTTTCTTACATTAATTTCTTATCTTTTCACTTTAATTAGAAAAAATTGTGTATTTTTTAAAAAAATAATTAAAAAATATCCTTTAATTTTAACATTTGTTTTTTCATTTTCTCCACTTATTTTGATATCCGTTTGAAATTAATTTATTTTAAATACAAGATATTTTGGAATTAAATTTGAAATCAAATTAAAACGAAAGATAAAGAAAATAAATATGTTTTTAAGAAAAATAAAAATTTAAGTGTGTCTATGAAATTTTGAACATTATCTAAAATAATTGCACCTTATTCCTTTAATTTTTAAAGCAAAGTTGGGGAATTGTTTGAAATGTAATGCAAACTCTAGCTTCTAGATGTTCTATTTTTGGTATTGTACAACCTAATGACCTCTTTGGTTAATGTCTAAAATGTAAAGAAAAATAGAGTGGATGACAAACAAAAACACGAAGAGAAAAAATAAAAATGTAAAAATATTTTCCGCCCTCTTTTTTGAATTGAAAAAAGAAAATGAAAGGAAGACTGTGACAACATGAAATCAATTTCTTCAAACTTTTTAATTGAGATTGAAAAGTCAAATGCTACCAAAATTTATCTAAAACATCAACTCTCAATCATATTGCTTGACGAGCCATGGATTATACTTGCAAGAAATAGAAATAGTATATAAATAACACTAATACATCAACCTTAATAAGTTTACTACTTTACTATTATTATAATTAAAACAGTATATCCCTTTCCATCTGTCGCATTCAACAGCTTATCATCTGATATCATGTCCATCAACAAATTGAGAGCCTCCAGCTGATTGTTATGTTTCACACACAAATGCAAAACATTTTCACAGTGATCAGTCATCTGCATAGCTGCAAGAGAACTCGCTCGAACAATTCCTTAATAACCTCAACTCGGCCTTTGATTATTGCAAGATGTAGAGGACTTCTACCTTCGTGATCACGAGACAGACACATTTCGAGATTCACTACTAACAACTCCTTAACAATTTCTAAGTACCCTTTGATTGAAGCAATGTGAAGGGCAGAGGATTTTTGGAAATCCAGTTCAGTAGCAAGCAAGGAATTTCGAATCTGTAAGAGTTTTGTAACAGGAACGAGAATGTGTACCTATTAATAACAGCGGAATGATAATGAAGTCTTGTGAAAGGTTGCTCCAAGTCCAACTTTGAGTCTCAAGGAATCAACGCTATGTTTTCACAAACTGAATGTCACTTTGTTTTGTTAATATCAGTGAAGAAGATAGAAATTTCTTCGTTTTTTTCCCTTTATTTTTTAGTTTTGTGTTCTTTACCCTTATTCTCTGAAAAGCGTTCAACCCCTATTTTGAAAGGGAAAAACAGTATACGTTGGAACAGTTTGTAACTATTCCCACTCTTTTTCAAATTGATACTTATCTTTATTTCAGAAAAGAAAAACCGAATCGGGTCATATTGGATCGGGTTGGGTCAATCCACATAGGCAACCCACAACCCAAAACTTACATCTTTCACTTCGCACATGGTGGACAAGACCCAAATAAATATGATATCAACTAAACACACAATTCATACGACAAATAGTTTGTGCGACTTGTCAGTACCAAGGCTTACCTTCAAGATTTTTACAAGCCCTACATAGGAATTCAATCACATGTGGAAAGAATTCACTATTAATTTTAAGGATACTATTACTCACAATACCTCAGACATCGTTCACTACTTCAGTAGTTACTTGTTCATTCCCTCACCCTCTTAAAGAGGTTAACTCGAGTTCATGTTTAATACACACAATTACAATCAATACCAATATGGTTCGTGCAATAGGCAGCTTGTGTATATAAGTTTGTTATTCATTTAATTGTCTTTCCTTTCTACTCGAATCTATCTGCTCCTATTCAATTGTTTTTCTAGACATGCACTGTATTGCCGAATCATTCATGGCTATTAGTAACATGCTAAACTAGCAACATCGATTGAAACTTCAAGAAACAACAAAAGTTCAAAGGGTATTTCATTGAAAAGTCATTTTAACTTTTATGGGTCTCACACAATGAAGAAACAGATAATATTCTTTCATTGACCCATTGATCGCTTGACACACATGGTATGAAACACGTGTTACAATGTTTTCACCTTATATCGATGTATGTGTCTCATTCTTTTGATTATCCAACATCATATAGATCTTGGACTAAACACCTTCAAGTGTTTAACCTTAGTTCTCTCTTCAGTGATACCTAAATTTATTTTCTTAGATTTTCATTTTTCTGGCCCATAAAACAAGTCATAATATGGTGGTAAAATTCATCTCTTCATGTTTCTTGATGTAAGAGGTGATTGTTCATGTGAGAGAGCCAATCTTGCGACTTGTTTGACACACTTTATTTCTTACAAAATGTCACATGCATTTTACATTTGAACATAAATTCAATAGGATTATATAGAAGAGAATATTACAACAAACAAGTTATCTTACAATACTAAAATATCATCCAATTCTAAGCAAACCTAGACCTTAACATGTTTTTAAAACAAGTCTATAGAGATGGCCTTCGTAAAAGGATCAACTATCATTTCACATGTTGGAATGTATTGCAGAGTTGTTTCTCCACTTGCCACTACGTCTCTCACAAAGTTATACTTGATGTCAATGTGTTTGGTCTTGCTGTGATACTTGGGATCCTTCGTGTACGCGATAGCCGCTTGACTATCACAATATAGAATCATGGGACCCTTAGAGTTCTTTGCAATGTTCAAATGCTCAAAGAATCTCTTTAACCAAATAGCTTCTTGTACTGCAGATGCACAAGCCACAAATTCAGATTCCATGGTTGAAAGAGTTGTGCAAGTTTTCTTCTTACTTTTCCATGAAATAGCACCACCATTTAGTAAGAAAGCATAACTGGATGTTGATTTTCTATCATCTCGGTCACCAGCCCAATCAGCATCTGTATAACCTCTTATGAATAAATCAGATCCACTATAACGCAATGTATGATCTAAGGTTCCCTTCAGGTATCAAAATATTCTTTTTACTACTTTCCAATTATCTCTTCCAGGATTGGATTGATACGTGCTAACTAGACTCATGGCATAACAAATGTCTGGGTGAGTACACATCATTGTATACATCAAACTCCCGACAGCACTAGAATAAGGAACTCGAGACATGTCTTCCTTTGCTTTTTCAGTCTTTGGACACATTTCAAGGCTTAAAGTTTCACCCCTTGCTACAGAGTATCCATGGATTTGCAACTACTCATTCGAAAACGTTCCAATATTTTCTTTATATAAGTTACTTGAGATAAATTCAAAAAATTCTTGGAACAATCTCTTTGGATCTTAACACCCAATATATAATCCGCTTCACCCATATCTTTCATATCAAATGATTTTGAAAGCCATGACTTGACAGTTTTCATATACTCCAAATTATTTCCAGCTAACAAAATATCATCTACGTAAAGAGAAAGAATTACAAAATTTCCATTGGACTTTTTCACATAGATGCAATGGTCTTCATCGATCATGGTGAAATCAAATGACATCACCTCCTTATGAAATCTCAAATACCACTGCCTTGAAGATTGCTTTAGTCCATAAATTGATCTTTTTAATTTACATACTTTCTTTTCTTGACCTATAACAACGAAACCTACTGGCTGTTCCATGTAGATTTCCTCATTAAATTCTCCATTGAGAAAAGCGGTCTTCACATCCATTTGGTGTAATTCTACATCTAAATGTGCAACAATAGCTAGAAGTAATCGTATGGATGTAAACTTCACAACTGGTGAAAAAGTTTCCTCGTAGTCTGTTCCAACTTCTTGAGTAAAACCTTTTGCCACCAATCGTGCTTTGTGTCTTTCTATTGACCCATCTAATTTACGTTTAACTTTAAGGATATATTTATTCCCAATAGCTTTACGTTCCTTAGGAAGGTCAACTAGATCCCAGACTTTGTTGGTTTTCATGGACTTTAATTATTTTTTCATCGCTTTTAACCATTAATCCCTTTCATGGCTCAATAAGGCCTCTGTTACAGAATTAGGTTCATCCGATTCTGTAGGAGATACCAAGAAAACATAATCCTCAATCTCATAAGATCATTTAGGTACACCTTTTCCTGTACTCTTATGTATTTGAAGTTTAGATTTCTTTATAGGATTTTGGGATTCATAACTCCCACTTGGACCAGGAATCATTTCTTGATCCATTAAATTATCAAGTATGTTTGACAACATTATCTGATCTTCTGAATTCAACATTTCGTACAGAGGCTCAATTTCATCTATTTCATCCTTTTTGGGAAAATCATTTTCCAAAAATCTGACATCTTGTGATACAATTTCAGTAATACTTCCATCTTCTAGTTCATCGATGAACACATACCCTTTGGAGCGTTCAAAGTACCTTATAAAGATATATTTCTTTCCTTTTAGACTTAGTTTACCAAACTCACCAAAACGATCTTTAATGTATGTTGCACAACCCCACGGTCATAGATCATTCATATTTGTTTTATGACCATTCCAAAGTTCATAAGGAGTGAAAGACAATGATTTAGAAGGCACTTTGTTCAATATGTAAGCCACAGTAAAAAATGCCTCTCCCAGAAAGAGATAGACAATTTTGCCTGCGCCATCATTGATCTTGTCATGTCTAATAATGTTCTATTCATTCTTTCAGCTACACCATTTTGTTGAGGTATATAAGGAGTAGTTATTTGTCTAATAATACCCTTTTCATTACATAATTCTTCAAATTATTTTGACAAATATTCACGTCCTCGATCGGTTCTTAAAGCTTTTATGCTTTTATTTAATTGATTTTAAACTTCATTAATATATCTTTTAAAACACTCAAGTACTTCCGATTTATGAGAAATCAAATAGACATAACCAAAGCGCATAAAATCATCAATAAATGTAATGAAGTATGTAGCACCAAACCTTGCCCTTACATTCATTGGACCGTAAATATCAGAATGAATTAATTGAAGTGGGAACTCAACTCTCTTAGCCTTCCCAAATGGTTTACGCGTAATTTTTTCGGCAAGACAATTTTCACAAGTTGACATTTCAATTTTGGTGAAAGAACCTAAATTTCCTTCTTTTGCCAATCTATTCATTCGATCTTGCCCTATGTGAACTAATCTTGCATGCCATGTAATAACATCAATATCATTGTTACTTGAATAACATACCATTACACAACGGTTAACATAATAGTCATAAGTTAAAGGATTATAATTTAAAACAATCATAACGTAGTCCAAAACCATATAAAACATTATCTAGAGTTATTCTAACACCATCACGACTAAAAAACAAATCAAAACCAATGTCTAAAAGAACAGACACATATACTAAGTTTTGTCGAATCTCTAGAGCATATAGGAAGTCATGCAAGATCAAAGAATGGCCACCACGCAAGTCCACTTTGCAAGTGCTTATACCTTTGACTTCAAGCCTAGCATTATTCCCTACGTAGATCCACCTTGATTTAGAAGAAACTCGACGAAACTCCACAAATGCCTCTCTATCTCGACTCACGTGGTCGGTGGATCTTGAGTCTACAATCCACATATGATAAGATTTAGCTAGTAAAGAAGTGCTAGTGTAACATCCTGCTAATTGAAAGAACTAGAAAGAGTTAGAATTAGAAATAGTCATTTCAGGAAAGAATGGAAAAACTGGAAATTTGTTAAGTTATGTTAAGTTTGGGTTTTTGGTTAACTTCAAACAACCATAACTCCTAGCTCAAGATGAGTTAGGTGTGCTTCCAGATACCGTAGGAAATATCTTGGAATTATATTTCCAATGCCGCCGAGCTTGTGCTATTTCGAGTTTGTATGACTGAGATATGCCCATTGGAAGTTGGGCTACTCAAATAAGGAAAGTATAATCCAGATTTTGGAAGGTTTGGTCTTTTCCTTACCAAATTACTTTATTTTGTTTTTAGGAGTTTAATTGGGGTCTAAACTGAACTTTTTCAGTTTACACTTTTGAAAACTATGTTAGGGTTTTGAGAGAAGAGAAAAGAAGAAGAGAAAAGAGGAGAAGGAGCAAGAATCGTCAAGTTCTTCAAGAATCACTTGTGGATTTCGTCAAGGGATGATCCCTATGAGGTATATGAGATCACATAGCATTGGTTTAGTTCACCCACACACCAATCATGATTCAATTCAACGAAGTATATTGATTTGAAAGTAAATCTTATGAGTTCTTGATGAAATTCGTTTGAAATCTTGTAGGTTCTTGTCGTTGAAGTTTCTTGAGTTTGATTCATGATTTTAGGTGTGATTTTGAGTAGAATATGATGTACTTTGATGGTATAGTTTATTCTAAGTGTTTGGGGAAAGAACCAAGTCGAAATAGGGGTTTAGAGATGAAAAATAAAGAAGAAAAGTCAGAACCCACCTGGGTAGGGGCCTGGGGCACCGCCCCAGCCAGAGCGCCCCAGAAGGGGCTCTGATGTTTGGGTTCTGGGGTACCGTGCCAGCCAGAGCACCCCAACCCAGCCCCTAAAGTTCTTCCTCTGGCACCCCATGTCGCTCAGAGCGCTAAGGACGCCAGGTTTCCCACATTTTCCCCCTTCTTTTCATACTAGTTCCTTAGCAACGTACCTATGTTTTCTTGTTGATTCCAACACTCTAAGGTATGTCTAAACATCATGAAATCATCCATAAATACGAGATCATGAACCTTGAATCCATAATTCATTTCAAGGAAAGTTAAGAGTCAAGCCAAGAGGTTAAGAGTTAAGTCAAGAGAAGTTCATAAAGTTTTCCAAAAGTCTTTCACAAACATTTTAACTTTGTTTTAAGACTTAAGCTTTGAGTTGAGTAAATAGTAAGAGTAAAGTTCAATTATTCAACTATTATACGGGAACTAAGTATTCCCAAGAGTTAAAATGTTTTCACATTTGAGAAAGAAAGGAAACACCGATTTCAAAGAGAGCTTTTAAACTATGTTTTGAGTAATTATCTCAAATCAAAGAAAAAGTTTTGTTTTTACAAACACATGAGCTAAGTATATTTTTGGGAGTAGTATTGAGCACCGATATGGGGACGCGAGTTCTTATGATGCAGACACAGGTAACCAGGATCAGCATCCAACGCCTCGTTGATCTAGTTGAGCACTTCTGTTGGTGAGCCTCATTTCTTTCTATAGGGCTCCTTTTATCATTTGCTTTAGTACTTTAGTTTTTAGGATGATCGATGTCTTGCCCCGACATCCCTCCTTATTTTAGAGGCTTCATAGACAGTCAATAGTTCAATTGCCTTTACATTGTTATTTCTTATGTATTAAGACTTGATTTTCTATTTTGCTAAGTTGAATGTTTTATCATTAAAACGTTCAAAGTTATGTTTTAAAAAGTTGAGTAAAATGCATTTAAATCCTTGTATTAATACTTTAAGTCTTCTGCTGAGTGGTTAGCCAGGCCAAGGGTTTGCTTGGGCCAGCAATAGTTTTCGAGTGTCAGCCACGTCTGGGGGGTAGGCTCGAGGCATGACAACTAGAAACATATGTAGCACATAGAGATGCATTTAGAAATGTTACGTTTTTGGGTTCGGTACATTCATGAGCAAAATGCCCCAATTCTTGGCAATTGTAGCACTTCATTTTACTCGTCTCTCTTCTTGAAACACCGTTTTCGTTTCTTAGAGTTTGGCTTCTTCTTTTTCTTAGAGGGTCCTTCTCCAGTCTCTCTGTCTTTCCTATTTCTTTTCCATTTTCTCTTGTGCTTGAAGCCTGAAGATTTTGTACCACTTGACTCTACCACTAAGGCATTAGAAACAACTGTAGTAGCACCAAGGCGCTCATCTTCAAGTTCAACATGGCGTGCAATATCATAAAAGTTTTGATGCTATTATTATGGGTCAAGTTAACAGTCAAGTATTCCTAATTATTGCGAAGAGACCAAATCACTACCTGAACTTGTTGCTCATCTGAAAAAACATGACTAGCACTCTTGAGTTGAGTTGTCATGTTTGACATCACCCTAAGGTGTTGTTTGATATTTTTATCATGACGTTTTTTGTAAGTGTCAAATTTTATAGTCAACTGTCGGAGGCGGGTTACATACGTACCCTCATACGTTCCTAGCAGATGTACCCACATAGTATAAGCAGTAGGTAATTCCTCACATTCATGTATGAGGTCATCAGCTACATAACTAACTATTATTCCACGTGCAGTGGAGTTAGCCTTTTCCCAAGCTTTGTAAGCTCCAAGTTCCTTTCTGTGTTGTGCAGTATTACCCTCTTCTGGTTGGTTCAAAACATGATTTATACCTTCCAGAGCATTTTTCTCTTCCAGCACACACCATATGTTACGACTCCAGATGTCGTAATTGTCACCGTTAAGTTTCTCACCTTTGTTTGAGTCAGCAATGATACTTTTTGATGCCATGTCTGTTTTGAGATATAATCAGGTAAGAATTCTAAATCAATTTTGCATGTGACATACACATTCAAGCAAATTAATTCTCATAAAGGTTTCATATTTAATGTAAAATAGAAAAGACACGTAAGCATCCAATCATCATCTACAAATTAAATATTTAATCAAAATTTGACATTAATTTCTTCATGTGTATCCTAATATATTTTACGCCATAATTGCAAGGATTTACATATCTAACAATTAAGACCATATGATAATGCATAAAAGATTAACAACACACATATCTAGAATAGGATAAAACACATATTTTCATATTAAAACATAATCAAAGGTGTTCATTACATAATATGCAAAATCAAAACAAATACCGGTATACTAGACTAGGATTCTATGTGATCATGTTGGCCATCTAGCATCAAGATTCACTGTGACCTCCATAATGGTTCGTTAGGACCAAAATCACGATAGATGTCTGCTAGTTCCTTCTGCCAATAATCTTATAAGGAATTATACAAAATACCTAATCCAACGTAGTCCTCAACATAGATGTAATAGTCATAAGTTTGATTAATTTTAATCCAAAAATTTTCAAGGAAATCAAGTAATTGGTCAGACAAGTCCATTTTTATATTTTTGAACTCTTCAAATAATCTTTTTTCCTTCTCTTTTACATGTTCTTTTATCTCTGTTCAGATTTTGCAGTATCCTTCAGTCATTTCTTATGACTTCTGACTCTAAATCTGAATAATTTTTTATTTTGATCCTTTTGTGTCACATCCTTCTACCATTTCTTTTTGCTCCTCTATTAATACCACTCCCACTTGGAGCAATTTGAGCATGTTCCCGTTCAACCATATCTGAAATGGAAACAAAAAATCAGAAATATGGTTAAAGACCATTTAATGCGACAACACATGTCACAAATTTCTAGTAGAACGCAAAAAGATTTATATATATAAAAAAGAGATTACTCCTATGAGAATTATTACAAGACCAATTTAATTATTTTTCAAAACCATAATATATTTCCACACATTTATGAACATATGGTTATTTATAAAGCACCAACCCTTTTTAGAACTATATTAATCCCTTTAAATAATAATAATAATTATTTAAAAAATAATAACTAAATCCCATGTTGACTCATTCAACAAACAAAAATTAGAGAGTACTACTACTTTTTCAAAACAAGTAGACTAAAATCAATTAAATAATAATAATAAAATTTCATACTGACTCATTCAACAAATAATAATAATTTGATTCTATTGTACTTGTTATTAGAGAGTACTACTACTTTTCAGAACAAGTACAACAAAATTAATTAAATAATAATAATAAAATTTCATGTTGATTCATTCAACAAAAAAAAAAAAAAAGAGTACTACTTCTTTCTCATAACAAGTACAACATAATCAATTTTTTTTTATAATGTCCCTACACGTTTCTTCCTCTTTTTTTCTTAAAAAAAAGGAAGAGTTGTACTACTATAGTACTACAAGCCAAAAAAAATAATAAAAGAGAATTATGATTGGTAAATGATAACCTTTTTATTTATTTATTTATTTATATAAATGACTAGTGACTTCTTTCTTTTTAGCAAAGTCATTCTAATTTATATCTCGTAGAAATTAGGCTCTTTCTATTACTTCTTCTTCTTCACCATATCTATTCATTCTTATGAACAAAAAATTTACCATATTTTCTTCACGTTCAAACAACCAATTTACAACAACAAATTTGATTCCCAAAAAAATTGAAGGAGTATTAGATCTACACTAGATAGTAACACTTTCAAACAGCAAACATGTGCGTTCAAGCCGTGAACAATTATATTATTTGAATATAATGCAATTAACTAGGCTCTGATACCATTATAAGAGTTTTGTAATAGAAACGAGAATGTGTACTTGTTAACAACAGCAGAATGATCATGACGTCTTGTGAAAGTTTGCTCCAAGTCCAACTTTTAGTCACAAGGAATCAAAGTCATGTTTTCACAAACTGAATGTCACTTTGTTTTGTTAATATCAGTGAAGAAGATAGAAATTTCTTCTTTTTTCTTCCTTTATTTTTTTGTTTTGTGTTCTTCACCCTCATTCTGTGAAAAACATTCAACCCCTATTTTATAAAGGAAAAACAGTTGGAACAGTTACTAAGTAATTGTTCCCACTCCTTTTAAAATTGATACTTATCTTCTTTTCAGAAAAGAAAAATTGGGTCGGGTCATATCAGATTGGGTCGGGTTGATCCACATAGGCGACCCACAACCCAAAACTTACAGAATCAAAATGAAATTCACAAACGCAATGTGTCATTGCATTGATGATATGTGTAAAGGAGTTTCATTAAAGTATGTTAAGGTAAGTCTATCAAGTATCAAAGCATCTTGTTGAAGTAATTTAAAATTATTACATCTCTTTCGGCTGCAACTTCGTAGAGTCTCTTCTCAATTTCCATCTCCTTTAAAAAAAATCTTCTAATCTTTGGGTTTGTTGCCTACAACTTTGCAAATGAAATTATTTAATTAATTGTAGATAAATGTTGTTTAAATTTGTTGGACGTTTCTTTAGAGCTAAGTCAATTAATTGACTGAGAAAAGGGAAGATGAAAGCAACAACAGAGAAAGGATTGATGTGAAGATGTGTAGAAGTGGAAAGGTTTGTCTCAACACTGGAGAAATTGAATGGTAGATAACGGTCATAAAAAGACGCAGATTGGTCAGAAAAAAGAAGACTTTGAACAAAAATTTCTCGTCTACTTTCAGAGAAAGAGAGAGGAAGTTGAAGGGACCATTCGTAGAAGCATTCAGAGTTGTGACATTTGCTTTATTTAATTTTGGAAAAACGGGCTGAACTTTCTTATTTAGGAGTTCGTTTGGTACATAGCATTTTCATGCCATTTGGTGATATTTGCCATACATGTGATTATATACCATGAGATTAATTTATATAAAAACAAAAAATACCTCTCAAATTATTTTAATCATTTTAATCATTTTATTTATTTTCTTTATTTTATATTTAATATTTGTACTAGTATTTTATTCAAATAAATTAGAATATATATATATATATATATATATATCATTTCATGGAACAACAAGCATACGTTTAAGTTGCATGATTGTCAGTGCAAAACACCGTTAATGTATTTCATCGACCATTTCTACAAACATATCATTGATTTAATTTAATCTTAATTTTATTTAATAACATAGTCAGATCCATCTGTAAACAATCTAGATGCAACATAAACGAATAGATATTCTTCCTTCTTAAAAAATTAGATGAAAGGTGCCCATGCGAGGTACAGGCATATTATCGACATAAGTTTACTTGCAATTGAAGTTGGTATAACTAATACAGCTTCCAATAATCCTCCTCATTGTTCAATTCATGACTTTGCTATTAGTTGGATAGACCAGCTTGATTATTTGATATGATTTTGTTGTCTTGCATGTAGGAGTTGAAACTATAGATTTTCTAAAAGCTAGCGACAATGAGTTGTCAGACCTTGTATTTGTAATAACAACTCGTCCTAGATTCAAGTAAATTTGTTGGACGTTTCTTTCAAGCTAAGTCAATTAATTTACTGAGAATATGGATTGATGTGAAGAGCTGTTGAAGTAAATAGACGCAGACAAAGAAGGGTAATAAATAGACGTCTCTGGACTCTGGAGAATCTGAATACTAGAGAAGGGTGGTAAATAGACGCGTTAGAAAAAATGATACTTTGAACAATAATCTTATGTCTACTTTCAAAGAAAGAGAGGAAGTTGAAGGACACATTCGTAAAAGCATTCAGATGTGTGACATTTGCTTTATTTAATTTTGGAAAAATGGACTGAACTTTCTTATTTAGGGGTCGTTTGGTACATAGCATTTCCATGCCATTTGGTGATATTTGGCGTACAAGTGATTATATATCATGAGATTAATTTATATAAAAACAAAACACCCCTCAAATTATTTTAATTATTTTATTTGTTTTCATGATTTTATATTTAACATTTGTACTAGTAATTTATATATATATATATCGTTTCGTGGAACAACAAGCATACATTTAAGTTGCATGATTGCCAGTGCAAAACACCGTTATTGTATTTCATCGACCATTTCTATAAACATATCTTTGACTTAGTTTAATCTTAGACCGAAGATTCAGCATTCCGTTCAGTATTACCTGAGCTATCCAATAAGCTATTATTTGTTATCCGATTTGTCCGTTCTCCAGAACTTCATAGAAATAAGACCTATAAATTTTAAGTATTTTTAATTAGATGTAATCAAGGGTGAATTAAAGGAGGAGGACTTGGGAAATTCAATCATTTTTTGGACTTCAATACTGGAGCATGTTCAGTTGACTCTTCTAAATTTCCTGGAGTCGAGCCTTATATATATATATTGTAACATCTTGCTAGTTGAAAGAACTAGAAAGAACTAGAATTAGAAAGAGCCATTTTTGGAAAGAATGAAAAATCTGGAAAACTGGTTAAGTTTGAGTTTTTGGTCAACTTCAAATGACCATAACTCCTAGATCAGGATGCATTATGTGTGCTTCTAGATACCACAGGAATATCTTGGAATTATCTTTTCAACGCCGCCGAGTTTGCTCAATTCCGAGTTAGTATGAGTGAGATATGCCCATTTGAAGTTGGGTTGTTTAGATAAAGAAAGTTTAATCCGGATTTTAGAAGGGTATGATGGTCTTTTCACAACCCAATGACTTAATTTCATTTTTGGGTAATTAGTTGGGGTCTAAACTGAATTGGTTCAGTTTACGCTTAATAATATTGAGTTAGGGTTTTTAGAGAAAACAAAAGAAGAGGAGAAAAGAGAAAACAAAAGAAGAGGAGAAGAAGCAAGAATCGTCAAATTCTTGAAGCTAAGATCATGGATTTCGTCAAGGGGTGATCCCTACAAGGTATGTGAGATCACATAGCGTTGGATTAGTTCACCCACGCGCCAATCATGATTCAATTCAGTAAAATTGTGTTCTTTTGAAAGAAAAAATTATGAGTTCTTGATGAAATTCGTTTAAGTTCTTGTGAGTTCTTGTTGTTGAAGTTTCTTGAGATTGATTCATGAAATAAAGTGTGATTTCGAGTAGAATCTTACATATGTTGATGATATAGTCGATTCTAAGTATTTGGAGAAGAACCAATTGAATTTAGAGGGTTTAGAGTTGAAAAACGAAGAAGAAAATTTGAGATTTTATGGGGAAGGGGCTGGGGCGCCGCGCCTCTCAGAGCGCCCCAAAAGGGGATTCTGAAGTTTGGGCTCTAGGGAGTCGCGCTAGCTAGAGCACCCCAACCCAGTCTCTAAAGTCTCCCTCCTAGCACCCCATTCTTCTCAGAGCGCCAGGGACGCCAATTTTTCCACCTTTTCCCCTTTCTTTCCGTACCAGTTCCTTAGCAACATACCTAACTTTTCTAGTTGATTTCTATAGTCTAAGGTATGTATAAATATCATGAAATCATCCATAAACATAAGATCATGAACCTTGAATCCATAATTCAATTCAAGAAAAGTTAAGAGTCAAGTCAAGAGAAGTTTATAGAGTTCTCCAAAAATCTTTTACAAACGTTTTAGCTTTTTTTTAAGGCTTAAGCTTTGAGTTGAGTAAAAAGTAAGAGTAAAGTTCATTTCTTTAAAAGATTATACGGGAACTAAATATTCTGAAGAGTTGAAATGTTTTCACATTTAGGCAAAAAGGAAACACTGATTTCCAAAAGAGTCTTTGAGCTAGTTTTTGAGTAATTATCTCAAATCACAGAAAGAGTTTTATTTTTAAAACATATGAGTTGAGTATATTTTGGGAGTAGTATTGAGCACCGATATAAGGAGAGTTCATAATAACTCAAGTCTCCATAAACCATGTAGCCATCATGGGTAGAAAGGATCATACTTTTTAGATGATTCCTTAGTGCTTTTTAGCATAGACTAGTGGATCCACTTAGTTGATGCATTCTATATCACGGTAAGGTATAAGACAATTCTGGCAGCGTGGGCGAGACATTGTATCATCACTTAGGCTCATAGTGGTGGTTGTCGGTTAGAGAAACTCCCACATTATTATATTACTTTATATGTAAACTGAGTTGTTATTGTATTTCTTTAATACATTGAGTTGTCATCTACTGTTTTAAATGCTTTGTATAAACTGCATCTTTATTGTTGTTTTACTTTGCATTTGATTTGAGTATCCATGAGTTGAGTAAAGCTAAGGTAAGTATTTTTTTCAGATTTCTTTCAAGCTTATGTCATGTTTAGTTTTCCCCTCACATACTCGTATACTCAGAGTCAGTTGGTAAACCTCCTTGCTTTTCGGATGATCCCTTTGGTTATGTCTTGTTTTATTGCTTTTTTCATTTCAGTTGTAAGAATGATCGAGGGAACCCCCAATTTATCGATTTATCTTATAATAATCTTCTTATGGGGATCATTATGTATGAAGTACAGTTGAGTTAAAGATTGAATTGTGATATGAAAACTTGAAATTTATGGGTTTTCATTTTAGGCATATTAATTGTTTTTTGGTGTCTAATTAATATGTCCTGAGAATTACTATGGTGAAGTTGATCAATTCATTATGAAAAAGCACGAGTGAGGTCATTGTCTTTTGGATTTTATTAATCTATAGTGGTATTTGGTGTTGTTTCTTCTATTGAGACACATCTTGATCTTAATTGCATGCATGAAATGAATGTGAAACAACATCTACAACAATTCCTGTATTGATGAAAATATTTAGACAATTATGATCTTTAGTGTGTCCATAGGAAGTGGACACAAAATGACTTTCATCATATCAAATACGTCATTTTTAAGCTTAATTTAGTTCCCATACTAGCATGTAATCATAGATTCACATCAAACTTAAGTAAATGAATCGAGGACAAGAAAGACTGAATTAAGTCGTGTAACATACCCAGACTAGCATGTAATAATAGATTCACATCAAACTTAAGTAAATGAATCGAGGACAAGAAATACTGAATTAAGTGATGCATTTTCCCCAACAAGCATTTGTAAGCTTTGCAATTATTTCACTGTCCTTGGCCCTTTCCTTCACGACTGAAAAATTGCTGCAATTCAGGGGACTTCAGGGCTGAAGGATCCATGGAATTCTCAAGGAAGCAAATGTTTGTTTTGCTTATTTCGTGGGGCAGGGTAAGATTTCTTAAAGGAGATTTATTTTAAGTTGTTGTTTGTTGATTGAACATTGGAAGCTTGATTCTGGAAATCTCAGTGTTAACAGTAGAAGCTAGAACTATTTAACTTTCTTGATTATTGCTTAGAGAACTTCATACTACATATCAATATGAGAAATTTTTTCAATAAAAAACTGAGAATATTCATTGTTACCAAATAAAATATGAATTCAATGGTGTCTTCCTATTAAATTTACAGTGTGGTGCATGAAATAATTCGGCTACTTCAATTTAAGCTTATCAGAGGACATAATCAATACTCAAATAAGATGTAAGAAAATAGAACACATAGTTGTGTGATACCTCTTTTCTGTTTTGAAAATCATGGTTAACCTATTGATATTTGTCAATGACAATTACGATAGCTGCATTTAAAGTTCACGACTTGCAAAAAAACACAAAATATTAATTTAAGAGTTAAGACTGTTGTTCCTTTAGTGCAGTGAAAAATCTAGGAAGAAATAATGTGAGGAATGATTACATTAGCGCTTCGATTTATATTGAATTAAATCTTTACGCTTTTTCCCTTCTTTTGTTGATGTTGAGTTGTAATTATATGTCTAATGATTAGCTACTCTCTACCACATGAATCACATATGGTGGATAAGAATACAATAGGCTAAAAGTTTCAAGCTATTACAGAAAAAATAGTAATATATTGACCTAAAAAAACAAGGTACATATGGCTTAGAGCCAACTCATTCATGTCTTCTTGTTTGTGTCTAAAGATATGTGTTTTCTATTTATAGTGATGGAGCTTAGAACATTGTTCAGTATACTTCTTTTGCCTCCATAATCCATATGAACTTATTGAAAGTAGATACAGGTAGCAACCCTTTAGCTAATAGCTAATATTTTAGAGAAATGGGTGCATAGGTAGCATGCGTACTGCTATAATTTCATCTTAAGAATCTCCTCTTTGAGAAAAAAGTTTCTAAAGCATATCTTATATGTATGGTTTCTGTCTTTTGATAGTTCTCCTCTCAATTACTGAAACTATCATTCTTCTGAAACCTTTTCAAGTTGTAAATTGAAATCCTCTAGACAGATTTTGCTATTACCGACATCTTGTATTTGTAATGTCTTCAACTTTCCCTTCCTTTTTTTGGGTTATTTATGGATCAGAGTACTTATTTCTTTCATGTGTTCCAGGATTGTGTAAATGAAACTTATCTTTCTCCCTCCTTCCTTTCTCCTTCCTTAGAATTATACTAATGCACATTTGTAGGTATCTATTCAGTTTTTCTGATAGGACGTTAAGTCTATAATCAACACCAGTTTTATGTCATAAATATAGGATCATATTTACTTAGAAAATAATTTACTTTTGACAACTCTAGAATCAAATAATGATAGTTGTGACTTGCGATGCAAATTTGGTTGACGATATTTGGAATGAGTACAAGGCATATCTTGTTGAATAGTAATTAGTATTTAGTACTTTGTCGAATGTTGAAAAAATGGAATCTTTCTGAACGGGCATGATGCAAGATTCAAATGATAAGCCTTTAAAAAAACCAGTTGATGTTACATGATGCAAGATTCAAATGATAGGCCTTTAAAAAAACCAATTGATGTTGTTCTTTTATTGACAAGGGCCATATAAATCTGGCTACCAGTGCCTACCAAACGTGCTTCCAAACCATCAGCAAAGCAATGAACTAATCTCTAGTTGCCATCTCCCAAAAGGAGATGAATGGAGTCTAATCTGTTTCAGCAGTTCAGTCGTGCTCCAACAATCATCGGCAACAACAACATGCATGTGCACAATTTATTAAAAGAGACCTTAAATCTACGACTTTTGTTTTACCACAGTGTTTATTCCCACGACCGCCCTTCCCTTTTGTAAATCCTTTTGATTTCCTCTTTTGCGCCGTGGTTTTCGTTCTAGCATTCTTCAAGATATATGATAAGTTGTCAATGCTTCCCTTCCATTGCCCATGCTATGCAGCAAAATTACATCAAACTACTCCTCCGAACTATTGATTTTATATAAACTGCGACTTGCTTGCTTACTACTTTCTTCTTCTAAATCATTATCATCTCTATGAGGATTTTCCTACCTCTCGACCCTATAGGTGAAGTCTCTCTTGTCCCTTTTCTCCACCTAAGCTACCGCACAACAACTTTCTCCTTTTTTCTCCTGAGGTAGCAAGTCATTAGTAACCACATTATCCGACAACTTATTATTAGTAAGGAGGAATTTTCTTACTTCTTCCACTCCTTTACTAAAATTCCTAATCGGGTGGCTATCATTGTATATATCAGAGATATGAAGAGGGCTTATAAGAGAGTCCAAGAATCCATCTACAAGATTCTTTATGTTTTTGATGAGCTAATTGAAAAGTGTACCATTACAAATGGAAAGGCCTTGTTCGTAAGAGGAATTATGATCATTGGAAATGCTAACCAACCTTGGATCAATTAGATAATCACTATTGTCAATGGCGTTACTTGTAGAACTATACAGACTTCTCAAGTAATAGTCATTTGATATCTGACCGTTCTGGTCAGTAAGAACGACCAAGGGAAAAAAGTAATTTTCATTGATATTCTTCACTTAATCTATTTTCTATATGTTGTTGACTCTTAAGCTTCTCAATTATTCTTTCTTTCTTCTGCTTTTCTCCCCGCACAGTTTTAATTGTTCTCTTTAATCTTCATTCTATACAAGTGTTCCACTTACTCCTTTGGAAATTGCCTACCTCTAGATTTCTCTATAGTATACTCTATTCTCTTTCAATCTTCTGCTCATTTCTTTCTTTTAATGCCTTTTGTTCAATGTCATTGTTTTTGGCGTGAACAATTATGCATATCGGACTTCTACTTTTGACATTTCAAAGTTCGGGTAAGTGTCCCTGCTACTTTTGGTTTCATTTATTTTTTCTGCTATTCTACTCTGCTATTAATTATTTTGGACTTTCTTTTGTTCTGTGGTATCAAAGCGAACTTTCTTTAAGGCCACAATCTTCCCAGTATCCCGGTCTCACGCTCTATAAACATTGTTATCATAAGCAAGACATATAAATATACTTTCTGCTGCACTTATGGTCTAAGATATTAGTTTAAACTTTCATTTAAATTTTTGTTTTATTTCCTTTTCATTTGGTCTTCTTACCCTTTTCTTTATGTGAATCTTCTTATCAGTAAATCACTGCCAATGAAACTGTGTTTAATATGGCATATGGGTGATACTACTTGAAGCTTGAATTTGTTTTTCCCCACTTTTGAATGTGATAAAAGATCTTTTTAGATAAAAATTGTGTTTTGTTAGATTTTTAGGTAAAACTATTTCTGCCGCTAGTGTTTGTAAAGAAATTAATTTTTCCCTACGGAAATCTTTTTGAATAAAAAATTTAGTATCTTCCGGTAAATTGATTAAACTACTAGAGTTCTCCTTTAAAGATGTGTCTTTTTTTTTATTCTCTCGACTTATGGTCCCTCCATCTTGAGTGGTTAAGAGTGATCCAATAAAAATTCTTTCATTTGTAGTTCCTTTTGAAAGTTCTCCCAGTAATTTATACTGAGTTTATGTCCAAGCATGTTCATGAAAGAGCAAAACAGAGGGAACTTTTTGGTTTAACAATATATAGAAAAAATGTTTCTATTTTATGTTGTTGTTCACTTGACACATATAATCAATTTAATCCAAAATATATTTTTAGCTTGTTATTATTTTCATAGAGGTATGAGTGGCTGATAGGCCTAGATGTGCTTCATGCAATTGTGTTTTGGTTGGTTTTTCATCATTAACATTGTAGTAGCTTAATTAATAGTTGGTCATTGATGCATTTAGTTTTCGTGTTGTGCAGGTTAAATGGGATGGAATAGGACGTGAGCTTTGTCTCTCATCAATTTTGTAGTGTCGTCTGTTCATCAACGTACATTTCCTCAAGCTTATTGTTAAAGTTGGACTCTGAAAAATAAATATTGTCTGTCTTGTCAATCTCCCAAATGTAAATACAAGTATTACTATTTGCTTGTTTGCATTTGATGATCAATTGTTTCAATAATTTTGTGACTTAGTTTTGTTCACTTGCACTTTTACTTGAAAGAAAACTATTCTAACATTCCAGTGTTACTTTTGTGTTCTTGTACAACTACTTTATCATATCTGAATTTACATGACTACATAATAGCTTTATTAGGTGAAATGTATAAAAAAAATCATGAAAACAACGAGCTTTTATTCACACTTCAATTTACGATACTAAAGATGTGTCTTTTTTTTATTCCTCGACTTAGTAGGTCCTTTATTCATTTTAATGAGAATTAGAAAAGTTGGGCTCTAACTTCCAAAGGAATAATGATTTTTCAGCATTAAAAATATACAACCTTAGACTACATTAACTACTGGTGTTTCTATTCCAGCACAATTAGTGGGTTATGAGCTACATATATTTTGCGCAAATATGAATGTTACAAAATGTTAGCATGTTCTTCACCATGTTTCATTAGAGCAGAATATTAAACACAATAAGTCATATTCATCTTAATATTGAAGTAGATGATACTTCTTTATGAGAACCCCCTTCCAAAAAAATATATATTAGGAGAGTTCATTTACACATGATGAGGCTAATGGCTTTGAGAAAGTTACATCGGGAAGATATTCAGTTGTATGATTATCAACTATTATAGTGATTACTGAAGCACATTACAAGAATGACATGTATGCTCACTTTAGAAATTTCCATTGATATAACTATTGTTGGTATGTCATCTAAGAATAGGAAAAAAACTCTCCTAGGAGAGAGAAGCCCATCTTTTCCGGTTACTCCTACCGAAATCAACCCTTTTCTTTCAAGCCAACAATAAGCACCCACTGTGATTATTGATAAACCACTTTTCGATAGAATGGAGGAAAATCAAATCTATTTCAACGCATGATTTAAGTCTTTCAATATCACCAGATGGAATAATGACAAAGGCGAATGGTACGAATGGGTAGAGAGAAGCAAAAAGATGATGCACAGATCTTCTATGAGTAGGAAGGTGATAGAATGGATCTGCCAATGCTTAAGAGAAGCATCCAAGGAGAAAAAGAAGAGGGCAAAAAGATGGAGAATGGCTGAGCATAAATCAGAGCACTACTGCACAAGAAATCATAATATACATGGGAGGTTCATAAACATCATAACATTATAGAGAGGGGGAAGGTCTGGAATTATAACACCAGAGTTGGCATTAAATGTTGGGTGGTTGGACATTGCTTGAAGATTGACAGATTCATTAAATGTCAGCAAGTAAAGGTGAAAATACCCAGCACTAGGGTGGTCTTGGATTACCCCTACGCTACTGCTATTTAAGATAGTAAATGGCAATCCAAGAATTTATGCAATGCAAAGATAAAAAATATGAGGGGTACTGTAGAAATCCTAGATAAAATAGGAGTGCAGGAAGGCGACCTTTTATCTAGATGTCTAGTAGGGTTTTGTAGTGAGAAGCATACAAAGAGGCAAACTCTAGCAGATTTAAGAAGATAGTCATCTTCTAACTGGAAGAACGTCTTCAGAATGGACATATACGAGTTGAATGATGAGAGATTTCTGTTTGAGTTTCCAAACAAAAACATGGCAGAGCAAATTATACTAGGCTAGTGGAGATGGAAGAGGTGTAGCCTTCATCTCGAATGGTGGACACCAACAACCGGCTGTATTTCTAAGTGCTTATGTTAACGAAACATGGATCAGAGCAGTGGGGATCCCCTTGCACCTACGGTCAAAGAAGGTCTTCCAAGTTCTGTGGAGGTTGGGTGGCTACGGAGATGGAAACAAAATTGAAAAATCATATGAAGTGGGTGAGGATCCTAGTTGCAAGCGATGGTAGCAAAATCCCGAAAGAGGTGGTTGTGTCGCGGAACGACATAAAATTCTACTTTCAAAACTGGCCGGAATGTTCGCCAAGATTTGAAATTATGCCGAAAAATGATAAGGGGGAAAAAAGACACATTTTACCTAGTCCAGCGATTTAACCAAAGGGTTTTAGGGGAGAGGATCTGTGATGTTGATAGTGAATCCCGTCAACTTAGGGATTTTCCAACACTGCAGCACGTGGCCCCTGCAAATAAAGTCACGATGTCAGCTCATGAGGGGCACGTGAACCATTTAAATAAGGGGTATGTGAGTCATTTAAAGGAAATCTCAAAGGAATGTTATAAGTCTGGGACAAATAATTCACAGGCTTGGTGCATAGGCCCAAATGTGGCAGCCTAAGTTATTGTTAACAACTTTCAAGGGCAAATAGAAGGCTTGTTGACAGCCCAGAGATCTTTCGATTGCGTTAAGGAAATAAGAGCACAAAGAGTCGTACATGGCGATTCTCAAGTCACTGAGAACAGTCCAACATTCTCAAGGATAGTGGGAAAATCCACAGAGATAATGGGGGATAAAGAGACTTCGATGGAGATTGAAGACACTGATAAACATGTAGAAAGCAATCAAGCAACAACTGAGATCGATCATGATAACAGTAGGGTAATATTACAAAATCCTATTACAAAGATAGTCAACTAGGAAATTAATGAAGCAGAGCCTATTATGTCACAACAACAGTTCATAATGCAGGGATAGGAAAAAAAACCTTGAATTGGGTACAACAAAACCTAATTAAATTGGGGAAAATCTTTAGGGTTGATTTTCAAGGACACGGGGAAGAGGCCATGGAACTATTGCTACAAATAGATAGTTGTAGGTTGGCAAAAAGACAAGAACAATGCAGTGGAATCAAGAAGTCAAAGACTAAGGAAGTGCAAGAATTAAAGAATTTGATATGCTTTGATGTCAAGTTCAAAAGCTCAGGGAACAGAGGAAAGGGGAGGAATGCAAATACTAGTTGCGGATGAATATAAAGCTAGTCTCTTGGAATGTTAAGGGACTAAATAATAGAGACAAGAGGAGATTGGTGAATAATATGATATAGGGGTGGAAGGCAGACATCAGATGTCTTCAAGAAACAAAACTAGAAGGCAATGTTATAGAGGTAGCCAAATAGTTCTGGGGAGGCAGATGGATCAGACAAGCATACATAGAGTCCAGCAGAACAAAAGGGGAGATTTTACTGATGTGGGATGAGAGTGCTTGGAAAGGAGAAATTCTATAAATAGGGGCATACTCTATCACTTGTAAATTTGAGTCTCAAACACAAGACTTCAAATGTCACATTACAGGAGTGTATGCTCCTAATAGTTACAAGAAAAGAATATTAGTATGGGAAGAAGTGGGTGCTGTAAGAGGTTTGGTGGAAGAGTCGTGGGCAGTTTGTGGGGATTTCAATGCAATTAGATACATATATGAGAAGAAAAATTGTATGAGCAGAACAAAGGGGATGAAGGAATTCTTAGACTTTATTGAAGACATGAAACTAGTTGATCTACAACTAGAGGATGGTACATACACCTAGTTCAAACGGGATCAACATGAAGCAGCCTCCATGATTTATAGAATACTAATTTCCAAGGACTGGGATGGCAAGTTTCAAAATCTAAAACAAATTCCTCTTCAAAAGCTGAGCTCTGATCATATACCAATAGCTTTACTTGGCGGTTCTTGGGAAAGGAACAAAGGCTATTTCAAATTTGAAAATTGGTGGTTCAGAGTTGAAGGTCTCATTGATACAGTTAGGGATTGGTGGTCATCTTTCAACTTCACTGGAAAACCTGACTTTATATTGGCATGCAAACTAAGAGCTTTGAAGATCAAACTCAAAGAATACAGGAAGGGGGAAGAGGGAAAAGGGAAACTTAACCATTAAGAGGAAGAAACTGTTGGAACAGATGGCTGACTTAGATGCTGACAGGAAGGACAAAACTCTCACTATTGAAGAATCTGCATTAAAAGATGAGTTGTTGAAGTATGAAGAGTTGATTAAGAAGGAGGAAATCTCCTGGAGGTAAAAATCAAGGGCTCTTTAGCTGAAAGAAGGTGATAACAATACTAAATTCTTTCACAAGACTGCAAATGCACACAGAAGATATAACAACATTGACCAGCTTGTAATACAGGAAGAAGTGACTCAAGAGCCAAACAGAATTAGTGAGGAGATTGTTGATTACTACACTAGGCTATACAAGGAAACTACTCAGTGGAGACCCAGGTATCAAAATGTACAATGCTCAGTTATAACAGAAGAAGAAAGACAGATGCTTCAAAGTAATTTTGAGGAAAATAAAGTTCTAAGGTGTTTAAAGTTATGTGCAGTTGATAAAGCAGCATGTCCAGATGGCTTTACTATGGGGTTCTTCATTACATGTTGGGATGTGGTAAAGCAAGACATCATGGACACTTTTCAAAACTTCTATGAGCAAGAAGTATTTGAGAAGAGATTTAATGCAACATTCATAACCTTTATACCCAAGAAGAAAGGTGCCAAGGAGTTGAGAGATTTTAGGCCAATTAGCCTAATTGGTAGTATATACAAACTTATGTCTAAAGTCTTGACTAAGAGATTGAAAATGGTGGAAAACAAGTTGATAGACTTATATCAAATGGCATTTATTAAGGGGAGGCAGATAATGGATGCAGTTCTGATTGCAAATGAAGTTGTAGATTCAAGAAATAAACAAAAGAAACTTGGGGTACTCTATAAGCTAGATATGGAAAAAACTTATGATCATGTTAACCGGAAATACCTAGTGAAGATGCTGGAAATGATGGGTTTTGGGCAAAAGTGGTTGAATTGGGTGAAATATTGTATCTCAACAATTAGCTTATCAATTCTCATCAATGGTAATCCTGCAGGATTCTTCCAAACACAAAGAGGACTCAAACAAGGTGATCCCCTGTTCCCTTTTTTGTTCCTGATCACTATGGAATGCTTAAATAACATGATAAAGACAGCAAACATGAGAGGGTGGTTAAAAGGCTTTAAGTGGCTAGAGAAGGTACTGAGAGCTTGGAAGTTACACACTTACAATATGCAGATGACACTTTGATATTCGAGGAGGAACAACTTAAATACCTAAAAGTGATTCTAGTCATGTTTGAAGGTATATCTAGGCTACATATTAACTGGAGAAAGGGTATGATGTGCCCTATTAATGAGGTGAACAATATGAGAGGGTTAGTTTCAATCTTGGGAGGTGAAATAGGAGCACTACAAACTACTTACTTAGGAATGCCTTTAGGAGCGAATTCTAAATCCATAGAAATATGGAACAGTGTCATTGAGAAGTGTGATAAGAAACTAGCCAAGTGGAAGACACAATATTTATCCATGGGTGGTAGATTGACCCTAATCAACTTAGTACTTGATGCTTTACCAACCTATATGATGTCTCTCTTTCCTATTCCATGAGGGGTCATCAAGAGGTTGGATAGCATCAGGAGAAAATTCTTGTGGCAGGGTAAGGAGAAAAAAAGTTTTCACTTGGTAAAATTGAAGGAGGTGAGGACTGGAAAAAAGAATGGAGGGATGGGGATAAAGAATTTACAAATCCCAAGCAAGGTCCTAAGTATGAAATGGTTATGGAAGTATTCAAATAATAACCAGTTGTTGTGGAGGAAGGTGATTGGAGCCAAATATGAGGAAGAGGACAACTGGATTACCAGAGAAGTGACCACTCCTTATAGAGTTAGCCTTTGGAGGTCCATCAGGAGTCTGTGGAATGAAGTTGAAAACAACTCAAAGATAAAAGTTGTGGATGGAAGGAAGACTAGATTTTGGAAAGATAACTGGCATGAGAGTGGTAACATGGAAATACTTTTCCCAGACATTTACAACTTAGTTTTGTCCCAACAAAGTACCATAGCAGAGCTATGGTCCCATAGGGATGAAATTTCATTTTCAGAAGACATCTGAATGACTGGGAAATCATGAGAGGGTACAACATGGCCTTGGAAACAAATATGGAACAGTAGGATACCTCACAAAGTTTCATGTTTTGTCTAGTTAATGGCTAAGAAAACAGTCCTTACTCAGGACAATGTCATGAAAAGGGGATAACCTTGTGCTCCAGATGTTTCCTATGTGGTGAAACAAATGAGACTGTCAACCATTTTTACATTGCAGGTACACCCAACAATTGTGGAGAATTTTTATCTGCCTGAAAGGCATTCCCTGGACCATGCCTAGGGAAGTGACTGGGGCCTTGATGAGCTGGGAGGGAGAAGGGGTCCATGCAAAAGACAAAAGTAGATGGAGAATTGTCCCTAGTGCTATATGGTGGACTATTTGGAAAGAGAGAAATTCAAGAGGTTTTGAGAGCTTAGTAAACAGTGTACAGAAAGTTAAACTTAACTACATTCTTTTTCTAGTTTTTTGGTGTAACCAGTTATACTCAAATGACACTATCTCTATTATTGATGTCCTAGATTCAATCTAGTCATAGAGAAGTGAAGTTGGGAGTACATTTGTATATAAGGTTTCAATACAACCCATATATTGTTTTGTAATATAATACAAGTTACCAAGTTCAAAAAAAACTATTGTTGGTATGGCCTGAAGTAAAACTCTGTAAAAATAGATCTCTAATATTTTAGAAATTTTCTTTTTCTATGACATTTTAATAAGTGTTATTGAAGGCGCTTTTAAGTGCTGAAGGAAATTGTTGTTGACCCTTCTTCAATTTTGATTTCATTGTTGTCTCATAGTATGTACAGTATAGAAAGTACCATTTTTTAGAGCCAGATTTGTTGCTGTTGAAGCAAATATTCGGTAATAAAGTCGCTCTTCCTAAGTCATTGAATTCACTTGTGCTAAAAAGCTTAGATGTTGTTGAATGGAAGGCCAAATTCAAATCATGCAGGTGTACAAAAAAGACAATCAGCTGTTGGGAAAGACAAGGCACTAACAAGAATGCCAGACAGGATAGTAGCGGAATAATACTCAAATTTAATCTTTCCCTTTTAATTTGAACCAAGAGAAGACAACCAAATCAAGCAATATGAAGAATGGACAGCAAGTATATCAATCAAACTAAAGCAACAAGATAAGATTAACTCAATCACACAAGACACAACGATTTACGTGGAAAACCCTTCAATGTGAAGAGTAAAAAACCACGGGACCAAAAGCTCCACTATAAACACCAAGAGTTACAAAATTGTTCTCCAAAATTCGCCACAAAACAAGTGCCAAACAATGAGCAACAACAAATCAAGATTGCACCAAAACTAGAGAATTAAAGAAGAGATTTCACCCAAAAACACGCTACTGTTCACACCCTCAAATCAGAAGCTACAGACGTCCAAATACGATCTTCACCGTTGAATTGCAAG
Source organism: Solanum commersonii (assembly GCA_029007595.1). Taxonomy (NCBI): domain Eukaryota; kingdom Viridiplantae; phylum Streptophyta; class Magnoliopsida; order Solanales; family Solanaceae; genus Solanum; species Solanum commersonii. The sequence continues at coordinate 1,612,149 of JAJTWQ010000011.1, forward strand.
AACCAGATTCTGCGAACTCCCAGTTCAAATTTGAGCACGATCCAACGGTTAACGAAGCGGAAAACTCTGTCTGAAGCAGACTACCTAAGCAGAAAATTTCCAGAAGCAAAACGGGATTTTTCTCTTTTTCTCTCAATCTCTAACACGAATCTCTCTTGTGTTTTTGAAAAATAAGACCAAAGAAGCCTTATATATGCCACATAATATTTTGGGTTATGGGCTAAAGTGGGCTGGTCCTAATAAGACTTTTATTTATCCACATAGGAAGGGAAAAAAAAAGATCCTAAACCCAACATCAGCTAGGTGTAACCGTGCAATACAACAAAGACCTTATCGTGTTTTTGATTCAGTTGCTCTAAGAATCAAATATATAAATTGTATTTGTACACTCTGAGAATCAAATATATTATTGTATAGATGGTTCTTACAAATGAAAGCATGTCTCATGTACTGCATGTGTAGTTATGTTCATCCTTATTTCTTTTAGTTTCAATTAAGAAATAAAGTTTTACTCCTACTGGTATTCTCTAAATTTGGAGGTGTTTGATAAAAAATGTTTTTTTTTTCATAAAAAAATTAAAAGGGAAAATTTGTTGAAACTAAATCTATATATAATATAAAGCTGAATGTTAGACAAGGTGATGTGACATCTTTCTATGACCATCATTCTTATTTTTTTCTCTCATAATTTTGATCTTGTCTTCTTATTTTTCTGCTTAACTATTTTTTAAAAAAATCCTACCGTTATTACTTATCTACATTTATGACGATAGAAAATGAATAGACATTCCTTTGAAGACATTCATTGTCAAATATGGAGTAATTGTTTTGGTAAAGAAGCACAAATTCAAGAAAGAGCAAAACTCCCTATTAAACAGAAGTTTAAAGTGCCCGTTTGATTACCTTTAGCCAAGTAACAGAAAATTTATTAAAAGCAATAATAAAAGTTCAAAGTGCTCATGTGAATTGTGATTGCCTTTAGCCAAAGTAACCAAAAATTTAGTAAATACAATAATTTATGTTAGTGTATTTAACATGCCAATTATGTCTTGTTTAATTTTCAGCTTCTAAAACCTCTCATTTCTATTGCCTTTTCAACTTTTTGTACTATATATTATGGTGTGTGAAAAATCTGTTGGGCAACTAATATTTTAATTTGTATGTTTGTGATTGCACAACAAACACGGAACGATTTTCAAATTGATCAATAATCAAATAGTCCATTTTAAAAGCAATTATGGATATTACTCTTGCTGAATTTTGAGGAAAAGAAATCCAAGCATCTCCATGAGGTTCCTATAATTTACAGGTTTTTACTTTAATTTTATAATCTCAACCCTCATATAAAGCAAGTATATTGACGATACTCAAATGTGAGTATGGTACACATTTTTATTGTATGTTATAATGAAAATTTGTTTTCTACCATGCTTTTTTCAATGGCATGGTTCGCTAGAAATTGGAGTGGAAAATGTGAGTATGGTACACATTTTTATTGTATGCTTCAATATTAGCCACTACTAGAAATATAAGCTTTCCCCAAGTGTGAATCGATGACTATATTACAAAATATGATTTTTCTATCCCATTTTCAATGAATCAGTTCGCTAAAAAACATAAAATAACATGATGAAAAACATATTCTCATTGAATAACGAAAAGCTTTCTAACTTTTTTGAATAAAACTTGAAGATGCAATAAGAGTTTTATTATTTCATGAAAGAGAAAAAAAGAGAGGCTATATATATATATATATATATCCCCTTTTGGAAGAGTCATCCTCGCAACATAAATGGAGTGAAAGAGGAAAACAACAGAAGGGTACTTTAATGAGGAACAATCTGCTATTGATATGTGTAAACTTTTTTAATATTTTGCTTTAATAGTTCTATTTATTTTCTTTCATATTTTATCTTTTTATTTTTTAATAATTAAGATTGTAAGAATATTGTTACATTTTTTTTTTTATAATTCTCTTTATGATTTCTCTTTGTTTTGTATTTTATATAATTTTCTTTATTGTCATAAGTTTATATTTTCTTTTGATTCAAAAGTGTAACTTATGATTTTGTCGAAGGTCATCTAACTTCTAACCAAATATTTTTCACTATGAAATCAATAATATGTGTGGATAATATATATATATATATTGATATCTTATCGCTTTTTATTCACATTTCGTAATATAAGCACGGACAAAACTCATCTAGTAAATTATAATGCATGATGACGCCGGACCACTTTCAATGAAGAATCTTTTATCAAACAAATCCCCGCCGTTCGTTAATAAATGTCGGCTGAACATACGGCCATCAACGTAACCAACAATTGTATGACATAGAGGATTTCACCGCCTTTTCCTCCCATTCGTCCTCTTCCATACCTTTCCTTTTGAAATCAACGATGTCATTTTACAACGTAGTCAACTACTATTTCTTTTAGTTTTTTTTTTTAATTACCACATACTTCTGTCCCTACTAACTCGTTCATTTTTTATTTGATACACTTATTAAAAAAAAATACTAATTGATATAATAAATTTATCATTTTACTATCTCTATTAATTAATAGAATTCCAAAATCAACTTACTCATTAAAGAGGTTTTACATTTTTCAAAAATATTCTCTCTAAATAATTTGAGAATATAATAGATAAAAATATTGTCTTTTCTTGATTTATTAAAAATAACAAGTAAAAATGAACAAATAAAAACTCAAAATTGAATAAATAAAAAGAAACCGAGGTAAATAATATTGACTTTTTGTTGTGCTTGAAATTTGAAAAAAACACCAAAAACAAAGTTATTTTTTAATACAAACAACTGTAGATTTGCATAATGTATAAGTTTGATCTGTTGGAAGACGGCAAAATATTTGATAATAATAATAAAAAAAGAAGGTAAAAAGAGGATGAAAATAAATAAATATAGGAATAATGTGGTTTTTTTAATCATCAATAAATTAGGCCAAAAAATAGGTAGCCGCACAAGAAAAGATACTATAATTACTGACAAATTATTTTATTTTTCAATTACTACAATGATTTCCACATTAAATAAGGCAAAAAGTTATTACATATATTCTCTACCCATTTATTTTCTTCAAATTTAATAACATCTTTAAAAAAAATGGAGTCTCAAATCATTGCTTTAATAATTTTATAATCGAACCAATTCTATGTTAATTTTAAATATGCGTTGAAATTAAAATTGTTTTCCTTAAATGGAATAAAAGAAAAAAAAATCCAAATAAATTGAAACTGAGCCAGTACAAAATGTAAAATATAATTTTATGGTAGGGTTTCACACAAGTCATCCCTAGACTTCCTTTGAATCAAAAAAGGACTGCAAATAAATAATTTTTAATATAGAAAATACTGCATTTGATCTTTTAAAAATGGATTAAAAAAAGAAAGAGAAGAAAGTCCAATTGAATTAAAATGGAGGGACTAAAATATTCATATTTGTCAATGAAAAATTAAGCCAAGGAAGAAAAAGAAAAAGGTGCGATCGCAGATAAGTGAGAGAAAGAGCGCCGTGTGGTTCTACAAAACTGTTTGATTCATAAGTTCAAGGATTCTCGTGCAGATTGAAAATCTCGCCGACGAATCTTTCTTTTGATATCACCGGGGAGTTGATTGGTGGTTTTGATCGGAAAAAGCTGGAGATTTTCTGTCGGAGGTGAACAGAAGTAAGAAATATAAGGATGGTGAATTCAATGGTGGAAAGAGCAACGAGCGATATGCTCATAGGTCCTGATTGGGCTATGAATCTCGAGATCTGCGATATTTGCAATCACGATCCGGCGTATGCTTCTCTTTCCTTGCTCTTTTTAATTTACGTTTTGTGTATGTTAAACTCTTGCAGTTTTTCTCTTTTACTTTTTGGTTTAGGTGACTTGAGAGTGTTCCAATGATTTAGACTGAGTTTAGAACTGGATTTCGAAGTTAGTTGTAGCACTTAAGTAGTTGCTCGTTGAGTAGTTAATGACTTGCGAAGCTTTAGATAAATGTATAGGATAGTGGCAATTGTGTTATTTACCAAAAAGGAAAACTAATAGTACCTCTGTTGAGAATTTCATGAAAAAAACTGTTAATTCGATGAGGTGATTGGTTAGACTAAATCCTGTTTGGTTAGGAAGTCAGGGGAGTGCAAGTGACATTATGCAAAACGGAAGTGAGTGATTCTGTTGATAGCTCCTGCTAGATAGGAAATCATTTTTGCACTGCGTACCAGTGAGCTTTAGTGTCATGCTTGTTAATTGGATGAGTCTCTTTGGGTTGTCGAAGTCTTATTTAGGTTTGCATTTCATTCTATGAGGGTAAAATATCCTTGTGAGTTCTTAGCTGTTGTCATGATGAGCAAAATGACCTTTCTTAGTCCTGAGTTCATTTTACTTTGTATGTTATGCTATCTAATGCATTGTTTTTCTTTAGAACTCTGATGAGCTACTCCTCCGAATATCAATGATAATTCTGGAGTCTATTGCTTTTCTTTGTCAATTGAGTTTGAAAATAGTGTTGTATAATCTGTTGTGCATAGGTACTGTATTGCATCAAATTCATCCTCTCCTTGTGCCAAAGTTGTGTACAAGGAGATATAGCTGATCCATAAACTGAAACGGTTGGCTTACCACCCCATTGGATTCTTATTATTATTGCCTTGTCTCAAATTGCACTCCTAGTATCCTAAAAGTTTAGTCATTTTTACTTATCAAACCCAAAAAAAGGAATCTTTTCTTACTATGTTTTCTGACAGTGTTGTCAAAGGTGGTGTTTGAGCCCTAAATGTAGCAAACTCTAAGGTGGTGCGTCTATGAAAATGCCATTGACACATGCATCTTGGCAAAAGCATACGGCAAACCAACCAATGTTTTGTTTGAGAACATTATAAATTTTCGAAGTTGCATGAGTTCTGACTTGGAAAAGATGGCAGTGGATAATAAATATAGCCAAAACTAAGCGTGGTATTAATCCTTAAGAGGTGCCAGAAATTAATAAGTCTCTGACCTTGCTGGTTTATGTACCTTTCTATGAGGAATTAATATGAGATTTTTCTCTGAGGATATAAGACCAATTGCGTTTGGCAATCATCTCTACATTTGCCCATTTTGTCTTAGGCTCCGAGCTTCATGTCTTCATCAACCAGACGATTGGAATCATGACTGGATCAACATGTTGTTCCTGTGTGATTCCTTCCAATCGTGGAGATGAACAGAAATTGTCTCCATGTTTTTCCCTTTTGCACATTTCTCTATTCTCTGATTTTCAGCATTTTGCTCTAAACTTGGTCTTCCTTCAAACTTTTTGATACTTTTATTCCCTTTGTTTCCTTTTGAGTTCATAGACCTCAACAAAATAAGTTAGTTATGCTGTTAGACCTTTACTTAGAGAGGCTACAATTCAAGTAATAGACGTCAGTTCCCAACTAATCAACTCCCTAAAACTTAAACTTTTGTTTATTCTCAAACAAAGACAAAAATAACATGAACGTTTTACACATTAAGTGCTCAAGTTTCTTATGATTATGGTTGCTATCAACAATTTACTTCAAATCACTCGCATTCTCAACAAGTCCCTTTTTGTACCTTTCCTCAACTAGGTGGACTAACTTAATGAAGAGCATTGGTTTGATCTTAAGTTCACCCATTTAACAGTGAGTGCACCTGACAAACTTACCATCCCAAACAAAACAAAGAATCTTGATTGCATCTGACAGTGCAGCCTGTTCAAATGATTTTAAGTATGTCTTTAGTTGTATCTGCAGTATACGTGTTCCATGTTTGGACACCCATTTCTGGTTTCCAGGGAGTTTCATCATATGCACAGTTGATAATTTTATCACCCCAATTGAGGATAAATTTTACGTGCATTAAATGGAAATCGGGGTATTGTGGACGAAGGAATTGAAGATGCTTTGAAAAAGATGACTTTCTGTGTGTCAACTCAAGTGCTGGTACTTAAACTTTTTGTTTTGTTGGTCAAGATAAGAACCCGTGAATGGTATATTTTCTTAGTTCTTCTGGTTAACTGGCAGTGTGATCTTTAGGCCTTTCGTAAATAATTTCTGTAATATTTCTCATATGTGGTTCTTCAGAGTATTGTAATAATATATAGCTTCCCCTTTATCTGAAAAGAAAAACATTAAATAGAAATCCAGTGAACTAGACTGTAATTGCATCATGTAGTAGTGCTCACTAAAATTTCCCTTTTCCTCTTCTTTCTTTCTCTTTGGATTTTCTCTCGTTTTAATGGCTTGCCAATATGGATGTGTGCTTTTACCTTTGGTGGAATATTGTTTAAAGTTATTATTGACATTTATGTTCTTTTTGGGTTTACCAGGCAAGCCAAAGATGTTGTGAAGGGAATAAAAAGACGTCTTGGTAGTAAGAATCCCAAAGTCCAACTTCTTGCTCTGACAGTAAGCTTCTTAAGCCGTCAAAATTGATGCCTTAATACTTCATTCATATGGACTGTTAACTCTCCAACTTTTGTGCTACTTTGTCTTTGTTTCTTTCTTTTATGTAGGCGATGTTTGGGTGTTAAGTTTATGCCACCTCTTTCCGTCAACTCTTTCATGTTCATTATTTTTTCTCTCTTATTAACTACAGATATGGTCATGTATGCTATATGATCATTATTTAAAAAAAACCACATATACATTATCATGGAGTATCCTTGAGGTGGAGTGGTGATATGACACTGTGCATCTCAAGCAATCTCTAATCAGCATTTAGCGTGTAGCTTATCGAACAAAACACAGCTATTAAAGTGATGTCTAGTCTTTCTGGTGACACACAAGGGTGCATTCTTAGCCTGTAGCTTATCGAACAAAACACAGCTATTAGAGTGATGTCTAGTCTTTCTGGTGACACACAAGGGTGCATCCTATGCTTTCTTAAACTCATAGTTGATTAGATAATCTGTTTGAAAATATGGATGTTTAATAAATAGTTCTTACACCCAAAGATGTTCCCTAGTGGTCAATGAAGTGGATAACCCTGAGGCCTCGGTTCAACTTCAGCGGAGGCAAAAATCACTAGATGAATTCTTCTTATCCACCTAAGCCTTAGTGGACAGAGTTACTTGGTACTTGTGCTGGTGGGAGGTAGCAGGTACCCCATGAAATTTGCTAGGTGTACACAAGCTGCCCCAAACAGTACCGTATTAAAAAAAGATGTATGGTTCTTGTAAAGAAATTACAAAAGGATGTTAAAGGACAATGCTCATCTACAATTTGAATGGATAAATATATTATTTACATTGTTGTACATTCTGCTTTAGAGTACTCTATCAGTGCTATGGCTTCATCCTTGTCCTTGGGAATTCTCTTACTTTATTTGGTGGTTGTTACCTTATAGATGTACCTAGCCGAACTTGCAATGAACTCACACCAGTTAAGAATGCTACAGTTGTCCCTCATAGGTTGTGTTAGGGTTTTCCACCTCTTGTATATGGTAGACTATTTGGAGAGAAAGAAACAAGAGGTGTATGGAAAATACTGCAGAATCAGTACAAAAGATCAAACAGCGTTGTATGAAGACCTGCTGTTTTTGATGTAATGAGGAGGGTATAGAGGATGCTGGATAGATTTTAAATTTGTTCTTTTCTTTATAAGTTAAGTAGCAGTTTCTTGAGTTGGTCCTTTTTGGGTCACTGATGTAAATCTTTTTGATGGTTGCCAGCATACCCTCATTGCTGAGGAATACAACTTTACTTTATCAAAAAAAAAAAAAAAATTTATCCTGAGTTACTTCACCCATTGCTTTAAGGTTTTGAGTTGAATGTTTAGATTCTCTCGCCTTGTAATAGAGTGAAATTTTGGTGAGCCCGTTTCCACAATTGCTTCCTCTCTAGGCTTTTCCTTTTCTCAACTCAGCTCATGGAGCTTCTCAGGGTTTATACCTCTCTCAATTTAGTCCATCTATCCACTAACATTACTCCAGGTCCACTCATCACCTATTGAGCCTAATCTATCTCCCTCGAGGCCTGCTACTGTTGAACCTATTGAGCCTAGTCTATCTCCCTTGATTCTAGGCCTGCTACTGTTGAATATCCTTTCAAAAAAGGGGTAAAAATCCATGTGCAGAAGGTGTTGAAGCTGTACTTGTATCTCATTGGTTGTGTAAGGGTTTCCAATATGATCTCGAGCTACTTGACCCATCTCCTTAAGGCTTTGGGTTGGATGACTATGACCCTGTTTGGGTTGACTTATTTAGGTGCTTTTAAACCAAAATAGTTTTTGAGCAGTTTTATAGTATTTGGCCAAAGTAAAAAAGTGCTTATGAACACTTGTTTTTAAGCCAAAATAACAAAAAAAAAAAAGAAGTCAAAAGGCTCATGTTAGAATTTCTAACTTATGGCTTTTGGCTTATAGTCATAAGCCAAAACCCAAACAGACTCTAAATTATTTCGCAATAAAAAGTTGAATTATAGTAAAAAATGTTTATTCCACAGGGATCGACTTCTTTACTGAACAAAATAGTTCTGAAACCACTATATGAGAAATCAATTGAAGGTGGTCATTTTCTACAACTAGATGAAGTTTTCTAAGTGAGCCAATATAGTACTTGGAAAGAAAAGTTTCAGCAATAAGGCCCCCAAGGTCTAGCTCGAGTGGCAAAAGGTGGAGGATTTGTGGCTTAGGTCGCAAGTTCAAGCCCCACACCATGCAAAGCAAAGACCGGTATTTAAGTGGAGAAGGGTAGAGGGGCGGGCCCATTATCCACCGAGTTTAGAAGGCTGTGATTGGTCCAAAGGGCGGGTCACAGACAGCTTTCTCGGTTATCAAAAAAAAAAGAAAAAGTTCAGCAATAAGAAATAATTGATTGATGAAGATAAGGCTGGGATCTTGGTTTCACCGGATGTTTGAAACAAAGGTCAAGTAACTTAATTTTCCACATTTATATCATTCTCACTTTGATACAAATTCCCCTCTCAATCACATTCAACTATTACAAGTTATCTAATTAAATGTACTCCTTGCTGTTATGCATCTTGTTGAACTCTCGTGATGCATTAAAATAAAGAAAGCTTTACCATTTGGTTGGGTTTCTAGAATTGTTCAGGACTCCTTTCAGTTATTTTTACTACCACCATTAGATTCCTACACTTTTCCCCTTTCTGTTAAGATCTAGTGAGCAACGAAATCATGATTTAGTAGATTCGTATGGAAAATCTAGAAGTTCACTTCTCATCAGCTCTAAGAGTTGGACAAAATAATGAATGTTTATACAAAAACTGTATCTCAAAGTAGGTATGTCTTGGAATTCAAATAGATACATATTTTCACTCAATCAACTTGTAACCTTTAAGAGTCTTTAGTTGCCTAAATTCCCCTTCATTAGCAGTGTGACCCTATGAAAAAGACTGAATTTTTTGATGTTATCTTTTAAGATTCTAAAATTCATGAAGGAATACTGATTGATTTACTGTTTGCTTTAACATTTTTATTTAAAACTTTGAACTCCAGCCTATCAAATTAATAAGTTGATTGGACATTATAATTGAGTTTCCATTTTTCAGCTGTTGGAAACAATTGTCAAGAATTGTGGGGATATTGTCCATATGCATGTTGCTGAGAAAGATCTCCTTCATGAGATGGTGAAAATTGTAAAAAAGAAGGTGACTTCTTGCTGACTCACAAACTCCCTTATGTCTTCTTTGAACCTTTTTCTTTCTTCACAAAGTTAAGGCATCTTTATGTACTGTTTTGTAACAGCAACCTGACTTGCATGTCAAGGAAAAAGTACTAATTTTGATAGACACGTGGCAAGAAGCATTTGGAGGACCAAGGGCAAGATATCCACAATTTTATGGTGCATACCAGGAGTTGCTTGTAAGTCTTTCTGCTGGTTTTAATTTGTGTATCTGCATGTGACAGCTATTCATGTCTTAAGTAATCAAAACAATTAAGAAAAGAAACTGGGTCAATTGGTGATAGTTCAGTTTTCTAACCTATCATCCAAAATCAGCTACTAATTAGTATAGGGTCCAGTTGCAACATAGCAGTTGTTGGAGGAATGCATATCACCAAGCAATTCAATGGTTGCTAATATTCCAATTAAGACGCTTATTGAACCAAACTTCCAGCTTCCACCACACGTATTTTGTTCATTCACAATTGTCATGCCGTGTCATTCCTTTAGCATTTTGTTGCTTCTCAAAAATGGAGTTTTAAACATACTGCTTGACGTTTCAGCGCATTGGAGCTGTATTCCCTCAGAGAGCTGAGAAAGCATCCCCCGTGTTCACACCCCCCCAAACACATCCGCTGACTTCATACCCACAGAATCTGCGGAATCCTGAATCCGGTCAGGAAGCAGCTGAGTCTTCTGCAGAGGCTGAATATCCAGCCTTGAGGTGAATCTTATATTTCTAACTCTTGAAAGAATTTAGACTTTTAAGTCATTTACTGTGATTTCTCTCTCTTTTTTCTTGTCCTGTTGTGGAGCTGTCAGCAGGTGCAGTTGGTATAATTGATGTACAAAAGCGAAAATGGACAGCCAGTCTAGGAGAAAACTTCTCCTACTTGCCCTAGCACAACTTTTTTGATGACTAGTTTCTTAGAGCATGCCTTGACATATTTGATGGTTGAGCTCAATGCCTCAACCAAATGTAAACTTAGGCAGGTGATACAAATACGCATGTTTAAAGTCATCGGAAAACCATCATTTTGATGACAGTGCAATAAAGAATCAAAGAGAACTTGGGATTAATTTCCTCCATCAGCAATGATACTCTCTTATTGCCCAAAATGTAACGGTGAATAACCTTAGGACTGGTTGCTGGTATATATCTTCCTTTTTGTGCAATATCTGCTTGAACTTCCAAGGATCTTGATCCAAGTTCATTGAGTCTATCCAAATATCTGGTAGAGTTGAAAAGTGGTAGGATCATAGCAGGCACACTGTAGGATCATTAATGGATTTTTAGGATCAGTAGTCTCCTCCTACTTCGCCAATTATACTAGTTTTCTTCATTTTGATGTATTTTATGAGTTGTGACATCTAGATGTTAGGTCACGCAATCCAAGATTAATCTGCTCAGCTGTAAATAGAAATAATAATGTATATATGAAAATCCATTCTCATGTCTTCTTTTTATTTCAGCACTTATCTTTGATATATTATATGTCTATGATTGGTGTTGATATCTCTCTTCTGAGATGCATTATCATATCTAGACTTGATGTTACTTGTTTTGACTAATTTGAACTCATTTACGTTTGTCCTTTTAGTGTTAATATATTGTAATTGTTATAACCTGAAGCAAGATGAATGATTTATAGCTGCTGGTGAATGTCATTTAATACCTACACCGCTTATCTTTTGGCTGTTAGGCTTGCTGTGGTAGTTAATTCTCATTTTCTTCTTTTTACGTTGCTAGCTTGACAGAGATCCAGAATGCACGTGGTATCATGGATGTCCTTGCTGAAATGTTGAGTGCATTAGATCCTGAAAACAAAGAGGTAGAGTCTTGCTTATAGAATCTGTTGAGGGCATTATTCAACATTAAGATATTCTTACTTTAATGCAAACTGGGCAGTCTAAAAGTTTCGCAGTCTATTGTTGTCAGCTCATATAGTTGCTTTGTAAATAAATATTTACCTCTAAGTAGAACACTGGGTATTTGGTGTTGAAATTTTCTAAATTTGATTTAGTTCTTTTGTGTCGAAATCTTTATCTGTTATTTTACTGAGTTAATGCTCTTTGTTCGCTGCGATAATATATTTGCTTGTTGGTTTACAGGGGCTGAAACAAGAGGTGATTGTTGATTTGGTGGAACAATGTCGTACCTACAAGCAAAGAGTAGTACACCTTGTAAACTCAACTACGTAAGGCCTTGTTTTACTCAGGCTACTTCTCATTAAGTGCTATTCCTGTAAAATCTTGACAGGTTTATCAAAATTTATTTTTTGGGTACTATATTCGTATTGATGAAGTGGAACTGATGAGGAAATTAGGGGCCCACTCGGACATATATTAGAATTTTTCCTTTTTTCCAAAAACTATTTTCAAATCAATATTTGGTTAACAAATTGTTGCTGCTACAATTTTCCAACTCCAACTTGAAGTTGGTTTTCAAGTTTGAGTAAGTGTTGCAAACCAGTTTTTGAAAGTGAACTTTTTTTTTCTTTCTCAAAATTGCAACATTTCTTCAAATGAAATACCTGTCCAAATGCAACTTCAATTTTCAAATACCCTTTTTGAACTTAACTTCAAATGCTACTTTTTTTTTCAAATACCATCTGATTCATCTCCGAATGCCTACCTAGATTTCTGAATCTATGGGCTCAATAGAAGCTCTAAAAAACTAAACCTTCTGAATCAAGTCTGGGAAAATTGTGTTAACTGAACCAAATAAAGCAAAACACACTTGGTTAGGTCAGGATGACCATTCAGATGTTTTGGAAAGAGAGATCCCTATCACATTGTGACTTGCAAATATTATATCTCCCTATAGATTACTACTGGTCCACAGCATCCTCTTAAGAAGGAAATGGTCTCTCTAACAGTGTGTCAGTTTTTTTAACTTAACAGTTTAAACAAACATGGAAACCACACTTGATAGGACATAGATATTGATATCATAATTAGTTTGACATATATGGTATCGAATTGTCGATAGTCTTTTGGATTCTCGAATTTGACTGTCACGTCACCATAAATCCAGCAGGTGGGAGTGGTGGAACAGGTTTTGTAACAATTATTTCACGGCCTCTTGATAAATTGAGTGGTTTAGATTATCAAAGGCAAAGTATAGAAAATGTCCCAAGGTTTGATGGGACTTAAAGCACAAAAATCATCAAAGCATGAGGGTTTGTGATGTAAGGCGCTAATATGGAAAACAAAGAAGTGCCTAAGCTAGGCCGTTGATGTGTTCTGTAAATATGTTCCAACAAACACTATTTTTTTAATTAAAATGACTAAATTTCCCTTAAAGCTATTAACACTAACAATGAATTAATTGTTGCCATCTCTAAGCAGCCTTCTTCTCTCTGCTTTTGTATGTGTTAGTTTTTGAAGATGTTGAGATAGAAGTACGAATAATAAGCATTTTCTCTGGTGCCCAAAATCTGCTTGCATTATGGTGTGAGATTGTGTTGTTGTCAATGACCAGCCTTTTACTGTGAAATTTTTCAGTGATTGAACTTGTGCTTAATGGTTTGAATTTATTGTCAGCTCAATCTAGTTGCACTCTTCTAGTAATAACAACAGCATAGGTGTTCCATTGATGATTTATTAGACATCATTTCTGTAATGATGCTGACCTTGTTAAATGGTAGGATAGAGAACTTTTATTCTTTCATCTGGCCTTTGTAAGTGAAAGTTGGTGAATGGTGGTGTCTCTGCTGAAGTCAGGAGTAGAAGCAGTTGCAGTCTCTTTAGATAGTGGCCGAACGTGAATGATGTCAGCTGAAGGAGCAGAAGATGGAAGTATGTAATCTACTTACATTAAAAATGGAGAAAAAAAATTAAGACCAGGGCCGTACTCCAAATCTATGCTTAGCAGGAGCTTAGGAGCTTCTCAGGACAACAACCTTTTGGATTTTTTTAAATCTGATTCCAACATTTCATGTTTATGTTAATAAGTATGTATTTTTGTTGACAATCCTCTCAAAATTATTCTTGATAAATGATTTTCAGATTTATTGGATGGTTCTGATTGAAACCTGGAAGGTTTTATTGTTTCGGTAAGTGAGATGGGTATTCTCATTAACACACACTAGCGCATGTCGCATGATTCTATTTAAAGAGGTGTAGGAACGCGTGTGCTCTGTTGACCTGGACTCTTCAAGTAGTCCAAGGTTGTAGTGATTGTTGCTTGCTTTAGATGGTCTGGAATAGTTTTAATTTTTAGCAGTAAGACTTTTGGTTTTGAATTGGTTAATAGAGCCTTACCCACTGTTTGCATTTGCAGTTTGGGATGCTTTGTCGGGAAACTGAGAGCTGGAAGGGGAATGCTTGCTATTTTTTTCTTCTGAATTTATTGATTAGATTAGATTCCTTTTTATTTATTTATGAGTTCCATAGCTACAGAAATTTTTTTATAGTGGAAGAGGGTAGGTTAATTAGTTGAAACTTGAAGCTTCTAATTTATGTCATATTTATAAGTCAATTGTCGGGGAGAGAAGTAAAGGCTAACCATTTTTAATGCCATCTGCTGTCCTTATTTTTGCAGTAGAAGTTCTAGTGATTCAGTTAGGACAACAATATTTTATCAAGCAATACAAATATGCTGGACTGACCATGATATTGGAACTTAAATCGAATCTCTTATTCTTAGTCCGAGTCTTTGCTATGTTTTCTCTCTGCTCTGCCATATTTATTATGCACCATTTGGTTGTGATTCCTGTGGGATCCTTACATTTATTTACCTGATGCAGGGATGAATCACTGCTCTGCCAAGGGCTAGCGCTGAATGATGAGTTGCAGCGTGTATTGGCCAAGCATGAATCTATTGCTTCCGGAACTTCTGTTCAAGTGGAAAAACCAAAATCTGAACCACCTCAACCTCTTGTGAATGTTGATGCTCCGCTTATTGATACCGGAGACCGCAAACAATCAGACCAAGGGTAAATAGATATTATCTGTGTCATTCTCTTATTTGACTTCTGTATAACCCCCACCCCCCACCCCCAATTCTTGGTTTCTTTTTGAGCGAGCTCATAGCCTAAATAGTACATGTGGATTTTCTAGATTGAAATGTTAAATTGTTAATTGCCTAAAATAAGTGACCTTAAAATTATTATCAACTAGATTAGGATGTTATCAAGGTTCAAAAGTCCTCTGGTACTGCAAGATTGATGGAAATATGTGACTTCTTTGCGATGCAGAATTTTCCTAGTCAGTGCTAGGTGATTGTACTTTAAATAAGCTACCCCTTCCCCTTCCCCAAAAGAAAAGGGGAATTATGTTAGAAATCCTGGGTATTCTGTTTCATTTTTGAGTCGTCAAATGTACCATCTTTTTCATATAAATCGCTTGGTGTGTTTTTCAGATCTACATCAAATGCTAGCCTAGGGACACAGTTGCTTCTTCCTGCTCCTCCTTCAGCTAGCATTCCATCAACAACAACAAAAGTTGACCCGAAAATTGATCTTCTGAGTGGAGATGACTTCAGCTCACCTACAACTGAGAATGTCCTGGCCCTTGTTCCTGTTGGTGGAGAACCTCAGCCTGCAAGTCCTGTTTCACATCAGAATGCCCTTGCTCTTGTTGACATGTTTTCATCACCCAGCAACTCACAATCTCCATATTCAGCAGGGCAGACCCATGGTTCATCCCCTCAATTTCGACAACAGAGTTTCACTTCTACCCAGTCAGCTTTGTACCCAAATGGAAGTGTCCCCGGAACTACATATAGACAAGGCTCTAACACGGCCTGGAACGAACAGATATCACAGCAACAGCAGCAGTCACCTTCTCCAGTTTATGGTGCGTTATTTTGTCATTCTGCATGCATTCTGTTTTATATCAACAACAACAACAAAAAATCTGCACGCATTCTGTTTTACTTTAAAGTTCTATAGAAATGTGTACTCTGTTCGCTGTAGGTCGAATTTGTCCTCATTATTATTCTCTATTATTCCAAAAGATCGGGCAACCATTAGATACGTTAGTGAAGAGTTAAACAGGGATATGCTGAAGTATAGCATGTATTTGAAGTTGGTATGCCTCATGTGTAAAACCAAATTTCTGTGCAGGTCTTATGTATTGCCTGAATTTTATGACCTCTTGCTCGTTGAGTTTCTGAATTATTACTCACATAGTGCTTGTCTAATTTCTGATTAGGTGGTCAAAGCAGTTCGTTTCCACCACCTCCATGGGAAGCTGAGGCAGCAGAGAACAGCCAAACAGTGGGGAATCCTCATGCTCAACCGATGCAAAATAATCAGTTGTTGCCAGGTAGTCCACATGCCCTACCAATGCACAACAATCAGCTAATGTCTGGTAGTCCAAATGCTCTATCAATGCAAAATAGCCAGCTGATGGCAGCTAACAACCAGCAATTGGCTGGTGGTTCACATGTCCATGGTATGTATGCACAACCGATCACTGGTGGACAGCCTGCCATGATGAACCAGGCTATGCAAAACAATCAGATGGTAGGCTTCCTTCCTCAACCAATCCAAGGTGGACAATCAATGGGTATGCTTCCACAACAAATGCCACCTGGGCACATGGCTTATATGTATGCCCAACAACAAATGTATGGCAACCAGATGGCTGGTTATGGCTATGGCTATGCCCAACCACAGAACACACAATTTCTTAATCAGAGAATGTCTGGGCTTTCCGTGAGGGATGATGGTGTCCTAAATAATTCGTCCTATCCAGTTTCAACTCCTTTGTACATACCATCTGGAAAGCCCTCAAAGCCAGAGGATAAACTATTTGGAGATCTTGTTGACATTTCAAAGTTCAAATCACCCAAAACAACTCCTGGCAGAGCTGGGAGCATGTGACAGTGACAGTGACTGGTTTCTGCACCTTCCTTTTTTTCTTCAATATAATTCTACATCTATTTAGTAATCAAGCTTGTGTTTGTTCTGATTTTTCCCTCAACAGTTAATTTTCACACATTGTTCCTTTTAGTCCATATGCATTTAATGGTTCTTTGTGAGTTTGTGTACATTTCTTGTAGAGAGTAAAACCCCAAGATCACAAAGAAAGTTGAGGAGCTTCCTTTTTTGCCATCTTGAATATGTATAGAATGTCTTCATTTGTGTTTTTTGTGCAGCTTGGTGCTATTATAACTTGTCATGCAGTTATTTGTGCTTTTACCTGGAAGTTTTTACAAGTGATATGAACTTCTGTACTGGTAAGAGCTTTATGACTCACTAGGGAAATAGTACATCAATGCCTCACCTGAAAGAATTGTAATAGTAAGATAATCCATTGTTTGCTGAGCTACAACGGGGATGTTAAGTTTTACAGTGTCTTTGCTGTTTTATGTTTTGGTATTTGTTTCTATATACTCGATTCATTTGCTTTAATGGAATATGAAGATATTATACTACAGTGTGTAACCTGGTTGGTCGACTCTTCATGCTTCTGAAGTGAGATATCAGCAGGTGGTTCTATGATTCTATCAGCCATTCATACTGCCCTTGGGGTGCATTAAGACATCTTAAGGGTGTGTATCTTCTGGTTTGTGGGACTTGAATAACTCATTTGTCGAAAACTTGCTGAGGATAAAGATGATAATGGTTTGCAGGTGCAAAGATGTTCCCCAGATTTTGCCATGCAGGCGTATGTTTTCTTCTCCCAGTTGACTATTGATCAACAATTCGTTATTCTACTTTTATGAGTCGAGACTGTAATTTTCCTCTTTCATATATCTAATTAATTTCCTTGAAATGTAAGAATATACAAAATAGGTCGTTATACATATTTTAATGTTAATGTTGATATTATTACTGTTATCTGTGGGGTAAGTACTCCCGTTACTGAATATTAAAGAGAAAACTGAATACATGAATATAAACAGACCATGTAATCAACTTTACTAACAAAAACATTGAACATTTTATATTAACTTGTCTGTGCCAACTGTTTTACCAAATAACTTGTCTCTGCAAACTGATTATACCGAGTACTAGTCTGTGCAAACTGAATGCATATGATTTACCAAGAATTCCATTAGGCATAAAATTTTAAAAAAATTGATTACCAAGAATCTCATTAGGCATGATGAGATAGATAAATTAAAAATAATTCCGTTGCCGGGACTTGAACCCGGGTCTCTCGGGTGAGAGCCGAGTATCCTAACCAACTAGACTACAACGTATGATACATTACTAAGTTGAGATAAAGATATACATCTGGTAAATAACAGTATTTACTCTATCAAAACATGAGTCTAGACTCTTGAGCCCTACTACTCCTCTTCTTTTGTAAAAGACGTACGCTTTTGATGTTATATCTAAATTTGATATGAATAGTTGTTTATTTTATTAATATTTGAATAATTATAATTTATTTTTATTTAAACATTGATAAATATAATATATAAATAAAATGATGATTAATGTTATACATACAAACATAAATGGATGCCACTAAAATATTACTGATTCAAATGAACCAATAATTTTAATATGTGAATTAGAAATTCATGTAAAAGATTATCGATTTTTTCAATAAATATAAAATTTTGAATACCTTATGTTTAATGTGTAATGTGTAATGAGTTTGATGGTAAAAATATAAAAATTGAACTTGTAAAATAAAAATTCTAAATATGCTTCTACCCACAAAGCATGAAAAAAAATATTAATAATTCACTTGTTGTTGTATGAAAATATCTAATTAAAGATTGAAATTCATCAATCTCATTTGTTCATCAATAGCGGCGTCATTGTCCACCATTAGTAACTCCACTATGTAATAACCACATACAACCATCACTAGACATCATTATCATCACCATCAACCACCCCTAATCGTAATAATTATTAATTACTATCGTCAATCACCATTTACTACTATATACCACCAATTAGGTAATCACTATCATCATTTATCGTCTCTATTAACTATCACTTTTAACTGAAACAACTATTAGCCACTATTTGACTATCATCATCTACTATCATTAGCAAATACCATCTCCAATTAGCATCCACAACCACCACCGTTACCATCACCATAATTTCGTATAATTTTTAATTTTTTATTGATATATGATTATTAATTTAATATTTGTTCAACTTCATATTTATAAATTTTAAAACAATCACAAGTTTTATTCTTTCAAACATTGATAACAAACAATCTTAATCTTTTAGGAGTAGTATTTATATTTTCTCATGTTTGATTGGTCAGTAAAAAATATTTTTTTAATGTTTGGGTGGTGATTGCAAAATATTTTCCAAAAAATATCTTTTCTTTTTAGCTTGAGACTAGAAAATACTCTTTAGGAAAATAATTTATGATTTGAAAATCAACTCGATAAATATTTTTTTTGATGAAGAAAATCGACTCGATAATTGATCACCCTGATGTCTGAACTAGAACAAAACCCCGATGACTATTCCAAAATTCAACATTGAGATTGACCCAGACTTCCGCCCCAAAATATATTTTTCAAAAATATTTTTTTTTTTTTAAAAAAATGACGATGGGGTGGGGGTTGGGGGGTTGCTGGGAAGGAGGCGGCGTAAAAAATGATTTTTTTCTTTAAAAAAATTGATGGAGATGGCTTAGGTGGGTTGGCCCGGGGGGGGGGGGTAGGGGGTGGTGTAAAAAATGATTTTTTTAAAAAAATTTGAAATATATTCCAAAAACATTTTCTTTAAAACAAAAAATTTGACGGGGTGGACTGGGTGGGGGCAATGGCGGAAGGTGGTGTAAAAAATGTTTTTTTTTTTAAAATTTGAAATATTTTTCAAAAATAATTTGTTTTAGAAAAAATTTGACGGTGATACTAAAATTTCCACGTTAAATACTTTTGTTCGATTTTGGTAGCTATTAAAATTCCCACGTTAAATACTTTTGTTCGATTTTGATAGCTACTAAAACTCCCACGTTAAATAATTTTGTTCGAATTAGGTAGCTACTAAAATTCGTAGGCTAAACAATTTTGTTCGATTTTGGTAACAATTTTTAATTTATATATATACACGTTTACTAAGGCAGGAATTGAATGAATTAAAAGAGAACCCTAGCTACTAAAATACGATCTTCTTCTTGTTCTTCGAATTCAACAGAAAATTTTGTTTGTTTTGAGAATATAATGGGAAAAAGTAATGATCATCCAATGGACAAGGAGATGATGAGGAATTTGGTGAAGTATGTAATAGGGAAGCCTTTTCCTCGTAAGCATACTGTTATGGATGTCGATGATGTTTACGGAATCAGAGTATTCAGTCCATCCCAAATCCTTGAATCTACCAAGGGCACAAACAACAACACACGATTGTTGATCACTTTTCAGAATAGAGAAAACTGTAAAATATTTGATAGTAAAGAGGCCCCTGGGTTTTGGAAATCTACCCCCAAACTCAAGGGAATTTTTGATGCCAACAAGAGACACATTGGCAACATCAAAATTGGGTGGTACTACTACTACAACGTCGATGATGGTAGAGACAAGTCATCATCCAGATTGAGGCAGAGTGAATGGCAGATTAGAGAATATTATCTCGCACCTACATATCTGCCCCAAAGCAAAGTTGAGAGAAAAAATGTCTTATTAACCATGATGATCAAGACCAAAGCTGCTAATAATAATAATAATGACAAATCTGATGACAAGATGCAGATTGTCCTCGACAAGCAGGAGATTATGCAATCTTTACAATGCCTTCAACTTTAGTGATTGAACAACAGATTAGAGCCAAGCCAGTTTGCTTTTTTGTTTATGTTAAAAAACATTACTCATCTATATTATCAGGTTAAACTGCTGTTTATTAAGTGTTTTTTTTCTTTCTAAATAGTCTGATATAAGTTTTATTCTATTTACAACTTGTGTGTGAAAGTAAGATTTCTTATTTTTTGTGTATCTGGGCTGGTCTAATCTCTCTTTTTTAAGCTTTGCATCTGCTTGATGCATATAAAAAATGTTTTATTCTGGTTTCTGAAACTCCTACGCGATTTAGCTAGTTTTAGAATTTGGGAGCTTAACGGTATGTACCAAAAGCTGGTAGGATGACCACTGCTGATACTTTGATATTATCTGTTTGGCTGACTGATTCAAGGAGTTAAGACTATCAGTTGCTTGCAAAATCTGGTTCACCATTGTGTGTGGAGATGAGTTGCCAGTCTAATGGTGAGAGTGAGAAAGTTTCATCGCCTCGTGACAGGAGTATTTTGGTGTATCCACAAGCTTCAGCGAGTGACAGAGTAGTGTGGTGTACCCACAAGCTGTACTTGCAACTGGATGGATGCATGTCAATGAACAGGGTCAAATGTGTGGTCCTTACATTAATGGTTTCGTCCTCTGATACGAATGGACCAATGAATATGTACACGCGAGTTACCAAAGATTCAGGAGGAAATTGAGTCGAGTTGCCAACAACTTCCCCCTACAGTAACTCAGGGGCTGAACAAGGAACTCATTCCTTGAACCAGCAGATGACGACTGCTGGCTTTGCCGGAACACTTGCTCCGTCAACATCTTCGGTAGTTCCTCTTCTATATTTAAGGATTTGTAATGTTCTTGGTGATATTCTTTTAGTTACTTGTTTCTTCAACCTGTCATGTGCAACTTTATCTCTGCTAGAAGTGTTACCATTGTCCAAAAAAATAAAAATATTGACTCTCCTTAGGCCAAAATATAATTTCTCTCTATTCACAATTGTAACTAATGTAATTATGGAAGAGACAAACATACTTTTACTGTTTTGATAAAGGATAAATAGACCTTCTTTGCATTTTCCGCAATTGTGATTCCCTACTTATGATTATCTTTTCTTAATATTGTGGGTGAAATAGGTTAATGAAGAATCGTGCTGGCTCTTTATTCTGGTTTCTGAAATTCTTATTTATAAAATGTTTTATTCTGGTTTCTGAAATTCTTAAGCGATTTAGCTAGTTTTCAAGGCCTATTTCTTTCTTGGTAACAAGGTTTGGACTAGACAACTGTTCTCGTTCTACTTTGTTCGACGAATGACAAGAGTACTGTGGTGTACCCACAGGCTTCCACGAGTGACAAGAGTATTGTGGGTGAAATAGGTTAACGAAGAATCTTGCTGGCTCTTTGAAGATCATGAAGGGAGGAAACCTGGGCCGCACTTTCTTGTGGAGCTTTATTCATGATATCATTATGGATACATTGTGGACTCAGTGATGGTGAGTTTGTGTCTTCTACAGCAGTTTGCTGGGTGTTTAAATTAGCACTACAGCACATGGTGCATCTAAAAAACTAAACCTTCAGAATCAAGTCTGGGAAAATTGTGTTAACTGAACCAAATAAAGCAAAACACACTTGGTTAGGTCAGGATGACCGTTCAAATGTTTTGGCAGCAGAGAAATTCCTATCACATGTTGACTTGCAAATATTATATCTCCCTATAGAGTACCACTAGTCCACAACATCCTCTTAAGAAGGAAATGGCCTCTCTAACAGGGTGTCAGTTAATTCAACTTAAAAGTTTAAACAAACATAGAAACCACACTTGCTAGGACATATATGTTGATATCATGATTAGCTTGACTTTGACATACATGGTGTCGAACTGTCAATAGTCTTTTGGATTCTCGAATACGACAGTCACGTCACCATGAATCCTACAGGTGGGAGGTGGGAGTGGTGGAACAGGTTTTGTAACAATTATTTCATGGCCTCTTTATAAGTTGAGTGGTATAGATTGTCAAAGGCAAAGTATAGATAATGTCCCAAGGCCTGATGGGACTTTAAGCGCAAATAACACTCAAAGCACGAGGCTTCGTGATGAAGGTTTAGATTTTCAAAGGCAAAGTATAGAAAATTTCCCAAGACCTGATGGGACTTTAAGCGCAAATAACAATCAAAGCATGAGGGTTTGTGATGAAAGGCGTTAATATAGAAAGCAAAAAATATATGTGTAATGCAAGAAAATGTAACTCTAAACTCGAACAATAATTTTTGGATGAAGATTTGAAAAGCTATAACTAAGTGAAACCTTTGAAGCAAAATTGTGTCAATCAAGTTCAAAACCATTTGAAGTATTTGATTAGTTAATAAGACGATGTTTAAAGTTTTCAATGACTTAACCTTTCCTTTACCAAATTTCTAATTTCTTAGAGCCCATCTGGATTAGGGGAATAATTAAGTACTTTTGAAGTATTGGAGCTGAACTTAAAAAAAAGATGCAGTTACGTGTTTGGTTAGAAGTGCCGAAGCTAAAAATAGGCCATTGCTGTGTTTTGTAAATATTTTCTAACAAACACTATTTTCTATTTAAATTACTAAATTGTCCTTAAAGCTATTAGCACTAACAATGAACTGATTGTTGCCATCTCTAAGCAGCCTTCTTCTCTCTGCTTTTGTATGTGTTAATTTTTGAAGATGTTGAGATATAAGTACAAACATATTCTCTGGTGCCCAAAATCTGCTTGCATTATGGTGTAAGATTGTGTCGTTGTCAATGACCAGCCTTTTACTGTGAAATTTTTCAGTGATTGAACTTGTGCTTAATGGTTTGAATTTTTTGTCAGCTCAGTGTAGTTGCACTCTTTTAGTAATAACAACAGCATAGGTGTTCCATTGATGATCTATTAGACATTATTTCTGTAATGATGCTGACCTTGTTAAATGGTAGGATGGAAAACCTTTATATTCTTTCATCTGGCCTTTGGAAGTGAAAGTTGGTGAATGGTGTTTATGCTGAAGCCAGGAGTGGAAGCAGTTGCAGTGTCTTTAGATAGTGTCCGAATGTGAATGCTGTCAGCTGAAGGAGCAGAAGATGGAAGTGTGTAATCTACTTGTATATATACTGGGTATTTGAATCTAAAGAGGGCTTGACAAAAAAAATCGGAATTAGACGAATTGGGGTTAGAAAACGAGGAAGGAAAAAAGTCGGACAAGGAATAGGTACCAGGTTCGTGGACCTATTCCTTCAGTGTGAAAATTTTCTCTCCGCATCGTAGAGAGGTCACGGACTTCATTGTTTCAAAAATAATTTTGCGATCAAATATTTAAATGCAACTCCGCGTCGCGGACTTGTTCCAAGATGGTGATTTTGTGATTTTCTTTTCATGATTAACTATCTAAAAACACTCCTAAACATCATGAGATCTTTCCTATCACAAATCGCAATTCTTGAATCCATAATTCAATTCAAGAAAAGTTAAGAGTCAAGTCAAGTAAAGTTAAGAGTCAAGTTAAAAGAAGTTTACAAAGTTTTCAAAAGTCTTTTACAAACGTTTTAAATTTGTCTTAAGACTTAAAGTTCAAGTTGAGTAAGGAGTAAAGAGTAAAGATTGAAGTCATTTCTTCAAAGAAGTATATGGGAACTATGTATTCCCAAAGAGTTTAAAAAGGTTTTCACATTTGAGCAAGAAAGGGAACATCGATTCCAAGAGAGCTTTTAAGCTAAATTTTTGAGTAATTATCTCAAACCAAAGAAAGAGTTTTGTTTTTACAAACATATGAGTTAAGTATATTTTGGGAGTAGTATTGAGCACCGATATGGGGACGAGTTTGAGTTCAGATAACTCAAGTCTCCATAAACGATGTAGCCATCATGGATAGTAAAGGATCATACTTTTTAGATGACTCCTTAAGATGCTTTTAGCATAGACTAGTACTAGTGGATCCACTTAGTTAAGGCATTCTATATTACGGCAAAGTATAGGATAGTTTTGGCAGCGTGTGCAAGACGATGTATCACCACTTAGGCTCATAGTGGTGGTTGTCAGTTAGAGAATCTCGCACAGAAACTATATTACTTTATTATATGAGTAAAGTTGAGTTTGTTATTGCATTTTCTTTAACGAAATAAGTTGTTTTTACTGTTTTACAAAGCTTTTCATATATTGCATGTGCTTTATTGCTTTATATTGAGTTAAGTTATTCATGAGTTGAGAAGAGCCAAGGTAAGTGTTTCTTTCAGAATTCTTTTTCAAGCCTATGTATGTTTAGCATTCCAACTCGCATACTCGTACATTCAATGTACTGATGCCAGTTGGCCTGCATCGTTTTATGATGCAGACGCAGGTAACCAGGATCAGCATCCAGCGCCTCATTGATCAGGTTCAGCACTCAGAGTCAGTTGGCAAGCCTCCTTGCTTTTCGAAGGGCTCCTTTTTACATGACTTTCTAGTTTTCAGTTGTTAGGATGATCGGGGGTTCTGTCCCGACATCCCTCTTTGTTTTAGAGGCTTCATAGAGTCGGACAGTTAGTAGTTCAGTTGTCTTTGCATTTTCATTTCATATGTTAAGACTTGAGTTGCCATTTTGGCAAAGTTGAATGTTGATTTTTAAACATTCTAAGTTACTTTATTATTCGAGTTAAGTATAGTGGTATTGATCATTATAAGTATGCATAGAGTCTTCCGTTGAGTAAGTAAGCCAGGCCAAAGGTTCACTAAGGGCCAGCAATGGTTCTTCAGTGCCGGCTATGTCCGGGGTGTAGGCTCAGGGCGTGACAAACTTGGTATTAGAGCCCAGAGTTCAAGAGTCCTAGGGAGTCTATAAAGCCGCGTCTGTAGAGTCCTGGTTATCGATGTGAAGTGCGCCACATCTATAATTAGGAGGCTGCGACACTTAGAAAATATTCTCATTTCTTTCATACTTATTTCGTGCGTTAGAGTTTAATCTCTAAAAAGTTTCCTTCTAATTGGTGCTTGCGCATGTTTTAAGATAATCATGCCTCCACGAAGAGCTGTCAGAGGTCATCCTACTAGACGTAATGTTGAGGAGCAAGGGGTACCCAATGCACTTGAAGTGCAACCCCAAGGAGAAGTTACTAATGTTGAGTTCAGAGAGGCAATAAGGATGCTCAGTCAAGCTGTGACTAATCAGGTTAGGCAACAGAGAGGAGCTAGACAAGAAGTAGCTAATACTTCAAGGATTCGTGAGTTCTTGAGGATGAATCCTCCAAGCTTCACTGGTTCGAGCACTACTGAGGATCCGGAGAACTTTATTGAGGAGCTGAAGAAGGTATTTGATGCTATGCATATGGCTGATACTGTGCGAGTTGAACTAGCTGCATATCAACTGAAGAATGTTGCTAGGACTTGGTTTGACCAATGGAAGGGGGGTATAGCTGATGATGCACCGCCTGCGAGTTGGGCATGTTTTGAGGAGGCTTTCTTGGGGTGTTTCTTTCCACGAGAGCTGAAAAAGGCTAAGGTACGAGAATTCCTCACACTTAAGCAGGATTCTTTGAGTGTTCATGAGTATTGGTTGAAATTCACCCAACTGTCCCGTTATGCTCCAAAGATGGTTGCAGATATGAGGAGTAGAATGAGCCTATTCGTTGTTGGATTGTCCCGTCTATCAAGCAAAGAGGGTAGGGCAACTATGTTAATTGGGGACATAGACATATCAAGGTTAATGGTCTATGTGCAGCAGGTTGAGGAAGAGAAGCTGAGGGATAAAGAGGAATTCAGAAATAAGAAAGCTAAAACATGGAATGAGTCTGGGCAGCAGAAAGGTAATGTGAACCGTTCATCCTTTCAGTAGAAGCAAAAGGGACCTGCTCCATCATCTGCTAGTGCGCCTGCACCCAGAAACAAAAGCGAGTATAATGGCCAAAATTCGCAGAACTTCAAAGCTAGACCTGCACAGTCTCAGGGTAGTGTGGCACAAGGAGGTAACTGGGCTCCTGCATGTGCTAGGTTTGGTAGAACCCACCCAGGTAAGTGTTGTGATGGCCAGACAGGTTGCTTCAAGTGTGGACAAAAGGGTCAATTCATGAAAGAGTGCCCAAAGAACATGCAAGGTAGTGGAAATCGGGGCAATAGAGCCCAATCTTCATCAGTTGCTCCACCAGACAGGGCTGCAAATAGAGGAGCTACTTTCGGTACTGGCGGAGGAGCAAGCCGTCTTTATGCGATCACTAGTCGCCAAGAGCAAGAGAACTCTCCAGATGTTGTCACTGGCAGGATCAAAGTCTTTGCTTTTGATGTTTATGCTTTGCTAGACCCAGGAGCAAGTTTATCTTTTGTAACTCCTTATGTTGCAAATAAGTTTGATGTTCTTTCTGTGAAACTCTGTGAACCCTTTTGTGTTTCTACACCTGTTGGGGAGTCTATTCTAGATGAGCGAGTATATCGTGATTGTGTCATTTCTATCAATCACAAAGACGCCATGGATGATTTAATTGAGTTAGACATGGTAGATTTTGATGTCATTTTGGGTATGGACTAGCTGCATGCCTGTTATGCTTCAATTGATTGTAGAACTCGAGTTGTTAGGTTCCAAATTCCTAATGAACCAATCTTAGAGTGGAAAAATAGTTCAGTAGTGCCTAAGGGTTGTTTCATTTCGTACCTTAAGGCAAGAAAGTTAGTTTCTAAGGGTTGTGTCTATCACTTAGTCCGAGTTAATGACTCAAGTATTGAGATACCTCTCATTCAATCATTTCCTATAGTAAAAGAGTTTTCAAAAGTCTTTCCAAATGATCTTCCTGGAGTCCCTCCTGAGATAGAGATAGACTTCGGTATAGATGTTCTTCCAGATACTCGTCCTATCTCTATTCCGCCATATGGAATGTCACCAGCAGAGTTAAAAGAGCTTAAAGAGCAGTTAAAAGATCTCTTTGATAAAGGTTTTATTCAACCAAGTGTCTCACCTTGGGGCGCTCCGGTTTTGTTTGTGAGAAAGAAAGATGGTTCCCTTAAGATGTGTATAAATTATCATCAGTTGAACAAGGTTACTATCAAGAACAAGTATCCTCTTCCTAGAATGGATGATCTTTTCAATCAGCTTCAAGGTGCTTCTTGTTTTTCTAAGATTGACCTCAGATCTGGTTACCATCAGTTGAAAGTAAGGGAGTGTGATATTCTCAAGACAGCATTCAGGACCCGTTATGATCATTATGAGTTTTTGGTCATGTAGTTCGGTTTGACTAATGCACCTGCAACGTTCATGGACATTATGAATAGACTATTCAAACCTTATTTAGATCTGTTTGTTATCGTCTTCATTGATGACATACTAATCTATTCAAGGAACGAAGAAGATCATGCTAACCATCTCAGAATAGTTCTTTAGACTTTGAAAGATAAGGAGTTATATGCTAAGTTCTCTAAATGTGAGTTTTGGCTTGAGTCTGTTGCGTTCTTGGGCCACATAGTTTCGGTGATGTGAATAGAGTTGATACCAAAAAGATAGAGGCAATGCAGAATTGACCTAGACCCACTTCTCCAACTGATATTAGGAGTTTCTTGGGTTTGGTTGGCTACTATAGAAGGTTCGTAGAGGGGTTCTCATCTATTTCATTCCCTTTGACCAAGTTAACTCAGAAAACAGTGAAGTTTCATTGGTCTGAAGCTTGTGAGAAAAACTTTCAGGAATTGAAAAAGAGGTTAACTACTGTCCCAGTTTTGACCTTACCAGAAGGTACTCAAAGTTTTGTGGTGTATTGAGATGCATCTAGAGTTAGTTTGGGTTGTGTATTAATGCAGAATGACAAAGTTATAGCTTATGCCTCCAGACAGTTGAAAGTTAATGAGAAGAACTATCCAACCCATGACTTAGAGTTGGCTATTGTAGCATTTGGTGGCATCATTATTTGTATGGTGTTCATGTTGTTGTATTCACTAATCACAAGAGTCTTCAATATGTGTTCACTCAGAAAGAGCTTATCTCAGACAAAGGAGGTGGTTAGAATTACTCAAGGATTATGACATGAGTATTCTTTTTCACCCAGGTAAGGCTAATGTTGTCGCTGATGCCTTGAGCAGGTTGTCTATGAGTTATACCGCCCATGTTGAGGAAAAAAAGCGAGAGTTAGCGAAGGATGCGAATAGACTTGCACTCTTAGGAGTCCGACTAATGGATTCCACAGAAGGAGGAGTAGTGGTGATGAATGGGGTTGAATCATCCTTAGTGTCAGAAGTGAAAAAAAAGCAGGATCAAGACCTAGTTTTGCTTGAATTGAAGGCAAATGTTCATAAGCAAAAAGTATTAGCTTTTGAACAAGGAGGAGATGACATATTGAGGTATCAAGGTAGGTTGTGTATACTAATGGTGGATGAACTCCAAGAGAGGATCATGGAAGAAGCTCATAGTTTCAGATATTACATTCATCCGGGTTCGACAAAGATGTATCGTGATTTGAGAGAGGTTTATTGGTGGAGTAATATGAAGAAAGGCATTGCAAAGTTTGTTGCTAAGTGTCCAAATTGACAACAAGTTAAAATAGAGCACCAAAGGCCCGGTGGGTTGGCTCAAAGAACTTCTGGAATGGAAGTAGGAGATGATTAATATGAATTTCATCACAGGTTTACCAAGGTCTCACAAGCAGCATGATTCTATATGGGTGATTGTCGATAGAATGACAAAATCAACCCACTTTTTGCCGGTAAAGACTACTCATTCAGCAGAAGATTATGCTAAGTTATATCTTCAAGAGGTGGTGAAACTTCGTGGGGTTCCGGTCTCCATTATTTCAGATCGAGGTGCGCAATTTACTGTATAGTTTTGGAAGTCATTCCAAAAAGGCTTGGGTTCAAAGGTGAACTTAAGTACTGCGTTTCATCCTCAGACAGATGGGCAAGCAGAGCAAACTATTCAGACCTTCGAAGATATATTGAGGGCGTGCATGATCGATTTCAAGGGTAATTGGGATGATCACCTACCTCTCATCGAGTTCGCTTACAACAATAGTTACCACTCTAGCATCCAAATGACTCCTTATGAAGTTCTTTATAGGAGAAGATGCAGATCTCCTATTGGATGGTTTGAAGTTAGTGAAGCAGGGTTGATTGGACCTGATTTAGTTCATCAAGCTATGGAGAAAGTGAAAGTGATTCAAGAGAGGTTGAAAATGGCGCAGAGTCATCAAAAATCCTACACTAATGTTAGGAGAAGGGAGCTAGAGTTTGAAGTAGATGATTGGGTGTATTTAAAAGTTTCACCCATGAAGGGCATTATGAGATTTGGTAAGAAGGGGAAGCTTAGACCCCGGTATATTAGACTTTATTAAATCGCCAAAAGGATGGGAGGTAGCTTATGAATTGGAGCTACCACAAGAGTTAGCAGCGGTTCATCCGGTATTTCATATTTCCATGTTGAAGAAGTGCATGGGAGATCCTTTACTTCTCCAACTGAAGATATTGCAATCAAGGATAGCTTAACTTATGAAGAGATTCCGGTTCAGATTTTAGATCGCCAAGTTCGCAAATTGAGGACAAAAGAGGTAGCATCGGTCAAAGTCCTTTGGAGGAACCAATTTGTTGAGGAAGCTACTTGGGAAGCTGAGGAGGATATGAAAAAGAGATATCCACATCTCTTTGAAATCGGAGAAGTTCCAGACCAAGGTACTAATTCTATTCTTAGAACTCTTTCATTTATAAGTTAGCATGTTGAAATTGTTTTGCTTGTTGGGTGTTTGAGCTGAATGTTAGATGTTACACCCTTAGCCTAATAAGAGTAATCTCATTCGAGAACGAATGTTCCCAAGGGGGAGATATTGTAACATCTCGCTAATTGAAAGAACTAGAAAGAAGTTAAAAATTGGAAATAATCATTTTTGGAAAAGAATATAAAAATCTGGAAATTTTTAAGTATGCTAAGTTGAGTTGTTGGCCAACTTCAAGCGACCATAACTCCTAGCTCAGGATGAGTTAGTTGTGTTTCCAGATATCGTGGGAAAGATCTTGGAATAATCTTTTCAACGCTGCCGAGTTTGCGCGATTCCGAGTTTGTATGAGTGAGATATGCCCATTTGAAGTTTGGTTGTTCAAATAAGGAAAGTCTAATCCGAATTTTTGAAGGGTAGTTTAGTCTTTTCCTTACCCAATTAATTAAATCCATTTTTAGTAAATTAATTGGGATCTAAACTGATTTAGTTCAGTTTACGCAATTAAGAAATACGCTAGGGCTTTGAGAGAAGAGAAAAGAGGAGAAAGAAGAAGAGAAACTTAAGATTCGTCAAGTTCTTGTGATTTTGGTTGTGGAATTCGCCAAGGATTCAATCCTACAAGGTATGTGAGACTTTCATAGACTCTAAATTGTTGCTTTTAATTTTTAGTTAGGTTTCTGAACTAATTGTTTCACTGTTAGTGCTTCTACTTGATTTTGTTGACACATTTGCTTCTCTATGAATACCTATTTGCCTCACTTAGAAGGTTATTTTAAGTTTTACAAGTCTCTTTATGTTTTTGGTCTCATAGAAAAGCTATGGTAATTAAGATATGACAATAGATTTGCCTTCAGTTTTATCGTCTAAAGATTGCACCGCCGAGCGCTCTACTGAAGTTGTAAGTTTTCTTATGCTGTTGTTTTTCCTGTCATTTTACAGTCAATGTGCGTGTTGCCTTACAAACTGACTGATGACTTTGCAGTTGCAAATGGAGCAAGAATCTTTCAGTTGTGATGAATATGACAGTGGATTTGCCTTCAGTTTCATCATCTTTTAATGATGAAAAAGGTGTTGTAAATGCAATGGACCCTGAAGCTAATGATCGTATGCAACCTCTGCTTGAGAGTGTATTGGAAGAGTATTTCACCTGCCTTTTGCATGAAGAGGCGTGCGTGATAATCAATGTAAATATTTGAACTTACTGTGATTTGTGTAAATTTATCTCTCTCCCCTAGAAGAGCATATGTGGTGGAGAGATTTTGTTGAAGCAATCCCTTACCTGATAATGTTTTCCCTGTAGAATTTGAGATGCAAATGCTTACCGAAATATGATCAATGAGCTTCTGCATCTCAATTAGAACAGTTTTATTCTGCAGGTTGCTGAGGACTTAAATATTTTGAATGGCGTTGCAAGTCAAAATGATTCTTCTGATGCCATTTTGGTGTCAGAAAACTTGGCTTTTGTAGATATTCAGACTACACTGTGTAAAAAGTCAGTGCACCAGAAGTCTATTACATATGTGATCCCTATGTCAGATCAGTTTTCAAGTGCACTTCAGAAGTCTGCTGATTTAGACAATGCCTCTATTAATGAAATGACTGATGAGCTGCAACCACCTGAATACTTTGTGCTACTTGGATGTGTTCCTAATCCATGAATATCTACTTCAAATCAGGATTTGACGTTGAAAACACAACGGCATGACCCATCTCCCATTGAAAAAAGGAGATCCGTGGGGCAGGCTCAATCACTTCTTGGGTAGGTGACTCTGAATGGACTCATGACTTCATTGATATCTTTGTCAACTTTTGGATTCAGTTTCCTTAAAAAAAAAAGGTAATTGAGGCTGTTTGAACCAAGGAGATGATGAAGTATTTGGTGAGGTACGTAATAGCCTTTTCCTAGTAATCATAACGTTATGGAAGTCGATTATTGTGATAGAATCATAATGCTAATCCATCTGAAATTTTTAAATCTACAGAGAGCGCAAAGAACACATGGATTTGATTGCTTTTCAGATTTTGAAAAAAGGACAATTTTTTTGCTAGTAAAGCAGCCCCAGGGATTTGGAAACCTACAGGAGAAGTCAAGTCAAGTTTTGATGGAAAGAAGAGACACATGGACAACGTCAAAATTTCCTGGTATGATCAGATTAATTGTCCAAAAATCATGTAATTTCTGTTACTATTTAATTTTGTTGTTCTAGCTTGTTATATCTAAAGTATATATATATTTTGCGCTAATCAAAAGATTTGCATAATTTCATAAACAAAACAAAATCCTCGAATAAAATGAAAAGCATAAGTTCCTCAAAATGATTGTATGATAAGACTTTCACCACAACGCCTAGCAGAATGTTGATAATGCTTAACAGACTACAGAATGACTCTTAATTGCTTATTTCTTCTCTTCCTTTTCTGCTTCAGCTGCCCTCTTCAACCTGGCTCCCATATGTCGAGCATTTTTACGCTCAATGCGGAGCTTGCTATAGGCCTTGAATGATTTCATCTCGTCTGTGACCTTCACAAAGTTAACAGCAGGCTGCTCCCTAGTAATAGGCAGGTATGGACCCTGGACCTGGATGGCAGTAGCAAGTTCCTCTGCACTAGAATCACCAGCCTTGACCTTCTTAGCATGCCTTGGGAAGATAACTAGCTTAGCCTTGTAAGTCTTAAGCCTCTGGACATTGGCTTGGAGACCTTCCAAGGATCTGTTCCTGCGGCGATGATCAACAGCAATGCCTATGGTTGGTGCTAGATTTTTGGGAATACCAGCTGCCTTCAGTTCTTCAAGAGAAAATCCCCTGCCAGCACGGACTTTCATGTTGTATTTAAGTGTTTGTCCATGAACAATAGGTCGAAGTGAACCAGCTGTTGGCCTAGGGAAGATCTTCTCAACCTTTTGCTGTCTAGCAGCACGTCTCGTTGTTTTCCTAGCAGGTTGGTCGAATCATGTCCTTACATAGTTCTGCCAATGCTTCTTGAAATGCCCATTGGGAATAACATTGTTGTGCTTCATGACTTACCTGGGGGTTTGGGGGCTAGGGTTCTGCAGGCAACGGAAGAACAAGGATCTAAAGTATGTACATAGCAATTTTTTATTTTAATTGAAATTAGATTATAAGTATTTGAATTATGTCCACTGATAACAATAGCAAACAATTACAAGATTGGACGAGGATTGATTGATTCTTCGTAGAGAAAAATGAATTTGATTACTTTTTAGTTATTGGGAAAACTCAACTATTTGACAGTTTATTGTTTCATGTTCTATTTTTGATCCTCCCGATGAAAACGATTGAGTGGCCTATGAGAGAATTTTATCTCACATTTAAATATCTGCCTCCAAACAAAGTTAAGAGAAAAGATGTCCTATTTACCATAGATAAAAGAACTAAAAGGTAGTAATAATGACAATCTGATGAGGAGATGCAGATAATTCAACTTGATCTCGTCAGAATGATGTTGCCTCGAGGATTGTCATGGTCAATTGTATTTACAGCAGTAGAGTTCAGTGTATCTGTAGGAAAATGCATATGCATTAACGTGAAGCTGAAGGATTCACAAGACGCCTAGTGATAGTCCTACTCAACATGGTACTCAAGGTCGTCTGGGTCGTGTTGTATTTAGCAAAAAGGAACATAGGAGGGACTAAGCCTAACCTCTATACAATACTGTTAAGTCAAAAGCACAACTTTCTGGCTCAACAACTAAGTATACACTAACTAGCTAATGTAAAAGTTTGCCTTATCAGCTTTTGTTCTAATGCTAGGCATGTGCCTTATATTATATCGTACTAAAAAAAATTATTCTGTTGAATATGTGATAATGTCTCTACATGTTTTGTAAATGCAAGTTTATGAACATCTCAGGAATGCTAGGCTTATGAATTTGTTGGCAACAAATGCAAATCTGATGTAATTTAGCAGTTAAGTTTAGATTATGGAGTGCTAATTTCACTTTTACTTTGTCATACTAGTGAATTTCGCTTCGTGCGGTGGGATTACTCATTTTACAAATTAATTATTAATTTTAAAATTGATTTACTACTATAGTTTATGAACTATAATCCTAATTGTTTTGAAAACTCTTTAGATGTTATAAACCATAAAGAATTGTTTTAATATTCATCCATCTCCTAAAATTTGCGCGTATATATATATATATATATACTTCATAAATTTTTAACATTTTAGCTTTCATATAAAGTGTGGGTAACATTCTATTTGGTGGAAGAAAGAAATAAACTATAGGTAAATAATAGATGAGTCAAAGATATCGAAATACTTGTGAGAGATAGTGCTTTACGAGCAAGAACTCATATGTTAAACTGTTTTAAATTTTTAATAATGCGCTTTTCAGGTTCGTTATTATTCTTTCTGAGATGGTATAGTCATAGTATAATTAAAACAAAAAGTATCGACCTGCTCGTTTTTTTTGTGTTAACCATCTGGCATTGGAGAAAAAAATACAAACCAAAAAGATTTTCACCTTTGATTGTTCTTTTGTTCTTCACCAATTGTTTTAAATATCCCTTTTGCTTCAATACACTCTATCGATAGAAATGTTCTTTAAACTCTACAAATAGAACAAACATGTAAAATAGAATAACTTATGAAAATTATAGAAATATTCGAAACTATAATATACTTGTAGTACTCACTTGCTCCACTTAAACGAATGCCTGAGAATCTCAGGCTGAGATCCAAATAATTTTTACCTGAGATCTTTCTGCAAAAAAAATGACATTTTCGGTGATGATATTTAGCTGCCGATAATGATATGTAACTGCATATAATCACAAAAAAATTATGATTAAAAATAAATAAGGTAGCACAAAGCAAACATGCTTTGAGTTTGTTGATGTTGTATAAACTTGGGAAGAAGGATCAATTTTTTATTTACAAATATTGGGGAATTGCAATAAATGACCGATTTTCCTTGCAAATTTATGATGGAACTTTTGCACAAAGTAACGATTGCTTCTATTTTTGCTTCAAATTCTGAGTTTTAAGTGCATATCAAATCTGTTATAATAGTCATTTAAGGTGGAATTAATGATGGTGTCTTATTGCTATGTTTATTTGTATTTTATTTATGAATTTTTTTAAATTCATTTATTTGTAACGAAATGAAACAAAAGAATAGTGAAAAATGACCGCTTCATCTTTTATTAATAGATAGATGAGATGACATTTGTTTTTTCGAACATATTACACAAATTAAAACTAAGAAAAAGCTCTTCTTTTTAAAAAAAAGAAAAAGATATATAATAATTCTATCTTTTGAGAGATATCACATCAACAATCTTATATTCACCATAAAATAGATATATAGATTTGGATTTGACACGCTTCTCAAAAAATAATGATGACTATTTTATCACATTACATTAATTAAAGGAAAAGATGTAAAAAATGTTCTTTTACTATGTGAAAGATAAAAAATGTTGTTTGTTTATATTTTGATTCATGCCCTTAATGTTAGAGAAATGAGCCAAAAATCCCCTTATTGAATCAGAAGTAACGGAAGATTCTTAAACAATTTAATTAGCCTTAATTTTTCTACCCTATTCTCTTTATTTGAACTCAACTCCATTTTCTCACAAGATTTATTTCTTCCTCTTTCAAAATCCTAGCTCCCTCTTCTATATTTCTCAAATATACTTAATTGGGCGCGTAACTTTGCGGTACTTATTCACTAAGGGATCGTTTGGTAAGCCGCATTAAAATAAATAGTTCATGTATTATGGATGGTATTATTTAGTACTATGTTTGGTAGGAAATTGGGTCTATGTATAACTAATCCATGGATTAGTTATACTTCCTACATGATATTATATGATGTATTATTAATACCTTCCATTTGGAGGAATTAGTAATAAATGGGATATAATACCAGGGGATAAGTCTACTAAAGACAAAAATATTCCTCAAAACATTTTAATTATTTTGTTTATTTTCTTTGATTCTATGTTTCATGGTTGTGCTAGTAAATTTATTTAAATAAATTAGCTTACAAATTATTTAGAGAGAGTTGTTTGTTACTATATGTTTGTGCGGTATTCTAATTATTTGTATTTTCAACAATTTATAAAATTGAATACATATTAAAATTACAACTTGCAATTTTATGCGTAAATGTAGATGGTTTATTTAATTTTACTATTGTTTGCCGTCTTTTCAATTTAAAAAGTTGATAGTTTATCTTTTTTTAAATTGAAAATCGATATTTATAAGTAATTTACTAAGATGACAATTATTTATCCTCAAATAATTTAAGTAAAAAAAAAAGGGCAAACATGACAACAAAATTGTTCTTTTCATAGCTAGTAGAAGGCCATAAAAAAAATAATATTGCCCAACAATTATTTATCTTAACCCAATTGCATAATAATTCAAGGGTATAATTGGAAAGAAGTTTTTTATAAAGTTTTAATCCAAACACAAGATGAGGTGGGAAACAATGAGCCAAACACTTAGTGTTTTGCTTGAATGCACTTAGAACATTACCATAAAAAAATGTTTTGGTGGGTTCTTTTTCAAATTCACATTTGTCTTGGTGATAGTTGACCACTAAAATGTGGATGTGAATTTGGTTGGATGGTGTAACTTGTCTTGTTGACAGTTGACAATAGAACTTGTTAGTGTTTGATAGTTTTTGGTGTTGATGTGTAGTGAATCCGCATTTTTTTGGTGTAATGGTTTAAAGTGAATACTTGTTCCTCTATTTAGATCAATGGTTTAACATTTGGTCTTGTTAGTATTTGCTTCTTGGAGTTGGGTTCAGAGGGTAGAAAAAATTAAGACTAATTAAATTGTTTAAGTATTTTTTGTTACCTTCGTTTCATTAAGGGCATTTTGGGCTTATTTCTCTAACATTAAGGCATAAACGAATCAAAGAATAAATGAAATATTTTTTTTTTGATCTTTTCACATAGTACAAGGATATTTTTGATCATTTTTCATTTATTACATGATGTTTAACTATTAGGCCATGGTAGATGATTTGAAAAATAAGTAATTAATACTAAGGTAAAATATGAAATAATAATAATATATATCTTTTGTTGATATGTTAAAAGTAACAAATAAAGTTGAAAATCTATTTTTAAAGTAATGAACAAGTAAAAATAAACATAACAATATAAATAATGTACTAATAATATGAATATGAATAGTATTGAATACTAATAATATGATTATGAAATTAAAGATTTTGCTGCAAATATAATGCATTTCAAAAATCGTATATTTGAATGACCAATGGTTATGGACAGGGGTGGATTCACGTGGGTTCAGAGATTCACTTGAACTCTTTCGATAAAAAATTACAGTGTATATATAAAGTAAATTTTCTGTATATATGTAAATATATTAATTTTGAACTTCCCTCATGAATAAGAAGCAAGTTGTAGCATAGTGGTAGACTCCTATAGGTTGACCCTCTCATTTAGGTTCAAATTCTATTGTGAACATTTTTTTTTAGTTTCTCTTCATTTAGTTTCAGCTATAAACGAAACTAACTTTTTGTGCCTATATATATTACTACTTCCTTGGAATTATGTTCTGTTGTCTTTCTTCACACGTTTTATACTATATTTTCTAAACCCTGCACTAGGGGTGTACATGACCGAGTTGGTTCGAGTTTTTCAAATATCAAACCAAACAATTTGTGCCGGATTTTTGAATTTATAAACCACATCAAATCAATAAAACTTGGGTTTTTCAACTTCGGGTTTTTTTCGATAAAGTATTCATACAAACATATAATTTACTTGTACTTCAAATATTTTTTTAGTCCTACCAAAATGCAACTATCTAAGTTGTTTCTCAAGAAAATAACAAAAAATATGATATGATTAATGACTCTAAAATATCCAATAAAAAATAATAATAAAATCGCGTAAAACAAATATTGCAAATTAATAAGTCATAATGAAATTGATCATAATTTAAAGTATTAAATCATGCTAAAATAAGTTTAGTAAGTATTAGTTACATGACTAAATATTAAAAGAAAGTAAACTTAGATCATGTATTTTAATTGTCTAAATCTATGTAAAACTAAAAAACAAATATTCAATATTAGAGCCATCAATGGGTTAGGCCCGTTGGGCCGACCTGGTCTAACCCGGGATTTAATAGGGGTGAGCTAAGATTTTTGGAGCCCATTTAAGAAAAGGGTTTTCTTGCCCTGCCTGAATAAGTCTGCTAATTTATGGGGTTTGAGAAATATCGGTAGGCCCGACCCGTGGGCCAATAAAAATTAATTAAAAAATATAATATAATATTAAAATTAAAAATTAAAAATTAAAAAGAGTCCAAACTCAAAATAATTAGGTTAATATTTCTACTTTTACTTGAAAAAAACTTAATAAAATATTATAAAGATAATTTTATTTGTGGATTTGATTAACAAGAAGTAACATTAACATCAGGTAATATTCTTTTGTCGATATTAATGATAATATTTTTCAATTATAATTTATAATTTAATTTAATAATTATAAAATATAATTTTAAAAAAGTAGGCTGGCCCGGCAAGCCTGTAGCCCACGTACTTGTGGGTTGGGCCGATCTTTTTCTGGCCCACACAAAAAATGGGTTAGCCCGGCCTGACCTGTAAAATATCAAAGCCTGTATGAGTTAGCCAGAATGGGGTGGCTAGCCCATATTGACTGCTCTATTCAATATTATTGTCATTCTTAGTGTTGAATTGATTTTCTTTTTGCATTAGTATTATTTTGATTAAATAACCCAATAATTTTTTTATAAAATCACTAAAAAATCGTTAATCGAATACCCCAATAACAACAAACCAATAACACTTTTATCGATCGGTTTGATTTTTGCACACCCCAAACTTTAATAGTAAAATTAGTTAGTTATCGGAAAAAATATTAATTAGGTTTTGTCTCAAATCGATTACCAAATCAATTTGAGTATCTCAAATTTCAATAAAGATACATTATAATTGGCTGACTGAATTTAATAGTTACTCGAGAAAAATGAATTTGATTCCTCTCTATTAGAGTATTACTAATGTAGTACCCGAAAAATGTCGGAGAAAACTTTTATTACTATTTGCTTAATCATATGTTATTAAACAAGGAAAGTCTTAAAGTAACGATAAAGTTATTTTCATGCGATTTTAGGTCACAGATTCAAATTGTGGAAGTAATCTTTAATGCATGCAACGGTAGAGTATCACATTTGTATCTTGATAATTTTTTCATTGTGAAATATTTTTACATTTTTCAATTTTAATATTAACACCCCTAAAACAATATTAATTTTTGAAGAGTTTCTTGAAAAATGTTATCTCCGAGATTCAAATGAGAGCCTTCGTGCTTTAAAAATAAAAAAGTTTGTCTTTCGATATTAAACTCAATATTATTTCATAATATTTAGTATTACTATTTAGCATATGTGTTTTCCATGTGTCAATCAATATAATTATATATAAGAAAAAAATATATTAAAAGATAGAAATTGACATTAAAAATAAATGTTATAATTAGACATTGTAATTTATTTTTCGTCATTACAAATCATAAAATATATTATAATTAATGAACTGATTTTCTTCAAAATTACGATCTGAAAATAATTTTTACTTTTATATGTAGTTATAAATCTGTCAAGACTTTATAATGAATACTTTATATGATAATATAAAATTAAGCTACCTAGCTATTTTAAGTATATAATATTGCAAAAGATATTAGAAAAAAAGTTGGAAATATGAAATTTATAACAATCTTTTACATATATTCTACTTGACACTTATTTAGGTGAATTGGTTCTAACAGGAAATGTGAGTAATATGATCAAGTTTTTCTAATCCTTGTTTGACTGAAGTTATGTGTGTAATCACATGGAGGAAAGTGATACATGAGTCACATTATTTGTGCAGGGTAAGGGTATATAAAATCAAACTGAAAATTAAATCAAACCGTAAATTAAGTCAAATCGAAAAAAATTCGACTAGTGGTTTGGTTTGACTTGGTTTGGTGTTGAAAAAAAAAACCCGATTATATTTGGATTGGGGTTTCAACTAAAAAAACCTAGCCCGAAACCAACCCAACATTATATATATAATTTAAAAATTTTATTTTATATGTAAAATAATTACTTTGATATAATTTTTAAATATCTCTTATACTTTTTCATAATTTTTATCTTTTAATATATTTATTTCATGTTTGGAAGTTAGAATTCTTAATGATCTAACAAAGATTATAGTTCATACATGTTGGTAATTATAATAAAATTTAAATAATACATGTTGTTTGGTATTGATTTTTAATATTGGGTTATTGGGTAAATCGATAACCCATTAAGACTAGTAATTTTCTACTTTTACTTTTACATAAATATTATATATTAATTTCATTATCTTACTAGTTACTATATTTGTCCTTTAACCTTCAATTTACACTTTACAATGACTTTGAGTTCACAATTTCACGTTATACAAAACGTTAAAATCTAAAGTAAGAACCTTATTTTTCTTACTTTCTCTTTGTGTTATACATGTATAATTCTTTTCATGTTTGTTATTATTGTTTCTATTTCATGAGCATTTGTAAAGTTACATTATTGTGTTTTCACATCAAATTTATTAGAAAAGTTATATATTTGTTTTATAAGTATTTTCTTATTGGTTAAACCGAAAACTGAACCATTAAGGACCAAAATCAGTAAATCGAAAATCGATAAAAAATATCTTATTAATTTGATTAGGGACTATTTAAATGGAATTAGTACAAATGAAAAAAAAATTATTTTGTGGCCTCTATCTTATTTTCTTAGTCAAAGTCATGTTCATACTATACGCATGTCAAAAAAATAAAAATAATATCTATGTCAAAAATTTCATCCATTTTTGTGATTTTACCTCCCTTAATTCTTATTAATCTGATTATAAAATGACATCCTATCTATTTCTAAAATTCATCTTTCAAACAAAAAAACTAGAATTCACTCTTAGCAAAATTCATCCTTTTAATATCATCATCACTATCATGTCAGACTTTTTTGATAATGATTCCGATCCTAATATCTTTTTAGGTGATGATTCCGATCCTGATGGAAAAGAAGAAGACTATGGTGATACGCCGTCTAGTTCTAGCTCAGAGAAAAATGCTAAGGATGATGATTTGAATGATGACAGTGCCTTTCCTACTAATTACTCTAATACTAATAATATTGACGAAGTTACCGAAGAAGAAGAATACGAAGAAGAAGAAGTTGAACTTGAAGAGGAGGAGGAGGAGAACAAGGAAGAGGAAACCAAGGAAGAAGATGATGGTTGTGAGGCCGATGAGAATGACGAGGCCGATAGTGAGGATGGAAAAGATGATTAGTTTATCTAGTAATTTATTTTAATGATTCCTATCCTTCTATATCTTAGTTTTTCTCTTCCGGTGCATTTTATCTTTTTCTCTTCTAGTTTATTTTATTTTCCTCTTTTTTATTTTAGAGTTGTTGATGAATTTATTAAACAAACTCACTTTTGTTTTCTTTTAGTTTGGTTCATTTTAGAGTTCTTGATGAATTTAATAAACCTATATAAGTGATAGATGAGATATGACTTATGCTAAGCACATGTCTAATATTAAGATTTATTTTTTCATACAAATGATCTAGTGTAATTATTTTACATATGATTTGATATTTCATTTGCAACAATCTATACATAATATCAAGTTAAATATAGACATTTGATATGTGTTACATCTCGGTTTTTGAAAAAAATTAGAAATAGAAAAAGATTAAATTGGGAATAGTAAAATCTGAAATTTTGCAAGTTATGCTAAGTATGAGTTTTAAGTCAATTTCAAACGACCATAATTTTCAGTAAAGTATGAGTTAGGTGGCCCATAAAATCTCAAATGAAAGGTCTTGAAATCCTCTTTCCAATGCCGCCAATTTTGCTAATTTTCGAGCTTGTATGAGTGAGATCTGTCTGTTTAAAGTCAGGTTGTCTAGTTAAAAAAAGATACCCATATTTAAGAGGAGTATTGTGGTCTTTTCCTTACCCAATTAACTTAAAATAAAATTTTGTGATATCCAGGGGTCTAAACTGATTTGGTTGAGTTTTACAAATCCTAAAGTACATTAGGGCTTTGAGAGAAGTTCAAGAAGAGGAGAAAAGGAGAAAAGTCAAGCGTTCGTCAAGTTCTTGAGGATTTCGTTGCGGATTTCGCCAAGGATTTGATCCCTAAGAGATATGTGAGTTCACATAGCGTTGGGTTCCTTTACCCACACACCAATCATATGATTAATTCAACGTAATTTCGTTCTTCAATGCAAAGGATTTGAGTTCTTGATAATTTTGTTGAAGTTTCTTCCGAAATCTTGATTGTTGAGGTTTTGATGAGTTCTTCAGATAATAATATGAGTTTTTAAGGTTGTTTTTAGTGGATTAATGTATACTAATGTTGGGTAGTCGAATCTAAGTGATTGGGAAATAAATCATTAGATTCTACACGATTAGGGTCAATAAACGAGTAAGGAAATTCGTCAATTTTTCTGGGAAATGGTGTGGGGCGCCGCGCCACTTAGTGCATCCCAACCCAGGTCCTCTAACCTTTCCCATTTATTTTCATTTGAGTTCCCTCGAATCGTATCTATGTTTTATAGTCAATTTCATCACTCTAGGGTACGTCTAAACATCAAGAGATCATCTATAACATGAGATCACAACCCTTGAATCCATAATTCAAATTCAAAGAAGAGCTAAGAGTCAAGTCTAAAGAGTTCTTAGAGACTTTGCAAAAGTCTTTTACAATTTTTAAAATCTTGTTTTAAGACTTAAGCATTGAGTTTGAGAAAGAGAAGAATCGAGTTCATATTCTTTAAAATATTATATAGGAACTAAATATTTCCAAAGAGTAAATGTTTTCACATTTAAGAAGAAAGGAAGAATCAATTTCCAAAATGGGTTTTCATGAGCAGTTCTGAGTACCATCTCTTTTAAGAGATAGATTTTTAGTAAACCACCGAGAAAGTCATGTTTTTAAACATATGAGCTGAGTATATTTTTTAGAGTAGTATTGAGAAACGATATGGGGACGAGTTCATATTACTTTTTAGACGATTCGTTATTGATTTTTAAACATAGTTAGTGAATCTACTTAGTTGAGGAGTTCTATACCCTGGCAGAGTATAGGATAGTTCTAGCAACATGGACGAGACGATGTATCATCAAATAACTCATAGTGATGATTGTCAGTTAGAGAATCTCCCATAGAGTTACTTGTATTTTCATATCCAAATTTAAGTTATTATCATGTCTTTCAATACACTATGTTGTTATCTACATGTTTTAAAGTTTTTCTTTATATTGCATTTTTATTACTGCTTTATATTGAGATAAGTTGAGTCAAGATGAGGTAAGTGTTTTTTTCCAGTTTAAGCTCAAGCTTATTTCTTGTTTTAGATTTCCCCTCACATGCTCGTACATTCAATGTACTGACGTCATTTAGCCTGCATAAAAGATGCAGATACATGCAACCTGGATCAGGACCCATTGCTTCTTGATCATGTTGAGATCCAAAGTTGTTGGTGAGCCTCCTTTCTTCGGAAGAATCCCTTTATTTTGTTTTATCATTTTAGTTTATTTGGATGTCGAGGGTCTTGTCCTGATTTCCATCTTAAGTAGCAGAGACTTCATAGATAGTTAGACATGCTTAGTTCATGAGTTTTTTCATTTCATTTCGTTTATGTTGAGACTTAAGATGTCACTTTGGTTAGTTGAATGTTTATTTCTAAAACATTCTAAGTTATCATTTGGGTTATAGTTACTTCTTAAAGTGTTTTCATTATGAGTAAATTTTCTGCTAAGAGTTAAGTCAGGTCAATGATTCACTTGGGGCCAACAATGATTCGCTTGGACCAACAATGGTTCTTGAGTGTCAATCCTGATTAGGATGTAGGATCGGGGCGTGACAATATATGACACCTCTAACCTTCAATTGCATTAATATTTTCTTCTCTTTTTATTTTTTTTTCATTTTAAAATTAAATGTGTGTGATATGTAAAAAAAAATCATCCTTAAATCACTTGATTACACATGTTAAATCTGTATTCCTATAATTTATTACTTAGTTACTGTTGTAATGTAATGATTGAGATAATAAAAAATTGTGGCTTCTGAGGACAACAAACAACAGGAAATGAGAAAATAATTAACTAATTTTTTTTCAAAATAGTTACTATTTACCGATTAGACAACACACACAAAGACAACTTCTTCTTAAATCTGGAATTAGCATACGATTTATTTGGGATTTGAAATGCTTTTCACATTCGCTTGATGTTAGGTATTTTATTTTTGGATATTTAATTATGGAGATGATGATATTATTGTTATGTCGTAATTTTACTATTTATAGAAAAATTATTTTTTGAAATGTTTTAAATATAAAATAATTTGAGAAAAATACTTAGAAAAGAGTCACCATTTAATTTTGTAAAGAAATTAAGAAAACTTAATTTAAAAAGACTC
This sequence comes from Solanum commersonii, assembly GCA_029007595.1. NCBI lineage: Eukaryota > Viridiplantae > Streptophyta > Magnoliopsida > Solanales > Solanaceae > Solanum > Solanum commersonii. The sequence goes on from JAJTWQ010000011.1 coordinate 1,656,630, forward strand.
TAACAGATTAAGTCTTTAAAATTTAGAAAAAGGGGTAAGTGGTTCTAATTTACACTTCAAGAAGGTTTTTAAAGCATTTGAAGTGTCCGCTGACATGCGGTTATCCTACAATTTGGTTAAATATATTTTGACTATTTTTTTAGAAAAATGATTAACTTGAAAAAAATAGGTAAACAAAGAACAATTTTCAATTTTTAAGAAAAGAGGATATTAATTGAAATATTTGTATTAAATTGCAAGTGATTAAGAGTTTAACAAAATTAACAATAAAAATTATAGAATTTATTTGATTCATTTTAAAATAACAATTTAAAACCAATTTGATTATTTAAATTATGAAAACCATTTTAAAGATATTCAATAAAATAAGAAATTAAAATAAAAAGTATATAGTTAATCTTTTGAGGAATTTAATTAAGTTAATTAATAATTTTAGAGTTAATGATAAGAAAACAAACAATAAATAAAAACAATTAAATAATAAAGAAAGGGAGAGAATAATTTGGGTATTTTGGGCCTATTGCTGCCCAGATCATTGGGCCAAAAGATGCTGATTTTTGGACCTCAAACCAATTCCTTTTTTTATATACACAAACTGTATATCAGTGTATATAGCTCGTATATCAGCCTCATTTCCTGCCTTCCGAACCTGTAACAGCTCCACTTAGCTTGTTTCAGCTTCTCATACAACCTATATTCTCTTCCCAAACTCCACATGATTTCAATTGCGAGGTTGTCTGGCTAAGAAGGAGATTGTTGGATTTCAACCCGACGAAATGCAAAATGGGGAGCCCCGATGGACTCATAACAGAGACAAGAAGGGTTCCCATGTAACAAAAGATAGAAGAATAAACTTTGCAGTTGTTCGAGGGAAATAGCATGGCTAAAATTCATCATGATCAAATTATGGAATTGAATATATTTTGATCATCTCATAATTGCAACAATAATAAAATCTAACTAACTAAAATAAGTCATTATTTAAATCAATTCATCAAAATAATACAGTTTTAAATTTTTTTTTACAAAACTAGTATAAACGTACTTCATTGTAACATTTTAGGGATATTTTATTAAAAAAATAATTAAATTGTGTGCAATATTGTGGATCAAGAAACGTAACTCTGAGTAACGTTTTCTGCCTAATACGTAAACGTTACTCTAACTACGTTTTACACCTAAAACATTACTCATAGTAACGTTTATTAAGAATCCACAGGCCATTGATATATGCAAATTTGGAATCAAATCTTACAGATTAGTGACCTAAAATGTTACTGTAGTAATGTTCTACACCTTAAACATTACTCACAGTGAAACAGTCAAATATTCTAACACTAGCTCAATGCTAAAGGATGTCGAATTATTGGATTTGGATACTATTGCGAGGAAGGTCGTATTAGTAGTGGCAGAGCCAGAAATTTTGCCAAGGGTGTTCAACCTTTAAAGAGTCGATAAATTATTATTTTTTACCGATGAGTAGGTGCACAAAAATTTCTGTGTTTTTTTGTTTAAAAAGAGATTTGTATTAAAAAAATACAAAAAGTAGGAATCGAAAGTGAATGAGTGCACCTACCGCTGGACCATCTGCTTTTGTTGTGTCAAAGAGTGTTCAATTAATACATATCCAGATATTAGACTATATTTTGCTTATATACCCGATATAATTTTCCGACGAAGATGTTTTATCTGACCACCCTTACTAGGCTGTAGCTCCGCCCCTGCGTATTAGTGGTAAACAATTTACTTTTTTCTTTCCATCTTTAATGTAGCACCATGACATTTTGATATGGCAATCATTTACAGGATAGATGACTCAAAATTATAGTGCCAGATCCGTTCCCTTGGAGAAGAGAATACACCAATCTATTAGTAGAGAGAAAAAAATCGTATTTACCATGATGATAAAAAAGAAGGAACAAAAATATAATTTAAATTATCTATTAAATATTCATGAAAAATATAGAATTACAATCCACTATATTTGAATTTATTAGAGTCCAAACATAAAAAGGAATTAAAATTGCCTTTGAACTATGCGATATAGATCATTTATACTATCCGTCTTATCGTTTTCCTAAGAGATCATAATTACCCTTAAGACTTAACAGAAGTGATGTGGCAAGCCACATGACACTAGTTCCGCCACCTAAGCTTGCCAACTAGGATGCCCACAAATTTTTTTGACCCAATTAATAACTCAACCCTAACTCATTTTCGCTAAACCCAACCCACTAAAATTAAGAGTGAAATTAGTGTGATCCACATCACTTCTGTTTCATTTTAAGGATAATTGTGGTCTCTTAAAATAATGACAAACCATTTTAAATCCTAAAGTATAACGAAGGATATAAATAACCCGTTTCACATAATTTATGGACAATTTTGATCTTTTTTTTTGGAGTCAAAATAGTCCAATTTCATATCAATAGCGTGTGCAGGCGAGAGTGGTTGTTAATAGAGCAAAAGTGTGTGACTTTTCCTTGATAACACCATTCTCTTCTTTTCCCAAACCTTACTTACAGATTATTGTGACCAACTTTTTAAAAATAAAATAAAATTGAGGCGGTACTAAAATTTCATATTAAATACTAGTATTTGTTCAATTTTGATAACTAATAAAATAGTCACTTTAAATATTTTTGTTTGATTTTGATAGCTATGAAAATTTGCCCGTTAAATACTTTTATTTGATTTTAATAGCTATTAAATTTTTTACATCAAATATTTTTATTCGATTTTAATAGCTACTAAAATTCGCACGTCAAATAGTTTAGTTCGATTTTGGTATTTATTACTTTACTTTTATTTACTCCTATATAGAAAAGAAATACGTTAGGGTTACAGGCAGGAATTGAATGAAAAGAAAAGAACCCTAAGCTAAAGCTTAGATAGGATCATCTTCTTGTTCTTAGAATTCAATAGAAAATTTTGTTTGTTTTGAGAATATAATGGGGAAAAGTACTCGTCATCCAATGGACAAGGAGATGATGAACAATTTGGTGAAGTATGTAATGGGGAAGCCATTTCCTCGTAAACATACTGTTATGGATGTCGATGATGTTTACGGAATCAGAGTATTCAGTCCATCACAAATCCTTGAATGTACCAAGGGCACAAATAACAACATACGATTGTTGATCACTTTTCAGAATAGAGAAAACTGTAAAGTATTTGCTAGTAAAGAGGCCCCTGGGTTTTGGAAATCTACACCCAAACGCAAGTCAATTTTTGATGCCAACAAGAGGCACATTGGCAACATCAAAGTTTCGTGGTACTACTACTACAACGTCGATGATGGTAGAGACAAATCATCATCCAGATTGAGACAGAGTGAATGGCAGATTAGAGAATATTATCTCACATCCAAATATCTGCCCCAAAGCAAAGTTGAGAGAAAAAATGTCTTATTAACCATGATGATCAAGACCAAAGCTACTGCTAATAATGATAATAATAATAATGGCGAGAAGATGCAGAGGATTATTCTTGACAAGCAGGAGATTATGCAATCTTTACAATGCCTTAAACTATAGTGATTGAACAATACATTAGAGCCAGTTTCCTTTTTAGTTTATGTTAAAAAACATTACTGATCAGTATTATCAGGTTCTAACTGCTGTTTACTAAGTTTTTTTTTTCTTCTAAATTTCCTTTATGTTTTATTCTACTTACAACTTGTGTGTGAAAGTAAGGTTTCTTAGTCTTTTGTGTATCTGGGCTGGTCTAATCTCTCTTTTTTAAGCGTTGCATCTGATTGATGCCTTGTGATGCACATCTTACTTCATATATAAAATGTTTTATTCTGGTTTCTCAAACTCTTACGCGATTTAGCTAGTTTAGAATTTGAAAACACAGAATTTGGGAGCTTAACAGTATGTACCAAAAGCTGGTAGGATGACCACTGCTGATACTTTAATATTATCTGTTTAGCTGACTGATCGATTCAAGGAGTTGAGACTATCAGTTGCTTGCAAAATCTGGTTTTCCATTGTGTGTGGAGATGAGTTGCCAGTCTAATGGTGAGAGTGAGAAAGTTTCATCGCCTCGTGACTGGAGTATTTTGGTGTATCCACAAGCTTCAGCGAGTGACAGAGTAGTGTGGTGTACCCACAAGCTGTACTTACAACTGGGTGGATGCATGTCAATGAACAGGGTCAAATGTAAGGTCCTTACATTAATGATTTCGTCCTCTGATATGAATGGACCAACGAATATGTACACGTGAGTTGGCAAAGATTCAGGAGGAAATTGAGTCGAGTTGCCAACAACTTCCCCCTACAGTAACTCAGGGGCTGAACATGGAACTCATTCCTTGAACCAGCAGATGGCTACTGCTGGCTTAGCCAGAACACTTCGGTACTTCCTCTTCTATATTTAAGGATTTGTAATTTTCTTGGTGATATTCTTTTAGTTACTTGTTTCTTCAAGCTGTCATGTGCAACTTTATCTCTCCTAGAAGTCTTACCATTGTCCAAAAATAAAAAAATAAATATATTGACTCTCCTTAGGCCAAAAATATAATTTCTCGCAATTCATAATTGTAACTAATGTAATTATGGAATATGGATGAGACAAACATACTTTTTTCTGTTCTGATATGGACAAAAATATAATTTCTCGCAATTCTTTTCTGTTATGGACAAATAGACCTTTGCATTTTTCTGCAATTTTGATTCCCTACTTATGATTATCTTTTCTTAATATTGTGGGTGAAATAGGGTTAACGAAGAATCATGCTGGCTCTTTGAAGATCATGAAGGGAGGAAACCATGGCCGCACTCTCTTGTGGAGCTTTTTTTATGGGTTCATTATGGATACATTGTGGACTCAGTGATGGTGAGTTTGTGTCTTCTACAGCAGTTTGCTGGGTCTTTAAATTAGCACTACAGCACATGGTGCATCTGTTTCTCGTACTGTCCCAGTCTTTCTGTTGGAAGAAGTTTGTTTCGTTATGTTGGATGTACCATTGGATATCTGAGCTATGTAAAACATTTCACCCGATTTTGATGGTGGAATCACTCGATTGAGCTGCAACACTACACTGAGACTGATCACTTAACTTTTTTTATTTTGCATATGGTTGGGTCTAGTCAAAGTAGAAAAGCTGGGAGTACTCTTTTGACGGAATATAAATATTTTTGTAAGTGCATATGATTTTACCATAGAAGCAAACTTGGGGAGGTGGGGGAATGACTCGTATACATTGTTTATACAAACAACTTAGGAAAAAAAGCTTTTTTTTCTGTGTGATAATGATGTACAAAACGTAGAACTTAATAGGATAAAGGTTCTCACAATTTCTGTTGCGCAAAGTATATTACCATAGTTTTCTCCATATTCCAAAAACTGTCCTGTTCTTGTTCCTGCGTGGTCTGGTCAGATCTCGATTGTTTTTTGTCATTTTCTCCCTTCCGTCTTGTGTCAATTTGGCCTAATTTATCCTGTAGTCTCTTCTCATTTTATCTGCAGAATTATTTTCCAACACATCTTCCGATACTCTAAACTTTTCCATTTTGAATTTGGCAAAGTTTTCCTATATTATTTGTGCTTGTTGCTTGGTTATGGTCTTGTCAAAACTTGGAAGGTCTGGTCTATCTATGAACGATTTGTCTATTGTAGTTTTATATTAATTGTTCCATACTGCACTCTTCAAACCGAACCCAAACTTAACTTAGCAATTCTTCATATCAGTTTAACTTTATTTTCCCTTTTTGAATTATCTCATGAGTTTCAACTTGCTTCCCTTTGTTTTTCTAGTATCATATAGCTTAAATATTAATTTAGGTTCTATCACGATATGAGGTTGAAAACACAAAGGCATGAGCCCTCCCCCATTGAACAAAGGAGATCTGTGGGGCAGGCTCAATCACTGAATGGACTCATGACTTCATTGATATCTGTCAACTTTTAATTTCAGTTTGCTTAAAAAAATATTAAGTATGCACTTAGCAAAAAAGAATATTTTTTTTTATTGAAATTATATTATAAGTATTTGAATTATGTCCACTGATAACAATAGCAAACAATTACAAGCCTTCTCCTCCTAGGTCTTTCGCAACAATAGGTGGAGGTCTAGGCAAGTGTAAAATAGTTGTAGTTTGGGGCTTGGCATGAGAGTAGAGTTGATTTTTCATTACGGTTGTTATGTCGTAATTTTAGTATCTTTAGAAAAATAGTATAAGTATAAAATAATTTAAGAAAAATACTTAGAAAAAAGTCGTTACTTCATTATTATTTTTTTAAAGAAGTTATGAAAACTTATTTTAAAAAGACTCTAAAACTTGAATCTTTATAGATTTTTAAGGCATTTGAAGCGTCCTACAATTTGGTTAGAATATATTTTAACTACTTTTAGGAAAGTGATTATAAAAATAATTTACAAAATTAACTTGAAAAGATAGGTAAACAATGGGCAATTTTCAATTTGTTAAGAAAATTGGACCTTAATTGAAACAGAAAAACCAACCTAATGAGAAATTATTTGAATCATTTTAAAATAATAATTTAAACCAATTTAGTTAATTAAAGTATGAAATCTATTTTAAATTAATTGAAGTATAAATAAGAAGTTTTGACTTATATTAAAATGAACTAATATAAAGAATATAGTTCATCATTTCAGGAATTTAATCAATCAAATAATTTAAGAGTCAGGTAGAGATAGTATTTGGCCTTATTGAGCCGGACTTGCTCCTGTTGCATTTGGGTTAAATCTCAATTTCTGTTTTTGTATATATATATATTGTATATCAGTGTATATCGGATGTATACATCTCATCTTCCTGCTTTTCGGAACATGTAGTCAACTCCAAATACTTGTCCTTCAATTTCTCAAGGTTGGCTGACTCGATAAAAGAATTTTGGGCCTTTTTGGCTCATTTTGAATGCAAAGGAGGAAGAATAAAGAGTCCACAATGGTGTCGTCACAAGTTCACATGCAACAAAAATAAGTAACAACTCAAAAATAGTGAAATCAAATAAGTGCTACTGCCTAAGTATCACCACAGGAACGAGACAATTATTTAATTAGTAGTTAATTATGGCGTAAAGTAGGCATGAGCAAAGAAAAAATGTTCATGTAACTATACTTATTCATTAGAGGCGGTGATCAACCAAAGTTTATATAAGCTAAATTAGGATACCAAAACCAAAAGGCATCAAAGAATGAATTAACTTGGAAAAAACTAAGAACTCTTGTCAAGGTTCACAACAAAACAACACGGTAACCAATTCCGAGGTTAAAGACAATTCCAAACTCCATTTAATAAGAAGATCATACTAGCCAGGCACGAAATAAAAAGAAGCTAACATCAAAATCTGTAAATAACAAAGAAATAAGATCTCTCACTTTATGACGAACTCATCAGTCTAAAACATGTTGCTCTAAATACAATTTTTAGCTAAAAGAAAATTGAATCAAGACTATTATACTAGAACTAAACCCAAATAAGTACACATGCACATGGATAAAATGCTAAATTAAGTAACACTAAGGTCCTACACTAAACTGAAACCATAGGAGCATCCATATACCTTAAGGAAAGATTATCAAGTAGTAGCCATTATAGATGGATGTAGCAAGGGAGAAGAAAGCATTGGAGATGAAGAAACAAGAAGCTTACTTATAACGAGAAGATGCAGTTTGGGTTGGGGTCGCATGTCTATTTTGTTTGGCATGGTTGCTGTCTTGAATCGAGGGAATGGGCTAATTGGAATTGATTTGGGCCAAGAATAGTGGGCCAAAGTTTGGTTCAAGATTGGAGGTGGAAATTGGTTAGGTCTTGGAATTTAAGAAATAGTCAAATTGAGTTTAATTTAAGAATTTGACTAAAATTTAAAAAAGTCGAATTAATATTATTTAATTAACGAGCTTCTTAATCTTAACGAAATAAAATAATTAACTTAACTAAATAATTTAAAATTACAACCATAATTTAAACCAAACTAAATTAACAAAATATTTAAGTAAAACGTAATATCTTTTGATGATTTTCAAATATTTATAAAATATACTAATTGTATACATAATTATTATTTTAAAAATTATGAAATTGACAAAAATAACTTGAAAATATTATTTTATTATTTTTTCAATTTTTTTTAAGACTAATTATTTTTAAATCTTTTGAAATTGAAGAAACTGATAGTTAATCTATATTGTAGAGGTCCAAAATTGAATGTCAACAGTTGTCCTTTGTTTGACTTGGATTAATGAAAGAAATTCGAGGCAAATGAAATTGACGAATCCAATTTTGACTGACTGCATATTCATCTTTTAGAAAAGGGATTTTGGTATTGACTTTAAGAATTATGGCTGAACCCCAAAATCGAATTTCCTACATATCTCAAGCTATATGAAAATTCAGGCTACTTGTAGTTTGATACGCTTGATTTGACACACGATTATGAAATGATTCAAAAGTTATACCGATATCAAATTATGAAGAGACCGGAAAGCTCGAGAATAAGATTTAACTCATTTTTTAGCGACTCGACTCGCTCATTTGTCACTCTATGCCTCAAATGAGTTAGCATTACCTCTCTTGGATCATGATCCGTATAAATGATTGCTTCCTAGTGATAAATGTCCGCTCAAACCTTTACAAGTTATGAACATCAAAATTTATTTTTTACAAGTTTCGATAAGTCGTGAACAGATGAAATTGTGACTGTGCACCCATTTAGCTCTTATTCCTCTTTTTTGCGTTTTGTTTCCACAGATTGTTAAGTTTGTCATTAAAATGTCTTTAGTAGTAAATCGTTTTTTTCAAAAAAAAAATGATAAGTTGCTACGTTTCTAAGGTTATTTTCTTTTAATATCTTGTTGTCTTGAGTTTTTTTATAGAGGTTTGACCTTGAATGTTGCATTTCAACTCGGTTTAGTAGCGTGTATCGCCATGGAGTACATTGCTTTCGATTTGGATTAGATCGTTACTTGCTATTGAGTATTTGCCTTCTTTTAAATATCCTCCATTTCTTTGATTTGTTAGAATTCATTTTGCTTTATTTTTCAGTTACTTATCTATGCCTAATTCCCTTGAAATTGTATTTGTGGATAAATTGTGACCAAATAGTTCTAAGAAAGTAGCATAGCACATTTATTTGATTATTATTTGAGCACGAATATTGGCTAGATCCCATAGGGGATCTAATTTTGATCTCCCCCAAAGCAGTAGCTTCATGTCAAATTTAGTCCTCTATTTCGAAATATGTGGTGTCTTTAGCCTAGATCTTTGTTGATCATCTTTTTTTGTATGTGTGCTTATTGAGATTATCTTTGATCAAATTGGTCGCATGTATTGAGTTCTTGGCCTTAGTCTTGATATGCTATTTGTGTAGGAGTTCTCTTATTTTAGTTTGAGCTTAAGTCTAGGAAAGTGTTAAATGTTTCTTATGTTTGTTATTATTTAAGGTTGGTTTTCCTTTTGCTAACTTAGTTTTTGTCTTTCTTTTTCTTGCCATGAAATCTGTCCGAGTTCTAACATGAACTCCTATCTCCTATCTTTGCCTCTTGAGTTGTATTGAAACTCAATATTTCTCCTTTATCGAGTCACCGAAGTAGAGAAACAAGTTTGGAAGCTGAAATAGGGCTCTTGGAAGTCAAAAACGCAGGTGGAAAGAGGCAAATATACAACAATATACAGCTGATATACATCGGTATACATGCTGAATATAGAGGGTGAAGAAATGGGCTAACAACTCAATTTTTCAGGCAACAATGAATTAAGGCCCAAAAGGCCCAAATTCAATCTCTCCCTTACTCTCATTTTATTTTAATTGTGAGTGTTTATTATTTTGTTGTTTATTAACTCTAACTTTAGAATTATTAATTTCCCAAAAGATGAACTATATTCTTTATGTTAGTAAAACCTTTTTATCAACTCGTGTACTTTATTTGAAAATCTTTAGTCAAAACTTTTTATTTATTCTTCAATTAATTTATAATACTTTTCATACTTTAATTAACCAAATTGATTTAAATTATTATTTTAAAATGATTCAAATAATTTCTAATAATTAGGTTTTTGACAAGATCCTAATCACATGTCAATTAAGGTTCTTTCTTAAAAAAAATTATTTGTTCTTTGTTAACTATTGTTTTAGGTTAATATTGTAAATTATTTTTATAATCATTTTTCTAAAAAAATGGTCAAAAATATATTTTAACTAAGTCGTAGGATAACCGCATGTTAGCGGGCGCTTCAAATGTCATAAAAACCTTCTTGAAGTGTAAATAAGAACTTCTTACCCATATTCTCTAAATTTATAAGGATTTAAATTGTTAGTCTTTTTAAATTAAGTTTTCTTAGTTTCTTTAAAAAATTATGTGACGACTTTTTTCTAAGTATTTTTCTCAAATTATTTTATACTTGGAACATTTTAAAATGTGATTTTTCTAAAGATAGTAAAATTACCGCATAATACTAATTACACTGCCAGTTTGCCTTAGACACCAACTCACTCATGGGATCATCGAATTCAGCCCCCAAACCTATCGACAAAGCATAGTATATTCTTCTCATGCTAGAATAGGAAGATGAGACTCTTCATGTAGGCCTGATTCCATTGTAGTACAAGGTCATCAAAATGCAGAGCTACAATGGTCACTTTTTGTTGAGACGGAACCTCATCGAAAGAGAAGAATTGCTCTACCTTATACCACCAATCCTGCAAACCTTGCCATTAAATCGAGGAAACACCACTCTAATTAGACGTAAGAGTGAAGCGTTATGTCGATTGGGAGAATATTGGGGGTAAGGCGATATAGAGGTTGGGTGGCTTTTGGGTCATACGTGGAGTGTGGTTGACAAAATTGTGATTGATGGGCGATTGGAGACTTTGGGGCAATGAGAATCGTGTAATGAACTGAGATTGTGTGGATGTAGTAGGGTTAATTAATTGGGTAAGGTGAATTGGATTCTGACTAGAATTGACTTGGTTCGTTTGATGGGTAGTTCTCCCAGATATCAGATTACTTGTCGTGGTTCTGTTAAAGAATGGAGGAGAAGGAACTGAGTTCATAATGCCTGGTATACCTAGAGGATCGACAGTGGTATAGTAGATTTCCTCGGAGAATCTAGGCATTACTGGTCGCTTTCCCTGGCCATCCTCAATTGCATTCTTCAACTCCGAGAATGACTTCTCTTTCACTGTTTCCAACTGATTTTGTCGCGTAACAACATTAGCCATGTCAATGGCCATACGATCCAGACGTGTAAGAACTTCCCGAATTTTAGCGGCCATAGTTGATTTCTGCAGAGACCAAAAATGCTCTGATACCACGATATGTATTGATATAATTCAATCGAAATATAAAGAGAACAACTAAGAGTATGCTATGAAAAGAAGAAGAAGAAGACGATAAAATTCTCATTGACGACCTTTCTTACATGAATTGATGGTTATAATAACCCTAGGTACTGATGCAAAAATTAAAAATACAAGAACTAATATGTAAAGACAATAAAATTAGATAAAGGGCCAATATAGTTAATTAATTGTGAACTAGTTAACTATATTAACCAATTGTTGCTGACCCATATCATATCAATGTTGCTAACCCATATCATATCATAAACTCGATTAAAACGGGGTATGCTAGGCAGTAGCACGGTCATGAGATTCAGAAACGGAGAAAAACAGTTACTACATCAACAAAACAATTGACAAAACGATTAACAACCTTCCTATTAGTTAGTTAAGATTCTGCCTCAATTTTGAAATAGAAGAACAACAATAACAGTAACCAAGTGAATGCACTCATGTTTTAGACAATGAGAACGAAACAATACAAATTCAGCCGCATTCAAGCAAGCATACAAGAGGAAAAATAACAAAGCAAATTCGAATAGAGAAACAGGGAAACGACAACATACAAATTTCCAAAGTTCTAACTCGACCAAGTCATGGAGTCACATGGGAACATGTATCATTTTACGAACATTATGAACTCATCAACACATATCCACTAACCAGATTTTTAACACCGAAAGATTGAAATATGAAAAGAAATGAAGAGAATGTTGTCGAGGAAGAAGCGTTACTGAAATCAAACTAGCAAAAAGGGCAGCCACTTCTCAGTTCTCACACCAATTTAGACTCGAGCAGCAGACTAGGAAATTTGAAACAACTTTCATCGCAACCCTTCTCAGATCTTAGAATCAGAAAATCAACTTCAAATTTTGTAAGTGTAAAACGACTATAGCCTCAGAACTAAACTAAAAAAAAAAAAGCTCTGCCGAACTGTGAAATAAAATGACGAATTTATAAGTGAAATTTAGGCAATTTTTTTGGGGGAAATCCATTGAAAAAAATTCAAAATCTTTTAACTTCTTTCTTCTTTTTAAACCCAAACAGTGAAATCTTGACTGGGTATTGCATAATGTTGAGCTAAAAACTAATAATATAGTCATATGAAGTTGACACGTTGCCAAATTGAATTAATTGTTGAATTTGGCTAGAATTTGAATAATACGAGTTGATATAAATTAATTAATGAGCTTCTTAATTTTGATGAAATGAAATAATTAACTAGGCGATAAACTAATTAATTTAACATTATAGCCGTAAATTGAACCAAACTAAATTAACAAAATATTTAACTAAAATGTAAAATCTTTGTGATGATTTTCAAATATTTATAAAATATACTAATTATATACATAACTATAAAAAAAAACATATTTATCATTTTAACAATTATAAAAATTGACAAAACTTACAAAAAATAACTCGATTTTTTTTTCCGAATTTCATAAAAAAACTAATTAATTCAAAATTTGCCATCACTTTAAAACACACTAGAAAATATAAATTCTTTTTGAGTTGATTTTCGAATATTTTATCTTTTTTTATAAAATCTTATTTTAAAATATTAGCTATCATAATTTTTTCAATCATTCTAAAAAGTATTTAGTGAATTTAACGAGCTATTGTGACCGCACAAAGTGCGGCTAAGTTCACTAGTTAGTTATTAAAATATGGACTATTTTAATAGAATTAGTACAAATGCAGCTTGTTTCATTGTCTGGCCTCTTTCTTATTTTCTTTTCTTAGCAAAGTCATGTTCATACTATCTTTATGTCAAAAAATAAAACAATATCTATGACAAAAAATTCATGTCTACTTCTAGTTCAGAGAAAGAAGATGCTAAGGATAAATAAGAAGAAGAAAAGGAAGAAGAAGGGGAGCAGGAGGAGGAGGAGAAGGAAGAGAAAACAAAGGAGGAAAAAGACGGTTATGAGGCCAATGAGGATAATAAGGGCAGCGATGAGTATGAAAAAGATGTTTAATTTATGTAAAAAATAAGATTCATTCTTTGCAAAATTCATCTTCTTAATATCATCATCAACACCATGTCAGATAATGATTCTGATCCTAATCATGATCCTGGTGTCTTTTTTTTTATTACGATTCTTATCCTAATCATGATCTTAATGCTTTTTTTTATGATGATTCTAATTATGATGCGAAAGAGTATGACTATGGTACTACACCGTCCACTTCTTGCTCAGAGAAAGAAGATGTTAAGGATGAAGAAGAAGAAGACGATAGAAAAGGAAGATGAGGAGGAGGAAGAGGAAACAAAGGAGGAAAAAGATGGTTATGAGGCCGACGAGGATAATAAGAGCGGCGACGAGGATGAAAAAGATGCTTAATTTATGTAGCATTTTATTGTAATGCTTCCTATCCTTTTATATATCCATAGTTTTCTCTTCTAGTGCATTTTATCTTTTTCCTCTTGTAGTTTGTTTTTTTCCTCTTATTGATGAATTTATTAAATAAACTCACTTTTATTTTCTTATACTTTGGCTCATTTTATTTCTCTTTTATTTCATTTTAGAGTTCTCGATAGATTTAATACTTATATATGCGATTTACTAGATGAGACATAGGTCCAACATTAAGATTTAATGTTTCCATACAAATGATCTGGTTTAATTATTTTACATATGGTTTGATATTTCATTTGCAACAATCTAAATATAATATCAAGTTAAATATAGACAAGGTGATGTGACACCTCTAAACTTCAATTGCATTTATCTTTTTATTTTTTTCATTTTAAAAATAATTGTGATATGTAAAAAAAAATCATTCGTAAATCACTTAATTACACATGTTAAATCCGTATTTCTATAATTTATTGCTTAGTTGTTACTGTAATGTAATGGTTGAGAGTTGAGACAATGAAAATATGTGACTTGTGAGGACAACAAACAACTATAAATGAGAAAATAATTAGTTATTTTTTTTTCAAAATAGTCTTTGTTTACCCGTTAGACAACACATACAAAGATAACTTCTTCTTAAATATGAAATTAGCAAATGGTTTTATTTGGAAATTGGGATGTTTTTCATATTCACTTGATGGTAGAAATTTTATGTTTGGCGTTTAATTATGGAGGTAATGATATTACTATAAATGATATTTTATGTGTTAATGCAATCTGTGTTCCAACTTTTGAATTTTTGATTTATTATAAATTAATCATGTATTTTGTCAAAATTGTTGATTAGTTTTAGTATGTATTGCGAGAACTTGCACCAATTTCAGATGTTCAAGCTTGCAAGTTACTTCGATATGATAAAATAAAGAGAAATTTGTTAGTTTGTTTTGCATATCAAAGTACAAATAAATAATAATTTGGAGGAAATACATAAAATTCCTCTCAAACTTGTCACCAAAGCTTACTTTAGCACTACAACTTTACGTGTATTTAAATACCCCCTTAAACTACTTGTAAGTGGATTAAATTTCACCTTAGCGGCTAACATGGAAAATTAAAAAGTTTTAGGCGTGTGAAAAGAAAATAAAATAAAAAGAAAAAGAAGTGGGTCCCACTTTATCTTCTTCAACTGCTCCATGTTTCATATCCTCTCTCTCAAATTGTTTTGACTCTCTATATTTCCTCGAAAGAAAAAATTCTTGATGGCAATTACGGGCCAACAAATTCTATGTTGCTCAATTATGAAGGACATCACCGCCACCCTTTTTTCCCCGTTCATCACTGCTCCATAAGAGACCAGGTGCCATGAAATTACACGATCTCGTAAAAAAAATTCACCACGCCGGCAACCTGGACAAAACGTCAGCGGCATACTCGTTTCCTTTGCTTTCTTTCATTTTTCCTTTTTTCTTTTTATGTGTTCTCGTTTTTTCGTCAACCACGATAAACTGTCTAAAAATCTTCAAATCTATCAATCTTGAGCCTAATATAACAAAAATGACTCTGACAATTGTCATTGAAGCAGTCGCCGACGGTTGTCGTTGAAGCTCTAGCAACTCCAGCTTCAATGATGACAATATATGTATCACTCTGTTTCTCTATTTGACACACAATATTCATCAAATCATTAGAAATATGTTGTGTGCTAGTTTGAAGAAGACGAGTACACAATGGAAAAGAGAAGAAAAATATATGGAAAAAAATGAAAACTAAAACAAAAAATGACATGGAAAAGGAAAAAAGAAATGAAAACTATTTTTTTTCACCATATGACGTGTTGTCAACGTGTCACTGAGGTAGTGCTGATGTGGCACGCGTATATAGTACCTCCCAACCATGAAATTGGTATTGTATGTATATGGTGTTATTTAATTCAACTGAAAGTTTTTAAGGTGGTGTTTAAACACTTATAAAGTTACACTGCTAAAGTGTGTTGTGTAGACATGTTTGAGGGAGATATTATGTATTTATGATAAAGTAAATAAGGCCACAAATTTTTAAATCCCACATACTATAGTAGTAGTTAAATAATATTTACATTCTATCTTTTTGTTTGTCATTTGCTTTAAAATTTTCACCATCCTAACTCATATTTACGTACCTATTTAATTTATATTTTTAATAATATTCGTCTCACGTGTTTTTTCATATGCATAACTCTCAAATATTTAATTTAAAAATGTAAGACATTTATGGTATTCTTTCTTTTTATCTATAATCTGGGATCATTTGGTGTATTGTACGTGCTGGAGCGGGTCGGGTATGGTGTTGTTGTTGTCTTGTTGTCTTGTTGTCTTGGACTGGAAGTCATTTGTTGTATTAGGACGGGCTGGGAATTATGATGGGCTGGTAATGGGTTTTTGTATTGCTGAAAGAATGGGTTTTGGGCTGGGAATTTATGGGTTTCTTTCTGTGAAGAGCAAATAGGTTGGGCCAGGTTATATGTATTGTGGGTTGCTGGGCTGCGCTTGGCTTGCTGAAAATTAGAAAAGGGCACAAATTGTAGGTTCAAGGCGGGGGTAAAGGGCTAGAATAGTATTAGGAAAATGGTCACATGAATTGTAATTTTGGCTTATGGAAATTTAAACAAGACGAATTAAAATAATAAATTTAATTTGGAGAGTTTGACTAAAATTTAAACAAGACAAATTAATGTTAATTAATTAATAAGCTTCTTAATCTTAACGAAATAAAATAATAAATTTAATTGTAAACTAATTAACTCAAAAATATAAACTATGAATTAGCTAAATTAATTAACCAAATATTTAAGTAAAACTAAAGTCTTTTGAGACGATTTCCAAATACTAATATAATAAATATATACAAAATTATATAGAATATATATATTATTTTTAAAATTTTAAAAATTATAAAAATGACAAAATTACTTAAAATGACTTGAAAAGTATTTAAAATTTATAAAGACAATTATTTCAAATCGTTTGGAATTTAAGAAGCTCGATGATTGATTTATATTGTGGAGGTCCAAAATTGGGTGTCAACAACTGTCCCTCATTTGACTTGGATTGATGAAAGAAATTCGAGGCAAATGAAATTGACGAAAACAATTTTGACCGACCACATCCTTATCTTTAGAAAAGGGATTTTGGTGTGGACCTTAAGAATTATGGCCGAACCCCGAAAATGAGTTTCCTATATATCTCAGACTATATGAGTATTCAGGCCACTTGTAGTTCGATAAGCTTGATACGCACGATTTTTGAAAGAATTCTAAAGATACCCTAATATTGAATTATTAAGAGATCTGAATGCTCGAGAATCAGATTTAAGAGCGCATATCATAATACAACCGAGTTTTCAACATTGAGCCCGCCTACATATCCCTCAACTTAGGGAATCAAGCTGCTTGTAGTTCGACTCGATCGGTTGAAAAGGAAATCTATTATGTTAGATAACCTTTGGTTCTTGAAGAGTGACAAATAAGTCGAGTATGAAACAGAGGCTTGCAACCTTTTAGCCATGAATGTGGAGCTTTTCACATCTATAAGTAAGAACTTACACGAACATAATTTTCAAAACTCTTGGTGCATTTTCACTCTAATTGGAGAGATGCCTCCGGTGGGAACCAAAACTTCCGGATGCAGAACTGAAACTTATAAACTTAAAGAAAACCCACATGCCTTCAGATAGGGGTGTGATTTGATTGTGGTGGAAGTCACTCCTCAGCTCGCGTCGTAAGAGTTTGACACCCCTCTTTGGACTATATCCCAGTTCACTGTTAATAAAAGTTTCACGTTGTGCTGCATCCTTTTTTATGTCGTCCGCACATGTGGTTTGCTTTGAGAATTCATCCTCTTAGGATGCTCTCGAAAAAGACTGATATAAAACTCGTTAGCATAAAATGGAATTTAAATGGAGAGATAGTGTTATTTACCACAATGACACTTAATTGCTCTCCTTGAGCATTTGATGTCAGCTTCCTCCAATTTGACGTAAAGCAAATAAAGTTTGTATTTCTTACTTGTAATATAATATTCAATGTACTCTTTCTTTGATGTTGAAATAATAAAATAGACTGATATAATATGTTAATAGTTCTCTTGACGTCGTTATTGATGGCTCTCTTGATATTTGTTCTTGCAAATGAAATGATGTAGGTGATGTTAATCATTTTGTGATGCGTAAATCTTTCTCTTGCGATGCGTAACTATTTCTCTCGCAATGCGTGATTCCTTTCTCTTGCGATGCATGACTCTTTTCTCTTATAATGCATGACTATTTTCCTGCGATGCATGACATTTTTCACGCGATGCATGAATCTTCTCTTGCAATGCATGACTCTTTTTTCTCTTGCAATGCATGAATCCTTTCCCGGAATGCATAAATCTCTTTCTCGTGATGCATGAATCTTTTTTTTCTTGCTATGCATGACTCTTTTCTCTTGCAATGCATGACTTCTTCCTCTTATGATGCATAAATCTCTTTCCCGCGATGCATGATCTTTTTCCTGCGATGCATGAATTTTTCTCATTGTTATGCATGATTTATTTCTCTTGCAATGCAT
Source organism: Solanum commersonii (assembly GCA_029007595.1). NCBI lineage: Eukaryota > Viridiplantae > Streptophyta > Magnoliopsida > Solanales > Solanaceae > Solanum > Solanum commersonii. The sequence goes on from JAJTWQ010000011.1 coordinate 1,674,891, forward strand.
AAATCTTTTCTCGCAATGCATGAATCTTCTCTTGCGATACATGAATTTTTTCTTGCGATGCGTGAATATTTTTCCCACGATGCATGAATCTCTTTCCTCTTGCTATGCATGACTCTTTTATCTTGCAATGCATGATTCTTTTCCCGCAATGCATGAATCTTCTCTTGCAATGCATGAATCTTTTCTCGCGATGCGTAAATCTTCTCTTGTGATGCATGAATCTTTTCTTGCGATACGTGAATCTTCTCTTGCAATACATGAATCTCTTTCTCGAGATGCATAAATCTTTTTTCCGTGATACATGAATCTTTTTCCCGCGATGCATGAATCTCTTTTCTCTTATGATGCTATCCCTGGTACCGAACGAAGATAGTGCTTCACCAAGCAACACAAGTGATCTTCTGGGTAGTTTTTCGGTAGCGATATCGTCTCAATTGATAATACAATAAAAATGACCCTCGAAGTAGTGATATCATCTCATTTGACAATACGATATGATTGACTCTTAGAGTAGTGGCATCATCTCTTTCGACAATGGAATATAAATAACCTTTAGGGTAAGAATATTATCATATAACGCAAATGAATGTCTTCCAGGTATTTTTAATTGCTGGAAAATAATAATATTGTTCTCTCTGTGGTTTTTGCTTTTTCTATCTCTGAACATAGTTGTACGTTCATTATGGACTTCGCTTTGTTGGGAATTGAATAATGTTATTTATATTCCAAAATCTTTGATATAAGCAACATAAAATATTTTCTGCATCCATAGAAAAATTGTCAATTTTGGAGAGCTCTTCACCCTTTTGACTTCTCCACATTCATTGAACTGAAGAATATGATGATTTTGAGGCAAACCTATAGACCTGCATCCATAGAAGAATTGTTAGTTTAAAAATAAACTGATCTGTGTTGATCCCTTCGGTTGTCTGCTCTTTGTCTGGATATCTTCGGTTGATTTCTCTGATCTCCCGCTTCTTGATAGATAAGACAAGATATTTTTATGCAAAATAATTGAAACATGAAAGAAGGTTTTTAAGGAAAATAAAATTTTAAAATATATTATTTGAAAAAGGTCGCTGATAAGTGTTATGTCACGTCAAGCTTAGTGAATGTCTTTGAAGTTGATGCCTCGAGGTCTATCCAATTCTCGCTAGGAAGTACTCAAAGTTGTTCCAACTTCCCATGAACCTTATTGAAATTTTTGAGGTCATCCTTAAAAATTTCTATCCCAGTTAATTGTCTTGGTGTATCTTAAACGATTGATGAAAAAATCATGGAATTTTTTAGATCTTCTTAAAAATTCTGTCCCAATTGCAATCTGACTTGTTAGAGAGTTCTTCTTCTTGAGAATATTTTGAGTCCCTCTCAAAAATCCTGTCTCAGTTTCTATTGTAAATGAAAAATAGAAATCTTACGGGAGATATAACCGAGCCGTTGTGGCGCCTACGTATCCCGTTGAGATAGGAATCAAGTCAAACGTAGTTCTCCTTTTGAGGGTTAACAAAAATAGGAAAATTACAAAAAAACCGATCGAGGCCGACATAGGCCACTTACGTATCTCATTCTTAAGAATTCAGGTTGAACGTAGTTCAAACACAAAAGGAAACTTTAAAAGGGGTAGAGAGGTGACCGAGGCCGTTATCATAGGCAGACTACGTATCTTATTCTTGAGAATTCAGGTCAGACGTAGTTCATTGCAAAAGACAAACTCTAAACATAAATGATTATGAGCAAATAAAGGCAGCTACAAGGAAAAGATAGAAATTGGGTCTTCCAACATGGTATCTTTTGACAACATTTAAGTAGACTGATGACTTGTGAGATCCAATGTTCATGCTCAACCATGTAATGTCATCAAACAAATGTATCGATGTGTTCTTTAAGCAAAAGGATGAGTTCCTCTCCTATGGTTTTGTCAGATATGCACCAATTTTGATTTCTTTGGTACATTCATCATTTTCCTGATTCACTATTCCAATCTCTTCTGAATTCGGCTCATCATGACTCTCGAACTGTCTGAATTCCTCAACCAGGTGTTTGGGTACCATGATCTTCTTATTGTTGTCCTCAAATTCGTCCGCATCTACCCTATTTTGTTCATTCAGCTTGTGACATGACATGATATTGACATATTTGAAAATATTTTCACTGAAACCATAGACAATACTGTTTGATAGAAAATATAAAGTAAGTAAAGCAAATTTTGGCAATTAAGGAATTTTTCATTTGAAATAAGAAAAAATAAATTATTTTGCCTTTTTCAAAATATTAGGAGAGAGATTAAAACATATTGAGGCAAAAACAAAGTAAAGGATGGGTCTCGAGCCTCATTCGGAACACTACTAATTTTAGAAATAACATAAAAAATTGTCTATTTCTACCAAGAAGAACGAGGAATCAAGTGCGGAGTAGATGTCCAGTTAGGCATTTGCTCATTTGTCTCATTGTCTAGTATGACTGGCATCTCAATCATCTCTTCAAGCACAATATCACCTCTGTGAACAAATTTTCGATTCCTTCCCCTCGACCATTTTGCATTGGAAAAGACTTATATGAGTGAGGCAATGATTTTGAAAAAGCTTGATCGATCTTCTACTTGTTCTGACCCTCCTTTGGCACTAAAGCAAAAACTTAATGAGGTGTCATGATCCTAAATTCAGATTTCTCTCATTTAGTTAGAGAGGTTATAACTTTCTCAAGCTTTACAAGGTTGGATGGGATTATAACTTTCTCCACGTTCAAATATTCTTCGTCTCCAATCATATTAATAGTCACCCCTCCATGATTCGGCATAGGGTTACTATTGACATTAGGAGTGGACGTTTAAAGAGTGACGGTCTTTTCATTTATCAAGTCTTGAATTTTATGCTTCAAGTCGATACAATCCTCAGTATTATGCCCAACACTTTCTGAATGGTAAGCACAGTGAAAATCAGGTCTATAAAACTTGGAGTTGACATTGATGTTTTTCGGATCAATTGTGTGTATCAAGCCAGCTAATTGCAATCTCTCAAAAAGTTGTGTTCGACTCTCAATCAGGGGGGTGAAGACTCTTGAAGGTTTCTTCTCAAGATTTGGGCGAGGAGGATTGTAATTATTTTGTGGAGGTACTTGACAGTAATTTGGAAGAGTTTGGTGAGTTGGTTTTGGCATTTGAAAATTTGGGTATTGTGGAGCTATGTAACTAGGAGGGGTGTTTTGGTAGTGTGGGGGTAGAGTTTGGTAACTTGATTGGATATTCGAACAATTAAATTATGGAGCCTGATAATATGGATGGATATTTTGGTAATGTGGCGGTGGAGTTTGGTAAATAAAGGTAAAATTTGGCAACTTGGTGGTGGAGTTTGGTAATTAGGAAGTGGGATTTGGTAACTTGGTGGTGGGGTTTGATAATTAGGATGTGAGATTTGGTATCTTGGTGGTGGAGTTTGATAATTTGATTGGGTATGGCAAGTTGGATATGAATTTTGTGGAGCTCGAGGATAACTTTTGTAAGGTGAGGATTTTCTAAAGTGTCCTTTTCCATCAGATGTGCAAAAAATAGAAGATGCATCCTCTCTCTTCTTTTTCGACAATCCTAAAAATTCGGTTGGGGAGACGACACGAGAAATTTTTTTGGTTTTAAGCCCATTTTCGATAGCCTCACCTACCTTGACTATCTCCGCAAATTTTGCTCCAATGAACAACATTATCCTGTCATAATACTCCGACTTTTGAATGCGTATGAACACTTCAACGATCTCCTTCTCAAACACGGGAGGTCGAACCCGAGTGACCTCTTTCCTCCATATATATGCATATTCACGATAGCTTTCAGTGGATTTTTGCTTAATTCTCTCCAAAGAAAAAAGATTAAGAACGATCTCCACATTGTAGGCAAATCGTTCGACGAAATCCTTAACTAGTGCATTCCATCTAGACTATTGCTTTATCTCATGAGAGGTAAACTATTCCAACTCTTCTCCACTTAAACTTCGGCTAAAGAGTTGCATTAACAAGGCTTCATTCTTACCAACTCCTACGAGTTGGTCACAATAAGCTCTTAGATGAGCCAACAGATTTCCGATTCCTCCAAAAGTGTCGACACTTTAAACCCTTCTGGGAGGTCCAGATTTGGATGGATACACAAATCCTCATAACTCAACCCATCGACTTCAGGAATACAATGCAGTTCCTTCATGGCTTTCCTGATCTCTTCTTTCATATTCAACTTGGCTTCTTCTTCTTTTGACCTCCACTCTCTCTCTTGTTTCTCATAGTGATCAAGCTCGAAATAATTGACATAAAGTTCATTTGGAATTGGAATTTGGAAAGTAGTCTTTTGAGGCAATGGTGGGGCAATAGAGGGACTCTGGGTGTTTTGAGTGGCTTGATAATTTTGGGGGAAAGTATGGGGGTTGGTATGCTGATTTTGGTGATAGGGGAAGGTTTTCGAATTGTTAACATTTTGATTTTGATGGGGATGACAAGCTTGCGGGTTGGCATTTTGATGAGGAGGGAAGGTTTGAGGGTTGGTACCTTGAGGAAGAGGTGGGGCTTAGTAAGAGATGGAGGCATGATAGGGATTTGAGGCGATCAGGTCGATGATTGGGGGATTTGAGCGGGGTTAGAGGGTGGGTTCTGAACCTGTTCTACGCTTGGAGGAGGAAAGTGAAGTGGAGGTCATCCATCTCCAGGAGCATTGAAAGCGAAAATTGGATTAGGCAAATCTTGCCTTCTTTGCATTTTGACCCTCATTTCGGCAATCTGCTGCATCAATTGCATAATTAATTCATTTTGATCAGCGATAACAGATTGAGCCACTACAACATCAGTCAGGCCAACCTCGTCATTGATATCACCCATTACTGCCTTTCCTTTTTGCAAACTTTGATCAGGAAAGGAATCTTTGGGGGCCTTAAATCTTGTGAAATAAGGATGACCAGCCAGCTTATCAACACAAATCCGTTCTAACTACCTGACAAAGAAAAATAACTTAAAAGATAAACGTGTTAGTCTATCTAGATGATAAATAATACAAAATATCACACATATGACCACAAACGCATAAGAGTTGCTCTACTTAAAGATAAACTAGCCCACGTATTTAGATAAATGACTAAATAGACAGGAATTTGTCTATTTGATTTTGAGCTTAGTGAAATAGAGACGTCAACTTGAGTCGAGACAAAGTCGATTGTATCTTTCATTGTTATATTTTTTATTTTTGATTAAGATGTAACTCTAATTTCTTTGTAAGAGTTGGAAAGATAGAATTTCTCAAAAATTGGGACCGAGCCTTGAAAGGCTGCCTACGTATATCATGAGGGAGAATTCAAGTCCTACGTAGTTTGACCAACTTGAATCTCCTTCGATTTGAGATAAAGGTTTTTTTTTCTTTTTTTTTGATGAGAAAGTAAGATTTGAAAAATGAAGTTCGAATTTTGTTGTGAAACTAAGGACTCGAAGAGTATTTGGACGCACTTTTGATAGTGACTTGATATTTGTGCTTAAAGAGTTCTAAGAAATAATTCGAAGAGGAGTGAGCTAGAATATCTTCAAATAAAGCAACATATTCACACAAGAAGTTATAACACGTAAGCAAATATTACGCATTTTAAAGAAATACGTGACCCTTTTGTGCCAAGGGTAGGCCTAGTGATTCGAAGGATGTATAACGTCGTTTGAAATATTGCATTGCCTTGAAACTCAAATTTATGCAAATTTTACGAACAAAACTGAAAGGGATACATAATAGGGAAAAGGGATACAAATGATCAATCCCACACAGGGGTACAATCCTAAATTATGCTTCCATGGACGATTCTTCTTTTTGATTTCTTGTCATTTCCGAATGTCTATGCTTTTTAGATGAAATGGTAACTTTATGCTTCTTTGACTCGAATAAACTATTAAACTCCTAATCCCAAGAGACAATATTTTGTCAAATGAAGTATACATCCTTCAAATTTAAACACATAAGCATGATTGTCTTTTGTTGACCAATTGGTCAAATCGATATAAGGTGGGCTTCTAATGGGCCTAACACGCCTTAGGTGTTGGGCCATCTTAGGCCAATGCGCTAAATTTCAGAATTGAGTCTGGCTCTACACTAGTCTGACTAAGAGTGAGCTTTATTTATAGAGGATAGGTGACCCAAGCGGACTACTTGGGCTGGGACAGTTAACAACTGTTGACTATCCAGTAGCCAACTACATTCGTTAGGGTGTTTCAAGAACAATTTGGTTAAAGAACGATTGCGGCCTGCATAATCATCCTTTAAGTTTTAAATAAAAAATAAGCGTCGTTTAACAGAATATGTTATGCCATGAATGCAACAGTTTATAGCAATTTAAACACATTAAACACAAATAAACAATTCAACAATTAATAACAATTAGTCAAATAGTCAAATCTTATGGTTAGAACCTAATTAAGTCCCCAGCAGAGTTGTCATTTCTGTTGTGCTGTAATTTTCCTATCTTTAGAAAAATCACTCTTTTGAAATGTTCTAAGTATAACAACAATTCGAGTAAAATACTTAGAAAAGAGTCGCCACTTAATTTTTTTTAAGAAATTAAGAAAACTTATAGTTTTCAAAGATTTAAACAGAAAAAATCATTTGAAAAATACCAAAGAGGGTTTGGGGTTCAATTTACACTTCGAGAAGGGTTTAAGCATTCAAACTATCCACTAACACGCGATTAACCTGCGACTTGACTAAAATATATTTTGACTATTTTTTAGAAAAAAAAAAAATTTAACATAAGAATAATAATTTACCATATTTGATTAACTTTGAGAAAATAATTAAATAAATGATATGTTTTATTTTATTTTATTTTATTTTCAAAGAAAGGGACATAAAATGAAACATTTGACTCGAAATACAAGTGATTAGAATATTAATAAAAATAGATTAATTAGAATTTATTTAATTCATTTTGAGATAATAATTTAAATCAATTTAATAAATTAAAGCATGAAAATCATTTAAATTAATTGAAGAATAAAAAGCTTGACTAACATTTTTGAGATAATGACTAAGTATTATTATTTTTAATTAATTGAAAAGGTTTTGGCTAACATTTTTTAAAGTTTATTTGAGAAAAATACTTTAACTTAAAACAATTTTGAAATGAGTAAGATGTGATTAAGTGAAAAGCATTAAAGAACATCTCTTTTTAAGTACAAACAGTTTAACTTAATTGAAGATATAAAATTTTGACAATTATGCTTGATTAATAAAATAAATGAACACAAAAACATGAAATGTATTAAAATTAAACCAACACAAAGAAAATAACTCATATTTTGGGGAATCTAATTAAGTTAATTAAAATATTTTATGGTTAGAGTTAAATAAAATTGGTCAAGCATAAGCGAAACAATTAGAAGAGTCAAACAGATAAGGAAATTGGGCCCCTTTCTAGGCCAATTTCGCTGTAAATTTTTAGGTTTTAACCCAATCCCGTTTTTGTATACACCGGCTGTATATTAGTGTATATCAATATGTATATCAGCCCTTTTCACGTATTTCTTGCTTCCAAACACATGTATTTCTCCTCAGCTCTGTATTCCTGCATTTTTTACCTGTATATAGATGTATAATGAATGTATACAGTGTATATTGAATGTACACAAGCTGTATATCAGCTCGCTTTTCATCATTCTGAGGTTTGTTTCAGCTCCTGAAATTCGAACAGTGATGAAGGTCGACTCGAAGAAATGCAGAGGACAAAGGGGAGTCTAATGGACTCAATCCAAGGGAGTCCATGCATAAAAAAGAAGAAGAAAAAGAAGAAAAAGAAGAAAAAGATTAGCATATATAAAGGACTAAGTGGATGATTAACTACATGTAAATGAGATAGTAAGATTAATCAGAGACAACAAATTAATCACATGTAAAAGAAACATTGTCTTGATGAGATGAAATCAGTAAAGCAAAGATGAAGACTAGTACATAAGTTGGACGTATTTGTGATAGAAAATCACACTATGCCATGGTTATGATAGAACAATGATGCCAAATCAACTGAAAATACATTCAAAATTCCCACTTTAATTCACCACCTTTTTAAACAAAAATAATAATAAAATAACTCGATCAAGCCACATGTATACAAAACGAACTTTAACACTTACATAGAGGTATGTGTAGAGGAATGGATTGGGACTTAAGCACCAAAACATTCTACTGAAAAAGTAACAAAACAAATATCCTCAATGTGGTTTAGGGGGGTGAAACGGTGAGGAAATAATAGTTTTGTTTTAGTTGGGCACATGACTCCAACGTAACATTTTTGAAAAACAAATTGAGCTAACAATGCTCACATTAGAAATCTTCTTTTCCGAACATAAAATAATTAAGTTGATGGGATCGGATTAGACACAAAAAAGAAAAAAAGAAAAAAGATAAGTATTTGCACATGAAGGTATGTAAATAGATTCTACAAAACGGGTGACTAAAAACCAGGACAAGAACTCAAACTTCAGCATAGTAACAGACACAACAAATAAGCTCAAAACAATAGCAACTCCTACACAAGAAAATCACAAATAACATACAAATACCAACTCTTTAAATGCCAAAATAGAGACAAAACTGATCCCATGAAGATTCACATACTTAAAAACGGAATCAAACATTATAAAAGAAAAAAATATCGAATTTCTCAACAGAAAGTAAAACAGAGTAATCCACTAACAATAATATCAAATTGACCAGTACATCGAAAATATACAATGATTTAAATTAGACGATGAAAGTTTACCTTTTCCGGAGCAGCGTTCCGGGACAACGAGAAGAGCAATTCCACCACTGTGGGCTTAACGCAGACAAGCAGAGAATCGATACACAAGAAAATTAGCTCTTTATCTTTCGTCCTTTTAGTGTATGAAACATCTATTTTTTAGATGGTGAAAATCTTTTATCTTCCCCCCTCCCAAACAGTGATCGAAAGAGATGAATATATAGATGGAAATTAGGGGGAAACGGGTATAATTTTGAATTTTGAAATTCAAATTCCTTTCCCCTTTCTTTTTTCAATGCAACAGTAGAATGGATGGGAAATTTCTGAAACGGGAGAAAAGGGGGATGGGACGACTGGACGCGATGTTGACTGGCGCTGCTTCTTTTTCGTGATTTGTTGGGGTTTTCCGAATTTTCTAGGACTTCCGCTGGATTTTTGCGTTCCTTCGCATCTGAAGAAGAAGACACTGGGATTATTTGGTGTATTGTATGTGCCGGAGCGGGTCGGGTATGGTGTTGTTGTTGTCTTGCTGTCTTGGACTGGAAGTTATTTGTTGTATTGGGACGGCCTGGGAATTATGATGGGCTGGTAATGGGTTTTTGTATTGCTAAAAGAATGGGTTTGGGCTGGGAATTTATGGGTTTCTTTTTGTGAAGAACAAATAGGTTGGGCCGGGTTATATGTATTGTGGGTTGCTGGGCTGCGCTTGGCTTGCTGAAAATTAGAAAAGGGCCCAAATTGTGGGTTCAAGGTGGTGGTAAAGGGCTAGAATAGTATTGGGAAAATGGTCGCATGAATTGTAATTATGACCTATGGAAATTAAGAAGTTAGTCAAATTGAGTTTAATTTGGAGAGTTTGACTAAAATTTAAACAAGACGAACTAATGTTAATTAATTAACATTCTTCTTAATCTTAACGAAATAAAATAATAAATTTAATTGTAAACTAATTAACTCAAAAATATAAACTATGAATTAGCTAAATTAATTAATCAAATATTTAAGTAAAACTAAAGTCTTTTGAGACGATTTCCAAATACTAATATAATAAATATATACAAAATTATATAGAATATATATATATATATATATATATATATATATATATATTATTTTTAAAGTTTTAAAAATTATAAAAATGACAAAATTACTTAAAATGACCTGAAAAGTATTTAAAATTTATAAAGTCAATTATTTCAAATCGTTTGAAATTTAAGAAGCTCAATGATTAATTTATATTGTGGAGGTCCAAAATTGGGTGTCAACAACCACTACTCCACAACATCCTCTTAAGAAGGAAATGGCCTCTCTAACAGGGTGTCAGTTAATTCAACTTAAAAGTTTAAACAAACATGGAAAACACACTTGCTAGGACATAGATGTTGATATCATGATTAGTTTGACTTTGACATACATGGTGTCGAACTGTCATTAGTCTTTTGGATTCTCGAATTTGACAGTCATGTCACCATGCATCCAACAGGTGGGAGGTGGGAGTGGTGGAACAGGTTTTGTAAGAATTATTTCATGGCCTTTTGATAAGTTGGTTGCATGAGGGTTTGTGATGAAGGTTTAGATTGTCAAAGGCAAAGTATAGAAAATGTCCCAAGGCCTGATGGGACTTTAAGTGCAAATAACAATCAAAGCATGAGGGTTTGTGATGAAAGGCATTAATATAGAAAACAAAAAATATATGTGTAATGCAAGAAAATGTAACTCCAAACTCAACCAATAATTTTTGGATGAAGATTTGAAAAGCTACAACTAAGTGAAACCTTTGAAGCAATATCGTGTTAATCAAGTTCAAAACCATTTGAAGTATTTGATTAGATAATAAGACAATGTTTTAAGTTTTCAATGACTTAACCTTTCCTTTACCAAATGTCTAATTTCTTAGAGCCCATCTGGATTAAGGGAATAATTAAGCACCTTTGAAGTATTGGAGCTGAACTTAAAAAAAGATGCAGTTACGTGTTTGGTTAGAAGTGCCAAAGCTAAAAATAGGCCGTTGATGTGCTTTGCAAATATTTTCGCACAAACACTATTTTCTATTAAAATGACAAAATTGTCCTTAAAGTTATTAGCACTAACAATGAACTGATTGTTGCCATCTCTAAGCAGCCTTCTTCTCTCTGCTTTTGTATGTGTTAGTTTTTGAAGATGTTGAGATAGAAGTACGAATAATAAGCATATTCTCTGGTGCCCAAAATCTGCTTGCATTATGGTGTAAGATTGTCTCGTTGCCAATGACCAGTCTTTTACTGTGAAATTTTTCAGTGATTGAACTTGTGCTTAATGGTTTGAATTTTTTGTCAGCTCAGTGTAGTTGCACTCTTCTAGTAATAACAACAGCATAGGTGTTCCATTGATGATCTATTAGACATTATTTCTGTAATGATGCTGATCTTGTTAAATGGTAGGATAGAGAACCTTTATATTCTTTCATCTGGCCTTTCGAAGTGAAAGTTGGTGGATGGTGTTTCTGCTGAAGCCAGGAGTGGAAGCAGTTGCAGTGTCTTTAGATAGTGTCCGAATGTGAATGATGTCAGCTGAAGGAGCAGAAGATGGAAGTATGTAATCTACTTGTATTAAAAATGGAGAAAAAAAATTAAGACCAGGGCCGTACTCCAAATCTATGCTTAGCAGGAGCTTAGGAGCTTCTCAGGTCAACAACCTTTTGGATTTTTTTAATCTGATTTCAACATTTCATGTTCATGTTAAAAAGTATGTATTTTTGTTGACAATCCTCTCAAAATTATTCTTGATAAATAATTTTCAGATCTGTTGGATGCAGTGGCGGAGCCAAAATTTTCAATAAGGGGGTTTAAAATCTGAAAAAATAGACACACGAAGTAATCGAAGGGGGTTCGACATCTACTATATATATCTAAAAAATTATTTTAACCATGTATAAATCATATAATTTTTCACCGAAGGGGTTCAAATGAACCCCCTAATTGAAGGTGGGTCCGCCACTGGTTGGATGGTTCTGATTGAAACCTGAAAGGTTTTTATTATTGTTTCGGTAAGTGAGATGGGTATTCTCATTAACACACACTAGCGCATGTCGCATGATTCTATTTAAAGAGGTGTAGGAACGCCTGTGGACTCTCCAAGTAGTCAAAGTTTGTTGTGATTGTTGCTTGATTTAGATGGTCTGAAATAGTTTTAATTTTTAGCAGTAAGACTTTAGGTTTTGAATTGGTTAATAGAGCCTTACCCACTGTTTGCATTTGCAGTTTGGGATGCTTTGTCGGGAAACTTAAAGCAGGAGCGTGGAATGCTTGCTATTTTTTTCTTCTGAATTTATTGATTAGTGTCTTTTAGATTCCTTTTATTTATTTATGAGTTCCATATCTACGGATTTTTTTTTTCTAGTGAAAGAGGGTAAGGTAATTTATGTCATATTTTTCAGTCATTGTCGGGGAGAGAAGTAAAGGCTAACCATTTTTAATGCCACCTGCTGTCCTTATTTTTTGCAGTAGAAGTTCTAGTGATTCAGTTAGGACAACAATACTTTATCAAGCAATACAAATATGCTGGACTGGCCATGATATTGGAAATTAAATCGAATCTCTTAGTCTTTGCTATGTTTTCTCTCTGCTCCGCCATAGATATTATGCACCATTTGGTTGTGATTCCTTTGGGATCCTTACATTTACCTGATGCAGGGATGAATCACTGCTCTGCCTAGGGCTAGCGCTGAATGATAAGTTGCAGCTTGTATTGAAAAAGCACGAATCTATTGCTTCTGGAACATCTGTTCAAGTGGATAAACAAAAATCTAAACCACCTCAACCTCTTGTAAATGTTGAAGCTCTGCTTATTGATACCGGAGGCCGCTGATTAAGGCCGCAAACAATCAGACCAAGGGTAAATAACTATTATCTGTCTCATTCTCTTACTTCATCTATAAAATGTTTTATTCTGCTTTCTCAAACTCTTACGCGACTTAGCTAGTTTAGAATTTGAAAACACAGAATTTGGGAGCTTAACGGTATGTACCAAAAGCTGATAGGATTAATATTATCTGTTTGGCTGACTGATTCAAGGAGTTAAGACTATCAGTTGCTTGCAAAATCTGGTGTGTGGAGATGAGTTGCCAGTCTAATGGGAGAGTGAGAATGTTTCATCGCCTTGTGATAGGAGTATTTTGGTGTATCCACAAGCTTCTGCTAGTTACAGAGTAGTGTGGTGTACCCAAAAGCTGTACTTCCAGCTTGATGGATGCATGTCAATGAACGGGGTAAAATGCGTGGTCCTCTTACATTAATGGTTTCATCCTCTGATGCGAATGGACCAACGAATATGTACACTGGAGTTACCAAAGATTCAGGAGGAAATTGAGCCGACTTGCCAACAATTTCCCCCTATGGTAACTCAGGGGCTGAACATGGAACTCATTCCTTGAACTAGCAGATGGGGACTGCTGGTTTTGCCGGAACAGTTGCTCCGTCTGCATCATCGGTACTTCCTCTTCTATATTTAAGGATTTGTAATGTTCTTGGTGTTATTCTTTTAGTTACTTGTTTCTTCAAGCTGTCATGTGCAACTTTATCTCCTAAAAAAGTGTCCTGCTCTTGTTCCTGCATGGGCTGGTCAGATCTCGATTGGTCTTTTTGTCATTTTCTCCCTTCCATCTTGTGTCAACTTGGCCTTATTTAACCTGTAGTTTCTTCTCATTTTATCTGCAGAATTAATTTCCCACACATCTTCCAATACTCTAACTTTGCCATTTTGAATTTGGCAAAGTTTTCCTTTATTGTTTGTGCTTGTTACTGGGTTATGGTCTTTGTTAAAACTTGGAAGGTCTGGTCTATCTACAAACTATTTGTGTATTGTACTTTCATATTAATTGTTCCACACTGCACTCTCCGAACCAAACCCAAACTTAGCAATTCTTCACATCAGTTTAACTTTATTTTCCCTTTTTGAATTATCTCATGAGTTTCAACCTGCTTCCCTTTGTTTTTCTAGTATCATATAGCTTAACTACTAATATAGGTTCTATTTATCAATGAGTTTAAAGTCAGAGAGTTCGATCATTTGCAAACTAAGTTGTTGCTTTTAATTTTTACTTAGGTTTCTGAACTAATTGTTTCAGTGTTACATAGTGCTTCTACTTGATTTTTTGGGTACATTTGCTTTTTAACATTTCATGTTTATGTTGAGAAGTATGTATTTTTGTTGACAATCCTCTCAAAATTATTCTTGATAAATGATTTTCAGATTTATTGGATGGTTCTGATTGAAACCTGGAAGATTTTAATTATCTTTTTGGTAAGTGAGATGGGCATTCTCATTAACACACTGTAGCACATGTCGCATGATGCTCTTTAAAGAGGTGTAGGAACGCCTGTGTCCTGTTGATGTGGACTCTTCAAGTAGTCAAAGTTTGTTGTGATTGTTGCTTGATTTAGATGGTCTGAAATAGTTTTAATTTTTAGCAGTAAGACTTTAGGTTTTGAATTGGTTAATAGAACCTTACCCACTGTTTGCATTTGCAGTTTGGGATGCTTTGTCGGGAAACTGAGAGCAGGAGGGTGGAGTGCTTGCTATTTTTTTCTTCTGAATTTATTGATTAGTGTCTTTTAGATTCCTTTTTATTTACTTATGAGTTCCATATCTACGGATTTTTTTTTCTAGTGAAAGAGGGTAAGTTTATTAGTTGAAACTTGAAGCTACTAATTTATGTCATTTTTTAAGTCATTATCGGGGAGAGAAGTAAAGGCTAACCATTTTTAATGCCATCTGCTGTCCTTATTTTTTGCAGTAGAAGTTCTAGTGATTCAGTTAGGACAACAATATTTTATCAAGCAATACAAATATGCTGGACTGGCCATGATATTGGAACTTCAATCGAATCTCTTATTCTTAGTCCGAGTGTTTGCTATGTTTTCTCTCTACTCTGCCATATTTATTATGGACCATTTGGTTGTGATTCCTGTGGGATCCTTACATTTACCTGATGCAGGGATGAATCACTGCTCTGCCAAGGGCTAGTGCTGAATGATGAGTTGCAGCGTGTATTGGCCAAGCATGAATCTATTGTGGATTTTCCAGATTGAAATGTTAATTGCCTAAAATGAGTGACCTTAAAATTATTATCAACTAGATTAGGATGTTATCAAGGTTCAACGTCCTCTGGTACTACAAAATTGATGGAAATATGTGACTTTTTTCTTTGTGATGCAGAATTTTCCTAGTCAGTGCTAGGTGATTGTACTTTAAAATAAGCTATCCCTTCCCCTTCCCCTTCCCCTTCCCCTTCCCCCATAGAAAAGGGGAAATATGTTAGAAATCCTGGGTATTCTGTTTCATTTTTGAGTCGTCAAATGTGACACTATCTTTTTCATATAAATCGCTTGGTGTGTTTTTCAGATCTACATCAAATGCTAGCCTAGGGACACAGTTGCTTCTTCCTTCTCCTCCTTCAGCTAGCATTCCATCAACAACAAAAGTTGACCCGAAAATTGATCTTCTGAGTGGAGATGACTTCAGCTCACCTACAACTGAGAATGTCCCGACCCTTGTTCCTGTTGGTGGAGAACCTGAGCCTGCAAGTCCTGTTTCACAGCAGAATGCCCTTGCTCTTGTTGACATGTTTTCATCACCCAGCAACTCACAATCTCCATATTCAGCTGGGCAGACAAATGCTTCATCCCCTCAATTTTGACAACAGAGTTTCACTTCTACCTAGTCAGCTTTGTACACAAATGGAAGTGTCCCCGGTACTACATACACACAAATCTCTAACACGGCCTGGAATGAACAGATATCACAGCAACAGCTGCAGTCACCTTCTCCAGTTTATGGCGTGTTTCTTTGTCATTCTGCATGCATTCTGTTTTATATCAACAACAACAACAAAAAATCTGCACACATTCTGTTTTACTTTGAAGTTCTATAGAAATGTGTGCTCTGTTTGCTATAGGTCGAATTCCTCATTATTATTCTCTATTACCCCAAAAGACCGGGCAACCATTAGATATGTTAGTAAAGAGTTAAACAGGGACATGCTGAAGTATAGCGTGTGTTTGAAGTTGGTATGCCTCATGTGTAAAACCAAATTTCTGTACAGGTCTTATGTATTGCCTGAATTTTACGACCTCTTGCTCATTGAGTTCCTGAAATATTACTCACATAGTGCTTGTCTAATTTCTGAATAGGTGGTCAAAGCAGTTCTTTTCCACCACCTCCATGGGAAGCTGAGGCAGCAGAGAACAGCCAAACAGTGGGGAATCCTCATGCTCAATCGATGCAAAATAATCAGTTGTTGCCAGGTAGTCCACATGCCCTACCAATGCACAACAATCAGCTAATGTCTGGAAGTCCAAATGCTTTATCAATGCAAAATAGCCAGCTGATGGCAGCTATCAACCAGCAATTGGCTGGTGGTTCAAATTTCAAAGTACAAATCACCCAAAACAACTCCTGGCAGAGCTGGGAGCATGTGACAGTGACAGTGACAGTGACTGGTTTCTGCACCTTCCTTTTTTTCTTCAATATAATTCTACATCTATTTAGTAATCAAGCTTGTGTTTGTTCTGATTTTTCCCTCAACAGTTAATTTTCACACATTGTTCCTTTTAGTCCATATGCATTAATGGTTCTTTGTGAGTTTGTGTACATTTCTTGTAGAGAGTAAAACCCCAAGATCGCAAAGAAAGTTGAGGAGCTTCCTTTTTTGCCAGCTTGAATATGTATATAATGTCTTCATTTGTGTTTTTTGTGCAGCTTGGTGCTGTTATAACTTGTCATGCAATTATTGGTGCTTTTACCTGGAAGTTTTTACAAGCGATATGAAACTCCTGTACTGGTAAGAGCTTTATGGCTCAGTAGGGAAATATTACATCAATGCCTCACCTGAAAGAACTGTAACAGGAAGATAATCCATTGTTTGCTGAGCTACAACGGGGATGTTAAGTTTGACAGTGTCTTTGCTGTTTCATGTTTTGGTATTTGTTTCTATATACTCGATTCCTTTGCTCTAAATAGACGAAGATATTATACTGCAGTGTGTAAACTGGTTGGTCGACCCTTCATGCTTCTAAAGTGAGATATCAGCAGGTGGTTCTATGATTGTATTAGCCATTCATACTGCCCTTGAGGTGCATTAAGACATCTTAAGGGTGTGTATCTTCTGGTTTGTGGAACTTGAATAATTCATTTGTCGAAAACTTGCATAAAGATGATAATGGTTTGCAGGTGCAAAGATGTTCCCCAGATTTTACCGAGCAGGCGTATGTTTTCTTCCCCCAGTTGACTATTGATCAACAATTCGACATTCTACTTTTATAAGTCGAGACTGCAATTTTCCTCTTTCATATATCTAATTCAGTCGGTTTCTATACATGTATTCAGTTTTCTCTTTAATATTCAGTAACGGATTACTCCTATTTATTTACCCCATAGATAACAGTAGTCAACTGAATACATGTATAGAAAGTTAGAAACCGACTATATAGTTAACTGTACTAACAAAAACATTGAACATTTCATAGTAACTTGACTGTGCAAACTAAGGCATATGATTTACATTAGGCATAAGATTAAAAAAAATGATTATCAAGAATTTCATTAGGCATGAGATAGATAAATTAAAAATAATTCCGTTGCCGGGACTTGTACCCGGGGTATCTTGGGTGAGAGCTGAGTATCCTAACCAACTAAACTACAACGGATGGCATTATACTAAGTTGAAGTAAAGATATATATACGGTAAATAACAATATTTACTCTAGCAAAACATGAGTCCCTACTACTCTTCTTTTGTAAAAGATGCACTCATTTGATGTTATATCTAAACAGAGAATTTGTCCGAGCAGATTTTTGATAGTAGATTTCTTCTTAAATATTTTAAATTTCAGCACTTAAAAATTCAGAGCCTTTCTATAAAACTTGTTTAATGTATATCTATATAAGTGAAATGATATTTTTATTTTTGTTAAAAGAATGTAAAGAAAGGATAGAAGTTCAAGAAAAATCAAATTCTTTCCTCAAGTATATGTATTACTAAATTTTAAAACATGAATATTTCTTTTTAATCTTTTAACTTAGTATCCTCAAATACTTTCCGACATAATCACTCATTATCTTTTTAAAAATGTCCAACCTTTTTTTCATCTTCTAACTTCCCAATAATAAAGACAAATAACTAAAACATATTTTCAAAGTCTCAACATAAAATGCAAGAAAAGCTATTACAGAAATCATGCATAAAAACATGTTATAAAATATGAAGAAGAATAAACATTATTACCCATTAATTATCCCATTTAATTTGAGAATATGCAAGTAATTAATATAGTCAGGAATAGGAAAAACAAATCATTAGTATAGTATTACTAAAAAAAACAGTAATACATTATAAATTAATTTTTTTAATATTAGAATCGCAATAGAGAATTTTATAAAACGGTTCTTACACATATAAATGATTAAAAGAAATCAAATTTCTGATGGGCAATGCAACTCTAGGTGCAATCCATTTATAAAATGAACTTTTGAGGTTTGATAAAGAGAAATCATGTAAGAACTAAAATAAATAAAAAATAAAAAATTGTATTATTCTATGTTCTTAATTATTAAAATATTTTAGAAAATGAAATCAATATACAATTTTTTAGCTTTTGTTGATATCCATTTTCACAAGCCATAGCCATCAATTTAATAGCCTTCATCTTATTCTTTCAAGTCAATCCAAAGAATCAAACATAATAAGCATTGAAAATATGAAAACTTAAAATGCTAATGCCCTCATTTCAATAAAGTTTTACAATATCTCAGTTTATACTATTACAATACAGAATACCAAATAATATTATGAATATGACTATTAATTATTTGAGCAAAAAAGATTATCATAAAGGTGCAATAATGGGGTAATGAGAAAAGACCAAAAAAAAAGGGAAAAAAGACAATAACCAATATGAGTTGTGGTGCACTGGTGGGAGTGCTTCACCCTTAACCAGGGGTCTCGGGTTCGAGCCTGGATATGAAGAAATTTATGTTGTGAGCGCCATCTCCGAATGGGCCCTACATAGCATGATCTAAATTTAGTCAAAATGAAAAAAAAGAACGAGAAGAAGAGAAAAGACAATTGATGAATTTCTTCATTTAGTAAAGAAAAAAGACATTGAAAATGAAAGGTTTTTAAAACTGAAACTTAATTGAGTTATTATTCAATTTTTAAATGTCTAATCTCTTCAATTGAGTAATGACTTTGATTAGAACGGTTGCAACAGAGGAAAATCGTTTATTTTTATCTTTAGACATGAATACACATTATATTGAATTACAAATTAAAATTTATTTAGTAGAAACAATGAGGAATTAAAGCTAATTTTTTTTAGAAAAAAACAAAAACAAAAAGCAAAAAAGATAAATATGAATAGTAGCTATAGAGATGTATCGTATCACCTTTTTACTATCTAGCTTTGTAGTATACATAGATATAGATAGATTGTAAAGAAATTAAATAATAAAGAGAGAAATACTTACTGAAAATTAGAGAGGTGTGAGTTATAGATAATTACTCTTTGTTAATTGGCATATGAAGAGTTTTTATTGTAATTGTTCCTCTATTAATAAAACATTTATTTATAATAAACTAATTAATTTACTTTTACAATAAAATCATTGATTTAAATAAGAAAAAAAGTCAAAAAATAAAATAAAAAGATAAATATGAATGGAGACCATAGAGAGGTGCCACATCACCTTCTCTCTCTCTCTCTCTCTCTCTCTATGTATATATATATATATATATATATATATATATATATATATATATATATATATATATATATATATATTTATCTAAATTAACTTGTACCTTCGTGGAAAGACAAAGAGGATGAGTAATAGATTAAGAATGATGTGGTATGTCATATTTTAAGTGTTCAAGGGTTGTATCTCAAGTTTTGAAGTTAGGTAAGTTGCAAAATAAAAGTTGGCGAAAGTTATCGTAAGTTCCTTTTTAAAGATTTCTCTGAAATTTGGGTCAAATACCTTGGGGGTTTTCTCCCAATCTATAAAGATTTATGGGGCCCACAACCCATTAAATCAAAGGTCTACGAGTCTAGTTTCCAACGCATCTAACCGTTCGTTCATACGACTTCAGAATAGAGAGATATTCACGTTTTTGCGAGACTGCACAAGCAGGCACGTGAGGTGGTCCCCTAGGTCGGTGGAACTTTTTATATAACTTCTTCTTCGACTTTTCTTCATTTTTTTCAGTGAATAACTAGAAAACTAAGAAAACCCACTTCTAGGATCAACCAAGTTATAAATTTTTTCGACTTAAGTCCTTGACGAAAGTTGTTCTACGCGTTGAGCTCGTCAACATAGTATAATTTGTTTTATCGATTTTGTAGCATATCATACTTTGGTGTTGGGACAGCAAGGGTTTGGACATATTTTAATGTATCGAGGTGTATTACGAACTTAAGATCAAGGTAAGACCCTTCTTTCATCGACTCTAGCTTTTATAAGTCGCAAATACCAATTTGCAACAGACTTCTATTCTTGTTTGTTGATTATGGTCCTGCCTTGTTGTAGTATCGAGGGGGGTTGTGAAATTCGTTAAGCCACATGAATTCAGCGAAAAAGGTATGTTAAGGCTATTTCCTTTTTACTGCATGTTTCCTTAAAGCTTAGGAGCAATGTAATTGTGTTATTATCCTTGTTATACTTGTAACTATTATTGTTGATTGTTGGATGCTCGAGTGGATATAATCCTCCCTTGTCGGGATTCTTATTCAGTTAGTAGTGTCCCTATGTTGGACACGACTTAGAGGTTATTCATATAGGTTGCTTATAGCTAAATTGCTTGCTTCTAGCCTATGGGATTGTTATTGTTGCCCTTGGGGCTATTGTGGTTAGATGCAGGAATGTAATATATGCCTAGAAGATCTATGTTTTGCCCATGGGGCTATATTGATGCCTAAAAGGTCTATGAGTTGCCTACAGGGCTATATTGATGCCTAGAAGGGCTATGAGTTGCCTACAAGGCTATATTGACGCCTAAGAAGGTTATGTGTTGCCTACAGGGCCATGTTGTTTTGCCTAAGAGTGCTATGAGTTGTCTAGAAGCTATGTTGATGCCTAAGTGAGCTCTGTGTTGCCTATGGGGCAATATTACTGCCTAAGGGGGCTATATGACTGCCTACGGGGCTAGGGGACTACCGATAGGGGTATATAGACTTATTGGCACCTTTTGGGCTTATAAGGGCCTGGGTAGGTGGTCTTGTGTGCTGTTTGTACCTGCCGAGCTTTGAGGGCTTGGTTAGGTTGTTGTTTTATTATTTTTGATAATTTTAGATTTAGGAGCAAGTTAGTACACTTATCTTATCCTTGATTAATTTATCAGATTACTCCAGTATATTAGGATATCTGCTCATAGTCTATTGCCTTTCATACTCTATACATTATTTCGTACTGACACCCCATTGCATGGGGGCGCTGCATTCATGCATACAGGTCCCAACAGACGACCCAATAGACCTCTTCAGCAGGAGGATTGACTTTTATCCTGTTGGCTAGCCCCTTTCCTCAGGAGTTGTCGGAGTTGGGATGTTTATTAGCTTTTATTCTATATATTTTTATGGGTAGGCTGGGGCTCTGTCCCACCAATCTTTACTACTCTTAGAGGCTTATAGACTAGTGTGTGGGGCATATAGTTACGTTATGGCCATGCTGGCCTAGTTTGTTGGTTTGCTGAAGCTTGTTAGCTGTTTGATGTATTGTCTTGATATATATATACCTGCTTTAAGTTTCAGTATAAAGATCATGGTGGCCTCAACGGTCCAATCAGGACTTCTGTGTTGGTTGGCTATTTCTATATATGAACTCTTAGGAGTAGCTATTTCTTTTATAGATCTGTTGACAGGGGCCTTGCCGACCGAGGGCTTAATTTTAAGCCATGATATACTTCTTTGTTTTCTTGATTATATGTGGCTGCCATGCACTAGTAGAAAATGGTTCAGCAAGGTCGACTTGTGCCTGAGTTCTGGCATTAGGAGTCAATTGCACCCCTTAAGTTTGGAGCATGGCATTAAATAAATATAATTTATTTTTATATAAATATAAATTATAAATAAAATGATGATACATACAAACATAGGCGGATGTAGCTACCATGTTACTGATTTAATTGAACCAATAATTTTAATATATGACTTAGATATTCATGTAAAAGATCATCGAACTTTTCAATAAATATAAAATTTTGAATACCTTATATTTAATGTGTAATGGTTCGATGGTAAAAATATAAAGACTGAGCTTGTCAAATCAAAATTCTAAATATTCTTCTGTTCACAAAGGATAGAAAAAAATATGAATAGTTTACTTGGTGTTGTATTAAAATATCTAATTAAAGATCGAAGTTCATCAATCTCATTTGTTCATCACTAGCCTTCAATCTCATTTGTTTATATGGAGGGGTTCCATCGTTTTCCCACACATGCCTTCAAGGACGAATGTCTCTACATGTTTTGTAAATGCAAGTTTATGAACATCTCATAAATGCTAGTCTTATGAATTCATGATTAGCTAACAAATGCAAATTTGACTTAATTTACCAGTTAAATTTAGATGGTAGAGTATTAATTTCACTTTTATTTGTCATATTTAGATTTGACACACTCAATTAGAAAACAATGATGACATCATTATTTTACCATATTACATTTAATAAATGACGTTTAAGTATTAAGTCATGGTAGATGATTTGAAAAATAAGTAATTAATGCTAAAATAAAATATGAAAACATAATAATATGTCTTTAGTTGATATGTTAAAAGTAAAAATTTATTTTTAAAGTAATAAACAAGTAAAAATGAATATAGCATTATGAATAATGTACTAATAATAAGAATATGAAATTTAAAATTTTGCTGCAAATATAATGCAATTCAAAAATCATCGTTTTTAATGGCTACTAGTTAGGGATGCACACATAATGTAACTCAAGCATCATCTCCCTCCATGTGATTATCACATGCCTAACTTCAGTCAAACAAGAATTAGAAAAACATGATTATATTACTCACATTTTCTAAAATAACCAATTCACCTAAATATATGTCAAATAGAGGATTAGAAAAACATGATCATATTACTCACATTTTCTGTTAGAACTAATTCACCATAATATATGTCATATAAAATAGATATAAAAGATTGATATAAATTTAATACTTTTAACTTTTTTCAAATATCTTTTGCAATACTATAGTTAAAACAGTTAGGTAGCTTAAATTTATTTATCAGATAAAGTATTTCTTTTAAAGTCTTGGCAGATTTATTACTACATATGAAAGTGGAAATTATTTTCAGATCGTAATTCTGAAGAAAATTATATTCATTAATAATAATAAATTTTACGACTTGCAATAACGATAAATAAATTACAATGTTTAACTATAACATTTATTTTAACATCAAATTTTATTTTTTAATAGTTTTATTATTGACTGACACATGGAAAACACATATACTAAATTAACAATACCAAATATTATGAAAAAATATCGAGTTTTATATCTAAAGACAACCTTTTTATTTTTAAAGCACGAAGGCTCATTTGGATCTCGGAGATAGCATTTTCAAGAAATTCATCAAAAATTATTATTACCTCAGGAGTGCTAATATTAAGATTGAAAAACGTAAAAATATTTCAAAATGAAAAAAATATCAAGATGCAAATATGATACTCTACCGTTGCATGGATTAAAGATTGCTTCCACAACTTAATATGCAACCTTTAAATTACACAAAAATAACTATATTGTTGCAGCAATACTTTCCTTGCCGAATGACATATGAGTGAGCAAATAAATAATAAATTTATTCTCCGACATTTTTCGTGTACTACATTATTGCTACACGAATAGAGTGGAGTTGGATTCATTTTTCTCGAGGAACTATTGAATTCAGTCAGCCAATTATGGTATATCTTTATTGAGATACTCATATTGAATTGGTAATCGATTTGAAACCAAACCTAATTAATACATTTTTTCAATAACTAACTAATTTTACTATCATAGTAAACGTTTACAATACATAAAACCTAATTAATGTATATTTTATTAATGAATTGTTCATTAGACCACACTCTACTAAAAATCTACCTAAAAAGGACAGATAGAAAAGTGACAGATGACGTTGCTCCAAAAAGCGACGCAATATGCCACGCTGTCCGTCATTTTTAAAAATAATTTTTAATTTTTTTTACAAAATGCGACGGACAAAAACTCTATATCTCTCACTTTTTGGCGGATTTTTGCACCATATATATATATTTTATATAGGTAGAGACGACATCTGTCGCTTTTAATTAAAAATAATTATTTTTAACTTAAATAATAACGACGTAGTTTGTCATTTTTAATGAATTTTAATTTATTAATTATTATTTAAAAAAAGCGACACACGACATCTCTTAGTGCGTCGCTTTTTGGTAGAGCTGTCAATATGGGATGTCCAACCCCATTCGAGCACTCATATAGGCTTTGAAATTTAACGGTCAGACCGGGCTAACCCATTTTTTGTGTGGGCCAGAAAATGATCGGCTTAGCCCACAAGTACATGGGCTCCGGGGTTTCCCGGACTAACCCTCTTTTTTTAAAGTATATTTTTTATAATTTTTTTAAAATTAAATTATAATTTAAAAATATTCTCATAAATATCGATAAAATTACATGGTGTTAGTGTTACTACTTGTTAATAAAATCCACAAATAAAATTATTTTTATAATATTTATTAAGTTTGATTTCAAGTAAAAGCATAAATAGAAATATTAACTTAATTGTTTTCCAATGATCATAATAAAATAAAAAAATTATGCCAATATTCCATAGGCTACGGCCTATATAGTGATTTCCTAGAAATTTTAGTGAATTTTTATTTTATGTAGTACATATTTTATAAACATAATTTGTATTTAAATTGTAATATTTCAAATATTAAAAAATATTTTGAGTTTAGACTCTTGTTATTTTCAATACTCGCTTTTATTTTTATTTTTCAATTATTTATTATTTGGTCTACGGGCCGGCCCTATCCATATTCTCAAGCCCAACGAATCGGCAGGTTTATTCAGGTCGGGCTAAAAAACCCTTTTCTTAAATGAGCTTCAAAAATCGTAACCCGGCCCTATCAAATCATCGGTTAGGCTAGGCTGGCCAAACGATCCTAGCCCATATAAACGATTCTATTTTTTTATCAAAATATCTGGTCAAACACTTTAAAAAAACAACGGACAACGTCTCTTTCTTATTTTCTTAGTCTACAAATTCATGTTCATACTACCTTTATGTCAAAAAAAACAAAAATAATATCTATGTCAAAAATCTCATCCATTTTTTGTGATCTTACACCCGTCATTCTTATCAATTTGGTCATATCATGACATTCTGCTCATTTCTGAAATTTATCTTTCAAACAACAAAAGTAAAATTCATTCTTTGCAAAATTCATCTTTTAAATATCATCACCAACACCATGTCAATTTTTTTTTTTGTAATGATTCTGACCCTAATCCTGATCCTGATACCTTTTTTGGTGATGATTTTGATCCTAATGGGAAAGAGCATGACTATGGTGATATGCGACTTAGTTCTAGCTCAGAGAAAGAAGATGTTAAGGACAATGGTTTGAATAATGACTTTGACAGTGACTTTGCTCTTGATTAATATAAAGATATTGGCGAAGTTGCTGGAGAAGATGAATACGAAGAAGAAGAACCTGAACATGAAGAGGAGGAGGTGACAAGGAAGAAGGAACCAAGGAGAAAGAAGATGGTTATTAGGCCGACGAGGCCGACAACGAATTTATTAAATGAACTCACTTTTGTTTTCTTTCATTCTATTTCTCTTTTATTTCATTTTGGAGTTCTTGTTGAATTTATTACACTTACATAAAGCGATTTACTAGATGAGATACGACTTATGTTGAGCACAGGACCACCATTAAAATTTAATTTTTCCATACAAATGATCTGGTGCAATTATTTTACATATGGTTTAATATTGCACTTGCAATATATATATATATATATATATATATATATATATATATATATATATAATATCAAATTAAATATAGACAAGGATATGTGACACTTCTAACCTTCAATTGCATTTATCTTTCTTTCTCTTTTTATTTTTTTAATTTTAAAATTAATTGTGATATGTAAAAAAAACCCACTCTTAAATCACTTAATTATATCTGTTAAATCTCTATTCCTATAATCTATTACTTAGTTATTGCTATAATGTAATGGTTGAGACAATGAAAATTTGTGGCTTGTGAAAACAACAAACAACAGTAAATGAGAAAACAATTAGTTATTTTTGTTTCAAAATAATCTTTGTTTACCTATTAGACAACACACACAAAGACAATTTCTTCTTAAATCTGAAATTAGCATACTGTTTGTTTGAAAATTGTAATGCTTTTCACATTCACTTGATGTTAGGTACTTTATTTTTGGTGTTTAATTATGGAGGTGATATTATTACTGTATTTTATGTGTTAATTGCAATCTATGTTCCAACATTTGAATTTTTGATTTATTATAAATTAATCATGTTTTAGGTCAAAATTGTTGGTTAGTTTTAGTATGTGTTGCGAGAACCCGCACTCTTTTTAAAAGTTAAGTTTGCAATTTACTTAGATACGATGATTTTTTTTTAGTTTGTTTTGCATATCAAAGCCCAAATAAATAATAATTTATCATAAAGTAAATAGTGGTATGTTGTTTTAATCCCACATGTTGTAGTAGTAACACTTGCATTTTATCTTTATGTTTGTTATTTGGTTTAAAATTTTCACCATCATAACTCATATTTACATACCTATTTGATTTCTATTTTTAATAATATTCATCACTGTTAGAAATAATAATTCAAAGTTGGAATAAGAATCCTAAATTGATTAGGATTTGTTATTTATGATATTTACTTATATATGTTTAATTAGGATTTGTTAGTTAGAGTGGTAAGTGGTTCTTAGTCCTAGTTTAATTTGATTTTTATTTTTATAAATACGGAAATTATAAAAACACACAAAAATATACAAAAGATACAAGAGCTTATAAATAAAATATTTTTATTCAAATTGGTATTAGAGCTTCTACGATATTGATAGAAGATCTTAGAGTTTTCGCTGGCGGCGGGTGGCTATGACCAATATATGTTGCCTATTTGACCTATGACTATGTTGAAAAACGTCGGATGAATGATATATGTATGAAAAACATGCTAGGGGTAAAGACTTACACAAAAGTACTACAGATTTAAAGAAGTGCAACCAAACATAAGAAGAAACTCTTATCTAAATTAAAAGTTAGATAAAGTCAAAAAAAAAAGAAAAAAAAAAAAAGAAAAGGAGTTGATGGGAAGGGCAAGACGTTGGAGAGAAGTGATCCAACACAGCCAAAACAAAAAAATCGTGAGTTGGAGAAAAAATGCTCCAACACTTGAAAGTTGCAGAGAAGTGCTCCAACACAACTAAGAAAAAAATATCGTGAGTTGAAGAGAAAGTGCTCCAACACAACCAAGAAAAAAATAATTGAGAGATTGAAGAGAAGTACTCCAACAATTGAAGATTGAAGAGAAGTACTCCAATACAACAACAATAACAAGAAGAAAAAGGCAAGAAGTATACAACTTTGAATTACGGGAGAGTGTTGGAAATAATAATTCAAAGTTGGAGTAGGATTTCTAAGTTGATTATGATTTGTTAGAGTGGTTCGTAGTGCTAGTTTAATTTAGTTTTTATTTTTATAAATATGGAAAATATAGAAACACACAAAAATATACAAAAGATACAAGAACTTATAAATAAAATATTTTCCTTCAATCTCACATGTTTTTCTTTTGGAATATATCCGAACTTTGACCGCAATTAATGTAACAATCCCAAACTTTGGGCAGGATACCCCTGCATTATTTAATAATATATTTTAAAGATATATAAATGTCCATGTGGACATCATAAATATTGCATTGTTATAAATAGTAACTTGTCCACGTGTGCACATATATATCTTTAAAATACATCATTAAATAGTGAAAGGTGAATTCTGACACCATCATTATTGAATTGTATATCAATATCAATATACAAAATATAAATTTATAAATTATTATAGGAAATGACATTCCTTATGAAATTGTCAATACTTAAATATATAAATGATGTACATTGTGGTATAATGTTGGTGTCAGTATATATATCACAATCAGAATGATTAAAATCGAAATATCTTTAATTATAGTCTATATGCCTGAAAATGATATATATTGAGTTGTAAAGTTGGTGTTATTATTCGCTCTTAGGTAAATAAATTGATGTACAATATGGTGTAATGTTGGGGACTCTGTAATATAATTATTTATAAAATAAATAGTTTTCTAATAATAAAACACCAATTAAACCACAATTATTTTAAATGCTAAACTTTATGTGAAATGGTGTATATTAAAGTTCATAATACGTGAAAAATAATAATTTACAAATTGATATGTTGCGAATTTTAGTCATAGATTTGATTTTTCATAAGAAAAAATGGCTTTGAATAGAATGATATTTTGATTCGTGAGTGAATAGAATATTCGTTTTTGTGGTTATGAGAGAGAGAAAATGTCGTAAAAAGATAGAGAAGGAGAAAATTATGGAAGGAAGTTGAAAAATTGATGGGGAGAAAGTTATGGAAAGATTTTTTTTTAAAATCAGATTAGTCATATGTTTAAAAAATGGGATTTATCGAGTCTTTTTATTGTTAATTTTATTTTTACCTAGTTTGTTGTGTTTTGTTAGAATTCTATTGTTATTTAGGAAAAAGTAATCTATTGTTATATATATATATATATAGTGGCGTACGCAGAATTTTTTCAAAGCGGTGTCACCATTTATGGAAAAGATATAGCTCAAGAAGAAAATCAATGAAGTTTTTGCTTTAGACCCAAAAATTTGAGGCCCATTAATAGTGAACTTTATGAAAAAATATTTTTCTTAAAAATATAAAATTTTGATTGAATTAATTTTTTTTAAAAAAATTATGTATTCTTCAAATTAGATAATATTATAGAATTTTTAATTAAATCACTCACATCTCCATATTATTAAATAAAATTTTATACAATATTATTTAAAAGATTGTATTGCACATAAAAATTTAATAAAGATTGATTCAAATACATTACTATCGTTCTCTCCGACGAAATTTCATATTTTGAAAGGTATACATAATATCCTCAGTAGAAACACGACTAAATAATTTTTTTTATATATATAAATTGATGTTTGTAAATTTTTTTAGAATAATAGCTCTCCATTACTGCACAATTAAATTTAAATCAATATGATGTAATCTGCACAATTAGTTATTGAGGATCAAATAATAGAGGATTGCAAATAGAAAAAATAAAATTATTATTATGAACAAGCAAAAATAAAAAATTCAAGCACATTATAAAATAAATAGAATAGCAAAAACATACTAACATGATATGGAGATTCGAGATGCTGAATAACAATAATGGATGAACAAGAACGACAAGAAAATTGAAGAAACTCAGAAGTAAATATATAAATATAAGGATTTAAGAAGTCAACACTATTTTTATTTAACTATAATTCTAATCAATAAATGACTCAAAGATTTTAAGTTTTATTTTAATTCTAACAATAAAAAAGAGTAGTTAAATTTTGAATAAATTAGAGTGGTTCGATAGGTTTTTAATGAAGGGGCCTATTGTTTTGGTTTTATTTTTTTTTAAATTGAAAAATAAAGTTATAAAACATGGAGAAAAAAGAAAAAATTAAGAGAGGCGAAAAAAAAAACGCGAAAACAAAAACACCCACTAGAGAATTGAACGGGATGCAACACATTCAATACAACGCCTCTGCCACCTGCTCTAGGAGCATTTTCATGCAGGGGTGTCCTTTTAATTATTTTTACCTTCGATGCTTTTTTTTTTTTAGTTTTTATATAGATATATTCCGTAAAAAACTTCGACGAAGCAATGTCACGTGACACACCTTATATATACATTAATCTGCCCCTATATATATATATATGAATATACGGACCCAATAATTGTTATTTTGTTTGTCTCAATTTATGGTAATTTATAATATTTTTAACGTAATTGTTAAATAATATATGTTACTTTTCTTTTTCAATTTATGTAGCACTTGTGAAATTTCGAGAGTTTAGTCACATTTTAATATGTTTTCAAATATTTTAATTTGTTAGCTATTGTGATTTATAGAACTCTTATCATAATTTTCAAATAATATATATTACTTACTCAATCTCAATTATGCAGTACATATGAAATTTCGAGAGTTGATTGAATTCTTAGTACTATTTACATAATTTTCAAATAATATATGTTACTCACACAATTCTAACTATGCAATACATGTGAAATTTTGAGAATTAATCAAATTTTTAATATAATTTTGAATTATTAATTTATTATAATTTTTATAGTATTTTTTTTTTTTGTAAAGTTCAAATAATATATGTTACTCTCTGTCCCAATTTATGTAATCACATGCGATATTTTGAGAGCTAACCAAATTTTCAATATGTTTTTAGAATATTTTAGGTTGTTAATTATTGTGATTTATAATATAATTTTTTCATAATTTTAAAAAATAAGTTCCTCTCTCTATAAATTCTAGAAGTTGACCCTAGCTCCTCTTCTACTCCCTCTTTTGTAATGTTACAAAATATGTTCCTTTCTCTGTAAATTCGAAAATATGATCCAAAGCTCCTTTTCTATTCTTTTTTCATAAATTTTAAAAATAAGTTCCCCTATAAATAAATAATGGAACTTGACCTTAAACTTCTCCTTTTCACACTTATTATATAGAGTAAAATAATATATGTGTGTGTGTGTGTGTGTTATTTTGTTCTTAAATTGTATATATATGTTTTTTACCCTTTTACTAAAATTTCCATATTTTAAACATTTCTCGGTATCAATTTTTAATTTATATATAAGTTTAAGTTAGGCTTACACATTAGAAAAAACCTAATAAATACGTATCTTCTTTCTTCAAATTGAACAGAAAAATTTGTTTGTTTTACGTTAGAAGAGAACCTTAATAAATACCGATCTTCTTCTTCTAGTTCAACAGAAAATTTTGCTTGTTTTGAGAATATAATGGGGAAATGTAATAGTCATCCAATGGACAAGGAGATGATGAACAGTTTGGTGAAGTATGTAATAGGGAAGCCTTTTCCTCGTAAGCATACTGTTATGGATGTCGATGATGTTTACGGAATCAGAGTATTCAGTCCATCACAAATCCTTGAATCTACCAAGGGCACAAATAACAACACGCGATTGTTGATCACTTTTCAGAATAGGGAAAACTGTAAAGTATTTGCTAGTAAAGAGGCCCCTGGGTTTTGGAAATCTACACCCAAACGCAAGTCAATTTTTGATGCCAACAAGAGACACATTGGCAACATCAAAATTTCGTGGTACTACTACTACAACGTCGATGATGGTAGAGACAAATCATCATCCAGATTGAGACAGAGTGAATGGCAGATTAGAGAATATTATCTCACATCCAAATATCTGCCCCAAAGCAAAGTTGAGAGAAAAAATGTCTTATTAACCATGATGATCAAGACCAAAGCTGCTAATAATAATAATAATAATAATAATAATAATGACAAATGTGATGAGAAGATGCAGAGGATTGTTCTTGACAAGCAGGATATTATGCAATCTTTACAATGCCTTCAACTTTAGTGATTGAACAACAGATTAGAGCCAGTTTGGGTTTTTGTTTGTGTTAAAAAACATTACTGATCAATATTATCAGGTTCTAACTGCTATTTACTAAGTGTTTTTCTTTTCTTTCTAAATTTCCTTTATTTGATAGTCTGATATAAGTTTTATTCTACTTACAACTTGTGTGTGAAAGTAAGGTTTCTTAGTCTTTTCTGTATCTGGGCTGGTCTAATTGATGCCTTGTTATGAACATCTTACTTCATATATAAAATGTTTTATTCTGGTTTCTCAAACTCTTACGCGATTTAGCTAGTTTTCAACCTATTTCTTTCTTGGCAACAAGGTTTGGACTAGACAACTGTTCTCGTTCTACTTTGTTCGACGAATGACAAGAGTACTGTGGTGTACCCACAAGCTTCCACGAGTGACAAGAGTATTTTGGTGTATCCATAAGCTTCAGCGGGTGACAGAGTAGTGTGGTGTACCCACAAGCTGTACTTGCAACTGGATGGAGGCATGTCAATGAACAGGGTCAAATGTGTGGTCCTTACATTCATGGTTTCGTCCTCTGATGTGAATGGACCAACAAATATGTACACGCGAGTTACCAAAGATTCAGGAGGAAATTGAGTTGAGTTGCCAACAACTTCCCCCTACAGTAATTCAGGGGATGAACATGGAACTCATTCCTTGAACCAACAGATGGGGACTGCTGGCTTAGCCAGAACACTTGCTCCGTCTACGTCTTCGGTACTTCCTCTTCTATATTTAAGGATTTGTATTGTTCTTGGCGATATTCTTTTAGTTACTTGTTTCTTCAAGCTGTCATGTGCAACTTTATCTCTCCTAGAAGTGTTACCATTGTCCAAAAATAAAAAAATAAATAAATTGACTCTCCTTAGGCCAAAAATATAATTTCTCGCAATTCACAATTGTAACTAATGTAATTATGGAATATGGATGAGACAAACATACTTTTACTGTTTGATAAAGGACAAATAGACCTTTGCATTTTCTGCAATTTTGATTCCCTACTTATGATTATCTTTTCTTAATATTGTGGGTGAAATAAGTTAACGAAGAATCGTGCTGGCTCTTTGAAGATCATGAAGGGAGGAAACCAGGGCCGCACTCTCTTGTGGAGCTTTATTCATGGTTTCATTATGGATACATTGTGGACTCAGTGATGGTGAGTTTGTGTCTTCTACAGTAGTTTGCTGGGTCTTTAAATCAGCACTACAGCACATGGTGCATCTGTTTCTCGTACTGTCCCAGTCTTTCTGTTTGAAGATGTTTGTTTCGTTATGTTGGATGTACCATTGGATTTCTGAGCTATGTACTATATGTTAAACAGTTCACCCGATTTTGACGGTGGAATCACTCGATTGAGCTGCTACACTACACTGAGACTGATCACTTAACTTTTTTTATTTTACATATTGCTGGGTCTAGTCAAAGTAGAAAAGCTGGGAGTACTCTTTTGACAGAATATAAATATTTTTGTAAGTGCATATGATTTTACCATAGAAGCAAACTTGAGGAGGTGAGGGAATAACTCGTATACATTGTTTATACAGACAACTTAGGAAAAAAGGCTTTTTTTTCTGTGTGATAAAGATGTACAAAAAGTAGAATTTAATAGGATAAAGGTTCTCACAATTTCTGTTGCGCTAAGTATATTACCATAGTTTTCTCCATATTCCAAAAACTGTCCTGTTCTTGTTCTTGCATGGGCTGGTCAGATCTCGATTGTTCTGTCATTTTCTCCCTTCCGTCTTGTGTCAATTTGGCCTTATTTAACCTATAGTCTCTTCTCATTTTATCTGCAGAATTATTTTCCCACACATCTTCCGATACTCTAAACTTTGCCAGTTTGAATTTGGCAAAGTTTTCCTTTATTGTTTGTGCTTGTTGCTTGGTTATGGTCTTGTCAAAACTTGGAAGGTCTGGTCTATCTACGAACGATTTGTCTATTGTAGTTTTATATTAATTGTTCAATACTGCACTATTCAAACCGAACCCAAACTTAACTTAGCAATTCTTCACATCAGTTTAACTTTATTTTCCCTTTTTGAATTGTCCCATGAGTTTCAACTTGCTTCCCTTTGTTTTTCTAGTATCATATAGCTTAACTACTAATTTAGGTTCTAATTATCAATGAGTTTAAAGTCAGAGAGTTCGATCATTTGCAAACATAGTGATAATATCCGAAGAACTCTACTCTCTAAGTTGCTCTTAATTTTTACTTAGGTTTCTGAACTAATTGTTTCAGTGTTAGGTATGCTTCTACTTGGTTTTTTTTTGGTACATTTGCTTCTCTATGAATATCTCTTTACCTCACTTAGAAGGTAATTTGGTTCTATGATTCTATCAGCCATTCATACTGCCCTTGAGGTGCATTAAGACATCTTAAGGGTGTATATCTTCTGGTTTGTGGGACTTGAATAACTCATTTGTCGAAAACTTGCCGAGGATAAAGATGATAATGGTTTGCAAGGTGCAAAGATGTTCCCCAGATTTTACCATGCAGGCGTATGTTTTCTTCTTCCGGTTGACTATTGATCGACAATTCAACATTCTACTGGGGAATTTATGAGTCGAGACTGCAATTTTCCTCTTTCATATATCTAATTAATCTCCTTGAAATGTAAGAATATACAAAATAGGTCTTTATACAGATTTTAATGTTAATGTTGATATTATTACTCTTATTTATGTGGTAAATAAATAGGAGTAATCCGTTACTGAATATTAAATATTAAACCGAATACATGTTTAGAAACTATGTAGTCAAATGCACTAAGCAAAAGCATTGAACATTTACTAGAATGGATGATGTTCACTAACATTATGCAAAAAGGAAGTGAATGATTTTACTGTTAGCTCCTGCTAGATATGTAATTATTTTTGCACAACGTACCAGTGAGCTTTAGTGGCATGCTTGTTAATTGGACGGGTCTCATTGGGTAGTCGAAGTCTAATTTAGGTTTGCATTTCATTTCATTTTATGTTGGTAAATTATCCTTGTGAGTTCTTAGCTGTTGTCATGATGAGAGAAGTGACCCTTCTTAGTCCTAAGTTCATTTTACTTTGTATCTTGTGCTATCTAAACGATGGTTTTCTTAAAAACTCTGATGAGCTACTCCTCCGAATATCAATGATGATTCTTGAGTCTATGGCTTTTCTTTGTCAATTGAGTTTGGAAATAGTGTTGTATAATCTGTTCATATGTATTGTGTGGCATCAAATTCATCCTCTCCTTGTGGAAGAATGTGTGCAAGGAGATATAGCTGATCCATAAACTGAAACGGTCACCTTACCAGCCCATTGAATTCTTATTGTTGTTGCCTTGTCCCAAATGGCACTCCTAATATCCTAAAAGCGTAGTCATTTTTACTTATCAACCCAAAACACGGAATATTTTTTACTATATTTTCTAACTGTGTTGTCAAAGTTGGCGTTTGAGCCCTAAATTTAGCAAACTCTAAGGTGGTGAGTTTGTGAAAATGCCATTGACACATGCATCTTGGCAAAAGCAAACGGCAAACCAACCAATGTTTTGTTTGAGAACACATAAATTTTTGAAGTTACATGAGTTCTGAATTGGTAAATAAATATAGCCAAAACAAAGCGTTCTATTAATCATTAAGAAATGCCAGAAATTAATAAGAGTCTGCCAAGTCCATGATTTTTGCAGATGCTAAACTTTTTTTAATTTTTTTGAGAAACGAATGCTAAACTTACTTTAATTTGTACCTGGCTGGTTTATGTACCTTTCTATGATGTGATTTTTCTCTGAGGATTTAAGACCAATTGCGTTTGACAATCATCTCCACGTTTGTCCATTTTGTCATAGGCTCCGAACTTTATGTCTTCATCAACCGTCGTGGACTGGATCAGCATGTTGTTCCTGTGTGATTCCTTCCAATCGTGGAGATGAACAGAAATCGTCTCCATGTTTTGCCCTTTTGCATATTTTTCAATTCTCTGATTTTTCAGCTTTTTGCTCTAAACTTGGTCTTCCTTCAAATTTTTTGATACATTTATTCCCTTTGTTTCCTTTTGAGTTCATAGACCTGAGACCAACAAAATAAGTTAGTTATGCTGTTAGACCTTTACTTAGAGAGGCTACAATTCAAGTAATAGACATTAGTTCCCAACTTATCAACTTCCTCAAGCTTAAACTTTTGCTTATACTTTAATCCTCAAACAAAACAAAATAACAAGAACATTTTACACATTAAGCACTCAAGTTTCTTATGAGTTCGGTTGCTATCAACAATTTACATCAAATCACTCGCATTCTCAACAAGTCTTTTTTGTACCTTTCCTCAACTAGGTGGACTAACTTAATGAAGAGCATTGGGTTTGATCTTAAATTCACCCTTTCAACAGTGAGTGCACCTGACAAAACCATCCCAAACAAAATAAAGAATCTTGATTGCATCTGACAGTGCAGCCTGTTCAAATGATTTTAAGTTTGTCTTTAGTACACGTGTTCCATGTTTGGACACCCATTTCTGGTTTCCAGGGAGTTTCATCATATGAACAGTTGATAATTTTATCACTCCAATTGAGGATATATTTTACGTGCATTAAATGGAGATCTTTTATGTAGGAGATGTTCAGGTGTTAAATTTATGCTACCTCTTTCCGTCAACTGTTTCATGTTCATTATTTTTTTCTTTGTCTCTTATTAACTACAGATATGGTCATGTATGCTATATGATCTTTGTTTAAAAAAAACCACAGATACATTATCATGGAGTATCCTTGAGATGGAGTGGTGATATATGCCACTGTGCATCTCAAGCAATCTCTAATCAGCTCTTAGCATGTAGCTTATCGAATAAAACACAGCTATTAGAGTGATGTCTAGTCTTTCTGGTGACACACAAGGGTGCATCCTATGCTTTCTTAATGCTAGGTGCTTTCTTAAATTTGTAGTTGATTAGATAATTTGTTTTTGAAAATATGGATGTTTAATAAATAGTTCTTACACCCAAAGATGTTCCCTAGTGGTCAATAAAGTGGATAACCTTGAGGCCTCGGTTCAACTTTAGCGGAGGCAAAAAACAATAGATGAATTCTTCTTATCCGTCTAAGTCTTAGTGGACAGAGTTACTTGGTACTTGTGCTGGTGGGAGGTAGCAGGTACCCCATGAAATTCGCTAGGTGTACACAAGCAGCCCCAAACAGTACCTTGTCAAAAAATGATGTATGGTTCTTGTAAAGAAAATATAAAAGGATGTTAAATGATAATGCTCATCTACAATTTGAATGGATAAAGATATTATTTACATTGTTGTACATTCTGCTTTAGAGTACTCTATCAGTGCTAAGGCTTTGTCCTTGTCCTTGGGAATTCTCTTGCTTTATTTGGTGGTTGTTACCTTATAGATGTACCTAGCCAAACTTGCAATGAACTCACAACAGTTAAGAATGCTACAATCGCCCCTCATAGGTTGTGTTAGGGTTTTCCACCTTCCAAAAAGGTTTATAATTATCCTGAGTTACTTCAATCATTGCTTTAAGGTTTAAAGTTGAATGTTTAGATTCTTTCGCCTTGTAATAGAGTGAAACTTTGGTGAGTCCGTTTCCGCAATTGCTTCCTCTCTAGGATTTTCCTTTTCTCAACTCAGATCATAGAGCTTCACAGGGTTTATACCTCTCTCAATTTAGTCCATCTATCCACTAACATTACTCCAGGTCCACTTGTTTTTAAGCCAAAATAACCAAAAAAAAGAAGTCAAAAGGCATAAGTTAGAATTTCTAACTTATGGCTTTTGGCTTATAGTCATAAGCCAAAACCCAAAAGCCAAACAGGCACTAAATTCTTTCGCAATAAAAAGTTGAATTATAGTAGAAATTGTTTATTCCACATGGATTGAGTTCTTTACTGAACAAAATAGTTTTGAAACCACTATATGAGAAATCGATTGAAGTTGGTCATTTTCTACAATTAGATGAAGTTTTCTAAGTGAGCCAATATAATACTTGGAAAGAAAAGTTTCAGCAATAAGAAATAGTTGATTGATGAAGGTAAGGCTGGGATCTTGGTTTCACTTGATGTTTTAAACAAAGGTCAAGTAACTTAATTTTCCACATTTTTATTATTCTCACTTTGATACGAATGCCCCTCTCAATCACATTCAACTATTACAAGTTATCTAATTAAATGTGCTCCTTGCTGTTATGCATCTTGTTGAACTCTTGTGATTCACTAAAATAAAGAAAGCTTTACCATTTGATTGGGTTTCCAGAATTGTTCAGCACTCTTTCAGTTATCTTTACTACCAGCATTAGATTCATACACTTTTCCCCTTTCTGTTAAGATCTAGTGGGCAAGGAAATCATGATTTAGTAGATTCATATGGAAAATCTGGAAGTTCACTTCTCATCAACTCCTATAAGAGTTGGACAAAATAATGAATATTCATACAAAAACTGTATCTCAAAGTAGGTATGTCTTGGAATTCAAATAGATACATATTTTCACTCAATCAACTTGTAACCTCTAAGAGTCTTTAGTTGCCTAAATTCCCCTTCATTAGCAGTGTGACCCTATGAGAAAGACTGAACTTTTTGATGTTATCTTTTAAGATTCTAAAATTCATGAAGGAATACTGATTGATTTACTGTTGCTTTTAACTCTGAACTCCCGCCTATCAAATTAATAAGTTGATTGGACATTATAATTGAGTTTCCATTTTTCAGCGGTTGGAAACAACTGTCAAGAATTGTGGGGATATTATCCATATGCATGTTGCTGAGAAAGATCTTCCTCATGAGATGGTGAAAATTGTAAAAAAGAAGGTGACTTCTTGCTGATACTCAAACTCCCTTATGTCTTCTTTGAACCTTTTCTTTCTTAAAGTTAAGGCATCTTTATGTACTGTTTTGTAACAGCAATCTGACTTGCATGTCAAGGAAAAAGTATTAATTTTGGAGGACCAAGGGCTAGATATCCACAATTTTATGGTGCATACCAGGAGTTGCTGGTAAGTCTTTCTACTGGTTTTAATTTGTATATCTGCATGTGATAGTTAATCATGTTTTAAGTAATCAAAACAATTATGAAAAGAAACTGGGTCAATTGTTGATAGTTCAGTTTTCTAACCTATCATCCAAAATCAGCTACTAATTAGTATAGGGTCCAGTTGCAACATAGCAGTTATTGGAGGAATGCATATCACCAAGCAATTCAATGGCTGCTAAAATTCCAATTAAGACTCTTATTGAACCAAACTTCCATCTTCCACCACACGTATTTTGTTCATTCACAGTTGTCATGTCATGTCATTCCTTTAGCATTTTGTTGCTTCTCAAAAATGGAGTTTTAAACATACTGCTTGACGTTTCAGCGCATTGGAGCTGTATTCCCTCAGAGAGCTGAGAAAGCAGCCCCCGTGTTCACCCCCTCACCCCCCCAACCACATTTGCTGACTTCATACCCACAGAATCTGCGGAATCCTGAATCCGGTCATGAAGTAGCTGAGTCTTCTGCAGAGGCTGAATA
This sequence comes from Solanum commersonii, assembly GCA_029007595.1. NCBI lineage: Eukaryota > Viridiplantae > Streptophyta > Magnoliopsida > Solanales > Solanaceae > Solanum > Solanum commersonii. Next base: position 1,713,922 of record JAJTWQ010000011.1, read on the forward strand.
TCCAGCCTTGAGGTGAATATTTTATTTCTAACTGTTGAAAGAATTTAGACTTTTAAGTCATTTACTGTGATTTTTTTTCTTGTCCTGTTGTGGAGCTGTCAGCAGGTGCAGTTGGTATAATTGATGTACAAAAGCAAGAACAGAGAGTTAGTCTAGGAGAATACTTCTCCTACTTGTCCTAGCTCAGCTTTCTTGATGACCGGTTTCTTAGAGCATGCTTTGACATATTTAATGGTTGAGCTCAATGCCTCAACCAAATGTAAATTTAGACAGAGATAATCATTGATTATACTGTACCAAGCCCTTGGAGCTTGTTTTAATCCATAAAAGGCCTTTTTCAGCAAATAGACTTTGTCTTCCTGTCCTTCTGCAACAAATCCTTCAGGCTGCTCAACATAGATGTATTCCTGCAAGAAACCATTCAAAAAGGCTGATTTAACATCCAGTTGGTAGATTTTCCAACCCTTTTGTGCTGCAATTGCCAAAAGAAGCCTGATTGTGTCAAGTCTTGCGACTGGTGCAAATGTTTCAGAAAAATCTACACCAAAAATCTGAGCATAACCCTTCACCACAAGCCTAGCTTTGTGTTTGTTCACCAAACCATCTGCATTTAGCTTAGTTCTGTAAACCCATTTAACACCAATAACCTTTCTGTCTAGAGGCCTTTCTACCAGCTTTCATGTGTCATTTTTCTCGATCATGGTTAGCTCCTCCTGCATTGCGACTATCCATTTCTTGTCTCTTTCAGCTTTTGCATATTCAGCAGGTTCAAATACAGCTACATTGCATCTTTGATAGATATCTGAGAGTGATCTGGTTCCTCGAATGGGAGGATGATCAACTCGTTCCTCAAAATTATGCAACTCATTAGCTTCACTTTCTTGCGTTTCTCCATCCCAATCCCATTGCTTTTGTTCTACAAATTCTACATCTCTGCTTACCAATTTTTTTCCAGTTTGTGGTTGGAAAATTCTGAAAGCTTTTGACTGCAGGCTATAGCCAATGAAAATTCCAAGTTTTGCCTTCTTGTCAAGTTTATCCCTTTTCTGCTGAGGTATGTGAGAAAAACATAAGCAACCAAAATTTTTGAGAATCTTTAGTAAAGGTTTGTACCCATGCCAAGCTTCAAAAGGTGTTTGACCATTCACTGCCTTTGTAGGCAGCCTATTTAACAAAAGTACAGCAGTATTGGCTGCCTCTGTCCAAAACTTTTTGGGAAGCTCTTTCTCGTGCAACATACACCTTGACATATCCATGATGTTCCTATTCTTCCTTTCATTTACTCCATTTTGCTGAGGAGTATATGAAGTAGTAAGTCAATGCTCTATTCCAACAACTTCACAAAAGTTTTTGAACTGATCTGAAGTGTAATCAGTCCCATTATCTGATCTGAGCACTTATAATTTACAGTCGCTTTGATTTTCTACCAAGGCTTTGAATTTCCAAAACACTTCAGCAACCTCCGATTTGAATCTTAAGAAGTATATTCAACACATTCTTGTTAGATCATCAATAAATATTATGTAATACCTGCTTCCTTTTAATGATGGAATTCTTTGGGGGCCTCCAAGATCTGTATGAATCAGTTGCAATTTTTGAGTCGCTCTCCAAGTTGATTTTGGGAATGACAATCTTGTCTGCTTACCAAATTGACATGCCTCGCAACTTGAGAGTTCCTCATCAAGTGGAGGTAAACCTTTTGCCGACCTTTTTTCTGCATATACAAAAGCGTCCTGTGGTAGAAGTGACCCAACCGTTTGTGCCAAGTTTCTGCAACACTGGACTGACTTGGAAAAGCTATATGTTCTTCCTCCATTGGATTCAAAGAAAAGCTTTTACCTTGCATTTTAATTCTAAATAGTTCCTGACCACTTGGATCAATGATCAAACACGCCTTATCTTCAAAAAATAATTTGAACCCATTTTCAAGTAGCTGTCCAACACTTAATAAATTTTGATGAAGTTCAGGAACAAACAAAATAGGAACTTCGTAATCCTCCTCTACTACTTCCTAGATATCACAAGCCTCCATGTGAGTTTGCATCTTGATAGCCCATACCTGGTAGTTCTCTGCATCAAACACTGGTGGAGAAATAACATAAGAACCAGAAGAGTATTCTGAATCCATGTGTTCTGATGGCTTTTCAGGGCAACAGGTAGGGACTTTGTTGATGGTTCACTCAGACTACACTTACAAGTCACTCACAAGTCCTTTAAGAAGAGGGCTCTGATACTAATTTGTTGGTGCTAATAGCTAAAGAAAAACATACGATAGAAGAAGAAAAAGAGATATTTTATTAAGCTGAAAGAAGAAATATTTAAATAGAAGGAACTCCTAATAATCTGCAGTAAATAATGCAGTAACTGAAAAACAAAATCTTCCTATTAACTAGGCACTAAGTCTACCAATAACTCTACATGCCTAAAGACTAGGAAACTCACAAGTGAAAGACTAAAATAGAAAATATCTATCTTCTGAAAACAGAAAACACATCAGCAGCCATGTCATTATGCCAACTCAACATCAATTAACAGCTTATGAGGTAGATTTCAACATCTGTCCATGGGATGAAGTTCCCTTCAGAGAGGTATATGACTATAAGAGCTCTTTATCAATTCTTAAGATTGTAGACTTGGTTCAAATGTTTGCTTGTATATTGTTGAACCTTAGACTATCGTCTAACGATTGCAATAACTTACAAAATGTTCTCATAAGTTTGCTCAAAAGGAATCTTTCGATCGTAGTTTGAAAGGTCCATAAGTTGCACATGGAAAAAAAGTCATTTTCACTTCTTCATCAATAGATAGGGTGATGTGACGCGCAATGGATAAGCAAGTAGGACTTAATTATGTTGTACGAGTTTTGAGCGCGAATTAACACTCATGCAACATCAAGTACCTAGGACGACACCTTATATCTAATAACAAAGTTGTTTATTTCCCATATACATTTGACATGTTAGTTAACTTATTAGCTTCTAAACTTTGTGTTTGCAGAGGAGGTATTAAGTATTGGGCAGATTCAATTGGAGCAGAGTACATATACGCAAGGCTGAAATATTGGTCAAAAGCATATGGTAATTTCTTCAAGCAATCACAATTCTTGCAAGAAAAGGCCACCAAGGGCATACCATTGGCAGAACTATAGCTTTAAATATTTGAAAACGATTATATAATACGTGTTTCAATGTTACCAACGTAGTTGGGGCTGACTATATGAATTCTTATCATCTATCTAGTCCTATTTGGATATGTTTCATTATAATATTCAATAATCTAGGGTTTGCTAAAGTTGACAACATCATTCCTAGTTTAATTTGATCAATTTTGTAGTATAGCTATTTCTTAGCTTAGTTGTTAGTTTGATATTTTATTAGTACGTGTGTTTCTATTATTTTCTTAAGTAGTAGATAGTTTTACCTAAAGTTTAGGAGAGTTAGGTTAGTGGATTTAGTTAGTGGTTTAGTGGGATTGTGACTCTATTAAAGTTGTAATTCTATATAAGATCATTGACTGACTAAATACAAGATAAGTCTGTTGTTCTTATTCTGTGGAAACTATTTTCCCAAACTCTTCCAGTTATATTTTATTTGAGCTTATTGTATCTTAAGTTCTTCATTTGGTATCAGAGCAAGGTTGTTCCTTGGGAGATCATTAACTGTAGTTTCTTTTAGATTTTTGTTGCTGACACAATGACAGACCTACAAGCTGTCAGCGAAATTAAAAAGCTCAATAACAGCAATTACGGTACATGGTCAACTTGTATAATGTCTTGTATGCAAGGGCAAGATCTGTGGGAGGTTGTCAACGGTAGCGAGGTGACACAACCAACAGCAGAAGATGCAAACGACACTTTGAGAAAGTGGAAGATAAAAGCTGGTAAGGCCATATTCTCTTTGAAAACAACAACTGAAGAGGATGTGCTAGAGCACATACGAGATGCCACCACCCCAAATAAGGATTGAGATACATTCGCCAATATATTTTCAAAGAAAAATGATACAAGGCTCCAACTATTAGAGAGTGAATTACTCTCGATAGGACAATGCAACATGACAATTACACAATACTTTCATAAGGTGAAGATGCTATGTCGAGAGATTTCAGAGTTAGATCCACAAGCTCCAATTGGAGAGACGATGATGAAGCGGATCATAATCCATGGTCTGAAGCCTAAATATAGAAGTTTCATTATTGTTGTACAAGGATGGCAAAATCAACCATCACTTGTAGAATTTGAGAATTTTTTAGCAGGTCAGGAAGCCTTGGCTAAGCAAATGAGCGGAGTCTCTCTTAAAGGCGAGGAGAAAGCACTCTACGTCAACAAAATCAGAAGGAACCCCAAGTAGTACAATGCCAGTGGATAAAAAAAAATTGATGATAAGTCAAAAAGTCATCAAGGAGAAGGAAGTTCGAAGAACAATTGGGGTAACAACAAGAGGTTTGAAGGGAAATGCCATAATTGTGGAAAGAATGGACATAAAGCCAATATTTGATGGTTCAAAAAGAGAACTGTTGAGAGCAACGTTGGTGCTACCTCCGATCCAAAAGAAAATAGTGAAAATGATTGGGATGCTGAAGCGTTCTTTGCTATAGAACAAAAAGAGTTGGCTCTTACAATAATAACCTCTAAACAAATTGACTATGAGAATGACTAGATTGTTGATTCGGGATGCTCAAACCATATGACTGGTGACAGAAATTAAAAAAGCTGCAAAATTTGTCCGAGTACAATGGAAGTCGTGAAGTGGTGACAACAGATGACATAAAATTACTGATAGCTCACATTGGTTAGACTATTTGTGTCTCCAAATAGTTGTGCTGATCTGATGCTGCTTCAAAATGTTTATCATGTCCCAGGTATGAAGAAAAATCTTCTTTTAGTAGCTCAATTGACATCTTCGAGTCATTATGTTCTATTTGGTCCGCAATATGTAAGAATATACTGTGATCTTGAGGTTAAAGAAGAGCCATTGATGAAGGGGCAAAGGTTAAACTCTATTTATGTAATGTTCGTAGAAACCGCATTTATAGATAAAACAAGGAAGAATGAGACAACAGACTTATGACATATGCAGTTGAGTCATGTTAGCTACTCTAAACTTAGAGTCATGATGGAAAAGTCAATGTTGAAGGGTCTTCCCAAATTTCTGGTAAGGACAGATGTAATATGTGCAAGTTGTCAGTATGGTAAAACGCATCAGTTGTTGTATCAGGATTCGAAATATACAGCCAAGAAACCATTAGAGTTAATTCACTCAGATGTGTTCGGCCTTGTCAAACAACTCTCTGTTGGTGGGATGAACTATATGTTGACATTCATTGATGATTTTTCCAGGTACGCGTGGATTTATTTTTTAAAGGAGAAGTCTGAGGTATTTTCAAAATTCAAAGAATTCAAAAAAGGTTGTTGAAGGAGAAGTTGGTAAGAAAATTCTTTGTCTATGAACTGACAATGGTGGGGAATATACCTCACATGAATTTTTTGAATTCCATGTAAAGTGTCAAATACGCCATCAGTTCACATGTCCAAATACACCACAACAAAATGGCATAGCAAAAAGGAAGAACAAACACCTAGCAAAAATTTGTCAGAGCCTGCTTCACGCAGAAAATATCCCAGGACAATTTTTGGCGGAAGCTATGAAGACTGCAGCCTTTGAGATCAACAGACTTCCTCAACAAATGTTACATTTTCTTTCACATTTTGAGAAATTGTGGAACATGAAATCCTCTGTTAGCTATTTTCATGTTTTCGAATGTGTATGTTATGTATTTATACCTAATCATTTACGTAGAAAAATAGACAAAAAGGCTGTTAGGTGTATGTTTGTAGGGTATGACAATCAACGAAAAGGGTGGCAATGTTGTGATCCAACAACATGGAAGTACTACACTTCTTGAAATGTGATATTTGATGAAGCTTCTTCCTGGTGGTCTTCAAATAAGGAATTGTTGCCAGATTTAGATGTCTTCAAAGATGTGCTGGGCTCTTCCCATATCCAATTGAGTCTAGATGGAGCTGAAGGTGAAGCTGATGAAGACAATGTTGATGAATTCGTGGCTCAAAATCCATGGCAAACAGGTATGTACAAACAACCAGGTGAAGAAGGTGAGCTAATTGAAGCAGATTCACCACCTCCACTCAGAAGGTCAACAAGGACCAGAAAGCAAAATCCCAAGTTCGCCAATGCTGCCATTGTAGAAGATGAAAATGAAAAGGAACCAGAAACTTTTGAGGAAGCATTCCAGAATCCAAAGTGGGTTAAAGCTATAGAGGAGGAAATTGCTGCGCTACAATTGAATCAAACGTGGGAGCTCGTGACAAAAACCAAGGGATGCCAAACCTATTTTTGATAAATGGATTTACAAGATAAAGTGTCACACAAATGGATCAATTGAAAGGCGCAAAGCTCATCTTGTAGCTCAAGATTTTTCTCAGCAATATGGACTAGACTATGATGAAACGTTTAGTCCAGAGGCAAAGCTTACTAATGTCCGGGTTTTACTTACACTTGCAGCTAGTAAAGATTGGAACCTATGGCAGATGAATGTAAAGAATGCATTCTTGCATGGAGAGTTGGATCGAGATATTTACATGTGTCAACCAATGGGTTTTCAGAGTCACGATTATCCTGAGTATGTGTGTAAGCTTCAAAAGGCGCTCTATGGATTAAAGCAAGCGCCAAGGGCATGGTATGGTAAGATTTTTGAATTTCTTACTCATAGTGGTTTTTCAGTAGCACCGTCAGATTCCAGCCTGTTTGTGAAAATTGTTGGCAGAAAACTAGCTATATATTGTGCTAGTATATGTGGATGATCTAATCCTAACAGGAGATTCTGAAGAAGAAATTCTCCGAACAAAGGAGAATTTGTCAGTACATTTCTAGATGAAGGAACTCAAACAACTTAACCATTTTCTTGGCTTGGAGGTTGATCGCAGTGAAGAAGGAATTTGTTTGCATCAGCAAAAATACTCGAAAGATCTATTGAAGAATTTTGGGATGTTCAATTGCAAACCAACCTCAACACCGCTGGATCCAAATGTTAAGATGTGTGCTCATGAAGGGAAAGACTTGGAAGATGCAACAATGTATCGTCAATTGGTGGGTAGTTTGATTTACTTAACTTTAACAAGACCCAACATCTCTTACGAGTAGGTGTGATGAGTCGTTACATGCAAAATCTAAAGAAGTCTCATTTGGATGGAGTTCGTCGAATCTTGAGATATGTAAAGAGTACAATTGACTATGGTCTATTGCATAAGAAAGGTGAAGAATGCAAATTGATCGGATACTGTGACTCTGACTATGGAGGAGACCATGATACCCATCGTTCAACTACTGGCTTTGTGTTTAAGCTTGGAGATGGAGCAATTTCTTGGTGCAGCAAAAAGCAGGCAGCAGTGTCGTTGTCAACAACAGAAGCAGAGTACCGGGTAGCAGCAGTTGCAGCTCAGGAAAGTACATGGCTTATGCAGTTGATGAAGGATCTACGACAGCCAGTAGGCTATGCAGTTCCTTTGTGCTGTGCTAATCAGTCAACAATTTGCTTGGCTGAAAATCCAGTTTTCCACGAAAGGACTAAACATGTGGAGATACATTACCACTTTATCCAGGAAAAGGTATTGCAATGAGAGATTGGCTTTGAGCACATCAAAACGGAACGTCAAATTGCAGACTTGTTCACCAAAGGTTTTTAGTGTCAACAAGTTGAAGAGTTTCTGCAAGCAGCTAGGCATGGTTAAGACAGAGAGCTGATGTTGAGAAGTGGTGTTAAAGATGACAACATCATTCCTAGTTTAATTTGACCAATTCTGTAGTATAGCTATTTCTTAGCTTAGTTGTTAGTTTGATATTTTATTAGTACGTGGGTTTCTATTATTTTCTAGAGTAGCAGATAGTTTTCCCTAAAGTTTAGGAGAGTTAGGTTAGTGGATTTAGTTAGTGGTTTAGTGGAATTGTGACTCTATTAAAGTTGTAATTCTATATAAGATCATTGACTGACTAAATACAAGATAAGTATGTTGTTCTTATTCTCTGGAAACTATTTTCCCAGACTCTTCCAGTTATATTTTATTTGAGCTTATTGTATCTTAAGTTCTTCAGGGTTGTCTAATTTATATAACTAAGGTTAATACCTTGCTGATGAATCTAATTAGAAGAAATTGATGCAATGAGTCGATCTCACATTTCTAAAGATACTCAATTTGACATTGGTGTCGTGTACACGCTATTTTTTCACTTGCTGGATAAGGTCATGAACTATCACATAGCCAAATTTGGAACGATTAAGATTATTGATAATTTAGGGAAATCAGAATAAAATGTGCATAGTTTAAGGTGATTTTTTGGTATTCTGTATTCTTTTATTAGATAGATTATCATATTAATGTGTCATTTTGGGAAAAGGCATAAATATCTTTTTGAGCTATATTCAAAGTTTTGACGTGGTATTGGTAGGGAAGGATTTGGCTCATCTCCATTACAGCTTCTCTCCATTTCTTCAAGTGCATATTAAGATAAGTGACACTTGTCATATTAATAATTTAAAGGTCTAGATTAAATTAATTTAACAAGCCTCCTAACCATGGTTAGAGAACAAATTAGGAAATCACTGACCAAATTTGGCAAGGAAATTTTCATCTTCCATTAGTTTTGACTCTTCATTTATATCATCAAGTTAATTATATTTTCTGATTTCTTGTTGATATAAATTTTATTTAAAAATTTAATCAACTGAAATAAAAATATCCTTGATAAAAAAAAAATACACAGAAGATACAAAATACACAAAAATAACTCGAGATAATAAAAAATTAATATTAAAAAAATATTTTAGATCATATTTTCTAAATTAATTTTAACATGTAGCATTATATTTTTTTTATTGTAATCTTGTAAACTACCTTTGACAGGGAAAAAAATCTAAGTATTTTTACTTAGTAAAAAGATAAGTATTTGGCAAGCAACTTGCGCCAAGTATGAAAAGAAAATGGACGGGAAAGAAGATACTGTATAATAGTAATTGTAAAATATTTTAGAATTTTCTGTTTTTTAAAAAATAAGTTGGTCTCCTCTTTTTTTCTTAATTATTTTGCTTCATTTTTTGGTCAGATATAAAAAAAAAAAAATTAAAAAAGCGAAGGATATTCTTAACTTTAGATTAGGAAATGATATTAATGCAAAGGTAAAACATATATCATAAATATAATGATATTAGTAAGGAGCCAAAATTAGTGAAAGATGATATTTTTCTTACTAAAGTTGGTGAGTTCTTTTCCTAATTTATCTTCTAACTATAGTTAAGAGGCTTGTTAAATCAATTTAATCTAGATTTTTAAATTATAAATATGACAAGTGTCACTTATCCAAATATGGACTTGGAGAAAATGGAGAAAAGGTGTAATGGAGATGAGCCAACTCCGGTAGGGGGTGGCATTAAAAAAATCCAAAAATAGTTTCTTCAAAAAAGAATATTGATGGGATAGCCTGGGGGAGGGGGGGAGGGAGGGAGGGGGGGTGTTGACGTAAAATGTCAAAATTTATTAAATATTTTTTCAATTTTTTTAAAATAAAAAAGTTGACGGGGTGGACGAGGGGTGGGGGTGGCGGCGTAAAAAATGATTATTTAAAAAAAAATTAAATTATATTTTTAAAAAAAATAAAATTGACGGTGGTACTAAAATTCCCACATTAAATACTTTTGTTCGATTTTGGTAGCTACTAAAATTTCCACGTTAAATATTTTTGTTCGATTTTGGTAGCTACTAAAATTCCCACGTTAAATACTTTTGTTCGATTTTGATAGCTACTAAAATTTCCACGTTAAATACTTTTTTTCGATTTTGGTAGCTACTAAAATTCCCACGTTAAATATTTTTATTTGATTTTGATAGCTACTAAAATTTCCACATTAAATACTTTTGTTCGATTTTGATAGCGCTACTAAAATTCCCAGGTTAAACACTTTTAGTTCGATTTTGGTAGCTACTAAAATTCCCACGTTAAACAGTTTTGTTCGATTTTGGTAACAATTTTTAATTTATATATATTTAAGTTAGGATTACAGGCAGGAATTGAATGAAAAAGAGAACCCTAGCTAATAAATATCGATCTACTTCGTCTTCTTCTTCAACAGAAATTTTTGTTTGTTTTGAGAATATAATGGGGAAAAGTAATAGTCATCCAATGGATAAGGACATGATGAGCAATTTGTTGGAGTATGCAATAGGCACTCTTTTTCCTCGTAAGCATACTGTTATGAATGCCGATGATGTTTACGGAATCAGAGTCTTCAGCCCATCCCAAATCCTTGAATGTACCAAGGGCACAAACAACAACACACGATTGTTGATCACTTTTCAGAATAGGAAAAACTGTAAAGTATTTGCTAGTAAAGAGCCAAGCCAATTTGCTTGACAAGCAGGAGATTATGCAATCTTTACAATGCCTTCAACTTTAGTGATTGAACAACAGATTAGAGCCAAGCCAGTTCGCTTTTTTGTTTATGTTAAAAAACATTACTGATCAATATTATCAGGTTCTAACTGCTATTTACCAAGTGTTTTATTTTCTTTCTAAATTTCCTTTATTTGATAGTCTGATATAAGTTTTATTCTACTTACAACTTGTGTGTGAAAGTAAGGTTTCTTAGTCTTTTCTGTATCTGGGCAGGTCTAATCTCTCTTTTTTAAGCTTTGCATCTGATTGATGCCTTGTCATGAACATCTTACTTCATATATAAAATGTTTTATTCTGGTTTTTCAAACTCCTACGCGATTTAGCTAGTTTAGAATTTGGGAGCTTAACGGTATGTACCAAAAGCTGGTAGGATGACCACTGCTGATACTTTAATATTTAGATTTAGACGTCATAAGCTTTAAAATATTATGAAGCCTTATTAATGATCATGACTGGAGGAGGTAATATCGCAAGTCGCTATAAATATTGAAAATGCAGAGATAGCTGGCGATATATGTGATCGATCAAGGTTGGTGAACTCCAATTATGGTGATAAGAAGAATGTAGGTGTCGATTTGATGTTGTGTATAATATCTTTAAATTTATTCCGAGCAAACAAGCAAAGTATCTCAATGATAAAATGACACTTTTCATAAAAAAATTGTGGCTGCTCTCATTCTCCGTTTATTAGATAGTTAAATTAATCAAATAAAATATATATTATTTTCTTTGATTATACTCATTCACCTCAATACGTCATAATACTACACATATTTTCTTCTTGAGGTGAATGCGTATAACTAAAGGAAATGACTTATTTATGTGGTTAACTTAATTATCGATGAACAAAATCACGCACAAACATTTTATTGAAATTTGAATCGAAACATGACTTAGTCACAATATCTAAATGAAATATCCTAATAAATTTTAAATCATTGATTATTTATTAAGCCTTTTAAATAACTATTTATATACTCAATTTGGTTTCTGTTTTAATTTTTTTCTTAAAATCAAATTCAATATTCATTGCTTTTAAAATTAAAATTAAATTAAACAAAATAAGTACTCTTCCGATCCCATTTTATGTGGCACCCTCTTTTTTAGTTAGTCCTAAAAAGAATATAGTCTTACTATAACTAGAAATAATTAATTTTAAAATTCCCCTTTATACTTAATAAATTGATCAATGACATAAATATCTAAGGATTGTTTAAAACGATAAATTTCAAAAAATTAAATTTCATTCTTAAATATTGTATCATGTTAAAAAATGTCATATAAAATAAAACGAAATAAATATTAATTTTCTCAACTTTTATGAAAACTCACTTGACGTATCACAGAAATGACATTATTTAATTTGAGACAAAAAATTTGTTTTCACCGAGGTTTAATAAATATCAAAGTCATATGATGAGACTTTATTCATTTATAGATCTTATACCATAAAATAAATAAAGCTAACGTAGTAAAATAATTAGCGCCACAATATATCGGTAATTTTTTAAATTTAACAGTAAAATTTATGCTGATATTTGAATTATATTTTTTTAGTAATTGAACATCTGATAAAGCATTTTATTAGATATATTTGGTTCATATTTTGGAAAAAAAACATATGTGTCTTCACAGATATTGCTTAAATAAATTAATCACAATATATATCTCTTTTTTAATTATATACGTATGAAACCTCAATAATCCATAAAATCCCACTCAAAAGTGTTTTCTAAGCTTGGGTGGAAGACATTATTATAGACAGTAAAGCTTATAAAAAAAATAAAAAATCAATACAGAAAAATATTATAATTATTATAATATTTTGGATTAAAATATTTTGAAACTAATATAATCTGAAGTCCTTGCAAATTTAAATTCAATAAAATTTCACTGTCTATAATTCTTTTGAGATTTTAGTTCTTGTTTCAAACTTGGGAAGAAATTGTGATTTCTTTTTGTTGCCTTTTACAAATTTTACTAGAGATCTTCCTTTTTATCAATAAAAGATCGAAGTAATTTTTTTTTTTCTATTATAAAATATTATTGTCATGATAAAAAATGAGTCGTGAGTGGCATCCACACTTAACCTCCTAAGTGGGCGAATCAAGAAATCCAAATCCCAACATATATCAATAATTCAACTACGAAAAACAATAATAATGCGGAAGCTCAAAACTTATTAAAGTAACCAATCAAATAAACCATTAAAGTCTGACACTTATTATTCCCAAAATCTAAAAGTCATCACATCAAGGACATCTAATCTTCAAATACTAAGTCTATGAGTATTAAAGACACCAAAATAAATGAATAAAATAGGTTATATCCGAAAACTAAGGACATCATGCCATGACCAAGAGAATCCAACACGGAGCTGAAATGAATAGCTCACCCTGGAACTTGATGTGCTGGAGATTGGCTAGAGCTAAGGGCGAGTCGAAGTCACTGAAACACTCGCTGCACTCCACAAAAAGAAAAACACAAGTAGGGCTCAGTACATGGCAACATGTACTGAGTAGATATCATCTGTCAACCCAAAATAGAAACTAATATGTAATGAATAATAGTATAAAATCAACTATGACACTTAGCAAGTGGCAAGCAACAAACACATGAACTAGTGTCAACAACATTAAAGTAAGTACGTAATCAGTTAACAATATCAAGATCACACATGCGGACTCATGCCTCCAAACCAAACTAATTTGGGAATTGAGTTCTTTGAGATTGAGTACATTAAGTTAATTCAATATTTTTTTCCTTTAATGTTACCGTGTCGGAACCAATTATACCGTGTCGGAACGTGACACTCCCATCCAATTATACCGTGTCAGAACATGACACTCCGATCCAATTATACCGTGTCGAAACGTGACACTCCGATCCAATAATACCGTGTCAGAACGTGACACTCCGATCCAATTATACCATTAATTTATCATTTATTATCACCACTTTTCAATTCATTAACAATATTTCATCAAGCCTTCTTTATTCAAGGCATCATTTCGATAGAGAGGGTTCAAGATTATGAATTCCACGGTCTCAGGATTTCAGACCAATCACAAACCACACAATCAAGCTACACAACCACACAATCAAGTACATAGAGAACTTCACAATATCACTCAATGCATATCAATCGCTATTAAGAGTCTATCTATCAAGTAGAATAAACCATAACCTACCTCCACCGAAGAATCGAAGTCAAACAAACTACTTCTCCAATGCTTTTCCTTTCCACAATGCCTCCAAACCTTTTCAATCTATCAAGTATATGCACATAATTTGTAAGTTAACGAGTCTATAAACACTCATATTATTCTATGTCTAGCCTATACCCAAAAACTCACCTAATTCTATAATCAATTTCCTAAAGTTCAAACCTAGGGGTAAATCTTAATTCCTCCAATTAGCATAATTTTAATGATATTCAACTAATTACAATACTCCTAATATTTAATTACTTATCTCAATATATTAAAACATAAATTTATAATATAATAATGTAAGAAACATTCAAATCCCATCAAATTATACGATCCCAGTAGTCAACTTTCAACATAGAATAAGCAGAACGTTATTTCTTCTAATGACCCATTCATAATTGCCCCATTATGTTGTCATCTTCTAATGACCCATTCATAATTGCCCCATTATGTTGTCATCATTACTTATAGTAATTTTGCTCACTATCTTATTCCATTCCAGAATTAACACCACGCATATGGCAAATATAACGACAACAATATTTAATTGAGAGATTAGTTAGGTCCTAAATTAAACCATGAATTCGATTGAATTGAACCACCGCAATAGATTGCAACGATAGTAAACACACGCCTAACACCCATAATTTAATTCTCTCACCCCAACATATATGATACCAGAAACTAAACTCATTCCATATATATATATATATATATATATATATATATATATATATATATATATATATATATATATATATATATATATATATATATATATATATATATTATACCCATCAGCATATTACGCCATGAATTTCCACTCAAATTTGTCCTTCTTAAAATAATCTCACTGGAAATTAACAGATTATTGGGAGCCAATCTTGTCTCCGACCCAACGCCACTATCTACACTCAATTCCAACCCAACCTTAATTATATAATAATAATAATAATAATAATCACCCTACTATTAATGAAGGACATGAAAATTACTTGGATGTCATTCTTCCCAGGTAGATGCGCCGCAAGTATTATTTCCCTGCCTAATTTTGTTATTACCCTAATTATTAAAAGACTAATTATAAAAGTGACAAAAATGATCTTTTACTAATTTTAATGTTATTTTTTCTTTAACCACCAACTAAATTAATTATTAAAACTATCCCACTGAATTCATTATTGTAGTTACGAATAGTCTAAAATACTCATTTAAAATCTATCGAAAAGTATTTTATGAAATAAAAATCTCTAGTACTCAAAATGACCAAATGGATCGTTACATTTATTTTTGGGTTAGATTTGTGAAATGCCTTCAATATTATTAAACTCTACCTAACATATTGGCTTCACCAACTTAAATACATATTTTGTTGTGTTATAAAGTCAGGAGCCATTTGAGGTACTAGGATGTTACTATTGCAACGTAAGCCAATCAGATTGAGTCCTTATCTTGTCTATCAAAGAAAAATAAAATAAGTGGTCATCTCATCTTGTCAATCAAATCTAGTTTTCCTTATCATAGTTCATTTTTCATTTAAAGACATAAAGACACAATCAAAGTTGTCCCGTATTTGCATAAAGACACCTTAACTTTCAAAGTGTCCTATCACTCCACAAAATTATTTAATATCGTTGTAAATGGGCGATTTTGACCCACCCATTCCCTCGTCTATGTAGTGGCGCGTGTTGCTCACTCCCTGTGATAGAATTCAATCCAACCCGACCCGACCCGACCCTGTTCTTTGAAGAAAAGTCGTTTCTCCTTTTCTTTTCTTATTTCTCAACTTTTCCTAAAATCTGAAGAAATAGAAAAAATTTCTCGTCCTGTTGGTGTTGATAATCTCGTTGTTGATGTGTCTTGGTGAAGATTCTTGGAGATTGAAGGTCTAACAGGTTAGGGCTCTACATCATGATATGATAAAGATCTTCTTTTTTGTCGATTATTATGATTTTAGGAATTATTATAGAGTAAAAGTGTTGAAATCAACCTCCTATAGTTGCCATTGTTAGGATATTATAGTTTTTCGTTGTTACTGTTAGGGTTAGGGTGTTGTGTTATCGACTTAGTGCGACTGTTAGTGATTAGAGTTTTGTGTTATTGACTTAGTGCGACTATTAGTGATTGTGTTTTAGGTTAGGGTTTGATGTTATCCACTTAGTTTGAATCTTATTATTTTTCTCTTATACATTTGTAGACTTCAATTTGTACATTATCGACTGCTATTGTTAGTGCTTTTGTTCTGTTAGTGATGGGGCTAAATGTTAGTATTGTTAGTCTCTTATACATTCGTTGTTACTGTTAGGGTTAAATGTTAGTGTTGGGGCTTATACATTTGTAGACTTCAATTTGTACATTATACATTTGTAAACAGTCTTTTGTTATGTTAGTGATGGGGCTAAATGTTAGTGCTACTGCTATTGTTGCTTGTTAGAGTTTGTTCTTGAAATGTGTGTTTGAATTGTGTTTGTCTTTGTTACATGTTTTTTCAGGATGGCTTTTACTCTAATAACTCTAAGATGGTATCATGGGGGGTAATAGAATTCGGTCCCCACTTAAATATATTGGGGGGCATGTGACAGAATTCCTAGATGTAGATGTTGATAGGATGTCTTATTTTGAGTTGAGGGACTACATAAAGGAACTAGGATATATAGTAGATTGTGATTTTTTCATCAAGTGGGATGAGTTATTGGTCCTTGTGGATAATGATAAGGTTATATTTGACCTTTTCAATATGATAAATGATGGGGATACAGTGGAGGTGTATGTTTTTTATGGGGTTAGTGAAGCCAATCATGCCCCACTTGAATTGGAGTTTGTCCCCAATGTGAGTGATAGTGGGGTAGGTGAGGAATCTTTTAATGAGGCTTCTAACCCTAATATCAGCCTCCTACTTCTACCTTTCCTTCCATCCCTACAACTGGTCCTTCTGAAACTTCCAGCACTCCATTTGAAGACCAGTCTACTACTGTGCCTCCACCATCTCCTTCTACTATGCCTTCTTCTTCCACTGTACCTCCTCCTTCTACTATGCCTCCAACCCCTCCTTCTACTGTGCCTCCTCCTTCCTCTGTACCTTCATCTGATCCTATTATAGATAATGATTCAACTGATGATGAAGTAGAAGATGAATCATGATCTGAAGGGGATACTAATGAAGATACTGAGGTTGACAGTGATGACCATCAAGAGTATATAAATATAAGGGCATCCAAGAGGCATTTCAAAAGGTCACAAAGGAGAAGTAGAGGTACTAATTCATATCAGATTAATGTTGATGAAAAAGGTCCAGATATAGGGTATGATGAGACAAATATTGGTATTAGGGAAAGCTTAGTTGGTAAGCTAGGAGGTGATGAACCTTACTATCTAAGTTATGAAGCTCCTAACTTTGAAATAGATGATGAAACAAGTTGGGGAGATGGTGAAGAGGTTGATCAAGTAGTGCATAAACCTGTTAGGAAGAAGAAAATCCCAAATAGAGTTGTGTTTGATGCAACTTTTGAAAAGATTATTTGGGAATTAGAACTGGTTTTTGGAACTATTGAAGAATTTAGAGTGGCAGTGACAAGTTATGCAATCTAAGAACACATTCAAATTGAAAAATATGTGAATGAGCCTGGCAGAGTTAGAGTGAGATGTCGTAAATCGACTTGTCCTTGGTTATTGTGTGCAAGTAAGGATAAAACTAGTAGAGATGTCATTGTTAAAACATACAACCCTGTCCATAAATATTTGACATGAACTCATAACTATCTTTGCAACTCAAAGATTTTGGCCACCAAATACAAAGAAAAAATAACTCAACAGTCAAACATTAGCATTGTGTTGTTGAAGGACATTATTAGAAAGGAGTTGGATATTAATGTTGGTAGGACAACAGTGAGAAGAGCTAGGACTAGAGTGTTACAGGAGATCATGGGTGATCACATTGTGGAGTATGGTAAGATTTT
Organism: Solanum commersonii; assembly: GCA_029007595.1. Classification (NCBI taxonomy): domain Eukaryota; kingdom Viridiplantae; phylum Streptophyta; class Magnoliopsida; order Solanales; family Solanaceae; genus Solanum; species Solanum commersonii. The sequence goes on from JAJTWQ010000011.1 coordinate 1,731,553, forward strand.
TTATTATAAAGATGAAATTTTAAGGAGTAATCCAGTAGTACTTGTGTAGTGAAGGTTGGAGAAGAAGTTGAAACTGGGCAATTTTTTTTTTGAAGGATTTTATGTTTGCTTCAATGCTTTAAAGAAAGCATTTTTTGGAGGTGCTAGGAGGTTGATTGGTTTTAATGGGTGTTTTCTCAAAGGTGTGTGTAAAGGCCAGTTGTTAGTGGTAGTTTGTAGAGATGGAAACAACCAAATGCTGCCTATTGCTTGAGCAGTTGTTGAGGTTGAGAATCAGTTTACCTGGACATGGTTTCTTGAACTAGTGAAGAATGATCTTTGACCTTGGAGAAGGGCATCAACTATCCATCATTACTGATATGCAAAAGGTAATTATCTTACTGATCTTACTATTTTATTGTTGTTGAGTTTTGCATTTTAATTATTCTTTTTTTTGTTATGTTGGGTTTTTAGGGACTAGAAATTGTTGTTGAAAATGTATTGCCACTGGTTGAACACAGAAAATGTGCAAGACATGTTCTTGCAAATTGGTGTAAAAATTGGAAAGGAGTTGAAAGAAGAAGAGTGTTTTAGAAGATTGCTAAATCCACATTTGAAGCTGAGATGAAGGATAATATACAAGCAATGAAGAAATTAGGACAAGAATGTTTGGATGATCTTTTATGGTACAACTTGAAACATGGTGCTAGAAGTATTTTCAAGACTATAGCAAATGTGATGTTGTGGACAACAATATGGCAGAAAGCTTTAATGCTTGGATACTGCCTGCAAGGTATAAAATAATAATCACAATGCTTGAGGAGATAAGGGTGAAGATGATGAAAAGAATTGGTGATTTGAGAGAGTTCTCAAACACTTGGATCACTAATATATCTCATATGTCTTTGAAGATTTTGCAAGAAAATATTGAAAAGTCTATGCAATGTAACTTGACTTGGAATGGAGAAAGAGGTTTTGAGATTAAACATCATGGATTTACACATATTGTGGACATTGTTAGTAGAAGTTGTAGTTGCAGATCCTGGCAGCTCAGGGGCATTCCTTGTCCTCGTGGTGTTGTTGCCCTTCATTACAAGGAGTTGGAACCAATCCATTATGTGGCTAGATGTTATAGCAAGTAAACGTACCTCAACACATATGCCCATTTTATTCAGCCAATGAATAACATGAAAATGTGGCCAACATCAAATAATCCAATTGTAAAGCCACCAAAGATCAAGAAGTTGCCCGGAAGACAAGGTAAGGTTAGAAGAAAAAAGGCAGATAAAAGCAGAAAAACTTGAAAGCTTAGTAAAAGAGGTGTTGTTATGACTTGTAGCAAATGTGATACACAAGGACACAATAAAAAAGGATGTCCTATAAGAAACCAAGTTGGTCCAAGTCAATCAACTGAACCATCTTCTCAGGCACAGGTACTTTTATTTGTTACTTTCAAATGTAAGTTATATGTACATATATTGATATATTAATATACAGGCTATTGAAAGTGGTAGAGGAAGAGGAACAGAAAGAGTAGCAAGAGTAGCAAGAGGCAGAGCATGGGCTAGTAGTTCAACCCAACCACCTAGAGCCTCTTCATAGACCACCACAAATAATGAAAGTGGTAGAGGAAAAGGCACATGAAAAGTTTCAAGTTCTATAGGTGTTCCAACTCAATCATATGGCACTGCTACAAACACAGAGGTAATATATCTAATTATTATATCATTTTTAGACAACATAGATATGCTTTAATATTTTGGTTTCAAAGTACAAACTGTAAATAGTAGAGGGAGAGGTTGAGGTACAGGTAGAGGAGCAGGAACAAGTAGAGGAAGAGGAATACCTCAAGAAAGAAATGTGAATGAAGGACTAGGTGGAGGAAGAGGATTGACTCAACATAGACAAACTAATTTTGAAGCAACCTGCAGTGGAAGAGGCCTAGAAAGAGGGAAGAGACCAGTAGAACATGAGGACACCAGTGGAAGACAAACAAGACCTTTTAAAAGGCCAAGAATGGTAGGTATTGGCATATACCAAGCTGAAGATGGATTTACAACTCTTAATGTAAGTTTACAATTGTCAATGCAAGCCTAAATGTCTTATATTTGAATGTGTATTTATCTGACTAAGCAGCCTGAATTGCCAAGTAGAAGGGTCATCAATATTGGTACAAGAGTGACAAAGAGGGCTGATGTTGTTACTGGTGATATTGGCTACACACCAGTACGTGGATTCAAATGAAAGGGGAAAACAACTATTACCAGTAGCAACCTAGAAAGAATGAGGGCTGAAAAGGTTATCCAAACTAGGTCTGCAGCTACTACTACTGCGAATAGCCAAAGCCAAACAGCTTCAAGTAGGAAGACTTCTGTGCCATGGAAGTAGGGCATTTTGATGTTGTCTTGTTCATTTTGACAAACAAAATTTGATTATGTATATTTTGGTGCTGTTTTTTATTGGAATCAAACTCAATTTTGCGTGTAACCAAACAAAACTTGAATGATTATGTTGAAAGGAAGTCCTCTTTTTGATTATTTGTAGTTGAACATATTTTTGAAGTTTCTCAAATGGTTGCCACAATAATATAGACAAGAGAACCAAATACATTAACAACTTGTTCAAATCATAACTATTTCAACAACAAAGACCAACAATAACTTGAGCATTCAACAACTTCCATCCTTCAAGTTACACACACCTACAACTAGCAAGATCAAGACAATTAGCTTAGCTTCTAGTTACACACCTACGACTTCAAAAACTTGAAAGTAACTAAAGATGTCTATGGCAATTTTGGTTGCACACACCTACAACTTCCATCCTTAACATTCTTGGTTAGACTTAAAAATAGAAAACACACAATAATAATCAAGACAGTTAGCTTCAAGTTACAACATTTGCTCTTCTTTTTCTCCTTCATCACGACTTGGTTACTTTCAACAGAACTTTCATAAGATACCAATACTTCTTCCAACTCCTTAATTCTCTTTGCTAATCTCGTAATTACGTACTTGGATCGTATATCAACATCTTCACGATCCCTCCATCTAAAGAAGTTGCATGCATACTCCTAAAATACGCAAAAAACAAATTAAAGAACAATACATACACAAAAGATCTCCATAAAAGAATTAGGAAACATACACAATAGCGTGGACAAGACCAAAATCTTCGAGCTGGATTATAGTCCGACCATGACGTTTGCATTGATAGTAAGTCACCATGTTTGCATCGCAATTTCACTCGCAACATCGGATCATTCTCATCATTACAAATATGATTCAACATTGTATTTGACATTTTCAATCAAAACCTAATCACAAAATTCAGAATAAACTAAACCATAAAAAATTTTAAATTAACGTTTTATACTGGAAATTAAAATATAAAACGAATTACTACCTTATTTTCTTAGGGAAGATGATGAAGTCGTCAAACAGAGAGAACCAACGTTGATCTTGCTATGAAAAAAACCATGAAATAGAAAAATTAGGGCTACCAACAACATTTTTGGGTTTAAAATTAGGGAAGATGACATAAATTAATTAAATAATTAATAAAAAAAAAGAAAATGACACGTGGTACTTGTAAACTAGTCCATGGCAGTGAAAACAATGAATGACAGGCCTCATGTGCGTGGTAACAACCCAGACGAGGGAATGAGTCAAAATGGCCCATTTACAACGATATTAAATAGTTCTGTGGGGTGATAGAACACTTTGAAAGTTAAGGTGTCTTTATGCAAATATGAGACAACTTTAATTGTGTCTTTATGTCTTTTCTCTTTGTTAAAACAAAAATATATCTTGTCAATCAAATCTAGTTTTCTTTATTGTGATTCGTTTTTCAGAAAATATATTTGGCAGGACACTATTTTGGCACGAATGATGCAATCTTATTTTTTGGGGGTAAGGTCGTAATTAAAGGAGGCAGGTAAGGGTGTTGTTGTAAATACATTTTTTCTTGCACCCAAAATGCCCTCTAAAGGTACACCACTAAAAAAAAGTCTTAAACCACTAGATGATTTCGAGAAATTACACTGCTCAATAATTTTTGTAAAAATTAAAGGAATCACATAGTGTAAGATATAAATTACATCATATTCCAACTAATTTACATTTTACATAAAATTTCTTAAAAAGGTAGGTGAATGATACCTAGCTACCATTCTGATACATTATAACTGATACAAGGTAAATAAATTATTGTTGTGCTTAAAAAGAAAATAAAATGTAATAATTAATTCTATTAATTTAATTAGCTTGATTTACGCCTAACTGATCTTAAACAATCCATATCTTAATAGGTAATCTACTCAGACATTACAAATTTCAAAATTATATCTTCTACATTGAAGAACAATTTGTGATCCATCGATTTAGAAAAAGTGAGAAATACGAATAAAACTCAGAATTTTTGCGGGTACAAGATGAATATATCAATTTTACTGACGCATTAAGGAATTTGGGTCAGCGAAGTGAAATATGAAAGTTACAAAAGTGACGAAATCGTTGTTGGACAATCAATTTTATTTTTGAATCTCAAAGCAGCAATTTCAGCCGAGTTGGATATCGATGTATCAAGGAAAAACATTGAAATTTATTACATTGTAGAAGGTAACTCGTTTCTGATGAAAATTAAGAATGACATGGGTGTTAAACTTTATTTAGAAGTGAAAAAAAGTGAGTCGGGATTTGCAATATATCCATTATGCATTGACACAAGTGAAAAGATTGGCGGTGATGTACATAACTTTGATGGAACATGTGGAGAAATTACATGTGTAGAAGGCACAACACAAGATACAGAAGCTCTTGCCGTGGTTGAATCAAAAATTTGTGATTCGTATTATATTCCAGAATTGGAAGTTACAAATTACATAATTGATTCAAATAGTATAGAGGTGAAGACAGGTCAGTTATACAAAGATAAAGCAACACTCGTAGATGTGAAGATGAAATATAAGATAAAGAACACCTTCAATTACAAAGGAAAGAAATTTGATAGACAAAGGTATGGGAGTATTTGATTTGTTTTGTGAAGATCTGTGTTTGGATTCTTTAGATCTATAAATGATGATATCATTATTTTGTTTTAATGTATGATACATTATTAATTAGAAAGTCTTTGATTTTGATTTTTGTTTAGTTTGTTAAATATGATTTGTGGTCGATTGATAATGATACATTATTTGTTGATACATTAAGTTAATAGTGTTGATACGTTAAGATAATACTGTTGAAACATTAAAGAATTTAATCGCAACAATCATGTAGCCGATACATTCTAAAATTTTGTGATACATGATTCATTATTTATTTATTTTTTGAATCTGATGAAAAATAATTGTGTTGGTCGTTAATATTGTTTATACATTGAGTTAAACTTGTTGATACATTAAGATAATACTGTTGAAATAGTAAATAATTTAGTCCCAAAAATCATGTAACCAATACATTCCAAATATTGTGATACATGGATAAATTATTATTTTTTGAATCTGATACAAAAAATACACTAAATTAATTGTGTTGGTTTTTGAAAACTGTTGATACATTAATGTACATCATTCTTTGATTACTTTGAACATTAGTGTTTTATATAATATAACATGTAACTGCTATATGTATTAATATGATGAAAAAAATTATACAACTATGTGTTGGTATACTTTTTGGATGAATGTGGTTGGACTATGAAGGCTTCCTGCAGAATTTTTTTTTGATGTTTTCAAAGTTAGATACTTCAATAGTGAACATACGTGTCCAATGCGGAATAGGGTGCTAACCAAAGTCCAAGCAACAGTCGAGTTTGTAAGTGGTGTGACTGCTCTTAAATTGGTCAATCATAAACGAATTCATACTCCGAAAGATATAATTGCTGATATTAGAGAATTCTATGGAGTTTAAATATCTTACCAACAGGTATGGTGTGCTAAAGAACGTGCACTAGAAATGATAAGGGGTAAACCATCTGCTGGATATAGACAGATGTCGAGATACATATACATGCTAAATATTGTGTATTCAAATTCTTATATAAGAATGCAGAAGACTGAGAAAGATGAATTTATGTATCTGTTCATAACCTTAAGACCATTGATTAGGGGGTTCGATTACTGCAGATCAATAGTTATTGTCGATGGTGCAAATATGGGCAGACATTACAAAAGGACATTTGTATCAGCAAGCACACATGATAGGACATGTATGTATTTTTTTTATAGTTGTGAGGTGTTTGTAAATGTTATGTATCAAATGAAATAATGTGTGCTGCCCTGTAATTAGGTTGCATATTTTCATTGGCATATGGTGTTGTGGACACTGAAAATGACTGTTCGTGGACATGATTCTTCGAACAATTTAAAAATATATTTGGCAAGCGCGAAGAAATGTGTGTTGTATCAGATAAGAGTATTATGAAGAGTGTAAGGATTGTGTTCCCAAATATACCTCATTATGCATGCATATGACATATTTGGAAGAATGTCTGTGGAAATTTCAAAAGGAGCAAAAACACTCTAAGTGATCTATTCTACTCTATGGACAAGACATACATAAATGAGGATTTTGATAAATTGATGGCTAAGGTTGATAAAGTTGATCAGAGGGTTAAAGAGTACCTTGAGGATGCAGGGTATGAGAAGTGGTCGAGAGTTCATTCAACATTAAATAGAGGTAGAATGATGACTTCGAACATTGCGGAATGTATCAATGGTTGTCTTGTTGAAGCACGACAATTGTCTATATTAGAATTCTTGGAAGAAGTTAGAATTCTATTTGGTTCTTGGCATTGTAAAAATAGAGAAATAGCCTCTTTTACAAAGAACACATTAGGGAGAAGATTTGATGAGGTATTGATTATAAACGTGTCTAAAAGTTTAAAGATGGAGGTATGTGTTATGATACATTATTTTATATTCTATGTATCTAATTCGGTGTATCATTCTTCTGTTTGAACATGATTTTTTTGAAATAATTTTATAGTTGACTTTTTTAATGTACACATGTTGTTCCATCATCTAAATTTATTTTCTCAATTTATGAAGCTAGAAGAAGATACATTGTTTGTCTTGAGCGGAAAGTATGTTCTTATGGAAGATTTCAACTAGATGAGATACCTTGCGCACATGCAATCATTGTTTCAAAGGAAAAGAATGTTAAAGATATGCATCCATATTGCTCTGATTACTACAAACCTAATGCATTAGCAAAAGCATATGAGATTCCAATGGTTCCAATGCCAGATAAGGAAGATTGGTCAGCTCCTGAGGATGTGGTAGTTGAAACTGTGTATCCACCTTGATACAGACGATTAGCTAGACGACCAAGGGAAAGAAGAAAAAAGAATGCAGATGAAAAGATTACAGTGAACACAAATTTTTGTGGACAATATGGACAAGAAGGTCACAACAGAAGAACTTGTACTTTCTTCCCAAAAGAAAAGTGAAATCATCATAATATTTATATGACATTAATGTTTTTGTTCACGTAAACAGTTATCAATGTTATCAATCAGTATTATTGTTCAAAAATAATTAAACTGTATTATTTACATTTGCTATTAATCAGTATTGTTGTTCAAAAAAATAATTTGTTATTATTTGTGTATCAATGTTAATTTTGTTAAAAAAAAATTAAGGTGCAGTTATAATTATAAATAAAATGTTGGGTAATGTATAAGCTAATGTATCATATACATTAAATTATATAACATTTGTTGTATCATATACATTAATTGGTTACCGTATCATTTACATTAAATCATACACAACCTATATGTTAGTAATAAGCTATTATGTGTGATAATTTATATGATACATACATTAAACAATTAAGTTTGTAAACAGTTTATTTAACACAATAACTATAAATCGTGTATCATATACTATATATATTATGTTGCATGTATAATATTAATTATAAATAATAAGTCATATATGTTAAATTTTCAAAAACCTATTTATTAGTAATAGGTTATTATATTTGATTACTGATAATATACATAATAACAATGAAAATATGTATCAGATACATTATATGTTATATACTGCACTTTTTCTTTATGTAATGCAATAATGTGTTTGAAATTTAACTTTTTATAAGCAAAATATATTGGTCCATACAGTATCAAAACACACTAAAACATGAGTGAAATTGTCAAAAGGATAAAAAAAAAAACGTTGTATATGCATAGATACTTCATTACTACACTATGTGAACCAACTCTTCTTCTGGTGGTAGTGTGACTACACCCTTAGGTTTTGGTGGATCACCATTCTCACTAACGTATGGACCGTTAGCCTTCTCATTGCCATAACTCCACAACAATGCTACATATCTTTTGCGTAGGTATTCAGGAAGAAAATCAACTAATGATGATTCGATTTGGTCGCTCAGAAACTCTGCAAATGTAACAACATATAACCCATAGTCTCTACAAAAATGCAGAATATCAGTTATAAACTTAAATCATGCATGATTCAAAAACAATAAAAGAACAATAGTTATAGGCTATCACTATTTTGTTGCTTAATGTCTTGGGCAAATTCAACCATGAAAGAAACTTGTGCCTCCAAAAGTGAACCAGAATTATTGTCCTTGTACGCATCACAATCACCAAAGTTTGTTCGCTTAGTTTTTTCAAAGAATCCACTGTCCATGAGGTAAGAAGGAAGCATTTTAGACAACATTAAGCATCGTCTACAAGATGTCATGGTAAAGCAACTGGAATTTCAAACCCTTTGATGATATTAGTGATTGACCTCTCATATACAGATACAGCTGAAGCGCGATCAATGTGTTCTTAGGTACTAATAAGATCATCATCGTTAGCCAGGTAATATCTTTCATAGATATTTTTTATGTGTGAGATGAACAAGCAATTGGTTGTTGTGTATCTGTATTGATTCATGCTGCAGAGTTTCGATTTTTTATGGAGATAGTAAAAAATAACATCGATGTGCTATGAAAAACATGATAAACAGAATTAGAAACTTGTAAAAAAGGTCTAATGGTATAATTGATACATTAAATGTTAATCTAAGCAAATACTAATTTGATATTTTGATGCTTTATTTGAGTGTATTCAGAAGGATATTTGTATCATGATGTTCTATACCAATGTATCTGATACATGCTTAATAGTTTCATTAAGAATTTACCTGATCAGTCTAATATTTATTTTGTTGTGACTTGGCATAGAACCAGTTCTTGTTAATTGGAAATGCAACAACAAAATTCATCATCTCAAATTCAAAACAAGAGGCTTTTGATCTGTATTTATCCTCCGATGATTTCCTGTAATAATGTTTGTATTATCAATTGGTTATATCAAAATAGGTTAATCCAAACATTTACAAAATATATGTATAAAACTTACTTATTGGCATGATTTTTGACAAGATCCTTGGTTAACCACTGCATATACTCATCAATTATTTTAGATAAAGCTTGATATGCAATCCCACATCCTTCAAATGGGAAATATAGACGAACATCGTCATCCAATTTCTCGTTTCCCTTCTCGCTTGGCCCAAAAGAAGTCACACGTATGGAGATTGAATAATTCTTGAAGGCATCCTGTTTCTAGGCGCAGAAGTTTTTGAATCGCTTTTAACAACAATCTCGGTGGTTGAAATATCAATGGGTAATTGACTATCAAACACAAATCATGATTGCTAGTTAAACCATGTGGACTGTAAACACACAATGGTTTACCAAGAATAGGAACTTTTCCTAGATCGGATATAAAGTGCATCTATTGCTGCTTGAGTTGAGGGTGATATTGTTGTTGATGTGGAAGAATCCTGTATAACATGATATTATAATTTTTTTTATAGTAAAATTGCATATAATGAATGTTACTGTCATGATGCATAATTGATAAATTTACCGATGTATCAACTGTTATTTTATCAGGCACAAAATGACGAATGTTGTGTTGAACTGTGTCAGCACCATCTTCATCCATGATTACTTCATTTAAATCTTGTGGGGCATGATGTGCTTCATCATCCTGAATATAAGCATGTTGTATGTATCAGTTACCAATTATACTAATAATGTATCATATATATATATAAAGAGGATAATGTAACAAAGAAAGCTATAATGTATAGAGTTTTGATCATACTGATACCTTCTTAGGATCATTTGCTTCAGTATCAACATGAATACTTTCATATATAGGTTGGAGTTCTGAAACATGTTTCATTGGTTGTTGGTTACTGATGGTATGATCAATCTATATTTGAATTTTAAATAATAAAAAAAGTGTTAACATATAACTTAAGTGATGAATATAAAGTTGAAATATATAACTGTTTAATGAGATAGAAGATTCGGTGAATCACCTTAACTATATACATGACTTATTTGTGTTGATACATTTGATTTTGATTCTTAATACATACTTAATGTGAGGTATAACGACAATTACAAACAATGTATCAGATACATACCTCTGCATTGACATTAACTTTATGTCCACCCTCATTAACATACAAACCAACGTCACAATTAGCTACACCAACTGCATCAGCAAGATCAATTCGTATATGTGGAGATGGTTGTTTATTGCTTGATTGATGATCGACATAGTTGTTTTCCTTGTGTCGAGATCGCATCAACTACGAGTGGTTTTCCTTTATCAAGATTACAACTTCCTCAAATTTCTTGTCAACCTATCAAAAAATTATAAAACAAATAACTGTAATTAGAGTCAATATAAAGAAAAAATAATAAAATTGAAATAATTACTTACGTAATTCTTCAAATGATCTTTCAATTCTTCAATATCTGAAATTACATAGTTGACTTTTTGAGCATCTGCAAATCGTGTACATTTGCAGTCGATCTCGGAGGACCATCTGAAATAGAAAATGGCTGGTTTAATGACACATTGGACTGATCTGGCTGACTGGGTTCTGACACCTTTGTTTTAGGTGTATCCCCTTTCTTTTTTCTTTTTAGTGGTGGTGGTGGAGATGATGTATCAGACACTCTAGATGATCTCCTTAACAATTGTTCGGGAGGTCTTGTGGAGAAATCATCGAAATCAGCAATGCCATTCGGTTGAACTATCTTGGGATTGACAGATGTTGTGGGGGGGGGGGGTGAGGAAAGAGGAGCATGTTCATCTTCAGGTAAATCAAAACCTGCAAGTTCCTCCGGTGTTGGCACTATGTTTGAAGATGCATTTTGAAAAAACAAAATATTTTTTAATATTAAGACACAAAATTATGTATCCTAACACACAAAAAAAATAATTTTAAAAAGACAAACTTGCAACCTTACAACTATATACTTAATTATGTATGAAATGTAATATAAAATGGGATTCAATGTTACCTCTTGAAAAATGCTAGACATAAGCATTTCCAACTTTGGCTTTAAAGCCACAACCCTTTAATTCCAAATTCTAGGGATGACATCCGGTTCTTTGACAATAATTTAATGATTTAATTAGGATGCACATTCGTATGTCCATACGTTAAGTGCATAAGACATTCCATATAATCGATACAACTGTTTTCTAAGACTGAAATTCTATCGGAGTGAATTCATGAGCTTTGTGAATGCAATCTATCCCCAAGGATATACTTTATATCTACCAACTTCAACCATTAAGAATTCGTTAACATATATTGAAGAATCACCCGTTTGAGCCAAATTGAATGTATGGAGAAAGTACAAGATAGCCATCTGGAGTGCATCCTGATTGTTCTCCCAGTTGCCTATCAGAAATCGTTGGACTAGATGATTCTTGCTTATACTATTAACTGCATCAGGAAAATATTTTTGGAATATCCTACAGGGAGTTGATTCTGGGTATTCAAAGTCTTTGGTATTGCCTTTACATTTAAGACCAGTTATTATTACAAATTCTTTGATACCAAATTTCAAGATGGAAAAATCACCCCATATACATATTTAAGAGTAAATATTATGGGTTTTAAACCTACTTTTAAAAGTTTCTTGCTTATAACAGATTATTTACGAGCTATAACATATCAGTTAAATTTAATTTAATTTTAAAATTAAATAATATTTATTTAATAAATTATTAATTTATTTGTAGTTTTTGATTATTAATTAATAATAGATAATTAATTTACTTCCTTTTTTAAAAAACTAAAATTTTCAATTACCCAATTTTAGGGATTTCCTTTCCTTGTTTACCGTTACCATCCCCAATCATCGATCACACCACCATCTCACACGTTTCTTCACTCCCACACGACTCAACCCACAACCCACTATCAAACTTTCTCCATTCTTTCTCATCTAGTCCAACATCAAAACCTATTACCCATCTTACCCACGATTATTCATCATCATGTCTAAGGAACAAATTGAAACTCCACGAAAGATCTCCAGATTTGACGGAATTTCAACTGATGATCCCCATGCTCCATTGTTTAATATATTATCTCAAATACCCCCATCTAAAACTGTTCAAATTCTGAACACCGGTGGTCCATCTCGTTCGAACAATCAAAAAGATAAAAATAACGAACCAAAGTGCGACTACGGCAAATCAAAGGAGGAAGAAGAGAAAGGGGAAAAAACTTGTTGAAACCCCTCCAGAGTCTGATTCCGACTCAGATTTGAATTTTGTTGGTCAAACAAAAAAGAAGAAAACAAAAAAAGCAACAAAGGTTGAAGTCGTTGAAACATCAAAATCTTATACAAGAAGAAAAACAAAAAAGGATGAACCAGAATTACCAAAATCCGAAAAGCCCAAAAAAGTGGTTAAGGTAAGTAATTTATTTAATTTATTTTTCACATTACTCAAAATAGTTATTTTTTTATATCACATTATTATTATTGTTGTTTTCAAATTTTTGTTTTTCTGAAATATGTTCCAAATCTAAATAAAATATTTATGCATTTGATTATAAATTTTAAATGATGTATTTTGTATGAATTATGATACAACATTGATATGCATATGAATTATTAATTTTGTTTTTAAATTTTATGATCTTATTTAACTACTTTGTATTGTATAGGTACTCCTGGAATTTTTTGAATATTAAGTGTATGAAGTGTATGTGTGAATAATATATGTATGGAGTGTGTGTGAATAATATGTGTATGCAGTGTGTGTGAAATATTGTTAATTTGTTTGGATCCCTTATTTCATGTTAATCATTAATTATCTACAATAAGTTCAAATTAAATTACAGGCCACAATTTCAGTTTTTTACTTTATTATTTCTAATTCCGTTTTATTTTATTTTTCGTTTATCTTTTTATTTAATTTTTAATTTTTTTCCAATTAATAAAAACATTTCTTTTTTTTTTGTGAATTTGTTATAACCTGAAATTTTTAATGCTATAGCTTGAAAGTTTAAATCTACTACTATAGCTTGAAAATAGTACTATAATATATGTCATATATGAAATTTAAACTTTCAAGATACCCCCATTTGCATGCCTAATATGCAACACCTTTGAGTTGCCTTGTTCTAATTCTAACAACAACAAACATTTACTGATTTGGCCATGAAAATTACATTTAGGAATGTCTAAATAGGGTCCAAAAATTGTAGCTCTAAACTGTTCAATTACATCATCCCCTATAGACTTCTGAAACTCCTCCAAAAAATTTGTATTAAAAAGGACACCAAACTTTATGGCATGTGTTGATACCTTTTTTATAACATATTTGATTGACTACAAAATGAAAAGGAAAATTATACTATTTATAATGATATCTTATGGTACATAAATAAAAATACCAAATCACACTACACAACTAGTAATGATACATAATAAAAAACAAGTTGATACATAGAAAAATACATGCTACCAGACTTTAACAGAGTCGTATTATAAAACTTGATAGATTATACAGAAGGATGCCATGTCTGATACATCAAAGACTTTTTTGTTAAATTTGACAAAAATCTTTTTCATATTAGGGTTTGTCATGTATCATTTTTTTCGATACATATATAAAACAAGAGTTTTATAAGTGTCAACTAAATCTCAAATCAGTATATATCAAACTAAGATAGGGTTTTTGTATGTATCATGATTTAACCCAATAAACAATATAACACATCTAATTAATGTATCAATCAATTTCAGTCTAAGAGAGCAAACTCAATACAAATCGCAAACAAGTTTAATAAAGATTAAAAATTCATTCTCTAGGCAATGAAGGTCTGAAAATAGCGAGTGCTGCTTTTCTTCCCCTTTTTTGGGGGGTTTTTGCAACCTTTGGTTTAGACGATTCTGGCACATTTTTGGTCGACTAATTCATCAAGTTTAATGGGTCATGCAAATTTTTTGATCTAATTTCTGCCTAATTTTCATCATCGGAGTCGTATATTGTTCGATTAGTAGTAGAAATATTTGATGTAGGATTTGGATCCATATGTATCAAGAAGAAGAAACTAAAACAAATAAAAAGGAAGAAGATGAAAATTACTATGACAGACTTTGGGAGAGAGGACAGAGAAGACGAAGTTTGAAAATGGTTGGATTGAGAGAGAAATTTTTTGAAAATCAATTTGGAATAATGATTTGTAACTGAAAAGATATTGGAGTGAATTTAGGGAGAAAAAAAAAGGAGTGACATAGGGAGTGGTGAAACGTGGGATGTAAAAGTGAATCATGTAACTGGCAGATTTGATATTTAAGTGAAAGAAGGGATTTAAGTAATTTTTTTTTAAAAAAAAGGGAAAAATAGAAAATAAGAAACTTAAAGTTATGTATTTAAGTTATTTTTCCATAATTTTTTCCTTTGCAATAAAAACACAGCCTAAAAAGCATTTATTTATATTCAATTCAATACTCTATTCACACTCTTTCTTTCAAAAAATTTTTTATCTTTAATTGTTGTTTATTCTTCCATTCTTCTTCCTTTTTTATATCCCTTGTTTTTAAGGGGGGAAAACAAGGTATATTCGTTAAATTTTAAAAACATTCTTTGAAGTAATATTTATTAATTTATTGATGAATTAATACCTCTACAAAATAATAATATTTTATAATTTCAATAATTATATTTGTCTATCACGACCCAACCCACCGGGCCATGCGGGCACCTAAGTAGGAAAACCCTCGATTCCCAAACAGTTAAAGACATACGAAAGATTAAGAAAACTAGAGATAAAATAACATTCATGAGATTTTTATTAAATAAAGAGTTTTTCCACCGCACCCATTTACTTGGTCTGACACCGCCATAGCGGTAGAATTCCCGTTGAAACGGGGCCGGTGTGGTGGAAGCTCTTCAGTTGTGGCGAGGGATCGAAATCAGTTTAGAAGGGGGAAAGGGGAATGGTTTCCCCATTTCCTCCTATTCTTATTCCAAAATTTCCAAAACTCTCTCAATCGCTTTTCTCCGATCGTCAATCTCAAGGTCTTGCTCCCTACTCTTATTACTTCATTACTTGCCTAACTACGATTCCATGACACCAAACGATAGGTTAGAATCACTACAAAAATAGTGTGAATTACATAGGAATTTTCCTGGGGATTAGTATGAAAGTTCGCAGGAAACTTATTTTCCTGCAAATTTTTATACTAATTCCCAGAAAAATTCTCATGTAATTCACAGTTTTCTTGTAGTGAATGGCCTTAGGGTAGTTTTCAAAAATGCGAAGGTAGTTTGCTTGATTTGCTAGAAAAACGTAGCATGGACACTTTCTTTATGTTCACAACGTCTCCACAACGTTCTGAGCATAGGGATTTTGTGGAAATACGATCGAAACGGTTCCGAAATGGGTGGGGGAAGTTGAAAAGTTTCTTGGGGTAAAACTCGGATTCGAGCATCATTTAAGGGTTGTATTGCTAGAATAATTGTATATATAGGTACTAGGGTACTTTGGATACTCTGATCTGATGAAAATTTTAATTTTTTTGAATGGGGAGGATCGGTGTACAAAGTAAGGTAAGAAAAAAAATTATAATTTGAGGAAAATAAGTTTATTTGAAAAACATTTAAGTTAATCAAACATGAGAAAATTAAGAAACATTTTCTAGAAAGAAAGATAAAATGAGTAAATTAAAGAAGAAAGTAAATAAAAAATAAAAGTCAAAGGTTGTTTTATTTTTTTTTGGAGGCAAATTTAGATAGTTTTAGAGCCAAGAGGTATTGTTGTCATTTGCACAATCGTTCCATTTAGTTTTACTGTTCATTTTTAGTCTGTTTAAAACAAAAATATATCTTGTCAATAAAAAAAAAATATGAGTAAGTTGTCCTCTTATCTTGTCAATCAAATCTAGTTTTCCTTATTGTAATTTATTTATAATCTGTTTAAAATAAAAATATATCTTGTGAATAAAAAAAGAGAGTAAGTGGTCCTCTCATCTTGTCAATCAATTCTAATGTTCCTTATTGTAATTCATATTTAGTATGTTTAAAACAAAAATATATCTTTTGTAAGATTTATTTAATTTTTTTTTTTTGATAATATTTTTTATGAAATTGAAGCCAAAAGGACAATAAAATAGAACAAAAATTTCAAATGGACAAACAATTTAATGACGAAACCAAAAGGACAATTATTTTTACATCTTTTTTATGTCAATAAAAAGAATACACAATTGATATAACAAATAAGGTTAAAACGTTGTCAAATACACTCTCCACTTACTTTTATTTGTCTATTATATTGAGAGAGAAAAAATTTTGCTTTTACTTTTCACTTTTAATATATCAAGATTTTAAAAAAAAAAAAAATTACTCATAATATGAATATTATATATAGAGTATGAATATGAAAATATTTTACTCTTAACACTAATTACTTATTTCAAATTATATACTATTTAACATGATTCTTGGCTTATTTATATCATAATAATTAACAATCTTAAATATCTAAAAATCATATTAAAAAATTAATTGATTATCCAAATTTTATTTTTATTACATAAATTAAAATTAAAATGATATAGTAATATTAGACTCGTGCTAACACGGATATCACTGCACTGTCTCCGAGAATTACCTAGTTGTTGAGGTTTCGTTTTCAGCCACGTGCGTGTACGGTTGTATCCAATATGTTGTGGCTGCAATTGCACAATAGTTTGCCGCAAACACAAATATATTTTCGTGCATTATAGGGTGTCGACTCGCGCGGCCGACTCAACAACATATTGATTCATTATCTTTTACTTATATTATTTTTCTTAATATTTTTAATCCAAAAAATAAATTTAAATCATCAATATTAGAATAATTATTATGTGTTAAGAAAGTTCAAGGTTAAGACAATAAATTTTTTAAATTCTCATCACCACTAAATAAGAAATCAAAAATATTTTCATATGTTTTAATTGGTTCAAATCTATTTTGAAGTGAAAAAATAGTTTGACCTACTCTACATATATAAAGTAATCAACTATAAAAGATTTTTCAAGGGACTTTGTGATTTCGTTATCCATATTTTCATCAAATTGTTTCTTGTGAAATTCAGGTTTATATTCATCTCATATACAATTTTCTTACTATAAATCATAGCACTTATTGTACATATAATTTTTTTTAAAAACAATAACATATATTATAAGTAATTGTTTTTAAAAAAATGGGGGGCCCAAGCGATGACTTTAGTGGCGTAGGGGTTGAGACGACCTTGTCGACTCACTCTAGAGCAGCTTAAGCACGTTAGTAATCTAAAGTAAAAAATGAATGGGAAATTTCACATTTTTGAAAAAAATTACTCTTTTTGTCGTAATTTATATGACCTTTCATTTTTTTGGAGTCAAATGGTTTAAGTTGATCGGAAATTTGCGAATGAAATCTTCAAATTTAAAAGTACTATAAATCACAATAATTGAAAATTTAAAATATTTAAAAAATATATGAAAACTTTACGGTCAAAGATAGACTTGTTTAATCTCGAAATCAGAAAGATGCCACATAAATAGAGACAAAAGGAGTAACCTTTTTAAAAAAAAATTGGAGGTCTACTCTTTTAAACTTTTAAGATGTAAAGTTATTAGTATAATTCTAAACATATAAATTATTATGGCTATAATAAACTTCATATTTTTTTTAAACAAAAAAAATAAAGCTTTTATTTAATTTTGACTTTAGACCACAAATATATTAGAGCTGCCTTAGGGAGTGATTGTTTTTTTTTTATGTGTAAATTAATGTAGACACGTAGAAGGGAACTTTTTCTATAAATATAAGCATGTGATGCAATATAATTTTGTGATTGAGCACCTTTATATATTTGATTGAAGGCCATAATTAGACAGGTGCAGTCCCTTTGTCCTTTTTCATTTTTTAAAATTATTTTCTCACTTATACCTTCATCTTATCTTAATTAGTATATATGTCATATAATATCTATTGACCTAAGTTAACCACTTAATTGTCTTCTACAAAATAAATTATATATGTTAGTAAAATCACCAAATTCTATAGCTTATTTTTCAAGCTAGGCATTAGTATGAAAGAATTATTTTGTTTTTACCTGAAATCTGCATGGTTCTAGTATATATCTTAACTCCATTCTTTCATTCTTTGTCTCTATATTTATTTTGGGTTTAATTACTACACTTAAAATGATTTTTAACAGTAATTAATTAATGATAATAACTAAATTACAATTAAATATGTTCTTTTTAGAGGTAATTACTAGCGACAATTATATTTTAACATTCTTCGTAAATGTCAGTAAAGTCTGTAGCGACACTGAAAGTAATAACAATTAACTAATGTCATTAAATACTTTAGCATTCTTTGTTAATATACATATTTATTGCCGCTAAAAGTTATTTCAATTGTAGTGAATTAGGTAAGACTTTTTAAAAACTGTATTATTTAATACTTATAATTGAATACGGGATGAATATAATTTTAAATTTTATATCACGATAGACAAGATGAGATTATTTAAAGGATGGTAAAATAATCACATCTATATGGATTCAAGTCACCAATAAACAAAAAGATGACAAGCTTTTGGAGGGGGATAAAATAAAAAGCTCTTGAAGAGGGATTAAATAAAAACTATGTCACAATCAATATCCTTAATAGTACTATGAAAAACAAGTAACATCACAACAAAATCAACTTTTGAAAGTAATAAATATACATCTTAATAAAGAGTGTAAAATCTCCGTTATTAATTAATCATTATTAGATCTGATGTTGCTATAGGCTTTAACATCATTTATAAACATACAAAAATGTAATTGTTTCTAATAATTGCCTCTGAAAAAAATTAACAGTAATTAAATTATTATCATTAATTAATTATCATTAAAGATTATTTTTGGTATAGTGTATGCCACGTATATTCAATTTAGCAATTTATACTTTTCAAGCAAACTAAATATGTAGCTGTAAATTCTGTGGTGATTTGTTTGTACTTTTTATTTGGAAAGATAAGTTAATTATTTTTTACTAATAGTCGGAAACCAACAACCAATTTTTTCCATTTACTTTTCTAGCAAAATAAAGGCTAGCTAGCTGTAGCTATAAATTACTACTCTCTCCGTCATATTTTATGTGAGGTACTTTGACTCGGCACGAAGTTTAAGAAAGAAAGAAAGACTTTTAAAATTTGTGGTCCAAAATGAATAATAGAATTTTGTGTGGCTGTAAATCATTTCATTAAGGGTAAAATAGACATTTTATAATCAAATTGTTACTTAATATAGAAATGTGCCATTCTTTTTGGAACTAACTAAAAAGGAAAATAAGTTACATAAATTGAGACAGAGGGAGTAATTATGTGATGGAGTAATTAGTTAGTCTTTTTATTTGGAATTATAATAAAGTAATTTTAATTAAAAGGTGGAAAGCACAAATTCATATATTTGAGTTTCAGAATTTGCAGTAATATAATGGCCCAATTAGTGAGCATGGAAATTGGAAAAGATGGAATTGCAATTATCAGAATTTGCAATCCTCCTGTTAATGCATTGACACTTTCAGGTACTATAATTAATTTTCACATTATTTGCAATTAAAATTATTCATCCAAAGTTATTTGGTGAAGAAAAATAACGATGCTTGCATATATGTGTGATTAAAAGTTTTATTATAACTCATGCATACTCCCTCCGTCTCTGTCTCATTTTAACGTCGTTTTAGCAGTATTAAAAAGAACTACTTCTTTAATGTTAAGAATATATATTAAATAAAAAATGATTGCCAAACTTTAGTTTTGAATTTAATTGCTAATACTCATTGCTATATAGAAGTATGAATTTTTTGTGTCTTTGGGAACAGTGATAGGTGGTTTGAAAGAGCAATATGAAGATGCTGTGGAACGAAACGATGTCAAAGCTATAGTTTTAACTGGTAATTTATTAATACTATAATAATGTGCATGTATATACCTTTTTTTCTTATTTAAAGATTTCATCTCATATTTGATTATTATACACAATTTGATTATTTGATTCACGTATAATACTACTGTTTTAAACTAGACTCTTCTCGCAAAAATAATGGCATTTTTCCATGGAATTTGTAACTTTTCTTTTAAAGTTGAACTCTGAAAATACATTTGGTCATAATTTTTTTTTGAAATTCAAAAAACACCAAAAAATGGTTTTCATTTTTTTCCCGCTCTATATTGCTCACAAAAATGAAAAAGAATTCTAATTTATATTCATGATCAAATATAATTTTAATTTTTTAATTTTCTTTTTAAAATAACTATTTTTTTTTCAATATTTTATAATGAAATATGACCAAAGCTCTAACACTTGGGAAGTACTTTAATTCGGACACGAAAGTGCAAAGCGTGTATTTCCTCAGATCAACCCAATAAACATTACATAATTGAAAAGAATTTAATTTTTATTTAGTCCATATTAAAAAATATTTTAGTAGTAGTAGTTTTTATGATTTACAAATTTCTTGGAGTCTTTCAACATTGTAGGAGATGACAAATTTTGTGGTGGGCTTCACATCAACATCATTCAGAAAGTTCAAAAGAATGGTATAATCATAACTCAACACCTTCTATTTTTATTTTTATTTTTATTTTTATGTATAATTATGGAGTTCGGGTCAGTTCGAACATAATTCAAAAGACTTTGTGTGGAGTCCACCCATATTTTTTGGTCAACTTTTGCTACTCAATTGCTACAAGTAATTGTTAAAAAGGAATAATGATAAGAGTTGAAAATAAAAGATTTGGTGGTTGGTGTTTTATTTAAAAATGTATGTAAAAGAAAAATGACTGAGTTTTTAAAAAATCGATTAAACTTATGGTTTAAGAAAAATCAAGTTTCCAAAAAAAAAACAGAGTCGCCACTTAATTTTTTAGTAAAAATCAAGAAAAATTTAGGGTTTTCAAAAGACTTAAACAGATAAAATCAATTGAAAATAAAAGGGTTCGTAGTTCAATGTACATTCCGAAAAGGTGTTAGGCCCTCGGGATGCCCGCTAACTCGCGATTAACCGGCGATTTGACTTAAAATGATTTGATTAATCTTTTGAGAAATTTAACATAAGAATAATTAAATTATAATATTTAATTAATAATTAGATAAACGACACATTTTATTTTATTTTATTTTTAGAGAAAAGAATCCAAAATGACATATTCGGCTTGAGATTCGAATAATTAGAATTTCAATAAAACTAGATCAATTAAAATTTATTTAATTCATTTAAAAAATAATATTTTTGACCAATTTAATAAATTAAAGCATGAGACCATTTTAAATCAGTTGATAGAAGAAAACACACACATTTTATTTTTTATTTTTTTATTTATTCATTCATTTATTTATTACTATTATATCATTTTAAGGGGAAATGAACTAGGAAAACTTTTAAAGCAAAATAACTTGAGAAAATGATAAGATCAAAATAAATAAAAGCTAAGTAATAAAATATATATAAAATAAATATTTATGTTTTTTTTTTAACACAAAAGGGAAATGACCATCTTAGGGAATTAACTAAATTTAACCATAAAACAAATAAAGGTTAGTCAAATAGAATAGCAAATAAAGAGTGAGGATAGAAATTGAACTTGGGCCAATCTGGCCAAAATTCTCAAATTCTGATGGGCCCAAATTATCATTCCTGGCCTAAAACAAGAGTTTGCTCCCCAAACAGCAATGGACTTTGGCCCATTTTAGATAAAATTCACTGCTAGCCCTTTTTGAGCCTTTTAGGCCCATTTTGCGGTTAGAACCTGCTTCATATATACTAAATATATCACCCTGTATATAGTCATTTCTTTAAAACTGTATATCAACCTAATTTCTTCAATATCCTGTGTATTTGCTCCTTCTCCTGCACCTGTATTTTGGGTTTGACTCGAGAGAAGAAGGTTGAGCCTCTTTGGCTCAAGGTGAAATGCACGAAATAATGAAGGAGTCCAATGGACTCACTCGAAGGTTCATGCAAAATGAAACAAGAGAAAAAATAATTAATGCATGTTAAAAGGAAGACTGATTCACGCACAATTATCAACCCAAATGGAACCAGAAAGTGTGTAAGCACAAGGGAATTTTAACATCAAAGGAATAGAGAAGCAAACAAAGAAATCAGAACCAGTAGCTAATTGCTTCGAAACTAAAACCATTCTTACTTTTTGAAATTAACAAAGAAGGCAACAAGGACAAAAGAACATTATAACGAGCTTATCATAAACTTTATATACTAAAGTATACATTTTAAGGAAATCAGCTACATATATTTTAAGTAAAACGGGTCAGATAAACAAGGGTTAGATGACAAAGCAGACTATTGGCAGTATGCAACTAACAAAACGAAAGTCACTACCCTCATGGACATCAAACGAACACATTAGATCAAACCTAAAATCTCTATATAATGACTCAACAGTAAAGAAGACAACAAGGAGAAGATCATAAAAAATGAGTTTAAAAAGACAGAGATGTATATCAACTCATGAATTCGATTAAATGAAGCAAAATAACGAAACAAGGAACATGCTATCGAGGTATTACAACATATAAACACTAGAGGAAATCTGTAATAAAAGAAAACAACGAACTTAGACAAAGCTAACTACTCGATTTCGAGGTTCAAACTGAAAACAAACAACGACCCCCTCATCAGACCAAACAAACAAACAGATCACACTCAAAACCTCACAACTACAACATAATTCTCAGCCGACATCACGAGATTTAACAATGAAACATAGCGAGTAAGATCGCTCGAGACCATTCAAAGAGAAAATCAAGACCTCTAACCAAATGAACTAAAGAGATAGATGAACAGAATAAAGACACCCTACTGATTTGGCAATCGGCAGCAAGTCAAGTTATTTCCAAATTTCAACATTTTAAACAGCTTACAACTCTCGAGTTGTTCCTTAGGAAATAAATGATATGAACATAAGTGAGGTTTACCTTTCTAAGCACAGCAAACTGGGCAGCAACGAGCAGGACGAACAACTTCCCCACTTATTTCGATTGCAAGACCCTCTGTGGACTCCAGCAAATTCCTAATAGGCCATGGACAAGAGAAGAAAATATATATTTTAGACGTATGTATTGTATAAGTGTTTCAGCTCAATGAATCTTTCTTTGCAAATTCTCACCAGAAAATTTTAGCCAAAAAATAAATAAATCCCCCCCCTTTCACAGTGAATAACAAGCAAATATATAAAAAGGAGAAGAGGGTTCGGATTTTGGGGGGAAAGGGATGAAAAATCGGGCAGAGACGAGAGCCCAAATTCAAAATTCAAACTCCCCCAAATCTTTCGCCATTTCGGGGGAGACACCTTTTTCTGAGGTTTTCGCCCTATTTCGAAAGAGGAAAGGGCGAATACGCGTGCCTGCTGTTGCTCTGTCGCAACATTAATGAGGATAGGGATGTGGGAGGAAGAAGACAATGAAGTTGTTGTCTTCCGCCTGGCTTTCTCACGTTGTTGTTGTTGGGTTCGGGTCGACTCGCTTGAGCTGGGTTTCGCTTACTGGACGGCTCATTTTTTTGGGTTTCTGGTTTTTGCACGCGAGGAAAAAGGCACTGTTGGTTTTTTTTGGTATTGTTGTTTGTATTGGGAAAAAGAATTGGGTCGGTTAGTGAAGGGAAAAATAAATATTATAATGGTTTTTATTGGGCAAGAGGTTTGGGTCGGTTGTTGTATTATTTTGGAATTGTTGTACGTGTTATTGCTGCTTTCTGATGGGTTTTATTTGAGTTGGGCTTGGGAAATTGAGTTGGGTTGCTGTTAAGAATTGAGAATTGGAGGTAAAGGAATTTGGGTTGAAAGAATTGGGTCCAAAAGGATAACCAAGAATGCGGTTGATTTGAATTAAGAAAATAACCACGTAAAATTGTAATTTTGATCAAATTGAGGCACTTGGTTGAAATTGGTCAAAATTAAAATAAGACGAATTAAAGTTAATTAATTAATGAGCTTCTTAATTCTAACGAAATAAAATAATCAACTTAATTACGAATTAATTAACTCAAAATATAAGCTATTAATTGATCAAACTAAATTACCAAATATTTAAACAAAACTAAAATCTTTTGAGACAATTTTCGAACATTCATAAAATATACTAATTAGCACATAATTATATAAAATATCACATTTATTATTTTAAAATTTATAAAAATGACAAAACTACTTAAAATGACTTGAGAATTATTTTGAATTTTATAAAGCCAATTATTTCAAAACATTTAGAATTTAGGAAGCTCAATGATTGATTTTATATTGTGGAGGTCCAAAATTGGGTGTCAACAACTGTCCCTCATTTTACTTGGATTGATGCAAGAAATTCAAGGAAAATGAAATGGACTAATCCAATTTTGACCGACCACATCTTCATCTTTCAGAATATAGCTTTTGGTACGGACTTAAGAGGTTATGGCCGAACCCCGAAAATGGGTTTCCTACATATCTCAGGTTATACGAGAATTCAGGTCACTTGTAGTTCGACACGCTTGATTTGATGCACGACTTTAAAAAGATTCAAAAGACATCCCGATATCGAATTATAAAGAAACCAGAATGCTCGAGAATAAAATTTAAGAGAGAATGTTGGAATGCAACCGAGTTTCAACATCGATTTTGCCTATATATCCCTCACCTCAAGGAATTAGGCTGCTTGTAGTTCGACTTTATCGGTTGAAAAGGAAATCTATTATGCAAGATAACCTTTGGTTTTGGAAAAGTGACAAAGCAAGTCGAGTATGAAAAAGAGGCTTGCAACCTCTTAGCCATAAATATGGTGCGCTTCACACCCATAATTAAGAACTTGCATGGACATAATTTCCAAAGCTCTTGGTGCGTTGCCACTCAGATTGGAAAGCTGCTTTCGGTAGAAACCAAACAATTTCGGATGCGAAACTGAAACCATGAAACATAAAGAAAAACCCACATGCCTTCTAATAGGGGTGTGATTTGATTGTGGTGGAAGTCGTTCCTTTGCTTGCGTCCTAAGAGTTTGACACTCTTCTTTGGTCTTTGTCCCAGTTCGTTGCAAAGAAAAAGTTTCACGTTGTGCTGCATCCTTTTTGATGTCGTCCGCATCTATGGTTCGTTTTGGAGAATTCATCCTTTCGGATGCTCTCGATAAAGACTGAGATAAAACTCATTAGCATGAAAATGCAATTTAAATGGGAGACAACGTCTTTTACCGTGTTGACACTTAATTGCTCTCATTGAACATTTGACGTCAACTTCATCGAGTTTGACGTAAAGCAAATAAAACTTGTGTCTTATATTTGCAATATAATCTTTGATGTACTCTTCATTTGATGTTAAAGTAATAAAATAGATTGATGTAATATGTTGATAGTTCTCTCGATGTCGTCTTTGCAAAGGAAAATGATGCAGTTGATGTTGATCTTCTTGTGATGAGTAAATCTTTCTCTTGTGATGCATAACTCATTTCTCTTGCGATGCGTTACTCTTTTCTGCGATGCGTGATTTCTTTTCCCCGATGCATGAATCTTTCTCTTGCTATGCATGAATCTCTTTCCCGCGATGCATGACCTTTCTCTTGCTATACATGATTTCTTTTTCTTGCTATGCATAAATCTCTCTTGCAATGCATGATTTCTTTCCGCGATGCATGAATCATTCTCCTGCTATGCATGAATATCTTTCCCGCGATGCATGACTTTTCTTTTGCTATGCATGGTTTCTTCTTTTTGCTATTCATAAATCTCTCTCCCGCGTTGCATGACTTTTCTCTTGCAATACATGGTTTCTTCTTCTTGCTATGCATAAATCTCTTTCCTGCGATGCATGAATTTTCCCTTGCTATGCATGGTTTCTTCTTCTTGCTATGCATAAATCTCTTTTCTCACGATGCATGAATCTTTTTCCGCGATGCATGAATCTCTTTCTCGCGATGCATGGATCTCTTTCTCGCGATGCATGACTTTTTATCTTGCTATGCATGACTTCTCCGCGATGCATGACTTCTTTCTCTTGCTGTTCATGAATCTTTTTTTCGCGATGCATGAGTCTTTTCTCTTGCTATGCCTGACTTTTCCTTTAGCTATACATGGTTTCTTCTTCTTGCAATGCATGCTTTCTTTCTCTTGCAATGCATGATTTCCTTCTCTTTCTATGCATGAATCTCTTGATGATGCCTCCCTGATACCGAACGAAGATGATGATTCACCCAACAACATAAGTGATCTTCTAGGTAGTTCTTTAGGTAGCGGTATCGTCTGAATCGACAATACAATAAAAATGACCCTCGGAGTAGCGGTATCATCTCATTTGATAATACGATATAAATGACTCTCCGGATAGTAGTATCATCTCATTCGATAATACGATATAAATAACCTTCAGGGTATGAATATTATCATATCTGATAATATAATACAGATAAACGTCTTCCAAGTATCTCTAATTGTTGGGAAATAATAATATTGCTCTCTTCGTGGTTTTCATTCGTCCCATATCTGAACATAGTTGCACGTTCATTATGGACTTCGCCTTGTTGGGAATTGAATGAAATAATGATATTCGTATTCCAAAATCTTTGATATAAGCAGCATAAAATATTTTCTGCATCCACAGAAAAATTGTCAACTTTAGGGAGCTATTTGCCCCTTTGACTTCTCCATATTCATTGAATGGTGGAATATGTTGATCTTGAGGCAAGCTTATAGACCTGCGTCCACAGAAAAATTGTTAGTTTAAAAAAAATGAACTGATCTATGTCGATCTCTTCGGTTGTCTGCTCTTTGTCTTGCTATCTTCGGTTGATTTCTCTGATCTCCCGCTTCTTGATAGATAAGACAAAATATATTTTTTTTATTTTTTTATGCAAATATAATTGAAATATGAAGGAAAAGTTTTTAAGGAAAATAGGTTTTCAAAATAATGTTTAGAAAAGGTCACTGTCAAGTGTCATGTCACGTCAAGTTTAATAAACGTTATTCGGAGTTGGTGTTTTGAGATCTGTCTGATCACGTGTTGGGAAGTATTCAAAGTTTTTTTGAACTGTCGATAAACCCTATGGAAATTTTGAGGCTATCCTCAAAATTTCTGTCCCAGTTACCTGTCTTGGCTTACTTTCAACCGTTGGCGAGCAATCACAGAATTTTTGAGATCTTCTCAAAAATTCTGTCCTAGTTGCAAATCTCAAGGTAACTTCAGTCTTGACTTTGTTGGAAAAGATCTTCTTCTTGAGAATTTTTGAGTCCCTCTCAAATTTTTTGTCTAGTTTCTATTGTAAAGAGAAATAGAAATCTTATGGGAGATATAACCGAGCCCTTGTGACGCCTACGTATCCCATTGAGGCACAGATCAGGTCAAACATAGTTTCCCCTCGAGGGTTAACAAAAATAAGAAAGATTACAAAGAAACCCGACCGAGGCCGACATAGGCCGTTTACGTATCTCATTCTTGAGAATTCAGGTCGAACGTAGTTCAAGTACAAAAGGAAATGTTTTAAAGGGGGTAAAGGAGTGATCGAGGTCGATATAGGCCACCTACGTATCTCATTCTTGAGAATTCAGGTCGGACGTAGTTCATTACATAAGGGATAAAATTTTAAATGAAATGATTACAAGCAAATAGAACGATTACAATGAAATGACACAAACTGAAACTTCACACATAATATCTCTTGACAGCATCTGAGTTGATTTGTTTCGGCCATTCGGTGCCATCCATCTCCGACAGGACTAAGGCACCTCCGAATAATACTTTGCGAACCATGTAGGATCCTTGCCAATTTGGTGCAAATTTCCCTTTATACTCATCTTGATGCGGAAAAATGCATTTGAGAACCAACTGACCCACTTAAAATATTCTGGCTCTTACTCTTTTGTGGAAAACACGAATCATTCTCTGTCGATACAGTTGACCATGACAAACCACAACCATTCTCTTCTCATTGATCAAGGATAATTGGTTAATCCACTTGTGGACCCAGTTAGCATCACTTAATTCAGCTTCGTGAATGATTCTCAATGAAGGTATTTCAACTTCTGCAGGTATAACTGTCTCTGTTCCATATACTAGCAAATATGGAGTAGCTCCAACTGATGTACTGACAGTCGTTCGGTAACCCAACAAAGCATATGGCAACATCTCGTGCCAACCTTTGCGATTGTCAATCATCTTCCTCAAGATCTTCTTGATGTTCTTGTTGGCGGCTTCTACAACTCCATTCATTTGGGGACGATAGTTGGTTGAGTTTCGGTAAGTAATCTTGAATTGTTCACATATCTCTCTCATCAAGTGAATGTTGAGATTCGCTCCATTATCAGTGATGATGGATTTCGGTACTCCAAACCTACATATCAAGTTGTTGCGAACAAAATTAGCTACAACTTTCTTAGTCACCGACTTGTACGAAGCTGCTTCCACCCACTTGGTGAAGTAGTCAATGGCAACCAAAATGAATCTGTGTCTGTTAGAGGCGGCTGGCTCTATTGGACCAATGACATCCATGCCCCAAGCTAAAAATGGCCAAGGTGAACTCATAGCATTGAGTTCATAAGGCGGGATACGAATCAAATCACCATGCACTTGACATTTATGACATTTCTGCACGAACTTGCAACAATCGTCTTTCATAGTCATCCAAAAATAACCGGCTCGAAGGATCTTCCTTGCCAAAGTGAGCCCATTCATGTGAGTACCACAAACTCTGCCATGTATTTGTTCCAGAAGCTTTGCAGCTTCACTAGCATCAACACATCTGAGAAGACCTAAATCTGGAATCCTCTTATAAAGGATTTCCCCACTTGCAAAAAAATTGAGGGCCATACGACGTATCGACTTTTCTGGTTAAACGTTGCATTCTCTGGATAAGTCCCGGTCTTTAAATACTTCTTGATGTCAAAATACCAAGGTAAACCATCTGATTCCGCTTCAACATATGAACAATCGACAAGCTGCTATTTTACCTCTATATCCACTGGATCAATATAACTTATATTTGGATGCTTAATCATTGATGCAATGGTGGTAAGAGCATCGGCCAACTCATTTTGTGTCCTGGGAGTGTACCTGAACTCAATCTCGCGAAATCTCTTGCATAACTTCTGTATATACCGCACATACGATGTGATTTTTGGGTTTTTCACGGCCCATTCCCCTTGAACCTGATGAATCAGCAAATCTGAATCTCTAATAACCATCAACTCGTGAACATTCATATCAATTGCCATCTTCAGACCGAGGATGCAAGCTTTATACTCAGTCATGTTGTTCATGCATTCAAATCGGAGTTTAACCGCCATAGGATAGTGTTGACCGGTCTCTGACACTAAGACCGCTCCGATTCCTTTCCCTTGATGATTCGCCGCTCCATCAAAGAAAACTCTCCAACCAGGGTACGCTTCAGAAATATCCTCACCCACAAATGCTATTTCATCATCGGGAAAATAAGTCTTGAGCGGTTCGTATTCTTCATCAACTGGATTCTCTGCAAGATGATCAGCCAAGGCTTGTGCCTTTATCGCCTTCTGAGTTACATACACAATGTCAAACTCACTCAAAATCATTTGCCATTTATCCAACTTCCCGGTCGGCATCGCTTTTTGGAAAATATACTTCAACGGGTCCATCCTGAAAATAAGGTATGTGGTATAAGAAGACAAATAATGTCTCAACTTTTGAGCGATCCAAGTCAAAGCACAACATGTCCTCTCCAAAAGAGTATAACGAGCCTCATATAGAGTGAACTTTTTGCTCAAGTAACAAATGACTCGCTCTTTCTTCCCAGTTTCGTCATGTTGACCAAGCACACATCTTAATGCATTATCTGAGACAGACAAATATAGCAATAACGGACTCCCCTCTCACGGAGGGACCAACACTAGTGGATTAGACAAATAGTTCTTGATGGCATCAAAAACAGTTTGACATTCTCCGATACACTTGGTCGAAACATCTATTTTCAATAATTTAAAAATGGGTTCACACACCACGGTGGATTAAGCTATGAACCGGCTGATGTAGTTCAACCTTCCTAAAAAACTCATCACCTCTTTCTTGGTCTTTTGAGGAGGTAATTTTTGGATCGCCTTGATCTTGGAAGGGTTAAGCTTAATGCCCCTCCTACTGACTATAGATCCTAACAACTTGTCAGCTGGTACTCCAAAAGCACATTTGGTGGGATTTAACTTCAAATTGTATCGACGCAAGCGATCAAAGAATTTTCTCAAGTGGGTTAAGTGATCCGAACTCTCGCGAGACATGATTATGACATCATCTATATACACCTCGATCTCTTTATGATTCATATCATGAAAAATGGTCGTCATATCCCTCACATATGTAGCACCGGCATTTTTGAGACCAAAAGGCATCACCCGATAGTGATATACACCCCAAGGCGTAATGAAAGCTGTCTTTTCTGCATCTTCTTCATCCATCAGAATCTAGTGGTAACCCGCATAACAATCCACAAATGACTACATCTCATGTTTGACGCAGTTATCAATGAGAATGTGAATGTTTGGCAATGGAAAATTATCTTTCGGGCTAGCTTTATTGAGATCTCTGTAATCGACACAAATTCTGATCTTCCCATCTTTTTTGTCCACTGGAACAACATTGGCTAGCCAAGACGGATATTGTGTCACTTCCACTACTTGAGACTCGATATGTTTAGTAATCTCCTCTTTGATCTTCAAACTTAACCCAGGCTTAAACTTCCAAGTCTATCATTTTATTGGACTGAATTCTCGATTAATTGGCAACTTGTGGGGCACCATATTCGTTCTCAGCCCTGGCATATCTTCATAAGACCAGACAAATATATCTATGTATTCTCTAAGCAAATGAACCAAGTCTCTTCTTTGAGCTTCAGTCAGATGGAAGTTGATTTTTACTTCTTTAACACATTCCTCATCTCCGAGATTCACAGTTTTAGTTTCTCCCAAATTTGGCTTGTGTTGATTCTCAAATTATCGAAACTCTTCGATAACATATTTGGGTACCTCATTTTCATCTTCATACACATCGCATTCCTCATCACCTGCCTCATTTTGTTCGTTCAGCTCATGACATAACATGACATTGGCAGGTTTTAAATTAATATTACTGAAATCCTAAACGAGCAAAGTTAGTAAAAATAATCGATAAGTAAATAACAAATTTTGATAAAAGAGGCTTTCATTCAAATTGGAAAACAAGTGCAAACTTCGGCCATGGTCGAGAGCCATTTTGCCTTTTTAAACATCATAGGGAAATTTAAAAACTTCAAACAAATAAAAACTGCATAAAGGGTGGGTCTCGAGCCTCTTTTGGACTACCAACGATTTTAAAAACAAACAAAACACATATCCTTTCTACCCAGATGAGCGGGAAATCAGGAGTGGTATGGAGGTCAAATTCTGCAATCGCTCCCCAGGTTCTACATCACGAATGCCTGATGTTACAGCTTCTTCCTCGATGATCGCGTCAATCTCCTCGAAAAGGCCCCACATTCCTTCCTTGAGACCAACATCGTTGACATTTTCTCGTATTGGAAATGACTGGTACAGATGAGAAATTGGCCTTGCCAATGCTTGATCAATACTCTTGTTCTTCATCTCGGCTTCGTCAACATCTGTGGGGACATACCCCAAACCAAACTTTGCTGCTTTGGCCGGAATTTGGATAGGCTCGACGATTGTTTGAAAGTGCTTCCCCAATCCAAAACCTGGTTTGAAATCATTCTGGAGCATGACAGTAGCAATCATCTGATACACGGTAGGCATAGAAGGCTGTGGAGCCAAGTCATCACCGGTGGCATTTACTAGCTCCACCGTGTAAAAATCACAACCTCGAGAGACATCATCAACGATTGGTGAATACCCATTGGAATGACTCCCTTCACCATAAATGACCAACTCCTGGTCTTTCCAAACAAACTTCATTAGTTGGTGAAGGGTAGACGGCACAACCCCAGCCATATGAATGAACAGTCTTTCCAGAAGCAGGTTGTAACTGGTGTTGATATCCAACACCTGGACTCGACGTTGAATTTTGCAGGACCCACCTGAATATC
Organism: Solanum commersonii; assembly: GCA_029007595.1. NCBI lineage: Eukaryota > Viridiplantae > Streptophyta > Magnoliopsida > Solanales > Solanaceae > Solanum > Solanum commersonii. The sequence continues at coordinate 1,763,946 of JAJTWQ010000011.1, forward strand.
CAAGTTCACCGCACCCAATGTGTCTCTTTGCACTTCATCAAAAGCCCTCACATTGACTTGGTTCTGGTGAAGCTTTTCCAAGTCGAATTTCAGCTGCCTCAGAGTCGAGAGTGGGCAAATATTAAGACTGAATTCGTCATCGACCAAGACGCGATTTATTATCTTGTCCCGACAAATAGTGGTGATGTGCAGAGCTTTGTTGTGCATCCTGCCTTCAAAGGGTAGCTCTTCGTCACAAAATCTAATTCGGTGTCCTCGAATGACCTGGTTTATCATGACTGCTAATTATCACTGTTGGTACCCATGGGCACATAAGTATCATCTAGAGCCTTCATCAACGCTTGCCCATGTAGTTGTGAACTTATCAACAAAGCCTATACAGAAATCTGAGCTGGTGTCTTCTCAAAATACTTCACAATTGAATAATTTTTTGGCTGCATTTTCCTCCAGAATTCTTTGATTTCAGCTTCACTAATCGGTCTTTTAGTCTGATCTTTTTTCTGCCACCCTTGGGCCAATTCTTCCGGTGTGTAACACCTGCCAGATCTGGTCATGCCTTGAGTAACAGCTATTTCAATCACAAATTTTGGTTGGGTAAGAGTTTCTCTCGGCACCAAGGCAACAGCCTTCTCGAGCGTCAGAATCATAAACTCTTTCTTCTCTCTAATGCTCAACGAGGCTACAGCCCTTACCAACATATCAGAAGCAATCAGAACTATTGCCTTTGTCACGCACCAGTTATCAACTGTCTCTATCATATTGATAGTGGCGCCTCTATGATTTGGCAAAGGATTACTATTGACATTGGGCGTGATCATCTAAAGAGAGACCACATTCTGGTCAATCAGGTCTTAGATCTTATGCTTCAGGTTGATGCAGTCCTCAGTATCATGTCCAACACTCTTGGAGTGATACGTGCACCTCTGATCAGGTTTGTAAAACTTTGAGCTAGTGTCAACCGGTTTGGGACCCACTGGATGAATATATCCTGCCGCAGTTAATCGCTCGAACAGCTTTGTTCAGCTTTCAATAAGCGGAGTGAAAATTCTGGCGAACTTCTTCTCAAATCTAGGACGGGGGGATCGTAATTTCCTTGTTAAGAAGGAGGCATTTGACGTTAATTTAGAGTGTTCGGACGGGGGGCTTGATATATGGGATATGAGTTGGTTTGGTAGTTTAGTTGTGGAGCTTGGTAGTTCAAGGGGGTATTTTGTTAAAGTGGAGCTAGGGTTTGGTACATTGTGGGAGGCGTTTGGTAATTTGTCTGAATATTGGCACAGTTGGGAGCGACATTTCGATAATGATGAGATGAGATTTGGTAAACTGGAGGGGGAGTTTGGTAGATAGTAGGGGGAGTTTGGTAGCTAGGAGGAGGAGTATTTTGATAGTTGGGAAGAGTGGTGCTTTGGTAATTGGTGGGAGGGGTATTTTGGTAATCAACCTGTGCATAACAAGTCGGGTACGAGCTCTGTGAATGTCGAGAACGACCTTGATATGATGATGATTTCCTTGGGGTTTTCTTTCCCTCATAAGAGATAGAGGACACGTTCTCTCTTTTCTTCTTAAACAAGCCCGAGGATCCGGGCGAGGCAGCAATACGGGCAATCTTCCCGGTTCTCAATCCATCTTCAATAGTCTCACCTACCTTGACTATCTCAGCAAATTTTACTCCAACGAGCAATATAATTCTGTCATAATAATCGGGCTTTTACACCCGCACAAACACTTTAGCAATTTACTTTTCTGACATAGGAGGTCTAACTCTAGCTGCCTCCTTTCACCATTTATATGCGAATTCTCTGTAACTTTTGGTTGACTTCTGCTTCATCTTCTCCAATGAGTAACGATCAGGAACGATCTGCACATTGTAGGCGAATCGTTCGATGAAGTCCTTAGCCAAAACATTCCAGCTAGACCACTGTCTCATTTTATGGGACGTAAACCATTCTAAAGCCTCTCTGCTTAGACTTTGACTAAAAAGCCGCATTAACAAAGCTTCGTCTCTCCCAACTTCCACGAGTTGGCCACAGTAGGACCTCAGGTGTGCTAAGGGGTTTCCCGTTCCTTCGAAGATATTGAATTTTGGCACCTTGAACCCCTCTGGGAGGTCCAAATTTGGATAAATGCACAGGTCTTCGTAACTCAACCCGGCGACCTCAGGAACGCAGTTCAACTCCTTCATGGCTTTTTTAATTTCCTCCTTCATATCTATCTTGGCGGTCTCTTCTTTTGACCTCCACTCTCTTTCCCTCTCCTCATAGTGGTCAAGCTCCGAACCATGGACATCATGCTCGTTGGGGACTGGTATTTGGAAAGCGGCTTTTTGCGATAGTGGTAGAGCAATAGAAGGACTATGGCCATTTAAAGGGGCATGATAGTTTTGGGGGAAATTCTGGGGGTTGGTGTACTGGTTTTGGTGAAAGAGGGAAGTGCGTGGATTATTAACGTTTTGGCTGTGCGGGGGTAGACCATTTTGGTGGTTTGCATTAGGGGGAGGGAGTGGTGCTTGGAGGTTGGTATTTTGAGGAGAGGGTGGTGTTCGGTAAGAGGCTGAGGCATAATGGGGGTTTTGGGTGGTAAGGTCAATGATGGAGGGATTACGAGTAGGACTTGAAGACATATTTTGAGCTTGTTCCACGTTAGGAGGGGGAATTTGGGCTGGAGGTCTTCCATCTGGTTGAGCATTGACAACAAAAATTAAAGGAAGCAAATCTTATTTTCTCTGCATCTCAGCAATTTGTTGCATCAACTGCAGGATCAATTCATTCTGATCAGCAAAGGCGGGCTGAGCCACCACGACATCAGTAAGGCTGGTTTCTTCGTTGTTATCACCTATTGCTACTTTTCCCTTATGTGAACTTTGACTAGGGAAGGAATCTGTATGACCGTTAGATCTAGTGAAATAAGGATGGTCGGCCAGTGTATCAACACAGATCAGTTCTAACTACCTGTAGAGAAAAATAACTCAAAGGCAAATCTGTCAGTATTAGTTCTAGATAAATAATGTAAGATATCACATAGAAAGCAGGTAAACACATAAAAGTTACTTCGTTTGAGGACATGTTAACCCACGAGTAATGGGGACTGATTTTTAAACAAGCAGGAATTTGCTCGTTTTATTTTGGGGCTAGTGACTCAGAAAGGCTAAATTGTGTTGAGCTAAGATTTTCTTGCTGCATTTTCTAACATTTGTTGATTTGAACTCAATGTTTCCTTGCAGAATGAAAGAGGGGGAAAAGAAAATTTGAAAAAAATAGGGGCCGGGCCTTGAAAGGCTGCCTACGTATCTCCCAAGGAGAATTCAGGCCCTATGTAGTTCGAATACAAAGGAAATTTTCATTTTCATTCATTCATTTCTGGTGATTACAAGAAAGGTGGAAAACAGATAATAAAGCTCCCAAAAGATAAATGGTGCCTTCACCGAAGCTTTTTCCTCTGACTGTCGTATTAGCCACAAGGGACAAACTCAACTTGAATCTTTCCCAAGTTGACGAGGGATTCGACGTCATAGCGAAACCTGAGGCACCTTCCAATGTTGTGATCTATGGCATCATGATAAGGCAAGGGTTTCCAGATCTCAATTCCAATATGATCGATTGCTTCGTCATCTTTTATGATAGAGGTCAAGACTCCTTTTTGAACTAACAGACTGTAGATATCTAGCAATGTTTTCTTGAAAGGCGTGAAGTAGTGACAATAAAATGAATTGTGCTTAGTGACTGGCATACTAGGCTCTTGTTGGTCACAGGTAAGGACGGTGTTCCCACCCCACATATACGGGATCTCCCCAATGTTAATCAGGTTACAGATTTCTTCCTTAAGCTCCACACATTTCTCTATAGTGTGTCCTCTTTGGTTCGGGTGGTAGACACATGTCTTTTGAGAGATTTCATACCTGAACACAAAATTGGTTCCTTCGAGGAGCTTCAGCATACCTGACGCCTTAAGGTGCTCATAAATGAGAGCACACGACACGACTCTTGCCTTCACGCTATGTGTCTGCTCATAAACCGGGAGAGTGATCTTTTTGTCTCGTCCTTTCAGACGTCCTAGAAATGGAGACATATAGATGATTTCCTCATCGGCATCTTCTTCAATAGCTCCAGGGTGAGTGTCTTTGGGACCACTATTGGCTTCTTGATTGAAGAAAGAGCATTTCCAGTGTATCTTCTGAAGTCTCATAGTTGTGTCATTCCTGAAGGCGTCATGTTCCTTATGTTCCTTCCGCACGGCAACTGTCTTTTTACTTATAACCTTGCATTTTGTCATCTTTGCTGCCAATTCTGCGTCTAGTGCCACATTTGCTACTTGTGCGACCGCGATGGCAAACTCCACATCTATTCTCCTTTCTCTGGTTTCTTGAATCTCTCGCTTGAGCCACTGCAATTCCATCCTCAAATCCTCCTCAGTTAGCTCTATGTCGATACCCTTGTCTTTTTCCATCTTAGCGGTAATTTCACCTTTTCTGAGATGATAGAGTAATATTTTAGAATTTGTTAGAAGGATTTTATTTTTGGCTGAGAAACTTAAGACTCGTGGAATTTTGGTTGGACATTTGATAGTGACTTGATTTTGGTATTAGGAAATTTTTAGAAATTTTTTTGGAAAGGAGTGGGCTAAAAATGTCCTCATTTAAAGCAACGTATCACATAAACAGTTAAAGCACACAAGCATACATCGCGTCCTAACAGATATGTGACCCTTTTGTGCCTAGGGTAGGCCTAGCGAATTGAAGGATGTATATGTCTTTTTAAGCCAATTTATTATCCCCAAAATATTTCATTAATAATCATTCAAAAATGTTTGACAAACATAAAATTGGGGAAAAGAGTTCGAAAAATAAATTACAAGACAAAATACAAATAAAGCAGTCCCACGCAGGAGATGATAACAAACTCCAAGCTCATCCTGATCTTTCACCAAGTCTGCTCCTCTTGGCTATGCTGACCTCTTCCCACATAGCATATATGTTCGCCCATAGGTGATCTCTTGCCAACCGAGCCCCTTCTTGATGTCTGAACCTCTCGACCGACTGAATCTGCTGCTCCATGCTATCATCTAATTCTAACATACATTGCCTGGATTTTTGTAGCTCTTGCTTCAACTGAGCTATGACCCTGGCGTCTTCCGAATGTCGGCGTTAATGATCCAACTCGTTCTTGTCATACTTCTCTTGGAGTTAATGAAGTCAAATTTGATGTTTGGCCCTAACATCTGCAATAACATGGGGAACAGTTGGACTAGGCTCGATAGTTTCGGCGAGGCTCTTCTTTAACCATTCTTTGTAATCCTTAGAACATTCGGGACGGAACCTGTTTGGTACCGGCTCACCCAATACCCTTCTAGTCTTCCATAATTGAAGCATCTTTTTAGTAAAAACAACTTCGCCATTTCCATGATCCATCACAAATCTTGTCATGTCTTTGATATGAGGAAGCTCTTGTTTCCCTCCTAGCTGTCTAAGTACTCGAGAAGGAGCATATGACCGAGTTCCTCTCAACCCAGCAAATATCAAGTAGGAGGCCTTTCCACTTCGGATCACAATTTGTTTTGTTACTACCAAACATTGAATCGACCACTGCACATTTTCCTCTCTCAAACCCTGAAGTCTCGGGTATCAAAACTCTTGGTCTCCAGTCCTGTTGAAATGATTACGTTGCACCCACCAATCATGACTTTCGAGTTTGTTTGGTCTTTCCAAGGGATCTGGTTCTGTTGGGTCATGAGTTTTGATCAAGTGTCTCATGATCCACCATTGAAGTATCAGGTTGCACCCTTGAAAGAAACGTGTGTCATTTTTACATCTATCCAATGCCCTGTAAATGTCGACAAGGATCATAGGGTCCAAATTGTAGTACTTTCTTGCAGACCCGTAGCCTACTCCATAAAAAATAGCATGAGTAAGCATTACTACACTTGGATAGATGGTGTAGTTTGGTCCTTGGGGAAACACCATTGTCCCAAGTAGACATATCGCAAAAGCGAGGGGGTGTGTTTCCTGCCATTTTTCTTTCGAAACAAACTCTTCTTTGAACTTCTCGTAGGCTCTTGCGCGTCCAAATCGATAATACAACTTTCAAAGTGGATTATTTGACCCAGGAAGCCTGTCCATCCATTCAGCTTTGACGAGTGACATTTTTTCTTTGATTTCGGCAAAATCCCACACCTTTGGAAAGAGAAGATTAGTATCGGGTTGACGTTTCCTTTTGTTGCACATGTCAACACTCTCGTAACTGGCAAGAACTTCATCTATAGTCGGAGTCAACTCTACTTTCCCAAATTGAAATACCATGTTATCGCAGTCCCAAAATTTTACCATCGTTCTAATCAAGTTGGAGTAAGCCACCATTTTCATTAATGACGGGAGATGGCCTATGTGTCTTTGAACTTTCTTCTTGTCTTCCTTGTTCATGAATTTCCACCAAACTTGGAGGTAAGTATCAGGTATAGACACCATTCGGGTTCTCAACAGTTCAAATATCGAATTCATCCTACAAGAAAAACAAACAAAGGTAAGTTAACTCCCACTCCCACTTGATAATTGATTTGTTTAAAAATGACATATACATCCTTCAATTAAAACACATAAGTATGATTGTCTTTTTATTGACCAAAATGGGTCAAATAGACACAAGGTGGGCTTCTAATGGGCCCAACACGCCTTGGGTGTTGGGTCAACTTAGTTCAAAATGCGCTAAATTTGGGATTTGGTTTCGCTCTATTCTAGTTGACTAAGAGTGGCTTTTGAAAGATCGGGAACTCAAGTGGACAACTTAGGTTGGAATTCACGACAACCATTGAACGCATGACGTACCAATAAATTGCCGATCCTTCCGAAAAAGGGTTGAGTATAAAAAGTTCGGTTGCAATTATGCAGAAACCGTCCTTAATATACTATACATATAATAGGAAGATGTCATGAAATGCAATGACAGTTATATCAATTTAAACACATTAAGCGCAGATAAACAATTTAACAATTAATACAATTAGTCAAATAATGATAAGAGTTGAAAATAAAAGATTTGGTGGTTGGTGTTTTATTTAAAAATGTATGTAAAAGAAAAATGACTGAGTTTTCAAAAAATCGATTAAACTTATGGTTTAAGAAAAATCGAGTTTCAAAAAAAAAACAGAGTCGCCACTTAATGTTTTAGTAAAAATAAAGAAAAAATTAGGTCTTAAAAAAGACTTAAACAGATAAAATCAATTGAAAATAAAAGGGTTCGTAGTTCAATGTACATTCCAAAAAGGTGTTAGGCCCTCGGGATGCCCGCTAACTCGCGGTTAACCGACAATTTGACTTAAAATGATTTGATTAATCTTTTGAGAAATTTAACATAAGAATAATTAAATTATAATATTTAATTAATAATTAGATAAACGACACATTTTATTTTATTTTATTTTATTTTTAGAGAAAAGAATCCAAAATGATATATTCGGCTTGAGATACGAATAATTAGAATCTCAATAAAACTAGATCAATTAAAATTTATTTCATTCATTTAAAAAATAATATTTTTGACCAATTTAATAAATTAAAGCATGAGACCATTTTAAATCAGTTGATAGAAGAAAACGCACACATTTTATTTTTTATTTTTTTATTTATTACTATTATATCATTTTAAGGGGAAATGAACTAGGAAATGTTTTAAAGCAAAATAACTTAAGAAAATGACAAGATCAAAATTAAATAAAAGCTAAGTAATAAAATATATATAAAATAAATATTTATGTTTTTTTTTAACACAAAAGAGAAATGACCATCTTAGGGAATTAACTAAATTTAACCATAAAACAAATAAAGGTTAGTCAAATAGAATAGCAAATAAAGAGTGAGGAAAGAAATTGAACTTGTGCCAATCTGGCCCAAATTCTCGAATTCTGATGGGCCCAAATTATCATTCCTGGCCTAAAACAAGAGTTTGCTCCCCAAACGGAAAGACTTTGGCACATTTTAGATAAAATTCACTGCTGGCCCTTTTTGAGCCTTTTAGGCCCATTTTGCGGTTAGAACCTGCTTCATATATACTAAATATATCACCCTGTATATAGTCATTTCTTTAAAATTGTATATCAACCTAATTTCTTCAATATCCTGTGTATTTGCTCCTTCTCTTGCACCTGTATTTCGGGTTTGACTCGAGAGAAGAAGGTTGAGCCTCTTTGGCTCAAGGTGAAATGCACGAAATAATGAAGGAGTCTGATGGACTCACTCAAAGGTTCATGCAAAATGAAACAAGAAAAAAATAATTAATGCATGTTAAAAGGAAGACTGATTCACACACAATTATCAACCCAAATGGAACCAGAAAGTGTGTAAGCACAAGGGAATTTTAACATCAAAGGAATAGAGAAGCAAACAAAGAAATCAGAACCAGTAGCTAATTGCTTCGAAGCTAAAACCATTCTTACTTTTTGAAATTAACAAAGAAGGCAACAAGGACAAAAGAACATTATAACGAGCTTATCATAAACTTTATATACTAAAGTACACATTTTAAGAAAATCAGCTGCATATATTTTAAGTAAAACGGATCAGATAAACAAGGGTTAGATGACGAAGCAGATTATTGGCAGTATGCAACTAACAAAACGAAAGTCACTACCCTCATGGACATCAAACGAACACATTAGATCAAACCTAAAATCTCTATATAATGACTCAACAGTAAAGAAGACAACAAGGAGAAGATCATAAAAAATGAGTTTAAAAGAAACAGAGATGTATATCAACTCATGAATTCGGCTAAATGAAGCAAAATAACGAAACAAGGAACATGCTATCGAGGTATTACAACATATAAACACTAGAGGAAATCCGTAATAAAAGAAAACAACAAACTTAGACAAAGCTAACTACTCGATTTTGAGGTTCAAACTGAAAACAAACAACGACCCCCTCATCAGACCAAGCAAATAAACAGATCACACTCAAAACCTCACAACTAAAATACAATTCTCAGCCGACATCACGAGATTTAACAATGAAACATAGCGAGTAAGATCGCTCGGGACCATTCAAAGAGAAAATCAAGACCTCTAACCAAATGAACTAAAGAGATAGATGAACAGAATAAAGACACCCTACTGATTTGGCAATCGGCAGCAAGTCAAGTTATTTCCAAATTTCAACATTTTAAATGTGACTTACAACTCTCGAGTTGTTCCTTAGGAAATAAATGATATGAACATAAGTGAGGTTTACCTTTCTAAGCGCAGCAAACTGGGCAGCAACGAGCAGGACGAACAACTTCCCCACTTACTTCGATTGCAAGACCCTTTGTGGATTCCAGCAAATTCCTAATAGACCACGGACAAGAGAAGAAAATGTATATTTTAGACGTATGTATTGTATGAGTGTTTCAGCTCAATGAATCTTTTTCTGTAAATTCTCACCAAAAAATTTTAGCCAAAAAATAAATAAATCCCCCCGCCCTTTCACAGTGAATAACAAGCAAATATATAAAAGGGAGAAGAGGGTTCGGATTTTGGAGGGAAAGGGATGAAAAATCGAGCAGAAACGAGAGCCCAAATTCAAAATTCAAAATCCCCCAAATCTTTTGCCATTTCGGGAGAGACACCTCTTTCTGAGGTTTTCGCCCTATTCTGAAAGAGGAAAGGGCGAATACGTGTGCCAACTGTTGCTCTGTCGCAACATTAATGGGGATAGGGATGTTGGAGGAAGAAGACAACGAAGTTGCTGTCTTTCGCCTGGCTTTCTCACGTTGTTGCTGCTGGGTTCGGGTCGACTTGCTGGAGCTGGGTTTCACTTACTGGACTGCTCATTTTTTTGGGTTTCTGGTTTTTGCACGCGAGGAAGAAGGCATTGTTGATTTTTTTTGGTATTGTTGTTTGTATTGGGAAAAAGAATTGGGTCGGTTAGTGAAGGGTAAAATAAATATTATAATGTTTTTTATTGGGCAGGGGGTTTGGGTTGGTTGTTGTATTATTTTGGAATTGTTGTACATGTTATTGCTGCTTTCTGATGGGTTTTATTTGAGTTGGGCTTGGGAAATTGAGTTGGGTTGTTGTTAAGAATTGGGAATTGGAGGTAAAGGAATTTGGGTTGAAAGAATTGGGTCCAAAAGGATAAGCAAGAATGTGGTCGATTTGAATTAAGAAAATAACCACGTAAAATTGTAATTTCGATCAAATTGAGGCACTTGGTTGAAATTGGTCGAAATTAAAATAAGACGAATTAAAGTAAATTAATTAATGAGCTTCTTAATTCTAACGAAATAAAATAATCAACTTAATTACGAATTAATTAACTCAAAATATAAGCTATTAATTGATCAAACTAAATTACCAAATATTTAAACAAAACTAAAATCTTTTGAGACAATTTTCGAACATTCATAAAATATACTAATTAGCACATAATTATATAAAATATCACATTTATTATTTTAAAATTTATAAAAATGACAAAACTACTTAAAATGACTTGAGAATTATTTTGAATTTTATAAAGCCAATTATTTCAAAACATTTAGAATTTAGGAAGCTCAATGATTGATTTTATATTGTGGAGGTCCAAAATTGGGTGTCAATAGTTGGCAAATTGGTAAGATTTGCAACCTACCTTTGAAATTTGTTATATTTGTCTATGTCATTAGTAACATAGGCATGGTTTTCTCCTTCTATAAAAAGAACATTCTTGCTCATTTGTAGAACACACCAAATTAGAGAGAAAAAATCATTTTGAGAGCAAAGTGAGGTATTTCATAGACTATATAAGAAAAATAGTCTGTAAAAAAAAATAGAGTGTGAACGATATTTTAGTAAGGTGAAAACCAAAAGAGTGTTATTCCTTTTGAGTGTGTAGTAGTCACTTTGAGGATTGCATTCGTGACCAGGCGATGTAAAATTTCTTACTATATTGATATTAGTTGCTCCTCTTGACCTGTGGTTTTTCCCTTATTTAGAAGGGTTTTCACGTAAAATTCTTGGTGTCATTATTTCTCATTCTAATCCATTATTTTGACCATATATATTTTTGTGTTAGTCCGTGTTTTTCCCAACACTTTGTTGTAGTAATTTATATTGTAAAATGACAAAATCCTTTTCTTGATCTATCATAGGGGACACTTCATTTCTACCGGATGCATCGGTTGAACTTGTGATTGACACAATTGAAAGTATTTAACACAATATACATTGGTTTCATTTATTCTCAATATATAACTTTATTTGTCCTGATTTTGGTTATTGTAATGTAGATGGTAAGAAGCCTTTTGTGGCTGCTATTCAAGGATTTGCCCTTGGTGGTGGCTTGGAATTGGCTATGGTTTGTTATTTTTGTCTCAAGTTCAGTTTCATGGTTTTACACTTTTGTAGCTTTTTGTATTTAACCTGATATGTTTATTATTGTTCTTTTTGTTTAGGGATGTAGTGCTAGAATAGCAACGTCGAGGGCTGAACTTGGTCTACCTGAATTGAAGCTTGGACTTATTCCTGGTTGTGGAGGTAAACATGTCTTGTTTTATTATATTAGTGTAGCTTGTTGATATATTATTGTTGCTGTTGATAAAGTCACACATATGGTTGAAGGCACTCAGCGTCTTCCATGGCTTGTTGGGACATCAAAGGCCATTGAGATGTTGATGGTAAGACAGATTCTCTAGTGATATTATGTGTTCTGTTCTGCTTGAAGGCACCTCCTCTTATCGTATACATTTCCATGCCACTTATCCTCGGATTAAAATGGCTCGAAAATGATTAAAAAGAAGAAGACAGTCGCTAAGTGTCCAATGAATTGATTCATTGATTTAGTTATGTTGAAATAATTGACAAAAGATGTACTCCATTCTCACAAAAATAATAATCTGTAACATTGATTAACTTGTTAGTGGGAGTTAATAGGTTGTCTAAACGCGAAAATATTGGGAGTTTGTCCTTTTGCCTTTTCACCTATCTTTGTACTAAACACTAGTTATTATAATGTGACAGTCATCCAAGATCATTACCTCAGAAGAAGGGAAGGAGTTGGGTATTATCGATGATGTGGTATCTTCTCATGAAGACCTCTTAACAGTTTCTCGTCTCTGGGCATTAGATATTGCAGAAGGGCGGATAGCCCGTACTCATACACTTCAAAGGACAGATAAAATTGAACCTATACATGAGTCATCTGCTATCTTGGAAGTTAAAAGACAACAGGTTTTGAAGACTTCTCTAAGTATGCCCCATTATAAAGCGTGCCTTGATGTGATAGAAGAAGGTATCATTTCTGGAGGATATGCTGGAGTTTTAAAGGTGAGGCTTAAAACACACAACATAAAGTTCTTTCTTAGCATTCAAAAACTTGTAGCAAGAAATATGCAAGTTCAGGTTTATGTGCTTAGTCATTTTTATCATCCTCTACTCAGTATAGTTTCACTTAGGTCTGCTAAATGAGTCCTTGTTTTTTTCTATTTCTACTATTTTGTTTGTGGTTAGTTTGATTGTCTTTCGGATATTTGTTTTGAGATTTTCCGGTATGGTCTAGGTTGTTAGTTCTCGAGTTAATGAGTTTCTGCTAATTTCTATTTGTAGGAAGACAAGGTTTTCAGAGAACTAGTACTCTCAAAATCTGCTAAAGCTCTGCTGCATGCTTATTTTGCTGAACGTGCAACATCAAAGGTAGAATCTCAATGTTATTAGTTTTTTGTAAGCCATTCCCTTTTAAGAACTACTTTCAAATGTTGTGTTGCCGGTCATCCTTTGAAGCAATTGGAACTTCTACTATGTACAGGTACCAGGCATTACCGACTGTAAGCTTAAGCACCGGAAAATAGAGAAGGTTGCTGTTATTGGTGGTGGTTTAATGGGCTCTGGTATTGCCACAGCTCTTATACTCAGTTCTATACAAGTCATTCTCAAAGAAACCAACTTCGACTATCTGCAAAAGTCACTTAAATCAATAGAAGGTACCTTTCCCACTTTCGGAATGTCTTTTTCATATTACACAGATATAAGTTGTAGTAATTTACACTTTTTGGTGGCAAAGTGAAGCTTTTCTGTTAATAACTTGAAGTGCAAAAATGTAAGGACTTAGAAAACAATGAAAATGAATCAGCACTAAATATGTTTAGGAGTTCATTCACAAGAGAAGAAGGGCATACGAAGCACAAATATCTAATAGACAATGTCGATCAGGCTTTGGTTGCTTCAATCAGGACTTGAAAAACCTCCATTACTTTAGTCGTGCTGGGAATTCATTTTCGGTTGTTGTGTTTGTTCATTTATCCTGAAACATCTTAGGGGATTTTATTGCTCTCCTCTGTTTCTTCTTTGTATATGAGATTACGAGCTGTGATATCTATGCATAGTCTTGAGACAGAACGTAACATGTTACATTTCCTAAGAGGAAGAACAGACTAATATAAAATATTGCATTTCTTCCATAATATAGCATTAAACTGTTGCTGATGCATATAATTTGTGCCACAGTAAATCTCCAAAGCCTGGTGAAAAGAGGAGAGTTGTTAGAGGAGAAAATGAAGAAAGCTTTTTCCCTCCTCAAAGGTGTTGTGGACTATGAAGAATTCACAGATGTAGACATGGTCATCGAGGTTACACATCGGATCCATACTACTCCTTGTTTAACTTTGCATCAATGCATTTTTATGTTCAATGGCCTTGATTAGTCTAAAATCAGCTATAACTTTTACAATTGTGGAAACCTTCATCTCCTATTCTCTCTCAGGTGGTAAATGAGGAAGTATTGTTGAAGCAATCAATTTTTGAAGAAATTGAGAAGATCTGTCCTCCTCATTGCATATTCGCGTCAAATACATCCACCATTGATCTTAATGTGATTGGAGCAAGGACAAAATCACAAGATCGCATTGTTGGCACACATTTATTCAGGTATATAACCTACTTCAATTTGGCTGTCAGATTTCCTTGTGTTCTACTGAATTTTCTGACTTGTCTACTTCTGCAGCCCTGCTCATGTGATGCCACTCTTGGAAATTGTACAGACGGAAAACACCTCTAAACAAGTAATACTCGACGTTCTTAAATTTGCTAAGATCATCCAAAAAGTTCCTATAGTGGTGAAAAACTGCACCGGTTTTGCTGTCAACCGGACATTTTTCCCATACATGCAAGGAGCTGAGATATTGGCAAACTTAGGCGTTGATGTTTTCAGAGTTGATCGAGTTATCACTGAATTTGGCATGCGAATTGGACCTTTCCAGTAAAATCTTCTCTCCCAATTCTATCTCTTGATATTATGTGATTCGAGTGAGTGCTTAAAGTCTGTATCAAACAGTTACAGTAGAAATGGATGGTAAAATGAGACATTGTAATTTGGCTGCTATAGTGTCTTTCTGATAAATACTCGTTTTAATATTGCAGGCTTTTCGACTTGTCTGGATATAGTATATTTCTGGCAGTAGTCAAGGAGTTCGCTGCAGTATTTCCAGATCGCACTTTCCAGTGTCCATTAGTTCAACTTATGATGGCAAATGGTCGTACAGGCATGGATGATATATTATTACTCGCATTCAAATTACTACTTATTTCATAATATTCTTAGCAACGGCTTGCTTTAGGAAACTAATTTTAGAAATGCAGGCAAGAAAAACGGACGAGGCTACTACTTATATAACAAGGGAAAGATCCCTGAACCAGATCTCTCTGTGTTGCAAATTGTTGAAGAGTCTACAAGACTTGCAAGCATTATGCCGGGGGGAGAGGTAAAAAATGTGTCTTTATCTTCTTGTGATCCTTTGTCGTCGTGATCATTATCTATGTAATACTTCACTGAGTACTCTAACATGTTTGCTGTATTGCAATTCGACAGCCAATATCTGTGACGGACCAAGAAATTGTGGAAATGTTATTTTTCCCTGTGGTCAATGAGGCGTGCAGAGTAATTGAGGAAGGAGTTGTTGTGAGAGCATCAGACCTTGATGTTGCTTCTGTCCATGGGATGAAGTTCCCTTCAGAGAGGTATATCTATGACTATAAGAGCTCTTTATCAATTCTTAAGATTGTAGACTCGGGTCAAATGTTTGCTTGTATATTGCTCAACCTTAGACTATCATCAATCGATTGCAATAATTTACAAAATATTCTCATAAGATTTTCAGTTTGCTCAAAAGGAATCTTTATATCGTAGTTTGAAAGGTCCATAAGTTGCATGTGGAAAAAAAAAAGAGGCATTTTCACTTCTTCATCAATGGATAGGGTGATGTGACGCGCAATGGATAAGTAAGTAGGACTTAATTATGTTGTAGGAGTTTTGAGCGCAACTTAACACTCATGCAGCATCGAGGACCTAGGACAACACCTATATCAGATATCTAATAACAAAGTTGTTTATTTCCCATTTACATTTAACATGTTATTTAATTTATTAGCTTCTAAACTTTATGTTTGCAGGGGAGGTATTATGTATTGGGCAGATTCAATTGGAGCAGAGTACATTTATGCAAGGCTGAAATATTGGTCAGAAGCATATGCTAATTTCTTCAAGCCATCACAATTCTTGCAAGAAAGGGCCACCAAAGGCATACCATTGGCGGAACTATAGCTTTAAATATTCGAAGACGACTGTTTCAACGTTATCAACGTTATTGGGGCTGACTATATGAATTCTTACCATCTATCTAGTCCTATTTGGATATGTTTCATTATAATATTCAATAATCTAGGTTGTCTAATTTATATAACCATGGGTAATACCTTGCTGATGAATCTAATTAGAAGAAATTGATGTAATGAGTCTCACATTTCTAAAGGTACTCAATTTGGGATGATAAAGATTATTGATAATTTTGGGAAATCAGAATAAAATATGTATTTAAAGTAAATTTTTAGGTGTTTTATATTCTTTTATTAGACTGTCGATTAATATTTCTTTTTGAGAAAAGGTATAAGTATCTCTTTCAGTTATATTCGAAGTTTTGACGTGGTATAGAGAACTAAATTCTTGATAGACGGCACACGTGTGATTTCACGATTTCTTTTTTTTAAAAAGAAATCTATTTCATTTTTTTCTTTTTTCTTGAGTATTTTTTTACTGAAAAAGTCAAAAGTTGAGTGACTTTGTTGATACAAAATTAAATTTAATTAATTTGCTAAATAATTTCATAAATCATATACATAAGTGACATTTTGAGATGTGCACTCCAACAAATAGTCATTTTAAGGATTTCATGGCAATAGTTTTCTTTGGATTGTTTTTGGTTATTAGCTTATAATTTTTTACGTTTTTCCTTTATTTTTTCTCCAAAAATTAAAAAGAAGAAGATAAAAGTGCACAAGATATTTTTTAAAGCTTATTCATATATAAAACTATTCCCAATTTATATAACTTATTTTTTGTTTTAGTCAATTCTAGAGAAAATGATCTGAAGTCCCCCTAATCTATACCCGAAATTCTAACTACACACTCCAACTTCACGGGTATCCTATCACCCCAGCCCCCCCTCCAAAAAAAAATTTATTTGTCTATTTACTACACACTTGAGTGCTGACATGTCATAAGAGGTGAGAACACCTCCTCTAGGCGCGTGAGAAGAGGCAACAGCCTTAAATTTTGACGAAAAAAAGTGCACTTATCCAACAGTCATCTTCCCCTAGTTAAATAAACCATTTTTCCTTCTTTTCCACCATTAACCCTTGTTCCTTTTTTAAAAATTTCACGATTTTCTTTCAATTTAAGGTAGGTTTTAGTTGTTTATGTTCATTTCTAAATCTTGAAGTTAGGGTTTGTAATCTGCTCTAATTTCTTATTTAGAATCTCTAGTTTGAATTTTTAATTTTCTCAAAATTCGTTAAAAATGACAAATGAAAACTTGAATAAGCTTTGTATGGATAAATCAGGCCTAATGCTCAATGCTGTAGTGAGATGCAAACATGAAATTTTTCTGAATTTGCAAACTTCTTGGTCGAAATTAAATCTAGGAAGAAGATTTAACCTTTATTAAATCAGTTAATAAACTACGTAATCACGTTGAAAATACACACAAAATGCTCGATCATCACCAGAAATGCTTCGATTCGAATGGAGAAAAGGAGATGAAAAGCTTCCCTTTGGGATTTCTTACGTTTTTAGGGTAGAAATGGAGAAAAAAATAAGAATCGGGGGTTGAAGTGGGTGGGGACCCGCGCGTGCAAACACGTGAGACAATCTATTTGGTTTATATGGACAGGGCAGCACTCAAGTGTGTAGTAAATAGACAAATAAAATGTTCAGGGGGTGATAGGACACCCGTGAAGTTGGAGTGTGTAGTTGAAATTTCAAGTATAGGTTGGGGGGCCTTTAGACCATTTTCTAGTACATTTCTATAGTTAATATATAATAATTTAATTCTAAAATATTCATTTCACCTTTAATGAAATAATTTACAGCCATATAATAATCACAATTTTTTTTTAAAAAGGTTCTTTTTTAAAATTTTATATCAATTCAAACTAACTTATATAAACTGAAATGAAGTTCGTATAAATTAAAGCATAATCAACTCAATAAGAAAGCAAATGTGAGGCCAAGAGCCAAGACTATGACATGTGAAGTTATGCCATGTAATAAAGTATGAATTATTATTAAATTCACTCTTGAACTTGTCTCGAAAAATCAGTTATACATTTAAACTATCATGACGATCTATTACACACCTTAACTGTTTAAAAATAAAAAAAATTACACCCTAAAATTGATGTGGAAAAAAATAAAATAAAAATAAAAATGAAAAGCGCATTTGACAGTAAATAAAGTAAAAAAAAATTAAAATCTTCATTTTACTATCATCCTACCCCCACCCTCCACCCCCCACCCAACGCCTCTTCTTCTTCTTCTTCTTAGGCAACCATCTTCTTCTTCTTTATTTTTTTTCATACCCAATTTCCATCCACCCCACTATACCTCCACCAATATCCTCTCCTTCATCCCTCCCCCATCATATCCTATTTTAATCCGTATTCGATTTCACCATTTTCATTATATTTGATTATTCTCTTTGGCTGTATTGGTGGTTGATAAAATTTATGATTAAGTTTAAAAAATAAAATATAATGATGGATTTGTTGGCATGGGGTGACAAAGAAGCGGGAATTGAAGGTGGTGGAGAAGAAAAAATTGATTGACAATGGTGGTAGTGATATTTGGTGGTGGGTTTGTACCTTTTGATGGTGATGATATAATTTTGGCGATGAGTTTATTTATGGGTGTCAAATTTTGTTGTGGATCTTTCTAATTTTTGTGGAGATAATGATGATAGTATGATTTCGATGGTGAATTTGATCGTAGGTGGTGAAATTTATGGTGACTATTTTGATTTTCATGATGAAATATATATATTTGGTAGGAATATGGCGGGAATGGTAGTGGTTTAATGGTGGTGTTCATTGAAGAAGAAATAATTGAATGATTTGGAGAATTTTAGTCAAAATTTGGCATGGCATCTGATGTGGCAGTGACATGGCATTGATATGGCACAAGTGTGATACACCTCCCATTGTGAGAGTGGTGCTACACGTCTTAGAGGTTAAAAAAATTCACTATTTAGTAGCAAAGATGTAATAAATCACTATATTAGTTTAAATATGTAACTGAAATTTCGAGACAAGTTCAAAAGTAAATTTATGCCTTTTCCCTTCCAAAAATAGAAATCTGTATATATCACTATCAGAAAGCTTAAAAGGACAAAACTTAACCAAAAGGGAATTTCACTATAATACTTTTTGGGTTAATACATTGCTCCTTAGCTAAGTTTGTCAATAAATTTATTTTAACTAAGCATTTAAACACCTAATAAAATATTTCAATAAGACATTTGATTCAAATTTTGGGAACCTTTTTTGTGCGTATTCTTTAGTGTTCAATTACTTAAAATATGTCACATTCTTTTAATTATATGCATTAAATTATTATAGAGGAATTTTTATAAATAGTCACTGTAGTAAATTTAATTATGTTCTATAGCTATAGTTTACATATTTATGGGTTGTAGCTACAGTTTAAGTTGTCCCATTTATATAATTCGTGAATACATTTGCATAATTGAGTTATTTTTGTATAAACTCGAAATAACGAATTTATTCAAACACAAACATCTTAACTTTAAACAATTATACAAATTATATTATACGAATTTTGAATTATACAAACGTGCGAATAATATAAATTTGAAAATTAAGTCCATGTAATTATCACTGAATGTTAGTCCAGGGGCGGCTCAACAAATTTGGAGACCTAAAGCGAAATTTCAATTAGAGGCCTAAATTTTTTTAAATGAGGCAATTATTATATGAATTGTTAACATTATTCTATAAGTATTAAGTTGACAAAATTGCTTATAAACTTTTTTTTGGTTTAAAAACACATAAAATAAGTCAATCTAGAGAGGCTTGCAGTTTACTTTATTCAGCACATTTTTACTATTGATTTACTATATTTTTGACAGAGTATTATTCTAACTTATCATAGAGTATAAAAGGGGTTTAAAAAATAATAATGTGACTGTTAGCGAAAAGAAGGTAAGAAGACAAAACAAAGTTTTCTTGATTTTTTCTATTTGATTGAGGTTAAGGAGAATAAAATTATATGATTTATTTTTTATAAAAGAGATACATTTATCATAAATAATTTTATTTTTTTTATAAAAAATAAAATAATACATAATTTATTTTTGGTAAAATATTGAGGCCCCCTGAAATTGGGGGCCTAAGGCATGTGCCTTATTTTTAAAAAAATTGAGCCGGCACTATGTTGGTCGCGAGTGGTAATTAATTAAAACTATGGCTATAATGACTAATTAACAAGTATATGTTTGCTTAACCATATAATTTCTCCATTGTAGAACCTTAAGCCTTTTGCATCCATTTTAAATATAATTTTTTTTAAAAAACTTTTATACATATTCTCAATTCAATTTGATATTCGGTGAATATGTTTCTAACATCAAAAATTGAAGAATCGAACTGGATCGAAATTGGATAAAATCGAGGTACTTGACAATTATAAGCTTCTCGGAAATCGGTATAGAGGGTAGTCAAGTTTGGCTTCTGCTAGTGGGGAGAGTACAACTTCTTCGTAATATTAGGAATACAGTTAGAACTTTGTTTATAAATAATATTTGAGCGTTTGTAATTACAATCGAAATTGTTAGAACATGTTATTACAAATGCTCAAATATTATGTTGTAGGAAATATATAATATAACATGATATTTGAGCGTTTGTAATACCATGTAATCATAAATATTTATTTATACTCCTTTTAATCATATATGTCATCCTTATTAAAAAATAGATAATTCTTAACACTTGTCATATCATAAAATCAATGCATAAATGCACTATTCTTCCTATTTTACCTTTGAGATTTACTCCATCCATCCAACAATAGTTGTCCACTACACTAAAAATAGTTATCCAACAATACTTGTTCAATTTTTAAAATCAAAAGATAATTTACTTTTTGTATCTATTTTACCCTTGTTATAATATTTATCATCTAACACATTTCTCAAATCATTATATTTAATAAAGTTAAAGGATAATATAGTAATATTACCCCTATTATTTATTGTTTCTTAAGATATGTGTCAAGTCAATAGTGAACAACTATTGTTGGACAGATGGAGTATTAGCTTTGAAATATGCATTTGACCAACATAGAAATACTAAGTAAATTATTTATGTTCATTGGTCAAAGTAATTAATTAAAATTAATTAATTCATTTTCATGATTGAAAACTTGACTTTAAGAAAACACTAAATAAGGATACAATGGTAAGCTTACCTAGTTTCTTAAAGGACGTGAAATCTAAAATAATGACAATTTAATAGGAACAAAAGGAGTATAAAAGAAACATAAAAATATGTAATTTATTACAACCTCCGTTCCTATTTAATTAGTTGTCACCATTTTAGATTTCACGCCCCTTATGAAACTAGATAAGTTTACTATCGTACTTTTATCTAGTGTTCTCTTGAAATCAAGTTTTTAATAAATGAACATAAATTAATTTATGTTGATTAATTAAATTGACCAATGAATATGAATTATAGTTAATTAGTTTTCCTATGTTGGTCAAATTTGTATATACTTTCAAGGCTAATAACTTTTAAGGGTAAAATAGGAAAATGTCATTTATACTTAGTAAGAACGATATGTAAATAGGAACGGATGAATAATTCATCACTTTCATAATATTTTTAATACCTTATTCATGAATTATAATTTACCCATTTAATAAAATCGTATAGAAATACTACTCTCATTGTCCATATTTACTTGTCCACTTTAGAAATGACACACCTATTAAGACAACAATGATTAACATAGTGAAGTTATAATTTTACCCTTATTAATTATGATTCCAAAATCAATTTACTCATTAAAGCCATTATCCAAATTTCAAAGATGAGATAGTTAATCAATGTTGTGGGAAGTTCATCAGTTTATTTATTTATGACAACTTTTCACATTTTAGTGGGTTCACTGCGTAAGACCCACAAATGACAAAGAAGGTTAGCACATTACTTAAATTAAGTAAAAAAAATTATAGCCACTTCTTTGAATTCAAGTGAAAAAAATTGAAGGGAAACAACATACACTTACAATTTTTTGTAACATTTAAAAATTTCCCACCAAAATATTTTGTTATAAAAAATGCTTCAATGAAATGAGAAATCAAACAATCAATGGATACATGACAAAATAAATCAAGTTTAATGAATGAAATAGATGTAATATTTCTATTGAGGTGGATGATTCTTCAAGTTTATTTCTATCCATTTTTAGAGTAAAAAGATTGTTCAAAATTTTTACTCATAAATTAACGAAATGCTCTTTTGGGTAACTTAAAAGATTATGTCACTTCCTAAGTAAAATAAATATTGTCTTGTTTCAAAAATGATGAATTAAAACTTAAAATTTTTCAAGAAGTTTAAATGAGGGTATAAAAAAAATATATATTATTTCTTAATTTGTCAAAATTAACAAGTAAATAAAAATAGCTAAAAAAAGGAAATATGAACAAGTAAATAGAGACAAGGAGTAATATACTCATGTCATGTGTGCCAAAAATAATAAGACTAATTTATGGAATCTGCACGGACGTTACGTATACAGCCAATCAAAATGTCACAAATCTTAAAGGGCGTATTCAGGTGACAAGACAAATACATCTGTCACAACAACCATAAATTTTTGAGAAAATCAATTTGTATTTAACCAATAAATATTTAAAATTATTTTTGAGCATTAATTAATTAGTGTTGTTTTGAGGAGTTTTTACTTCTTCTTTTTTAACTTAAGAAAAACGATTTTGCAAATATCTAATATATATTTTTTACAAATTTTAGTTAGTTATTCTTAAAAATAAATCTTTCATCTTATTTAACTTAGACAAAAATATAGCTTGAAATTATGTTTTTTTTGGTTAGGTGGGTTGAGGATCAAAGTTATCTTTAAATACTTTTTATTTTATTTTTCGAGATTGAATTGATGTTCAGTGGAGAAATTCCCTTTTGCTTTCTTTTCTATTTGAATAATAATCTTAAACATGTGTTGATTTAAACTACTGACTTTTCTCCTTTGATGACAACTTTATTGACGCGGACACCTGATCAAAGTTTGCTAGAGGAAATCTTATCGACTTCCATTAATTTTTTTAATTTTAATGATTGATACGGTTCGAGTGGTTATTTTTCTTTTTAGTTATACTATATCAAATTTTCAGTTACTTTATTGTGTATATTAAAATTTGAATTTCAAAAGTGTATCAATTATCTCAGTTTTTTTGGTATTGACATCGTTTGATAAATTTTTAATATTTTCTTTTTGAAAGCACATCATCTAAGAGTCATACTTTTATTTAAAACTTCCCTCTATCAATCTTTCAGTTATTTTATTGTGTATAATTAATTTTTTTGTTAGCGGTACAAGTTTTTTTCTTTTTATTTTTATTTTTATTTTTTAAAAGTACATCATCGAGTCGCACTTTTTCTAAATGCATAATAGGACTTTAATTTGACTTTAACTGATATTTATGTCTTTTAGCTTTGGATATTGTGTATAAATGAATATTTAAATTTGTATAAAGTTTAATAAATAGACACAAATATTCTACATGACAATATGTGTCAAATACACTCAAACTTATTTGTAAAATGTCTCATAGGATACACGTGTCGATTTGTGCCCACCTAAAATTAGAAGAATAGAAATCAACAAATACATTAATGTATTATGCCTTTATTAAAATATCTAACTGGTTATATAAAAGAATAACAGATTTCTCATGCATGACCACATGATACATTTCCTGTGTGGTGCACTCTGAAACCCTCCACACTTCAATATAATAGTTTGCATTCTATACGAAAGATGTAAATTGTACTAGGAAAATTTGTACGACGAGATTAATCAAAGACGCTTTATCAATGGCGTACCAACTAATAATTCATGTTTCATAAAAATAAATTAAAAAGAATTTTGGGGTAGGATAAAAGGAGGAGATGACAAGATGGAGAATTGAAACCTCACCAACAAAGTGAAAGATTTCATATTAAGTCAACCAACTAAGCGACTAATTTGATTTCTAATTTTTTTCACAAATATTTGAAAGTAGTAATTGTATTAGTTTTTACCTAGCTAATTCAATATATTTACTCGAGATATGATATCCTCACTCTTCGATCTGGTCCATGTTATATGTGATGGATTATTTGTTTGATTGTGTTTAGGTGAGCATATAATTATTACGGATCATATATAACGGTGTCCGGTGGGGAATGTGCATCTTTAATTTGTTAAATAATATAGAAACATATAATTATCATGTTCATATTACAATAACATTATATCCAGTGAAATGGTAAAATGTACTTAGATTTTATTATTACCTCTTGAAGATAAATAGACTGAATCCGAAAAACTCTTGGCTTAGCTGCAGCAATTCCCAAAATATAGAAAAAGAAGACAACAAAAAGAATATTACAAATAATAAGGAAAAGATTCAGATTAAAACACAAAATCTAAAAATTCTAATAAGTTTAATAAAATTAAGATTTGGAGATCTCAAGTATTCCCCGATTGAATAAAAATTGGTCACGAGGGGACATTTATATCGGTGAAATTTGGACTGCATTTCTCAAAAAAAAAAAAGAGTAGAGTTGTCAATATGGATTGATTCACCCCATCCGAGCTAACCCATACATACTTTGCAATTTTATGAGCCAAGCCGGGCTAGCCAATTTTTTATGTAGGCCAGAAAATGGTCGGCTCAACCCACAAGTGTGTGGGCCACGGGCTTTGTCGGGCCAACCCTCTTTTCTTAAAAGTTTATTTTTTATAATTTTTTAAATTAAATTATAATTTAAAAATATTATCATAAATATCGACTAACGTTACTACTTGTTAATCAAATACAAAAATAATATTATCTATATAATAATTATTAAGTTTGATTTCAAGTAAAAACATAAATAGTTAAATAGAAATATTAACCTAATTGTTTTTCAATGATCATAATAAAACACAAAAACTATAATAATATTCATAGGCTATGGCCTATGTAGTGATTCTCTAGAAATTTTAGGAACTTTATTTTATGTAGTACATATTTTATAAACATAATTTGTATTTAAATTGTAATATTTTAAACTTTAAACTGATTTTGAGTGTAGATTCTTGTTAATTTTAATACTCTATTTTATTTTTATTTTTAATTAATTTTTATTTGGTCCACGAGCCGACCCTATCCATATTTCTCAAGCCCCACAAATCGACAGACCTATTCAGGCCGAGCTAAAAAGCTTGTTGAGTTCTGAAGGGTGATTGGGCGTCATACGAAAGCTTACAATTGCAATCAAGACGGTGATATATTAGATGACAAATAAAGTGATACTAAAACATAATATTATTAATATGAAACTAATTTAAAAGAAAAATATTATAACTGTTGAGAGAATAAATCTCCCCATAAACTAAACTCTTTAAATGTCTACATTGTGGATGTTATTGTTATTGTGTTAGAAGAAACAAACATATATTTATAGAGTCCTAAAACCTTTTCTTACTAGAAAAGGAGTCCTAAAAGGAGAGAATAAACCAAATATGAAAGAATATTATATTTTCCTTTCAAGAAAGTAAAAATATTTATGGTAATGTTTTGTCTTTTGTTTAAGGAAAATAAATCTTAAATTATGGTAAGAAAATCAGGGCAAAACCCTAACAAATCTCCCCTTTTGGCTGGATTTTCTTGACGAAGCTTGATCTGTTTTCTTCATTGCATGATAATCTTGTGCTTCACAAAATCTTCATCAGCGTTGCTTGCCATGGTTAAAAATAAAGTTTAAAATATATGGGTTAAAAATATTTTATTTTTATTTTTAAAAATTGCAGCAACAGGAATGTTGAAAATATGGTTAAAACTTTTTCTCCACATGTAGCTCGACAAAAATCTTCATTATCATCAAAGTTGTTGCAAATTGATTTGAAACCACTTGAACCTTTCCTCAATCTTGTTGAACCATAGAATCATCGGACCATGGGATCGTTGGACCATGTGCTCTGATACCATTTGTTGAGTTCTGAAGGGTGATTGGGTGTCATACGGAAGCTTACAATTGCAATCAAGACGGTGATAAATTAGATGACAAATAAAGCGATACTAAAACATAATATTATTAATATGAAAACTAATTTAAAAGAAAAATATTATAACTGTTGAGAGAATAAATCTCCCCATAAACAAAACTCACCTATATTTATAAAGTCCTAAAACCTTTTCTTACTAGAAAAGGAGTCCTAAAAGGAGAGAATAAACCAAATATGAAAGAATATTATATTTTCCTTTCAAGAAAGTAAAAACATTTATGGTAATGTTTTGTTTTTTCTTTAAGGAAAAATAAATCTTAAATTATGGTAAGAAAATCAGGGCAAAACCCTAACAAAAAAGCTCTTTTCTTAAATGAGCTCCAAATATCGTAGCCCAGCTTTATCAAATCATGGGTTAGGCCAGGCCGGCCGAACGGGCCTAGCCCATATTAACGGCTCTAAAAAAAGGAAAATACAATGTATAATAGAAAAGTTTTACTATATAATATAATATAATATATAGTGTTTAATTTAAAGAACAATAACCACTTCCAAATTCCAATAATGTACAAAATACTCTGGTTATAGTACTTTTTATTTGTGAGAATTCCAATCTACGAACTAATCAATGCTAATGCAGTAAATTAAATATTCATTGTAAAATGAATTAGTAATCTTTTTTTATATAACTATAGTCTATATAATATCTGAAAATTACTAAATCGATTACCATTTATTTAAATTTATGTCTTGTAGGATCTATTATTGGAGGAAGCACACCGATCCCTACCAGTAGTTTCTATATATTCGAGGAGCGAATTTGAAATTCTAATTAAGTACCAAAAAATTATATCTATTGTATGTATTGTGATAAAACTAAATGAGAGATAGTTGCACAAAGTTGCTTTCTGAACTTGCGTAGCTAAGAGATTTTCCAAATTCCAAGTCAAATCTGTATCAATTTTCAGTCTATGAATCCAAATTAAATTGGACTTTTTTTTGGTTCAAACCCCTGATATAAAGGAGACAAGGTTACCTTTTCTATTTGAACAATATTTTACTAACACCTAAATATATATAGCAATTAATTTTAATTATGTATAAACAGGATGGACCTCTTTAACCTACTTGACTCTGCAGTACACCCCAATAATGAGAAAATGACAGAAATAGTCTTTTAACTATAGGAGTAGGTCTAAAATGATCCATTAACTATACACTTAACAGATTTAGTCCTTTAACTATTCAAAAACTTATCAGCTTTGGTCCCTTAACTATACATTTACCGATTTTAGTCCCTTAACTATAAACTTACCGATTTTAGTCCTTTAAGTATTCAAAAACTTATCAGGTTTGGTATTTGTCCATGTTTTAAATACAAATAGCTTAGGTTTATATTAATGGAAATCTTCGTAAAATTAAATCTTTAACCCATTTTTTAAGTTATTTCTCTATCCCTGCCCTTTTTTCTTCAAACTACTCTTATGAAAAGAATAATAACGTCCACGATTCAAAATAAAATTAATGAAGAAAGAAGATAAAAGTCCTAATTTTATTTAATGGAGGATAAAATAAAGCATATAATTGTGGTTAATGACTGGAACCCGCACTTGAATATGCTAATCAGTGCAAATTTTATTTAATTTACTAAAATTTCTTTATGTAAAATAAAATGAATAGAATAATTAAATTGATCTATTTAAAAAAAAAAAAAAGAATTGCAAATCTACCATTTTATAAATTTCAATTTCTAAAAAATTAAACAAATTTCGTTCAATGAAGTCGTAGGAGTACAAACTTTGAATTTAACGGGTAATAATTTTTTTCTTTTTTATAATAAAGTTTAGCATTATCAAGTCATTAGTAGAAATAATATGCTTCATTTTATCTTCTCTTGAATAAAATTGTGACTTATATTTTCTTTTCTCGTAAATTTTATTTTAAATCGTTGAGGTTAAGGTTTTTCGCATAAAGTTAATTTGAAGAAAAAGTAGCAGAGAGAGAACCAACAGAACAAAATTGCTAAAGGATTTAATTTCTCGAGACATGAATTATGTTAATATAAACCTAGGCTATTTGTATTTTAAAAAATGGACAAGACCAAACCCGATAAGTTTTAGAATACTTAAAGGACTAAAATCGGTAAGTTTATAGTTAATGGACTAAAACCGACAAGTGCATAGTTAAGGAACCAAAATTATAATTTTTTAAATAATTAAAGGACTAAATTTGTTAAGTGTATAATTTAAGGAACCATTTTAGACCTACTCCTACAGTTAATGAACTATTTATGTAATTTTCTCCCCCCAATAACTACCAAAATATCCTTTTTGAACTTTAAACTAGTTATTGAAGGTACTTGCGTATTATTGAATTTTACCTTTTATTGAAGGAAGACAAAGCGCTTACCCTAATTAAGATTTCAATTGTTTAAACTCCAATGGTAATAAAAAATACAAAATAATTTCTTTTTATCTATACAAGTCTTATTGGTTTAAGTTATCTAGTACGTATATTGGTGAAAATTAACGAATATATATATATATCTAGTCAGGTGTGTTCAAGTTGGGTTATACATCACTATCATCATTAAAATAAATGTTGATGGAAAAGTAGATATTATCTATTAGAACTTTTTAACATTTGCACATTACTATAGGAGGGATATTTAATTTCAATATATATCCCCAGACCTAAGAAATGAAAAATATATAATGGTGGGAAAATAAACTGTACGTATATGGACAATTGGACATTATACAAGTCAACCCAACAAAAAAAGACATTATACGAGTATTACGGCCCATATATATATCGTAGAGGTCACTTGATAGTGAAAGTTTCTTTCTAGGAAATTCTATAACATGGTTGAAGATGATAGTCAAGTTTGGATACCACCTTTTCAATTTCCAATACATCCCCCATTTGCATAATTGCATAGTATTGTTAGAATTACTACAACACCATCAAGACATTTTTTAAAAAAAAACTTTAAGACTAGTCAATTAATAAAGGTCCTTGACATCTATTTAGATTTTAAAAAAAAATTATGTAATTAAAAGTGTATTTTCTCTGATAACTTAAACATTCAAATGAGATGGTTCATACATTCAATCAGGGTCGATTCAATAAGATTGAGGGCCTAAAGCGAAATTTAAGAGAGGGACCATTATATATATTTTTTTTTCATCATATATACTTTTATTTAAAATCTATTTTTCTAGTTTTTTTAGATGTGAAGTAATTATTAACTATTTTATAATCAATTTTTTTTAATAATTACTTTTCAATTGATAATATAGCTAATCTATTCAAAAAGCTCTCTTGAGACATTGTTGATCTTAAATTAGATTTAATCAATTTTAGTTTTGAAAAACTTCTTTCAGCTGAAGCAATGGTTAAAGGAACTTTCTTTAAGCAATATGTGTTGGAAAAGAATCAAGTCTTTTTATTTGATTGAGTATTTTTATTAGATCATTATCTTTTACTTGTATTATTTCTCTGAACACTTTTAATTCAAAAAATAAATATAAACCATCAATATCATAATGACTATTATGTGTTAAAGAAAGTTCAAGGTTAAGACAATGTCTTTTTTAAATTCTCATCATCTAGTGATCTCAATTTACCACTAAATAAGAAATCAAAAATATTTTCATATGCTTCAATTTGTTCAAATCTATTTGTAATGACCCGAACCCGAAAGGTCATTTTTGATAACTTTGAATAGTTATTTATCTATAGTTAATTAATTTGCGGGTAATTTGTTTATTATTAATAATAATGGGTCAAGTCTGAAATATTAAAATAGATTAGTAGGAACTATTACTTTTAATACATAATTAATTTAGAAAAGAAAGTAAAGAGAAGATAGGAAATTAACCTGTGTGAACGCGGCGTGAGCACAGAAGGACGAACTGCTCTTCTCCTGTAAGGCAAATTTCAAGTTAAATTTACAGATTTGCATATAGTTGCATTAATTGCTCCTGCAATGCCTGCATTAATTGCATATATACATATATATTATAATAATAATGTTTAAGAATTAGATTGATTTTTAGGGTTATACTTTTAGCGTACAGTTTCTTCCTTTCCTTTTCAAATGAGTTTTATAATCCTATCATTATAAAATTTGTAGAAAATTGATGTATGTTATTGAAAGATTTTCTGAAAAATTAAAGTTAGTCTTTTGCACTTTTCTGTAGTTGAAGTTATTGGGTTCGTAACTTGGAATGGATTTCTGGATTATTATTTTTTTATTATAGTTTTTGCATTATAATTCAAAGTTCTGACATATTGGGATGACTAATTAAATATAAGGTATATTATATTATATGAAACCTATTAGGGTTGTAGTGTTTTGAGAAATTATGACTTAACCCTAGGCTTAAAATTTAGGAGGATAATATGTAGCGTATGTGTTGACATCAAGAATTAGGGACTGGAGTATAGTAATATGGATGTTGTTAGTTTCGAAATCTTATTGTGACTATGTACTTGAATAGATTGCATTGATTTGGAAGCTCAACAAAAAGGGAAGGCTCAAGTCTTGGAGTAAATTCTTCATAGGATTGAGGCAAGTGGATTTCTAAACCCTTGTTAAGCGTATGAAATTCGTGTATTTCCTTGTGGTATATGGTTGAGAGTAATGTGATCAATTGTTTGTGTGATGTGTTGAGAATTGTTTGAAAGACTTGTCGAACCATTGTTAAAGTTGTATCATGATTGTGTTGTTGTGATTTGTGCAATGTTATGAAAATGGTCATCTCCTCATTATTTGTGTGAACATGTTATTTGCATTGTTCTGAGACATGATTGTGATAAGTGTTATGTGATAAGATGATGTACCATTTCGAGGGACGTATCGCGCGCCGCGATGGATACTATATTTCGAGGGACGTATCGCTCACCGCGATGGTTACTATTATCGAGGGTCGTATCGCACGCCGCGATGAATGCATGGACAGATATGTCCCCCATAGGTCCCGGACTGAGAGACAGCGGATGTGTATCATTAGGTCAGACATGCATCACTATATTTGACATTGCATTGCATATTTTTATTATTGATGAACTTGATCTTGTGTGTTGCTGATCTTGTGAGTGCCTTTCTGTGAAACTTGTTATTGATGAATATTGAGTTGTTATTGAGAATATATAATCTGTTAGAGTGTTGTTGTTGAGCTGTATGCTTTGTAAACTGTGAATTGTTAGATTGGGCTGGTTTTATGCAGGTTGTAGTTATGGAGGTTAGGATGGGGTGTAAGGAGTACCAGTATTCGGTACCCTTAGCTTGTGTTTAGAGGTTTGCTTGTTGAGTACCGTGTGGTTTGGTACTCACCCCTTGCTTCTACAATCTTTTGTAGGTTACGAGCCCGGATCTTCGTGAGACGTTTCATTCTCTTCGTTTTCGAGGCTTTCTGTAGAGATCTGAGAGGTAGCTGTTTGTCATCTCAGCGAACCTTCTTACTCCTGTTTATGATTTTGTTTTTACTTGAAAGACAACGTCATTTGAGACTTGCGTATTTTATTTCAATTCTAGTATTTACATTAAAGGCTTGTGCACGTGACAATCAGGTTTTGGGGATTGAATTAAGTTGACTTGTTTTCGTAATAGTAATCGTTATTGAACTTTGCTTTATTTCCGCACTTTATCAAAATGATTGGGTTTTAGGCTAACTTGTCTTGGTGGGATACGACGAGTGCCATCACATCCATTTTTGGGTCGTGACACTATTTTGAAGTGAAAAAATAACTTGATCAAATTGTTACTTTATGTTATCAATATTTTCATCAAATTGTATCTTACGAAATTCAGGTTCTATATTCATCTCATATGCAGTTTCCTTGATAAAAATCATAACACTCATAGTACATATAATTTATTTTTCAAAAATAACATTTATAAGTAATTTTTTTTTAAAAAAAAATGCCCCCTCCCCCACCAAATATGGGGCCTCAAGCGATGGCTTTAGTGGCCTAGGGGTTAAAATGGCCCTACATTCAACATCGTATCTGTGGAGGTAAAAAATGTATTTGCTTGTGCAGATTTCGATTATTACATTATCAGAGCTATACTCGTATTTGCTCTTGATTCTTCTGATGTTGGGTTCTCACTAGGGGTGTCAAATGGGCGGGTTAAGTTGAAATTGGAGATATTAAAATGGGTTGAAAAAAAATCGGGTTGGGTCTTCACCCACCCAAGTTTACTTTGGGCTCAAATGGGTTGGGTTCAAATGGGCTAAAAACGGGTTGGGTCTTGACCCGCCCAATTTGACCCGATTAATCTCAATAATTTTAACATAGTGATATTTAACTTTTATAATCACAATTCGAATTTCAGCTCAAGATTTTTTTTTAAAAAAAGGTAACAAATGGATAGATAAATCTTAAAAGATGTTAAATAGATAATAATTCATACCTTTAATATAGGAGCATATCTTAGTAAAGAGTTTTAAAACGGGTCGAAATTAGAGATTGAATTGGGCTCAATTGATTCTCTTAAAATGAGTTAGGCTTGAATGAGTTGAGATTGAACTCAATTCAAATTATCTTGAGCCCAACCATTAAAATTCTAGGAGGGTTATCTATATTTGAGTTCATTTTTGACACCCCTGATTCTCACATTATATATGTTTTTTGCACTTTAATTATCTAGGTCTTTGAACCATGATCAATGTTAAGGTCCTACATCGGTCGAGAGAATGAGTGGCATATCGTTTGTTTATATGGCGCCTTAGATAATCATGATCACCTAATGAGTTGGATTTTGTGGTTCAGTTACATCCAAGTCCTATTCTCTTTACATATTATTAATATAACCTAAAATTAAAGACAGAAGTAGTTAGATATGTATTATTGTCTCTTTTTTAAACCAATCCCATAGAAGCTTTCACCTTTTTGCTCTTTTGTTGACTCAAACTCACAATAAGATTATCGGAAGTGAGGGGTGTTTACCATTCGAGCAACTCCGCCCTATCTCACCTTAGAAGATATTTCCGGTGTTTGACCCAAGAAAAAGAAATTGAGTTCACACACAAGCTAAGGGAGTGTTTTGAGACATAATCTAATTAGTAAGAAGTAGTTAGAAGTGTATTGTTGTCTCAAAACGCTTAAATTTTAGATTATCATCATGGTTCACACCATGCCACCAACATCTCATTAATTAATTACATTTATTATATGCTGTTATATATTATTTGTGTTCAAAGTGTGTGTTAAAGAAAAAGCTCCATTAATGGAATTTGTCTCAAAATGTAAGGTCAAAAGACTATACGTGATGAGCAGTACCATTTTTCATGTTATATTTTTTTTATCAAGAACAATTTGAGAGGAGGGAATCAAGGTAGAACAATTTATAAATAAGAATACCAAGGAATAATTCGTAGCAAGTATACAGTCATCTAAAAAGTAAGTTTTAATTTGATTTTCATTTTTTTTTATAGAGAGTAAAGAGAACCTAAATAGTTTTTTAAAAAATCAATTAAAGAATGTGGCGATTTTTATTTGTTCATAATGTGAAAATCATCGGAAAAAAGTACTAACAATATATGACCTTCAAGTAGTGGAGTTGTTACGCCGGTGATTGACAGCGATGATAAGTAGTGCACGAAAAAAATATAATGTGTACATTTTTGAAAAATTCATGGCAAATATGAACAATTTGTCATAATTCAAGAACGAATTGACCCTTTCTCTAGTAAAAGAAAAAGTCGAAAAGCTCAATCGTTGACAAATAAAAGTACATATATATATATATATATATATATATATAGTTGAATCAATTAAATATAGGATATATAGAAGTATATTTAATCCTAATTATTAAAGAAGTCTAAATCTGAACCATTACACAAATCAAAATTTAAATATTTGTTCTTTTTTAATAAGCAAATTAAAAATAAGAATCTATATATGGTATCCAAAGGTTAGAATTATAACTCCATTAATTTCTCTCTATCCTGATACAGAAAAGACTCACAATAGTTGGCAATTGGCACCAATAATTCATAGATCATAAAGAAGAGTCCCAAAACTAAAAAAAGTCAAAGGAGCATATTTTTCTTTTTAATGAACTATATACTTTTTTTAATTAAATTTTGCATAGAGAAAGTAGGACCAAGCTTATTAATCTGAAACTTCCTACTTTGTTTTTAGCTTGACTTTCCTATCATGATGGCAATATACTCTCTCTCTCATAATTTATTTGACATAATAATAATAATAATAATAATAATAATAATAATAATAATAATAATAATAATAATTTAGTGTCTAGTGGATATATTTTTTAGATGTTTTTTTCTTCATCAAGTAGAGGTTTTGTTTATTGAACTGAAAATGAGGGATACTAGGTATACTATGAAGATACATTTGGTTTAAATTAGATATTAAAGTGAGATATACCTTTTATTTTAAATTAAATGTTAACCTTAACCTTTTTAAAGAACTTTGGAGGAGGACAAATGTATCATTTTGGTATTTGATCCTGGGATATCAATTTTGAAAATGTTATTAATTCCGTATAGAATGATGGGATAAAAATAACATTATAATTATGATATAATTAGTTCTGATATTGTTTATCTTAAAATAAGAAATTCTACTAAACGTGACATAAGTTAATTTTGAAGAACCAAAATTTCAGATTTAATATGGGTCGATTAAATATTCTTTCATTCATTTCCACTTAATTTCAAAGTGGTAATCCCTTATTTCTCAAACCAAATAACCCATAAAAAGTGACCTATTGATTGAAAGATTTCATTGGTATATATCACAAAATCAAAAATATTAGTTGTTTTCACTGTTTTAAAAGATTTTGTTGGGACTCACCTTGAGGTGGAGCTCGTATGAGGCTTAGTTCTGTAAGACTTACGCCCTAAGCGCTTGATTGTACACCCTAAACACACTCAATTCAACACTCGGGGTTCGCCTAATATAGATCTTACACAAATTATGTGTTAAATTCTTTAGATAACATTGTTGACCCTCATAATTCTTGAATAAATGAATTATACTTAATAGTTTTTAATCAATAGAAATAAGAATATTGAGAGTAACTCAAATAACAAGTTGTTGTATCACATATTTACTATTTGGTAGCATTGTGAGGGTGATTTATGTATTACGTAACATTTCTTTTAAAAATACATAGCTAGACTTTACTTTTTTACTTATCATTGGTCATCATGTTTTTGTCATATGTCTCAAAATTTTCATATTTTATTTAGCTATTTAAATGTAATTTTAATTTTATTCATGATGGAGTGATCTTTTTAGTATGATAATAATATAATATAATATAAGAAATAATGATTCTTTTATTATTAGAAAGTTAAGATATTAGATTATTTATACTTGTCTAATAATGTTAGATGTTTTATTTTCTATGAGTTTCTTTATCATGTATGTAATTATTTCAAACTATTGATGTATTTTTATAATTTTGTGTTATTATTTATTATACTATATGTTGTAAATTAAAAATTTAAAGATTCATAGGGCTTACACCCAGCGTCTTGAGGCTTACACCTCTCTCTATGCTAAGTAAAACGTTCCGCCACAGGCCCTCGCCTTTTAAAACACTGATAATTGTTATTATTATTATTTTTAGATAAAAATTATATGGAGCAACTCATAAGACAGTTTATATTAATTTTAAATATATGTAAATTTTACATTTAAAAATTAAGAAGCAAACTTTGAATACGCAATAATAAAGTCTAGATGAATGAAGACGCCAAATTATAGATGAGGGGCAGATATATACTTGTTTTTAAATTTAAATAAACCACATGTGTACATCTAGAGAAAATAGTGTAATTAATTGGAAAATTTACACGAAAACAATTATTCTATTAATTTAATAAAGTAGGCGTACGTATGAATTTTGTACTCCCCAAGACCCCAACTACTTCTATCTAGATAAGGGTGCCCGTGCAAGGCACGGGCATTTTGTGAAATTAAAAAGAGTTATAAAGAAGATATGTAAATACGCAACATGATTAAACTAAATTTCAATATAACCTGTTTCATAGTATATTACATTCATGTTGCAGAGTCTTATACATTGAACTTTCTATGAAGGGCAAAACACATACTCTATATGTAGTTTAATATTTGTTGCATTGGCCTGGTAGTTGAATTTTGAATTCTGCAAACTCTCAAGTGTTAACATAAGTAGTTCTTCCAGCTTGAAACTTTTTTATGATCTGAGAAGAATCTAAAGGAGTAAATTAATACAATTCAGCAAATAGCAAAGAGAACTGGGAATACATCTAGAACCTTAAATTGTGCAGAGAATAACAACCCACTTTAGAGAGGAGCTATTTAAATTCAGGAAAATCCAATTCACACAACCAAGCTGCAAAATTAGACAATAGTTGTAGAGTTTGGTTAGGAAAAGGTCTACGATAAATTGATAACAGGAAAAGATACTACCAACTCCAAGCTGAAGTAACATGAAATACATAAAACATCCACAAATGAGTTGAAAACAAATATCTGAATAAATTGAACCACAGAAGTTATGCTTCAGCCAATAGTGTAAGGTATATTATTCATTACATGTTCTAACAATGATTTACTATATTATAAGAAGTACCTTTACATGAATGTAAATACAAAATATTCTTGAAGCAGGCATATGGATAGAAGTGATAGACCAACCAGAGGAAATAAGAGGTCCAAGAGTACAACTCGTCCCCTAAAGTTTGCTTTCCAGAAGATAAAGTTTATATATTAAGGGGAGAGAATGATACTCATAGTGAACAAAGTAACCAAATGGTGAGAATTATACAAAGCGTACAGTGCAGATACTAAAAAAGGAGCTTACAAAGTATAATCTTGGTGCTGAACTGCTCCAACTGAAAGAATGCAAACAAGAATGATATCCTAGCTTTCACCGTGCTTAGTTGGGTAGAAATGGCATATATAAAATTTTAAAATTAACCACTTTTTTATATGTCTTTTACGTATAATAAGTTGTAAATTATTGTAATTTATAGTAACTTTTAACGTAATTTTGAAATAATATATATGTTACTTTTCATGTCCCAATTTATGTGACATTCATAATTATTTTTACAGTCAGTTGTTTTTTTATATGTGTTTTTTTTAAAGTGTAAACTATTGTGATTTATAATACTTTTTACGTCATCTTGAAACAATATATGTTTTATCATCTAACCAATTTTATGTGGTACCAATAAAATTTCGAGAGTCTGTTGAATTTTTTTATATAACTTTTAAATATTTAAGTTGTTATATTAATTTTTTGTTTCAATTTACATGATATTATGAACCTTGAGAAGTTATCCAATTTTTTGTATGATTAAAAAATATTTCAAGTCAGTTGTACTTTTTTACATAATTTTACAAATAATATATTGTACTTTCATTGTTCCAATTTATGTGGCATATATAGAATTTTAAAACTAATCACTTTTCTATATGTCTTTTACATTTATTAAGTTGTAAATTATTATAATTGTACTTTTTTAATGTAATTTTCAAATAAAATATATGTTACTTTTCATGTCCTTATTTATGCGGCATTGATAATTTTTTTTATATCTATTTTAATTTTTTTACAATTGTTAACTATTATGATTTATAATCTTTTTTTCATCATTTTCAAACAGTATATATATATTTATCATCTAACTCATTTTATGTGGTATCAATAATATTTTGAGAGTCAATCAAAAAAATTTATATAACTTTTTCATATTTAAGTTGTTAATTATTATGATTTATAGCATTATTTATGTAATTTTCTCTAAAAAAGACATATTTTTTTAATATGCGATATTTTTTCCTCTAAACGCATATTTTTTTTTTTTTGTCTCTGATATATTATGTAGAAAAAATGTAGTAACAAATAATTGGTATTTTAAAATGAGACCCACATTATTAACTATTAACACAGAGGGAAAAGGCAGAAAAGAATGGAACACCTGGTTGGAAAATTGGGCCAATTTTGCGGCTGAGAAAGAAAAATGATAGGACTTTTATGTAGGGCTGGCAAGGGGACGAGGACGGGGACGGGACGGGACGGGACGGGGGACGCGGCTGGAGGGATTTGGCCGGGATTGGGATTGGGGGGACAAAACTAAGTCCCATCCCGTCCCACTATATATACGGGATGGGACGGGTTTTGGGGGGACGGGACGGGATGGGACGAGTTTTGGGGGGACGGGACGGGACGGGGGATTTTTTATTTTTTATATACTTATTTATCTTGAATGAATAACATCTTAATAATAGTATAATATTTTGCTAAGTCTTAATCATTCAAATTTATTAATAATACGAAATAAAAATAAATACATTTAACGATTAAAGCTTAAATTACTATTGTAATATATATATATATTAATTATTAAGTGCAAGTAAATATGATCTTAGATATCTTTACACAATTAATTAGAAAAAATCATTTAAATTAAACATTAAGACACAATTAATTAATAACTTTAATACTATCCACACAATTAATAACTTCTATAATTTCTCATACCAATCTTAAGGAATATTATAAAGGAAAAAGTGGAGACTAATCACTAATATAAGACAGAGAGAGTAGGAACTAAAAAGAACATTTCTAATGAGTCAAAAATTATATTTTTTTTCAATAACATTTTTAGCTAATAAATAATGCTTAAGTTTCAAAATTCAAAATTCAAAATTCAAATTTCAATTTCAAACTTCAAATTTCAAATTTCAAATTTCAAATTTCAAATTTCAAATTTCAAATTCAACTTTCAAATTTCAAATTTCAAATTTCAAATTTCAATTTTCAATTTTCAAATTTCAAATTTGAGAAGTTCAAATTTGTATTTTAAATATTTTAAAGTAATTTAAACTTGAAATTTTGATTTTTAAATTAAGTATTTTAAAGTTAGTTTAATATATATGTAAATATGTATGAATAATTGAATATATTAAAATTAAAATACAAGACAATAGTTATATAAAAAAGACTTAATAAAGCCTTCAAATTTATTCAATAAAATATAATTGCAACTTAGAACTTAGAAGTTACAATTTACAAATATTAGTGGAGTAACTAATTTACGCAGCCACCTTCTAGAAAGGGTTCTGTTTCAATAAGTTCTCATATGTAAAACTAATATTTGTTACAAATATTAGATGAGTAACTAATTTATGCAGCCACCTTCTAGGAAGGGTTCTGTTTCAATTAGTTCTCGGATGTAATCTAATATTTGTATTCTCCTTTAAAATTTAATTCTAATTGTCGCATCATATCGACGGTAACATCCTCCGGTGTTGGCAAACTTGCTAGAAACTCTTGTGACTCTAATTCATCATCACTAGATCCAATTACCGCATTAATCCAAGCTTCTTGTTTGGAACTTAACTTTGGCAAATTATAATTTCTCCTCTCGGCATTGACCCAGTCTCTAAATAAAACTGATATTTCCAAACTGTCTTCCGCCAATGAATGTCTATGATTGCCAAGTTGAAACCTTGCCTCACTAAAAGCAGTCTCTGATGCAACTGATAAAGCTTGAATAGCTAGAACATCACGAACCATTTTGCTCAAAATTGGAAATGCAACGCTCCGCCTCCTCCACCATGCTAATAATTCTTCATTGCCATCTTCGTCTTCCACTGTTTCTAAAGATTGATTAAGATATTCTTCAAAATCATCACGATTAGTAGAATTAAGACCAAGAAAATCTCTCATATAACTTGAAATTCGAGCTTTACTCTGAGGATTAGAAGTTTGACCAACTTTTTGAGTATTTCCTGTAGTTCTATATTTTTCATACAAAATTTTTGCTTCTACTTTTATGCTACACTTACACATTTCACAAGTTGGATTTATTTTCGGTAAAATTTCTAAGGTATCATAAAAAGTGTCAACAAGTCCCTGCACACCTTGTAATTTATAGTCAGGATGAAGTAAAATAATAGTTAAAAAAATTTGAGGAATAGGAAAAAAATATTTTTAAAATTTTTTAATCATACCTTCAATTGCAACTCTAAATTTTTCAATTCTTTTGTATTTAGAAAATTGAATTGAAATAGCACAAATATTTATTAATACTGATGAAATAGTAGGTTAATAAATTCCAGAAAACATAGTTGTAGCATCATAAAAAAGTCTTAAAAATTCTAATAGTTCATTAGTTTCTTCCCAATCTTCTTCACAAATTCTGTCTAATGGGTCAGCATTATGAGCATTAAACACCATTTGTATGAGTCCTCTATATTCGTAAGCAACAGAAAACATTTCGTAAAAAGAATTCCACCTTGTTTTAATATGTCTTGAAATTTTTCTTGGTGGCAAATCACATAGTACACAACGCTCATTAAATTCTCTAATTCTAGTAGCTCTATTAGCATAAAAAATCCAGGCAACAACATATTCAATTTTCATACAACCACATTCAAATAATGAAATACCATCTTGTACAACTAAATTTAATACATGTACAACACATCTAACATGAAAAGAATTAACATCAATTGGACATAATCTAGTTTTTAACATACTAGCAGCGTTTACATTATTAGATGCATTATCTAATGCGACAGACATTACTTTATCTATAAGCATGTAATAATCTATAACACTCAAGTTAAATAATCACGTCCATTAACACTACGACCCATGTCCGAAGTAATAGATACTCTACAATCTAATATGCTAAATAAACAACGAAGATATTGACAATGTTTACCTTGATATACAAAAACATCAGATTTAACAATATTTCTTGAAAAACCTCTATAATTAGGATTATAAGTTTGTTGAATATATTCAATAAAATCGGGATGTGAAGGAAAATTATAAGGTAAACCACAAACAGAAACTATTTTCGCGATCTCTTTCCTTATTATATTTACGTTGTGTTAGTGAACCACCGGGGTTAGAAGGATCTAATGTTCCTCGAACCATGTTAGAAACCCCTACCGATTCATTAACATTAATATCAAAATCATTAACTTGAATTTCTTTTTTTCTATCGGCTAATAATTTAGCTTCTTTATATTGAATCGGCACACAAGATAACAAATGTCTATTTAAGCCCCCCGTCCCACCTTGACCTCCACCTTGTTTATGTTTAAAAGGTTGCTTATATTTATTACAAATAGCAATAGAATTTTCCTTATCTAAAGTCAGAAATTGCCACACAACAGAAGTTTTAGGGCGTTGATACTTTACCTTCTCCCTCGTAGGAGGTATAAGGGGTGGGCGTCCAGAATTTTGCTCCGTTGAATTTGTAGTTTCATTTGGAACATTTGTCACCGGACTAGTAGGTGTAACTTCTAATTCATCTTCTCCCGAACCAACTTCTACTTCTTCACCTGAATTTTTATCAAGATAAGGATTAATATCACCATAAATTTGTTGTAAAAGTTCACGATCGAGTTGAGCATTTGAATCAATATCATAAGAAGTATCATCAACATAAGTAGAATCATTTGTATTAAATCTAACTCTAGAAATACCACCACATTTACTCTTATTTTTTTCCTTACTACTTTTTTTAGTAAAATTAAATAATCTACTAATGCCACTTGGTTCTTTCTCTTTTCCTTTACCGGTATTTTTTTGTTAGAACTCATATTTAATTATATGTAAAGTATAATATAAAAATAATAATAACACAAAAATTAATGACGAAAAATAAAATATAAATATTATGAAACGAATGTACCAAACGTCTGCGTTAATAGCAAACGTTATAACTGATTCTTGAAGCTTGTAGTTTGTTGTAACTTGTAATTTGGAACTCCAATTTTTGATAGCAAATATGAGAATTATATATATTATGATATATAATATGAAAACTTAGAATTGAAATATATGTATTATGATATAATATGAGACTTAAGATTGAGACTTGAGAGATATAAAAAATAGATGAGAGAATATATGATTTTGTAAGAAATAATAAGGGATGGAGGGGTATTTATAATATTAAAAGTGGGTTAAAGTGTATTTATGATAACTTGAGGGTTTAAAGTAAAATATTAAAAGTAGGGGTGGTAGGGGGTGTTGGGGAAGGGAAAAAAACTAGAAATAAATCCAGGGGGGGGGCCCACTAGCCGTTGCCCAACGGATATAAATTTTTAAAAAATAAAAATAAATATGCTAAAATATATTTTTTTAGCATTTTCTAATTTTAAAAGACTGAAAAATTTATGTTGAAAATTTAGAAAATATAAAAAATGATTTATTTAACTCCTATCATCATCAATATTATTATTAATTTGTTTTACTTCTTTTCTTAATCTTCATTTCATCATTAATGTAATTTATATAATTTTCTTAGAAGTTAGGATTACTATTTATTTAATTTTTAAAAATTTTGAATTCTTTTGTCATACTAAATACAACATGTTTTATTATAATTACATTTAATATATTAATCAATATGTTGTACGAATGAAAGAAAATTATCATTTCACAAAAACAAAGGTTAAAATATAATTTATTATGATTAAGGAAAGATAAAATTATTATTCCAATATCCATAACCATATATAATACATTAAAAATTAATTGAAAAGCTGTAAATGGAAAAGGAATCACCATTTAAGGAATCATTATTTTTAAATTTTTAGATCATTTCTTCTTCTAAAAGTTTCTATCGATATGTAACAATAAAGTTAAATAGAAAATGTAGTAACACCATTCTTAGTAATAGATACCTATTTATTTTTATCAATTTTTTCTGACAATTTTGGTTTTATTTTTCTTTACAATAATTATTGCCTTGATTTTTTATTTTATTTTTAACATTTATTTTTAATTTTAAAAGATTGGAAATTTTATGTTAAAAATTTAAATAATAGAAAAAATGATTTATTTAACTTTTATCATCATCAATACCATGTCATCATTAATGTTATTTATATAATTTTCTTAAATCACTGATTTTTTTCTTTTTTAACTCTTTTATATATATATATATATATAAAGTTGGATATGTAAATGATGATGTGACATTTCTTAGAAGCTAAGATTACTATTTATCTAATTTTTCCAATTGTTGAGTTCTTTTGTCATACTAAATACAATATGTTTGATTATAATTACATTGAATATAGTAAACAATATGTTCTAGGAATTAAAACAAAATTATCATTTCAGAAAAATAAATGTTAAATTATAATTTTATTATGATTAAGGAAAGATAAAGATATTATTTCAATATCCCATAACCACATTCA
The DNA here is from genome assembly GCA_029007595.1 of Solanum commersonii. NCBI lineage: Eukaryota > Viridiplantae > Streptophyta > Magnoliopsida > Solanales > Solanaceae > Solanum > Solanum commersonii. The sequence continues at coordinate 1,806,718 of JAJTWQ010000011.1, forward strand.
ATACATTAGAAATTAATTGGATATAAGCGTAAATGGAAAATGAATCACTATTTAGGGAAAATAAATGTTTGCAATACCATAATAATTAAGGAGAGAGTAAGATATTATTTTAATATCCTAATTCGGAACTTTTAATCTACTACTCAATTAAAAAGAAAATGCATTTAATAACATTAAAAAGTTATTAGTTTAATATTTTTTCTCATTGTACTAATTCAATTCAATCAAACTTAATTTTAAAGATAAAATAACAGCTTCATTTTAATTGTTATCAATATATTTCAAAAAATTATCGTGAAAAGGCATTTCTTGCACTTATTTTAATTTTCATATACTATTATTATTTTTTCTGTCATTTTTCAATGATTTTTTATTTCGATATAAAATTTAATGTTTATTCTTAAAACTCTGATGGTACAAATTAAGGTGGAGTAGAATATAATAAATGATGATTCTTCTACTAAATAAGAAGATATAACGAAATTGAAAGGGTGAAGTTTTTTTTTTTTTTAAATGGATAGGAAATTCTATTAAGGTTTCATTACGTCATTATTCAATATATTTTTAATATAAATTTTATTTGCTGATGCATTTGTTTAGTACTCCCTCTGTCCCTAATTACTTGTTCACTTTTCCTTTTATAGTTGTCTCTAATTACTTGTCCATTTTGACAAATCAAGAAAGAACATTTTTTTTACCTATTATACCCTCAATTAAATGATTAATTACTTTGAAAATTGCAGAACTTTTCATCTATTTCATAATTAATAGGGGTAAAATGATAAACTCACTATGTCATTAATTGATTTCTTAATAAATGTGTCAATTTAAAAGTGGACAAGTAATTAGGGACATCGGAAGTATTACAGTGTTATTTGACATTATGAGATATTTCTTAGACATTTAAGGAGAATGGTACACCGAAATATATATTATATATTAAAGGATCAACCTCATGCAATGGAAGAATTTGTTATTAGCAAATATATTTTAACTTATTTGATAAAAAATATATTCTTCCTCATTTAATAGATGTAAAATTTGTGAAGCTTTATTTTTTTTCACAATCTTCATATTATTAAAACAAATAATATTATTACAATTAAACAACAGAGTAATATAAAATTAATCAAAAATATTTAATTTTAGTAATCGCGCGAAGTGCGGCCAAGTTCTCTAATTTAAAACAAAAAAGTAAAATTTAAATGGGTCTACAATAGAATTCCTAGAAATCCAACTTGAAAAATTATGTTAAAAATGGAAAATAAAAAGTGAAATAAATTTAATTGAGAGTTATCCTTCGTCTGTCCCATTTTATGTGAGACTTTTTATTTTTCGAGAATCAAATTTGCGTATGATATCTTTAATTTTTTCAAATGAAATTTATATATTTGTAAACTACGTAAAAATCAAAATATTATAATTCATAATTCATAATATTTTAAAGATCTCTTTAGTGTTGTGTTGGTCCTCCCAAACTTCCATTTCAAATAAGAAGTACCCATAGAATTTAGAGAGTCAATTAAATTTTTTATATAAGTTTTAAATAATTAAGTTGTTAATTATTCTAATGTATAGTATTACTTATATTATTTTTAAATAAATTTAACTATTATATGTTGGGTTTTTTATCCTAATTTATACGACATTGATAGAATTTAAAGTGTCAAATAATTGTTAATTATTGTAATAGATAATATGGAGTATTTAAGTCATTTATAGTATAGTAATTAATATAAAATATGTAGTATTTAAGTGGAAGGTGGTGGGACCTACTTATATAGTTTGATAAATATATTGGATATTAGTAGTGATTTATAATATAATAATTAATAATATATAATATATAGTATTTAAGTGGAAGTTGGTGGGGCCCACTGTGTTGGTCCTCCCGACTCCCACTTCTATAGGAGTAAAGTAATGATGATAATGATATGATGATGTACTAATTAATAATTAATACTCCTAACTATTTTGAAGTATGTCATTCATTCATTCATTTTGAACTTTTAGTTGTTAGGGACAAAAAGTTAACAAATCATTATGTATGTTATTTTAATCAAACACTGTTAAATCTGATTATAACATAAGTGGTGCTGGTGCAGTATATAAAAATCGTTTACTATTCTTCGCACACATGGGAAATTATTAAACAAATAGGAAAATATAGCCCTTTTAGCGTTCAATAATTTTAAATTCTAGATCGGCGTACTAGGCTCCACGACATGTTAAACGATATGTTAAGTAATATCAAAATTTTAATACGGAAGTATTGAAAATATCTCTGATCTTGGTACAAATTATTAGTTTTATCTCTGAACTATTGACACCTTTAAAAATACTCCCTCTACTTGATTAATTAAATTTAGATATACCATCGATTTGTTACATGACATAACAAGTGGTCTCAAACTTTTGTAGGAGCATGACTCTTGATAAAAAATCAAGGGAAGTGTTGAAAACTGTACCTCTAGACTTGACGAGAATTTAGGGGTATATTTTACTCATGTTGCAAGATTGAGGGTGTATTTAAGTTTAATTAGTCAAGTTAAGGAATATTTTAAGACCGTCAATATTCAAAGATGAAACTAATAATTCACACCAAATTTTGAGGTGTTTTTAATATTTTTCTCAAATTTTAATTATATATATATAATATATATATTTTCTTAAAAATATTATAATCCTTTTAGAATAAAATTTTGATTCCGCTACTTCAAGGGTTCATGATAAGACAAGTCAAGGCTCAGTCTAATTTGGTAGCTCTGCCAATAGATTGGTTTGGCTATTTTTTTTTTTCCAACTTAAGTGGCCCTCTTTTTCCCATATAAATAGAGCACTCACTCACATAACAAATTCGTCCTAGATTAAATCACACAGCTTCTACAAAAAATTAGAAGGCACAGGTCTACTTTCTCTTCTTCATTCATTTCAAAAACACTTGTAGCCTTGCTTACTCCCTCTTTTTCTTCATTTTGGAAATAATAATAATATATATCCATATCGTTCGTTTTTATTTGTTCATAATAAAATTTTACACATACTGGACAAGTAAAAACGAACCTAACGAGTATTTTGTAGTGTCAATACATGTTGTAAAGCTATTCTAATGAAATAAAGAGCTTACCAAATTTGTGTTTTTGAATTATATATAGGAAATTACTATATATATCGAAGAAATGGCAAATAAGGGTTCTATCAATATGGAAATTGGTAATGATGGTGTGGCTGTTATCACTATGATTAATCCACCTGTTAATGCCTTGACTCTCTCAGGTTCTTTCCTTTTTCCTTCTTACTTTCAGTAAAAAAGTTTCTAACATTAAAAGCCCGTTCAGATTGACTTTTGACTTATGACTTGTAAATCAAAACTATAAGTTAGAAATTCTAACTTTTGGTTTTTGATTTATTTTTGTTATTTTGACTTTAAAACAAGTGCGTATAAGTACTTTTTTTAAAATTTTATCCAAATGCTCTAAAACTACTTAATAGCTATTTTGATTTAAAAACATCTAAAATAAGGTAATTCAAACAAAATATTTATCTTTATCTTCGTTCTTTTTTTCAGTGAGAAAGTACATTTTTGCTTATTTGCTTTTTATTTCCATTGTTTTATCCTTCTGTTAATGTTATTAAGTGTGATTTATGAATATATAATAGCAATTGAGGAGTTGAAGAGATTCTATCAAGAGGCTATTGATTGCGATAACGTGAAGGCCATTGTTCTTTCTGGTAAGTTTTGCTCTCACAAAAAAAAATATATACGTTAGTGTATATTTTATGTAAATTATACAATAATATACAAAAAAATAATAATATTTGTTGGCTATTATTTAGATGGACGGCTATACAATGTAGTTTCCAAAAGAAAAAATAAAAAATCCCATGCCTGAGTAACGATAGAATAGAATAGCATTTACGCTTGCTTCAAAATACTCCCTCTGTTTCAATTCATTTGAGTACTCTTGAGTTTCAAGTGACTTTCAACTTTCCACGTGACATGTCTAAGATTGAAAAATTAAATGATATTTTGATACATTTGACATATCTTTAATGTTAGATCACAAGTAATATTCAAAAATCTTTTTTACTTTTTTGAATTCTGTGCCAAATCGAAATAAATTGAAATACGAAAATATTAATTAGACGTGATGATGGATCATTTTTGGTTTTAGCACATTGAATCAAGTCAACAAATAGGTCATGACTCATGACCCAACTATTTTAAACTCTGGCAAGTTTTGCCACACAATATTTGTAGTAACTTCATATTTTCTAATAATCAAATTTAGTGGTCCCTTAATTAGTGACTACCAGTTTAAAAAAAAGAGAGTCAACTATAGTGGACTTTAACTAATATTTTCACATATGGAATGAAAATTTACAATAGAGTAATCCTTTTGTTCTCTGATTATCTACAAAATTAGAAAAAAATATCAGATAATTGTTTAAAGTTAATGCCAATAAGCAAAAGTGTCAAACAGATTAGTATTGTAGATCTAATGTTCAAATTTGTTCATCATAGCTTCTATTGTTATGATATTTATGAGCTGCTAATGTCTTTGTGCTAGATTTACACTTCCATTTTAATTTATTTGTTGTCCTCAAATTCGTATGTTTATAGGTGCGAATGGTAGATTTTGTGGAGGTTTGGACATCAGTGTTATGGAGAATGTTCATAAGCATGGTAAATTTTACCTCACTTATTTGATCAACTAATGTACGTACCTAATGTTGGCTAATCAGTTTTTTCCTAATTTTAAAATTCCAGGAGATATATCACTTCTACCCGATGCATCAATTGGTCTAGTGGTTAATAAAATCGAAAGTATGTTCATAATCTAAAGTAGTTGGTAATTAATATGTAGTAGTAATTTGATTATGTAACCAAAACTTTGGTGATCATATTATTATATATAGATGGAAAGAAGCCTTCTGTTGCTGCAATTCAAGGATTTGCTCTTGGTGGTGGTTTGGAGTTGGCTATGGTTTGTTCACTCTGTTCTACTTTTTTTCATTTCATTATAATTCAATGTTTCTCAAAATTTCATTTATTTGTTTATAAATTGTGTAGGGGTGTAGTGCTCGAATTGCCACGCCAAAATGTGATCTTGGTTTACCTGAGCTGAAGCTTGGAGTTATTCCAGGATGTGGAGGTACATTTCTTTTATACTTATATGTTTATAATTTGGTATGCCTCTCTGTTTTAAGTTTGGAAAACTAATTGGACATGTGTTATTAGGCACTCAAAGGCTTCCAAGGCTAGTTGGGACCTCAAAGGCTGTTGATATGTTGATGGTAAGTGTAGGTAGCATATGCTATGTAATCAGTCGTTGTACGTAGTTTAGATGATAATGTAAAGATTGCTGAAGCTGAAGTTTGGTGTAAATATTGAACAGTCATCCAAGACTATAACTTCTGAAGAAGGGAAGGAGTTGGGTCTTATTGATGCCATTGTCTCTTCAGAGGAGCTCTTGATAGTTGCTCGGTGTTGGGCACTTGACATTGTTGAAGGCCGCCAGCCAAATTGTAATTCTCTTGAAAAGACGGATAAACTTGGACCTAAGGATGAGTCACTTGAGATACTGAAATGTGCTAGACAACGTTATACAGTGCCTCGTTATAGAGCCTGTCTTGATGTGATCGAAGAAGGCATTGTAGCTGGAGGATATGCTGGTGTTCTTAAGGTGAACAATCTTATGGCATTACGTATGTATTTTGCTTTGATATGTCAATGACTTCATATCTCTCCCCCCTAATCATTCAGTTAGGACATGGGAAACATTTATTGCCTATAGTTGCTATGGTGATTTCTACGATTTCCTTCCGAGTAACTTTGTTTGCTTCTTCCTTATAATCAATGTGTAACTAATTGCAGGAAGATAAGGTATTTAAAGAGCTAGTGTTGTCAAATACTGCAAAAGGTCTTCTTCATGTATTTCTATCCGAACGTGCAACAACAAAGGTCAGTTCCGATAGATATTAAGCCGTAAATTCTTCTTTTGATCATGTCTAATTAAGAATGGACAAAGAAATTGGAACTGTTTCTAGGGCCTACTACAATGTAGTCTAACAAAGTGGTAAATACAATTTACAGGTACCAAGTGTTACTGATATTGGACTTAAGCCTCGGAGAATAGAAAAAGTTGCAGTTGTTGGTGGTGGATTAATGGGATCTGGCATTGCTACAGCTCTCATTATCAGCAACATTAGCGTTGTACTTAAAGAAATTAACCATGAATATTTATCGAAAGCTTTGAAATCAGTAGAAGGTTAGTATATAACATGTTGAATATCTTTGTATAATGTAATGTTCCGCATGCTGTTCTATTAAGTCAAGTCTGAAATATTGTTATGCTATTTGTGTTGCAGCAAATCTACTAGGCTTTGTAACAAGAGGAAAGCTGAATCAGGATAAGATGAAAAGGACTTTGTCTCTTCTTAAAGGCACTTTAGACTATGAAGACTTGAAAGACGTCGACATGGTTATTGAGGTAATAGTAATACATTCACCATCTCTTCCTCTTAGTTACCTTGCTGAATCATTATTTTTATTTTCATATTGGATGTCTTTCGCGTATCCTTGTAGCTGATGCATATTAAACGTATTTCTGATGAAATCTATGTCTCTCTCTTTTAGGCTGTTAACGAGAATGTGTCTCTGAAACAATCAATTTTTGAGGATATTGAGAAAGTTTGTACTTCAGAGTGCATTTTTGCATCAAACACATCTACAATTAGTCTTGATGTGATTGGGAAAAGAACAAGTAGCCAAGATCGCATTTTGGGGATACATTTATTCAGGTGAGGTTCAATTTTATACAGGCTTTTTGCCTTCTGAGATTATATACTATTACTGTTTCATGACTTATTCTGTTGCTTAATTATTGTTTTTCATTTTTGTTTCTTTTCATGGATGAAGTCCTGCACATTTGATGCCTCTGGTGGAAATCGTGAGGACGGAAAATACTTCTCCACAAGTAATTGTTGATGTGATAAAATTCACTAAGATTTTGAAGAAAGTCCCCATTGTAGTGAAAAATTGTACTGGTTTTGCTGTCAACCGGAGCTTCTTCCCTTATATGCAAGGACCAGACCTGTTGGCAAATTTAGGCGTTGATATCTTCAGAATTGACCGCGTTATCACTGAGTTTGGCATGCGACTTGGTCCTTTTCAGTAAGTTTTTCTCTAGACTGAAACTTGTTCATCTTGACATGAGCATACACAATATAGCTGCACCTCTGTGTATTTACACCAATTTTGTTCATATTAACATTTAGTATATTATGTTATGCAGGCTTCAGGATCTTACCGGCTATGGTATATTTTTGGCTGGTGTAGAAGAGTTTGTTGCTGCTTATCCAGACCGCGCTTTTCAGTCTCCATTGGTTCAACTAATGGTAGAAAATGGACGGGAAGGTACTGAACAAACACATTTATGTTTTCCACTTAACTCTTGGCTTGAAAACATTTCTCAAATTCAAATTTAAGGAAACAGAATTTTGAAGGGAATGTAAGTTTCAATTTAAGAAGTTAAATGACACCTTTAAAGTGGTCTGGTTTTCTAAATGTATATGTATTACGTCGTAGGTAAGAAGAATGGTAAAGGATATTACACGTATAATAAAGGAAGCAAGCCAGAAGCTGATCGCCCTGTGCTACAAATCGTTGAGGAGTCTATGAGACTTACCAATATTGCTCCTGCTGGAAAGGTCTGCTACAGCTGATTAAAATTCACGCGTAACAACAATGCTATATTGTTCATTTTCGAGTGATATAAGGCTTAACATGATTTTGTTATGTGTGATTCTGCAGCCAATATCTGTGACAGATGAAGAAATTCTAGAAATGATATTCTTTCCAGTGGTGAATGAGGCTTGTCGAGTTATTGAGGAAGGAATAGTTGTCCGAGCATCTGATATTGACATTGCATCTGTCCATGGATTCAAATTTCCTTCAGAAACGTAAGTAGAAAGCAGAAATCAGGCCACCTCTATGTAGATAATTCATCGTCTATTCTGTACGAACTAGCTATTGAACATATTGTAATGACTGTATGACTATATTCTATGCAGTGGAGGCGTCATGTTTTGGGCTGATACGATTGGATGTGAGTACATATACTTGAAGCTAAAAGGTTGGTATGAGGCCTATGGTGATTTCTTTAAGCCATCAACATTCTTGGAACAGAAAGCTGCAAAAGGTCTACCCTTGGTAAGGATATTGTAACCATTCTTGTTCATCTTCATCTACATGTCATAGCTTATTTGTTCAATTCATTGACGTCCTTCGTCCTTCATGATGCATCGTAGGGAGGATCGTGTTGACCTAACTCCAGATACTATCACAGAATCAAATGCAGAAGCAGCAGGAACGCGATCATGCCGAATTATTTGCTTGGAAATAAGGAGTGAAATTTGGTTTTCACTGGGATTAGATAGGAGTTTGATTATGTAAAATCAGTTGTCAATTAGGCTTGATTTCTTCAACTTTTTGAAATTCTTTTCCCTCAAGTTAGTTGATGGTAGATGTAAAAGAAGCCAAACTGTATGGTTCCAGTTTTGGCTCTATAATGTAATCATCTGAGAAAAGGTGAATGAAGTATCCCAAAGTTTCTCAAAGTTCCTTTTGTTCAAAGTATTCCCTTATAATGTAGGCTGAACTTTTCCTAATGGACGAGTAGCCGAGCCAGAATTTTCACCAAGGGGTTCAAAATTGAAAGAAGTAAACATGAAAACTAGGCGAAAGGGGTTCAACATCTATGTAAAAACATAAAGAGTAATTTTAACCATGCATATCAACTATTCATTCAACCAAAACAGGCGAAAGGGGTTCAACATCTACGTAAAAACATAAAGAGTAATTTTAACCATGTATATCAACTATTCATTCAACCAAAACTAGTACTCCCTGTGTCCCAATTTACGTAGTACACATTCTTTTTTAGTCGATTTCAAAGAGAATGTTATCAATCTATAACTAGAAAAAACTTAACATTAAATTTTTCCTATTACCCTTAACAAAATAATTTATAACCACATAAATATTTGTTTTGGACTACAGTTTTTTTTTTTAAAAGTGTTTCTTTCTTAAATTTTGTAGCTAGTTAAACATGTCACGTAAATTGGAATGGTGAGAGTATCCACCAAACAGTGTCACGTAAATTGGAACGGTGAGAGTATCCACCGTTCTGTGATGGCAGAAAATTCGAAACTGAAGATGATGGATAAATAGACAGAGTTGAGAAAAAAAGGGAACATCAAAGGCAACTTTCCCCTTGATTAGTTACTATAATGATAGAATTAAAAAGATATGACTAGAAGTGCTAATGGTGTTAAACTTGAGTAGGGTTTCAGTTTTACAAGAGGTTTCAATTAATAGTATGAGTGTAGGAAGCACTTCACCCAAATATAGAATTTTCCAATGCGGATTTGAATTTAGTTGGACTCCAACATAAATATCGAAGTTGTTTTACACTGAATTATGCCAATGTCTCTATAAAGAAGAACACTTTGGTTTGTAGACATCCCTTTTCCTTAAATCCTCAAACTTCTCTGGAGAATTATTCTTCTGTCCAAAAATAAACTCCTCGTGGAAAACATAACATAAAAAGAAATGGAAGCCCAAATACAAGCAAATAATATAAATTGCAATATTTAACAGCTATCCTTCAAGATTTTATTGTAGGAGCTATCATTGAATCCTTGAGACAAGAATGTGTTGAGAGTTTAGATTCAAGTATACTGGTGATTATACTTTAAGAAATCTGTCAAACCAGTCACTCGCTTCTTTCACCATCAGTGGCGTCATTTGATGACCAATTCCAGGTTGTGCTATTAGCTGAAAATTATCAAAACAAGCATTTCAGAACCTAAGAAGATTGATCACCCGAAAAAGAAAGTAGTAAATTAAAGGACTTGTTCTTTAGCAATGCTAGTTTCAAGAAATAGATATATACTTGCAAGTTGCAACAGAGAAGTAAAATCGAAGAACTAAAAGACCAGTTGGTATTAGGAAAACCATTATTCTAGAGATTTGATTAACTAATTCGGTTAGATTTTTACAAAGTGACCGTATGAAGAACATCTGAGTGGATTGAAGTAAAGAGTCTGAAAAGTTCGAAAGAACAAGTTGAGACAAAGTTATCCCAAATGAAGTGAATGGAAAACGGAAAATGTTGGGATTTATGCAGCGTCTTTAAACATGTTGTGGTCAGGCTCGTTGGTATTTAGTAGATTTGGGAGTAAATCCTGTTGAGGAACAGGTCGTGGTTTTTACACCTTTTGAGTCGGGTGTTCCCACGTAAAATATTGTGTCACGTTAGGTAACTTGGTTCATTTAGGTAGAAGTAAAGTTAAGTGATACAATTCTAGTTCACGTAGAATAACAGAAAACAATTACAAGGTCCTCAAAAGTAATTGAAACAGGTCAACCACTAAGGCTTATAGTTTAATGATATCAGCACGAGTCTCCCCACAACAGTTTCACACTACTCCTTTGAGTCTTGCCTTCCACGACTCCCTAGTTTCATGGAAATAACTATATAAAAAAGGAAATTTAAACATGTTATTTATAGATTCAAGTACTGAGTTGCAGCAGTATCCACTTCAGAATCAGTTATTTGTGACTTCATACCATAATATGTTCATTTTGTTCCTTTAAGGTCCTCAAAACTCATACTTAATGACAGCTAAGGAAGGAAAAAAGTTTCTGTTTCTTTTCACAGAAAAGCAGGCTGGAGGTAAGTTTGGTACCTTGAAATTCTGAGTACAACTAGCTTTTTCACAAGCTTTGAGAGTTCTTGATTCTGGAATTTCAAGGCCACTTAGTGGGCAACGAGGATCATCTTCCCCTACAATATTTGGAAAAGTAGATTTATCCTTTAGACAGCAAGAGAAGGAAAAGAGCACATGATGATTGATGGGTAAAAAATGTGACGAATTCTTTTGTCATTATTTAAGATATGTAGATTCTTGTACCATTTAAAATCAGTAACGGGCGTGGTGCAATAGTTGGAACTGTGTATGGTGCATCAAATTGAGACGCCAAACCCGGGGCAATCCTATCCCAGACCTGGTGAGATATGCTATTAAGTAAACATCAGATAGTTCCATCACAACATTTGAGAAGCGTACTACAGATTTTAACAATGTATGAGATTCAACTTACAAAGAAAATCGTAAGAAGCATCACAAGTATGATATTTAAGACTATGAACTCAAATCTTTTCTAACTCTTAAGATCAATCAGTTCGCATAACTCCTAAGACTGTAACGCGAACTTGTACTACTTAAATAGTCATGAATGTTTATAATGCTGTCAGACAGACAATACCTGGAGGAACGAACTTTTCTATTTCAAGTTTTTGACGGAGGTGATTTAAATTTACAAGGCTGCAACCACTGCATATAGCTCAGGTTCGCTCCAATAAAACTTCCTTTAGCCTACCTAGAATGTAATAATCTAAGACCACATACCGCCACCCCTTCCCCCAAATTTAATCAGTAAGGTACATATCCCATACTATACCTTATTTTAGTGTATTAATGTGTAGCTCGGAGTCTGCCAAATCTCACATCACATGAATGTCTCTTAAATAATCTTGAGAAGGAGCAGGAAGACTACAGTATTTGAATTTCTCATTATGCATGAATGAAAAAAGAAGTTAAACACGGAAGTCATCAGCCTGACCTTCTGAACTACTTCTTTATCAATAGCACTCTTGTCTAAATCAGCACGTGCTTCTGAAAACAAAACAAGTAAAACAGTTAAGTAAAGAACCGTATAAGCAGCACTAAAGTAGCTGGTAACAAATAAGTGAGTCAGATGTGATAGGAAACATCTAGACAACAGTAAAGTAGCTGATCCATCTAATAAGGTTCTTGGAGTTGTGTTCACCTTCAAAGACAGCCTTGATACTGTTAACTCTTGCTTGCCACTTATCATGCTCAATTGCCCATCCAAAACCCTACAACATGTTTCAATATTCTCATCATAATATTCTATCGATTAAGATCTATCACTGATCCTATTATACTTAACACAAGGTACCTGAACACCAATTATGGGGACAACCACAGAATAGCGAGTGTCAACAAATGCAGCAAACCAAGCATGCATACCTACAAGGCAGAATACATTTCAACTTGATGTTTCAAAATTGATTTGCACTTGATGTTCTTTAAGATACTGTTATGTAAATCTACTAATTCACTTGTCAAACCTCCAAGAGACTCGCCAGTGATTCCTATCTTTGATGGGTCAACATCTTCCCTCTCAGTAAGATAATCTGCCAGTTTTATCAAGTCCCAAACCTTCAAAGATCAGCAAAAGATATGCTCAGAACTCCATATATCAACTATTAATCATGGCAGTTCGAGAATAATAAAAAAATTCACCAAGCTTCTCAAATGGTAGAATCAGGTTAGATTTTTTAATAGTTACCGTATCAAATATGAACGGCATTGTATCTCCATTTTTCCATGATGACACTAGGGACTGTACTACAGCAAAGAAGAAGTTAGTAAGATCAAGTCAACCAGGTACAGTAGTATTCAAGCATAATTGGTTGGATCACCATTACTTATTCTCATTATAAAAAGTACTGTTAAGAGAGTATTCTCATTGTGAAGCCAATTGTGACAGAAAGTATTTCCTGCATTTAGATTACTCCGAATCATCTATATTCAGGCATTTCATGGGCTAGAGTTCAAAAAAGAAACTCCATCAAACAACCAAACACCAGGGGTATCATCAACTCACCAAATCCATAACATGATTTAAAACCACATATCACAAATTTTGGATAGCCCACTGTTGCATAAGCGTCCAGAGAGGAAAGTTCTTTTCTATATAAGCTAATTGAATATACACATAAGCAAAAAAGCAAAATACTAACATCTCGATAGGTTGTGATGCTGGTCGCACGTTCTCCATGGTATCGAGAATCAATTGCAACAGCAATATATCCCCTTGAAGCATATCCCTAAAAGAAAAAATTATCCTTGATACTCCATTGTAGTGAGAACTCAAGAATACTGAAGAAAACAACAGACGTCACCTCAAGCAATGGCCTCAACCACTCTTTGCATTTGTTCGTGCTATGCAGGAAAACAATAGTAGGCCTCCTTTTCTTTTCACTTTCTTTCATGCTCAATACCAATACAGGCAAGAGGCCTTGCCCTCCTTCCTGCAAACAGTAAGAGAGTTACAGCTACCTAATTTAGTCATATCTCAAATTGATTATTACAAAAGTAACCACATCTTAGAAGTCAGACAATCATCATCTAAATGCTTATTCGACTACTCAGGAGGTACATTGTTTAATTGACGGAATCTGGTTACATACTAATAAGTAGATTAATCGATGAAATTATACTTCTAAAATCATATCACCTCAGTAGTCAGGTAGAAATTTTCCTCTTGAAGCAGTTCCTTAAAATTGGGTATATCTTCCTTTGGGCATGATTCCATTGCCTGTATTTTCAGATAAAAATGTTAAAATGAAGTCTCCGGAGTATAGAATTGGCAGTACAAAGAAATCGTAGTAGTTTTGTACCTCACTGAAGGTTGGCTTTGGAGATTCCTGAAAGAAAGGATCCTTCACAGGTTTTCCAGGTATTACAGATAGTGGAACTGGAAAGAATTAGACCAAGCAAATACAAGCTTGTTAATTAACATCCAAAATATAAGTTGGCAACAGGGAGGAACTAGACCAGACAATAAAACTTGTTAATTACCACCCAAGAGATAAAGTAAATAAAAAGACACAATTTTGACAGTAATTCATTGAATCTATCAAGAGATAGAACTGATGATCTCAAGATGCACTCTTGCTATCAGAAAGGGCGACTACAGAACTGTTATTATGCAATAGTTCAGCTCCATTCATCCTGCCAAGTAAACTATGAATGTCATCCTCCCATCTCTTCTCATCCTTGACAGTCATTTCTACTCCCTCTATCCTCTCATTTCACGAAACAAGATTAGAACAAATCTTTCCACCACTCACAATTTCAGTCTCCAATGAACCCAATCTTAATTATCTTACAGAATTGCAACCATCTAATTAGATATGGATCATTCAGCTGCTACACTTTTCTGTTCCATTCTAGTCTTCCCTTTCTAAATAATCCCTTCTATCAATTATTCCCCAGTTCAGTGCCAAAATCAGACCCAACACACAACAAAAAAAAAAAAAGAACTGGAAGTTGCCACAAAGAAAAAAGGCAACTAATTTTGACAGGTTATTGCAGAAAAAAGGGAAAATACAAATGCTTGAATCGATTGACAATGACGGCACTAAATTGACTAAGAACTATGATTCAAAAAGTTAAAAGCTTGACAGTCATTATAGCAGTAAAGTTCAAATTCAATTTATCCCCAAAACTTCAATCGATTCGTAAACAAGATCATTAAGAAAAAAAGACCTTCAGAAGGACGACGGCTACGAAGGACTTGGAGGAACTGAGATCGGAGCTCGGCAGCAGCGTCGTCTGTCTCCACAGTCGCCATGGATTCCGATCAGTTGAGCTGAAAAACAAGTCAAGATTTTGGACTAGTAATTACTTGCTTTTATTTTTTTAATTTGCATACATGCACTGCAAGTGAAGAACAAAATTGGAACTTTCTAACAAAATGCATCTGTCCGAATCTTACTGTAATATCATTATTACAATTATTAAAATTATTATATGTTGAAGCTATATGTCAAAGTTGGTTACATTATTTTGGAAGAAACAATATGTTAGAGTCCGGCATTAGAATAGACATTTTTTGGAACCCTAAATATTAAAAGGATTCTCTAAAAACAAACATCAAAATGGACTGTTTGCTCATTTACTAGGAAATTATAACTATTATTTTTAACATTGTCATCCCCATTAACAAACTTAGGTCATCCATAAATGGATGAAGTACAATTCTTTTTATTAGCTTGTCATGTCAATATATATAAAATAATGACTTTTTTCAATGATAAAAGTATTAAAAACTTGAGAACTTTTTTCATAAAATAAATTTTACTATTTTTTTGCTTACATCAATAATAAAAAACTATTGATGTCGATGAATAACTATGTTTATTATATTTAGATCAACAAACATCACTACCATGTACTAATTTAACTATATAAATTACAATCACAGTGTCAATTGAGTCTCTTCTTTTTGAATTTTTTAAATTTATTTATATTAATTTTTCGTTAGATCAAAGAGCATCACTATATATGAAAAATAACAAAGATATCACATTTTTAAAAAATATACATTGGGATTTGTTCAATTAGGGATGAACTCTGGAAAAAAAAATCAGTTCATGAACTAAGGCACATTTTTTGTTATAAATTTTTTTTAGGGTTCTTTCTTGATGAGGCGAACTCCAATCTGTTTTTAAAAAAAAGATGTTGTAGTTCGTTCAATTACAGGCAAACTCTAATATATATTTTTTTAAAAAAAAAAAATTGAACCAACTAAGACAAGTTAGAACTTTTACGTATTGATCTTTCTTTTTTTTTTTATGAAAAACACATACGGTTCGTCCATAATTGGGCGAATTGTAATTTATTTTTTTAGAAAAAAAGGATTTGTCGAACTGTGAACCCTATTCCTCATGAAATCGATCCTAACCTTTGTTAGGTTCTTTATTTGGGCAACAATCGCTTTATACTTCTTTAAGAGGTGTAATTTGAGCGTATTAGTATATAATTGATATTGGTTGGTTCAGGTATCACACCTAATTTATGTTGATTATTTTGTTAGGTGATTGTACGAGTGAACCAGATTTATTTATTTGTGACAATGTTGGACATATTTTGTTGTGGTTGTTATGTATGTCATGGTGATGTACTTGTTCATATTTCATATATTTGCAGTTGGTCGATGATCCTATTAGTACATTAGTTTTTTGAGACTGATATTGTACTTTCTCTTCTTCTTTTTTTAAGTACATGACATATTTCGATTGTTGTTGTGTGACCTCAGTTGTGATTTCCATGTTTCCTGAATCTAAAGCTGATTTGCTTCTTTCGGGCTGCCATAGATCATATTTTTTCTCTAATCCATTGTTCGGACTTAGATTTTTCCTGTTTTGGGATTGCATCCCTATATTCTAGGCTATGTTAGATGTTTTGATACACGACTTTCAGATTCTAGAAAAATTATTTTCTCACGTTTTCCATCAACACTTATGAATATTTACTTTAATTAATGAGACTACTATTTTAATTGTTTGTTAAGTGTTGGCTGGCATAATTGATTCTCGTACCAAAATTTAGAGTGAGACCTCTCACGACCGTTTAGATCGTGACAAGTATATATATATTATATTAAACCCCTCTTATTTTATAAAAAAAAAATGTATATAAATCTTGGAAAGATATTATTAGAAAAAAATGAACAAGTTGCTATAATAATATAATAGAATTAAAGGAGAAATCATAAATTACACAAATATTGGATTCTTATTATCCTAAATAATTTTTTTTAATTATTATTATTATTATTATTAATATTATTATTTTTCCTTATTTTCAAGAGTACCCCACTTATATTTTCTACTATTCTTTTTAGCAAATCAGTAATTATTTTTTTCCTTTTCTAGTTTATTGATTTTCATTTACCTTCCCATTAGGTAAAATATTAGGGTTATTTTTTCATAATATTTACTTTTTCTTTTTCATTTTGTTTACAACGGCCGCATATATTTAGGAGTTTTATTCCTTATTTTCTAATTAAAAAATAACTTTTCACGTGTCACATACCACTATACTTTTGTTTGACTAGGGTTTTTGCAAGTAGTGAGTGACGTGGCCTCTCTTGATTGGATGAGGATTGTTTTGGTCAAATTCATGAAAAATTTGTAAAGAAATAAATGCACGCAATTTTATATATAAAATTACAAAAGATTTAATGTCTTAATACTTCAGTTTTTCTATATAAATATCTTCTTTGTGCCTTTTAATTTCATATTATATTTATCCTTAAAAGTATTTCTCTCTCACTCTAGAATTTGAGTTTTTCTTAAACATTAGGGTTTTCTGTTTAATCTAATCTTAAATTCCGTTTGATTTAATCCAAGATCCATTTTTGGGTGTTCTAATCTGAGATTTCGATTTAGATGAAAGGTATGATTTTTTTCTCTTCATCTCTGATTGTTTTCTTTCTTCAGTTGTGTGTTTTTTTGTTTCATTTTACTTATAATTTTTCTGTGGTTCTAGTTAAATTTTTAATTTTTTTTATTTGTGAAATTATTCTTTGAATTTATTAAAATCAATGGAAAATCCTAATTTGACTTCTGAATTTTTGTGGATGAATTTTGCTTATATTTGATATGAATTTAGTGGTGCGTGATTTAGTTATAATATTTTTTATGTGAATTTTAATTATTAAGTTTTTGTAAAGCTTTGTCATTTTTACCTATTCAAGTTAAGTTAATTTGCTTTAAAAACACTTAATTAGCTTGAAAATAATTGTCATATGTCATGTGGTTGGTTTATGAATTATTTTTGTTATACTTCCTTTTTAGGTTTTGTTATACGTATGACTTTAATATGATTTTTGTTCAAGCTTTGATTTTACGTCTATGGGGTTTATTCTTTGGGTGTATTAAGATCATCGGCACCGTGAAAAATCTTAATCTAAAATTATCATAAATAACTTTTGTTTAAATCTGATATGAATTTTTGCGGAGCTTGATTGTGCGATGATGATTTTTATGTGAATTTTGAAATTTTTTATGAAATGTTGTGGTTTTTTTTTATCTTTTCAATTTTAATGAATTTACTTAGAAAACTCTAAAGTAGCTTGAAATTAATTGGCATATATATGTTTATACCGTTCATTTTAAAGGTTCATTGATCTTGTTCAGGCATTTGTATGGTTGTAACGCTTGTTGATTGAATGAGAATTAAGATTCATTAAAGACTTTCAAACTCAATTCACTAAAATGAAATGTGTACTAATCATATCATTACTATTGCATTAAATGTATTAGATTTGTGTCATATAATTTTGAATTTAGAGAAGCTTAAAATTAAACAGATGCTAATCTATCTATCTATCTATATATATATATCATTAATGATATGTTTGAATTATGAGACAAACAACATTTATTGTACATATTAAAGTATGATTATAATTGGATTTTATGTAATTGTTTTTGAGTTAGATGGAGACATCAAGTGAAGGAGATACTCATGATGCAAGTGATTCAAAATCACCTATTGATCTTAATCTTCCATTGCCAGTAAGAATGAATGGTGGGGATTGTCAGCATCTTTCGATACGGTTAGTTTCTTTTGTTATTTTTTGTACACTAAATTAGTTTTTTTTTTCCTTTTTGTTCGCTTAATTTAAGTCATCTAAAATCTTTCTTATGACATAATACTCTCTTCATGATATTAGTGAACACATTATCATCTTCCTTTTTCCCTACATTGATATTCATGTCTAGATAATAAATAAAGAATTATTTTTTGAAAAAAGATCCAATTAACTCTTCTCTATTAGAGGATTGATTTCTCATATAATTACTTAACTATACTAATAATTACTACTTCAGAAAATCATCTTTCTTTCTTTTTTCAATAAAAAGTGACTTATTTTGGAGAAATAACTCACTTGAGAAATCAACTCCTCTTTAGATTGAAAAGGAAATAAATCAATATATTTATTGGTCAATTTCTTTGCAATTCAATCAATATGATGCTGAGATGTAAAAGAAAGACATTATATATAATCTATTCACCTTTTGAATTAAGCAGTAACCCCTCAAAGCAACTTCCTACCGAAGAAGTTCCAGAACATAAGTGGTGTTGGTATGCTGATTACACTCATAAGATTGGAGTTGATGGAAGTGTAGGAGACAAAATTGGACCACCTTCTCTTAGATTGAGAAAGGAAACTGATCAAACATCAAAAGTAGGTGATGCAAATTTAAGAAAACATAGTAAGTGGGATTTGCAGGAAGATATCACAAATGTTGCAAAGTGTCGTAAAACTCAAAAAGTGCGGTTGATGACCGAATTGTTGAGTGGAAAATTCAATTTGGGGAGAAGTTCTATGAATGCTAAACTAATTTCAGCGAATAATATGTCCATGGAGCTAAATAGAGTTGCACCACCTATGGATAAGGGTATGAGGATGGCGGTTTCTCAGTCAGAAAATGAGTTATATCAAGAGAAGTTACATCAAACTCTAAAAAGGTTCACAAATGCTCAAAAACATACTAAAAATGACCCAACTCAAAGAAAGAACATTCCATATTGGCCGACTATACTGAAGGACAATAAAAGTTGTGAGCCTCTCAAGGTGAATGGGGTTGGATCAAGTGAATCTTTACAGAAAGAAGTAATTTCGTCTGGAAGACAATCAAATTTGGTTCAATTAGATCAATCCAGGAGAAATAGTATCATCAACCTCAACCCAATCATTGACCTGAGTTATAGCTCAATGCTACAAAGAAATCAAAGATCTTCAAAGGTCACAGAAAAAAGAGCATCAACTTATATGCCACCAACAAGTAATATGAGGATGTTCAAAAATTGGAAGGAAGTAAATTATCCCCAAACCCAAAATGGAGTATTTCCATGGAGAAATTCAGGATCAACCAATTTTAATCCATCTTATGCTAATGATGGATTGCTCAGAAGTAATACTGCAACAACACAAGTTAAGGATCGAACAACCAAACTTCCAAATTCAGTGCAAGTTTCTTCTCCTGTCTCCACCAGATGGGGGTCGCACAATATTGAAATATCAAGTCCAATAAAATTTTCTATTGCGCAGAACGCAACTTTTCAACCTTGCAAACTACATGAAAATCATAAATTTGGAAAAGTTGTTATTAGCTCAGTTCAAAAAGGAAAGACTGTAAGTGACCTTAAAAGTACAAATTCAATGAGAGCTGAGGACAAGAGCATCAAAGGTATGAGGTCTTTGAATCCTTTTTCCAATGAGGGCATGTTAGCAATACAATTGTCTAGATATCAAGAAAGACATTTGACCCCTTACAACATCCACCCACCGTTTCTTTTGCATGAAAATCCATGTATCTACAATGGATCATTCTTGCCTCGTCATCAATTGAAGGAGTCCTCTGGTATTTATATGAGTGATTTTCCTGAAATTCAAAGCTCCCGACAACATGTTTCTTGCTTTAAGGGTAAACTTGAATTTTCCACATTTTCATATAATTTGTGCATTTACTATTGGCTCAATCAAATAAAAGACGATTGATTTTACAGATCAAAGTGTATCTCTTGGACTCCAACAGAAGAAAAGAAAGGCTCATGCATTTGAAAAACTTGGAAGAAGAAAATTGCAGCAGTCTACATCTTCAAGTGGCATTCTACACATTGCTAGAAACTCTGGTTCAAAAATTGATATGATGCAGGATGATAATATTTCCAAAACATTAGACATGAGGAGCTATTATACCCCTACAACTATATTGCCTGTCATTAGAATTTCTAAAGAGAATCCTCCTTGTCTTTTTAATCAAAATCCTGTTGATATTGCGGATGCTGATGATGAGAGGTACTTCAGAACTATTGAGGATCAAAGAATTCGGGACAAGAGTTCTTTGCGAGAAAACTGGAGTTGAAGTAAAGTCGGATGGATGGTAGATGCAAAGGAGAAAGGAAAGACAGGGAAGAATGCTAGTTGTTCGTTTGAAATATTAATTCTTCTAGGGATATAATAGTTGTTAATTCAACTATTGTCACCAAAACATATATCTTTGTTCGTTTCGAACTTAATCTTATACAAACGGTTTAATGAGACAAATCAACTTTGATGTTCATCTTTTGTTTTTCTGGTATATGCATCATGTATTGATTCTTTTCTGTCAGAAATGTTTTAGGTGACTCTTTAAACTTCTTCGGTTAGTGAAAAACACTTGTTGAATTTTGTCGGCTATTATTTTAGTGCATGCTACTATTTTAGTGCAAAGTGTCATGTCCCGTCACTTTGCTTCTCAAATTCGGCACCAAAATAGGGAGAAGAATCTAGAGTTACAGAGAGGCTTATGGAGAACTCTAGAACTCCTTGGATATTTTAAGAAGACTTTGGAATTTCCTAGAAATTGTAGACAATTCTAGAATGTGGACTAAAGTGTAATATTGTAGGAACTTGTAAAGTAATTATTATTTACACTTAGGCCCTTAGAGAATAGTATAAATAGATGGCCTCACATTTGCAAAATCATCCAACAAAGTGTAAACAGTCTTTCACAAAGCAATACAAAACCTTCTTTCAAAGTTCTCAGATCAATCCAGGAGAAATAGTTTCACCAACCTCAACCCATTCATTGACCTAAATCATAGCTCAATACTACAAAGAAATCAACGACCTTTAAAGGTTACCGAAAAAAAGAGCATCAACTTATAAATTTACATGAAAGGAATTATCCCCAAACCCAAAATGGAGTATTTCCATGGAGATGGTTACAGAAAAAAGAGCATCAACTTATATGCCACCAACATGTAATATGAGGATGTTCATAAAAAGAATTATCCCCAAACCCAAAATGGAGTAATTACATGGAAAAATTCAGGATCAATCAATTTTAATCCATCTTATGCTAATGATCAGAAGTAATACTGCAACAACACAAGTTAAGGATCGAACAACCAAACTTTCAAATTCAGTTCAAATTTCTTCTCCTGTCCCCACTAGATGGGGTCGCACAATGTTAAAATATCAAGTCCTGTAAAAAATTCTATTGCACAAAACACATCTTTTCAACCTTACAATCTACATGAAAATCATAAATTTGAAAAGTTTGTTATTAGCTCAGTTCAAAAAGGAAAGACTATAAGTGACCTTAAAAGTATGAATTCAATGAGAGTTGAGGACAAGAGCATCTAAGGTATGAGGTCTTTGAATCCTTTTTTCAATGAGAGCATGTTAGCAACACAATTGTCTAGATATCAAGAAAGACCTTTTACCCTTACAACATTCCCATATGAAAATTCATGTATCTACAATGGATCATTCTTGCCTCATCATCAATTGAAGGAGTAATCTGGTATTTATATTAGTGATTTTCTAGAAATTCAAAGCTCCCGACTACATGTTTCTTGCTTTAATGGTAAACTTGAATTTTCCACATTTTCATATAATTTGTGCATTTTACTATTGTCTCACACAAATAAAAGACGGTTGATTTTACAGATCAAAGTTTATCTCTTGGGACCCAACAGAAGATAATAAAGGTTGATGCACTTGAAAAACTTGGAAGAAGAAAATTGCAGCAGTGTCTACATCTTCAAGTGGCATTCTACGAAATTCGTTGATGCACTTGAAAAACTTGGAAGAAGAAAATTGCAGCAGTCTACATCTTCAACTGGCATTCTACACACTACTAGATATTTTGGTTCAAAAATTGATATGATGCAGGATGATAATATTTCCAAAACATTAGTCATGGGGTGCTATTATACCCCTGCAACTATATTGCATGTCATTAGAATTTCTAAAGAGAATCCTCCTTGTCTTTTTAATCAAAATTTGTTGATATTGCGGATGTTGATGATGAAAGGTACTTCAGATCTATTGAGGATCAAAGAATTCGGGACAAGAGTTTCTTTGCGGGAAAATTGGAGTTGAAGTAAAGTCGGATGGATGGTAGAGGCAAGGGAGAATGCCAGTTGTTCGTTTGAAATATTAATTCTTCTAGGGATATAAGAGTCGTTAATTCAACTACTGTCACCAAAACATATATCTTTGTTCATTTCAAACTTAATCTTATACAAACGGTTTAATGAGACAAATCAACTTTGATGTTCATCTTTTGTTTTTTTGGTATATGTATAATGTATTGATTATTTTCTGTTAGAAATGTTTTAGGAGACTCTTTAAACTTCTTCGGTTAGTGAAAAACACTTGTTGAATTTTGCCGGCTACTATTTTAGTGCAAAGTGTCATGTCCCGCCACTTTGCTTCTCAAATTCAGCACTGAAATAGGGGAGAAGAATCTAGAGTTACAGAGAGGCTTATAGAGAACTCTAGAACCCCCTAGATATTTCAAGAAGACTTTGAAATTCCCTAGAAATTGTAGAGAATTTTAGAATTTGGACTAAAATGTAACTATTGTAGGGACTTGCAAAGTAATTATTATTTACACTTAGGCCCTTAGGGAGTAGTATAAATAGAGGGCCTCCTATTTACAAAATCATCCAACAAAGTGTAAGCAATCTTCCACAAAGCAATACAAAACCTTCTTTCAAAATTCTCGTCTTTCTTTACATTTTCTTAGCGATCTAGCTTCAAAAGGCTTACTTGAGCTTATAAGACTGTGAAAGAATCGTGAGTAAGTTGTCAAGTGTCGCACGGAACATTAATGAGACTCTAAGTACGTGACAAAAGGCTCTGTTCACTCAAACTTTAATTCAATTAGGGATATTAAAAATTAAATTTTGATGTCTATGCATGTATTTTTAGTTACGACTCACGATTCTTTTGCTTCTCGGGTGGTGTCGAACAATGTTGCTTTTGTTGTAGGATATATCTGCTCATAGGGTTTGACCTGCTTCCCGCTTGAAAGAATCATTCACTAGCTAGTCGGACTAGTGTGAGTCTTAACCGGAGACATACTGAAAACCATGTCTTTCGAACAGAACGCAATATCCATCTTCCAAATAAAAAAAAGACTCGTTTAGAAGAAATATTATGTGCGGCATTTAGAGCAAATGTAAAGCATAGTCGGATTGCCCACACAACTCTTTCATAAAAGCATTATCCCAGTTTGTTTCATTTGCTTTCAAATCTACTAGAATCACTATGATAGTTTTCCTGGGATCAGAAAACACTATTTTATTAGATCTTTTATCTATTCGATTGACCCTAAAGCTAAGAAAATTGTCATACCTTCGACTAAGAGTATCTTCTCCTATAAACTCTTCTTGCATACTTGACTTCTAAATTATTTCTTACCATAACTTGAGATCAATCGAGTACCTTGTGATTTACAAAGAATTTAACTTCTTTCCCAAATCATAACTTTTCTTTTTTTCACTCTTCTAGGCTATAATTAAATAGGTCATGGACTGTTTTTTCTCTCTATAAAATAAGATGGTGACCAGATTTAGATTTTAACTTTCTGAATATTTTATCTCTATATATGTATTAGAGATCAACATAAATAAGATATTCTGATGTCACTGTTTAAGTTTTAACCCCATTAAGAAGATTTTTTGCAAACTAAATTCGCAATATATAAAGTATTCATAGTAAAACTCTAAATAATCATTAGCATGAGAGGAGGTAAAGTATTATTTATCACTATACATGAACCCATTTGATATAAGTATTTCAAGTGCTGCATTACAATTATTTTGAAACCATGAGTATTTTGTGATTCGAGAATATCAAACATTATTTTTTTCAAGAATAAAATATAATAAAATAAAGTATGTTGCTAAGAAGGTGTTTGGATTGGCTTAAAAGTTGGTCAAATCTATTTTTAAGTCAATTTTTGACTTCTGAAAGTATTTGATAAATATATAAAAAAAATAGGGCAAATTGTGCATTATAGCTAACTATTAATTCAAAATAAATGTTATAGCTACAGTTTCATTTAATTATGATTTGTAGCAAACACATTGTCATTCTGCCCTCTCTCCCTTGAATCTCGCTCGTCACTCTCAATTCTCTCCCTTGCCTATCTCACTTTTATACAAACACAAATGTATATGCATTGTGTTTGTGTTTGTATAAAGCGAGATAAATTGTATATACAAATATATATATATATATATCCGTCCTATACACTTATAATTATACTAATACAAATCTTCCCCTACCCAATTCTCTTTTGTCTTTCTCTCTCACTTTATACAAACACAAATTATACAAATACAATGTACAACACCTTGTTTGTATAAAGCGAGAGAGAAATTTGATAGACAAATACAAGTGTTTTAACTCGATTCAATTGTATATTAACTTGATTCAATTGTATACAAATTAAAATTCTATGTAGATATACAAACACAATCATTGATACATATACATATTAGTTACATATATACAATTATCGAACCAATATACATATACAATTCACCTCTCTCCACTCTCTCGCTCACATCTTTCCTCGCTCTCCTAATCTCGTCCGCCACTCTAGCCTAACACGAAGAACATATACATATACAACCGTAATTTTCATAGACACAAACGTCCAATTTCTACAAATCGTCGCGATTTATACAAATCGGATACTAGAAAGCAAACTATGTTTGCTATGGAGCTCCGCAAATAGCAAAATTGTAGCTATAGAGCGCTAATATGATTTTTATGTTTGTTATTCCTAAAATTTACTCAAAATAGTAACGTAAAATAAGTCAAAAATAACTTAAAATAAGTTAGGAAGTGTTTGACAAGGTCAAAAGTAACTTAAAATAAATTTAAAATAAGTCAAAAACCAAAAGTAGGTCGCCATGACTTATATAGATTATAAAAGTTAGGAATATAACATTAAGGGCAAGTAAATTCCTTCTTATATTCTAACCAAATTAGTTAAATTATTTCCTTCCAAGATAACCGATATTTCCACCATTGTTAATCTCGGGAAGTTTTTTTTTATAAGAATTTGCAATAAGATATGATTTTATTTTCACTGTGACCGCTCTACGAACGAATTTTCACTCTACATTCGTCTTCAAATTATTTTAAAAAACAAAATAATAATTTAAAGTTGCGGATACATAAAAATCGTGATTATATATATATATATATATATATATATATATACTAGATATGAAATGCCCGTGCTATGCACAGGCCCAACGTGTATGATTTTAAAATAATAATTACGACTTTTTTTCTTTTATAGTTTGATTATCATAAACAAATATTATTGCTATACAATAAAAAGGGGTTAATCTATAATAATATTGTCAAATTATTTTTATAAATACATAAAAAAAATCGAAGTACAAATGTCATGATAAGTATGTCATTAGAATTTCTCTTATGCTCAATTACGATACTCCCTAGTATAATTTGAGATTAAGGAGAGGAAGCTACAAGAGCACTTGCAAGAGAGCGAGCTGCAAATCATAATAAGCTCTATTATAAAGTCATACTCAATAGTCATAAGATGACATTCATTTACATAAATGACTCATAACTTTCAGCAGTGGTATCTCATGAAATTTGGGTAGGTAGAAACTAAATTAAAGTATATTTTTTTTGTATATGTATACTGAAATTTTCCTCGTGTCAATGAATTATTACTTCATAAAAAATAAAAAAAAGACTTCCTCGAAGGCATAATATTTCTCTAAATGGATGTGTAATGATTATGCAAGCACTGATATTCATAAGTTTGTTGTCATAATAGCAAAAATTATAGGCATTCACTAATTTGTTAAGATCTATAAGAAGAGCAACTGTTCTAGGCTTAATCATGTTCAATAATTTTGTCTGAATCGTACACATGTTCTATCGATAAAGTCTTTCATCATGCTTATATATGCCTAAACAATATACATAATCGGAAATATGTACTTGAAAAGTCTTTGTGAGTATTGTCCCAATTTGTTTGTATCTTACATATGTTTACAGTTGAAATTGAAACATGAACAAATTTGAGCCGTTTGTTTTCATTGCTTTGTATGTCGTCATTATGATAGCCCTTAAGAGAACAAAAGGGTGATGTGATTTAGAGTAAGAATGATCTGAAAACTAATGTGTTAGTAGGTAAAAGAACTTGCTGAAATAATCATGTCACATGCCCTTTTGTGCGTAGTCTTTTACTGTGAAAATTCTTTTACCTAGATAGTATTGTTTGCTAAAGAGCTTTGTTCCTGTCATTCTTAAGTCATATTCTAATTTTATGTACAAATTATAGTTAAAATATAGTGCTTTTAGTAGTGGCTTTGCGAGCATAGAGAAATCGAGGATAGCTTTCATAGAGGACTTCACTAATTTGTTAAGATCTATAAGGATAGCAATTGCTCTAGGGTTATCATGTTCATTAATTTTGTCTGAATCGTAGACATCTTACATCGGTAAAGTCTTTGATCATATATATATATATATATATATATATAGATGCCTGTAAAATAGATATAATAGGAAGTACGTACTTGTATAGTCTTTGTGAGTATTGTCCCAATTTATTTGTATATTACATGTGTTCACAGTTGAAATTGAAGTAGGAACAAATTTGAGCCGTTTTTTTTTTTCATTGCTCCGTATGTCATTGTTATGATAGTCCTTAATAAGAGAATAAAGAAGTGATGTGGTTTGTCAGTCTCCTCTGTTTGCTTTGGCAGTGAATATTTAGAATAAGAATAATCGAAAAACTAATGTGTTTAACAACTTCAGATGAAATAAACAAGCGTACATTGTTTGTAAAAAAAAACATACAATGATTCATATAAATGCATTAAACATTATCCACCGTCCACTAAATTCTCAAAACTCTGCTATTTATTTATTCTAAATTAAATCATATATGATATTCATACAAAGGACGGTTACATATTTAAATGACTAATTAACTCCTTTAGGTCTTCCTACATTAAAGACATTTGTTCTCATGCTTTGTTTGTTTTTATTTGTTTTAAAGTTATTATTTTTTAACTTATAATAATAACATTAATAATATGAACAGTCCTAAACATATTCCTTAATACTATGATATTAAATAGTTATATTCCTCGATAGATTTGCACCATTCTGTTAAAGTAACAATAGTGATTTTCTAAAGAAAAGTTAGAAATTACCACTTCACTGAAAATAAATAATTTAGTTAGAACAAAAAGTAAAAGAGAAAAAAAGGGTGAGAAAAGAAAAGGAAACTTACTTGGTGAGAGAGTAGAGAAAACTTAAGTTGGGAGTGAAACGAGGGTTGAGCTAAGGTATATTTATTTGTGTTAAAAAAGTACCTTCTAGAGAAATCTTATCAAACTTGTGTGTGGTTTCGAGAAAATTCATAACTTGTAATATAATTTATAATAACATGTGAAGGAAAATATTGCCACATGTATATAGTACATAGATATTTTTGAATTTAAATTTTAGAATTAGAAAATAAAGCCATAATTCTTTTACCGACTTATAATTTTTTTTATTAAAATAAATATGAAATATCAAACTTGCCTTGATTATATGAAATACCGATATTGCCCTTAGTCATTCTAATGTTACCTTAATTTCCATACCAAACTTCACAAAAAAATTTCAATTCGAAAGCAATGAAATAAATCTTGAAAATGATAAACTTTTGATTTATGATTAGCTATAGATTAATGATTGTGTTGAATATGATCAATTACTGAAAGGAAAGTAAACACATGTATGATCAAGATGTTTTCTTCCATTAATATTTTATAAAAATATTTTTAATTTAAAACAAATCAGGCTTGAATCATGTAAACTATTATAATTTTTCAATTGTCATACAATCTTTATATATGAGCAAATCATAGTTCATAAATAAAATATTGAAATATATTAAGTTGTCACATTGATATATCACATATATCTATATTCTTTTTATAAATAAACATTTATAATCATAAACTTTCAAATACGCATGATTATATAAAGATCAATTAATCAATAATAGTAATAACTAATTAATGATTTATATTTTGATTTTTAAAAAACGGAGTACTATTTAAATAAAAATAGTCATTTTTAGTAAACATGATAAAATAGAGTAAATTTGGAGAAAAAATTGACATCATAAATGGAATAAAAATTTATACTAATATACCATTGAAATGAGACTAATTATTACTCCATATATTTAAGAATAATTATGATTGAAAATTATGGAATCCACATTAAATGTCACAATATTGGGATACACTTGGCATTTTAGAAAAAATGTTTGAATGTTTTTGTTTTGTATAATTATGACCAATTTTACTCTAATTTGTCGTGGTACTTTTTATGCTCTATTAAATAATGAATTAAAATTTATAATTTAATAAATTAGTTTTTATTCTTTCATCTCAAATTAATATACTACTCACTCAATTTCAATTTGTTTATCTTACATTTTTTTAAGTTTATTTATTAAAACATGTCTTTTTTTCTTTTTAGTAATTCTTTAATTTTAATTTTTTACGTGACATTTTAATACCGCAAAATTAAAGAGTATAATATATTTTTGATTTAAGACTATAAAATTGAAATGTCTTCTTTACTCTTGTTTAATAAATTTATGTCAAGTGAAAATAGAACAAACAAATAAAAACAAAAAGAGTATTTGTTTTTATCACACTAATTTCATTGTATATTTATATTTATTGTATTAGAGAAAAAATAGTTTTATACTCATGTTAGTTATATTATGAATTAAAGGGAAGGAGTAGCAACTCACAGAAAATATATATGATATTAAATGTTAATTTTTGAGAAAAACTCTTATGACAATGGTGATCACGGACAACCATTTGAAGACAGACTTGGGCCCACATTTTTAGACGGTACATAAGATTTTTTCAACTTTTTCAATGGGTGGAAACCACGTGGCCATTTCAGCTTACTGTAACTTTAATGATTTTTTTCAAAAAATTAACATTTTTTCTGCATGTTGTACAACTTCTTGAAGCTGAATTTTTTATTAATTTATAGAAGTCCCTTGGTCGTCCTCTTCATCACATTTCTAATAGAAATAGAAATATATATATATATATATATATATATATATATCTATTATGTTATGTTTTTGCTAATACGGAATGTTGTGTCTAGTGTATATATTTATATATATAA
Organism: Solanum commersonii; assembly: GCA_029007595.1. NCBI lineage: Eukaryota > Viridiplantae > Streptophyta > Magnoliopsida > Solanales > Solanaceae > Solanum > Solanum commersonii. The sequence goes on from JAJTWQ010000011.1 coordinate 1,836,455, forward strand.
TAGCCTTTTATATGAAATTAATTGTTTTTTGTAAATATGATGAATATAAATTATTTATGAATTTGAGAAGGAATAACAAAATACAACAATTGAGTAGATTAGATGTTACACTACTTTAAGAAAAATAAAAAAGGTACTCTATATGATTTTTGAATGTTATTAACTTATTACTCCCTTCATTTAATATTAATTTATTTTACCCTTCATTAGTTAGTATTGGAATTAGTGATTAATTAATATTTAGTTATTTTAATTATAAATTTGACAATAATTAATAAGGATAAAAATGAAAAACTATATTTAATTTATGTCTTAATCTACTTTTCTTAAAGGGTGTGAAATACCTCAAAAATTAAATTAATATGGAATGGAGGGAGTAGTATATTAAAAAAAGTAAGAAAACTACTGTGATAACTTTGAAGACAATAATGGACCCTACATTTATAGAAGTCCATGTGATTTGTTTTACTCTTCCAATGTGTGGATAGCCATGTGGCCTCAAGAATATGCTAGAATTTGGGTGGCTTTTCTGGAATTTCAGTACTTCCCATGCACGAAGTACAATTGCTATTAAGCTATGGAGAAAGATAGTTTGGCATTTATATTTGATATTTTGCCACATGGAAAGAATTAGGGGAAAAGTACAATTATAAAAAAAAATTAAATTAAAAAATATTGTGTAAATAACAAATATACCCTTAAAAATCTTTCTAGATCTAGTCCCCTTAAATATCCATCTATTCTGCTTCTTCATCTTTCTTTTTCCAAACATGCACCCTCCTATTGTTGTTGTTTCTTCTTTGCATCTAATTTTACTTTCTTGATGAAATGTCAATGTAAGGTTAGATTTTTGAAACAAATGGTTAACAAGGTAAGAAAAATTATGTGGATTAGTGCAGATGAGATTTTTTTATGAAACAAGCCCACTCACTTTCTCTGCAACTCCAAACAATTCCTTCTTTCTCTTATATTCCTATCCCTCGATCTCTAACTATATTTTTTCCTCCAAACTCATGAAAATGTTTGTCCATTTATTATTTCCTACAAAATATTTTCATCAAATTCACACCCTTCATTATATTTGGGAACAAAACTACAGAGTAGTTGAAAGAGAGAACCCAAGATTCTAAGAAAATTGGGTGAATTGATGTAGACATTTTTATGGATATTGATTATAACTACAGTGTGATATTCGAATTGAGGGACATGTTCATATAGTCTTGAACAACAACCTTAATATGAATGAAGAAGAAAGCATTTGACAAATTTGAAAGAAAAAACATTTCTTGTATTACTATTGAAAATGAAAATTGATGAAAGAAAAGTCATACCTTGTATTACTTCTGAAAAAAAATGAAAACTGAAAAGATCTTTTTAATTTATTTTTTGGTCAAGGAAAGAAAGAGACTCTTGCTAATTAGGAATGGAAAAGAAAGGTCCATGTCCTTCTAGAAATCCATTCTAATAGCCAAGGAATAATTACTATTCTGCCCTTCAATCATATTAGATTTTCGAAATTGCCATTCCGCCACCCTCCAATGTCTCCAATTCTACACAACCTGAACCACAATATTACATACACACATAAACAATATATCTAGAAGGTCAAAAACAAACCAACAACCAAAGCTTCTCCCATTAATATTACAGATACAACATTCCATCTTTCGCTAAAATGGTGCATTCACGATAAAAATTGAGCTAGGAACATACTAAACAATGACAAAAAACAACTACCTTAGGGACTCCTATGTAAACATCCTGTCCAGCAGGATTATTAATAATAACTCTGGTCTTGGATTCTCTTAATTGCAAGCAATGCATGTCATCATACATGAAGACAATAATATTTTCGACAACTTTTACTCGACAGCTGATACAACTGATATGCAAAAGGTAAACACAATATCAAGGGAACTATGAATCTTTTAGGAGTTTAATATTAACTCCAAATTAATCACTATTCAGCGAAATGACCAATGCGACCACATTACACAAGCACAACGTTTGTACCCATAATCTGATTTAGTGCCAATAATGGGTCAAATTAAGAGGGATAGTATCATGCTCTTCATGTTAAGTAAATATTTGCCAATATGATTTCTAATAAATATTTTTAATTCATTTTAAGAATCTCCCATAAAATTCAGCAAGACAAATGAAGTAATACTCCTAAGCAAAAAGGGTAAAACACCAGTGCAATCTTTTAGGAGAAAAAAACAGAATGTAAAACCAGTTATATTGTATAGGAACAAACTTCTCGTGTCACTAATGCATTAGCAAAAATAGAAAATCTCAAAGCTCTTTGAATGAGATGTTCAAGCAAGGAATGTTAGGAGTTACAAATAAATAAACAAATAACGCAAGAATTCAGCTGTTAAACCTCAATAAAACTTAATGAGAGTTAATTGAATTATACATCCACATTACAAGGTAAATCACAGAAAAAACTATTCATGTTAACAAACAGAGAAGCTAGAAGGGAAATTGGATGATAGAATTTCTAGATGGAAGTGAAACGTGTACTGACAAGGTGGTCTTCATCCATTTCATATTATACATGTCGTACAAGTATTCAGAAGTTTGAAATTTCCTCTAATACACATGTTAGGCTATTATGATGATGATGTTTATAGTCATGGAGATGTGTTTGTAGCTTCGAAATAGGCATGGAGCTGTGATAACACAACATGAAGCTAGCAATTGTTATAGCTTTGTCATCAAATTGATCAGATATATAACCTGTGAGGATTCCACCTACTACCCCTTTGACATCAAACAATGTTGATAAGTTACCAGATTCCTTGTTGGACAAGTATCGTCACAAAAGGATCAAGATACACTTAATAGAGTAAGAAAACAACAAGACAACATATCTAACATGACAAACGTAGAACAGTTAGCATACTTGTGTGGCTAATGTAGTATGACAACCACAATAGAGAAATGTGTAAGCCACCAAAAAAAAGCAAAAAGCAAATGGCGCAACTCCTGGAATCCTCCATGTTTCTCTAAAACCCACAGCAGATTCCTCTTCTCTGTTTGATCTTGAGAGAGGTTTATTCAATTCCTCGTCTTCTTTTCCTGGAGATAACACTTCATCTTTATTACCCAAAATGATTTCGGATGAACGGGTAACAATAGGAACACTATCATGTAACTAAAAGCAATAATGATACCAAGAACAATCATTGACCTATCCCATCCATATTTCAATAATATTGATGCAACTAAGTACTCTGTAAGGTTCCCAATAGATGTGTGAGCATTCTAAATACTCATTATAAGTCGCCTCTTCTTTGCAAAACCAATTCCCAATCATTGCAACTACTGAAGAACATCCAGTGGGTTGGAACAATCCAGCAACCATTTGGATAGTCAGATAGTAATAGGAACTATGGATGGTTGCCCAACATCCAAGTCTAAAAAGAGTTGTGAATAAGCCTATTCCTAATGTTTCCACTATAGAAAAAAATATTGAATCCATTCTATAGCCTAAGTGCCCTGAGATATACATTTTGATGGCAGACACAAATAGGAAAGCCACATCCAGATTACCATTTCCATCAGGGCTATTAAATGGAAACAATCCATCTCTAAATGATACTATTACCTTGCCACGGTAAATTAGGACCAAACCTACGGGATTGGGGATCAAGTGCTTGTTTCACAATGCTTGTGGTTTTTCAATTAGCATGGTAACCAAAATCTATATGAAGTGGATACATTAATTAATTACCACAAGAATTTTATGTATCAAATATGTATCTGTTAGGTTGGAAGAGAGGTTTTATGTGAAGGTCCAAATATGGCTTAGGCATACAGAAGTGCAAGCCACTCGGCATAGGATAAAGAAAATAACACTAAAAAATAGAAAGTCATTTCCTTTAGCTAGGGAGCACACCTCATCACATAAATACTGTAGCATGACATTCCCTCGAGCCTGCACGATGTAAGGATCTTCGATCCTTCAGACAGTAATAATTAGAAATGCACAAATTAAGTTCTAGATGATGAGGCAGAGAACATGTAAGCATCTCCTCACAAGAAAAAAATATGGTAACTGCAGAAAGTAAGAGCTTCTCAGCAACTTAACTGAATTTTGAAGAGATCAAAGTCATCTTGAAAAGTAAACCTGGTACATGATGTAATTATATTTATTTGCGGAATGGTAGCTCCTTTGCTCCACTATCTACAGCCTCAAAACATAACTTATTGTAAGACACTGGCAGGTTCCAAATATTGGTGCCATTGAGCATGCAATTCTGCTGGCCAAGCACAAGTCATATGTCTTCATTTAAAACATGTATATAATTTTACAGAGAAGATGGAAAATGTTACAACATATCTTTCATTTTGATTACCTCTTTATTATATTTAGAAAGGGAAGGTTCTTTGCAGCATTATACTTACTGAAGAAGCAAAAATATAATAACATCTTTTACAGAAGGTGAAATTTTATTTGATATTTCTGGCAAAATTCTATTTCATAAGATCATGCTCACAATTATGTGGTTCTATTTTAGGCAAGTGTATGCAACTTCCAGGAATCAAAGAGTTTGCAAATCTAAATTATTGTGACAATGACCTTCTAGAGCCATGTGATAGTAATCCTACCTTTCAAGCTCTGATTTTGTTCTATGCTTTGCATATTTTAAATTTCCAAGACCAATGTCCCAGAATTTATGTTGCTCGGACTCTTAAAAAATGTCAAAGGGTGCGTGTCGGATTCGCCAAAAGTAGTGTATTTTTGGAGAATCTGGCACGGGTGCGGCATCAAAAGTGAAGAGTCCGCACAACTTAGCCCAGAATAGAATGCAGCTTTTCATAGATCAGGCAGTCAATATTTCATGATGTCACTGACTAATGACTTCTATAAGATGTTAATGTAATCACATTAAAGTTTAGGATAGAAACCAACCTGCTCAGCAAAATGTCTCCAAACATATTGCATGAAGGGGATGTGTTTCAGCAGGGGAGAAAAATCCAGTGATACTCGATATAATAACCGTGTCTTCTGTCGTAATATAGGTAATCAAACATGCAATTGATGAAGCTGAACATTGCTTGGTGCTCTGTCCCTCCAATTTACCTTTGAGATGCCAATGGTAGATAAAACCATACAAGGTGGTCTAAGGACCATATCTATTGGATACAGATCCCAATAACCTTGCAGACCGGATGAGGGAATCAAGAACTTTACCAAGCTGAAACAAAAATAAAAGGTATATTATAAGTACGTAGACCTTCATATATTACACAATGCACAACTTGAAAGCATTTCTTATGTCTTAAAACTCAGAACTTGTACCATAAAAATCAAGTTTTCCGGAAAATCATATGAAAATAAATAGAAGAACAATCCACTCTTTTAATAACTATTGATTTATTACTAAACGTCTAGATTATAAGCAGCATATGACCATGTCCTTAACTACCTTGGGACACTCCATCCTTAATTAAAGGAGCATGTGGAAGATCCAGAAGATTGTCTAAAAGTAGTTCATGTTCCACCGGTAGTTCCATGACTATCGTCTATTTGCTTATTCAGTGAAAACAGTTGTAAGGCAAAATAATCAAACATGTGTTGTAAGATAAACAACTGAAAATCTAATGGTAGTGATCATTTCAAACCTCTGCATGAATTTGAAATCCAGAAGGTCGAGCAACGGAGAAAGTGGAAAGACGACAAAGGAAACCAGGGAAAGATCTCGAGAGCAATTGGCGAGAAAAAAAAGCATGCTTCTAGAATATGCACCGGACGATTTTAATAATACACCCGTTCTATTATTCGTACTCTCATAATTCAAGTTGGATGGTGACTTTGGCAGGGGACAAGAACTTAAGTTACCAATTTCTGAGTGAGAAAGTGAGGCTAGCATCACTTAAAAAGAAAGCGGTGGAGAATAAGATGAAGACAAACAAACTTCACTCAAAATCTATTACTGTACAAAGATTAGCCATATTTTACTCATTATAGAAGAAAGTCTAATACATTTATTATTATCACTTAGATGCTTTCACAATTGCTTGTTTATTCGAAGTCTATATGCTCCCTTTATTAGTGTAGACCAATGTCAACATCCTGATTATAGTCAATTTCACACCATATAGAAGTCAACAACATAATACCCAAGATTTTTGGGCGTGTTAAATTGATGGCCGAAGCTAGCAACATTTCACTTTATTTTAGTAGACACCCAAATAGGGAACACTGTAATGGATATTATCGAAGAAGTTACAAAAACTACTAACCTGTTGAAATTTCTTGAGTGCATATTTGAACTTTCCATTGCAAAATTTGCAGCTCCTCGCCTATAATGACACAATAACCCCGATCATAATCCGTCAACAATTAGGCACACAACAATAACAACAACCTACATTGAAAACAATAACAAAGTAAAGCACACTTCTTTATAATATATAGTAGATTTGCACTGAAACACATTGAAATCATAAATAGACTTGCTATTTAGGAATATGCATAAACACCGCAGTGAAATAAACTGCAAAAAAGTTCTCAAGATTACCACTCTGGGAAACAATTACCAAAGTGCAAAAAAGTCGAATCATATAACTATTTTATTCAGAGATTTTTTTTTTAAAAAAAAAGTGTCATGAAATGCTGGCATATAGCTGAATATAGCTCTAATAAACTTACTAATGAGTTGTTGATTAGTTCAAGAACTCAAGTATTTCCACTAAGTTGTCAGAGTTTGAAGGGATATTTATTACTTGGCATGGAGTTTTTTAAAGAAAATAAAGTAGCAAAAGACGAAATGGAAAAGAAACAAAAGATTTAGGCAAAGACATACCTGAACTTGTAACACCAGTTGAAAGGATAAGAAACTCGAAAGTCGGAAAATTGAGAGTAGGTCGTTCGAAAGTCGACAAACGGTAAGAAGTCACATTGTTGAGGAAGGGAAAATATATATTAAAAAAAAAGATTTTAATTAAAAGGATGCAAATAGAATTTCTGAGTAAAATATATAAGGCCAGAGGAAACATGGCTGCTTGAAAAATATGAGGTGAAAAATAAGAGTTAAAAAACTTAACTTTAGTCACGAACTCAAGATTCAGAGTGAAAGATTCACATAGCTGCTTATTTTAGCTTTCGCCTCTTCCTTTTCAACTTCTTTTCTGTAAATTTAGTCACTGTTCAGAGTAAACAAGAGAAGAAAAAGAAGAAAAAAAAGGAAAAATGATCTAGAAGCATGGTCAGAGAAAATAAAATACGAAAAGACGAAAATACCCTCAGGATTGTTTTAAATAACCAAAAATAAAAAACTGTCCAACTTTTGCTGCACAATGTACTATAGCATTAAGCTGTGGTCGTCCGGTCGTCTTCACATTTCTATATAATAGAAAAAGAAAATAAAAATAAAAATAAATAAATATATAATATCATTGACTAATGAGTCTGAATAAGAAACATTAATGATACCACAAAAATTACATATGTTATTATAGTATCATTGACTAATAAACAATTTTTGAACAAGATACCTTATGGTACTAATACAATTTATATATAATGATTTAGTATCTGTTAAGTGAAATTATCAGCTTTAATGTTACCAATACTATATATTTACAATGTTTTGTATCAGTTAAGCGAAATATTATCAGCCTTAATGATACCTATACCGATTTAGTATCAGTTAAGCGAAATTAGTTTGGGTGTACCCTTCTCATTATACTTTGGTACAAATTTATCCTTAATTTTTATCCACATGTCAAGTTCAAAATTAAATAATCTGCCCCAATTTTAAATACCCATTTTGTTTTAGCAAACCCCGTTTAACCCGACCCGGCATATTTTATTTATTTTCCACCTAAAAGAAATAAGAATTAAATGTTCACAAAAAATATACTCTGTCCATTTTTAATTGTCATGGTTTCCTTTTTCAGAGTCAAACTATAAAAAATTTGACTAATATTTTACGATGTATTTTTTCATCATATTGATATACAAAAAATTGCAATTTATAGTACTTTTCATATAGTTTTTGAATATTTTTTTTGTTTAAAATATTGAATTAATATAATTAATTTAACTTTGAAAATTATTCAAATTGACTTACGAAAAGATTAAGATGACAATTAAAAATGAACGTAAGCATATAAATTTTGAAGAGGGTCAAAAATTCGGGAAAAAAGACTGTTTTAATACGTATGAGAATGAAGATGCTTGTTACTGCATTGGAATTGAAGGTGCTCCACATGATTGAGTGAACATGTTCAAATTAAGATGGTTGAAATTTATTTATTCTTGATGATTGTGGGACCTGGTCAGCTTTTGTGTACTTCGACTAGTTTACGATATATCTGTCACCTTCTACTAACAATAGGTACCAGATAACTCTATCCACCAAGGCTAGGACATATGGAAAAAATCACATAGTGTTTTTTATTTCTACTGAATTTTAAACCTGAGACGATATAATTCTCAATCACTTCATTCAAAATTATTGAGAAGCAGAAACACAAAATATTATGTAACTGAATGACTACACAATAATTGAGATGAAGGATGAGTTAAAATAGTATAAGTTTAGTCACATTCTAAGTAAATGAATATGTTACATGGTAGTACATGACTTGTCAACTAATGTACAAACCTATCTATTTAACTAAAAATGTTTATTATGTAAAAAATATTTAATTATGTGGTTAATTGTTAGAGTGGAAATAAAGAGTAAAATACACACTCTTGTGAAAACTGTATCACTTGTGAGGAGTATAAAGTTGCATCTTTGTATGGAGTACATATAAGTTACTATAATCACCTTATTCTAACAATATGAATTAATAATGGGCTAAAATGGAGACATGTTATGGAACTAACACTATTTTCAAAGGTTCAAGGGTGAGTTGTAGTGCATTTTGGCCTTTGATGTAATTGGTTATGGTAAGACGATGGATTCAAGTTTCATCACATCAAAAGGGTAAAATATTGGCTTAAAGTGAGTCCAAAGTCAAAAAAGCCATTTTAAAAAAACTAAAATGCCTAAAGGGCCACTCTTTTTTTTGAGAAAATTCTAGGAATGACAAACATAAAAATCATATTAGTACTCTATATTTACAGTTTTGCTATTTACGCTTCATAGCCAAATTATGTGTGCTATGGATAGGGGTGGACCCATGTGGGTTCTAGGGGTTCACCTGAACCCCCTCGGCAAAAAATTACACCGTATATATAAGTTAAATTTTATGTATATATATATATATATATTTTTATTTTTATTTTTGAACCCCCTTAAAGACAGAGAAATTGATAGCCGAGCGGCAAGTCCCTTGAAATTAAGCTGCACATCGAGGGTTTGAATTCGTATGTAAGTGTTTTATTTTTTTCTTTCTTAGTTTCAATTCTTTTATTTTTTTATTTTCAGTTATGTTTTTCACCTTTTTTTTTAGTTTTTTTATTTTATAAAACATGCTAAAAGTGTGGTTTTAAACCCAAAAAATTCAAGGGTTAAAACTATATACTACTACTTCCTTGAAATTTTGTTTTGTTGGCTTATTTGCACGTTTATACTTTTATTTTTCGAACCCCCTGAACAAAAATTTTGGGTCCGCCACTGGCTATGGAGCATCTGATTTGTATAAAACCCGCGGATTTGTATAAAAATTGCAGCTATTTGTATGAAAATTGTGTTTGTATACGTATATGTTCTCTATGTTAGGATAAAATGGTGAGCGTGATTTTTTTTATTTGTGTGTGTGTGAGAGAGAGAGAGAAAGGAGAGAGGCGAGCGAGAGAGGGCAGAGAAAATTGTGTTTGTATACGTATATGTTCTCTATGTTAGGATAAAATGGTAAGCGAGATTGTGTGTGTGTGAGAGAGAGAGAGAAAGAGAAGAGAGAGGCGAGTGAGAGAGGGCAGAGAGGTAAATTGTATATGTATATCGGTTAGATAATTGTATACATGTAACTATTATGTATATCTATCAATGATTGTGTTTGTATACTTGCATAAAATTTGAATTTGTATACAATTGAATCGAGTAAAAACATTTGTATTTGTATATCAAATCTCTCTATCGCTTTATACAGACACAAATTATACATCGTATATGTATAATTTGTGTTTGTACAAAGCGAGAGAGAAAGGCAAAAGAGAACCGGATAGGGGAAAATTTGTATTTTGTATAATTACAAGTGTATAGGACGGAGAGATATGTATTTATATATGTATATACAGTCTCTCTCGCTTTATACAAACACAAACACAATTTATACATTTGTGTATTGATAAGTGCTTATGCTCCTAGATGTTTTGATGATCTCCTCACAAGTGCAAGGACCTGGTCCTCTGCAGAGCATGAATACTCGTTCAGTGGTCAAAGTTCTTAACAGCTGTAAAAGTTGTCCGCGTTAGAAAGTTGGTGAAGTTACAGAGTACTCCACCAATCAGAAGCGACGAGGGTGTTTGTACATTGGATAATAATTCTTCTTGTCCAATACATTGAACTCACAAACAACAAAAAGATTATTCATTCAAAGAGAGACATTTCAAGCTTTAAAAAACAGCAGGACCTGATAGAGTGCTTCATTTCCTTCATGTACCAGCTGTTACTTTGTTTGCTTGTAATCATATTTATATTGTTGGATTTGTTTCACTTGTGAAAGAAACGTTTCAATCTTGTGTGAATCATTGTAAGAACTAGGTTAAGGGTAACTCAGTTTCTTACTCTAAAGTCTATATTAATCGGTTAGGATTAGTATAGTGGGTAGTGTTGTATCTGCTTTGGCTCAACTAAGTGATAGGAGGTATTGCTTAGTATGGAGATTAGCAGGCTAATCTCATTTTGTAAACTGACTTTTATTTTTGCTTGGAGAAGATTAGAGGAAGCAGTTTGAAAAGTCTTGTTGAGAACAGGTCGTGATTTTACTCCCTTGAGCAAGGAGGTTTCCACGTAAAGTTGTGTGTGCAATTTTTACTTTCAGCACTTTATTATTTTTTGTTATTGTAACTGTGTTGAGGACCCCTGGTCCCATCTAGACTAGTGGACGCATACATTGGTGAGTATTTGTGATATAATGTTATATATGTTTCTGCCCTGTTCATGTATGGTTTAATATTCTCTTTATGCTTACATACACATGTTCTGTGTGGCCCAAGGCCCTGAATTTTTTATTGTCTTGCATTTAATTTGAATATGTTTACTGCTTCACCTTTTCAATAATGTCAAAAGGGGGAAGTTTGTTGTAAAGGTCGGTTGTGGAATTAGGGACATTGAACTAAAGGGGAACATTGTTGCACTGAACAAAGGTGGAATTTGTTGTGTATTTGAATGAATGTCTTTACACTCACGTGAGGAGTTATTGCAGGTTGTTTGTCATCATCAAAAATGGGGAAATTGATAAGTGTTTATGTTCCTAGATGTTTTGATGATCTCCTCACAAGTGCAGGGACTGGTCCTCTGCAGAGTGTGAATACTCGTCCAGTGATCAAAGTGCTTAACAGCTGTAAAAGTTATCCGCGTCAGAAAGTTTGTGAAGTTGCAGAGTACTCCACCAATCAGAAGTGACGAGGATGTTTGTACATTGGATAATAATTCTTCTTGTCCAATACATTGAACTCACAAACAACAAAAAGATTATTCATTCAAAGAGAGACATTTCAAGCTTCAAAAAATAGCAAGGACCTGATAGAGTGCTTCTTCTGCTTCCTGTACCGGCTGCTACTTTGTTTGCTTATAATCGTGCTTATATTGTAGGATTCATTTCACTTGTGAAAGAAACATTTCAATCTTGTGTGAATCATTGTAAGAACTAGGTTAAGGGTAACTTAGTTTCTTACTCTAAAGCCTATATTAATCGGTTAGGATTAGTATAGTAGGCAGTGATGTATCTGGTTTGGCTCAGCTAAGTGATATGAGGTATTGCTTAGTGTGGAGATTAGTAGGCTAATCTCATTTTGTAAACTGGCTTTAACTTTTGCTTGGAGAAGATTAGTGGAAGCAGTTTGAAAAGTCTTGTTGAGAACAGGTTGTGGTTTTACTCCCTTGAGCAAGGAGGTTTTCACGTAAAGTTGTGCGTGCAATTTTAACTTTCAGCTATTTGTTTATTTTCTGTTATTGTAACTGTGTTGAGGACCTGGTCCCATCTAGGCTAGTGGACGCATACATTCCAACATGTTTGTATAAAGTGAGAGAGGTGAGGGAGAGAACTGAAAGTGGCGAGCGAGATTCAGGAGAGAGAAGCGAATGAGAAGAAGTTTGTTGTGAATAGAATTAAATGAAACTGTAGTTATAACATTTATATTTGAATTGATAGTTTGCTGTAATGGCAATTTTCCCAATTTGGTTAACACAAAGAAAATAAAATATCCAGAAGGAATGGCTGCTCCACCCAATATGGAGGAAGGTCAGTCGTCTACTAAGCCACCATATTTTAATTGTCAGTACTATGGATGGTGGGAGAATCGAATGCATGACTACATCAATGCTGAGGACACTGAGTTGTGGGACATTATTCTTAATGGACCTTATATTCCTATAAAAGAAGTGAATGATGGAGAGCTCACCACTGTCAAAACCAGTAAGGAGTATAACGAAGCAGATAGGAAGAAGATAGAAAAAAACTACAAAGCAAAAAGGATTCTGGTGTATGGTTTTGGAGCTGATGAATACAACTGAATCTCTGTGTGTGAGACTGCCAAGGAAATTTAAAACTGTCTTCAAACTGCTCACGAAGGAACTAAGCGAGTGAAAGAATCTAAAATTGGCATGCTCACCACTCAGTATGAGAACTTCGTTATGAATGAGGGTGAAACCATTTTTTAGATGAACTCAAGATTCACCTATATCACTAACAAGCTCAGGTGCCTAGGTGAGCCTATCCCTGTTAGCAAGCAGGTTCGTAAAATTCTTGAGGTGTTTCCTAAATCTTGGGAAAGCAAGGTGGATGCCATAACAGAAGCTAAAGTTCTGTTGACTCTTCCTATGGATGAACTAATTAGGAATCTTCAAACTTACGAGCTAAACAAGAAATAGGGAACAACGGTGAAAGAAAGAGAGAAGGAAAATTCCAATGCCTTGACAACTTCTCAAACTGAAGTGACTGAGGAGGAGGATGAGATAACGTATGTCACTAGAAGATTTCTAAAGATCATAAAGAAGCATGGAGGCTTCTAAAAGAAAACCCCTGCTAGCAGAACTGCTATTGCAAATGATCTTTGCCCTAAATGAGGCAAGCCTGGTCATTTCATGAGGGACTGCCCAGTCAAAAGCAGAAAACTCATGACACCAGACCTCGCAAAAGGGATATTGTCCCAGACAATGCTCGGAGGAAGGTTCATGCTAATCAATTGGTGAGAAAAGATTTTACTGTATGGGGAGATGATTCAAGTGAGTCAGAAGAAGATGTAGAAAGCCATGAGGATGTTTCAATGATGGCCATTGAAGATGATGAAAGTGTTTTCAACTCCCATTTCTCCTTGATGGCTAAATCTGATGATGAAGAAGATCCATATGAGGTAACTCTTTTTCTAATCTTAAGGATGATCTAGATACTTTTCCTGTTGAAAAATTAAGGAAACTTATTGCCCTGCTTATTGATTCTGTTCATGATGAACGAACCATTGAAAATTTAATATTAAATGAAAAATTAAGTTTGTGTGAGGATGAGAATTCAACTCTCATGTCTCAAGTTTCTGAAATGAGTGTAAGGTTAGGTACTCTAGAAACTAGCAACATAACTCCTGAGGAGGATCTTGGTACTTCAGTGGGTGGAAAGAGAAAGCTTAGCATCTTTGAGGAAGAATTGGAAAAAAATCTTAAAATTTATGAGTCTAAGTAAGTTGCTTCTCTTGAAACTAATTCCCAAATGAGAAAGGATCTGAGTAGGGTCAAGGAGGAGCTAAGCCACTCTCTCAAGTGGATTGATTCCTCTAAGATACTCTCTAACCTGTCTAATCATAGTTTCAATGGAAAGAAAGGGTTGGGATGCAGACCAATAGAACCTCCATATAATCCTCATAGCAAATATGTGTCTGTATCTGACAATCTGTTGTGCACTCACTGTGGGCGTAATGGTCATCTAAAAGAAAAGTGTGAGACTCTGAGAAAAGCAAAAGAAAAACATGTGAAATTTGTCAGATCTGAAAGCAATGATAAACGGGAACACAAGGGACCTGGTCCCCGTTACTATTTTATCAAGAACACTTTACCTCCATGGACATGAAGGTTTCTCATTAAACCTTTTGATAGTTTTTGGGAACTCCGTTTGAAGTAGGTTCCTAAGTCTAATAAGTGATTCTTGTGCAGAAGAGAGGGAGCAGTCAATGCTGGTACATGGATAATGGATGCTCAAAGCATATAATTGGAAATACTCTAAACTTCCTCTCTTTGGAAGCACACCAAGGTGGTGGTGTGTCATTTGGCGGTGGAAAGAAAGGCTTTATTCTTGGTATTGGCAAGATAGGAAGAATTGAAGATCATTCCATAGACAGTGTACACTATGTGAATGGTCTGAAGTTTATTCTCTTAAGTGTGTCTCAAATTTGCGACAAGGGAAATGAAGTCAAGTTCATCTCTGAAGGGTGTGTGGTTACAAACTGTGCAACTAAGAAAATTGTGATGTCTGCAAAAAGAGTCAAGAATAAGTATGTTGTTGATCTTGATTCTATTGAAGGAGACAACTTGTCTTGTCTGAGTGCTCAAATTGATGATGCAAATCTTTGGGATAGAGGACTGGGTCATGTAAGTACCTTTTTACTTAACAAGCTTGTTGTAGGGGACCTGGTCCGCGGACTACCAAAGCTGAAGTTCTCAAATGACAAAGTCTGTGACACCTATGCAAAAGGCAAACAAACAAGATCTTCTTTCAAGGCAAAGAAGGGTGTGAGCACTACCAGACCTTTGGAACTTCTCCACATAGATCTGTGTGGACCTGTCAGAATTCAAAGTAGAGGAGGAAAAAAATATATTTTTGTGATTATTGATAATTTCTCCAGGTACACCTGGAATATGTTTCTGCGGAAAAAGAATGAGACTGCTGGAATTCTGATTATTTTTACCAAAGCAATTTAACTGAAGGAACTGAAGGTCAACTGTAAGATTGTTAGTATTAGATCTGACCATGGGACAGAGTTTGAGAACTCTAAAATTGAAAGTTTATGTGCTGAAAATGGCATCAATCATAATTTTTCTGCACCAAGAACTTATCAACAAAATGGAGTGGTTGAGAGAAAGAACAAAACTCTAGTTGATATTGCAAGGACTACGCTGATTGACTCAGGGCTGGCTATGAACTTCTGGGCAGAAGAAGTCAACACAACATGCTATGTTACTAATAGGTGCCTTATCAGGTCTATGATAAAGAAGACACCTTATGAATTGCTGAACACCAGAAAGTCTTCAATTGCCCACCTTAAGCCATTTCGGTGCAAATGCTTTGTGCTAAATAATGGAAAGGATAATCTGGGTAAGTTTGATGCCAAGAGTGATGAAGGTGTGTTTGTAGGATACTCCTCCACTAGCAAAGCTTACAGAGTGTTTAACAAACGAACTTTATGTGTTGAAGAGAGCATTCATGTGACCTTTGATGGATCTGAGAAAAGTGATGATCATAATGCAGACAATGAGATTAAGGAGTTGATCAAGGAAAGGGAAGACAAGGACAACCTAAACCCTGGAAACAAACATGTCACAAAGGAAATTGCTGCTGTAACACCCCGTATCCGAAAATAGAGATTTCAGATTTTTGGTGTTACAGGTGGCACCCACGGACACCATCCACGGACCGTAGATGGACTCACGGTCCGTACTGCAGGTCCGTGGTTCGTGGCAGAAAACTTCCCCATAACTCAGTCAGAAAATTTGGCTAAGTGTTAACCCACGGCCAAACTTATGGTCCGTAGGTCAGGTCACGGACTGTAGTTCATGTCCGTGGATCGATGCCCCAAAACCCCAGCTTCAGTCCCGATTGACGGTTGAACAGCACGGACCATCAATCGATCCACGGTTCGTAGGGCTGACCGTAGATGAGGATCAGCAGCCAGTTAGCTGAAAATTATTGATGGATCAACTTCAGATGGCCATAAATTTTAGTACGAAAGTAATTATGTTCCCCATGACTCTATGATATGATAGATAATTGAATTATCTTTCCAACGCCACCGAGTTTGCTAAAATCTGACCTTCGAGTAAAAAGTTATGCCCGTTTTAGTGAAGCCCTGTCAGGCAGACTCTATTGACGGACCCAATCTACGGACCGTCGATTGAATGACGGCCCGTCAATCCAATCCGTCGATCACTCCGAAAGCAATTAAGTCAGGGGTCTTTTGGTCTTTTCCTATTTTGTTTAACCCCTTAGATACGTCGTTTAAGCCCTAAATCATGAGATTTTAGTCAGTTTAAGCATAGAAACATAACTAGAACTTACCCTAGTCAAAACATTTAATCAAACTTAGAAAATTAGAACGCTAAAAGGAGAAGAGAGGTCAAGAACCCTAGTTCAAGAACGCAGCAAGGTTCCATCAGTTCCAGCCCCGAAATCGAAAGATTTCTCCGTGGAATTCGTCACCAGGTATGTGGGATTTCACTAGTGGGTTCCTTTCACCCATTAGGTCCCTAGAATTCAGTCAGATTCTTGATTCCATAATTATGAACAAACCTAGGGTTTCTAGAATTACAGCAGATCATCATGAATTAATTATTTAAATGTTCCAAATCAGACTATCATGTTATTGCTCAGTTTATCGCATGAATTTCAGAACCCTAGCTATGTATTTCTTCAGTTCTTGATTTACACATGCTAGGTCAGATATTTCAGTATTCAGTTTTACACGCCTCAGTTTATGAATGTATCATTATCAGATTAATTGTTGTATTCTTAGTTTGCATGTTCAGTTTCAAGCTATCCAGTATTTATAGAAATTCAGTCATAACTAGTTAACCACTTAATTCATTGCGAATAGCATAATATCGAGTTGGACTAGGGTTCAGCGTACCCATATAGTCTCAGAACTATGTGCCATGTAAGTGTAAGTCCCCTCTGTGGGCAACATCAGTTTAGTGATCACGCCAGCATGCCTCTATACCTCTGGCAGGGTATATTGGGTCCTCTCGATGGGGCGTATACATCGGACTCCACATTTAGCTCATGTGATTTTATGTCGGTTATTAGTAGCTCCCACAGTTCAGTCAGACTCTATTGCATTGACCATATTTCAGTACAGTCAGTATTCAGTCTCAGCATGTTATAAATTTGGTCATTGCATCAGTTAGCTCAGTATTCAGTATTTTCAGTATCTATATCATGTCCAGATTATTTCATTGCTTTATTGCTTTGTCCAGTTATATGTTATTTCAGTTTTACTTTATCATGCATGCTTAGTACCTTTCCAGTACTGATGCATACGTGCGCTACATCTTCTCGTGATGTAGGTTCAGGTTCTCAGCATCCAAATCACGCTTAGATCGATTCTTGATCTTTAGTTCAACAGCATCAGTGGTGAGTCCTCATTCTTCGAGGAGTAGCGACATGTTTACCTTTATCGCTTTTAGTCTTTAGTTTCAGTTTTAATAGACCTAGTTGGGGCATATCCCAACATTTCTAGTCAGTTTAGAGGCTTATTTCAGACATAGTTAGATTCAGCTTAGTATTGAGTTAATAACTTCTTTGTATTAAACTCTCAGATTTGATATATTCAGTTATAGTATATGGGTATTCCCCATCTCTTCAGTTTATTTATGATTTAGCTTTCGCATCAGTTCATTATCTTTAGTATGCTCATGATCATGCCAGCAGGGTTAGCTTGGGATCACTTGTGGTCCTAGGTCCCGTGTCCGCGTCTCGGGGGTAGCTCGGGGCATGACAACTGCAGATCTCATAGGAGTACCTGGTCCCTCCGACACTACTCAGGAGGTTCCACTCCAAAATCATGAAGATGATGATGCTGAATCTGATACTGAAATTGAAGTGGAGTCAGTCAGAAAGTTAGGATGGAAATATCAATCCTCACATCCATTGGACAATCTGATCTCTCCACTTGATCTAGAATTCAAACTAGATCCAGTACAAGAAATCTAGTTTCCTATTCAGCCTTTATGTCATTTATTGAACCAAAGAACATAAATGAAGCTTTACAGGATGCAGATTAGGTAACATCTATGCAGGAGGAACTCCATCAGTTTGAGAGAAGCAAAGTTTGGCACTTGGTCCCCAGACCTCCTAACAGAACTGTGATTGGAACAAGATGGGTCTTCAGAAACAAGCTTGACGAGCATGGAACCATTACTAGAAACAACTCAAGGCATGTAGTGCAGGGGTACAACCAAGAGGAAGGGATTGACTATGATGAGACCTTTGCTCCTGTAGCCAGAATGGAAGCCATTAGAATCTTGATAGCATTTACTGCTCATATGTAATTTAAGCTCTTTCAAATGGATGTCAAAAGTGCCTTCTTGAATGGGAATCTGAAGGAAGAAGTGTATGTCACATAGCCCCCAGGCTTTGAAGATGCAGAACTGCTAAATCATGTGCTGAAGTTAGACAAGGCTCTGTATGGGTTGAAACAAGCTCTTAGAGCTTGGTATGAACGCCTGTCAAAATTCCTTCTTGCAAATGGGTTCAAAAGAGGTAAAATTGGCAATACTCTGTTCTTGAAATCCAGAGGAAAAGAGTTATTGATTGTGCAGGTTTATATGGGTGATACCATTTTTGGAGCCACTACAGATTTAATTTCCAAGGAATTTGTTGATCTGATGAGCAGTGAGTTTGAAATGAGCATGATGGGTGAACTCACTTTCTTTCTAGGCTTGCAAATCAAACAGTCCGTTCAGGGTACATCTATATGTCAAGAGAAATATATCAAGAAACTGCTTTGAAAGTGCAATCTGATTGAGGTAAAAGTTCTTGACACTCCCATGAGCACATGTGTAAAGCTTAACTTGGATGAAGATGGAGTTAAGGTAAATCAGACTATGTATAGGGAAATCATTGGTTCACTCTTGTATCTCATTGTAAGCAGACCAGACATAGTCTTCAATGTAGGGATGTGCGCAATGTTTCAAGCTGCACCAAAGGAGTCACATCTAAAAACTGCTAAACGAATACTCAGATACCTGAAGGGAACTCAAGACCTTGTCCTCTTCTACCTAACAGGTGACTCACTTGATTTAATTGGTTTTGCAGATGTTGACTATGCAAGGTTTCTTGTAGATCAAAAGAGTACATCAGGCATGACACATTTTCTTAGATCTTCACTGATATCTTGGGGAACAAATAAACAGAATTCAGTTGTTTTGTCCACTGTTGAGGTGGAATATGTAGCTGATACTTTATGTTGTGCTCAACTGTTGTGGATCAAGCAACAATTTGAGGGTTTTGGTGTTCTCACTGATACAATTCCTTAATGTGTGACAACATCAGTGCAATAAATATGGCCAAAAATACCGTACAACACAAGAGAACAAAGCACATAGATGTGAGGCATCATTTTCTGAGGGACAATATTGAGAAGCAAAATGTGGTGATGAAATTCTGCAAGACTAAAGATCAACTGGCTGATATCTTTACAAAACCCTTGAGTAAAGAATGTTTCATTAAAAACAGGGTGAGGTTGGGGATGCACAAGATTACCTGATTCCTTGACAAGTTTGCACAAAAATCTTCTATTTTGATTATGTTACGAAGGGTAGGTATCTATACTTCTTTAATGTTTGTCACTTAAGAATTCGCTTATGGTAATGTAGGTATACACTCATTGTGTGTTTAGCTGAAGGGAAGATATAATCATACATGCAGGGTTGCAGACTGAAAAGGGGACATGGTCATTATGAGGTTAGTATCACTTACACTACATTGTCTGCCTGTTAACATCACTGTCACATGTCCCTCGCCCATTCATCGTGTCAGTTTCAAGTATCTTTGCACTTTAAAACCAAAGGTTGCTACTGTTGGGAACCCGATACCCTTTTAACTCTATCTAAAACTAAGTATTTAGATAATCAAATTATTCAAATCTCTTCAGTTATTTCCTTTTGATTCTCTAATTGTTTTTCAAGCATCTTCTTTCCTCTCCCAAAATGTCGAACGCCGTCTCTTCTTCCCAGACTCTTATCTCTCAAGAAGTTGAAAACCCTAGTTCTTTCAACTTCTCCATACCCCCTCCAGATGAAATTCCTTCGACTCCAGTTTATGGAGTTGGTGAAACGAGTGCCATAGTAGCAAGCTGAGTTCAAATGGAAAGGGCCAGGAAAAGGAGGAGGAAAGGTATTGAACCTAAAAAGCCTACCTCTACACATCTCCCTATCAGATCTAGTGATACTGAGTTAGAGGATGTTTCTGTTTATGTGACTAAGAAAAGAAAAGAAAGTGAGAAAGAAAGGGTTACATCAAAAGAAAGTCAAAAGAGTGCAAAGAAATCCCAAGTGAAAAAGGAGAAAGTTAGAAAATAAGTGGTTGAAAAATCAAAACCCGTAAAGGGACCAGGTCCAAGGTGCAAAAACAAGGTGAAGAAAAGGAAATGACAAGGGAGGAGCGGATAACGACAATGGAGAACCAAAAGGTTTTGAATAGTAGAGTCTTTGACCCTGACATTCTAACCAAATTTGGCATGTCAGATCTTTTTTATGCTATCTCCATTCAAGATTGGAACCATCTCTTTGAACCACTAATTTTGTACTTGCACGAACCTGAGGTGCATGAATTTTTCTATAAAATAAAACTTCTGGAAGGTGGTGGAATCGCGTCTACTGTCAGGACTGTTGAAACATGTTTGGATGAAGAAATATTGGGGATCATTTTAGGGGTTCCTGTGGAAGGAATTCGAACGATTGAAGGTTGTAAACCATCCAGTGACTTCACAAAACTTGCCACAAAACGTGGAGATGTCAAGAATGCAGGGTTATCGAAAAAGTTTCTCAAAAGGGAATATCAATTGCTTTTTGAGTTCATAAACAAGGTGTTAGTGCCCAGAACTGAAAAGAGAACAGTGGCATCTACTGCTAATCTTTTTTCTCATGGAGAAGCTTGATTAACTTGAAGATATCAACCTCTCTGTCATTATGCTAGAACACATGCACAGGGTAATTAATTGGAAAAAGGCAAAATATGGGATTCTATATGGTTACTTGCTGAATTTTGTATTCAACGACTTCGAAGTGCCTTTGGGAAGAGGGATACCTGGTACCACCAAACAGATGTTCATTGTTGCTACCCTGCTAGAATATAAGTGTGTTGAAGGAAAAGCTAGGGGCAAATCTCAAGTGGCAGATGTTCTAGAGCAACATGTTGCTCTTAAACAAGAAGTAACTGATCTCACTGGGATTCTAAATGACAAGGAGGTTGAAATCGCTAAACTGAAGTCTGAATTACAAAAGGTGGTTTCGAGGGGACCTGGTACCAGTGATGGAAATGAGCAGGTGTTGCAAAAGTTAAGGGATGAGAATACAATGCTGCTGAAGACAAATGCCTCACTCAGTGAGAAATTAAGGCTCTCAACAAGCAACTTATCAAGGATTATGAAGATGAAAATGAGCGCTTGTCTATGCTTACATGCACCCTCAATTCCCTTCCCCATCTGTCTTAAACGTGTCTTATTTCCCTAGTTTTTCTTTTCTCCTTAACCCATGATTCAAAACTCTTGTGGCTTTGTGTTGTTTTGACTGACTACAGTGGTGAGTATTTGTGATCTAATGTTATTTATGTTTCTGCCCTGTTCATGTGTGGTTTAATATTCTCTTTATGCTTACATACACATGTTCTGTGTGGCCCAAGGCCCTGAATTTTTTATTGTCTTGCATTTAACTTGAATATGTTTACTGCTTCACCTTTTCAATGATGTCAAAAGGGGGAAGTTTGTTGTAAAGGTCGGTTGTGGAATTAGGGACATTGAACTAAAGGGGAACATTGTTGCACTGAACAAAGGTGGAATTTGTTGTGTATTTGAATGAATGTCTTTACACTCACGTGAGGAGTTATTGCAGGTTGTTTGTCATCATCAAAAATGGGGAAATTGATAAGTGTTTATGTTCCTAGATGTTTTGATGATCTCCTCACAAGTGCAGGGACTGGTCCTCTGCAGAGTGTGAATACTCGTCCAGTGATCAAAGTGCTTAACAGCTGTAAAAGTTGTCCGCGTCAGAAAGTTGGTGAAGTTGCAGAGTACCTCACCAATCAGAAGTGACGAGGATGTTTGTACATTGGATAATAATTCTTCTTGTCCAATATATTGAACTCACAAACAACAAAAAGATTATTCATTCAAAGAGAGACATTTCAAGCTTCAAAAATAGCAAGGACCTGATAGAGTGCTTCTTTTGCTTCCGGTACCGGTTGTTACTTTGTTTGCTTGTAATCGTGCTTATATTGTAGGATTCATTTCACTTGTGAAAGAAACATTTCAATCTTGTGTGAATCATTGTAAGAACTAGGTTAAGGGTAACTTAGTTTCTTACTCTAAAGTCTATATTAATCGGTTAGGATTAGTATAGTGGGCAGTGTTGTATCTAGTTTGGCTCAGCTAAGTGATATGAGGTATTGCTTAGTGTGGAGATTAGTAGGCTAATCTCATTTTGTAAACTGGCTTTTACTTTTGCTTGGAGAAGATTAGTGGAAGCAGTTTGAAAAGTCTTGTTGAGAACAGGTTGTGGTTTTACTCCCTTGAGCAAGGAGGTTTTCACGTAAAATTGTGCGTGCAATTTTTACTTTCAGCTATTTGTTTATTTTCTGTTATTGAACTGTGTTGAGGACCTGGTCCCATCTAAACTAGTGGACGCATACATTCCAACATGTTTGTATAAAGTGAGAGAGGTGAGGGAGAGAACTGAGAGTGGCGAGCGAGATTAAGGGGAAAGAGGCAAATGACAAGAAGTTTGTTGTGAATTAGAATTAAATAAAACTATAGTTATAGCATTTATAATTGAATTGATAGTTTGCTATAATGGCAATTTTCCTTTTTTGTTTAACTAAAACTGTCAAGTCGCTTAAAGTTGAGTGAATTGTCCTTAATTTAACTGACCGTCAAACAACTATTTATCTGATGAATTTTTTAAAAGCATTTCGCTTGGCCTTGGGCGATTGATTCCCTAAAAAAAAATTGGGAAAGAACTTGATAAGTCTCAACCTCACTAGTCACCTGATTATTTTTTTCTTTTATAGATCCTGATATAATTCATAATATCAAATTTTACATTAAAATAGTATTAACATCATTTTTGTATAAACGAAGTCAAATATATTATACTAAATTTTACACTAAAAAGGAATATTCTTTTTATATTCTTTTTTCTCTAATATTATTATTATTTTTCATTTTATGTACTTTTTCAAAAATAATACTATATAATAAAAAAAAATTATTTTGTGTAGCCTTTTGGTTCGTTACCTCCCGCCTTAGCTACTATTTGCTTTTCTCTTTTGCTAATAAGAGAATTTCAATCGCCTCTCTTTGTTTCATCATAGGATATCATAACAATAACAATAATAATAATGTAGAAGTAAACGACAAAAGAAAAAAAAAACTTCCAAGAATTTAAAAATAAGAGAAGAAATAGCAGTTCAATCACTATATAATTGTGATATGAGAACCATCTAATCTGAAAATGTTGATGCCATTATTATTTGAATTTAAATTATAAGTTCTGTTCAAATCAAAATTAAGAGCTAATCGCTCAAAAATGAGCGACACATTTGCCCAAAAATATAAAAAATAAGGGAATCAATCATTGCCTAGAGGCTAGCAATTTACTTTTTGAAAAAAAATAACATGTCTACGTGGGTCATAGAAAAGAAAATACATAGAGTCTAACAAGCGAGTCATGCTTTCTTGATTAAGTTATATCAGGAATAAGAATATAAATACATTACAGTTTAGAGAATATGTTTTTGTCAGTTAGTCTAAAACAACTATCTCTACTCGATTTCGTTTGATACATACAAATGCACTAGCAGAGGCGTATCCAGGATTTATAGATGATGGGTGCACCATTACAAAAAGGTGGATCTAAGACATAAATTTGATCAGTTAGATTCTTTTTACTGAAAACCATTAAAAATTTAAAATCATAGGTCCAAAATTAACTTTTATTTATCCAAACCAGTTACAAAATCTTAGAAAGAAAACTAAAACTAGATAGATAGAAGATTCAAATTTCTAACCTCACCTAAAGAGGTGCACCCAATCATCATCGTACTACATTATATGATACTTCGAATCTGGGTTCACGCATCTATATTTAAATATTTTTTTTAAAATATAACACTACTATATATGATTTCGGGAGGGGACCATCGGTTCACGTGAACCCAGTGACCCCCTCCTGTATACACCCCTGTGCACTAGCACAAGCAGTTAGAACTATTATGTTCCCATAATTAAGATAAATTATATATAATCTTGTGCTACAATCCTATCAATTGCATGTTCAATTTACATCATAGATTGTGGACAAAAAAGTTTATACTTATAAGAACCGATGATGTAATCCTCTGTACATTAGCCTAAACTCTATACACTGAATCATCTATGTATAAATAATCAGACACCATAACAAATAGATGATTTATTAAAACTGAATATATAATTATTCTATAATAAATAATATATCTAAACATATGATTAATAGTATATACTCCAATAATTAAAACAACCCGTTCCTTACATGGATGTTATAATATCTCTACTTTTCCAACATTAACTCTTATTAGAAATTGAATCAAATTCAATAGCCTTACGATCGTTGGAATAGGCTGTCATAAGTCATTCTGATGTTGTCATAGTGATCTATATAGAGCAACTTACAAAAATGACTATATTTATAGGGTTATTGAAGTTCAATAGCTATAAGTATGTTATTTATAAAAAATGACTATAATTTATATCTTTTTCTAGCTGTATTTCTTTATATATTTTTATTTTTCTATTTATACACTAATACAATTTTAATTACAATGAACTAATTAAGGAACATGTATTAATTGTGTAGCATATGAATACTTTGAATTTAAATTGGTATCTCTATTTATAAGACTTAAAGTATTAATATATCAAGGATACAAGTATTTATAAAAACTTAATGTATTAATTTATCAAACAAGGTAAAGTATGACAATTAACATATGAACATGACAATTTGAAAAATGAATACATTATTGTTATTAAAAAAAATTAATACAATATAGTATATATATATATATGAATACATTGTTGTTAAACAAAAGATGGATACATTGGACAACATAGAAACAAGAAAAATGGAAAATAATAAAATGTGTAAGTATCAAAGTGTGTAAGTATTCGCTTGTATAAAAAAATTGATAAATCCAACAAACGTCAATCTCTTTTTGGTCAAGTTTTTTCTGTAATACTTGAGGTTTGGTGTTAACTCATGTATTTGTTTATAAAAAAAAAATATAGGATTAATGTATTCAATTATACTTGTATTGCCTAATCAATCTTTTAAATTTGATAGATTACTTATGTATCCAGATATACTTGTATGCACAAATTACCATTTCAACTTCTGTTAATATTACAATACAAGTATCTATGTATATAAGTATTCTACTGTATACAAATTTGACAATCACACAAATCCCAATCTTTTTTTGCTCGTGTTCTTCCTTTACTATTTTTTTTTTGTATAACTATAACCATTGTAATGGAGAAAGCAAAATAATTCTTCAATCGAACCCCTATATATAAAAATAGATGAAAATATAGATGGATACAAATATAATCTTCATAAAAAAAAAAAAGAGAAAAAATCAATTAAAAGATACTTGATGAATTCAAATCACAATCACACAAACCTCAATCTCTTTTTGCTCATGTTCTTCCTTTACTACTTTTTTTTTTTTTATAACTATAACCATTGCAATGGAGAAAATAAAATAATTCTTCAATTGAATCCCTATAAAAATAGATGAAAATATAGACGGATACCAATTTAATCTTCATAAAAAAGAGAAAAAAAAATCAATTAAAAGATACTTGATGAATTCAAATCACAAAAATTGTTCCTAGAATCATCAAAAAGATCTTAAATTGAAAGGAATATGGGAGGAAAATATTGAGAATATGTGATATAGGAATATTGATGAAAGAGAAAGTATTAATGAGGATAAAATTGAAAAACTTATCACATAAAATGTGCCTAGACATAATTAATTATCCTTGTGACAATAATTTTCCTATTTAATATTTAATAACTTTTCTAATTATTTGTATATAATTAACTTTGCTATTTATTGTATAGTTATATCCATATAACATAAAAAAAAAATAAACTATAGCTATTTGTTTTAAATATATATTGATGTTTGCCATGTTCTGTAGTTTTTCCATCTATATATACTTGTCCAATTCTTTGGTGAGTAGAGAAGATACCAAGAGAAAAAAAAAATTATTCCTCCCATATTCTATCGATTTTGTTTCGTAATAAATCTTTGTTAGTTTTTATATTTTTATTTTATACTAGAAGAACTTGTTAAATTTTGAAATATACATATATTGAAAGAATTATCCTTAAAAATAGTCATTGATATGCCTCAAGCTATGAAAATTTACTACAATTTTTTTTTTTGACGAAGTATATTTTGCAAGATTTCCAACAATATCTCAATTCTTTTTGTCAAATAAGTTTTATTTTAGAGAAGGTTTTCCATTGAAGTGATGGTTTTAAAAGTGTATTATTTATTTAAGAAATTAAAGTAGTCACTTGAGAATTACATTTGGTGTTCTAAGTCATCTCATTGAATCTCTTATCAAAAGAAATTTGTGATCTGCAAAAATAGATATCCTTTAAATAATTTTTGTTGATCGAGAAAGATATAAGTCACCCATGAGTACCTTAATTTTAGCATAATCACATTAATCAACCTATCTTGACTTTAATATTTTGGATAAATTATGCTCGCATTAACTCTAACCTATTTTTGCCTTGTTGATTTGCTTAGAAATGTGATATATTTTTGACAAAAATGCGTCAGTACCACAAATTAGGAGGGTGCACTATTTGAATTAAACAAAACCTAACCAAATTTTAATTTGGATTGATTTTTTTATTTGATTTTGGATTAATAATTTATTTTTTTAGTTTTTTTATTTGGTTTCGAATTTAGAAAAATAAAACCGATAAATTGTAGGTTTAGAATTAAGTTGGAGTTAGTCTCTCTTGTCCTTTTTGGTTATTGTCTTACATTATGATTAATTTATATTTGATTAATATATATATATTACAAATATAATTGTCATGTTATTAATGATTGATCTAACCGAATAATCAAACCGAAAAAGCCGAACTAAATAGAGAAAAACCAAATCAAACTAAATCAGACCAAATTTATTTTGGTTCGGATTGAGTTATACTTTTTTTAAATCAATCAAAAAATTCAAATCAAATAGTATAAAACCAAACCAAAAAATCTAGCGCACACCCCTACCACAGTAAAAACCATTTATTTATTTATAAGAGATGACCAAGGACCGAACCACACGCAATGTCAAACACTCAAACTTCATTTATAAAATTTTGTTATACTTCTCTTTTTATTCCAGGGGAAAAGCTCAAATATTGACATCAAACTTTGAAAAAAAATGCATTAATAATTTATGTCATTCGTTAAAAGTTCAGCTCATTTATGTCTTTTTTATTTGAGAAAAGGCTCATTTATGTCATTATTTGTTGACTGAGTGACGCTATAGATGAGTCAAACTTTTCACGGATGGCATAAATAAGCAACTTTTCTCAAAGTTCGATGGCATATTTGAGCAATTTTTTCTTTAGAAAATATGATTTAATTAATGACGTGGCCGAATCATAATTGACCACGTATAAAAAATAATTTGATAAAATCAAAACTATTTTCAATTTACAAATTACTTATCATGCACTCCGCATCTTTTTCATGATGCAGGTCGTACCAGCTACCAGCAGTGATTGATTGTGCCATCGTCTTTTGCATCTTGTGGATATCGGAGACGAGGGAGTCCTGGACTAGCATGTCTCCTTCCGTACATATGTTAGCTTGTCTTTCTCCTTTGAGACGGCTTGTTATTGTCCACTTTTAGGACTTGTATTTGTTCTTACTAGATAACTCTGTACTCGTGACTTTTAGGTTCTGGGAGGGTTTCCATTATATATAGCTTTTGGTTTGCTTTTTGTTTCTGTCTTTTTTTATTGTTAGTATTATTTCATGTTTAGTTCTGCTCTTATACATATTAATTACTCGTGTTTTGGGTACAGATTGACTTACTAACTGACGGAATATTGGATAAATTTAAATTACAATCCACCAAAAATTTTCCTTCCCATTTGACCCATAAACACATTCTTTGACCCAAACCAAATTTAAAAAATCATCAAAATTAAGAGATTTGATCTTCTCTCGCCTTCAAACCTAATAATCTATTTTCTTTCTCATCATCATGTACAACCTCAATCAATGATAACTAAAATAATGCATATATTCATATCAGTGATCAACCAAGAACTAGTGAATTTAATACCAATTAGAACTAAAAACCTCTTCTTGATTGTGTTTGAATTTGGTCAATGCCACCATTAAAATACAGTCAAATAGAGCTTTTTAGTGTAACTCCACTATGAAAAGTTGAATCCTTTGAAAAGGGTGTGAACCAAAAGGAAGAAATAAGAAGACCCAATTCAGGTTACCTCAATGTCACCATGAAAACACAATCAAGAGCAACTCTTTTAGTGCAACTCCACCATGAAAAATTGAATCTTTTGAAAAGGGTGTGAACCAAAAGGAAGAAAGAAACAAGACCCAAGTCAGATTACCTCAATGTCACCATAAAAGCACGATTAAGAAGAGCTATCTAGTGCAACTTCCCCTTAAAAAATTGAATCTTTTCACATGGGTGTGAATCAAAAGGAAGAAACAAGAAAGACCAAATTCAAACACAATCAAGAAGAGCTTTTTAGTTCTATTGATATGACCAAATTCAAATACCAATATGTCAATTTCAAATTTAAATACTAATTGATTCAATCATTAATTTTATCTTGAAATTGTTGAATAAGAAAAGAGAAAAAAAGAAAATAGGTTATTAGGTTTAAGGGGAAGAGAAGAGATGATCAAATCTATGGCTGGGCATAAACACCGAAAAACTAAAATACTGAATCGAACCAAAGAATTTTGGTATTTCGGTTTTGGTATTTTGGTTTTCAATTCGATATTCGGTATGAGTTTTTGTATTTTTTGATATTTCGGTTCGGTTTTCGATATGAATTTTATATTTTTCGATACTTTAGTTTACCGAAATATATTATATTATATTTATAATATTATTAATATTATATTAATTAGTAATATTAAATAATAAAAATATAGACAAAATTAGGTCAAACTTCACTTTTCAGCTTTTAGCCTTTTACTTTTCAAACTTTTGACTTTTCGGATTTTTGTTTTCAATCTTTTCTTAGCAGTTAGCCGCACATCAGTCACTTTATTTTCCCACTTTCCAGTTCTACTTCCCACTTCCAGCGGCTGGTCGATCAGCAACAAGCCAATGACGACCGGCCGACCAGCACACAGCAGGCCAACACGCAAGTGACACCCAGCATGCAGGCAGCACGCAGCACTGCAGTAACCGACCAGCTCACGCAGCAGCCACCGGCGACCACCAGCGACCAACCAGCAACAACCAGCCACCGAACTAACAAAAATCGAACCGAAATAATATAAACCGAATCAAACCAAATTATTTTGATTCGGTGTTCGGTACACATGATACAAGAACCGAATTATTTCGATTCGGTGTTCGGTACACATGATACAAGAATCGAAAACCAAAAAAAAAATTAAAATCGAATCGAAATACCGAATGCCCAGCCCTAATCAAATCTATTATTTTTAATAAAAAATTTAATTGGGTTTGGGTCGGATATGGGTCAAATGGGTAGAAATTTTTTTTTGTTGGGTTGAAATTTAAATTTATCCAATAGAAAGATGCCACATAATAATTAATGATAATAATAATTAAAATATAAAGGTAATTGTAGTTTTAAGGGTAATTGTAGACCAAAAAGGTAGATGGAGGGTATGACTAAGAATGCACTTATGCATCTAGGTTGAGACAAAATAAAAAGTTCAACAATAAAAATGTGAACAAATCATTGCCTGAAATAATATATTCAAAAATAATCTAAGTATAAGTCGATAAAAGCAATCGTGTTAGAACAACAGGACTCAAGGGATGTCTAATAATTTTCCCTCGATCAACATAATTCCTTACCTGAATTTCTAGTTTTGTTTTTTGGTAAGTAAATTACTTTATTACTAAAGAGACGTTTCAAAACAATACACAAAAACTGACAACTAAAGCCACCAGTGGACAAATTCCCGAGGTTGGCATTCTACTATTCCTCACAAACATCTTTCCTACACTTACATCAACCAAGTCTACATTTTACGTTTCTTAAGAATAGAAGTTCAATTCAACCATTTTTGTAGCCAAGCTAGTCTTCATAGAGCCTCGCACTTGCACGTTTTGAATGATCAACCTCGTAATTACCCCCTCAGTCCTTTCCTTTTGGTTGAAGATCCTCTGGTTCCTCTCTTGCCAAATATAATACAAATTGCTTGCTAATGCCGTTTTGTATACCATAACAGCTGCACTATTTCCTTTACAGTAAGCAATGACCCATCTTTGTTCTTCCTCCCATCCTGCTGCATCCCTTAGAATCCCCTGCCAAGTCAATATTTTATTCCAGATCATAGCAGCAAAACAACATTTGAAAAATAGATGTTTCATATCCTCCATTTCTGTACGACATAAAGGACACATGACATCTTCTAGATATCCCCACTGTGCTAATCTACTTCTTGTAAGTAATCTGCCATGTAATTCTATGAATAAGATAAAAATCCATCGGGGGGGCTCCAACATTATTACAGACAAGCTTCCACCATCTCACTTTCTCATATTCACCCCTCATGAGCCTTGTATAGATCACTTTCTGGATAGAGAATTTTTCCATATGTTCAATATCCTCCTCTTGGTATCCAACTGTTTCTAGATACTTTGTCATCTTCAGTATTTTCTGCACAATCCACGATGCTTGTGGAACTATAGAGACCCCCATAGTGTATTGTTCCTCCCATAGTATGTGTGTGTGTATCCAATGCACCCAGAGTTTGCATACATTCCATAAAAGTTTGCATATTGCAGCCTTATTCCAAACTTGTACATCCAAAATGTTTAGCCCACCAGCTGCTCTTGGTTGACAAAGCTTTTCCCATTCAATAAGTGCTTTCCTGGATATCTCTTTTCCCCCTTCCAGAGAAAACTTCGACACATAGCTTCAATATATGCAATCAGCTTTCTAGGAAAAACAAATATTTGTGACCAAATACTCTGGATTTCAAATAAGACACTCTTAATCAGTTGTAGTCTACCAGAGTAAGCCAAGAACTTTCTAGTCCAGGATGCAATTCTTCCTAACATTCTATCAAGTAAAGGCTGACATTGGAGAATAAATACTCCTGAATTTCTAGTTTGCAGTGTTAAATATATAGTTTATAGCTTGTTTTTAGTCAAAGGAGATAATTTCTCTAAGAATTATCTTCCTAGTTCATAGCTTCTGTTATACGTTTTTGGTGTAATTAGTTTCCTAGTTTGTAGCCTAGGATAGTGCTAATCTCTTGTATATTTACTGTGAATAGCAATGAGAAGGGGACGGAAAATTCTACAAATCTTTCATGGTATCAGTTAGCCTAGGGTATTCTCTCTAATTCCGCTGCACCCTACGCTCTGCTTTTCCGCCCATATCTTCTTCTTCTTCCTCTATTTTTTCTTTTCTCTTCTCACCGGCAGTTTCTATGGGGGAGTCTAAATCGTCCTCCCATCCGACTCTTGCTATTTCTAATATCAAGAACAATATTCCCATCACTCTTGAGATGGAAAATGTTCAATATTCTACGTGGGCGGAATTATTCAAGGTTCACGCAAAATCAAACAAGGTTCTTCACCATATCATTCCTCCGGCCAAGGGCAAGGAGCAACATCCTCCATCTACGGATGCGGAAACGAAATTGTGGGCAACCTTGGATGCCACGGTTCTTTCGTGGATTTATTCTACTATTTCTCGTGATTTGTTGAACACCATTATTGAGCCCGACTCTACGGCTATGGAAGCTTGGGATAGGTTGCGTGACATATTCCAAGATAATGAACATTCTCGTGCCGTGGCTTTGGAACAAGAATTCTCCACCACTTCTATGGAGGATTTCCCAAATGTTTCATCTTATTGTCAACGTCTCAAATCCCTTGCGGATCAATTGAAGAATGTTGGGGCTCCGGTGTCCGATAGTAGAATGGTTTTACAATTGGTTGGAGGTTTTACTCGGCCGTACCGAGGTGTGGGTACGTTGATTCGCCAAAGTAATCCTCTGCCTCCTTTTTACAAGGCTCGATCCATGCTCACTTTAGAAGAAGCTGGGTTAGCAAAAGAAGCAGCCACTGAGTCTGCTATGGTGGCCTCGAGTGATGGTGGTCCAAACCATGGAGATAAACAGGGTCACAACAAAGGCAAGAATAATTCTGGCCGGCGCAACAACAACGATGGCCGGAAAAATTCGGGTACAGGTGGTGGCAAGAACTCCGTCGGCAACAAGGGTGGTGGCCGGGACCAGCAGTCCGGCGGCCACGGTGGACCGCAGCACCAGTCACAGTGGCAGCAACAGCAGCCTGTGGGATCAGCTCCATGGGGCTGGTACAATCACGGCTGGCCCATCCCTCCTTGCCCCTACCCAACGCAAGGATGGGCCAGGCCTCCTGCTCCACAGCAGCCTCGTCAGGCCGGTTTACTTGGGCCCAGACCTCAGCAGGCCTATTTCCAGCAAGCAGGGGCGTCCAATCCACAGCAGGGGCAGTTCGATTCTTACACACCTACGGATATCAATGCAGCTATGCACACGATGTCGCTTCAAATGCCCGACCCATCGTGGTACATGGATACCGGTGCTACCTCTCATATGACGTCTTCTACTGGTAAACTCTCGTCTTATTTTAATTTGAGCAATCATCCAAATAATAATATTGTTGTTGGTAATGGTCATTCAATTCCGATTCTTGGCTATGGTCACACTAAATTGCCTTTCCCGTGTCAATCTTTGTCTCTTAAAAATGTCCTTCATGCTCCTAAACTGATTAAGAATCTAATTTCTGTTAGAAAATTTACTAAAGATAATTCCGTGTCAGTTGAGTTTGATCCTTTTGGGTTTTCTGTGAAGGAATTTCGGACGGGGAGGCCAATCATGAGATGTGATAGTCATGGCGATCTTTATCCATTTTCACCTTCTTACAACAATCAACCTTCCTCGTTTGCTGCTATTTCACCTCAAATATGGCATGACCGCTTGGGACATCCGGGGGCACCTATTTTAGATTTGCTTAGGAAAAATAAAGGCATTGATTGTAAAAAACACTCTAGTTCAAGTATTTGTAGCTCTTGTGTTTTTGGGAAACAAACTAAGTTGCCATTTATTTCTTCCTCTTCTAGCACTACTATGCTATTTGATATATTACATAGTGATCTTTGGACATCTCCTGTTTTGAGTTCTGCGGGACATCGATATTATGTTTTGTTTCTTGATGATTTTTCAAAGTATTTATGGACTTTTCCGTTGGGTAGAAAATCTGATGTTTATGACATTTTCTTAGCCTTTAAAGCCCATATTTCGACTCAATTTGAACGTAATATAAAAAATGTGCAATGTGATAATGGTCGTGAATTTGATAACAATTCTTTTTGGGATTTTTGTACAAAACATGGCATGTCATTCTGTTTGTCTTGTCCTCATACTTCTTCTCAAAATGGGAAAGCCGAACGCAAAATTCGGTCTATTAACAATGTCACTCGTACTCTCTTAGCTCATGCTTCTCTTCCTCCATCATTTTGGCATCATGCTCTTCACATGGCAACATATCTTCTTAATGTTCTTCCTAGTAAATTGTTGCATAATAAGTCTCCTATTGAAGTTCTTTATCAAAGAATTCCCTCTTATAATCATCTCCGGGTTTTTGGGTGCTTGTGTTTCCCTCTTATTCCCTCCACCACTATTAATAAATTGCAACCAAGGTCAACTCCGTGTGTGTTTCTTGGGTACCCCACTAACCATCGTGGTTACAAATGTTATGATATGTCTTCTAGGAAAATCATTATTTGTCGTCACGTTTTGTTTAATGAACATACTTTTCCTTTTGCTAGTGTGCATACTCCAACTTCTCATACATATGACTTTCTTGATGATGGATTATCATCATATGTTATCCACCATATGCAGCAATCTACTACTCCTACTTCTGACCAACCCATTTCTCCTAATGGGCCCATTCCACACACGGCCCAGCAGCAAAGCCCCATCTCTTCTCCTTCTCCACGCCATAACCAACCACCACCTGCCACCCAAACTTGCGTCCGGCAGCGTGGTCTTGCACCACCAACTGCCAGCCCCGCCGGGTTACCAGCGGACGCCGGTACGGGGGGTGCCTCGGTGGCTGGGCCAGGCGTGGCAGACCAGCCCGTGTCTCCTTCATCTCCATCTCCTTCTCTCTCTGGGCCTCTTCCTACCCAAAGCCCGTCTCTTCCTCCCCTTCAGCCCAAACACAGCAGGCCCCATTCCCCACAAATTCTCCGCCCATTCCTTCTTCCCAGCCTAGAGTTGTCACACGTAGTCAACATGGGATTTTTAAACCCAATCCGAAATATGCAAACTTGCATACTATGGTTGACCGGTCTCCTTTACCTCGAAATCCCATTGATGCACTTCGTGATCCAAATTGGAAAATGGCCATGGATGATGAATTTGATGCTCTTATTAAAAATAAGACGTGGGAGTTGGTGCCCCGTCCACCTAATGTGAATGTTATTCGTTCTATGTGGATTTTTACTCATAAAGTCAAGGCTAACGGTGATTTTGAGAGGCATAAAGCCCGTCTTGTAGGTGATGGTAAAACTCAACAGGTTGGCATCGATTGTGGCGAGACATTTAGTCCGGTTGTCAAACCGGCTACAATCCGTACTGTTCTTAGTCTTTCCTTGTCAAAGGCATGGTTTATTCATCAGTTGGATGTTAAAAATGCTTTCTTACATGGTCAGCTGCAGGAAATTGTCTATATGCATCAACCTGTTGGATACAGAGATCGGACTTATCCGGATTATGTTTGTCTCTTGCGTAAGTCTCTTTATGGACTTAAGCGGGCGCCTCGGGCTTGGTACAAGCGATTTCTTTGATTATATATTGTCTCTTGGATTTACTAACAGCAGGATGGATAATTCTTTATTTATCTATCGTCATGGGTCCGACATGGCTTATCTTTTATTGTATGTTGATGATATTATTTTGACAGCTTCTTCTGATGCTCTTCGATGTTCTATCATGGCTCGTCTTAACTCCGAGTTTGCTATGAAGGACCTTGGTCCTCTGAATTATTTTTTGGGTATTGCTGTGACTAGACATAAGGGTGGTTTGTTTCTCTCACAGCGTAAATATGCCGAGGAAATAATTGACCGTGCAGGGATGTCATCGTGTAAACCGTCTCAGACTCCGGTTGACACGAAGCCGAAGGTTGGCGCTATTACTAGTGCTCATTTTGATGATCCGACTCTGTATAGGAGCCTTGCGGGGGCTCTACAATATCTTACATTCACCAGGCCGGATATCTCTTATGCCGTTCAGCAAGTTTGTCTTCATATGCATGACCCGAGAGTTGATCATATGTCTGCTCTCAAACGGATTATTCGGTATGTACAGGGTACTCTTGATTTTGGACTACATTTATATCCATCCTCTATTTCTTCTCTAGTTGCATATACTGATGTAGATTGGGGTGGGTGCCCTGATACAAGACGTTCAATGTCTGGTTATTGTGTTTTCTTGGGTGATAATCTGATATCTTGGTCATCTAAACGCCAACCCACATTGTCCAAGTCTAGTGCGGAGGCCGAATATCGTGGGGTGGCGAATGTTGTCTCCGAGTCATGCTGGATTCGGAATCTTCTCTTGGAGTTACATTGTCCGATTAAAAAGGCTACTCTTGTTTATTGTGACAATGTTAGTGCTATTTATTTGTCAGGAAATCCAGTTCAACATCAACGAACAAAACACATAGAAATGGATATTCATTTTGTTCGAGAGAAGGTTGCACGTGGGGAAGTTCGAGTACTACATGTGCCTTCACGATATCGGATCGCGGATATCTTCACTAAAAGGTCTTCCGCGGGTTTTATTTGAGGAATTTCGGGACAGTCTTAGCGTCCGTCGCCCTCCCACTACGACTCGTGGGGGTGTGTTAAATATATAGTTTATAGCTTGTTTTTAGTCAAAGGAGATAATTTCTCTAAGAATTATCTTCCTAGTTTATAGCTTCTGTTATACGTTTTTGGTGTAATTAGTTTCCTAGTTTGTAGCCTAGGATAGTGCTAATCTCTTGTATATATTTACTGTGAATAGCAATGAGAAGGGGACGGAAAATTCTACAAATCTTTCATGCAGACCAAATAAAAAGTCATTTTCTTTTGATTAGAGATTAAAAAGAATAGATGACTTGAAACATCATAACTCAATTTTAAGTGGTGACTCCAACAAATAAATAAAAATAATCTCTATTCAATACCGTCACTTTAATTGGAAAAACCCTTCGACGCCGTTGAAAAAAAGGTGTGACAATTAATAATGTAGAAGCAAACGAAAAAAAGAAAAAAACTTTATATCTTCAATCTTAAGTCTTAGTCCATTTTAAGAGAATTTTCAATTGAGTCCAATTTAATCTTCAATTTCAACCCGTTTTAAGACTCCTTATTTGCAATGATGTAATGTATGTTCTATATTGAATGTATGAATTACTATCAATTTTATATCTTATCTATCCATTTGTAACTTCCTTTTTAAAATTTTCTTGAGTTAAAATTCAAATTGTGATCATAAAAAACTTAAATAACATTATATTAAAATTATTGAGATTAAGCGGGTCAAATTGGGTGAGTCAAGACCTAACCCGTTTTTAAGTTCATTTTAGCCCAAAGTAAACGTGAGTTGGTCAGGACTCAACTCAATTTTTATTTCAACCCATTTTAATATCTCTAATTTCAACTCACCACGCATATTTGACACTCCTAGGTACAATAATGCCTAATCTCAAAATTTGTTTGTGGCCATGAGTTTTTCTTGGTGGGGGGTGTAATGACATGAATATCAGTTAATTAGCTAGATCAAATTATGAAATCTAAGATTGTGATTAGGAATTGGTCGATAATGAGGCTAAGATAATTCTTAGCAAGCATTTAGGTTGAAATAAAATGAATGAGTCTATATACTGTAGTTCTCAAGCAACATTAGCTGAAATATAATATTTTAATGACAAAATAAAAAACATATGTATTTAAGACGCAGCATTTAGTGCTACTATTACATAACTTTCAGTTTAGAATTATGAGAAAATTCATGGAGGTGTTTTCGAGAGTCGATTACATAAATAAAGTAACCAGTCACTTAAAATATGTCATTTTTCATTTATTTAGACATCAATTTCCACTACATAAAATGTTTATTCAACTTGTTGAAATTGATGAAAACCTACACACATGTGCTTGTTGATAAACAAGTCCTGGCTTACAAAAATACCCTTTTGATGGACTACAATGCCTATCTTCTGAACAAATACACATCCCTTCTAAGGCACATCCATCACCTTTAAAATCTTCTTGTTTCCCAAACAATATTTCATCAGACCATTCACTAGAAAACATATTTTTTGGATCCAATTGTACCATTGCAGCAACAAACTTGTTAAATTTTGGATACTTTTTTTGTACATCAACAAATGCTACATTCCTATTTTTAGCCCAATGTGGCTTAGCCCCATACTTTAAAAATGCCATTTGTTCAATTTCCTCCCAAATATCTTGATTAAATCGCGGGGTCAAGGCATCACTAGCGCGATAGTAGTTAAAATCAACGACCACTGAATCTTCCCCTTGGCCTAAATATGCATCCGAGGCCTTGATAAAACGAAATAGAAATCCGTTATATATGTCAACCCCACACATGTTCTCTGGCTTGACTAAATCGCGTAATTTTTTAATATCACGTATGAAATTTCCGAATTTAGAAGATGGGAATATGGCTGTGGATTCATAGAAGAAGAGTCCATTGATTGTTGGATCCCAAGCACATGTGCTAGTGATGTCTATAGAGGATGAGTATAAACAAGAACCTGAAGATTGCATTTTGCCTTGATGGCCTACTACTGGATAACCAGTGAAGATTAATTTGTTGTTTTTTAATCCATTTGCTATCAATTTTTTGTATGCCACGAAAAAACTTGCCATTGTGCATTTTCCGCCAACGTTTCTTGTATTTTCAAACCCCTTTTCTGCAAATCAAAAATAATATTACTATGAGAATTAGTTTTAATTTTTCACTGCACAATCAAATTAAATTGAAACAACACTTGAACCTTTCATTATGTAGAGGGATTTAAATTTTATGATTTTGAAAATAGGATGGGTGTGACTTGGTGGTCAATGAAGTAGGGTGAGAATCCTGAGGTCTCAGGTGCGGAGAGCCGGAGACAACGAGATGTGCGCAAACAGACCTGAACACAATAATTATTAAGAATAAAATAAAAAATAAGATGGATGTATCTGAGTGAAATAATACCTGCGGCTCGAACAGATCTGGAGAGCAAAATAGGATTGGATTGAAATCCAAGAAAATCATTGAGAGCATCACCAGGTGTGTTTAAGGGGACTCTATTATCATATCTATACACAGCAATTTGTCTAGAAGGGTACCATTGAATATCACCAAATTCATTTTTCCTTGCATGTTCCATAAATTCATCTTCAATACCACTATCATTTGTGAAATTTAATGTTATACTTCTCTTGAATGCTGGCTCCATTTGAAACGTCACCTACACATTTACAAAGTTAATACTATAATGTTTACTAGTATTAAAAATAAAAAGTTCAAAATTAGGTATTTATGTACACATTTTTTAAAAATTTATCTAATCGTACGTATTGACATCCATACTACAAAAACAAAATGATACACTTGATTGAAGTTAAAGTTAAGTTATTCACCTAGATGACAAAGAATCAATTCCCACTAAAAACAATGTTTTCCTTTAGTAGCCATAAATAATGACATGATCCCAATCATTAAATACTATTTAGAGAAAAGTCAAAAATCAATTGTGTCACTAGACAAATTTGTAATGATGGGGATTTCAATTATTATTAATTATTTGTAAAATAAGAAAGATGATCGGTACAACAATATTACAAAAAGCATCTCTTACTTTGTTTTTGTAAAAAAAAAAAACATTTCTTTTAAACTATTTAGTTTAATGTAAATAACTATATTTTTGACTAATTTTACTTTTTCTCATATCATAAATTCTTTTAGTTAACTAACTAATAAAGAAAGTGTAAATTAGTAAAATTATAATGATTTGCATTAAAAAAAAATCAAAATAAAGAAGATTTTCGTAATATTATAAACCACGAGCAAGATTAAGGGTGTGTTTGGTATGAAGGAAAACATTTTCAAAAAAATCATAAAATTTAATGCTTATTTTCAAAAAAAATGTTTTTAACTTCAATTTTTTTACCCCACCCTCACCCCTATCACCACATCACCCTGGAAAAAAAAAATAGTAAAAGTTGTTTTTAAAAGATATTTCTAATTTTAATTTTTTATTTTTTTACCCCCACCTCCTTCAAAAAAAAAATTAAGTTTGTTTTTAAAAAATATTTTCAACTTCAAAATTTTATTTTTTCACTTCGATCCTCGACCCCCCACCCCCCCGGGCCTCCCCCTACCAGCTCCCCACCCCCTCCCTAAAAAAAAATTGAGTTTGTTTTTAAAAAATATTTTCAACTTCAAAAATTTATTTTTTTCACCCCTACCTTCGACCCACCCATCCCCTACCAGCCCCCACCCCCAAACACAATTCAAGTTTTTTGAAAAAATATTTTCAAATTCAAAATTTTATTTTTTCGCCCCTACCCCTGACCCCCCCCCCCCCCCCCTACCAGTTCCCCTACCCAAAAAAAAAAAAAAAATTTAAGTTTATTTTTAAAAAATATTTTCAATTTCAAACTTTTAGTTTTTCACCCCCTACCCTCCAGCCAGCCCACCCACCCCTACCAACCCCCCACCCCCCAAAAAAAAATATTTTCAACTTCAAAA
Source organism: Solanum commersonii (assembly GCA_029007595.1). NCBI lineage: Eukaryota > Viridiplantae > Streptophyta > Magnoliopsida > Solanales > Solanaceae > Solanum > Solanum commersonii. Next base: position 1,876,640 of record JAJTWQ010000011.1, read on the forward strand.
TTTCATTTTTGTCACCGCTACCCTTGATCCCCCCCACCCACCTCACCCACTCTACCAACCCCCACCCCCAAAAAAAAAAAATTAAGTTTGTTTTTAAACAATATTTTCAATTTCAATTTTTTATTTTTTCATCCCTATCCTCGACCCCCACCCCCACCCACCCTACCAGCCCCCACCCCCCAAAAAAAAAAAAAAAAATTTAAGTATATTTTTAGAAAATATTTTCAACTTCAAATTTTTATTTCTTTCACCCCTACCCTCCCCGGCAGCCCCCCCCCACCCATAAAAATTTAAGTTTGATTTTAAAAAATATTTTCAATTTCTATTTTCTACTCTAGTAAAAATAAAAGATATTTCTCAAAAACATTTTTCACTCATAAATCAACACACAAAATCTTTTCTGCAAAAAAATTTCTACTCACCAATCAAACATGAAAAAATAAATAAAAAATCTACTTGTTTTCCAAGAAAATATTGTTAGGAAAACATTTTCCTTCGTACCAAACACACCCTAATATGATAGAAAAATCATTTCTTACCTTAGAAATGATGCCAAGCAATCCGAGAGAAACTTTAGCAGCATTGAAAAGTGGATCTTGTGGTGTCAATTTAATTATTTTAGCATAACCTTCATTTTCATTAACCGGTACAATAAGATTAAGACCAATAACATGATCATGAATTGCTCCACCTTTGCCCCACCACGAACTACCGTGAGCCCCCGTGCTAATTACTCCGGCAACCGTCACGCCTTCCCAATACGTAGATGCTACCAAACTCAATCCCGCTTTTTCTATTGTATCGATAAGTTTACGTAGTCCAACTCCACCATCAGTAGTGACAGTAAGTCTTTCCATGTTAATATCGATCGTAGAATCATATTTTTCGGTACTTATGAAGAGGGAATTTTTTGAATTACTAGGACATGCTAGTTTTGGAATTGTGTGTGAAAATTTTGTGACGATTTTGACCTTAAGGTTGTTTTTGTTTGCATTGGCTAATTCTTGACGAAGTTGTTCTTCGGTTGTTGGATAGACGATGTTTGGGGCATGACATGTTTGTCTATCGCCCCAAACACTATAGGAGTTGGAGAGTTGGCAATTTGAGTTAATGTCATTGCATTTAATTGGATTTGGTGGTGGCATAGCAGAGGAGGTTGTAAAAAGTGTGGCTGTTGAAATCCATAGGACAAGGCAAAGCCACAAAAGATTGGTCATTTTTTAAATTTGAAATCTTGAGTTGTAATTAATGATGGATGGTTGTTTATAAAGGTGAGTGATGCTTCAAAGGGAAGTAGAGAGTGGAGGTGGGTGGGTGGGATTTATTGTCATTTAATATATTAGTTTGATGATTGTTCTTTTAATAGATCGGTCTTTATTTATTTTTCCTTAAAAAGTTAATTTATGCTAATGAAGTATTTTTTCCGTTCATTTTTAATTGTTATGGTTTTCTTTTTTAGAGTCAAACTAAAAGAACTTTGACTAACATTTTATGATTATTTTTTCATTGTGTTGATATAAAAAAAATTGCAATTTATTGTACTTTTCATATAGTTTTTGAATATCTAGAATTTTTTATTTAAAATATCGAATTAATGTAATTTAATTTAACTTTGAAAATTAGTTAAATTGATTTTCAAAAAGCGCAGCATTACAATTAAAAGTGAACGAAGGAGTATAATTTATGAGATAATTGGTGAAAAAATATAAATTTATATCTCATAAAAAAGTTTTGAAAAATTAAAATTAAAAATCAAAGAAAAACACAAAATAATGGTAAAAGTGAAAAGGACTGCCATTGAGTGAGAGGGGATGTATTTGAACCTTTTACGTAAAGTCCAAATAAAGACATATTTACGATGAATAAATAAGTCCTGCTGGCTTAATTTATATATACGGATCAATAGTGGGAAAAATGGAGTGTATATATAATATCAGCCTTTTTTTCATATTAACTGTTGAGAAAATATTATTTATTATCTCAAAAGGAATTATTATATTTATAATTATAATTGTGAGATAACTAATTTTAATACTTGAATGACCATTCATATTCTAATGTTTTAGTAATGAGTTGTTGCTTTTCAATTCAAACTATTTAGAACTAGGTAATTTATCCGCGCTTTGCACAGTCATAAATAATAACTGCATTGAACTTGCACATAATCTTTTATTAATATCCATACATTAAAAATAATGAAAAAAAGTAGGTTCTTAAAAAAATATTAGCAATATTCCCACGTAAATTTGATTATTTGTCATTATCACATAACTCAAGAACCTCTAATGAATGAATTATTCAGGAAATGATAAATCATTGGTTCTTTAATCAATATTAGAAGGAAAATAAAGAAGAAAAAAAGAATATATTTACAAAGACATTTCGTAAGGAAAAGAACACATTTAAGTTGCATAGATTATACAATTGTGATATATGTCTTGAGAAAAAATTCAAAAATGTGTTAACAGATTAAAAATAGAAATTATGCTTAACATGAAAGCAATTATAACTTTTGAACTTGCATAATGAATTTCTTCAATTGATAAGTGAGAAACTTCGTATCTATGTAAAAATGCAACCTTATATATACTACTTTTAAGTTATCGAATTTTATATGGAACATCAAAATATGAATTTTTGGAACTGAGTACAATAATTATTTTCTGCACAATTAATATACCTACTATATGTGTATATGTTAAATATAACTGAAGACAATAACTTTATAGAAACATAAACACATAGTTTAAAACATGTACTCAAAAACAACAATTAATATCATAAGCATAATCATAAGCATAAATTAATGACTGTAAAAAAAACATACCAAGATATGTAAAAATAGAATGAAATAGAAAGGGAAAAATTGAGTCCACTAAATACACAGTGTCCTCTTAAAAAAATTATTGCCCTCTAATACATGAGGTTTAAAGAATTAGATCTTCTCAGGATGGAACGATTTTATTCACTAACGTATTGATAAAAAAAAATAATGGTGTCAGTAAGCCACTCAAAAGGAGCAAAGTACACAAATATTTAATTGTGCAGAAGAAGAAGAAGAAGTTCAGAATTTTCGTTGTTTTAAAATGAGAAGAAATCCCTCTATTTATAGACAATAAAAGGTATTGTGAAAAAAATGTTTATTGTACCTTATTGGAAAGATCACAACTCTTTGGAAAAGTTATAATCCTTCACAAAGGTCACAACCTTTCATAAAAGTCGCAACTCTTCATAAAAGTCACAACTCTTTGTACAAGTCACAAATGTTCATAAAAGTCACAACTTTTCAAGAAAGGAGAAGGCTACTTTTGAAAATAAATAAATTAAAAGGAAATTTTGGTTTGTGGTGGCACCACGTGGGCGGGCCTAGAGTTCTCTTTTATATATATATACTAGATGCACATGGCCCGTGCCAACAATAAGAATTACAAACAATGTATAACTTTTAAGATTTTTTATTTCTCCACTCATTTCTAAGATAAAATTAGATATTTAAATTAAATAACTAATGTCACTATAACTACCGCTACACCTATCGAATACTATAATTAACAAATTTCTAGATGAATAGGTTTCCAACAGTTCGCACAAATCATACTGTATGACCTAATATAATAAGAATATATTTCATTGAATGAAATCTAATGTAAAAAATTGTACATGTACATCAAATACATTGAAATTTGTAGACCCTTCAAATCCTCCTTGTATTTACAATGCAAAATTTTAACTCGTTTAGGAAGCACATCCACAACATCATAAGTTCAACACGACCAAATACTTCATTATATGAATTTGTAACATCACCAAATTAGCATGAGAAACATAGCTCTTGATGATGTTAAAGTTGAGCGCCCTAATCTGAAATATGCATCAGAATGCAACAACTGTTAAACCTGCACAGACTTCACTGATGATTAAACACCTACCAGCCAACAAAGACATCATGAAAGTCCTAGTGTTCCATAGTTATAGTCATGTTTATATCAGTAAAACCATAACCACAAGCATTTCAAATGATGGTAGCAAAAAAGTCAAACAAAGTTCTCTTAATCACAATTCTGACTAGTATTCTTGGTTGTGTTGTTCTACTTTAACATACTTGACATTCCAGATATTAAATATGAAAAGAAAGTACATGAGAAATAGTTGTCCCCCCTCAAGTGTGCTATATTTTAATTGTTGACTTCGTTTTTTACTGGTGTAGACATTGTTGTGCAGTACATGTGAACATCCCCTCCAACATAGCTAAATTTTACCTCTTACATAGAACATCAATACCAAACTGATGCTCGTTCATTCTTTTCAGATGATAGGGAGAAGAATTGAAGTTTAAAAGACAAAATATCTACTTAAGTTTAAATATTGAATTAAAAAAAGGTCATCAAACAAATAAATCTATTGCAACCAACTTAAGGCTCATTCTCTTTTTCTTGACATCTCTCAAAATCAATCAAACATCGTTTGTCACAGAGAATATACAAAATGCTTTTCCATCTCAAAGGAGTTAAATTTGAGAAAACTCTCCATACCACACACACAAATATAAATATATAGAATGTACGTAAAAGGAGAAATGATACTCGAATTTTACTGAACATTCATTTTAACTTACCGGTCAAGTATGTTTATTGAATTTACATCCTCAGAGTTCCACTGCAAGCTTTGAGGATGATGTCCATGCTCATAAAGAACTTCAAAAAATATGGAGAGGGCACAAAATGAAATCAATGAAAGGTTTTAATACTGCACATTGTATTAGACATTCACAATGCATAAGCAGTTGAGGACTGCAGAAGTCATTAGTAATTACATTTAGGATATATGATACAGGCTCCCTGTAGCATCACAAGGACAATAACTGGTGCAAATGTAGTCAATCAAGATGGTGATTTCCTGCAATGAGGTGAATCCAATTTCTAACTCTAAACTTTGAATACAAAAAGAGAAGAGGAAATAAAATTAGAGATATTATAGTAATGGGAGGAACTATCATTTCACCTGAGAAAAAATAAATAAATTGAGGAGTCCTATTAATCAGTGTTGAGATAGATTTTATTCAATACAAAAGTTATAGTCACTTAAATATAACTCGACATGTGAATTGCTCAAGTTTCGATTCCAACAGGACTTACCTAAGTAATAGTCACTTGATCCCTAAAAAATGTAGATCAGTTGCAGCTTATAAGAACTTTTGTACTGACTATTGCAACTTATTATGTTTTACTTTTGGAAAGGAGTGGGTGTCTGTAACAATCATTTGAAACACCAGTTCATTTGTAAAACCTATATCTTAGAATGCAGGGCTATGCAAATATTAGCATATAACTCATCACGTGAAAAATGATAGAATAAACTGATGAAGAGAGTAAATAAAACTCTGTAAATTTATAAATTTAAATTTAACAAAAAGTATAAATGAGAGGAAAGGAACTTTTTATCTTTCTTCGTCTTTCATGTCTCATTTTTTTTAGAAGTTTTGCCTTCTGTCGTTTCCCTAATTCCAGCACCTACATTCATAGTCAACCTGAAAAAAGTGCAAAAGGCACATTAGTATTAATTTTGGATCTAAAGAACTTGAAGAACATCAAAGTATCAGTCAATAATTTATGATTGAAGTGGTGGATTGTGAATGCATGGAGCAAGTTATACTCTATTACACCTATGATATTAGATATATAGTCAAGGATGTATCAACAAATCAAGATAAAATCATTTGAATGTATATAAAATAATCGAAAACAGAAATAAATCAAAAGTACATACAAATCAACGGATATCTAAAAACAGAAGTAACATATATATACCTTGAAGATGGGGCACCAACTGGTGGAATCTAGATCAGAAGTGGACAGGATAATCAAGTCATGGATAATAACAATTACGATTAAAATTCACCATTGGAGACTCCACGGAGACCTTATCGCCAATTACAGTTTTTTAAAGCAATACAAAATCAATAACCTAGAACTCTCGCACTAAAGAAAATTTTGTAAGGAATTCAAATAGGAAAAAGTCATATTGAAAACAAAAAGTATCCCCATTAAGATCTTCAAATTTAAGCTTGCATATAAGATAATTTTCTTGATTATGATCCAAACTACCATAAAAATAATAAATGTGCACAACCTTTGTCGCAATGCTAAGTTGCAGGGACTCTCCAAAAATCCGACACACATTCGATGACATCTGTGAAGAGTCGTAGTAACTTAGTTTAACTGATTTAGGTTGTTATTTGTACTATCATGTAATGCAATGTTCATACATCAAAAGGAGAATAGCTTCATATTTCATAAGAAGAGAAAAAACAAATATAAACACAAACAGATTAGAGAAAAAGAGGCTCAAATTGAAGTGCTTAACGGTAAATAATTGAAGAAGTAGCAAAACACTGGCATGCAGTAACATCAAATTTGGAGCTCTCTCTGAGTCCCACTTTCTTCTCAAATTCCGCCATGAAAATTTCTTAAACAAATAGTAACAAAAAACATCATTTTCTCCATTTTGACAATTCTTCACATGTTTGAAACTCAATTATTCTTGCTCTTTGTCTGAAGTTCATTTCTTCCGTTTTTATTCTCAAATTTTGCCATGAAAATTCTTGAACCCATTAAAAAAAGTCACTCTTTTAGCTAAATCTGAGAATTCTGCACTCACATAGAAAAAGACATGAAACTCTCTGTATCATTACCCACTCCAATTGTCCTTAAGATAGAGGACTCATAAAATTTTCAGAAATAAAAATCCTAACCAACAGCTAAACGGAAGGAGAAGAGCCCTCCAAAAAAACGCCAAAGAAGGAGCAAGAAAATTCATCCATTTTGCAGATAGGATTAAAAGTACTTTGACAAGAGAGAGATGCAGAAGGAAAGAGGAAAGCAGAAAGAAGCAATAATGCCTAGAAATTGGGACTAAAAAGTGAAAATGAAAAGCTTACACGTAGTTCTAGCAATTGTCAGTACAATTAATATTTCTTTTAGTACAATACTACAATGCAATGCAAAGTTGGTCTTTTCTTGAATAGAAATGGGCCCAATACAGGGTACAACTTGCATTAAATCAGGTACAATTAGTCACTGCAGTGTTAGTCCTATAAATAAGAGAATATATATATATAACAGATCTTGAATAACATCCTTAACTTTTTAAATTGCTACAATAGATTTCTTGAGAAAATGGCCAAATAACCCCTAATCTATAGTCGAATTCTCAACTACACACTTATACTTTACGGGGGTCATATTACCCCCTTAAACTATTTTAAAGCGAAATATAAACAACCCTAAAACTAGACAACCACATTCCTTCCATGTAGTGTGTACCACGCGTTGCCAGTTGTCAAACATCATATATATATAATAAAAAATTAAGAAAAAACGTAAGTATATTTCTTTTCTACATCATCTTCTTCCTCTTCACTTGTCCTAAGTCATGCTTCAAATTTTTTCACTGTAACTCCCCCAAAACCTTTGTCTCTCTCCACCCCATTCCTGTCTAATCACTCCCCACACCCAACCAACTCTCACTTTCTATAACCCACAAATTAAGTATCAATATTCATCAACAACACCGCAACAACTACTTTATTAGCTATTTAAACTTCATTTTTACCTCTCCCACTCAAATTCTTCAATTGTAATTCCAATTTCAAGCTTGAAGTTCTCGCTAATCATCTTAGAATTGAGGATGAATACACCCTTTTATTTATTTTTTAAATAGTGGAGAATTTACGCCTTTTACACTTTAAAAAAAAACACTGAAATATCGGTATTGGATAGAATCAATTGATTGTTGTTGCTCAACTTCGTGAAATTCTTATTATGTGTAGGTTAGATTTCTTCATCGGACGTTAATAAAGACTAAAAATAAGATCTGAAGGTTGATAAATTTTACCTTAGCAAAAAAATTAATGGCTTTAATTTATTTTTTTACTACATAAATAATAGTTTTTATGATTATTTGGTGATTTTGATGGTCAATGGATGTGAGTAATAGTGAGATAAATTATGAAAAAATATTAGCAGATGGGTGAAGAGATGAGGCTGCTATGGTGATAATGGTTTAACAATGGTGATGGAGATTTATAGGTAGCGTGGGTGTTGATGAGAGAGAAAGAGAGGGGGGGGGGGGGGGGGAGGATAAAGGAAAAAGAACTGAAAAAAGTAAAGAAAATAAAATTAAAGGCAAAAGTTGAAAAATGATATTTAACAAAAAGTTAAAATATTTTTGAAATATTTTTTTATCAGTTCTTTTGTCTCTCACATGCCTTTAAGAGAGTGAGCACACTCTCTATGTCATGTCAACACTTAAGGGTGCATTTATTTCGCTTTAAAATAGTTTATGGGGATAATAGGACACTCATAAATAAAAGTGTGTAGTTGAGAATTTGATTGTAGATTAGGGAGGCATTTGACCATTTTCTCTAGATTTGAGAAAATGGCCAAATAACCCCCTAATCTATTGTCGAATTCTCAACTACACACTTATATTTTACGGAGGTCATATTAGCCCTTTAAACTATTTTAAAGAGAAATATAAACAACCCTAAAACAAAACAACCACATTCTTTCCATGTAGCGTGCACCACGTGTTGTCAGTTGTCAAATATCACACACACACACACACACACATATATATATATATATAATTAAAGAAAAAATGTAAGTATGTTTCTTTTCTTCATCATCTTCTTCCTCTTCACTTGTCCTAAGTCATGCTTCAAATTTTTTCACTGTAACTCCTTCAAAACCTTTGTCTCTCTCCACCCCATTCCTCTCTAATCACTCCTCACCGCCAACCCCACTCCCACCTTCTATAACCCACAAATTAAGTATCAATATTCATCAGCAACACCACAACAACTACTTTATTAGCTATTTAAACCTCCATTTTCACCTCTCCCACTCAAATTCTTCAATTGTAATTCCAATTTCAAGCTTGAAGTTCTCGCTAATCGTCTTAGAGTTGAGGATGAATACACCCTTTTATTTATTTTTTAAATAGTGGAGAATTTACGCCTTCTACACTTAAAAAAATCACTGAAATATCGAGATTGAGTAGAATCAATTGATTGTTGTTGCTATTATGTGTAGGTTAGATTTCTTCATCGGACGTTAATAAAGACTAAAAATAAGATCTGAAGGTTGATAAATTTTGCCTCAGCAAAAAAATTAATGACTTTAATTTAGTTTTTTACTACATAAATAATAGTTTTTATGATTATTTGGTGATTTTAATGGTTAATGGATGTGAGTAATAGTGAGATAAATTATGAAAAGTATTAAAAGATGGGTGAGGAGATGAGGCTGCTATGGTGATAATGGTTCAACAATGGTGATGGAGATTTATAGGTAGGGTGGGTGTTGATGAGAGAGAGAGGGGGGGGGGGGAGAGGGGAGGGGAGGATAAAGGAAAAAGAAATGAAAAAGTAAAGAAAATAAAATTAAAGGAAAAAGTTGGAAAATTTTAATCGACAACATTGTCAAGGAGTTGGACTTTAGGTTAACAATTAACATCCGAAATTTCAGCTTAACCCTAATCTTTGCCTACACGTCGGAAGGCATGGCCATGATGGCCGTTGGCCAACCATCGCCACTGGAGGTTGGGCCACCACTACACATCCTATCCAACACTGGACAAACTTCAACAACATCTTTTGCCAATACAATAAAACCTAATAAACCCACCCACAAGCCCATACCTATGAAACAAGTTACATACCTGCATGGAGAACCTAGAGTGATTTGGGATGAGGATGAAGTTGATCAGATGATTGCAAATGAAGATCTACAATATGCAGTAATAGGAAAATTTTCCTATGGATGGTCGGTGATACATGAACTGAGGAGATTAATACCAAAGCAGTGTGGTCTACAGGGAGAAGTAAATATTGGTTTGTTGGCCAATAGATACGTCCTAATTCGTGCAACAGAGATGGAAGACTATGTCACATTGCTTTCAAAACCACAATTTTATATATCCCACCAACACTGGACCTATCACATGAGAATCCTTAAATGGGACCCTCTTTTTAACCCGGAGGAGGAGACTTCAATAGTAATTGCATGGATCTCTTTTCCTTCACTCCCACCAAATTTCTATGGTAAAGAAGCAATATTTTTGTTGGCTGCAGCAGTAGGAAAGCCTCTACAAGTGGATCTGGCCACAAAGAATAAAACTCGACCAAGTTGTGCAAAGGTCAAAGTCGAGGTCGATCTATTAGGGGAGTTTCCATAGAGAATAAATATTGGTATGAGAATGAAGACAGGAGAAATCAAAGAGAAGTGGATTGCGATCAAGTACAATTACGTACCAAAGTACTGTAACAGTTGCAAACTTCAGGGGCACAATGAAAAAGAATGTTTTATTCTTCACCCTGAACTAAATTCAAAGGAGGAGCAAGATGAGGAAAAAAACAAGGACAATACTAATGAGGACATAATAGAAAACATCAAAGCTGGACAGACAGGTAACAAACAAGGGGAAGGGGGAAGTTGTGACAATAAAGGAAAAGGAAAAAAGGGCGAAGAGGAATTCCAAGTGCGAAAGATTAAAAAAATTCCTAATCGAGGAAGACAGTATCACAAAGATAGAGTGGAGATGGTTGGCATCCACGACTAGAACAACATAAGGGCCAAATGATACAAATAACAAACAAATTTGGAACTTTAACAGATAACCAGGAAGATGGATTGGGAGAGGAGGAATTAAAAAGTGTTGAGCCAAGACTAGGAGGAGAAACAGAGGGAGTAAAGTCATTTAGTGACGAACAGACTCCTGCCACCAGTTCAGAAAGGGAGAAGGCACAAAATAGTGAACAACATCAGTCACTCCAGATAAAAGGGGATAAAAGTAACAACATTCAAGAGAGACATATCGAAATTTCCACAGTAGATAACCACAAGGAGAGAGAAAGAACACCAGGTAGCAACAATTCTAAGACAAAATGAAGAGAATTACAAGAAGCTTATAGCAGCCCTATACAGGTCACAAACAAAGCAGAAAGAGAAAATGAACTGTCAAACAGTTCTCGAGAGGGAAATGAAGACTTAATTGTGAATGGAGAAAACACAAGGCAGATACAAAGCATGGATAAAGGGGTTCTTACTCCACAGCAGGCACCTAAAATACATCAGATGACACCAGCAGAGATAGAAAAAAGAAGGCAGGATGAAGAGGATGAAAGCCTTGAAGGAATCATAGATGACATAAGTAAATAAGGGGATTTATCCCCTAGGCAATCTGAACAGCTCAAAGGGAAGAACAAGAAAGCCACAAAGCAACCTGTTTTGCCAACATATGTTAACACAAGGAGTAAAAAATGTTCCACCTCAATTTCACAATGATTGACAAAGTATTATTTTGGAATATCAGGTCTGTGAAAACTCAAAATTCATTTGAGAGACTAATAGACCTAAACATGAGGCATCATTACTCATACATAACAATTCTAGAACTTTTCCAAAGCCCTTCTGAGTTGGATAGTTACAAAAGAAGACTGGGTATGCAGAATGCTAAAGTAAATCAATCAGCAAAGATATGGATCTTCTGGAGTGACAAATGTGAGGAAGAGAATTATAAGGACACTCTAAAACAGCTCACAATTAAGTTCAAATTAAGGGGCACAAGTGACAGATTTATGGTGACAACTATATATGCAAGGTGCAGTGCTTTAGAGAGACAAGAGCTATGGGAAGATCTGAAAGATATTGCCTATAATAGTCACATACCTTGGATTGTTAGGGGAGATTTCAATGTTATTTTGGATGAGTCGAAAAAGTTGGGAGGCCTGCCAATCACACAGAATGAAATTACAGATTTTGCACAATGTGTCAGTACATGTGCTTTAACTGAGATAAAGTTTACAGGCAGTAGCTATACCTGGTAGAATGCCAGAATATAGGAAGATAGTATTTTCAAAAGGCTAGACAGAATTTTTGGTAATGTTAAATTCATGAATCAACTTCCAGAAAGTGGGGTGCAACATCTAATTAGACAGGGATCAGATCATGCACCTCTACATTTGACTTGCAACACCAATCAGGACATAGCAATCAAACCTTTCAGGTTCTTGAATTTTTAGACTAAATACCCAAATTTTAAGGAACAGGTGGAGATCAGTTAGGGAGAGGAAATCACAGAATCACCATTCACCATAATGTAAACTAAGATGAAAAGAGTGAAGTCTACATTGGTAAAATGGAGTAAGGACACATTTGGAAATATTTTTCAAAGGATTGCCACACTGGAAGATATAATCAAAATGAATGAAATTCAGTTAGAAGTTTCACCAACAGAGGCAAACAGATCAACTTTGAATAAAGCCAATGCAGAGCTAAAAAGATATCTGAAGATAGAAGAGGAGTATTGGAAACAAAAAGCTGGGATGAACTGGTTTCAGGAGGGGGATAGAAATACCAAATTCTTTCATTCTTATGTCAACGGGAGAAGAAAAAAAGCTAGTGATATCAGAAATAAAAACCAAACAAGGGGACTTGATTACTTTTACCCAGAATATTGGTGAGAAAGTTGTGGCTATTTTTCAAGAACAATTCAAGGAGAATTAGGAGATAACAAACTACTCCATGCTACAAAATATTCTTAGATTAATAAAGACAAAACAGAATGCGGAGATGGAAAGGATGCCTTTAGAAGATAAAGTTAAATAGGTGGTGTTCTGTTTGAATGAAGACAATACAAGTAGACCAGATGGTTTTTCAGGACAATTCTTTCAGAACTGTCGGGACATAATAGGGAAAGACATCACTAACATGGTCAGAGAATTTTTTTGTGGACAAGAGCTGCCAAGGTACATTACCCATACCAATCTAGTGTTAATCCCAAAAAAAGAGGTGATATGGACTTTTGGGGATCTAAGGCCCATAAGCTTAAGCACTTTTGTCAACAAAATCATTTCTAAAGTACTATAGGAGATAATGGGGCATGTTCTACTAGAAATCATATCAACAAACCAAACAGGTTTTGTTAGGGGAAGAAGCATCACAGAAAATGTACTTCTAACTCAAGAAATTGTCAGAAACATTCATAGAAGGGACAAACTACACAATGTGGCGGTGAAACTAGACATGGCAAAAGCATATGATAGAGTATCTTGGAAGTATCTCCTCAAGGTTTTAAGGTGTTTTGGTTTTTCTGAAAGAATCATAGACATGGTACTAAGATTGATCAGCAACAACTGGTACTCAGTGCTAATGAATGGACAATCTTTTGGTTTTTCCCAATCTTTCAGAGATCTTAAACAAGGAGACCTACTATCACCTACTCTATTCATAATAACAGCAGAAGTTCTATCAAGGAATTTGAATAAACTATATGAAGACCTCGAGTTCAAAGTTTATGGGATGCCTAAATGGAGCCATAAAATAAACCATTTATCCTATGCAGATGACACAATCCTATTTTGTTCTGGACAGCCTACCTCCATAAGGAAGATGATGATGGTTTTGAAAAATTATGAATTGGTTTCTGGACAATTGATCAACCTAGATAAGAGTTTGGTGTATCTACATGAGAAAGTTCCAATAGGGGTGAGCTTCCAAATAAGAAAAATTACAGGATTAAGAATGGGTTACTTCCCATTCACTTATCTAGGTTGTCCTCTTTTCTATGGGATGAAGAACAAATCTCATTTTGAGGGTATCATACAAAAGGTGGCTAGGAGAATCCATTCATGGCAGAACAGATTTCTATCCTTTGGAGGAAGATACATCTTAATAGCACAAAATCTACAGTCAATGCCAATATATGTGTTATCAATCATGAACCCTCCAAAAGGAGTCATTAGCCAATTGCATAAGTTGTTTGCAAAAATTTTCTGGGGTAATTCAACTGGAGCTAAAAATAAACACTGGATATCCTGGGACAATATGTGTTATCCTAAGAGTGAAGGAGGACTAGGCCTTAGATCATTGCAGGATATGGCAGGAGCGTTTTTTGCAAAGCTTTGGTGGAATTTTAGAACTTCAACATCCTCCTTGTAGGGTACTTACATATGGAACAAGTATTGTAAGAAGGTCCATCCAGTATTGACAAAGGGACAGAGATCTTCTCATGTATGGAAAAAAATTATCTCTGTTAGAGAAGAAGTAGAACATAACATATGGTGGCAGGTGAAGACTAGCAACTCTAGTTTTTGGTTTGACAACTGGACAAAGCAAAGGGCGCTGTATTTTGTAGAAGGGGATACTGCCATTGAAGAGGAATTAGAAGTCAAAGATTTTGTGACAGCAGGGAACTGGGATGAAATAAAGTTGTTGACAAAACTATCCCCGAAGATGACAGACTACATTCTAGAAAGCATAAAACCCCCAATCACAGGGAATGAAATTGATCAACCATGGTGGATGGGAAATCCCCAAGGGAGCTTCACAGTCAAATCTACTTGGCAATTGATGAGACAAAAGAAAGAGTGCAGAAAAGACTTTGAGTTTCTTTGGTGTAACGGACTGCCATTCAAGGTGAACTTCTTCCTCTGGAGGGTTTGGAATAGGAGGATTGCCACAAATGATAACCTCAAGAGAATGAAAATACCTGTTGTCTCAGGATGTTGGTGCTGTGAGATAAGAAAGGAGGAGGAGACCATGTCACACCTTTTTCTAACAGCCCCTATAGCCATTAGGCTATGGAGGCAGTTTGCTACTTGTGTAGGTATAAACATGGAAGAAATGCATCTTCAACAATTGATTACCACCTGGTGGAAACATGAAGCTCCCCCAAAATTGAAGATGATATATCAAGCTATCCCAATATTGCTAATGTGGACACTATGGAAGAGGAGAAACACGATAAAACATGACAACAACATTACATACAGTCCCTTGGTCATACAGATTCAGGATTTGGTGAGAAAATTGGTAAAGGTGTTATACCCATGGATTAGAGTGGAGAAAAGGGAATGGCCAGCTATTATCAGCAAGCTTAAGGACTACAGACCAAAACTACACTACCACAAGGTCACATGGAACTTACCCGAGGCACATAAATTTAAATGCAACACAGATGGTGCATGTAGAGGAAATCCAGGGATGAGTTCCTATGGTTTCTGCATCAAGGATGACAAAGGTGACCTAGTGTATGCCAGAGCTAGGGGTATAGGAGAGGCTACCAACATTGAGGTAGAATCCATGGCAATATATGATGCTTTGGAATTCTGCCATGAAAATGATTTTAAAGAGATCATGATAGAGACAAACTCATTAGGATTACAGAAAATGATTTAAAAACAATGGAAAGTGCCATGGGAGATAGTGGAGAGAATTGAAAACATAAGGTTAAGACTGCATCAGTTAAATGCCCAAATTAAGCATACATTCAGGGAGGGGAATAGTGTAGCAGATGCTTTAGGCAATACAGTCATAGAAAGACAATCAACAGAAGAGTATCACAGCTTTCAGGAATTGCCAATTAACATCAGCAAGCTAATCAACATGGACAAGTCACAAATCCCTAGCCTAAGGATCAGAAGCAGGAAAATCAATGTACAACAAGAGTAATATTGAAAACAAACAAGTCAATAGTGCTAGAAATTACAAGATGAGATCTAGTTATCAAAGCATCAACACTAATGGGTAGTAGAGTCTTGTACAACAGCAAACATCCAGCAAACCGGCAAGAAATTAACTTGACACATAGATATGATCATCTGGAAAGGAGCAACAATAGTGAACATATGAGAAAAGATACACACTGGAAAAGAGAGGGTTTTGGCTTACTAGATAGGAAAGCGTCCCGCATCTTTCTCCGACTTTTTGGAGATAAATCCGACCATGGCACAACAATATATCACAAGATCAACATTTCGTGGAGAAGATCCCATCAACAACATGGCGGCAACACTTCAACAAATGGAAAAGACACAGAGGAAGGGGAAGACAAAGACTACAGTACTTCGTACTCATCTTGGAAGTTGATATTTTTGTTTTTTTGTTTGTTTCCTTTTTGGGCCACTTAGCTTGGACACATTAATTATGCTCTTGGTCTATTCTCAATAAACCCGGTCCATGGACCGATAAAGCTATTTTAAAAAAAAAGAAGGCAAAAGTTGAAAAATGATATTTAACAAAAAGTTAAAATATTTTTGAAATACTTTTTTATCAGTTATTTTGTCCCTCGCATGCCTTTAAGAGAGTGAGCATACTCTATGTGTCATGTTAGCACTTAAGGGTGCATTTATTTCATTTTAAAATAGTTTAAGGAGGTAATAGGACACTCGTAAAATATAAGTGTGTAGTTGAGAATTCGATTATAGATTAGGGAGGCATTTGACCATTTTCTCTAGATTTGAGAAAATGGCCAAATAACCCCCTAATCTATAGTCGAATTCTCAACTACACACTCATACTTTACGGGGGTCATATTAGCTCCTTAAACTATTTTAAAGCGAAATATAAACAACCCTAAAACTAAACAACCATATTCTTTCCATGTAGTGTGCACCACGCGTTGCCAGTTGTCAAATATCACACACACACACACATATATATATATATTAAATAAAAAACGTAATTATATTTCTTTACTTCATCATCTTCTTCCTCTTCACTTGTCCTAAGTCATGCTTCAAATTTTTTTATTGTAACTCCCTCAAAACCTTTGTCTCTCTCCACCTCATTCCTCTCTAATCACTCCTCACCCCCAACCACTCCCACCTTCTATAACCCACAAATTAAGTATCAATATTCATCAGCAACACCACAACTACTTTATTAGCTATTTAAACCTTCATTTTCACCTCTCTCACTCAAATTCTTCAATTGTAATTCCAATTTCAAGCTCGAAGTTCTCGCTAATCGTCTTAGAATTGAGGATGAATACACCCTTTTATTTATTTTTTAAATAGTGGAGAATTTACGCCTTCTACACTTAAAAAAATCACTGAAATATCGAGATTGAGTAGAATCAATTGATTGTTGCTGCTCAACTTCGTGAAATTCTTATTATGTTTAGGTTAGATTTCTTCATCGGACATTAATAAAGACTAAAAATAAGATTTGAAGGTTGATAAATTTTACCTCAGCAAAAAAAATTAATGACTTTAATTTATTTTTTTACTACATAAATAATAGTTTTTATGATTATTTGGTGATTTTGATGGTTAATGGATGTGAGTAATAGTAAGATAAATTATGAAAAAGTATTAGAAGATGGGTGAGGAGATGAGGCTGCTATGGTGATAATGGTTCAACAATGGTGATGGAGATTTATAGGTAGGGTGGGTGTTGATGAGAGAGAGCGAGAGGGGGGGGAAAGGATAAAGGAAAAAGAAATGAAAAAAGTAAAGAAAATAAAGTTAAAGGTAAAAGTTGAAAAATGATATTTAACAAAAAGTTAAAATATTTTTGAAATATTTGTTTATCAGTTCTTTTGTCTCTCACATGTCTTTTTGTCATGTCAGCATTTAAAGGTGCATTTATTTTGATTTAATTAATCATGAGTTTTTCACTAACTAAAGTTAAACTTATAAATATAAAGGAAAAATTCTTTTGGCCAAAAAATTTGGTCAGAATGATATTTTACCTATATTATTTTAATTTTTTGAACATTTTTATCATTTTAATTTTAATATCTTTTAACTAAAAAAATGGAAAAAATATCAGTTTATTTTTTTTTAAAAAAAATTATAGATTTTTTAAAATTCTGGCCAAATTTTATGACCATTTATCATTACCCAAATAAAAACATGCATTTGAGTATCAAGATGCTCAATTTTGACTTTTTTTTGTTTAAGTATTTCTAGAGTTTACATGTTTCTTTTTTGTGTATTTTTTGTGCAGGTAGTATACATTCTATATATATATATATATATATTTATTACCCTTATATAGAAATGAGACTTAAAAAGGACCAACACTGCATCTTTTGATTGTACTAAAGGCAGTATTAATTGTACATTTTACAAAGGACCAACACTGCATCTTTGCATTGTACTAATGGTAGTACTAATTGTACATCAATAAACATACTTTCTCTAGAAGTTTCTTGCTATATCTGACAAATTTCTAACCCTAATTTCTCTCCTCCTTGCTAAAGTCGTTGTATTCTCTCAATTCTTCCTTCTACTTCTCACCTCTTCAATGGCGAATCCATCTGCTGCTTAGTTTTTCCTGTTTGTCTACACACTTTAAATCTCTCTCTGAAGCTTTGCCGTACTCATTAATTTTGGTATGTTTTTAGTAAATTTATTTAGAGATTTTTGGATTTCAAAGGTTTGCTCTAAATTTTGTTTTTTCAGTTCCCAAGTTGTTGTTTTCTTCATTTCTTTTCGTTTTAGCCTAACATTGATGAATATAGGAATCACAATTTTGGTATGTGTATCTTAGTTTCTTATTCTTTTGGATACAATTTCTAGCTAAAATTAATTTCTACATGCATGTTTAACTAACTACCAGATTTGCACATGCATTGTGTTTCTTTGACGAATGTTGTCTCGATAATCAATTAATTTGTGCGAAGTTAGACGTCTTACAAAAATATAAAACATCCAAGATCACTTAAATTTGAAGTGGCTTGTGCATCCAAGTTGTTTGATTATATGCCTCACTTAACTTATTTGAAGTTTCATGTTGCCATTCTCTATTTTTGGGCTGTAGCAGGATAGTCTTATCATCAACTGATGTACTACAAAATATTCATTAGATAGAGAAGATCATCAAGATTTTGCAGGTGTGCCGCCGAACTTATTTCAATTTGAAGAGCTTATATCACAATAATGTCACAAAATTATTATTTTATAACATTAAAGTAATCAATCGAGTCCATCAAAGTACGATAAAATCAACCCAACATTTCAGACCCATGGTCTGATTTGATGACTGTAATATGTAAAAAGAGTTGAACTGCTACAACCTTTGGTGGTAAGTGAATGATATCATATATCAATATTTTTAGCTATGCAAGAAAGAACAAGCCAATGGACTTGATTTTTTTTTATCTTCTAAGCACCACAATGCACTTCCGTGCTTGAACTCTTGATGTTGTGCTTGATTTGTCAGAGGAGGAGCTCTTAGTTTTGATGAGATATTTTAGGAATTTTGCACTTTGTATACTAGACTCACTTAGTTCTCCATCCGCAAGGTATATGTTAGTTCCTATTTTGGGTTTTAATTAATTTGTCTATTCTTTTGAGTTGTTTCTTGTGGATTTCGATTATCCAATATGCATGCAAATGATTTTATAGTGATTTGTGCATACATCCTTGAAGATACATAGGTGCAATGGAGTTTAGTTATATCATGTTGTTCTTAGATGATATCATTGAAGTGGTGTGACACTAATTCTTGGATGATCTTGATTAAAGTGGTGTCATAGTGGCGATAGGAATAAAATTCAATTTTGTAATTTCTGACACTTACCTTATTTTAAGCTTTCACCTTCTAACGCGTGAACTATAACAATAGACACGTGTAGTGCCTTTTTTGACAACTATTCTTTCAATTGCAAGGGTCAATTCATCATTTGGTAAATCCTTCTATTTAGAGGTGTAATTTTTTAATTTTATTTCTACGAGCATCTCTAGAAGAAGAAGCACATGAAGCAGTAAGATGTTAATGAATTTTTTCTCGATTGTTGAAATATTGGAGTAAAAAGTGTTTACTTTTTTGTAGAGTTGTTGATTAACTACTCACCGATTTCTTATTTGATGAATTTGTGTGAATAAATTGATTTATGTTGAGGGTAGGAGTTGCAAGTTTCTTTACTTTATTTCGCAAGGAACTGGATGATGTTTTATGCTCGAATACCACTTGACCATAAGGAGAGAGGCATTCAACCACTTGACTCTAATGAGATGAATTTAGTGAAAAAAAATTAGTTCAAAAGAAGCCACAAGTTTAGATAGAAAGAATAGTTAATGTCAATTAGAGACAACTTTGTTGAAATCTTCCTTTTCGGGACTTACCATCATATATGAATTATGTTAGTATGAATCTATGTATTTGTCAACCTTCTGATGGAGGCATATAGTATCACTCATATAATTTGCTAATAACTTTTGAAACTACCGAGATTGTTTTATGAAAATGAATTCTTGCAAGTTTTCTTATATCTTCTAAAATAGTTCTGCTCAAGAGGAGGAAAGCCAGAATATTTTACATTGTACTTGACTCTGTCAAATCTCAGGTTGTGGTGATCTCACCCCGTGATGATGTTGTGGAGGCGGGACATTAGTAGTATAAAAGGTTGTCTTTATACGTAATTTTCTGAAAAATATTGTAGATCTCATTATTTTTCTTGCCATCCCTATAATCGATGAATAACGAAAGGAAAAGAAAATTAGCAACAAGATAATCTTGCAAGAAATAACAAAGTGCGATTATGGTTCTATATAGAGACCCGACTACATAACTACTTGCTCTTACCTTAATGGAAAAAAATGTACCGATATTAGTTGATTCGGTTCTTCAATTTATCACTTTTTAACATATGTATGTTTTTACCATTTGCTGACCTCCTCCTTTTTTGTCTGGCAATTTAGCTTCTCTACAATATCAGCACCTACTACATTTTAGTAAATATTTCAAGTCTTTCCTTAACCATCGTCTTTTTTCATTTGCCTTTTCATTTATTTCAGTGCCTAAGAATGATACAAGCAAACCTTGCAAGTTGACTTCCTTCTTGGGTTATAAGGTTGGAATAACCCACATTTTGAGAGAAGTTGGAAAACATGTATCAAGTAAATTCACCCTTTTATTTATAACATTTCCAACATAATTGGAACACCCTCAATGGTGGTAGTTGGTGTTGTTGGGTATGTCATGACATTCTCCAAGGAAGAGACATTATGAAGTACTCCTACAAATAAGAAGCTGATGAATACCAAAGATATTCAGCCACACTAGGAGAAATTGAACAAGTATGCTTCTGTCATCCATGTGTTAACTCACACATGTATCAAATTTGAATGCCATCCCTCAGATTTTGGGGACCATGGCTTGAATAAGCTTTAGCTATATATAAAAATGTATTTCAATAATCATGTGTTTCTCTGAAATCTTATTTAGACCAACATGCTATCAGTTAATTATAATAGAAGGTGTTGTAAGAATTAATTTTTAATTGATATTTGCACCTCTTAGAGTTAAATGAGTGTTGTAAGGATAATTTTAGTGATACGTGAATGTCATCTTTTTTTGTTGAGAAACATGTATGTGTTCTTTCAAATTCACTAATAGTGATTATTTATGAAGTGAGTTTATTGATAATATAGGACTCGAGAATGTGAACAAGATAGCAAGATATCACCTACAAGACATTTACTGGTTTCTGTCTATAATGTTTATACCCGTGGAGTGGTGGACTGGTGGTATGCACTTATCATCCCTTACCCAATCATGTATTTGTGATACATAGCCTATTTGAAACAAAATGATCAATATTATTTAAAGGTATATGAACTTAAGTTTTCGTGCATGTTTTGAAACAAAATGATCAATATAATTTAAAGGTATATGAACTTATGTTTTCATACATGTGTATGACAATGTCATGTTCTACCCATATAGTTAAATTGATGGGCTCCTAAATTGATTAGGTTGTATTGTTGCGGTGAAAAAGGCGAAACTAAAATCAACTATGCTGGGCCCGTGCTAAACCATATAGTTAAATTGATGGGCTCCTAAATTGATTAGGTTGTATTGTTGCGGTGAAAAAGGCGAAACTAAAATCAACTATGCTGGGGCCGTGCTTTAGCACGGGCCTAGGCGAATCTAGCCTATATAGGAGTGGGAGTTGGGAGGACCAACACAGTGGGCCCCACCAACTTCCACTTAAATACTACATATTATATATTAGTATATATTTTTCTCTTCTTTTTTTTTTTTGAGATTTTTTCTTTATTCTTTTCATTAAATATTTCATTTATTAAATAAAAAATTCAATCATATTTACTATTCTAATTATATCTAATGAGTTACAAAAAAACCATCTATTTATATTCTCCATTTCTTGACTAATTGCATCTGCACCTTAATTAACATCATAATTTAATACTAACAACTAACTCTAATTTATTAAAATGAATTAATTACTTTAAAAATTTTCAAATCTAAAATATCAATCACTGACCACACCAATTCACTCTTCCTCTTCACACTAAAATTATTTATTTTATCAGAATTTTATAGAACTCTGCAAATCTTAACTACAAAACATACTTTCAAGAATGTTTTTTATAAATTATTTTTATCTTTTTTTTCTTTATTAAAGGGCTTTTTGGGTATTTTTACTATACTATAAATCACAACTAATATTCAATATATTTATCAAACTATATAAGTGGGCCCCACCAACTTTCACTTAAATACTACATATGAGTAATTACTATACTATAAATGACTTAAATACTCCATATTATCTATTACAATAATTAACAATTATTTGACACTTTAAATTCTATCAATGTCGTATAAATTAGGATAAAAAACCTAACATATAATATTTAAATTTATTCTAAATAGTACACGTGGTTTGATGGGAAAGAACTATAGTACGGTGTTTACTCTATATAGAAGTGGGAGTTGGGAGGACCAACACGGTGGGCTCCACCAACTTCCACTTAAATACTACATATTATATATTATTAATTACTATACTATAAATAATTACTAATATCCAATATATTTATCAAACTATATAAGTGGGCCTCACCACCTTCCACTTAAATACTACATAGGAGTAATTACTATACTATAAATGACTTAAATACTCCATATTATCCATTACAATAATTAACAATTATTTGACACTTTAAATTATATCAATGTCGTATAAATTAGGATAAAAACCTAACATATAATATTTAAATTTATTTAAAAATAATATAAGTAATACTATACATTAGAATAATTAACAACTTAATTATTTAAAACTTATATAAAAAATTTAATTGACTCTCTAAATTCTATGGGTACCTCTTATTTGAAATGGGAGTTTGGGAGGACCAACACAGCACTAAAGAAATCTTTAAAATATTTTGAATTATTCATTATAATATTTTGATTTTTACGTAGTTTACAAATATATAAATTTCATTTAAAAAAATTAAAGATATCATACGCAAATTTGATTCTCGAGAAATAAAAAGTGTCACATAAAATGGAACAAACGAAGGATAACTCTCAATTAAATTTATTTTACTTTTTATTTTCCATTTTTAACATAATTTTTCAAGTTGGATTTCTAGGAATTCTATAGTAGACCCATTTAAATTTTACTTTTTTGTTTTAAATTAGAGAACTTGGCCGCACTTCGCGCGATCATTAAAATTAAATATTTTTGATTAATTTTATATTTACTTTGTTGTTTAAGCGTAATATTATTATTTGTTTTAATAATATGAAGATTATGAAAAAAATAAAGCTTCACAAATTTTACATCTATTAAATGAGGAAGAATATATTTTTTATCAAATAAGTTAAAATATATTTGCTAATAACAAATTCTTCCATTGCATAAGGTTGATCCTTTAATATATAATATATATTCCAGTGTACCATTCTCCTTAAATGTCTAAGAAATATCTCATAATGTCAAATAATAACTGTAATACTTTCTCTGTCCCTAATTACTTGTTCACTTTTAAATTGACACATTTATTAAGAAATCAATTAATGACATAGTGAGTTTATCAGTTTATCCCTATTAATTATGAAATAGATGAAAAGTTCTGCAATTTTCAAAGTAATTAATCATTTAATTGAGGGTATAATAGGTAAAAAAAAATGTTCTTTCTTGATTTGTCAAAATGGACAAGTAATTAGAGACAACTATAAAAGAAAAAGTGAACAAGTAATTAGGGACAGAGGGAGTACTAAACAAATGCATCAGCAAATGAAATTTATATTCAAAATATATTCAATAATGACGTAATGATAGATTAATAGAATTTCCTATCCATTTAAAAAAAAAAAAATTCACCCTTTCAATTTCGTTATATCTTCTTATTTAGTAGAAGAATCATCATTTATTATATTTTACTCCACCTTAATTTGTACCATCAGAGTTTTAAGAATAAACATTAAATTTTATATCGAAATAAAAAATCATTGAAAAATGATAGAAAAAATAATAATAGTATATGAAAATTAAAATAAGTTCGCAAGAAATGCCTTTTCACGATAATTTTTGAAATATATTGATAACAATTAAAATGAAAGCTGTTACTTTATCTTTAAAATTAAGTTTGATTGAATTGAATTAGTACAATGAGAAAAAATATTAAACTAATAATTCTTTAATGTTATTAAATGCATTTTCTTTTTAATTGAGTAGTAGATTAAAAGTTCCGCATTAGGATATTAAAATAATATCTTACTCTCTCCTTAATTATTATGGTATTGCAAACATTTATTTTCCTTAAATAGTGATTCATTTTCCATTTACAGTTATATCCAATTAATTTCTAATGTATTGAATGTGGTTATGGGATATTGAAATAATATCTTTATCTTTCCTTAATCATAATAAAATTATAATTTAACATTTATTTTTCTGAAATGATAATTTTGTTTTAATTCCTAGAACATATTGTTTACTATATTTAATGTAATTATAATAAAACATATTGTATTTAGTATGACAAAAGAACTCAACAATTGAAAAAATTAGATAAATAGTAATCTTAGCTTCTAAGAAATGTCATATCATCATTTACATATCCAACTTTATATATATAAAAGAGTTAAAAAAGAAAAAAAATAGTGATTTAAGAAAATTATATAAATAACATTAATGATGACATGAAGATTAAGAAAAAACATCAAATAAATTAGTAGTATTGATAATAAAAAATCAAGGCAATAATTATTTTAAAGAAAAATATAACCAACATTGTCAGAAAAAAATTGATTAAAATAAATAAGTTTCTATTACTAAGAATGGTGTTACTACATTTTCTATTTAACTTTATTGTTACATATCTATAGAAACTTTTAGAAGAAGAAATGATCCAAAAATTTAAAAATAATGATTCCTTAAATAGTGATTCCTTTTCCATTTACAGCTTTTCAATTAATTTTTAATGTATTATATATGGTTATGGATATTGGAATAATAATTTTATCTTTCCTTAATCATAATAAATTATATTTTAACCTTTGTTTTTGTGAAATGATAATTTTCTTTTCATTTGTACAACATATTGATTAATATATTAAATGTAATTATAATAAAACATGTTGTTTTAGTATGACAAAACAATTCAAAATTTTTAAAAATTAAATAAATAGTAATCCTAACTTCTAAGAAAATTATATAAATTACATTAATGATGAAATGAAGATTAAGAAAAGAAGTAAAACAAATTAATAATAATATTGATGATGATAGGAGTTAAATAAATCATTTTTTATATTTTCTAAATTTTCAATATAAATTTTTCAGTCTTTTAAAATTAGAAAATGCTAAAAAAATAAAACTAAAACTAAAAATCGAGGCAACAATTATTTTAAGGAAAAAATAACAAAAAATGTCCGAAACATTGATAAGAATAAATAACTATCTATTGCTAACAAGGTGTCACCCCACATTTTCTATTTTAGCTTTATTATTACATATAGATAGAAACTTTAAGATGAAAAAGATCCAAAAAATTTAAAAATAACAAATCAATTATGTAAAAATACATCTGTAATTCTTATAAAGTTATAATTTATTTTTTTAGAAAATATATATAAACTTTAATTACAGATAAATAAGAAAAAAAAAACTTTAATTAAAGATAAAAAAAATAAAGACAAAATAAAAAAAGAAAGAAATTAGAAGAATAGTGAGGTTGAAAGAAATAATATCTAATTTACTCTCTTTTCAAATCACAAATTAAATTTTTGTTTGTTCTCCTCCTAATTTGATACGAATTTCATAAATAGAATGATTTTTTCTCCAAATAATTTTTCTTACCCTTTGAAACACTAATCAGCCTTCTTATAAATTTCTCAACCACAATGAATTTTCTCTCTTTGTAGGAGGACTAAACATTTTTTCAAAAAGTCTTTTATTTTGAAAATAACTTTTTGTTAATTAATCTCTTTCTTTACATCAATGTCTTGACAAAAATCATGAGATATTTTCTCTTTCTCTTTTTGTTAAAAAGTCACATAACCTAGAAATTTGATGAACATCTTAGCGACGTAAGGCGATACAATATATTGATCAACATCGTCAGAAGAAGAAGAGCCAAAGTGAAGAAATTTGTTCTTATTTGTTACAAGTGCTAAACTATTTTTTTTATAGGCTAAATAATTATAAACAGTTATGAAAAGTGAATAGTTTTTATCTTTTCATCTTCCATTTTCATTTACTTAAATCTATATTGGTGTAATGGGTGTTATAAAGGGCATAATTAATCGGGTATGACATAATTTTTTTTTTTTTCAAATACAAATAAAAAATACAAAACAAAGATAAAATGTCAAAAAAAGGAGAAAAAAAATGAATAGAAATACTGGTTATAAAGAGATGCCACATCAGATATGTAATTATATCAATGACATATAAATTAAAATTAAAAAATCACATATTTTATTTGAAAATCACGTAATAGTACTATAAGGTATAATAATTAACAACTTAACATATTTTAACATTTTAGTTGACTCTCCAAATTTCATATGTCTCATGTAATTGAGACAGAGAAAAACATATATTGATTTAAAATTAATAAAAATATTCTAAATTATAATAATTAACAACTTAAAATTTTAAAAAAAAACCCTTTTAAAAAAATTTAGTTGGCTCTACAAATTCAATCGGTATTACAATAATTAAAACATAGAAATTAACATAGATTGGACTCCTGCTGACATTTATGTTTCCTTTTTTTTAAAAATTTTCTTTTATACTTTATATAAATAATTTTTTTATGTAAAAAGTATTATAAATCATAATAATTAATAGCTTAAAATATTTAAAAACATATAAAAAGTTTTTGTTAACTTTCGAAATTTCATCTATACCACATAAATTGGGAGAAATATAGATATATAAATATTTTAAGTTGCTAATTATTGTGAGTTATAATACGTTTTATGTAATTTTCATATATATTACTCGCTTTGTCCTGATTTATGTGATACACATGAAATTTCAAAAGTCAATGAATTTTTTATAAGTTTTTTTTTTTATATTAACTTGTTAATTATTGTGATTTATAATATATTTACGTAAAACACAATCTAAATAAAAATAATTAGCAACTTAAAATGTATAAAAACATACTAAAAAATTGATCAACTTCAAATTTCATACGTACCACATAAATTAAAATAGAAACAACAACATATATTGGGCCCCGTGCTAGCACGGGGTCCCATATCTAGTATATATATATAAGCCAACAAGGGTGGGACTATCACAACAAAAATTGATTGTACAATAAGCTATATAAAGTGTACTACAAACTTGGGCTTATTTTATTGGATATTCATTTTATGTTCTTTTGGCATAAACAATTATCCACTATTTCTTTTTACCAGTAAATCACCACTACTTTGGTTTCTCCTACTCTTTCCACTTCTCTTTTCTCTTTCTTTCATTTCCCAATAAATTTCACTCAAGAGGGCAAGAAAGTATTTAGAAAGAAGCCACATCTATTTCGTCTTGAAGCAAAATTCGGTCTCGCTGCTTGAAAGTTTAAGAAGGTCTCTTTCTTATCCCTTGTTTTTTTTGGTGCAATTAATGATTTATATATAATACAAAGATTATAGATGTAATTTTTTTTATTTCTACTTTCCTTTTTGTAAAGGGGATTTTGAGGAAATAGCTTCTAAATAAATACAAATTCTTAGCATAGAAAACTATTAAAGAAGATAAAGACTATGTCTCTTGCTTAAACTTCAAAAACTTTTGTCATCTTAATCACATTAAGGTATTTGTTAAATTATTGGGTTATTTTGTATTACTTCCTGTTGAATTTTCTGCATGAACTTTTTCGATTTGCGTATGTTTAGAAATAGATACTCGATTTCTAGCTTCCCCTTAGAAGTGATTTTTTTTAAAGAAAATATAGGATAGAAATGTAAATATTACTATAGTTTTCTAATTGAAGGATGTTATTAGGAGTGGGATTTAAACAAATTTGTATTTATGAATTTCTCCACTTAATTTCTATTTGAAATGTGGGAATATTTTTTTTTGCATGCAACATGTTTGATTTAATCCATGAAATCATGTGGGTCTATTTCATTGGTTTTTTTGGGCCCATTTTACTGGATATTGAATACATATATGTGTTTTTTCTCCAATAAATAATTTGTGTGACACATTATACCCACGCGTAAAACACGAGTTGTTGTAAGCATCTACAAGGTGGAAGAAGAAATACAAAATCTTATTTCAATGTGCATTCTACCTTCAATTCCATCTCCATGCTACACTGAGCTATTTCTTGATTTTTCATGATACTGAACTCCTATTATGCAATTATTTTGCAGTAAATAGATGTTGACAATCAAATCTCACTATACTGAATTCTAATTTTTAATTTCTATTACAGGTGAAGTGTAAATTTTGAAATTCAGACTCAAAATATGACTATTGATACATCGTCTCAATTTAGATGACACTAAAATTCAAAGCATCTCAGTTGGCTTCCTACTTGCTACGCTCATTGATTTATCATGTGAACTCTTGACTATTGATTTTCTCCAGCAAACTTCAATTGTAAGTTCCTCTCGCTTATCTACTTCTTTTTTACTCTCTTTGGTTTATTCTCTATTAAATCTCTGCATTAGTAAAATATAACTCTTAGCAAATTTATTTTACATTAAGTTGGGTTTCTAAGAATTTAATCGCTCTAACATTTTGCATATGGATCAGGCGATTGAAAGTTCTCCAAATGAACATAAAAATTTTGGAGCTCAAGGGGAAAAACATGAGAGGGCTGCAATGAAGCTCCTTGATAGTGTTGCGTGAGACACAAATTGCTAGGTAAGGAATAAATTTTTCATGAACGGTGCAAATAGTTATGATTAATTTTGCATTTCATAGATGGTTGTGATATCTAAATAAGGTCTCAAGTTTGTTGATAATTCTCCTCTGTATCTAATATTATGAAATGACGTTGGATGAGTTTATCATTGCTTTAATTTATTTATGAGACATGTTTGACAAAATTCCCAGTGAAAGGTGTACTTCAAGTAGAGCTTCTTATTACTTATCCAAAAAAATATATATCATTTAGAGAGATAGGTGTAATGACATTGCAGCTGCTGAAAAGCACGCATTCTAAATCTAATTAAGAAAAAGAAGGTCTTCTATTTCTTGAACAAGTTTCGAAGATGTATTAATCTCCACTATGGATACACATAATTAATAGTTAGGATTAGTCGAATCTTATGTGTACACCTGATGAAAAAAAACCTACATCTTAGAAAACCTCATTGTGTTATGTTGTCATGATCAGAAGAGTTTTTGCTTTGCTGAATAATTATGCATTTCACTGAAAAACTAGCCTAATATGAAAAGACAGTTTGATATCCTATGACCTCCATCATTTTGGTATGCAGGAAAACCTTGGCATAGCAGATAGGTAAGTTTCAGATCTTTTTTTCTTGTAAGATATTAAGAGCCTTGGGAGTGCTCTTTCATATGGTTCTATATAAGACTTTGCTTGGTTATGTAATTATTATTTTTTGTAGTATCGATTTGTTCAAAGTAATCGAAAATGCAATTATGAATTTAACTTAGATATCTATCATTTTTTGGAACTGTAAAAGATTTTATGGTTTATTTTTCGATGTAGATTGGTCAAGGAAAATATGGTTAACATTAACAAGGCTCACGACCTTCAAATCAGTTCAATTGTTACAGTGAATAAAGTGAAATTTGTCAATGTGAATTCGGTCGGAGAGTGTTTGCTTTACGGCGAAGGAAATTATATTATTTTTGTAGACGGGAGCACACTACGTTATAAAATTTGAGGCTTTTGTCTTATCAAGTATTTCAGGTAACTTATATATTGTGTGTGCATTCATGGAGTGTGGTCTTACTGGATTGGCAGCAACATCTAAGTTCATTGGACCACAGGTACTTCTTCTCCTTATTATTTGACAATTCTCAGGGAGCTCAATTTTTGTAACATGAGCTGACCTCAACCTAACGCTAAACATTTATTTTATTGCGTATACAACTATTACAAAACTATCTCGATGGCAAGTCCAACTGATTTTTCTTGTTAAATCTTGAGAGCACTGTGATGAAAGTGAAAATGATGCTTGAATGGGTTGGAGAGTGAGTAACAATAGAAAAATAAGAAGGTTTAAATATTTACGATTTGGATATATTATTCTAATAAAAGTCTTTATATGTGGACATGTTAAAAGAAATACCTGATAAAATTCCACATTCAACTTTTCTAAGTGAATTAGGCTAAACTTTGACCCTAAAAGTTAGATAAATCAATAATTATGTAATTTTCAATAGTTTTGCTTTACAGGAAAGTAGATAGCCATTTGTCTTTGATAAACATCTTTACTTTGTAATAGTAATAACAAATTAATGTCAAGAGCATAACTATTCTTCCAAACCATTTAATATGTCTAGAATAAGTTTTTGTTACACAGCTTAATTTTCTGTTCTGTTTCTTATATTTTCTTATGTGTTGAAGAAAATGTTTGACAACAAAGGACATGTAAATCAAAGGAAAATGAATTTTATCCAAATAATATTTCACATGTACAACCCTCCAAATATATATTTTGCAATTTTCCTTGATATTTTAGTAGCAATTTTCACTTCAGTTCTTTCTAACATTTGAACTGTTAATTTGAATATTTGCATATTTGCAGACAAGATCTCATTGGGTTCGAGCATCTTTTATTTAAGGTCACATGATATCTAATGTATGGCTATTACTCATTCTGGCTAATGACTTTTGCTAATTATCAAACATTGTAGAGGGAAGCCATAGGGCTCATGTGTGTAGACACTTTGAACCTTGATCTGACATTTTATTCAATATAGTAGAGCTTAAAAACTCTGCTCTATTTTTCAAGAGCATACCAATTGCCTTTTGATTAATGGTCGTTAAAAGAATGTTTCAGGTCGTCAGCTAGCTAACTTTTGTATGTTCTCAATGTGGAGTGAAAGTGAGATTATATCTAATAATTACATGATCGAAATCGGTTCTATTATCTTGTATTACATATTTGCAGGTTACCATTATTTAGGAGAAAAAGTTCAAGCTTTTATGCTTAAAAGTGTACCTATCACATGTATTTTGACGTTCAAGTCAAAGATCGTTTTAGATGGATGCAAATGGATTTACATTTATGGTGTACTTAGTTTTTCAAAATTCATGTTTGTGTAATTATAACCAAAGTGATATTATGAGAATATATTCCCTATAATTGATTACGTTTGCACCCTTTATTTGAACACCCTAGCGAACTTACTTACCCATGTACAAAAAGAGACTAGCTCCCGTTGGACATGTTGGGCCTGTGCATAGCGCGGGCTTTTCTAGCTAGTCCAATAATAAGGGTCAAAAGTCAAATGAGATTAAGGGTTCATCAAATCATCTTTGATTAAAAAATTAATTATATATTAAATTTTGAATTTCTCTAATATTTTCATGTGTGTTTATTTTTTTATATTATACTCCCTCTGTCCCTAATTACTTGTCCACTTTTGAATTAACACACCTATTAAGAAAATAATTATTGACATAGTGCGTTATCATTTTACCCCTATTAATTATGAAGTGGATGAATTAAAAACTTGAGATTTTCAAGAAGTTCTACATTTTTTCAATGTAATTAATTGAGGATATAATAAGTAAAAATATTTTGTCCTTTCTTGATTTGTCAAAATGGACAAGTAATTAGGGACAACTAAAACAGGGAAAATAAACAAGTAATTAGGGACAGAAGAAGTATTTTCTTACTATTACGATAGGTTTATGACAGGATTTGAATTTATTCAATATTCAATTATGTGGATATTTAGGATATGCGTACCTTTTAATATGATAGGCACTTCATTGACTCGGAAAGAAGCAAATTTTTTGTGTAAATAAATAAAAACATGCATTTGAGTATCAAGATGCTCATTTTTGACCTTTTATTTTGTTTTAATAATTCTAGATTTTTCATGTTTTTTTTATGTGTTTCTTGTGCAGGTTGTACGCATCTAGTAATAAGGGCGAGGAGTCGAAAGAAATTAAGGGGTTCATCAAATCTTCTTTGATGAAAAATTAATACTCTCTCTGTTCCTAATTACTTGTCCTCCTTTTCTTTTATAGTTGTCCCTAATTACTTGTCCATTTTGACGAATCAAGAAAGGACAATTTTTTTTATCTATTATATCCTCAATTAAATGATTAATTATTTTGAAAAAGATAGAACTTTTCATCCACCTCATAATTAATAGGGATAAAATGGTAAACTCACTATGTCATTAATTATTTTCTTAATATGTGTGTCAATTCAAAAGTGGACAAGTAATAAGGGACAGAGGGAATATATATTAAATATTGAATTTCTCTTATAATTTTACGTGTGTTTATTTTTTTATATTTTAATTTTTTTAATAAAGAATTTGATTTACTATTACGAAAGGTTTATAACAAGGTTTGAATTTATTCAACATTCAATTATGTGGCTATTTAGGATATATATGTGTATCTTTTAATATGATACGCATTTCATTGACTCAGAAAAAAGCAAAATCTTTGTGTAAATAAATAAAAACATGCAATTGACATTTGAGTATCAAGATGCTCAATTTTGACTCTTTTTTGTTTAAATATTTCTAGAATTTTCATGTTTCTTTTTTTGTGTATTTCTTGTGCAAGTTGTTTGCATTTGATAATAAGGGACAAGAGTCCAATGAGATTAAGGGGTTCATCAAATTTTCTTTGATGAAAAATTATTATATATTAAATATTAAATTTCTCTAATATTTTCATGTCGGTTAAAATTATAATTTTTTAAATAAAAAAATTGATTTTACCATCACGATAGGTTTATGACAAAGTTTGGATTCATTCAATATTCAATTATGTGGCTATTTAGGATACTTATATTTTAATATGATATGCACTTCATTGACTCAGAAAGAAGCAAAATCTTTGTGTAAATAAATGTTCCCAACGCCCTAACTCTACCCAAACTATTGTATCCTTGTACGTACTGCTTACCTCTCAAATATTTTTAAAAATACGATAAGATATTAATAGTATAAATTTTAGGAATACAATCTATCCCTATTTAGTCTGTAATTATATTAATATCTGAAAAGTAAACAAATCGGATACATAATATGTAGCTCGGATACATTAAAAACTAGCTCGGATACATAATATGTAGCTTGGTGTAACGACATGTTCCCGTCGTTATAGAAAAGCCAACGGGGGAAAATTTGGGGCAGGAAAACTTTTTCGTAGTATTTGGATTTTCCCAACCTAGTCTAGATTTTAACGAAATCGGAGTCTTTGAGGTGTAGGGAAATCTAGTAACAATCGGGTGAATCATTTATGATTTTGATTGCATGAGTGGTTAGATAACTCGTTAAGGAATCCGTACGACCTTACGAAATTGAATCCGGGTGAGTAGAACTCCCGAAATCGATCTTAGCATAAGAGGTATTTTCTTAACGTCGTTGTTTAGAGGTGTGTTGTGAATTGGGGATTTTAGAATTCTTTAAATAGCTCTCTGTTTCGTTCCAGCCGCTTTAGCGCTGGATTGTACCGCTCTAGGGGGCCGCTACAGCGGGATGATGGCCGTTGTGGCAGGCTCGACGCGACTTAAGGTCGTTAATAAACTCCTAAACAACCTTATTATGCACTTTTTTGACTTTTCGAGCTAAGGAACGAACCTCAGGCGACTACTACTCATTTTTCACCATTCTTGAGGCTAAAGGTAAGTTTTTCACTCTCCGAATTCATTTTTTGATTTGTAGAACATGATAGAATGGGTGAATAATGATGGGGGAAGGTTTTGTTATAGATTCTATGGTGGAAACAACCCTAATTTGGATAATTGGGATCATGGGTTTGATTTAGGGTTCATATATAGAATTGTTAGTAATTCGGGTAATTAGTGATTGTTTATTGATTCCTGTATTATATTGATTATTTGTAGACCAAGAACAAGCGCAACGAATCCGGAAAGGGAAGGATCGAGTTTCTTAGGGTTTCAAGCTTGTTTTGAGGTAGGTGATGGTTGTGATTCTACGATTATGTGATGTATGTTTGTTCTTGCTTCATTATGATACTTGTATATGTATGAATGTTACAATGTTGATCACATTTGTTGCAAATGAGATAGATGAATGATGATTGTCATGAAATCATGACCTAAATGTATGATCTTGATGATGTACTTGTGATTGTGATTGTGGTGTGTTAATGGATCGGTTGCCACATTCCGGCATAATTATGGGATCGGATACCACGTTTCGGTATGCTAACTGTTTGGGTTTGGGTTCCATGAGAGGACCAATGATTTGATATAAAATGTGAAGTTGTTTGTTGTTCGTAAATGTTGTTAATATTGTATATGTTGATATATATGCATGTGATTATAATGTTGTCTTGACTTGCTTATGTTGCACTTAGTGGGATGGCCGCGTGATCCTACCAGTACACTGTGGTTAAGTACTGATACTGCACTTGCTCTTATTTTTGTTGAGTACAGGGCATCTTCAAGCGGCTACTGACAGACCTCACTTAGGAGATTTGTGATCGTTCGAATTCAAGGTGAGCCAATTCTTTTGGGATGCCGTGGGTTCTCTTTCGTCTATGTCCACCATTTCTGGACTTAGACTATGTTCTAGTTGGTTGATTAGTTCATTAGATTGGGGTTGCATCCCTTCGTGTTTAGATTTGTTGAACTTTAGATGTTTTGGTACATTGACTTTCCGGTTCTAGGTGTTACTTCCGCATTTGTTTAGTTGATAGACTTTTGTTTGGAGTTTATGGGAACTCCCTAGCTATTTATTTCCTTAGTATTTTACTTACTTCTATAACTTAATTGCCTTAGTTTTTAGATTAGTTGTTTAGTTGTAGTAGTGGTTCTCCCACCGGAGTGTTAGTGTGGGTGCCAATCACGATGGTTTGGGTCGTGACACTCGGATACATTAAAAATTAGCTCGAATATATTATAAAATAATTTAGAATTAGAAGAGAAATAAGAGATTTTAGAGATTTTTAGAAATAGAAAGGAATATTAGAAATAAGGGATGTTGACACCCAATTTTGACCCTCCCCGATAGGAATTAGTTTTAAGCTTCTTTAATTTCAAATAATTCAAAATAATTAGCTTTACGAGGCTCAAATTTTTTTTCAAGTTACTTTTAAGAATTTTAGTTACTTTTCATAATATTTTAAATATTTCAAATAATAAATATATGTATATTTTATACATATAATTAATATATCTTATAAACAAAAATCACCTCAAAATTTTACATTTTAGATATGTACGTTATTAATTTGGTCTAAATCATAATTGCCATTTTGAATATTAGTTCGTATTTTTAAAACAATTACTTTGTGATCAAATTGATTATTTTATATCGTTAGCATTAAGAAGGTCATTAATTAATTTCAACTAACTCATCTTTTATTTAGTTTTTAGCCGAATCACCAATTTAACTCAATTTGGGTACATCTTTAATCCCCGATTGGCTATAATTTAAATCATAAGGCAAAAACTTAATTTAATTCTCACCAATCTAATTTGTTTTCACTCTTGACCCATCCTAAATGACAAAACTTTGGACTTGCATTTCGCATTTTCAACAAACTTCCGGCATCCCAATCCCTCTCACACAAAAGACCAAACTCCATACGTACAACCAAATAAGGCCCAAAACCCATCAGCCCTCTCCATTACAAATATCAAAAATAGGTTCAGTCCAATTTTTTGGTTTTCATCCTTATTCTATCATTAAGACTCATAACATCTCTTCCTTTTCCTTTCTTAGGCAAAGTTTCAATTTGTTTGCATCCGAATTCAGATTGGTTTCACCATTTTCAGCTAAGCTTTTCCTCTCTCCCTTGCGCATTTAAAGCTCCTTCTTGAAAAGCTGAAATTTTCTATTTTTTAAACCAAAAATCGCTGCAACTATGGAGAAAAAAGGACGATTTTGTTGATCTCTCCCTGTCACATTTTGGACTGATCTCAACGTGCTTTTTTTCAAAAAAAACTCAAACAATTTTTCATTCTTCAATTCCCACTTAAAAGGTTTGGCTATAAAGATTCACATACATCCTCAAAAAAGGAGGAGGAAAGAAAAAGAAAAGGGGATTATTTTTTGAGCGAAATACAAACAACGACTTGAGCAAAGGTAGGCGAAATACATACCAAATATATTAAGAAAGCGGAGAGGATAGTAGATTACTAGTCCAAGTTTTTCTCCGTTCCATTTCGCTGCCGGCATTCCCTCCACGTTCGGTTGGTTTGATGTTCTGTTCGAGCTCGTTGTATCTTCGTTTGTGTCTCGTATTTTGTGTGGGAAAAGCTGTTGCTCCTCAGTTCATTTCGGTCTTAGACGCTGCCCCCCAAAAGGTGAGCTCTAATTCGATCTTAATTTGTTTTTCTTTTGGTTGTCGTCTTGTTTATGAGCGGAAAACCTCTATCGGCCCTCCTTTGTCCTTTTGAATGCTTTATTTTCTCTTTAGTTTCAAATGGATTAAATGCGTCGGACATTTCGTGTTTATGAGCGTTAGGTAAAAATCTTGAAGTTATTTCATATGAAGACTGAATGGATGTGACGACTCGTTGTATTGTGTCTTGTTCAAGTCCACTCTACGCTCTCATGTTGTTTGTCTTCGTAGAAAACCGATTCTGTTATCAAATTTGTTTTAAAGAGAGTATTTGCTTCTTCCCGACTTTCTGGTTGCTTTTACTACTGTTTTACATTGCTATGCATATAGACTTATGCTTTTTTTTTTCCTGAAAATCAGCGTGTATGTGCGGTTAATATATATGGTGTGGTCGGGTGCTGGTTCTCATAGTTTGATTTTATTTACTTTCAACGTCTAGATGGGCTTTGCAATTTGTTTAGATTAAATTTTGTGTTTTCATGCTATTAAAATTTAGTTGAAAAGGGAAAAAATGCTTATATTCGCAAGTTGGGTCAGCATAGAAATTTGAGCTCCCTGTTTTACTTATCAAATTCGAATTTTGTTAGGTTTTAGTTATTAAGGATATTTGGAGCATGATCCCTTTTGGATGTTAATCTTTCATTATGTGGCATGAGGATTCGTCAATTTCGATATTAAGTTCATATGGCTTTGTTTGCTCATATTGTACGCGCATTCTTGACGGTTCATTTAATTACGTGTTAATTTTGGGATATATACATGAAGAAATGGAGGATGGACCGTGGCTAAACTAGAATTTGTTCATGATTGGCATGTCATACGTCCTACAGTGTCGGGTTTATGCCTTTAATTTTGATTTCCTTGTTTGAACGACATATATGATATAGTTTGATTTTATTTTAAAAATAAAAGAATATATATATACACATATATAAATAAATGAAAATTAGTAGTATTTGTGAATAGGAATTAAAACAACTTTGTCCATTCTTTCATTGTAGTTAGTAACGAGTAGTTTGCCGAGTCATTGGGTTTATTAGATTAGTCCTTAAATATTTTTATGATCTTATTGTGCTGAATTATTAGTCACTTTAATGTTGTTCATTTGGTTTTATAGAAATGTGTGATCTTCTCATCCCACGCTATTATGATTTTATTTGACTTTGTATGTGAAATATGCTTGAGTTCTTCATGAACTCCCATCTCCTTTCCTTGCGTTTCGGGAGAGCCGCAAAGGTCCAAATTTTTTTTAACCGAGTAGGCCAGCCTTGAAAATCGAAGAACAGGTTCCCAAAAAATTCGACGAACAGGGTTTGGAGCTGATACGAGACCGTACACACTAGTATACACCTAGTGTATACAAAAATGAGAAATGGGCTTAAAGAGGCCCACTTTACTTTAAGAAGTTGTATTTTGTTGTTTTGGGCCTAAGCCCTTGTTATTTTATTTATTATTTTGTTAGAGTTTAGGACAGGTGAAAAATTGGGCTCGAGACCCAAAGAGATATGTTTCTTTTATGTTAGTCTAGGACATGTACCGAGTGTTAGACCAAATGCCCAAGAGGCATAAATCAGGCTCGAATATTGGTCCAGGCGGATAGAAAAACCAGATTTTGGCCCAACTCTCTTTCCCTCTTTACTTTACTATGTTCATTTTACTTGATAGTATTTGTCATTAATCTTAAGATTGAACAATTTAAATCCCCGAAAGATGTCTATTTCACCTTAAAAAATGAACGAAACCAGTCATATCTTAACAAGATTTAAATAAATAATTTTATAAGATAGCTCACTTAGATAATATTTAAATATTTCCCCTTTTCCCCTTTAAAATAATTCTAATTACAAAAAAACTCAATTTGTTCAATCAAGTTAAGTTAAACAACTTTAGCCAAATAAATTAGTTGTCGGATAACCGTATTAGCGGATATTTTAGGTGCTTTAAAAACCTTCCTAGAATATCAATAGGAACCCCGAACCCTCTTTAAGTATTTTCAATTGATTTCCTGTTTTTTATCTATTGAAAATCAGTTTTCTTGAATTTTCTTAAAAATTAAGTGGCAACTGTTAAAATCAATCTAGATAATATTCTCTTACTAAGACAAAATGACGACTCCGCTGAGAATTTGAATGGTTCTAACCTTAAGATTAATTTATTTGGCTATGTGTTTTAACCGTCTACTTATTTTATTTATCGCTTATATTGAATTGTGGCATTCATGGCACCCGATTCCGCCAAACGGCAAATAGATTGCATTAGGGAAAAGGCGGTTACGTGGTTTACCACGACTGTCCTTAAAAAAAAAACACAAGTTAAATTCTTTAAAAGTGATAAACGAATAGTTGGCTTGTTGTCATCCAAAGTCATTTATTAGACTTCACCCCGTTGTTTGTTCGACTCGGGTAACCGTCATTTCTTAACCAATTCTAGTCAACCTAGAGTAGAGCGAAACCAAATCCAAATCTAAGCATTAGCCTAAGACGGTTTAGTACCCAAGGTGTATTAAGTCCATTAGTAAAACCGTCAAATATCATGTCCAAGGTCTACGACCTAACGACATATCATATTATTTGACATTTGAAAAATGTATGTGTAGAAACCAAATTGTTGCCTATTTGGGGAAGAGAATCTTAACCGTGCTTTATTTGTAGGTATGGATCGATTTCCTAAATTCGACATGGTAGTGAAAGCCCCAGTTTTGCTCAAAATGTGGTACAACGACCTCACTGTGATTCACAAAAGGTCCCTCAACAAATATATAGGAGCCCTAAAAGAACTCATCAATATGGTTGGGCGGCCCGAACTGATTGAAGTCCTCACAGGCTATTGGGACAACGAGAAAATGGTGTTTCGAATAGACACAGTTGGTACAGGACTTGAAAGAAGAGTGAGAAAGCAGGAAAACATCTTAATCCCTAACAAGCCTACTCTCGAGGATATTATAAATTGGCTCGGATTAAGAAAGGATTGCACCTTTTGGGGCGAAGGTTCTAGCATCTCTTTTATAGATCTTTATGTTACATTTGGGAACGCAAGCTTTTACGCGAATTACAACCAAGAGTTCAGGGTCACTTACAGAGAATGGGACGGGATCAGACCTTTGGCATTCACCGTCGCACTATTGGGCACCATGGTTTTTCCACACGGCCCAATCCTCAGTGTTAACACCCGAGTGATAATGCTTGCTCACACTCTGTTCCACGGGCATCTGAACCAAGGGCAAGTGAAGTATTATCCTATCGCGCCTGTCATCCTTTTCGACATATACCGTGCTCTGGTAGGTGTAGGGAAGGATATCGCTACTTTCAAGGTTGTAATCTCCTCATCCAATGGTGGATAATGAGTCACTTGGTGAAGAGACGCAGAACTCAAAGACTCCATACCCTCGATGAGCATAATGCTCTTAAGGGTCTGAATGATATGTTGTTTTGGATGGATTTAGAAAATAGGAAGACTAGAGGAAGATGGGCTCAGATTTTCTCCCAGCTGAAAGAAGAAGATATTCAGTGGATGTTCGATCGCTTCATCTCAAAGGATGTCATAGTACGGGGCCACAGACAACTCGTGCTTCCTCTACCAGGTATTCGGGGTATCCGCCCATATGCACCCATCCGGGTCCTGAGGCAGTTTGGGAGAAGACAAACTACGCCCCCGAATGCATACTACCGTATTTATGTGTTCGACATCAGGGACGATAGAGTGCATGAGGCTTCAGAGATGCTGAGAGAATGGAAAAAAGCAGTACGAATGGATGACAAAACCATTGCCGTGGACCGGTTTAATGTCGGGTACGATTAAACCTATAAAGTTTGGTTGAAAAAAGATATACAAGGTATCTCCTTCCCAGTTCCAAACATTTACCGTAGTGTGGAGGACAAAGAGTCCAAAGTTTTGATAGAACTAAGAGAGGTGAGAAGAAAAGCCCAGGAAATGCACGATGAATTTCTCCGGAAGCAAGAGGAGGACAAATACGCCGTCGAGAGCGTGACTCAAGAATTGGAAAGATTGAGAAGCAATTTGGGAGAGCTTAACTTGTGGATTGGAGATAAGAAAAGCGGAATGTGTCTCAAAGACTGGGAAGAGAAAGGTCGTCGGACCGAAGGATACTTGCTAATGATTCAATATAGCCTTCAATATCTTATGGCACAGAAGAAAAGGAGCAGATCAGAGGCAGGGCCATCGGGAGCGTCTTAGTGGATTTTACCCCTGCGTAGGTTTTGCTATATGTACTTATTGTTAGTTGCCCTTGCGTGGGCTTGCCTTTATTGTATTTTGGTACTCTTTTCAAATGACCCCTGTGTGGGCCTTTCCTTTGTATTTTTTCGTTTATTTCCTACTTCCCCTGCTTATTTTCGCTTTTTGAACATCATTTTTATGCGAAATTTGCTTCGGGGTAACAAAATGGTTCAATTCTACACTTACATCTTTCAAATACGCTAGGCCTACCCTTGGCATAAAAGGGCCCCTTACTTGATTAGGACACGCAATGTATGCTTGTGTGTTTTGACTGTTTATGTGGTACGTTACTTTGAATGAGGACGTCCTTAGCCCATTCTTTTTTTTAAAATAAAATAAAAATAAAATTTTACCAAGTGCAAATCACTACCCAAATGTCCGACCAAAATTCCACGAGTCTTAAGTTTCTCAACCAGAAATAAAATCTTACTACCAAGTCCTAAAAATATTACTCTATCATCTCAGGAAAGGTGAAATTGCTGCTAAGATGGAAAAAGGCAAGGGTATCGACATAGAGCTAACCAAGGAAGATTTGAGGATGGAATTGCAGCGGCTTAGGCGAGAGATCCTAGAAACTAGAGAGAAAAGAATAGAAGTGGAGTTTGTCACCGCGGTCATACGAGCAGCAAATGCAGCACTAGATGCGGAGTTGGCAGCTAAGATGACAAAACAGGCTGTTATAAATGAAGAGATAGTTGTTGTGCTGAAAAAACGCGATGCCTTCAAGGATGCAACCATGACACTTCGGAAGCTACGTGGAAAGTACTCTTTCTTCAGCCAAGAGGCCACCAGCAATGGTCCCGAAGACATTGACATTGGAGCTACCAAAGAAGATACTGGGGAGGAAATTGTCTATAGGCCTCCTCTACAGGGACGGTGGAAAGAAGGGAATGAAAAATTGCCCTCGAAGAATACCAATTTGCCCCGTGATTAATGTGACAATCAGAAGAAGAATGGCTTGGGTGGAGGTACATTTTATCTTTTAGGAGCTTTACTGTCTGTTTTTTTACTTTTCTTGTAATCTTCAAGAAATGAATGAATGAAAATGAAACTTCCTTTGTATTCGAACTACGTAGGGCCTGAATTCTCCTTGGGAGATACGTAGAAAGCGTTTCAAGGCTTGGCCCATATCTTTTTTATATTTTTTTCCCCCCTCTTTCATTCTACAAGGAAACAATGAGTTCAGATCAACAGATGACAAAAGATGCAGCAAGAAGACCTTAGCTCAACGCAATTTAGCCTTTCTGAGTCACTAGCCCCAAAATAAAACGAGCAAATTCCTGTTTGTTAAAAAAAAAATTAGTCCCCATTACTCATGGGTTAACGTGTTTTCAA
Organism: Solanum commersonii; assembly: GCA_029007595.1. Classification (NCBI taxonomy): domain Eukaryota; kingdom Viridiplantae; phylum Streptophyta; class Magnoliopsida; order Solanales; family Solanaceae; genus Solanum; species Solanum commersonii. The sequence continues at coordinate 1,918,770 of JAJTWQ010000011.1, forward strand.
ATAAAGCAACTTTTATGTGTTTACTTGCTTTCTATGTGATATCTTGCCTTATTTATCTAGAACTAATACTGACATATTTGCCTTTGAGTTGTTTTTCTCTACAGGTAGTTAGAACTGATCTGTGTTGATACACTGGCCAACCATCCTTATTTTACTAGATCTAAAGGTCCTACAGATTTCTTCCCTAGTCAAAGTTCACAAAAAGGAAAAACAGCAATGGGGGATAACAACGAAGAAACCAGCCTTACTGATGTCGTGGTGGCTCAGTCCGCTCTTGCTGATCAGAATGAACTGATCCTGCAGTTGATGCAATAAATTGCTGAGATGAGGGTCGAGATGTAGAGAAAATAAGATTTTCCCCCTCAGATCTTTGTTGTCAACACTCAACCAGACGAAAGACCTCCAGCCCAAATTCCACCTCCTAACGTGGAACAAGCTCAAAACCTGCCTTCAAGTCCGGCTCGTAATCCCTCCATCATTGACCTTACCACCCAAAACCCCCATTACACCTCAATCTCTTACCAAACACCACTCCTTCCTCAAAATACCAACCTCCAAGCACCACTCCCTCTCCCTAATGCAAACCACCAAACTGGCCTACTCCCCCTCAGCCAAAACACTAATAATCCACCCACTTCCCTCCTTCACCAAAACCAATACACCAACCCCCAGACTTTCCCCCAAAACTATCACGCCCCTTTAAATGGCCAGAATCCCTCTATTGCTCCACCGCTATCACAAAAAGCCACTTTCCAAATACCAGTCCCCAACGAGCATAATGTCCATGGTTCGAAGCTCGACCACTATGAGGAGAGAGAGAGAGAGAGAGAATGGAGGTCAAAGGAAGAGACCGTCAAGATAGATATGAAGGAGGAAATTAGAAAATCCATGAATGAGTTGAACAGCATTCCTGAGGTCGCCAGGTTGAGTTACGAAAACCTGTGCATTCATCCGAATTTAGACCTCCCGGAAGGGTTTAAGGTGCCAAAATTCGACATCTTCGAAGGAACGGGGAACCCCTTAGCACACCTGAGGGCCTACTGTGACCAACTCGTAGAAGTTGGGAGAGACGAAGCTTTGTTAATGCGGCTTTTTAGTCGAAGTCTAAGCAGAGAGGTTTTAGAATGGTTTACGTCCCATGAAACGAGACAATGGTCTAGCTGGAACGCTTTGGCTAATGACTTCATCGAATGATTCGCCTATAATGTGGAGATCGTTCCTGATCGTTACTCCTTGGAGAAGATGAAGCAGAAGCCGATCGAAAGTTACAGAGAATTCGCATATAGATAGCGAAAGGAGGCAGCTAGAGTTAGACCTCCTATGTCAGAAAAGGAAATTGTCGAAGTGTTTGTGAGGGTGCAAGAGCCCGAATATTATGACAGAATTATGTTTCTCATTGGAGCAAAATTTGCTGAGATAGTCAAGGTAGGTGAGACTATCGAAGATGGATTGAGAACCGGAAAGATTGCCCGTGTTGCTGCCTCACCTGGATCCTCTGGCTTGTTGAAGAAGAAAAGAGAGGACGTGTCCTCTATCTCTTATGAGGGGAAGAAAACCCCAAGGAAATCATCATCATACCAAGGTCGTTCTTGACCTTCCCAGAGTACATACCCAGCTTGTTATGCACAGGTTGATTACCAAAACACCCCTCCCACCGATTACCAAAACACCCCTCTTCCCAGCTATCAAAATACTCCTCCTCCTAGCTACTAAACTCCCCATACTATCTACCAAACTCCCATTCCAGTTTACCAGACCCCACCTCATTACAATCGAAATGCCGCCACCAACTGTGCCAACATTCAGACAAGTTACCAAACGCCTCCCACAACGTACCAAATCCCAGCTCCACTTTACCAAAATACCCCCTCGAACTACCAAGCTCCACAACCAAACTATCAAACCAACTCATATCCCAAATATCAAGCCCCCAGTTCGAACACTCTAAATTATCGTCAAATGTCTCCTCCTCAACAAGGCAATTACGATCCCCCCGTCCTAGATTTGAGAAGAAGCCCGCCAGAATTTTTCACTCCGCTTATTGAAAGCCGAACAAAGTTATTCGAGCGATTAACTGAGGCATGATATATTCATCCAGTGGGTCCCAAGACGGTTGACACTAGCTCAAAGTTTTACAAACCTGATTAGAGGTGCGCGTATCACTCCAACAGTGTTGGACATGATACTGAGGACTGCATTAACCTGAAGCATAAGATCCAAGACCTGATTGACCAGAACGTGGTCTCTCTTCAGACGGTCGCGCCCAATGTCAATAGTAATCCTTTGCCAAATCATGGAGACACCACTATTAATATGATAGAGACAGATAATGACTGGTGCATAATGAAGGCAATAGTTTTGATTGCTTCTGATGAGTTGGAAGGGGCTGTAGCCTCGTTGAGCATTAGAGAGAAAAAAGAGTTTGTGCTTCTGACACCCGAGAAGGTTGTTGCCTAAGTGCCAAGAGAAACATTTACCCAACCAAAATTTGTGATTGAAACGGCTGTTACTCAAGGCATGACCAGATCTGGCAGGTGTTACACACCAAAAGAATTGGCCCAAGGGGGGCAGAAAAAAGATCAGGCTAAAAGACCGATTAGTGAAGCTGAAGCCGAAGAGTTTTGGAGGAAAATGCAGACAAAAGATTATTCGATTGTGAAGCATTTGGAGAAGACACCAGCTCAGATTTCTGTATGGGCTATGTTGATGAGTTCACAACTACATAGGCAAGTGTTGATGAAGGCTCTAGACGATACTTATGAGCCCGTGGGTAGCAACAATGACAATCTAGCAGCCATGATAAATCAGGTCATTCGAAGACACCAAATTAGTTTTTGTGACGAAGAGCTGCCCTTTGAAGGCAGGATGCACAACAAAGCTCTGCACGTCATCACTATTTGTCGAGATAAGATAATAAATCGTGTCTTGGTCGATGACGGATCCGATCTTAATATTTGCTCACTTTCGACTTTGAGGCAGCTGAAATTCGACTTAGGAAAGCTTCACCAGAACCAAGTCAATGTGAGGGCCTCTGATGGAGTGCAAAGAGACACATTGGGTGCGGTAAACTTGGATATTCAGGTGGGTCCTGCGGATTTTAATGTGGAGTTCCAGGTGTTGGATATCAACACCAGTTATAACTTGCTTCTGGAAGACCGTTTATTCATATGGCTGGGCCTGTGTCTTCTACTCTTCACCAACTAATGAAATTTGTTTGGAAGGACTAGAAATTGGTCATTTACGGTGAAAGAAGCCATTTCAACGAGTATGCGTCGATCGTTGATGATGTCTCTCGAGGTTGTGATTTCTACACGGTGGACCTGGTAAATGCCACCGGTGATGATTTGGCTCCGCAATCTCCTATGCCCTCAGTGTACAAGATGATTGCTACTGTCATGCTCCAGAATTGTTTCGAATCAGGTTTTGGGTTAGGGAAGCATTTCCAAGGAATCGTCGAGCCTATCCAAATTCCCGCCAAAGGAGCAAAATTTGGTTTGGGATATGTCCCAACAGATGACGAAGCAGAGATAAAGAGCAAGATATTGATCAAGCATTGGCCAGGCCAATTCCTCATCTGTACCAGTTATTTCCGGTACGAGAAAATGTCAATTATGGTGGTCTCGAGGAAGGAATCTGGGGCATTTTTAAGGAGATAGATGCGGTCATCGAGTAAGAGGCTGGGACATCAGGCATCCGTGATGCAAAACCTGAGGAGCGATTGCCGAACTGGACCTCCACACCACTCCTGATCTCCTGCTCATCTGGGTAGAAAAGACATATGTCTGTGTTTATTTTAAAATTGGTGGTAGTTCGGAAGAGCCTCGAGACCCACCCTTTATGCAGTTTTATTTGTTTGAAGTTTTTAAATTCTCTTGTGATATTTAAAAAAGCAAAATGGCCCTCGGCCATGGCTAAAGTTTGTGTTTGTTTTTTTTCAATTTAAATGAAAGCCTCATTTATCAAAAATTATTTACTTATCTGTTTACGCGTTTACTTTTCTAACTTTGCTTGTTTATGATTACAGTAATAATAATTTAAAATATGTCAATGTCATGTCATGTCATGAGCTGAACGAACAAAATGAGGCAGGTGATGATGAATGTGAGGAGTATGAAGAATAAAATGAGGTACCCGAACATGTTGCTGAAGAGTTTCGACAATTCAAGAATCAACACAAGCCAAATCTTGAAGAAACTGAAATTGTGAATCTCGGGGACGAGGAATGTGTCAAAAAAGTCAGGATCAGTGTCCATCTGACTGAAGCCTTAAGAAGAGACCTGGTTCATTTGCTCAGAGAGTACATTGATGTATTTGCCTGGTCTTATAAACACATGCCAGGGCTGAGTACGAATATGGTGTCCCACAAGTTACCGATCAATCCTGATTTCAGTCCAGTAAAATAAAAGACTCAAAAGTTCAAGCCCGAGTTGAGTTTGAAGATCAAAAAGGAGATTACGAAATAGATCGAGTCTCAAGTAGTGGAAGTGACGCAGTACCCGACTTGGTTAGCCAACATTGTTTCGGTTGCTAAGAAAAACGGAAAGATCAGAATTTGTGTCGACTACAGAGATCTCAACAAAACAAGCCCGAAGGATAATTTTCCGTTGCCAAACATCCACATTCTCATTGATAATTGTGCTAAACATGAGATGCAGTCATTTGTGGATTGTTATGCGGGTTACCACCAGATCCTGATGGATAAAGAAGAGGCAGAAAAGACAGCTTTCATCACACCTTGGGGGGTATATCATTATCGGGTGATGCCTTTTGGTCTCAAAAATGCCGGTGCTACTTACATAAGGGCCATGACGATCATCTTTCACGATATGATTCACAAGGAGATCGAGGTGTATGTAGATGATGTCATAATTAAGTCCCGCGAGAGTTCGGATCACTTGACTCACTTGAGGAAATTTTTTGATCGTCTACGCCGATACAATTTGAAGTTAAATCCTGCCAAAAGTGCTTTTGGAGTGCCAGCTGACAAGTTGTTGGAATTTATAGTCAGCAGGAGGGGCATTGAGATTGACCCTTCCAAGATCAAAGCGATCCAAGAATTACCTCCTCCAAAGACCAAGAATAGGTTATGAGTTTCTTAGAAAGGTTGAACTACATCAGTCGGTTCATAGCTCAATCCACCATGGTATGTGAGTCCATTTTTAAGTTATTAAAAAAAGATGTCTCGGCCAAGTGGACCGGAGAATGTCAAACTATTTTTGATGCCATTAAGAACTATTTGTCCAATCCATTGGTATTAGTCCCTCCGCGAGAAGGGGGTCTGTTATTTCTATATTTGTCTGTCTCAGATAATGCACTGGGATACGTGCTTAGTCAACATGACAAAACTGGGAAGAAAGAGTGAGTCATTTATTACTTGAGCAAAAAGTTCACTCCATATGAGGCTTGTTACACTCTTTTGAAGAGAACATGCTGCGCTTTGACTTGGATCGCCCAAAAGTTAAGACATTATTTATCTTCTTATACCACATACCTTATTTCCAAGATGGACCCGTTGAAGTACATTTTCTAGAAAGCGATGCCGACCGGGAAGTTGGTTAAATGACAAATGTTTTTGAGTGAGTTTGACATTGTATATATGACTCAGAAGGCAATAAAGGCACAAGCCTTGGCTGATCTTCTTGCAGAGAATCCAGTTGATGAAGAGTACGAACCGCTCAAGACTTATTTTCCCGATAAAGAAATAGCATTTGTGGGTGAGGATATTTCTGAAGCGTACCCTGGTTGGAGAGTGTTCTTTCATGGAGCGGCAAATAATCGAGGGAAAGGAATCAGAGCGGTCTTAGTGTCAGAGACCGGTCAGCACTATCCTATAGCGGCTAAATTCCAATTTGAATGCACGAACAACACGGCTGAGTATGAAGCTTGCATCCTCGGTCTGAAGATGGCAATTGATATGAATGTTCACGAGTTACTGGTTATTGGAGATTCAGATTTGTTGATTCATCAAGTTCAAGGAGAATGGGCCGTGAAAAACCCAAAGATCACACCGTATGTGCGGTATATACAGAAGTTATGCAAGAGATTTCGCAAGATTGAGTTCAAGCACACTCCCAGGACACAAAATGAGTTGGCTGATGCTCTTGCCACTATTGCATCAATGATTAAGCATCCAGATACAAGTTATATTGATCCAGTGGATATAGAGGTAAAAGAGCAACCTGTCCATTGTTCACATGTTGAAGCGGAACCAGATGGTTTACCTTGGTATTTTGACATCAAGAAGTATTTAGAAGACGAGACTTATCCTGAGAATGCAACGTTTAACCAGAAGAAGTCGATACGCCGTATGGCCCTCAATTTCTTTGCAAGTGGGGAAATCCTTTATAGAAGGACTCTAGATCTAGGTCTTCTCAGATGTGTTGATGCTAGTGAAGCTGCGAAACTTTTGGAACAGATACATGTCGGAGTTTGTGGCACTCATATGAACGGACTCACTTTGGCAAGGAAGATCCTTCGAGCCGATTATTTTTGGATGACTATGGAACACGATTGTTGCAAGTTCGTGCAGAAATGTCATAAATGTCAAGTGCATGGTGATTTGATTCGTGTCCCGCCTCATGAACTCAATGCTATGAGTTCACCTTGGCCATTTGTAGCTTGGGCATGGATGTCATTGGTCTAATAGAGACAGCCGCCTCTAACGAACACAAATTCATTTTGGTTGCCATTGACTACTTCACCAAGTGGATGGAAGCAGCCTCGTACAAGTCGGTGACTAAGAAAGTTGTAGCTGATTTTGTTCGCAACAATTTGATATGTAGGTTTGGAGTACCAAAATCCTTCATCACTGATAATGGAGCGAATCTCAACAGTCACTTGATGAGAGAGATATGTGAACAATTCAAAATTACTCACCGAAACTCAACCGCCTATCGTCCCCAAATGAATGGAGTTGTAAAAGCCGCCAACAAGAACTTAAAGAAGATTTTGAGGAAAATGATTGATAATCGCAGAGGTTGGCATGAGATGTTGCCATGTGCTTTGTTGGGTTATCGAACGACTGTCAGAACATTAGTTAGAGCTACTCCATATTTGCTAGTATATGGAACAGAGGCAGTTATACCTGCAGAAGTTGAAATACCTTCATTGAGAATCATTCAAGAAGCTGAATTAAGTGATGCTGACTGGGTTCGCAAGCAGATTGATCAATTAACACTGATTGATGAGAAGAGAATGGTTGTTGTTTGTTATGGACAACTGTATCGACAGAGAATGATTCGAGTTTTCCACCAGAAAGTAAGAGTCAAAATGTTTGAGGTTGGTCAGTTAGTTCTCAAACGTATTTTCCCTCACCAGGATGAATATAAAGGGAAATTTGCACCAAATTGGCAAGGACCCTATATGGTTCGCAAAGTGTTATCTGGAGGCGCCTTAGTATTGTCGGAGATGGATGGCACCGAATGGCCAAAACCGATCAACTCAGATGTTGTCAAGTGATACTATGTGTGAAGCTTTAGTTTGTATTTTCTTGCCATCCCCTTGTAATCATTCTATTTGTTTGTAATTGTTTTGTTTAGAATCTATCCCTATGTAATGAACTACGCCTGACCTGAATTCTCAAAGAATGAGATATGTAGGCGGCTTGTGTCGGCCTCGGTCACTCCTTTACCCCCTTTAAAACATTTCCTTTTGTAATGAACTACGTTCGACCTTAATTCCCAAGAATGAGATACGTAGGCGGCTTATGTCAGCCTCGGTCGGTTTCTTTGTAATTTTTCTTATTTTATTGATCCTTGAGGGGAAACTACGTTTGACCTGATTCCTGCCTCAATGGGATACGTAGGCGCCACAAGGGTTCGGTCATATATCCCGTAAGATTTCTATTTTTTCATTACAATAGAAACTGGACAGAATTTTTTAGAGGGACTCAAATATTCTCAAGAAAAAGATCTCTCCAACAAAGTCAAGACTGAAGTTACTTTGAGATTTGTAACTGGGACAGAATTTTTGAGGGGATCTCAAAAATTCTGTAATTTACTCACCAACAGTTCGATATAAGCCAAGACAGTTAACTGGGACAGAAATTTTTTAGGATAGCCTCAAAAAAATTTGATAAGGTTCAGCGAGAGTTTAGAGCAACTTTGAATACTTCCCAACAAGTAATCAGACAGATCTCAAAACACCAACTCTGAATGACGTTCATTAAACTTGACGTGACATGACACTTGAAAATGACTTTTTCCAAACATTACTTTCGAAAATCTATTTTCCTTAAAAACGTTTCCTTCATGTTTCAATTATTTTTGCAAAAAAAAAAAGTTTTGTCTTATCTATCAAGAAACGAAAGATCAAACAAATCAACCGAAGATAGCAAGACAAGGAGCAAACAACCGAAGAGATCGACACAGATCAGTTCATTTTTAAACTGACGATTTTTCTATGGATGCAGAAAGTATTTTGTGCTTTTTATACCAGAGAGTTGGGAATACGAGTAGCTTTATTTCATTCAAATTTTCAGCAAGAAGAAGTCCATAATGAACATGCAATTATGTTCGAAGATGGAACAAATGAAAATCTCAAAGGGAGCAAGACTATTAGCAACGAAAATTATCTGGAAGATGTTTTACCTGCATTACATTATCAAATATGATAATATTCTTACCTGAAGGTTATTTATATTGCATTATCGAATGAGATGATGCCACTACTCTAAGATTTAATCACATCGTATTGTCGATTGAGACGATATCACTACCCAGAGAGTCATTTATATCGTATTATCGAATGAGACAATATCACTATCCGGAGAGTCATTTATATCGTATTATCGAACGAGATGATATCATTACTCTGAGGATCATTTTTATTCGTATTGTCAATTAGGATGATATTGCCACCCATAAGGTACCCAGAAGATCACCTAGGTTGTCCGATGAAGCATAATCTTCGTTCGGTACTAGGGATGGCGTCATCAGAGAAAGAGTCATGCATGGCAAGAGAAGATTCATGCATCGCAGAGAAGTCATGCATAGCAAGAGAAAGAAGTCATGTATCGCAGAGAAGTCATGCATAGCAAGTCATGCATCGTGAAGAAATCATGCATAGTAAGAGAAAGAAGTCATGCATCGCGAGAAAGAGATTTATGCATCGCGGGAAAAAATTCATGCATCGCGAGAAAAGAGATTCATGCATCACAAGAGAAGATTCATGCATTGCAAGAGGAGATTCGTGCATCGCGGAAAAAAGATTCATGTATTGCGAGAAAAGAGATTCATGTATTGCAAGACAAGATTCATGCATCGTGAGAAAAAAGATTCACGCATCGCGAGAAAAGAGATTCATGAATGGAAAGAGAAGATTTCTGCATTGCAAGAGAAGAGTCATGCATTACGGAGGAAAAATTCATGCATCGCAAGAAAATAAACATCAATTGCCTCATTTTTTCTTTGCAACAACGACATCAAAAGAACTATCAACATATTACATCAGCCTATTTTTGTTATTTTGACATCAAAATGAAGAGTACATTGAAGATTATATTGCAAATATAAGACACAAATTTTATTTGCTTCACGTCAAATTCGATAGAGTTGACGTCAAATGTTCAAGGAGAACAATTAAGTGCTAACACGGTAAAAGAGATTGTCTCCCATTTGAATTGCATTTTTATGCTAATGAGTTTTATCTCAATCTTTGTCGAGAGCATCCGAAAGGATAAATTCTCCAAAACAAACCACAGGTGTAGACGACATAAAAAAGGATGCAGCACAACATGAAACTTTTTCTTAGCAGCGAACTGGGACATAATCCAAAGAGAAGTGTCAAACTCTTAAGACGCGAGCAGAGGAGCAACTTCCACCACAATCAAACCACACCCCTATCAGAAGGCATGTGCATTTTTCTTAAATTTGTCGGTTTCAGTTTTGATTCCATAAATTTTTCATCTTTATCGGAAGCGGCTTTTTAATCTGAGTGACAAATGTGCCAAGAACTTTGGGAATTATGTTCGTGTAAGTTCTTAATTATGGGTGTGAAGCGCGCCACATTCATGGCTAAGAGGTTGCAAGCCTCTTTTTCATACTCGACATGCTTTGTCACTTTTCCAGAACCAAAGGTTATCTTGCATAATAGATTTCCTTTTCAATCGATTGAGTCGAACTACAAACAACCTGATTTTCTAAAGTTAGGGATATGTAGGCGGGATCGATGTTGAAACTCGGCTGTATTCCAACATTCGCTCTCAAATCTTATTCCCAAGCATTCTGGTCTCTTTATAATTCGATATCGGGGTGACTTTTGAATTCTTTCAAAATCGTGCGTCAAATCAAGCGTATCGAACTGCAAGTGGCCTGAATTCTCATATAGTTTGAGATATGTACGAAACCCACTTTTGGAGTTTGGCCATAATTCCTGAAGTCCGTACCAAGTCCCTTTCCTAAGGAGAATATGTGGTCGGTCAAAATTGGATTTGTCAATTTCATTTTCCTCAAATTTCTTGCATCAATCCAAGGAAAATGAGGGACAGTTGTTGACACCCAATTTTGACCCTCCCCGATAGAAATTAGTTTTAAGCTTCTTTAATTTCAAATAATTCGAAATAATTAGCTTTACGAGGCTCAATTTTTTTTTCAAGTTACTTTTAAGAATTTTAGTTACTTTTCATAATATTTTAAATATTTCAAATAATAAATATATGTATATTTTATATATATAATTAATATATCTTATAAACAAAAATCACCTCAAAAATTTTACATTTTAGATATGTACGTTATTAATTTGGTCTAAATCATAATTGCCATTTTGAATATTAGTTCGTATTTTTAAAACAATTACTTTGTGATCAAATTGATTATTTTATATCGTTAGAATTAAGAAGCTCATTAATTAATTTCAACTAACTCATCTTTTATTTAGTTTTTAGCCGAATCACCAATTTAACTCAATTTGGCTACATCTTTGATCCCCGATTGGCTATAATTTAAATCATATGACAAAAACTTAATTTAATTCTCACCACTCTAATTTGTTTTCACCCTTGACCCATCTTAAATGACCAAACTTTGGACTTGCATTTTGCATTTTCAGCAAACTTCTGGCAGCCCAATCCCTCTCACACGAAAGACCCAACTCCATACGTACAACCAAATAAGGCCCAAAACCCATCAGCCCTCTCCATTACAAATATCAGAAATCGGTTCAGCCTAATTTTTTGGTTTTCATCCTTATTCTATCATTAAGACTCATAAAATCTCTTCCTTTTCCTTTCTTAGGCAAAGTTTCAATTTGTTTGCATCCGAATTCAGATTGGTTTCACCATTTTCAGCTAAGCTTTTCCTCTCTCCCTTGCGCATTTAAAGCTCCTTCTTGAAAAGATGAAATTTTCTATTTTTTAGACCAAAAATCGCTGCAACTATGGAGAAAAAAGGACGATTTTGTTGATCTCTCCTTGTCACATTTTGGACTGATCTCAACGTGCTTTTTTTCAAAAAAACTCAAACAATTTTTCATTTTTCAATTCCCGCTTAAAAATTTTAGCTATAAAAATTCACATACATCCTCAAAAAATAAGGAGGAAAGAAAAAGAAAAGGGGATTATTTTTTGAGCAAAGGTAGGCGAAATACATACCAAATATATTAAGAAAGCGGAGAGGATAGTAGATTACTAGTCCAAGATTTTCTCCGTTCTATTTCGCTGCCGGCATTCCCTCCACGTTCGGTTGGTTTGATGTTCTGTTCGAGCTCGTTGTATCTTCGTTTGTGTCTCATATTTTGTGTGGGAGAAGCTGTTGCTCCTCAGCTCATTTCGGTCTTAGACGCTACCCCCCGAAAGGTGAGCTTTATTTCGATCTTAATTTGTTTTTCTTTTGGTTGTCGTCTTGTTTATGAGCGGAAAACCTCTATCGGCCCTCCTTTGTCCTTTTGAATGCTTTATTTTCTCTTTAGTTTCAAATGGATTAAATGCGTCGGACATTTCGTGTTTATGAGCGTTAGGTAAAAATCTTGAAGTTATTTCATATGAAGACTGAATGGATGTGACGACTCGTTGTATTGTGTCTTGTTCAAGTCCACTCTACGCTCTCATGTGGTTTGTCTTCGTAGAAAACCGATTCTGTTATCAAATTTGTTTTAAAGAGAGTATCTGCTGCTTCCCGACTTTCTGGTTGCTTTTACTACTGTTTTACATTGTTATGCATATAGACTTATGCTTCTTTTTTCTGAAAATCAGCGTGTATGTGTGGTTAATATATATGGTGTGGTCGGGTGATGGTTCTAATAGTTTGATTTTGTTTACTTTCAACATCTAGATGGGCTTTGCAATTTGTTTAAATTAAATTTTGTGTTTTCATGCTATTAAAATTTAGTTGAAAAAGGAAAAAATGCTTATATTCGCAAGTTGGGTCAGCATAGAAATCTGAGCTCCCTGTTTTACTTATCAAATTCAAATTTTGTTAGATTTTAGTTATTAAGGATATTTGGAGCATGATCCCTTTTGGATGTTAATCTTTCATTATATGGCATGAGGATTCGTCAATTTCGATATTAAGTTCATGTGGCTTTGTTTGCTCATATTGTACGCGCATTCTTGACGGTTCATTTAATTACGTGTTAATTTGGGGATATATACATGAAGAAATGGAGGATGGACCGTGGCTAAACTAGAATTTGTTCATGATTGGCATGTCATACGTCCTACAGTGTCGGGTTTATGCCTTTAGTTTTGATTTCCTTGTTTGAGCGACATATATGATATAGTTTGATTTTATTCTAAAAATAAAAGAATATATATATACACACACATATATAAACAAATGAAAATTAGTAGTATTTGTGAATAGGAATTAAAACAACTTTGTCCATTCTTTCATTGTAGTTAGTAACGAATAGTTTGCCGAGTCATTGGGTTTATTAGATTAGTCCTTAAATATTTTTATGATTTTATTGTGCTGAATTATTAGTCACTTTAATGTTGTTCATTTTGTTTTATAGAAATGTGTTATCTTCTCATCCCATGCTAATATGATTTTATTTGACTTTGTATGTGAAATATGCTTGAGTTCTTCATGAACTCCCATTTCCTTTCCTTGCGTTTCGGGAGAGCCGCAAAGGTCCAATTTTTTTTTTATCCGAGTAGGCCAGCCTTGAAAATCGAAGAACAGGTTCCCAGAAAATTCGACGAATAGGGTTTGGAGCTGATACGAGTTCGTACACACTAGTATACACCTAGTGTATACGAAAATGAGAAATGGGCTTAAAGAGGCCCACTTTACTTTAAGAAGTTGTATTTTGTTGTTTTGGGCCTAAGCCCTTGTTATTTTATTTATTATTTTGTTAGAGTTTAGGACAGGTGAAAAATTGGGCTCGAGACCCAAAGAGATATATTTCTTTTATGTTAGTCTAGGACAAGTACCGAGTGTTAGACCAAATGCCCAAGAGGCATAAATCAGGCCCGAATACTGGTCCAGGCAGACAGAAAAACCAGATTTGGGCCCAACTCTCTTTCCCTCTTTACTTTACTATGTTCATTTTACTTGATAGTATTTGTCATTAATCTTAAGATTGAACAATTCAAATTCCCGAAAGACGTCCATTTCGCCTTAAAAAATGAACTAAAACAGTCATATCTTAACAAGACTTAAATAAATAATTTTATAAGATAACTCACTTAGATAATATTTAAATATTTCCACTTTTCCCCTTTAAAATAGTTCTAATTACAAAACAACTCAATTTGTTCAATCAAGTTAAGTTAAACTACTTTAGCCAAATAAATTAGTTGTCGGATAACCGCATTAGCGGATATTCTAGGTGCTTTAAAAACCTTCCTAGAATATCAATAGGAACCCCGAGCCCTCTTTCAGTATTTTCAATTGATTTCCTGTTTTAATCTATTGAAAATTAGTTTTCTTGATTTTTCTTAAAAATTAAGTGGCGACTCTTAAAATCAATCCAAATATATTTTTCTAAATAAGACAAGGGAAACATAAGGGTGTATTTCAGTAATTTTTCCATATTAATATCCTTTTGAATTGACCGAAGGTTTGACAAAATTGTTGTGCTAAATTATTTTAAATATATTTTTAATATAGTATGATAAAATATTAATAACCTTTTGAATTTAGGCTTGAGTGAAATTTTTTTTATAAAAAAAACTATACACTATATTAAGAATATTCACATGTTTTATATATAGCTTCACAATATTTTTAATTATTAATATGAAATTTTACTCACACACCTCAATAATCTCTCTCAAACAAAGTTCCACACGACCTAACAACAAATGGGTCATTGGCATGAATGCTCATATTTTAAGATGATTTTTAATTTTTGTCCATTAAATTTATTTTATCTCTCTTCAACACATTAAGTAACAAAAAGTGTCCAAAAATGCCTTTAACATTGAAAAATCTCAAGGTAAAATTCACAACGCACAAGTTATATCTTACAAGAAATTTTTTTTAAGGCATATATGTCTTATAACAAATCATAAATTCAACTTCAAAACTCACAAAGTTATATCTCTTAATTTTCTAATTTTTTGTTGGACAAGACACTAGTTAAGAATACTTTAGTTTACATTTTTTTAAAATTAAATGACCATTTGGGGGGGGGGGGGGATTCAATGATTACTACTATTAATTAAAGAAACAAAATTAAAAATCATCCTAAAATAGAAATAGTTTGTGCAAAACTTATCAATAATTGGCCATCAACAAGCCCCCGCAATAAGTAGCTCGTGCATAAAAGTCCCTTGATGGATCATCTTATTCATGAACTTTATCATTCACTATCCTCAACCTAAGTGTGTGTTCTTGTCCCTTTGGGAAATATTCGATAAAAGTGAAATCATATAGTGAAGATTAGCATGAATCTTGTATAACAATGACACACATAAATCAAAAATATAATTTTCATGCTTTTTCAAGCTATGTACCTTGTTTGGTGAAGATAAATTGAGCTCCACAATCGTCCAGTAAATTATCAATTTTATTATTTTTGAATTAATTAATTTAAAAGTATTTTAAATATGACATAATATTAATTACTTCGTATCAAATTCATATGATCTTCCCCAAAAAATTCAATATTTAAGAGTTAGTATTACTAACATTCATTTCTCTCTCTCTCACCATCCTTTCTCTCTCTATAACATCACATTCTTCCTTTTCTTTGATAAAATTAAATCTAGACAACATCATGAAAACAATTCAAAGTCCTTTAATTTCCTTTTTTTGTTTTTGTGAACTTATCATCCGTTTGTTGACTTTGTTTTGTTTTGGACTTGGGTCACTTTTGGGCCTAAACTTTTCATGTTGGCAACTTTCTATTTAATAAGTGGGCTTTACTCGTATTTAAATCCATTTTTTTTAAAAAAAATTCTACTTTGCATTTGCTGTAAATTAAAACAAAAGTAATTATTTTATTTCAAGAAAACCATTTTTTTTTACCCTCCCCTAGGAGCTCCCACCCCTTTTGCTCCCTTGGTGACTCGAACTCGCAACCTTCGGGTTGGAAGTGAGGGGTGCTTACCATCCAAGCAACTCTCTCTCGTCAAGAAAACCAATTTATTTTTCTTTCTAACTAGAAATATGAACGCTGCAGTAAGACTTAATATTAAGCTCGATTGAGTGTATGAAGCGAATTTTTAAAATATTTATTATAATTGATGTACAAATTCTTACACTAAATTATTATAATTTAATAAAATAAAAATATATAATATTTAATCATGATTAAACGATAAATTTGTATATTTCAACATATGTCAAACAATATTGAATTGATATAAACACTTCGATGTGAATAAGTTTTTACTCAAGGTATATACTACTTCACAATTGTAATGAAAAGGCTAATTAATAACTTATAACAAACATGGAATTGGCTAAGCACACCGAGCAGGTTCACCAGATATATACATCACTGATCACTAAAAGCTAAAAAATCTACCAATTAAAGAAGGATTATCGAGATACCTTGCATCCAAGAGCAAAGTTACAATATTAATTCACTAAAACAATATAATATGATACAATACAATGCAATACATTATGAAACAATACGTAACAACCGTCCAAACAAAGTGTAAAGGGGGTTTTGCAGACTCAATGATGAGCGGATAGCTCTAAAGTGGATTCATCGTTAGAAACATACAAACTAACAGAAATTGAATTACAACCTGATTCTTCAAAACCAAAAGTCTTGGTTACGTTATTTCTAAATATGATAAAAATAAGATTATGAAATTTGCTAAATAAGATAACCGAGCTGCCTACTAATTCGTACTTACACAAAATAAACTTGTTGCCTATAAACACATGCTGATTATGGGTATGAAAGAAACCATAGTTTATATATCTTTTTCCACTATACTAATGCTACCTATATTATTGGAAATATTTTAATCTCCTAACTCATATTAATTTAAGAGAAAATTACGCAGTTAAGCAAATATATACTAGTTAATTAGCTAATATAGTTAATTAGTTATAGTTTGCATTAATTACATTCGGAACTTACTTCTAGCTATAATTACACTCTTGTCTCTCGCCTCTCTCTCTCTCTCTCTCTCTCTCTCTCTCTCTCTCTCTCTCTCCTCTCTCTGGAATCCTGCCCGCCTCTCTCCTCTCCCTGCCCAATCTCTCTCTCGATACTCTGTTGCGAATCTCTCTCACACTTTATACAAACATAAATGTATAATTTGTGCTTGTGTTTGTATAAAGTGAGAGAGACTGCATATACAAATACATATCTCTTCTTCCTATACACTTATAATTATACAAATACAAATTTTTCCCTGCCCAGTTCTCTTTTGCCTTTCTCTCTCTCACTTTATACAAACACAAACTATACAAATATAATGTATAATTTGTGTTTTTATAAAGCGAGAGAGATTGGATATACAAATACAAATGTTTTAACCCGATTCAATTGTATACGAATTCAAATTGTATGCAGATATACACATACAATCATTGATACATATACATAGTAGTTACATAAATACAATTATCTAACCGATATACATATACAATTCACCTCTCTCCACTCTTTGCCCTCTCTCGCTCGCCACTCTTTGCCCTCTCTCGCTCGCCACTCTCCTCCCTATAACATGTAGCTACAAATTATAATTAGCAAACTATAATTATAAAGCATAATTAAGCTATTTTTGAATGACTATATGCAAAAATTCCCCTTAATTTTGATAACTCCGGCTACATCCGATTCTTTTGATTTTCTTCAGACTTCTCAACATTGGTGTTAGTAATTGCCCTCACAATCACCCACAAAGATCTTTTAATACCCCTACACATTGTGGCATTATGGAAAGTTCTAAACAAATATATTTTTAACAAAAAAATTACTAACACTAACACTATTCTTCTAATGGTTATGAAGCATCATTATCTTCTTTTTGTAATCTTAATTTTTGTGAAAGCTTATCAAAAGCTGGTAGTAGTAATAGTAGAATCTATAGTACTAACCATAGGCTAGATACTTGTATAACATTGACAAATCAATTGACCTCCATGTACCAATTACCTAAATTAATATAAGTCTCTCTTTTCTATATATATTAAAAAAAAAAAACTACAAAGACCCAAGTGGCTTTATAAAAGTGATTAAAAAAAGTCATACCATGATGCCTATTATAAAAACCCAAGTGACTTTATAGTTGAAATTCTCATAATACCCTCTCTCATCCCTTGCTTATGTTGAATCGAGATTTTATTGGTCTTCTTTGATCTGCAAGTGAAAATCGATAGCTGTGAAACTATCTCTGAATGGATGACTGCATTGCTTTTTGCCATTTTCTAAGGCATAGAAGGAGTTGATCATGGTCTTATGAAGAGTAAACAATTTATATATAGTAGTAAATAAATTAATTTAGAGCAGGTTTAGTCATGTGAGATAAAATCATGATTTGAAATTATGATATGAAATAATATGAGATGAAGTTAAAGTTTTGTTTGACATGCAATTTGAATTTTTAATTTGTATTTTTTGCTCGTAAACATAAAAATTCATAAGTTGTAAAAACTATCAAAATTGCTTCAATTCTTTATACAATCATACCAAATAAGCAAAAGTTCATAATAAAGTATAACACACTATCACTATTTTTATTTTTATTTTTAAAATGCAACACTTATTGACCGAACTTTAGCTCAATAAAAAAGTAAAATTGAACATGAGTTATATTGTACGACTCTTTAATTTAATCCTCTCACATGTACTATATGGACAATCTCCTCACATTGAACATGCATTTATCGATATAAATGATTTGAATGTTGGTAAAAGTAACAATGAGAGTAATGACTATATTCGATATAAATGGTTTAAAGGTTGGTAAGAGTAATAATATCAACTATAAATTTGATTTACATATATATGAAATAAATGGTTGGTATATATAAAATTGATGTTTTTTTTTTTTACCAAAATGTTAACTTGTAGGTAAAATTTTATATTTGAAAAATGTGAAATCATGATACGAAATTTCCAAATCAAGTTTTTTGGAGAATTTGAGATTTCATCTAATGATTTCAAATCATGAGATGAAATAGCATGTCCAAATGTTGATTTCCATCTTATGATTTCAAATCACAAGATGAAATCGACGTCCAAATGTCTGCTTAGTTATTCCATATTCTATCTTGTATAAGATAATACACAAATCTTCTCATAACTTATATATATATATATATATATATATATATATATATATATATATATATATATATATATATATATATATATATATAGTATACGTGTTTCTAATTACCAATCAAACGTCGTAATATATTAATTTTATATATGTAACTTACTTCTTAACTAGCCACCAAAAATTGTATTTAATTAATACAAAAATGAGTTGTGTCTTTACTAGCTACCAAACAACCTTAAAATTAGTAAGAATTGAGCAGAGTGGATTATGATATGATTTTTAGCTCATTTCAGCTCAAGTAATTTCTGAATCGATAACTCGTCCATCTATTAACTTAACTCATTTTAACATGTCCAAATTCAACCCAACCAAGCCATTGACACCCCTAGGATCTCAGATATTCAATGTACTAGAACCTTCTCATGACAATGTTAAAACAAATTCTGAAGTATTTGATCATTGCCAAATTAAATTAAGCATTATTGCTTATAGTTCACTAGTCTATGTGAATAGTTTTACCCCCAAC
The DNA here is from genome assembly GCA_029007595.1 of Solanum commersonii. Classification (NCBI taxonomy): domain Eukaryota; kingdom Viridiplantae; phylum Streptophyta; class Magnoliopsida; order Solanales; family Solanaceae; genus Solanum; species Solanum commersonii. Next base: position 1,937,933 of record JAJTWQ010000011.1, read on the forward strand.
AAAAATCCATAAAAGCAGTGAAATTAATTGAATAACATGGTGAATGTATATAACAACAGAAAAGAGAGCATTTTGAATCTGCATCCTAATTATTAGTATCATTTATTAGTTAATCATTATTGTACTGACTGCTAGCTCTCTTTTTTTCCCTTTTGATAGGACACATTTTCTCTTGTATGGTCCTTTATGGTATTTTTTAAAATTAGTATAGCAGGAATATTATTTTTGTAACAAAAAGGGAAAATAGTACAATATATTAGGCTCATTTTGCCACATTATTTGATTGCGTATGGAGTTTAATATATTAATTTAACTTATACCCCTATTCTATAAGCACTAATAGAAGAAAATTAATGTAATCGTATTAATGACTTGTCTTGTTTTTTTAAAAGAATGGTGCTAGGTAAGGTGTGTCTAGGACTAATTTTTATTAATAAAGAAAAAAAAGGATCTCAAAGAGAAAAGTACAAACAAGGGTCTATGCCTTATTTTACTAATTCTAACGAGGTAACAAACATCTACTAATTAACAAGTATGAAGAAAATAAAAACTAGAGAAAAAACTAAATATTCTATGATTTTTATAGAGTTTTTTCTTAGAAGGTATCTTCATAGATTTTATAATATACTCTATGATAATACTACAAATAAGAATGCTTAAGTAATGCAAAAATATAAAATCTAAGAATAAAGTTGAGTTATCAACCTCAAACTTTATTTTATATATACCTTGTCTTACTAAAATATTATATCAAACTTTAAATTTATTTTATCAAATAGTTATTTTTTTTAAACAATAATACCGGTCATATAATGATTCAAAATTTGTGGGATGTGTCAATACTTCCGTTTGTTTTGATTTATATGTCTTTTTTTTAATAGTTGATCTTCAAAAAAAAATATTTTAATTTTACTAAAATATTTTATAAATATCAATGATTCATTTCATACCACATATTTTATAAATTATTTTATTAATTTGAAACTCTATATCAAGTCAAACTAAATTGACAACGCAGTTTTGTAAAGATAAAAGTTTAGCATTGTGACCCAACAAAAAAAAAACGAAAAAAACATGTATATAAAGTGAGTAGTAAAGTAGTAATTAAAAAAAGATAGTGTGCCCTTTTTTTCTTGTTCTTTTTACTGTGGCAATTGTAGTGGCTGTTTTGCTCAAGATTCAAAACATTGAACACCTTGAGCTCATTCAATATGTTTGATTAGTTGCCCCAAAAAGTAAGGTTATTGAAGTTACTATTTTCAGCTCTGTCTTAGCTAAATTGTCTCAAAAAGAGGATTTTTTTTTCTTTTGCATAACCTCGGGTAACTTTGTGATTGCTTCTTCTTGTTGTTTGTCTTTCTACTGAGTTGAATACCAAAAGATCGATGACCCTTTTCTTATTGCAAGAAAATGGGGTAACCCTTTTCATTTGAGTCCAAGATTTGCTCATCTGAAGTTCAAATCTGGCGTTTTCTTCAGGTCAGAATTGACTTTTTTCTTTAATAATGGGTATTGGCTTTTTGTTGACTTCATTCAAGATTTGGTTGGTGGTGGTGTTGTGCTCTTCTGTAAGAAAGCTTTGATTTTTTTTATTTTTTCTTATATATATGGTGTTTCATTGTTTGATTATAGATCAATACTTAGAGAAGCTTTGAATGTTGAAGAATGGACAATGTATCGTGATTGACTCTTGTGCTGCCAAAAGAGTCTGGTGGTTAGTTGAGCTTGTGCTGAATTTGCTATTTTTGAGGATATTTTCACTGTACTTGATGTACTAAGATGGAGTTACTAACTGTTCTGGTTCTTATAAGCTTTCCCCCATTTTTAGCTGTCTATAGTTTCAGAAATTTTCACCATATTGATTTAGTTGGATAAGGCCTGTAAGGTAGAATTACTTTAGTGTGCCAAATTTAGTGAACTTCGTATTGGTTACTTTTAGCTAGAGTCTCTTTGAAACAATTTAGTGTTGCCTGGTTACTATTATGGCTTCGATTAGAAGAACGTTGTCCCCAGTGCCTCGTCCTGGAAGCACTATGAATGGAGAAGTATGTCCTGCAGCCTCTCCACTGTCCAAGTCTTCATCATGTACCAATAGTAATACACCAACTGGTGCATTGCTTCCTTCTTTTGGTTCATTTGATTATGCCATCTACAAGGTTCAGACATTTGTAGTTGGTCTTTTGTCACGACGATCTTCTAGGCCCTTAGAAAGGTCAAAGTTGAAGGGGCTCATTTGGAGGAGAGCTATTCTGCAATTGTTTTTCTGCTTCATTCTTGGAGTATTTATTGGCCTTACTCCATTACTAAATTTGTCAACAAATTTTATCTCTAAACATCAAGCTTTATCCTTTGAGGTCCTCCAGCCAGAAGAAAATGCTCGATCATATGATGTATCTAGAAATGTGACTTCAACCACAGAGGACTTGCCTATCATAGATAATTCGACATCAGAGCCTAACTTAGTACATGTTGAACTGAAAGAAGACATTGCCTACAATGCCTCCTTTAATCAATCACTTGACCAAGATCCGACAGTGTCCCGTAAACTTTTGATTATTGTGACTCCTACAGAAACCAGTCCATTTCAAGCATACTATCTAAATCGTCTGGCCTATGCATTAGAGTTGGTGCCTTCTCCTTTATTGTGGATAGTTGTTGAGATGAACTCCCAATCTGTTGAAACTGCTGATATATTGAGAAGAACCGGAGTAATGTACAGACATCTTGTGTGCAGCAAGAACTCAACTGATGTGAAAGAGAAAAATGTGCATCTAAGGAATGTGGCACTCTCTCACATTGAAACACACCACCTTGATGGCATCGTCTATTTTGCTGATGAGTACAACATATACTCTGCTGATGTCTTCGAGCAGATGAGACAGATCAGGTACTCTATTTGTTAAATTTTCTTACTTTTGGGGTGTTAGCAACCTTGTTTTACTTTTGTGATATAAAGCAAAGTGGAAGCAAGTTTCAGTAGTCTGTATCCTTATAGAACATTACCTATGTTCAAATTAGTTGATATTTGCATGTTCTCGTTTCCTTTATTTCTTGCTTAAGCTGTTATTATTTTTCTTATAGTCCATCTTTAAATCCTTATGAAGTAACTTTCGTACTCCTATGGCTTCTTGATCACTCTGATCTTGGGTGTCTCTCACTGTGTGTATATATATATATATATATATTTTGGTATAACCATTTGGTCTATGACTCCAAATGCCAATCATGCCTCTAGGTAGTGTGCTGAGTCTATGATTCCATGTATCAACGTTCTTGATAGAAAATTGTTGTATGCAGCCGGATCGGGACATGGATTGTGGCAAGACTAGCTGAAAATAATAGGAAAGTTATCTTGCAGGGTCCAATCTGTAACGGCTCTCAGGTTATAGGCTGGCACACTGAAGGTATGACAAAAAGGCTTCAGAGATTCTATGCAGAAATATCAGGATTTGCATTCAATAGTACGATACTTTGGGATACAAAGAGGTGGCACCGACCAACACTAGAACCTGTAAGGCAGTCTGATACAGCCAAAGCTAGTTCTCAAGTGAGTTCTGCCTCTGTCCTGGATCTCTGATGATTGGTACTTAAAATAAGATATTCTGTTAGTGGATAGTTCCACATTCACCACAGCTAATGTGATGGTGTACCTTCAAGAACATGACTAGTGAAACTGAACTTGAAGTTGGAGCACCAGTCCCAACCACCCTTGAGAGAAAGGGGAAGGGCTATTACAGCTATTATCTGTATTACCGTATGCAAAAATGTCAGTCCTAATGATTTTATTTACAGGTGAGCACATTTATCGAACAAATGGTGGAAGATGAAAGCCAAATGGAAGGCTTACCAATGAACTGTTCAAGAATCATGGTTTGGCAATTCAACACGGAGATATTGTACCCATATCCTCATGAATGGATGGTGAAGAATTACTCAAGAACCAGTACTTCAGTTGGATGACAATTTTGACATGCCAATAGATTCTTGAGCATTGATAAGGTGAGTGAATAATGCCTATGTTTTCTCGTGTAGTTCCTTACTTGTTCTTTTACTGTCATCTTTCTGTTTCCAGCTTTTATTAAAAACAATATGGACATTTTTCCAGTTGTTATTCATCTGTGTTGTATATTTTCTTTTATGAGGTGTGTGCTTGTCATGCTAGGATAAATAATTCCTTTCTTCCACTTCCCCCTCTCCCACGGTCTGTTCAAGTTGCTGCTATTTCTTTTTGATCATTAAAAGATTATGTTATAGAGAATCCAGCAACATGAAGATGCTGTCGAATATTTACAGAGGAAACATCCTTCTGAATTTGTAAAGAGTTCAAAAAGTCTATCATGGCCTCTGTATCATGTGCAATAGATATGTTACCCCCCATCTCCTCCAAAAAAAAAAAAAGGAACGAGATACTCTGTATTTAATTCTAACTACAGATTCAGTTTGCTTTAAAAATTTCTTGCGTTCCTTTCCTTCTTATTGGTCCACCAAACAGCTGAACATATTGAGTTCCAAATTTTCAATTTTTCCTTTTCCATCCCTTTAATGTGCCAATGTTGCAGGCTTGCAGCAGCTCCTTCGTTGTCCTAGGCATAGTCCAATTGTTTCCCACAATGTTCAGGATGAGGTCCCAGGTTTACTTGGTGAATGAGCAGTGGATGAAGAGGTGATATATGTCCTCATTTTGTCTTCCACACAATGTGCATCTGCGTATATTGACACCTCGTTTTGAAGATTCTAATGAGTTACCTATTCTCTCAAACACACTATCCAAGTAAAGCATTCCACCTTCAAAAGTGCCTTATTTCTCCAAATACACTTCCAAGGTCAGTGGAGAATGGTGGAAGAAGTTCCCTTAGGTGTTCGTAGCAATCTTTAATTGAAAATTTACCTTTTGCTTCTCCAAATACACTTCAGTTTGCTGTTTTTTCCTGTGATTTTTATATATTAGTGACAACGTCATAATCATCGTCATTCTTACGTAGTTTATGAAATCACATACTGAAAAATCTCTAAGTCACAATTGCCACTTATCCTTGGTATTAGGAAAATTATAGGTATTAACTTTTTCTATACCAGTCTACTGATATTCAGTCCTCATTCTCCTTGATTCTGAGTGTTTTTTTTCTTTCCTGCCATATGATATGCATAGCAAGAAATTGATCTGCTTAGAACAGCACCTGCTTTTTTGCTACCTAAATTATCCTCTGAAGCCTTAGATCCAAAAGGCTGCTTCTTTGCTACCTAAATTTCCCTATGAATTTCACTCACCAAGAGTAGGGATGGCAATGAGCGAGGGTGTCAAGGCAGGGTGAAGCAAGACCTAGCTCACTTTGGAGGATGTGGGGCATGGATGGAGAAATGTCAAGTGGTACTGCATGGGGTGGGGGGGGGAGTAGATTGATTTTTCGGTGTCATGGGTGGTGCTCTGCTGCATACTCGTTTGGTTCCATTAATGCCCTTCCAATTTGGTTTACTGTATTCCTTTTTGTTGCACATATAAGTTTGTGGTCTTACATTTTTTATTTCTTTTTCTTTTGCCCGAGTTCTTAAATGACTGATTAATTTTTATGTAATTCACATGTTTTTTGTGTTTAAATATATTACACACAATATAATTAGTATTGTATCCATTTCATTTTCTATGGCGGCATTTGACTAGATGTAGAGTTTAAGGAAGAAAGAAATACTTTTCTCACATAAGCTAAATATAAATATAATATACCAAAAGTAGTAGCGATTTCTAATTGGCTTCTTTATATTATTACAATTCATATAAGAGCATTCCATTAAGGGTGCATTTGTTATGGAGGAAAAAAAATGTTTTCTAATTTTCCATGTTTGGTTGGCCAAATTTTTTGGAAAGCAGTTCTTTGGGAAACAAGTTTCTTAAAAATTAGGAAAATGACTTCCCTAGTGGTAAGTGACATTCCAAGCACGTTGTCTCTTCCCCAATCGCCGTCACCCTTTGAGCACCCCACACCCCCGACCCCCCACGCCTCACCCCATCCCACCACAAATGTTTTTCTAGATCACTTGTGAAATACTCTTGAGACTATTTTTTGCTTACTTACCAAACACCAATTAATAAATAAGAAAATCACTTTTGTTTCAAAAATAACATTTTCCTTCCTACCAATCACACCCTAAGAGTAATTCATAAATGTTAAAATTAAAGAAATGTATCAATATTATTATTTTATTTTATTGATAACTATCATGTCCGGGCCAACTTGTGCACACCTCGACTAATTCCGTGGGATACCTCCCACCAACAGCAGGTACCATGTAACAGTGAATTGCCTCTCTTATCTCCTTTTCAGACTACAGAATCTGGTTTATCTGGCTGAGATGTATGCATTCTGATACGAGCAGTCTTTACTTCCCATTCAAAAAACAATTCCTCCTTAGCCCTAAATTTCATCCTTCACTACTCCAGAATGCAATAGTTGCCTCTTAGTTAAGAACTGTGCCAAAACCTTTAGGGAAGGCCTGCCTCATGATCTAACCACTGGTCAATCCATGTTCAGTTTTTTTTTTCCATCACCTACTACAATCTCTATTAATATTTGAAATTCTTCTGGTGTCTATTAATGTTCTTCCCTAGAGATACACCATATGGCCCAGCTGTTTGTTTATTGCACCATGGCCCATCCAACGTTGTGATGATAACTTTTTTACACAAAGCCGGTTCTTCCACATTGAATTCCCATAGCAATTTGAAGAGTAAGCTTTTGTTATGCTTCCTCAGGTCTCTTATTCTCAGCCCTCCCCACTTTTAAGAGTGTGTAGCATTTCACCATCTCACTAAGTGTAATCTATGGCTCTTGGAATCACTTTCCTTGAAGTCCCTTCTTAATATTATATCCAGTTGCTTCCCTGCCTTTTGAGGTAATGAATGCCATGACATATAATAAGTTGCAGTCCCATTGAATGCACTATTTATGAGGGTGAGTCTATCCCCAAAATAAAGATATTGCGTTTCCCATGAAGCCATCCTTTTTTTCTCATTTGCTATCACATTTTGTCATACACCAGTCTGTCTGTGATTATGTTCAGCTCCAAGGAGAAGACCCTCAAGTACATAGGAGGAATATTTTCCACTTTTATGTCCCAGTTTACTTTCTAATGACTCCATGTTACTCACGTTGTTAACACAGAAGAACTGCTCTGTGCTAAATTGACATGTAACTCAGAAACAGCTTCGAAATTTAACATAATTACTTTCAAGTACCTAAGTTGTGATCCTCTGCGCCAGAGAATACCATGGTATCATCTGCATATAGCATGTGCGATACCTCAATCATGTTGTGTCTTTCAGTACCAATTAAAGGTCATTGATCAATTTCCTTTTTTACCTGACTACCGATCATTCTACCAAGAAAAGAGGAATGAAGGTAAAGGGTGCCCTTGCCTTAATCCTCTTTGTAGCCAGAAGTAGTCTATAGGAGCCCCATTGATTAGGATTGAGAACCTGACTCTAGCGCTATCAATCATTGGAACCAGTCATCTCCAAACTTCAGAGCTGTCATGAAATTTAGCAAAAAGGTCCAATAAACACTGTCATATGCTTTCTCTAGGTCTAGTTCGCAAATGACTCCTGTTTCCCTGTGCTTTTGCCTAGTAACCAAACATTCATTGGCACCTAGTGCTGCTTCCATAATCTGCCTCCCGTGCAAAATGCATTTTGATATTCAGTGATTCGTTTCCTGGTCACCACTTTCATTCTTCATTGAATATACTGCAATAGTTTTGTATATGCTGCTCAAAGGACTGATAGATCAAAAGTCTTCTGACTAAATATCTCCATTCTTTTTAGGGAAGAGTGTTATGAAGGTAACATTTAGGTTATTCATAAATGTTCCTTCTATTTAGAAATATTCAAAGGTGTCCATTATGTCTCTTTTTTGAAGGACCAACATCTCTGGTAAAAAGCTATGGTATATTTGTCAGGTCACAGGGACCTTATCCTCAGCATTAACTTTTATGACACTGAATACTTTCTCATCTGTAAAACGTTCCGGTAGCCGTTTGATACTATAGAGTTGTAGAGGAAATTAATGCTTCTCAACTTGCTCATGCTTCAGTTTGGAGAAAATGTTAAATAATCGAATCAGCTGCATATATTTCATTTTTAATTGATGTAATCATTTATGTCAACTATTGTGAAGAGGTAACCATTTACGTCAACTGCAATGATTTAACCATTTATGTCAACTACTATGAACAATTATTTAATTGATGAAACTAAATTGAGTCAGAGTACAGAAGAGGTTGAATGTAGGAAAGGGAAGGAGACTAGAGAGAGTCTTCCTTACAGCTAAAGGAAAGATGTGAGGAAAGAAAAAAGATAAATTGAACATAGGTTGGGAGATCCAGACAAATAGGTAAATTAATATAGAAAGGAAGTTCAATCAATTGGGTTAGTGTGTATAGGGAGGGGTTTCACCTGTGTGGCATGTGAGGTGAGGGTGTGACAAGGAGAGATCATCTCTTGAAAGGTAAAATCAAACCCTGCCATTCCCTATTGCCGTCCGTAGCAAAGTCTGTCTTATGCTGTGCACCATACTGCATTATGTGATAATGAAGGAAGAATATAATGGCATTGAAAAGAACATGTAATTGAACATTGGAGCATGGCTAAATGTTTTTGGGGCTCACACTGAAATTGCTATTCTTAGAACAAAGATATTGTGTGGACTCTTTAAGGGAGCAAATGATGTCATACAAAAAGAAGTGTGCTTGCTAAGATCTGAATTGAGCTCTGTGAAATTTGATTCAACGATCTTTGGTAACATCAGGCAGAAAGTATTGAGAGCGTGGCCTCATTTATATTAGCGCTCAGGAGAAAATATAGCATCTAAATTCATTACTGCATTCTTGTTTGACTCCAAAATTCAGAGTAACAAGACTTCTCTTAATTCTGTAAGACATTTATAAGAAACTTGGACAACTAAATAGTAAGTACCAACCGAAAACAGAATGACTTTTTCATGATGTTGTTCTTCCCTTTGTCACAAGTTTTGGTATTAGCTGTTTGACAAATTATGCAATCTTTTCTAGTGCAGGGGAAATTTAGTGAACAGTTGTGAGCGTCAGCTGCAAATATTTATCGGACCAACCACTTGAATGCTGTCAGTTTCGAGCTTGTAATGTTTAACTACATGATGTAGTATCTAAAGAGACCAAGGAGGCCAGTTATCTCTGCCCTTTCCTCCCTCTCCCCACACTCCTCTTCCGTTTTCCTGTTCTGCTGCTATATCAGTAGATATTTATTTGTACAGTTGCGTAGCTAGTCACGGTATAGTCTTCTGGCTACCAAGTCAGAAGCAGCAAAATTGTGGCCATATGGAAAAGATTATTTACAACAGATAGGTGAGTTTCAAGTTCCTAGCCAATTCTTTCTAAAACCAAGTTGATGTCTGAAATGGACTATCGTTCTTCAACTGGCAGCTTTACTTATTGACTTGTGCATATGTTTAGGTGCTACTCCATTATTTGATTTTTGTTGTTTGACACCATTTCATAGCTTTCAAGGTTTAGAATTAACTAAGATTATTCAAATTTTTTAGAACTTTTATATGATTTCTCCATCAACTAAATTTTGAACCATTTTGATATTTTCTTCTACAGTACAAAACTAACATAATATAGAGATTGACTTACATCTTAAACTCTGTGTCCAATCAAATATTTTTACGTTAGACGGAATGGCCGGGTCGATGGTTTTGCAAGTCTTTTGGTTAGTGTAATACATTTTCCAAGTGGGCTGTCTTTCAGCCACTGCTGCATCCTAATTATTGAGGCAAAATTAACCAGCTGCAGCTCAGGACTAGATGTGGGGTTATATTCAACTTTACCTTGTTAAAAACTTGGAACACTAAAATGAATTTATATCGGCCTTTCACTTCGTTTCGTTCTTCTTCTTTATTCTTCATTCAAAGAAATGAAAACTAAACATATTGTTTCAATAATTTTAGTTAGAAAGTAATCTTTTTATAAGTTGTTTTGTTAAAAAATAATAATTAGATCTTTAAGTGAAGACATTAGACTGGAATTTGAGAAATAGTATCCCCCCCCCCCCCCCCCCCCCTTCACACTCCTAATGGAAAATTTTACAAGGAAATTTGCACCAATATACAGTCCAACATAACATATCTTAGTTGCTGCTAAATTCTTTTTATTGTTTTTGAATTTGCACATTTTTCTATATTGATTCTTCATTTTTTTTTCCTTTTTCTGATTTTGTCTTTGGAAAGTATCCTTAATAATTTCGTCTTGTTTGAAGGCTCATTTGGAAGTGTAGCTGGACAAAAAAAGAATTTGTAAGTAGTTGCTGTAAGAACTTTTATTCTATCACAATATTTCATGAAACATAAATAGGTTTCAAATATGATTTTATTTTCACGGATCAGTTCTGATATTTTTTTACTAGTGAAAATTTGTCGGGTATTTAAAGAGGGACTATTGCTTGACATATTTGAAAATAGGTTAAAATCTATATTGATTGAAAAAAGTCATGTACGTTGAAAATAAGTACGAATTAAAAAATAGTTTTTTAGATGAACTCATAAATCTTGTAAGACTAATGAGACTTTTGATAGTTACCAACATGGGTTGAGGTGCACTAGTGGGAGTGTGTCACCCTTCACTAGAGGTCTCGGGTTGGAGCCCTGGGTATGGAGAAAATCTTGTTGGGAGCGTCATCCCTGAATGGGCCCTGCATTGCTCGATCCTGAATCTAAACAATTTATTGTGCTAAAATAATAACTTCAATAACTAAAAGTAATTTTCAACGGGTCTTTTTTGCCCCAATAATTCTTTGTTTTCCGTTAAAAGTAAAAGAATGATGTAGTTGGTGAGTGATGTAAAACTAGGGGTGGCAAAATCAAACTCAACCCGTCCAATTCGTTTAAATTTGGGCGGATCAATATATAACCAGAATTGGCTCATGAAAAATTTTGTCAATTTTTTTTTTAAATTTGTTTTTTTTCAATTTGATTTGTTGTATATAGCCATAATAAAGGAAAAAATAATTTTATTAGGTACTAATTAAAATAGTTTTAAAAGAACAAATAAAACAATTAAGCTTAGTAAAAATTGAGTCGGGTTGGGTCTTGACCCATAATGTTACCCACTACCTAACCCATTTTGACCAAAACAAATTTGGATTGGGTTGAGTCTTGACCCGATTGTTGTCTTAACCCACTATGACCCGTCCAATTGCTATTTCTATGATACTCATTGTTGAGCACAGAAAATATAAATAAGTTTACGAGGGAAGATTACACAAGCAGCGTCAATATGTCCGAGTGGTTAAGGAGACAGACTCGAAATCTGTTGGGCTTTGCCTGCGCAGGTTCGAATCCTGCTGTTGACGTTTTTTGTTTTGTTTTTTCATCAACTTTTATGTTTTATTCGTTTCCTTCTGATCTATCATCGTTTTACGAGTTTTATACCTAATTTTTTGAGTGTTCATAGAATTTCCTAAACTCTGATAAACTCATATTGAATTGCCCACAAGAGGAATATGACATGTCACGCGAATATAATCACGCTTCAAAAGCTCCTCCAAAGAGTTTCAAAGTGACATTATACCTGGAATTCTTTTTGAGTGAATAAGTTAGAATCCTTCCCTATATTATCACTATTACGTGAGTTTCATACCTATAGTATAAAGGTGGTGAGATAGGTGAACTTATTTTAAAGATTTTTTTGATCTTCCACTAGTTTCTCAGCAAGTTAATTACTTTCCAATATTTTTTCATATATTTAACGGTTGTTTTAAAATAATATAAAGGGAGTCAGGAGTTACTTTAATTTTATTTTATTTTGTATTGAAAAATCTTCTAGGATTATCATACCTATCTTGAATATCAAAGCTAATGAGTAAAGACTAACAAGTAACAACTAACAACATATAGTAGTTATAAAGTAATTGATCTTTTAGGATCAATTATAATAAAAACTCTTCGCTTCTCAAACATCTTAGCTTTATCATAATTTTTAGTGTTTGTGATTATCGTAGTGTTTCCTTTCCACTTATATCCACCTTTATTCCTTTTAAAAAATTAACCAATAGTCCGCCGTTAAATAAAATTAACAATGAATTTTACAGTTTAACTACATAAATTGTCCGTCGTTAATTTTTGAGTAGTGAATTTTTTTTTTCTTTTTAAAATTTTTGACTGCTAAATAATATCACTATCAGACAATATATGAATATATTTTAGTTGACATTCTATGTTAATCTTTCAAATGAAGAATATATGTCTATGCAAAGAAAAGAAAGGCTCTTCTTGATCCTTAAGAGGAACATATTCGAACCATTATGTAGATAAGAGAAGAACAAAATTATTTCATGAAAGGAACAATATAATTTAGCTATAGGGTCAAACATTTGAATTTTAGCAAGAATAATATTTTCATAACTATAAATACTGAACCAAGAGGCATATTATATATCCATAAAATAATTAAGCATATAAAAAAATATGGCCAAGTAAATTAGGAGGAGAGGCCTTACATGAATTAGAAGAGTCTCTATTTGTTTAGTAGCCAAGGATGACTTGCCTTTCATCAATGCCTTGTAAAAAGGAAATTAATTAAAATCCTTTTTATGGTATTGGGAAAATGAGTGGCAAGCATCCTTGGCGACTTGACAAGCTCTTCTTTGTCATGTTAGTCCATCTTCTTCCTCTTCCGCTACGAGAAAATATGAAATTAGCTATGGAATTTATCGGTAATCTCTAGCTGATTCGTCGGTAAAAAGCCTCTAGCCAGTTGAATTCTTTTTGTAATTCGTCACTTATCCGTAGCTAAATGAGATTAGCATTAAATTTTTATTGTTTAGCTACGAAAGTTTATCCGACTCTAATAATTCCATGTTTTCTAGTGGTGTGATCTCCCATGTATATATGCTGCTCAACATGATATATATTGTCAAAGTGTTATCTATATTTTAGTAAATGATATAGGTTGTTAATCTCTCCTTAAATATATATCCTTATGATTTTGGACTATTTTTACCTCATAAGCTAAAATCTGTCATATTTAAATTAAGTCAAAGGTTCATTTTTTCAACATGATATTAGAGAAACTCATTTCTATTATAGTTGTTGCATGCTCCAGATATATAGTAGGAGTTACTACGTAATAATGGGAGTGTAAAGTTTTCCACATTGATTGTATCATGATTTTGGACAATTTTCACCTTAGGAACAAATTTTAAATTTCTATCTCTCCTTCCATATTCTCATGTTAATTAGAGGGTGTTTATAAGTTGGTCGACCTAATTAATAGTCACTTTTTTTCTCTTTATATTTACGTGTTTCGTAACGATAAAAATATTTATAAGCGCTAAAAGTCAATAGTTGATCAGCCATACTTACAATTTTAACACATATATTTGAATTTATATTTTTTGTAAATAGCTTTAAGGATATTTTATATTTACTTATAAAATCAGTTTCAAACACTTGATATTTTTCAATTATTTTTAAAAAGCTATCAAAAAATGACTGCAATTAAGATGCACATGACTAAAGTGCTACCAATTTTGTGCATGCACTGTGGCATGTGCGCTTGAAGTCCGGACAAAAATAGGTGCACTTCAATCATATGTTATTACTATTTTTCAGCTTCAAATTAAATTTTGTGACTTCAGTGTCATGTGTTTGAAGTTGTGTCGCAGTCGATAAATTTGTAAAAATATTGAATTTAGGATACAGCTTCAACAAATAATCCCAAAATTGGAAGGTCACTAAAACTTTCTTCACCCGTAAACAATTTGAACTAATTGTGTCTATATCATAATAAATTAAGACTAGACTTATTACAAACATATTGACTGTATGTATTTCATTGGTTTGAATTTTCTTTTGTGTGATATGGAGATTACATGAGCTTAGTTTCAAGTTTGGGCACAAGGAGGGAACATTGGCCTCCATAGGTTTCTTTCATGTACCCATGCATGTTTTGTTAGTTTTGTAATTATTTTTCTTGGATGTCTTGATTTTGTGTCTCTTCCTTTTGTTTTGTAATTATTTTTTATGCTATATATATAATTAGATAAGGATCTCTATGCCAAATTCCATATTATCGCGTATACGGGTGGATCTACGTTGAGTTTCCCAGGTGTTCGAGCCCATTAATTTCGTATCGAACTAACTATATTTATATAGAAATCTCAAGTAATGTGATAAAATTAAAGAGTGAACACTCATATAATAAGTGGTGAATTTTCCTATTGGTCATATGTGGGTGCTTAAGGTTAGTGCGTGTTTTTGTTTTGTCCCCCGGTTCGATCCCCTTTGGAGGCATTTTTAGAATTTTAAAGACTAGTTCGTTTCTTCTTACTTTCTTAGCCTATTGCGCTTAAATATGATTGTCTTTTTTACGAGTCATAAATTTATATTCTATTTTGTGAATGGAAGTTAAGGGAGCACCCACGACCTTAAAATTTTGGATTTGCCACTGATCACGTAGGTGAAAGCTTGTGCGGATGGTTTAGCTAAATATATGTTTATTTTTATTTTCTTAAAAAGTACTCTCGCTATTTTAAAAAGTATGTCTTTTTCTCTTTTGACAACTATTTAATTTCAACTTTCCATATTATATGTTTATATCACAAGATTAAAAAGTAATTTGGTACATCCTATATATCTTTAATTTAATGCCACATAATTTAAAAGTCTTTATTACTTTCTTAAAGTTTGTGTCAAGTCATGAAAAGCAAACCAACAATTGAAATTAGTAGGTTATGTTAGAAACCGACAAAAACCAAAGAGATGAAAATCCGACTTAACTGGTCTGGTTTGGTTCCAAATTTGAAAAATTGACTTACTTGGTTTGGTTTTCTTCTAGGGAAAATCGAACCATGAACACCCTTAATATCAATAAATATCTCGAGAAAAATATAAGATTTAATGTTTGTGGCACTGCAAAAAAAAATGCTCAATTTATGGAGGTTATGTTGTCAATTTATGGCGGTTTAGGGATTTCACAGATTAAATTGCGGTGATTTTTAAAAATGCTATAATTATCCTTTCCACGAGCATATTTGCAGCGATTTTAGTAAACCTCCACGACGCACCCCGCAAAATGACTTTTGAATTTGTGGAGATTTTTTAGGATCAGTTTGTGACAGTTTAAATCTTCACAATATGATCTCAATATTCTAAAAAATTAAATGTGTGTGACTTTAAAATTGTCGAGATTAATATTTACATATATAATTTGATTTGTAGAGTCTTACAAAATTATTACTATTATTTTAATAATAAATATGAAATTTGATTTACATCAACCCTTCAAAATAGTAAGTAATTTTACTAAATAACATATTTAAAGCAAATTAAATTTCACTAAAGAAATTTATATTAATAAGCTTCACAAATTTAAATTCATATCAAATAAAAGTAATACAAACTTGTGTATAATAATTTCAACATTATAATTTAAAATATTTAAAATTCACATCGAATAAATATGAAAAATATTCTATAGCATTTGCTTGGTGATATAAGTTGTTATCGTCCAATTTTTTTTATCCAAAGTGAAATACAAAATAAAGTCATGCATGAGACAAAGGGATTAAATCCTTGACCAAGAGGGTAGGAAAAAATTAAAAAGTACTTTTTCGATACTAGGCTAAACAACACACTTTGTTAGTAGATTTTCAAAGTCTTTTTTCTTTTATATTTACTGAATTTTTCAATACAAATATATAATTTGTGCATGAGGTTACTAGTTCTCGAAAACCCCATCCAATGACCTAAAGTCTCCCCGGTCCTATATTTACCTCATTTTAGCTGTCCAATAAACTAAACATCTATCAATAAACACAGGGGCGGAGCTATGACTTGGCGAGGGTGGTCAGATGAAAATTTTAGCGAGTATATATACTAAATATTAATATTTTTGAATATATACTAACTGTTGAACACCCTTAACACAATAAAGGTAGACAACCCAGTGGTTAAGGCTGTGCAAATCCGCCTCAGTGTTCTGGGTTTGATCCCAAGTGTAGGCGTTTTGTTTCATTTTTTTTTGTTAATTTGTTTTTTCTCTTGAAAAAGACAAAATTCAGGCTTTTGGGCCGGGTTCGAGTCCAGGCTTGAGCATTTCATTTATTTTATTTTTGTTCCATTTTTCTCTTAAAAAAAAGAGTACAAAAGTGACCTTTTGTAAGTTAAGAAAAATAAAAGGTCTTCTTTTGACTTTTCTTAATTTAAAAAAAAAAGAATAGATTCATAGTTATTTGTCTTTTCCTTTTAGTTTTTTGTCTTCTCCTTCTCCCAAAAATCCTTTACAACTTTACTCTTTACCTTTCTCTCTTCTCAATTTTCATACATATTTGCAAGTTTTAAGAAATTGGAAGTTTTAATCCTTGTATATTTCTTCCTCAACCGTCATTGAAGTGTGAAAAGGTATTTCTTAATTCTTTTTTCCTTTAGTTTAATTTTTTCTAATCATGTGTTGAAAGACTTGTTTATCTTATTTTTTTTATGTTGAAAGCTACTTTATTTATTCGAGTATTGATGAAGTATTTGGTGTAATGTGGATTGATTTTAATAAGTGTGGTACACTTGACTGCTATTTCAATTTGAAGTTCAATGAGTTTGGAGAAATATTTTTTTAGAGTACCCAAAACAAGTTTGGCGCCTCAAAATCAAAATCAACTGCGCCGAGATGAAAATGTTGACCAAATAGAAATACCATCTCACTCTTCCCAAAGACAAGAATTTCATGTAAATGATTTAAAGGCTGATCCGGCTGAAAGAACTCCAATTTTGAATTATCATCCAAACCTTCGTGATGAGATAAGGAGGGAATACATCATTAAAGGTCCTTGTCAACCTCGAACTTATTAGTTTCCTCAAACTAATTTTCTTGGAACACCACATCGTTTTGTTTATACGTGGTTTGATGAATATCATGATTGGTTGGAATACATTATTAGTGCGGATGCTGCTTATTGTTTACCCTGTTATTTAATTTTTAAATTTGGGTGCGTACCCACTCATCAGTAAAAACAAATATTTTGTGCACCCACTCCGCTAAATTTTTTTTTATCAACTCTTTTAAAATTTGAACACCCTTAACGAAATTTCTCGCTCTGCCACTGAATAAACATACATATCAACTAAATAATTTCGTCATTATATAATCTTTGTATTATAATTCTATAATAACTTATACACAAACCAAACGCCCCTCACACAAAGTAGAGGTCCAAATCGAAAACGCTAATTCCCTTAGATATTCCAATAATTACTCAGTCCACAATTAATATTTTCCCGTTATACACAAATAAATATTATTTTGCTCATGGAATTCAAGAAGCGTCTAATGCATTTTGCACATATCTATTTTTTTTTATATATATATATATATATATATATATATATATATATGATTCTCTCTATGAATTTTTATTCGATGCCAGAACCTCTTATACTTGAGAAAGGTATGAATGAGCAAATTAAACATATAAAAGAATGTATTATATTCTTGCACAGAAAGAATATCATTGTGTATATTGTTGGGTAAATGAGTTTTCCTATTAAAGTCTCTATACTTTGGCTAATCCTTTTCTTGTAGGAAAATGTTTAGGATTCTATAAATAGAGACTCGTTCCTTCTAACATAGTAGTATTCACAATGTAGTCCTAGGGGCTTTGAGAGTTTGTGTAGGGAGAGAAACGGTGAGACACAAGTGATACGTTATCACTTGTGTGAACCTCTTTTTATTCCCAGTGAATTGTGTGAGGTTACCTTCTCTCGATATTTTGTACTCTCATATTTAAATAGTGAATTGCTCATCTCTTTTGTGACGTAGATCTATTGACCCAACCACGTTAAATCTTTGTGCTTTTTGATATATTTGTCTTCTTACTCATGATATTTCGAGGTTTACTTTGCTAGGTTCCGTACTAATTATTTCGAACCTAGCTAACATATATTGGGAGAGACAAGTGAATCTAAGGGATGAGGCAACTAGCTAGGCCAAAGGGTCAAACTCTTTCAATCAATTGGCTATAAATATTGGAATAAGAAAGCAAAATAATCCACAACCAAGAAAAGATATGTTTGGAAGATAGGCCTTGCATGAAGGGAAGAGCCTTTGTTTATTAGCCAAGGATGACTTGCCTACATAATACTACCAATTTCAAGCTGAAATGCTACTTGTTTGGTTGACATGTTAGGCAGTCATCTATGGCTTTGTTGACAGACTCTTCTCCATCATGTTAGTCTTTATCTTCCCATTTTAATTTTGTGCCAAACATCAAGCACTAAGTTGTGATCCTATATGTTGTCTTTCTTTCTTTTTGTTGAGGTTGATGTGTATAATAAATGGAGGTGATATACTTTAGAGAACACGCCCAAAAGCTTGGTTTTCCAAAATTTGAGTCTGGAGTGTCTAATAAGAACATTTTATCATGAGTTCAGATGTTCAATCGGAACATTCTGTAATTCGATTATCTATATGAAATTTAATGGCAAATTTAAGGAAATTTATGTTGATGTACTCCGCCTTTTAAAAAAATTAGAATGGCGACAACCTAGGGTCCATTTTGTGTGAAAAAAAACATTTTGTTAAGGATGTAATTGATACATTCGAAACCACGAGGATCGACATTGAGTTTGAAGGAAAATACTAAGGACAAAATATGCAATTACTTAGGTGTTGGATACTATGGAAAAATCCTTTTGGCCAGAAAATTTGGTCAGAATTTGGCCAAAATGATATTTTACCTATGTTATTTTATCTTTTAAAACATTTTTATCCTTTTAACTTTAATATCTTTTAATTAAAAATAGAAAAAAGATCAGTTTATTTTAAAATAAAAAAATATTATAGATTTTTTAAATTTCTGACCAAATTCTGGCTAAATTTTCAGGCCATTTAGCATTACCCGAATAATATATATGTGTGGTACTTTTTGTAGGAATGCTATGTGGCTGGTGCAAATGATTCTCTTGTTCAAATTTCTGTTCTCAAAGTTGACGCAGATGCTTGGGAAAAGGAAAGGAGGGATGTTGTCACAAAAAGATCACATTATTAACCACAAAATTGTTATCAACATTTTAGAGAAAATGAGATCTCTTGCCCACTTACAATTTAAATAGAAGAAAATATTTTTTCAGATCTTTTACGTGTAAAAATAAAAATCTTAAATTGTGTAAAAAAAGGATCTCCGGGAAAAAAAAAAACATAAACTAAAACAAGTTGATGAAGGGTTTAGATCATTTCTCCCTATTTCTAAAAGGTGAAAATTGGACTAATTCGGATGGGCAACACTCCAAGAATGCCTCGGACAAGAAGTGAGAGTCAATCGTCGGGTGAAATTTCCAAATAGCCACTTTTCAGCACATTAAGTTTTTAATTACATAGATAAGGTATCAAAATGTTGTCATAAATTTTTATGGTGAAATTTGAAATTTTATAATAATGATTATTTTTTGAAAACATGACGAAAAATATTTTGGGTTTTAAAGGTGTGAATAGGAAGTGAGGGGTTGTGACTCTCCTGAAGGGTTTGTCATTTTTACAAAGGTTTGTGACCTTTACGAAAAGTTGTGTTTTTTCTAAAGGGTTGTGACCATCGAAAGGTTGTGCATTTTTCAAAGGGTTGTGACCTTTTTGAAATGTTGTCTTTTTTACAAGGAGTTGTGATCTTTTCGATAAGGCACAATTAACATTTTTTCATACTACCATTTGTTGACTATAAATATAGATTATATTAGACTTTGTCTCATTTTTTTGAATCATGTTCTTCCCTTCTTCTGATTACATTTCTTACTAACAATATCGATCGATAGTGTCTGTGTGTGATCTCGTTGCTGTCTTTTTGAGTTCGTTGAAATTATCGAAATTTGAGGTACCGCTACTTTTTTAATGACTAATCTATTTTATCTTGAGAGGAATTAATCTACAACCTCGAGTACTTGAAGGGATTAAATTTATTAACGACACACAATGGATTTTGTGGACTCTGATAGTTCTTTTTTTTTCATCTTTTATTATTTCTAATCTGCTAATCTGAATACATGTGATAACAAAATATCCAATAAATCTATTTTTAGGTCATAATTGTCCCATCTCATAAGTCATACTCTCTTCGTTCCATATTAGTTGATCATCTTACTAAAAATAGTTATCACATATTAGTTGATCACCTTACTAAATCAGGAAAACATTAATTGAATTTTTCCAATATTACCCTTACAATTAATTCTTTTTATAAGTGTTCACCTTTGTTTATAAATTTTTTAAGAAGTTTTTGAAGGGGTGAATTAATAAAATTATCTTCTTATTTATGATTTTTTAGTATGCGTGTAAAAAGAAAAGTAATCAACTAATATAAGACGGAGGGAATTAAGGCTTACATCTCAAGTATTCAAACGTCCACCTAGAACGTTTCCCATGCCCAATTCACCTGGCTCATCCAATTCAACAGTATATGTGCAATTGTGTAAAATTAATTTGTTTTTATAGAGAACAACATTAACTAATACTTTCAAGGTAACTAATAACAACATTATTCGTCAATATGGGTTAGGCATGTTGGGCAGGCCTGACCTACTTCATGATTTGATTAGGTTGAATTAAAATTTTTGAAGCTCAAAAGTTTTTTAGCCCGATCTGAATAAACTTGCTGATTTGTAGGGCTTGAGAAGTATGAATCCAAACTCAAAATCTATTTAAAGTTTAAATATTAAAATTTAAATAAAAATTATGTTTATAAAATATGTACTACATAAAATAAAAATTTCCTAAAATTTCTAGGGAATCACTACGTAGGTCGGCGGTCGTAGCCTATGGAATATTATCATATTTATTGTGTTTTATTATGATCATTGGAAAATAATTAGATTAATATTTATATTTAGCTATTTATACTTTTACTTGAAATCAAACTTAATAAATATTATAAAGATAATTTTATTTGTGGATTTGATCAACAAGTAGTAACACTAACACCATGTAATATTTCTTTGTCGATATTTATAATAATATTTTTAAATTATAATTTGATTTTAAAAATTATAAAAAAAAATACTTTTAAAAAAAGTGGGCTGATCCAGCATAGCCCGTAGCCCACGTACTTGTGGGTTGGGTGGACCGTTTTTTGGCCAAAAAAAGGGTCAATCCGACCTAATCCATCAAATTTCAAAGTTTGTATGAATTAGCCTGGATGGGATAGGTCAGCCCATATTGACAACTCTAAATATCAACATTATATTGCTAATATATCATATTCAATATTATTCTTGCACACCAAATGACTTCTAAAAGTCTTAAAGACAAAGAAAAGAATCAATAACACTTTTTTCAAACAATCAAGACTTGGAGAAATAGATAAACCACAGTGAAGATAGCTAATTAAACTTCTCACCACTCAAATAATTATATCTCTTATCCATGAAGTTTTTCAAAAATTCAATTAAAGATTGACCATGACTTTTCAGAAAGATTCAAATGCTAAAGCATTTGAACTTTATGCTTTAAGCTCTTGTATTTGGGCTATAGCCGGTTTCTTATAAGCATTTTGTAATAATTCGATTGACAATATTTGATCTAAATATGTGGCTACAATAGAATTAAAAGAGTAGATAGACAACATAAATGAAGAGATAAGTATTCTTGAATTCAGAAGAGGATATATTCTGGTCATTTGCACTTTTGCCCTATTTTAAAAGACATAACAAATAACTTTTTGACAGAACATGGATTATATTTTTGTATCATAGTATTCCACAAGTTATGCATGATCATGACTTCAATTTCTAAAAAAAATTTATGATTGACCAAGTATAGTTCAATTGCTAAAGCCGATTTGAAAGACAAACATTAAAAACCAATCAATTTAAAAGACAGAACTTAACGACCAACTCATTTAAAAAGCAAAATGTGTAATTCTTGTATGAAGGAAAAAGTAATAAAATTCAAAGCCTAGTTGAAGGGGTTTATGGTTAAGGCAATAATTTTATTTGGCTAAGGGTCAAACTCATTATTTTATTAGTTTTTTGTATTGTGAAAATCTTGAGAGCTTTTAGTTTCTGGCTATAAATAGAGAGCCAACAACAAGAGCAGTGCATATACAAACACCATATCTTGATATTAATTCACTATTAATTAGGAAGAGAGACCTTACATGAAGAGTAAAGTATTTGTTTATTAGCCAAGGATGACTTGCCTATGTTCAAAACCAATTTTGAAATTGGTAATTATATTATATAGGCAGTCATCTTGGGCTATATTAACATACTTTTCTCTTCATGCTAGTTCTCTACTTCCATTATATGTTAGGAACTTCAGATGGTAATGGGTGGGTTGGTTTAATTTTGGTGAAGTGAACCTTAAATAAGAGGTCACGTGAAAAAAAATGGTATTGCAAAAGTATTTATATTTTTCATTAAAAAATAATGTTATAAATGGGTACTTGGGTGAATCCAATTTTTAACTGATGGAATAAATAATTTTTTTTTCAAAGTTTGATGGCAAAAATGATAGATGAATGATTTCGTAAAGTTCGATGACATAATTTAGCAACATCCCTTTTTAGTTAACAAGATGAAGAATGTTATTTTATGAATTATAAGAATGACTTTTTAAAAAATGGAAGAGATAGTTGTGAACAACTGAACCATATAAGAATTTTTTGCACATACATTCTAATCAATTTAGCACAATAGATCATAGAATGAACGATATTAAGTTTTTTCTCTTCCATCATAATTTACGTGTGGACAATTAAAAAAAACACCCAACTTGATAAGAGGGAGTTGTTCGGATGATATATATCACTCATTTTCAACAAGATTGTGAGTTCGAGTTTTCAAGAAAACAAAAATGTGGAAGCTCTCGAGTACGAGTAAAGAAAAAACACTCACAACTTTTGCCATGGGGCAGGACTTATGGGTGATTGGACACTTTTTCAAAATTGTTCAAGTACAAATTGTTACTTTAGTATTAGCTACTCAAATATAAACGACTAGCTAATACATCTGATTAGTTGCGGGTTTTCCTTGCCATTAAGAAAAATATAAACGACTACTCACCAAAATTACTTTTTCAAAAGATACATTTGACAAAAATTACTTTTCAAAATAAACAGGGTCGACCAAACAAACAGGAAAAGAAAAAACGCAAATTTGAACAAAAGTCTCCTCAAGCCAACAACTAGCTAATAGCTAGCTAGAGAAGGAATTGTGCATGTGATTCTTCTATATCCAGCAGCATCTATATATATTGACTGCTTTTGAAGGTCAAGTAGCTATCTATTTATTTGATTCCAAGCCAATATTGCCTCACCATGATCTGCCATGCATATAATAGAATGTCAAACTTCAATATAGCATCATTAACATTCCAATCTAGTTGACCATTACCGATAGAGCCCGAATTTTCAATAAGTGGGTACAAATTATTAAAAGCAAACACATGAAGTGTAGGAATTTAATATCTATTATATATATAAACATGAAAAACAATTTAACCATATATAAACAATGTAATTTTCTGCCGAAGAGATTTTAGATAAATCCCTTGACCCTACTTGGCTCCACACCGGTTGACAATTGTACATCAAGAAGAAGAAAACTTATGTTTAATCAGTTTTTTTTCCAGCCTAAGTGAGCATATTCCTCCAAGAGAACAAAATAAACATTATAGTGGTGATTGGGATTGGGACAAGGGCAAAATAATTTATGGATGAGGCAAATTGTGTAAATGAAATGCATTGAATGTCATAGCTATAAATATAGAAGCCATTATATGGTCAAATGCATATTATATTCATGAAAAAACATAGTATATATAAATTTAGGAAGAGAGGTCTTACATGAAAAGAAAAACCAATGTTAATTAGCCAAGGATGACTTGCCTAATGTACCTACTATTTTCCTCCAATATTTTATGGAGCACTTAATAGTATACTAGGCAGTCGTCTTTAGCTATATTGACAGATTTTTCTTTATCTTGCTAGTTCTCTTCTTCCAATATATATTAATCTCTACTTGACCAAAGATCTCAGATTTGAATCTGAGTACAGTGAAAATTCTCAAAGCACTAGTGCTTCTCCTTAAATGAGATTTTTGCCTGAGGTGGATTCAGGTTTCAAATAATTTTATGGGTTCAATCTTTTAAAATTTTAGCATTGAACTCATTATATTTTTAAAGTTATGATTTCATATCTTCTATCTGTTGCAATTTTAATAATTTTTACTACATAAATTGTGTTACTCATCGAACATCCTAGTATATGTGGTTGGATGATCCGTCTATGAACTTTGTAGCAAATTTGAATTAGTCAGGTCAATATAATTGGTTTTGGATTCCGATTATAGATGAAAAAAGAGATCTTGAAACAATATATTATGGTAAAGTTCTAAACACGCAGGAGGGAACTTTTTATCAAAATCAGAATAAAAAGCTTTAAACAAATACTGTATAATATTATTGTAAAAGAAACTTATCGACCTGTTTCTATGTTACGATACCTTTCTTTCTTTTATACTCTATTGAGACTATTTGTAATTATATGCCATGATAAGGATAATTTTAAAAAGAATTGAGTGTAATACACTTCATTCCCTTTTCTCCAAATCAAACATTCTCCCAAATATAACAAGAGAAAATGAATATATATATATATAGTACTACTTACCACAATGTCCTTTTAATTAAATTATTTTGTCATTCTATTAATTGCATTCCTCGTGACAAATGGTACCAAATATTGACTTAATTTTCCTTGCACTTGTTTATGGTTCAATCATCTCATGCATTCTTCTTCTTGCTGTCTTCATCATCTTGATTTTCCTTTTGCTCGCAATTGCTATCGTTCTCTTCTCCATTGTCTTGATTGATTCATATGATGTTGTTGCCTTTGTATCGTGGTACTTTGAAATTTTGAATGCTAATATTCAACTAGCTTTTGTTTTATTTCTATGTACTTCGATACAAATTGGTCTCAAATATTATACATCAGTTTCCAAGCCTTCGATGGAAAGTATGTTGACCAAGATAAAGGCGAAGATGAAGAACGTGTGATCGATCTTAATTAACTAGATATATGTTTTATTTTATGTGTAATTAGCGGTGTGTTTTTCCACATTTATAAGATTAAATGAAAATTAACTTTGAGATGTTTCGAGTTTGAGTTATGTAATTGATTTTTCTCTCATTTTTCGATTTTTTTAGGCTGTAATTTGTAAATTGATTGCAGCGTATCGATTGTGTGATAAGTAATAATTAGTGCAGCTGTTGGATCTTGTTATGTAATTTGTTCGTTGATTCTTTTAGTAATTTTCACATATAGCAAACATAAAAATCATATTTGTATGTTATAGTTATAGTTTGTATAATTACGCTCCATGACAAATTTTATGTTTGCTATGGAGCTTTGATTTGTATAATTCGCTAGATACATCCAATTTTATACAAATTGTTCAGTTTTGTATAAATTCATTTATACATAGTAATTTGTATAATAAGATCTGTATTTGTATAATTATAAGTGTTTAGGACGAAAATATATGTATTTGTATTTGTATGTACACTTTTCTCTCGCTTTATACAAACACAAACGCATTTTATACATTTGTATACCGAATGGGTAATTGTATACCGAAAATGGCTAATTGTATACCGAACCAGATGGAAAAAAAATGGAATGTTTGCTGCAAATTACAAATAAAATAAACTATGGCTATAGCATTTAATTTGAATTAATCGTTTGTTGTTTCATACAATTTTCCCCTTTTCTTAATGTGTCCCGAATAAATGTCTACTGGAAAAAATTATGAAATATGATATTTTATAGAACCGTCAAAATGGGCTTAGCCCATGGGGCCGGTCCAACATAATTCGTTATTGGGGTAGGGTTGTGATATGATTTTTCAAGCCATTTTAAACTAGAGTTTATAAGCCCGACTCATATAAGCCTTGACCCTTGAGATTTGATCAGGGTTGGGTCGGGGTCGACCCAAAGGGTAACTTTCAGAAATCTTACCAGATTTTGGTGCGTCCAGATACATATATCTCGGAATACATGGACTCGAAATTAGGTGTAATTTGTTCTAGATACACTCTATCCAAGTGTATTCGCATGTATCTAGGATACATAGACAAATCCCACGCTCTCACCTCCCTCTCATCTCGCTCGTCACTCTCTTATCTCGCTCGCGTATATGGGATGCATCACACCAAAGACATGTATCTTGCGTATCTAGTATCCTAGATACATGCTAATCACACTAGATTTTTACTAGTGTTATTGAAACAACACCATTGTTTGTCATATTTGATTTGAAAATCTTCTTAATTTTCTTGAAGTTATATATAGAATTTAAAGTTTGAAAAGAAAAAAAAAAGGCTAGCCCATCCCAGCCCGCGACCCTTCTACAATTGGATTGGATTGAGCATTTTCAAGTTCTTCCAAATGAAGGATCGATCCACCCTAGCCCATAAAACTCCTTAACCTGCGAGGCTTAAATCGGATGGGATTAAGGTGGCTCTATTTAACAACTCTAATATTTTATGACAGCTAATAAAAATTGACGAATTAGTTGATAAATTTTCTGACATCAATAATCTAATAAGTAACAAAAAGATGTTACCCAATCCATTAATATAACAATATCTAGTGGCTCATCCATATATATTGGCTAAATACATAGATAATCCTTTACGATTAGATGATTTCTGCATATTATTTCGTAATGTATAATATTATATACTATTATTTTAATAAATATAATGTTTAGATGTATTGTATCATTTTTTGTCGTTGCATGATATCACACATCAACAATTCAAATGATAAATCTAAAAAAAGAGAGAGTAGAGAATAGGTGATAAAACTATTATAAAAATGTAGGAATAAAATAAAATTATTAATTAATAAATAAAAACAAATGAGTAGAAAAGAAAAGAAAAAGGTGACCAATGCGATTACACCAAATTGATCATTATACGGGGTGCGATTTTTCATCATTAGTGATACAATACAATAAAATTAAATTTAAGTGATAATTAAATATTATATTTAAACTAACAACACAGTACACTACCATAGATAACAATCATCCAAAACAAAACTAGTTGACAAAACCAGCAGCATAAGCTGTGTAACAATATACTTCCTCCATTAATGGAGGTTGAGCTTTCACCAACAATCAAAGAAGAAGGAGAGAAAAGATATTATTGAGAATGTGAAAAACTAAACTGTAATCAATACAATGTATGTGTATATATACACACTGATAGAATCTTCACACTTCTAACAAACTCAACTAACTATCTATGCTGAAATGGTAAACGTGTGATTCCTAACTAACTAACCAACTAACTCTGTGAATGAACAGTGACTAACTAACTAACTAATTCTATGAATGAACAATATACACTAACTGATCTAATCTTATCACCCCCCCCCCCTCAAGTTAGAGGTGAGTTACTTACAGACAACTTGCTCAATAAATTAGTATGCTTGACTCCAGTTAAGGCTTTAGTAAAGACATCAGCCAATTGTGAGTTTGTGGGGATGTGTTGGAGTGTAATCAATCCTTGGTGCAGCTTGGTTCTGACAAAATGACAATCCACCTCTATATGCTTAGTTCTCTCATGAAAGACTAGATTCTTAGCAATGTGCACTGCTGCTTGACTATCACAGAAAACATGTATAGGTAAGGAACACTTTACTGATAATTCATCAAGTAATCTTTCTAGCCATACTAATTCACCCATAACCTGTCTTACAGCTCTGTATTAAGCTTCTGTTGAAGATAGTGACATTGTGGCTTGCTTCTTAGATTTCCAACTAACAGGGCTATCACCCATGAGTACTAAATAACCACTCACAGACTTCCTTGAATCAGGACAAGAGGTCCAATCTAAATCACTGTGCTTACTGATGGTGAGGTCAGATTTGTTAGAGATAAAAACTCCTAATGTAAGATCTTGTTGCAAATATCTAAGCATATGATAAGCTGCCTTCAAGTGGGGTTCTCTAGGAGATTGCATAAACTGACTAAGGTGCTGGACACTATATGCTATGTCCATCTTTGTGTTAGTAAGAAAATTAAGCTTGTCTACTAGCTTTCTGTAATGAGTAGGATCTGACAATAATGTGCCTTCTGTGAGCTTCAGTTTCTCAGTGGAATCCAATGGTGAAGTGGTGGATTTATAAATCATGGAGTCAAATTCCTTCAAGAGATCAAGAGTAAACTTTCTCTGTGAGATGAGGGCACCATCCTGTCTGTACAATATCTCCAAACCAAGGAAGTAATGCAGCTTTCCTAAGTCTTTTATCCTGAATTGCTCATGTAGGAAAGCTTTCAAAGAGCCAATCTCCTTTATGTCAGTACCAGTTAAGATAATATCATCAACATATACAACCACAAACACTAGAAAACTTCCATTCTTCTTATAAAACAGTGAATAGTCATTGTCTGAATGAATGTATCCTTTTGAGCAAAGACTGTTGGCCAGCTTGTCATACCATTGCCTGCTAGCATGCTTTAAACCATATAAGGACTTCTTCAATCTGCAAACTATGTCACTACTGCCCACTGCCAGGCTAGGTGGTAATGCTATGTATACTTCCTCATTTAAATCACCATGGAGGAAAGCATTATTGACATCTAATTAGTACAAATTCCAACCTTTCTGGATTGCTAAAGAAATCAGAGTCCTGATTGTGGTCATTTTTACCACAGGTGAGAAGGTTTCATTATAATCTATTCCGGTTTGTTGAGTGTACCCCTTCACCATTAGTCTAGCCTTGAACCTTTCTATACTGCCATCTACTTTGTGTTTAATTTTGTACACCTATTTACACTTAATAACATTCTTTCCTTTAGGCAAGTTAACTAGTTCCCAAGTATCATTTGCATACAAGGCATCAAATTCCCGTGTCATTGCCACTTGCCAAGCAGGATTCAAAATTGCCTCTTCATAAGAAGAAGGTTCAATAACATGTGAAACATTATGGATCAACTGCTGACTATCAGAACATAGTGCAGTAAAACAGACATGATCATGGTGAGATATGAATGATGTGAGTGAGTGTTGTGGATCAGGAATATCAGTTATGGGTGGAGAAGGATGTAGATTAGGTAATGAGTATGTGTAATCTTTTAAGTAACTAGGGGTGTGAAGGGACCTAGTTGTTCTTCTAGGTGCAAAAGAAGCATCACCAAGGGCAGAAACAGTAGGGTCAACATGAGGTATAGGGACTGCAGGTTCAATGGTAGGTGCATTATCAGTAGTGGGAGTGTGATCATTAGTGACTTCAACCAATGTGTGAGAATTCAACATTTCATCATCAACAAAGTTGTTTGTTTTACTAGGCATGCAATGTGACAATTTAGAATGATGTACAAGGAAATGCAAGACAGAATTGAAACTAGAACCAAGTGGAGAAATAACAGAAGGAAAAATAGCTTCATAAAAAAGAACATCCCTGGACACATGAATTCTCTTGGTAGCCAAATCTAAGACCTTGTAACCTTTTGTATTAAAAAGGTATCCAATGAAAATATGGGGTGTTGTTTTTGGTTCATATTGGTCCTTATGGGTTTTTAAGGTAGTTGGAAGCAAAGACATCCAAAACTTCTAAGGTGGGAGTAGGTTGGTTTCTTTTGATATAATAGTTCATATGGGGATTTGTTCTGTAGGAGTTTTGTAGGTAGTCTATTGATCAAATAGGTGACAGTAAAGACACATTCTCCCCAATATCTCATGGGCAATTTTGACTAAAACAGAAGTGCTCTTGTTGTCTCAAGAAGGTACTTATGCTTCCTTTCCACCACACCATTTTGTTGTGGTGTGTAAGGACATGATTTTTGGTGTATTATGAATTTTTCCTGAAAGAAATAGGTTGCCTCAGTGCTTGTGAATTCCAGACCTTATCAGATCTGATGGTTTTTAAGTTGGTATGAAACTGATTTTCTATGAGGGATATGAAAGCTTTTATAGTTTGAAATGAATTGCTTTTGCACCTAAGAAGTTGTGTCCAGGTTGATCTATTGTAATCATCCACCATGGTTAAGAAACAATGATAGCCATCATGTGTTGGTACATGATATGCATTTGTAGTCTCTGGAAATGGCATTCTAGTTTGTCTAGCCATGGGACATATTGTGCAAATGAAGAATTGTTTGCTGGAAATTTTTAGGGGAATAGTAGATATACTCCTCATTTTTACAAAGGCAACATGTCCTAATCTAGCATGCCATAAGAATTCAATGTCATAACTATGAGTATGGTTAATATCTGAGAAAGAATCAACAGCAGAACATGAAGCATGATCAATAGAACAAGCCTCTTTATTGATTTCATGAGAGTATCTTACATTTGGTGGTGAAGCTTGGCATTTACTTCCAACTGAAACTTTCTTGCATTAGTTAAAAAGAGAAACAAGTGGACATTTGGGTCCTGCATTGTATTGTGGTGACACAGAGGCATTTAGAGAGGTGGATTCCAAGGCCATGTGACTGAGAGGCTTCATTTCCCTCTGTCTTTCCTCTTGTGACAAAATGGCAAATGTTTGTGCCATAGTTGGTAGATCAGACATCATGAGGATATTTCCACGTACAACAATATACATCTCATTTAGGCCCATCAAAAAATGTACAAGTCTTCTATCTTGCTCAGCCTTATGCATTTTAGTTTTTTCACCACAAATGCACACACAAGTGCATTGAGAATTGACATCAAGAGTGTTCAAATCTTCCCACAACTTCTTCATTTTAGTATAGTAACCAATGACATCCAAATTACCTTGCACAAGGTCATTTATCTCCTTCTATAGTTGATAGAGTTTGCAACCATTAGTTTGGTCATATCTATCCTTCAACTCCTCCCAAAGCTCCTTGGCATTGTTGACGTATTGCAAGCTATCTCGCAGATCTGGTGAGAGAGAATTTAAAATTCAAGTGGTCACCATGTCATCACACCTTTCCCACTGCATGAAGGTTGGATCTGCAGAATTTGGCTTCACGATTTTTCCATTGATGAATTCAGTTTTACTCTTAACAGATAAAGCCCTAAGAACTGCTCGTCTCCATGACCTGTAGCTAGTTCCATAAAAAACAACAAGAAGTAAAGTAGAACCTGCATTCTCTAAGGGATGCAGATAGAATGGGCTATTGAAATCCAATCGAGTTGAAGTGCTGGTAGCAGTCACGTCACCTGGAGCGTCTCCCATAGAAGAAGATGAAGCAGAATGCAATTATAGATAAATTATGAAGATGAACTGACAATGAGCAAGTTCGAATCAAAACAAAGGAACGATAGTGAGATCGTTCAGAGAAAATCAGGGAGAAGACGACGAAAGAGAAGCAGGAATCTCACTGCTCTGATACCATGACAAAACCAGCAGCATAAGTTGTGAAACAATATACTTCCTCCATTAATTGAGGTTGAGCTTTCACCAACAATCACAGAAGAAGGAGAGAAAAGATATTATTGAGAATGTGAAAAACTAAATTGTAATCAATACAATGTATGTGTTTATATAAACACTGATAGAATCTTCACACTTCTAACAAACTCAACTAACTATCTATGCTGAAATGGTAAACGTGTGATTCCTAACTAACTAACCAACTAACTTTGTGAATGAACAGTGACTAACTAACTAATTCTATGAATGAACAGTATACACTAACTAATCTAATCTTATCACTAGTCTCAATGTTCTATTTAGCCACCTAAAATAAATTCGTGTTCATATGAAGTAGAGTACAAAAAGTGTATTGTTTAGAGATCTCGTATGGTAGAAAGATTCATTTATTTATTTCTATCATACTATATTTATTAGTTAGTTCAAGAAATCGGTAAAGCATATGTGTGTAACACACACGCTAATGTGACAATAAGTTCACTATAATAGAAATTCTATTATACTATGATATGCTAGAAAGATTCGTTTATTTCTTTCAATCATACTTTTTATTAATTAGTACGTTTAAAATATGGACAAAGTATGTGTGTGTACGTGGCAAATAATTCAATAAAATAGAAAATTTCTTATAGTATTATAGAAAGATTCATTTATTTCTTTCCATCATACTATTTATTAGTTAGTTCAAAAAATCGATAAAACATATGCGTATACAAAGAATTCAATAAAATAGAAAGTTTCTTATAATACGATAGAAAGATTCATTTATTTCTTTCTATCATAGTACTATTTATTTGTGGTAGTTAGTTAAAAAAAAATGGGCAAGGTATATTTAATGCCTGCATTACAACGTGGCAAAAAATCAAATAAAATAGTGAAAATTGACCTTTTAAAAATACAATACAATTTCTTCATTATTCTCTTATGTAACCATCGCCAACTCCACCATATTTATCAAAAAATGCCACCCATTTGAACTTGCAGCACGGTTATATATGGAGTGGCTGCGTGGGTCCTGTAGTAAAGATTAGTTATGATCAGTGATATAATCAGAAATTTTATCATGGGTGTCCAAGAATAATGATGTGTGGCTGTCAAAATAAAAATAAAAATATTGTGTTATTTGGAGTTCAAACTCAGAACTCCTTCATCAAATGGACACTGTTACCACTGCGCCAAATGCCAAAGGCATAACCTTTTTTAAGGGTGTCCAACTTTACATATATGTCCTTTAAACGTAGAATTTGACATATATATACAATGTAATTTTCTAACGAATGGTGTCCAGTTAGACACCCTGAGTAGCTATGCCCCTAGTTATGATGATGATGATCGTGACAGAGATGAAAAGAAAAGGAGAAAGAGAAAAAAAAAATCTTCATTTCGGAAAAAGACATATTTTGCCTTTATTAACACTTAATAATAGAGAAAATCCAAATTAATAACAATTTATAGGCACTGTCACCCTTATTTAGAAGATGTGAAATACGAAATGTATCTAAATGGCACAATGAGACTTGAGAGTCGTCTTAGATTTGTTCAAATGAAAAAAAGATGAAGTTTAAGATATTTAAATAAAATATCTAAACTAATTCGTTTATATATTCTACCTATGAAATTTGATTTTTTTTTTCATTTTAAAAAATGTAGCCCACCCATAGAGGATAGGGCTATAATATTTAATTTACACTTTGTTTTACGTGGTCTTAACTAATAGTAGTTTCATTTTTTGTTGGAAAGCTAAAATATGAGAGCTAAAATATGAAGTCTTTATTTTTTAGGCTCTTATATTTTATTTTTATTCGAAATTATTATCTTTTATCCTATAAATCGAATGATTTCTTAAAAAATGTTCTTTGATTTTTTCTTTTAGGGGTAAAGTCAATTCAAATTTAGTACATAATTTTTTTAAAATTTGTGTTCTTAAATGTCATAATATTGATGTGGTTTTTAATTTATAAAAAAAATTCATTAATAATAAAATAAAAAGTGTTAAATTTAATTGTTTACAATTTAAGAATGTGTCATTTTTTTAAACGAACTAAAATAAAAAAATTATAATATCTATACATATAAATTATATTTTTTTTAAAATAATATCTAATTGAAATTCCTCAATAGTGCAGTAGGTGAAGGAGATTTCCAACTCATGCAAGACAGCAAGAGTAAGCATAGAAATGTCTCAATTTATTATTTTTAATAATAGAAACACTAATATTTTTCTTCCACTGTTTTAGACATAAAAATACTTTATTATATAAAGTATAAACCAATTTAGGTTATAACTAATTAAATAATCATGAGTAATTTTTAATAAATATTAATTAATCATCTGATAAAAATATAATAGTACTTGGTTAATATGTTAAATACTAAAAGGGAATTTAAACTATTAATATGAGTATATAACTTAAATTTTATGATCTTAAAACTAATAAAATTGGCATAGTCAAATAACAAGTGATTTCAAGAGGATACATTTTTCACATTTCATGTAGAGCTGGTTGCAAACTGTACATTCGAATTCGATTTAGTGCAAATAAAAAATAGATAACTTATCCTCCATCTTCAATGTTAAAATTATGAATTTGAGTTACTATTTAAATTTAATAAAATTTAAAATCAGCAAGCCAATTTCCGTTTAAATCTTAAGATTGTAGGTTCGAATCACTATTTGATTTCAATTTAGTAAAATAGACCAGCTACCTCTCACTTCAATTTTAAGTTTGACGCTTAACCATTTAAAAAAAGAAGAAGCTATTTCACTTTATTTAAAACTTTTAAGTTGGAGTCCATATTATGTTTGACAGTAGTATTTAGATTTCTTTTTAAGAGTTTGGATGTATTTTTTCAATAAAATAATTTATATCCTCAATTTTTTAAAATCTAGCAAAATAACTCAACTTGACTTTTTTAATTCTACTATAATACAAAAAGTAAATAACATTACTATTGAACATAGAAAGAAATCACATGGAGCTAAGTTTTCGTCTCCCATAACATCGCCAATAAACTACGATTTTCGCTATTGAAACAAGCTTGGAACAAAATTTTCATCAAGATGCAAAGTCTAAGAAGTAAAATCATTTGTTAATAAATCTATTCATTAATGCATAAATTAAATAACACTAATAAATAACTATTCTTTAATAAATTTCTCTCACATTGCGTGAACAATTTTTTCTCGTCGAGTATACATTTTTTGATCAATTATTCTTTAATTTTATTGGTGGAAAAAATAAATAGGGTAATTTTTATAAAAAATAAAAGTTAAAATAATATTTTAAAATAAAATAATAGTAAAAAGTAAAAATGCCTTTTTTATATTTGATATTTTTATGACCAAACAAAAAAATTGAAATAAAATAAATAATATATAAAAATAAAGTGAATAATATGAAATTATTATTTAGATTCAGTTTAGTAAAAATTAAAAATTGATAAGTCATCTTCCATGTCCAACTTTTGTGGGTTCAAGTTGCTTCTGGAAAGTGTAAAAATATAAGAGAAAATGGTCAAAAATGCCCTTAAACTATGTGAAAGGAATAAAAATGTCTTTTGTTTATAGTTTGGTTTAAAAATGTGCTTATTGTCAATACTTTGACTCAAAAATGCTTGCAGTCAATACTTTGGTCTAGAAATGTCCCTACAGTTACAAAATGGGTCAAAAATGCCCTTTACCGAATAAATATATTATTTTTTTCTCTTTAAACACTTCTTCTTCCTAGTTAAAAAAATTACTCTATTAAAGAACACTATTCTTGTTTTTTTTTCTTCAAAAATCACTTTAACAAATAAAAATGTAGGAATTTTTTTCTTCTTCTTAATCTCATTTTATCAATTAAAATAGAATAACTTCATGTACCCTTTCGACAGATAATATATGTCACATATATAAGATCATAGTATATCTATCATTAATTTATAATTATATAACGATAAAAAATAATGATAATAAAACAAGAAATATTTTCATTTTTTTTTTTTCTGAATTGAAGTAAGATAAACATTTGCTAATTAAAAAAAACATTATTAGAAAAATAATGTGTTAAAAAGAAAATAATAATATATTTATTTGAAAAATGAGCTTTTTGACTCATTAAATAACAATAAGGGCCTTTTTGGACCAAAGTATTAACGACAAGGGCATTTTTGGACCAAACTATAAACGGAGGGCACTTTTGTTAAGGGCATTTTAAAATCAAAATATTACAGAAAAGACATTTTTGAGTCAAACTATAAACGGATGACATTTTTATTCATTTCAATTAATTAAATTAGTCAAAGTTCAAAATAGATATTTAATTTTTTTTTTCTATTTTTGTACTTTCCGTTAGTGAAAAGGAATGTAATTTAAATTATGTCCTTAAATGTTTATAATTTATATTACAAAATTAAACTAGTTATAAAATTATAGTTATGTTATCAGAAAAAGAATGTAATTTAAATTATGTGTTAAATACTATTTTTGTTTGCGTATGTAACAGGGGGAGTATTATACTGTAGCAGAGGCAGACAGTTGCCGCTCTGACTTCACCTCAAAAACTCTACAAATCCCACCTTTGATCCAAAATCAACCATGGAGAGCTTTTATAGTGTTTCCGCCATTTCTCCAATTTCGAAAAATGTTGGATTTTCTAGGATTAGGACCGATTTCGCAACTTCAATTGCAAATGGGGAACATTTTTTGAATAATTATTCATCTACTATCCTGAAGGTGCAGTCTCAAAAATCAAGACATGCATTTGTAGTCAAATCTGATTCATCTGTTGACACCACAAAGAAGGAAAACAGGGAGCCTGCGAAACCGCTTTACTCTTCTACGCCTTCTAATCGTCCTCTTCGAACTCCTCATAGCGGGTAAGAAAACTTCTAATCCATTTCCTTTAATTGATGATTTAGTTGAATGGAATTCAAATGTAACAGTAATTTTCTCAGAAAAAGCTTTGATTTTTAAGAACCCGTCGAATTTGTGTGCTTGGTTTTTAATTGAAAAGTGAGGGAAGAAGTTGTTGGGAAGAATTGAAAATATGGGTATGTCAGGGAACTGTTATCTTTTAGGTAAATAAATGGTTTCTTGCTTATATTCTTGTGTTCTGTATGTTACAAAAAATATCATTTCATTTGTATATAATCAAGACTACTAATCTGAGAGGTAGGATTGGGTAGTGGGGATGGTGTCTAGGGGGTGGGGTGAAGATGAGGTGTGTTGGAGTATAGGGAGGAAACAATCAATGTGGAATGTCACTTGTAGAATTTATTTTTCCTACTTCTATTAAGGAAGTAATTTTCCTTATTTTTAAGGAACTTATTATTATTATGAGAGGTGGGGGTTGGGTGGTGGGGATGGTGTCTATGGGGGTGGGGTGAAGATGAGATGTGTTGGAGTATAGGGAGGAAACATCAATGTAGAATGTAACTGGTACAATTTGTTTTTCTTATTGCCATTAAGAAAGTAATGTTCCTCATTTTTAAGGAACTATATTTTCTAAAAGAAAATATTTACCAAATATTTTGACCAACTGAACATGGAAAAATTGGAAAACATTTTCCATTTCCTCCATACCGAACACACCCCATGCAGTATCTGTTGAAAAATTGGAGAGGTGAAGTGATTTGGAGTTAGAATTTTCATTTTGTTATCTAGAATGCAATGTAGAAGCCGAAGGAATCCATTTGTAATAGCTTACTTTATTTTGATACCCTAGGTATCATTTTGATGGAAGTACCAGAAAATTCTTTGAAGGTTGGTTCTTTAAGGTATCAATTCCAGAGTGCAGACAGAGTTTCTGCTTCATGTATTCTGTAGAGAGTCCTTCATTTACCAAGAAATTAAGCAGCTTTGAGGAGCTGCAATATGGTCCTCGGTTTACTGGTGTGGGAGCTCAAATTCTTGGTGCAGATGACAAGTACATTTGTCAATATAGTGAAGAGTCTTCAAACTTCTGGGGGAGTATGTTTTTTTCCTTTTCTATTGAATCTTGTTATTTTGATCTAGCAATGTCTATCTTTGTTAGCCGTATTAAAGCCCGTCTATTGAAGTAGATGATTGAACTCTTCGCATGCTTAGTTGTAATTCTCTAAGTGAAAGCTATTCCTATCCTTTTTAGGAGAAGGTTTTTGTTTTCCTTTTTGAATTGCCTCTAAAGTTATTCAGAGCCTTGTCATTTAAATCAGTCATATAAGGAGTTTTCTCTTTGTGACCACCTCCAGAGTATTGCTAAGACCATGATGATGCAAACTCCAATGACTTTCTTTACTCATGAATGCTCTCGCCTATTCTCTTCTTGTCAATCATTTTAAGAAGAGGATTACTTTTCAACATAGCATACATGTTTTTTTTTTTTATATCGACCAAGAATCATGACTTGTCGGTGTTAGACTAGTATCTTTTCCACGTATGTTAACAATGTTGTCAAAGACGCACTTAATGGGAACTTCAATCAAGGCTCTAAGGCATACTTTTCACTGCCAATGAGTGCAGTTATAAAAATGTGACACTAAACAATTTCATTCTTATCATATATATATATATATATATATATATATATTTATTATTTATTTTTTATTTTTTATTTTGTTCTTCAATTTCCTTGTTGGTATATGTCACTCCCCAAAGAGAGCTTTGCCTTAACATACTTTGAATTGAGATCAAATAACTTGAGGTAGATAATCAATTTATTCTTTCTTCTCCTCTCGATATACTATACTACTTCAAAAAGAACTCTTTCCTTCCCTTAGCGTGAGCAAATAGTTGCAGAATCATTTTCCTACTATATCTTAAGAAGAAGATGCGTTGGTTGAAATTCTCATAATATATATATATATATAACTAGAAGTGGGCAGTGGGAATTTAACTAGATATAGGATATTTTTTCCACCACAATTGATCATGATCTTTACTAGCTTTACAAAATCAATGATCTGCAAAATAAATGTTCATCATTTGTAATAAATAGGTATACATCCTTCTTGTACTTTCCCTCCACTTCCACGTGGAAGTGGAGGTGAAAACCTCTACTCTATTTTATTTCATTTCGTAGATATTCGGGTATTGCATAGGTTTGTGGTAAAGTACATATAACCTTTTTGAATGTATCACATTTAATGAAAAAATATTTTGAATAAAGCTTACCTCATATAGTAATAATTTTTTACATGACTAGACTTACTATCTCTGATAAAATACTAATAAATAATAAAACTCCTATAAAATAAACACATACACAATTATATCATAACTAAAGAATCTTCCATAAATATTTGAGGCATCTTAAGAAGAAACTAAAAATATATTTTAAATTTTTAATGTAAAACCAATGTTCTCGAATACGAACATGATTTCAATAAAACTCTCAAATTTAGGCTTGCAAGCCTTCTATACCAGAAAAAGGACAACCGTAAACACCTGAGGTGTCAGTGTCACAATATGTTTTTTTTTCTTGCATACGATCATTAATCTTGGACTAGTCATACATATTTGTAGCCTTTTTCCCTTTGCACCTTTTTTCATTAAAGCCGAACGTTATTTGCGCTTTGCACTTAAAGCCCCAAAGGAACTTAGAGCCTTTTGCATTTTTCGCTTGCGATAACACTCCGTATGTAGCAATTTATTCTGTCCATTTAAAAAATTTCCTAGTGTACTAACAAATACCAATATCTCATGATCAGGTAGGCATGAACTGATGCTTGGCAACACCTTCGTTGCCCAAAATAGTGCTAAGCCCCCAAATAAGGAAGTTCGCCCTCAGGTCTGTACTTTTCATTGTCTGTCCTCTGTTAAACTTTTATTCTTCATAAGTAATATATTTTTAGAGATCATTTCATGACATTACAGTTTGGACATTGATACTGCATTTACCTGAGCTTACTTAAATAATCACATGATTACATTAACCATTGAGTAATTTATTCAGCTAAACACCAATGATGTTGCACTTTTATATAATTGGCAAAGTGTTTGTAGGAGTTACTTGAAGCTAGCCTCTACAGTTCTATTTAATTTGAGTAAACTATTATTATAGATTTCTTCCCTACAAAACTGAAAGATCTTGACATGGTTGTGATAATAGCTACTCCCTCGGTTTCAATTTGTTTGACCTACTTTCCTTTTACTCCGTTCCAAAAAGAATTACCCTTTCCCTTTTTAGCAACTATTTAATTCTAACTTTCCTCTTCACCCACCCAATCCCCCCAACCATTTGACTATCCCACCCTTGAACCCTTACTTCCCATTGCATCCCACTTCCATAGTGTTTTGCTATCACATATAAATGCTCTTAGGACAATATTTTCTTGCTTACTTACCGAACACTAGAAAATAAGTAAGAAACCCACTTAATTTCCCAAAAAGAACATTTTCCGTCATACCAAACTCACCCTAAATGAATAAAAACTTGAGGCATTCTTTTCAAGCATAGCTTGTAGAATAAACTACCCAAACAAGTAGCAGTGCGCCAAACTCCCAAGGCATACGAAGTATTAACTTCAGCTATTACTGGCGAAATATCTAGAAGAATCATTTGGTTATTCATGACTGGTGACATTTCCTATAAGAACAAATATGGGACATTAAGTATTTCTTAACTCTATCATTCACATCCCCAGTATGCCCTATGATTGACTGTTTGTCTTTCTAATGGCTTATACAGGAGTTCAATCGCCGCGTCACAGAGGGTTTTCAAGTCACCCCACTTTGGCATCAAGGATCTATTCGCGATGACGGGAGGTAGTTATTTCATTGAGAACTTCTTGTATTGTTTCCAAAATGCATATTCTCTTGAAACATAGTGTAGAAGAAATCAAGTTCAGCAGCAGTTTTTTGCTTCAAATTGTTGTGATGTTCTTAGAGTATTAGTATTTCTTTGTCCCATGATGGGTTCCCATCCTAGGGTACTTAAGTCTACATGATGTAATGAGTTTGATTTACTTTTTCTCCTTTTAGTTACCCTCGCTCAAGGAAGGGGGGAAAGGATATGGTACTGGATTTAACAATCCCAGGGTCTGTATTTAACATTCAATCACAAGCATATCAAGGTTGTAACAAATACTGTAGCACAAAGCAAGGATCTTGTTTTACATCTGAATGGACCAGAGTGGAATTCTCATTACAGTCGTCACCAGTGAACTTTAAGAAATGGAATTTACCCCACATTTAGAGAACCAATCATTTTATCTTATAGCTGCATCTCAATCAGTTCTCTTTTTAGGAAAAAAACACCAGAAAGGTGAAAAAGTTATGACTGTCTGTTGAAGTAAAACTTGAAAGTGAGTATCTTATGTGATTTCTTCATCTCCAGGTAGAAGCAGAAAGAAACGGTATTAAAATGCATAATATATGTCCCCACTCCTCTTGGTTCTTCTCTTCTGGTGCATGATTGCGGGATAGAGTTGGGAAATTGACTTGGTATAAAGTGTTTGGGGAAGGTTTTATAGCCTCTCTTCAATTGTATGCTACCATGGTATTAGCTAGGGTTG
The DNA here is from genome assembly GCA_029007595.1 of Solanum commersonii. Lineage (NCBI taxonomy): Eukaryota > Viridiplantae > Streptophyta > Magnoliopsida > Solanales > Solanaceae > Solanum > Solanum commersonii. The sequence continues at coordinate 1,978,827 of JAJTWQ010000011.1, forward strand.
TTACTGTAAACAATTTGTATTGTCTCTCTTTTCAAGCAAATTTCTCTTTTTTAAGCGTTGACAAGTTTTCTGAACCTTGCTGATCTCCTTACCCATTCTTTAAGAACAGTCTCTGGTCCCTTCTCCCATATGTGATGCTATCAACCAGTTCATGAATAATATTTGATCCCTCTTATCTCGTAATCAGGGTTGATTGAGCCTCAGATACTTTATGCTCAAAGTTAGGGAAGAGAAAATTATATTTGTATTTTCCCCCCTATACGTTTATCGTGTGAGAAACATAGGTGTTGATCAATTGACATAACTTTACTTGACAGGACAGATTATACTGAAATTGTGAAAACTGCTAGCTGGGAGTATAGCACACGGCCCATTTATGGATGGGGCGATGTTAACTCAAAGCAGAAGTCCACGGCAGGATGGCCTGCTGCTTTTCCTGTATTTGAGCCACATTGGCAAGTTTGCATGGCAGCTGGACTTTCAACAGGTAATATCTAACTCTTTTCCCAGCTTTTCAGTTTTAGTTTGGTTTTTCGAGCACTTTTCTCTTCTCATTTTTCATTCATGGAGTTCTCTGTTGTATGAGTTGGAAGCTCTTCATTAATCTAAACTCAATAGCTCTTTTAGTTTGATCTCATCGCCCAGTTTGGAAATATATGATTCTATACACCACTTTACACCCTCCTTAAGTCTTCCAATTTTTCAATTTTACCATGTTAACAGGTTTAATACCATAACTTGGATCTTTATGATCTTTTGATCTGGATTGTGATCTCGACAACCATGTGATAAATATGCTATTATGTAATCTGATTGGTCATTTGACCATTTCCAGTGATAGATAAGCCTAATAGGTGTTTCTTAGTTATAGTGATATCTTTTTATTTTGCGATGAAAGAGATGATTCTTAACTATGAATGTTGAACAACATTACTAGCTGGCTGAAAATTACACTTTCTTTTGAAAAACATCTTAGACCCTAAGAGAGTCGCAGAACTTTAGGATTGGTACTTGGCCTGTATAGAATAAAGAAAATAGAAAAGATTGGTATTTTCTATATGCCTTAGAAATCAGATTTACATTTCATGTTCTTCAGTATTTGAGCTAAACTGCAGATATTCATCAGCTGAAAAGTTGATTGCAATGTTTTATGTGCTTGATAAATCATAAAAAAGGAACAAAAGGGAGAACCTAATCATCAATTTCTTCTGCCAGGCTGGATAGAGTGGGATGGTCAGCGGTTTGAGTTTCAAAATGCCCCTTCTTACTCCGAAAAGAACTGGGGTGGTTCCTTCCCAAGAAAGTGGTTTTGGGTACCTCCTGCCTCCTTGACATCTCATTTTGCAGAATATTTTCAATTATTTGCAGCTCCTTATTTGTATCCAACTTTGTCTTAGGATTGTTGACTATTATATATATCTTGTCTGCTGTCCTGCCTTTGGGAATTGGGATCTAGTTTAGGGATCTGATATTTGCCGTTCAGGTTATAGTCTCCATAAGATTTCTGTGAGGCAAACTTCTGAAGAATGGAAGAATAAATGAACTATTTGTTATTCAATTAGCCAATGTGGAGATTTACCTATATTCTCCAGAAACTTCAGAAGGGAAAAAAAAAAAAAAAAAAGTCGGTGGGCATAACAGACAAATATGCTGGTGAAAGGAAGAAAAGAAAACAATCAGTAGTTTGTCAAACTGGTCATATATGACATGTTTAATGGCAGAAATACAAGAAGTCACTATTTTCCTTTCTCAATTTGCACCCGATCTTTTCAATTACAGGTCCAGTGCAGTGTATTTGAAGGTGCAATTGGAGATGTTGCTTTGACTGCTGGTGGTGGATTAAGGCGACTTCCGGGATTGAATGAGACTTTTGAAAGTGTTGCTCTGGTACTTATCTCTAGCTTAATTTTCTAGAATCTACTTTTCCCCCCTTCTTTCTCGTTGGTTACCAGTTTTGTTGAACTTGATTTGAGCGCTCATGCATTTAAATGACGAAAGAGTGTGTTTTTGTACTGTATCTCGAAGCTTCTACTTTACTAGTTTTGCTTTACTGTGTTATTTTACTAGCTTTATTAATCCTTATGCTTAACAAATCTTGCAGATAGGAATTCACTATGGAGGTATCTTCTATGAATTTGTTCCATGGAATGCTAGTGTTAGTTGGGAAATCACTCCCTGGGGTAAATGGCATATATCTGCGGAGAATGAGACACATATAGTAAGTTTGCATTTCGAGAATATAACTCCTTCGTCCAATGTCTTGCATTAATGCTGAAGCCAAGCTTAGCTTATTGGATAGCCTTTACCAGATGAAAATTAATGCCCTAATCAATTCCCAAAAACCCTGAATTTTGTTGATTAGCTGGAAGCTGATTTTGTCGCATTTGTGATTGATTCATTAGCTATCTAATTTGGATATCCAACTTGAACAGGTATTACTAGAAGCAACAACAGAAGATCCTGGAACCACATTGCGGGCTCCTACACAAGAGATGGGTCTCGCTCCTGCGTGTAGAGACACTTGTTTCGGTGAGCTAAGACTGCAGTTGTGGGAACGGAAGAGTAATGGGAGTAAAGGAGAGGTAAATATTTATTTTTGAGGCGTACTTATCATTTCTGGACGTTAAAGTGGAGATACATGTACTCATAAGGTGATGCAAGAATGTCACACTTGGAATTTGAACTCGGAGGACTTTTTAGGTGTCATTTGGTTTTAGGAATAAGAAAACCTGATCTCCATATGTAACTCTGTATCATACAAAGCTGCCTTATATTACAAACACTGGAATTTACAGTACTCCCTGTTTTATACTGCATTGCATCAATTGCTTCTTTTAGTTAATTGATACTATTGATGTTTGTAGGTTATTTTGGATGTTACAAGCAATATGGCAGGTCTAGAAGTTGGGGGAGGGCCATGGTTCAACACATGGAAGGGAAAAGCAGAGATGCCGGAAATTGTTACTCGGGCTATCAATGTTCCTGTGGATTTGGATGGCATATTCAGCTGTGTTCCTTCACTTCTCAAACCTCCTGGCCTTTGAGCAAAAGGCAAAAAGGGAGCAACTTTATGGCAAAACTAGTTATAGAATGAGAATCATTATACTTGATTATTACATTTTGTAATAGCGTCATCTTGCCTATTGACTTGCTTCAGGTTGCACCTAACAGTATTTTTATGGAAAATCTTATTGCTAGTATAGCAGAATAAAACATAACCTTTTTTGGTTGGAGTAGAAAATTGTTTGGTTAATTCCCGTGAAGGAAAACCTAATAAGGGTCAATGCGAGGATCTTATTTCGAAGCAAATCTCTAGAGTTTTCCCATAACTGAACGGGTCTGGCAAGAAATAAGATTTCATATTGAGCTTCAAACATGTGCTATTGGGATGAGATGGCTCAATGAACCATAGAATTTTATTTTATTTCCTGAAGCACATGGGACATAAAGTGATTGCATATTTCAACATACTTACTAGTAATTCCACACGTGACATCTCATTTTGGTTGCATTTTTTAGATTAAAATTTGATTTTTGATGGAAGACAAATCTGGTAAGTTGAGTACTGCATTACATAACCAAATTTATTTGATGAACAAATTGTCAAAGGCATTGTGCAAGAGATGTCCACTGAAATGAATGATAAGGACCTAAACTCTAAAAGTAGCAGAATTCTACCAAGAAAAAGAGAAGTAAAAGCTTTAAGACCTTTAATCATTCTCTTATGTCTTCTGGGTTCAGAGAAGAACAGTGGGGCAATCTTGTTTTTTCCTTTTTCATCGGCTTGAACAAGCATGGCCTTCATCCAAAGGTTCGACTGGCACTGCATATGGCGAAGTCCAGTCAGCATTGAAGATTTCTTGAAGTTGTGAAACAATGGCCGGTTGGTATGTCCCAAAGCTAACACCTGCTGTGGTATAAAAGTAGTCCCACACCAGGTTGCTGGTGCTTATGTGTGCACGCACATCACTAACTGCATATTTACCATGATTAACCCGCGTATAGCCAGGATACAAATTCCCAGTGGCAGCACCATTAAGTGCTGCAGGTCCAGTTGAATTGTATCCTGGAACAATGTAATACTTGATCTCAACTTTACCAGAACAGTGGTTGTACTTTGAAGAAGAGCATAGGGTGTTGGAGTAAAGCAGGGACTTCAGATACTGATCTGTATTGTTTATAAAATGAGCCCACTTTGCGACCAGTATTTGAACCTTTGCGCCCTTGGAGAAGACAACCTGCATTCGGAAATAATAGAAAAAAATTAAAGTACACCTAATTTCACACGCGGGATGAGGGTAAAGCTTGAATCTATGAAAAGATCTCAAGGTTGCTCTAATCAAGGATAAACACATGCTATCCTGAGATATAGTGATTATTCTAGATCAGGGAATTGGTATTGCGTATATTCGACGTCATGTTTTATATATAGTAGTTTCACATGTAAATTTTATAGATCCGTTAAAACAATTATAATTCTATGAAAACATGCATGCAATGGGTAATCAATGCAACAATTACAAATAAACCTTTTAAAGTGTGACAAGAAACACCAAAAGAGGGTTGTATTTAAATGTTTAAAATTAATTCCTTTTAAGCAACCTACTATAAAATTTGAACTTTGGTCAGTAGTTAGAAAACTTCCAATAAAGTCATAAGTTTATCTGCGGTAGGGTTTGAACCTATGGTGTATGCAGTATGTCTAACCAACATATCACGTGTTGTGCTCTTACCACTTGACCAAAGTTTTGGGGGCTTCAATAATGGTATATTATTCGTTTAAAAAATAAAAAAAAAATGGTCTATATATTAACCTTTACCATTGTTGTAGACTGAAATGGGGCTACAAGATGCTTTTTACTATTGAAACCATTTAATGGACAGTAGTATAAAAAGCAAGAAAGCTAGCTAATCTCCAGCTCATACCCAGTTTCTCCCATATCCTTCCACTATGTTGCCACAAAGGAACACAAACTATCTAGTTAAGTAAGCTGCAGTTTTAACAATTCCTATGTATACTTTTCCGCAGCTCCTTTCTATACTATTCTTTTTTAAGAGACTTCATGTTGAAGTAATTTGTCTTTTGCACATTACCGCTCCTTTTAATCGTTAAACACTCCTTGAGCATAAACAAGAACTTAAGTATTCTCAGAAGTCAAAAGCATATAAAAAAGACCATACTATCATACCAATTACCACCACCTTTTTTAACAATCAAATAAAAAGAAGAAGAAGACCATACTATGACAAGCAACATTCACTAAGAAACATGAGAAAATTGTGATCAGCTTCAACAAAATGAGTTTTTACATGGTTTATCATAATATTTGACTGCAAACCTGGCAATAATATATTTACTACCATACTTTAACCTGATATTGCACCATAAGTATTTTGTAAACCAAAATAGGTAAGGAGAAATTATGAACAAACTAGCAGATTTATGCAGTACAAAAAGGAAAAAGAGTAATTAATAAGCAGAAGCTATCCTGGAGAAATTCTACTAAGAATTTTCATAATGATGAAACAGCTACCATGATTGCCGCCTAACAGCATCCAAGCAACAATTCATGACAAAGCTGGAAACGGCAGAATGCAAAGAACTGGATTAGCCAAATAAGTTGGTGTACACCCCCTTGCCTAGTAGTAGGATCCGTCTTTTCCTAAGAATTGAGTGGAGGCATTTACTTCTTACTCTTTTGACAGAATTCTTTTTGTATTCAGCTTACCAATGTATAGTTTGTCAAGTGTTCTTCAACAAACCGGCAAACTCAAGCACAACTACCAATTCCAGTTATCCTGGCTCCTCAAGTTTGAGTTGGTTGATAGACGGAGTGATCTTCAAGGGCCTAGGTTAAATAGCTAGGTCTGTACTTAGAAGTTAGAACAATATATTTTTTCTCTTCTACCAAAGAATACATCATTTTGAGAAATTTCAAGTAGGCAACAGGATAGTTTTGGCATCAGATTCAGTTTAAACTAAATGAGCAGAGCCTCATCATATTAGGAGAACATATAGTTCATCAGTAAAAGAGGATGCTCTATTTTATTAGATTCAAACAGCACACATTAGAGGAGTAACTTCTCAGTAGATATTGCTTTTAGGTTTCAAGGGAAAAAGTGCATCATTCATTTGAGCTGTATTGGCACTAGTACTAATCAGGTATCAAGAAATACCTAATTCTAAAGTTTCACTTAAATCCATTTTAAAACTACAGAGGAACCATACTGTCAAATACACTAAGCAAACAGTATGAGAAATCAGAGGTCAAAACAGATACTCCCTCTGTTTGAATTTATGTGGCATTGCTTGAATCGTCATAGAGTTTAAGAAATAAATGAGGACTTTTGAAACTTGAGGTCTAAAACATGCATAGCATTTGTATGGCTATATAATCTTTGAAACCTGTGGCCTTAAACATGTCATACCATTATGTGGTTGTAAAAGATTCTCAGTAAGGGTAAAATGAGAAGTTGTAAAGTTAATGTTCCTAAATTTAGAAGTGTCATTCTTTTTGGAACAAACTTAAAAGGAAAGCGAGTCACATAAAAGAAGGTATATATGTCTATAGGCTGGATATAGAATAACATGCAAAAGATAGAAGCACAAGTTACCTCTGAAATAGCTGAAGAAAGTGATGGCCAATAAACTGTTTCTTTTGTGTATCCTGACTGACCAAGCCAATCCATGGTGTTAATTCTGACTGTTCCTCCTTTTCCTACTGATTTAATGGTGTCCACCCAAGCCTGTTCATCTGTTTGGTACTGACCAAACAAGAGCTGCAATATGGGACTGCATAAGTATAATATTTACAAAGGACATGATTGTAATGATTAATTCTTTTTAGCAGTTAAGGCACATTTAGCAGTTGACTTGAGGATATCTAGATTAAGTGGAGATTATAGATTTTATTTAACAGTGTCCATGAAAGCGTAAAAAAACCTATTTATATGAGATCTAGATAAAGAAAAAGGGTAGTATTTAACCTCTGCTTCAGTCTAATGAAATTAGGGGTCGTTTGGTAGAGTGTATAAGATTAATGCTGAATATGATGTATTAGTAATGCATGCATTAGTAATGCATGCATTAGTAATGCTTGCATTAGTTATGCTTGCATTATTTCTTATACATTGTTTGGTTTGATGTATTGGAAATAGCAAGCCTTGTATAAAGACTATTAAAAAATATTTGTTTACAAAAATACCCCCACATTATTATTATTATAATTATTATTATAATTATTCTTATTATAATAATAATAATAATAATAATTATTATTATTATTATTAGGCTTAGAGGGTAGTTTTGTCATTAGTTAATCTAATGCATGCATTAAAACCATTGCATTGCTAAATACCTAGAAATCCATGGTATTAGCAATACACACCTTAATACACAATAGAGTGTATAACTAATGCAAGCATTAGTTATACATAGGTTGGAAAAGAATACCAAACAAGGTACTAGTAATACACACTGCTAATGCATGCGTTATTTTTCCTAATGCACTCTACCAAACGACCCCTTAGTGTATCCACATTTGCAGGCATTCCAAGAAAATCTAATTTGCTCAAGAATTTGGATCAGTCATTTCTGGACAGTTCGCTACATGATTAAAGGGTTATATAAACATGATGGGATGTATATACTCACTGACTTCCCAGAGTGTACATAGGAAAAGAAAAAAATATGAAAAGGAAAAATGAAAAACAAAACCCCAAGAGATAAATGTCATATGAGAACAGATGAAAATGAAGATAGTTGCTAGTAAAAGGTTGTAGTGACCACATACCTCTGGAGGAGCAAATGAAAGATAGTTGGGTTGAGGATCGGAAGATGAATCATTGACTCCAGGTGTTTCTATGGAAATGTGCGACATGTTTGGGTCTGACAATACAGGGTAGCCAGAGACATGAGCAATTTCCACGTATTTGGGAAGTGGTGATCTGTCGAGACACAACATAATGGCCTATTAATAACAGTAAGGCCTGGGGCAGGAAGTTTCCTATCAATTCATTTTCTTAGTAAGGAAATTTGATCACGTTAAAGTCAATCCTGAGCTTATTTTGCAAACTTGAACACCTGATGTTTCGAGTGCAATCCTATCTCTCTTCTGAATACATCAGCAAGGAGGGGTTTCAGCAGAGAGGTATGGGCAAAACTATAACAAGGTATTTAGCAGCTCCCCAAACAAATTTTTGCAGACTTCAGAATTTGGTTTGGTTATCTGTACTTTCATTGCATAAAGGCATTGATTTTTCAACCTGTAGAAGTAGGCATACCCCAAAGCATAGACTTTTGCACACCAATATGACTTCTATTTTTTCATTCTCCTTTGTTGCTTCTTTATGCAATTATTATGTGCAAGAAAATATAAAATAATTCCCCACTCTTATAAAGCTGCTGCAAGATGTGGAGAAAAAAGGAAAAAGCCAGTTACTTGGAAGAGTGTCTGCATCTTTATTTTTCACATACCTGCACCTTTCTTTAGGATTTATAAAATGGGACCAACATGGAACCTTGCGATTAATCTGCCATTGCTGATCGCAAACTGATCTTGTGTAAGCTGAAACATTAAGGTGGGAAAGTTTCCAAAGATTGTTATAGTAGATTTCAACCTTTTCTGCTATTTCTGAGCAACCAGTGAGATATATTCCCACTTCTTTCACCTGAATAAAATGGAGAGCCAGGATAGTTTCATAAACCAAGAAGCAAAACAATAAATATGAACGCAATGTACTGGAATTCAGTTATGGCATATGCTGTCCACTTTGGAAGGGAAGATAAAATGTTGCAGAATCAAAAACTCTTTCTTTTGCTGTTCGCAAATATGCAAAAAGGTCAGTAGCACTGGGTGAAAATTATACTTATTAATTTGGACCAAAGTTATACCTGAGTAAGAGATTTCCAGTCATTGTTTGCAGACCCAATATAAACATCTCTACTGTCTGAGATCCAAACTTTAGCATGAACTACACCTGATCCCCACCAGTCGCTAAGAAGCAATGTAACATTCTTTACATTTGGCCTCCCTGAAGCTAAGTTGGATGGTTCTTCCGTGTAATCGGGAGAAACTCCAGAATGCTGTAAAAGTCTGAACTATGATTAGTTCCAAGGGAACTGGAGAAATCACCATATGCACATACAAGCCAAGCAAACACCTCATGTGTTCCTTTGGTGGCTGAAGCATGCATAAAAGAAGTTAAAGCATATACATAGGTAAAGAACATAAATATTTCTATTTTTAGGTCAACTACGAATATTGAAAGCTAGAATAATCTTGACATCCACGTAAAGCCAAATAAGAGCTTCCTTAGAAAAAAATCTACAGCTGATGTTTCATTTTCAGCCTTCCCCTATACAATTTTGACTTTTTTTATAACCGAGAAATCCCGAGGGCCAGTTGGCGCACCATTCAAAACTCGGTGGATAATAGACCCACTCCTCTACCCTTCCCTACTTAAACACCCATCTTTGTTTGCAGATTGGTTCAAACTTGTGACGTGCACCTAACCACACATCGCAAACTGCATCTTACCACTAGACCAATGCCCCGGGTGTTCTAGTGGTAAGATGCAGCTAGTGATGTGTAAAAGGGTAAAGAGATGCTCTTGCAACCCTATTTTTGCTAGGATATAATGTCTTTCATCTCTTTCCCTACTTGACTCGAAAAGGAAAACACGAAAAGAGACCAGCCAATTACTCTGATTGACAGAATTAGAACTTTATTCATTCATGAAGACATACAAGTTGATCCAGGTAACCTGTGTCCAAGCCCGAAATGGAAAAACTTAGATATCTGATAGCCATTTATGTAATCTTTACGATCCAGCACTTACAGCAAGTTGTAACTCAGGGCAAGGTAGTAGATAAAAAAGTCTTGAGTTTATATTGGTGTTTTACAACCAAAGACCTAATCTTCACTCAACATGAAAGTTACTCAGCATTCTAAAGCACCAATTGAATTTAAATAGCACTGCATATGAGCATATCAGTTTAACCAAAGTTTAATAATGGATTATTTAAATGAAAGTGATGGGAACACTTTTGCAATCCTTCCGTTATTTTAAAAAATGACTCTTTTGTCATCTTGTGAGTATTTCGCCTCTTTTTGGTTCTTTTTCTCGTTTTGTTTTGCATCTCTTTTTTCGGGGGAGCCAGATTTGGCGCAAAAAGGATGCAGCACAAAATCCTTTTTTCATGTTTATGAAAGTAATATTAATGATTTATGTTTAATGTATAGCAGCAAGAAGCAGATATTTGATAACAAATGACCTTGTTGTTTAGGCTTAAACTATACCTACAGACTTACCTAATTGGAAGTTTGCGATTTGCAGCATTTTCTAATGCTTTGTAGACTTTCAACCCTTCGTTAGCGCCAAATCTCTGTAACTCCTCTTTTGAATATCCATAATCCCCTGAACGAGGATCAGTGGGACGTGGTACTAATTGCCAATATTGTGCAATTATGTCCAAACTCTTTGAAGAGTTTCCAGCCAGCCACTGAAGAGCATCCGCTGAAGTAATCATCAAAGCAAAATTAGGATACAAAATTACAAAGAAAAATCAACACAATTAACAAGCATATATCTGACTTTACAACAACAGCATGCCCAGTGAAATCCCACTAAGTGGGTTCTGTGGAGGGGTAGGGTGTGTGCAGACCTTATCACTGCCTCGTGGAGGTAAAGAGGTTGTTTTTGAAAGACCCTTGGTTCAAGTGCATCAAACTCAAGTAAAAGAAGAAGAAAACAATGATGAAAGCATAAAAGCATATATCTGTCTTTATGAGCTCTAATTAGAGGCTTTGAGTCAATGAACTATGAACAGAAATTCTCTCGGTATGCAAGGTCTCGACTAACTATGACGTCCTGGAGGTCAACGAAAACTCAAGATTAAGACTTTCCAGCAACACATAAATGGAAGTTAACTGTGACATTGCTAGCAGATTCCAACAAAAGATGACTGCTCACTTTGCCACAGTCGAACAAAAATGAATATATGAAGCCATTCTCTCAAAAGATCACCACTATACAGATATTAAGACATGGACACTCCGCACTTTGCTTCTAACCTGACAAGTCATTGCCCAATGCAAGCAGCCCCCCACCCCCTCATTTTCTTTTCTTTCTTTTCATTTGGCATCATTTACCTATAGTCTGCTACTATCAAAACTCACATTCCAGTATGATTCAATCTTAAACAATGAACATCCAATATCAGATTAAAAATTCATTTCCCTTTATTCTAAACATAAAAAAGCAGAAGAAGATTTTGCAAAAAGTTATCATTTTCAAATATCTGCACATAAATTTTGGGGACATATTCACTATGAAGAATTAACTAAGAAAACACATAAATTAATTTGGCATCCAAGGGACGGCTTGGTGGTCAATAAAGTGGTTGAGAGCCCGGAGGTCTCACATTCAAATCTCAATGCTTCCAACTGCTCGAAATCTGGTACGGACACCACACCACAGTCATATAAAATAAAATTGGGTGAGTAAAGTTACCGGTGGAAAGTACTCCGGCAACAGGAGCAAGTTTGGGCATATCAGTGGGAATAGATTGAACCAGCCAAGCTTTGCATTTGGAAGACCCATCAGCTCTTCTTGTTGCTATGAGAAAAAGGAAGAAAATAGTGATTATGCACATGCTGCTTCTGCTTACCTCTCTCTATCTTTCTCTCCGTATAAAAAGCCTCCAATTTTCAAATCCCAATGATTTTTACCCTCACCGGCGTTTAACATGGCGCTAAAAATTAAAATAAGAAGGGAAAAGGGTCAAAAATGCCCTTGTATCATGTGAAAAGATCAAAAATGTCCCTCGTTTATACTTTGGTTCATTTATGCCTTTACTGCTAGAGAAATGGGCCAAAAATGTCCTTAATGAAACGGAAGTAACGACAACTTCTTATACAATTTAATTAGTCTTAATTAACATTTTCACTTATTAGATTTTTAATTTATTTTTTTTACCCTGACCCATTTACCATTTAACCCGGCCCACCCTTCTATTTATTCTTCTTCCAGTCATTTCTAGCTATGCTTCTTCCTCCATTTTCTCACAAGATTTAATTCTTCCTCTTTCAAAACCCTAGCCCCCTCTTCTAGATTTCTCAAATATTCTTAATTGGGTGTAACTTTTTCTTCATTTATGATGATATCGAGTTTGCTCCCGACATTTCATTATTTATGGAATGTCTCAAGGTTCTAATTTTTCATATAGATATAAGAGCATATGCTATTGTGGAATTGCAGCAGTACTCAATTTCATATTGTGGATTCCTTCAAATTCAGGAAGAAGTCTTTTAATTTGCTAAGCCTGATGTAGAAAAAAAAGTTTCTTGTGAAATCTGTGGATTTCTTTTGAATTTTTTTCACGAATGATGAATTTAATTTTATCTTTCGTTACAACATTATTAAAGATGGAATAAGATGAATAGTTAGGCCCCACACTCCAACTCTTAAATGATGAATTCATCTACAAAATCATATTTTTGTTGTAATTTTTTTTTACACTGTATTTTCCTTAATTTCTCACAAACAAGTCTCATTTACTCTCTAAAACATGAATTATCCAATATTAAATTATCATCGTCTCATGAGTTTTCATTAATAAATATTAGTACTAGTTAAAAGTTGATTTCTTATTTGTTTGGATGCTGAAAAACAAGTGGTATTGTTGCTGTTTCTTATTTGTTTGGATGCTGAAAAACAAATGGAATTGTTGCTGATTAGTGCCATAAAGTAGGTAATGGATTATGGTGATACAACTTTCAGAGCTGCGAATTAAAGAATGAACATTCAGTGCCCAACATCCAACCAAATGAAGGAATTATAAGTTTTAGCAATAAACCATTACACTAAAGAAGAAGATTCACTGCACATCACAACACCAAAAAGAAGCAAATACTAACAAGACCAAATGTTAAACCATTAATCTAAATAGAGGAACAAGTATTCACTTTAAATCATTACACAAAAAAAAAAAATGATTCACCGCACACCAACACCAAAAACTATCAAACACAAAACAAGTTCTAGTGTCAACTGTCAACAAGACAAGTTACACCATCCAACCAATTCACATTCACATTTTAGTGGTCAACTATCACCAAGACAAATGTGAATTTTAAAAAGAACCACCAAAACATTTTCTAAGGTAATATTTCAAGTCCATTCAAGCAAAACATTAAGTACAATTCCTAGTCTTTAAAAGTTAACATCATTGTCATCAATATTATCTGGAATTCCTTGTCCCTTTCTAGCCATCATCTTCAATCTCTTTTTCTTTCCTTCATTTTGTAGCTGATGAAGTGTAGTTGCTGCCTTACCTTTCCAAATAATTTTAGTTGGTGAATAAGGCAAATTTATCGGTAATGACACTCCACTAGCATCTCCAGTAAATCCAATTCTCCTTGATCCAATTGCTGGCTTAGGTTTATTCTTTCTCTCTTCCATCCTTGTGACTTCAGAAACAACCATTGGTCTAAGTGATGGGTCTTCTTCGGTACCGACTTTAGGACCATAAGGTTGTGTGGTTGAATAAACTGATTGTTGTGTCCCCGCTTCAGTTTGAAACTCTATTTTTGCTTCATCATTTGTGTCACTTGAATGATGTACCATTGGAGTTGAGGTTGTATCATTGCATTTATTTTTACAATTTTTTGAATTAGAGCTAGCTCCTTGAGTATTGTCCTGTCACCAAAGGAAAGACATATTACCTTAGTTCAGGCCATTACAATATAGTTAAGTTACAAATTAGATGCTTACATTATAACAACCCCTTGAATTATGGTTAGGTTCACCACATTTTTTACAATGCATGGTTGATCGCTTCCTGGATTGACTCCACTCTCCCTTCCTTTTCCCTGCTTCATCTGGTACTATATCTCTTTTAAGTTTGGGCCTACCTATTGTCTTCACAGCTTCTAGTGGTTCCATGGCTTGGGCTGGATCGACTTTTCAAAATTTAACTCCCCTAACAGATTGTATTTTGTTCTTGTAAGTTAGCAAATAAGCCTCCTTACAGTAATACCAGTGTATTTGTGTTCCTGGTTCAACCTTAAAAGGCAACAAGACAAAAATAAATTAAAAATTAAAATAAGCAAATGAAGACAACAAGTTGAAAAGGCTAAAATTGAGGATAAAATACCTTATCATACAACATGGCCTTGATAGCATGGGGGCATGGTATTCCCGATAAGTCCCAAGCCCTACATGTGCATCTTTTATCCTTCAAATTAATTGTATGTCTATCATCACCTTCTGTGACTTCGTAACCAAAGTCACCATTGAACTCAACCTTGCATCCATGAGCAATTGCCCTATAAACATTGTATAGCTTCATGCACGGTGGACTGAAATCTCCCTTCCAACTCCTAACTTTTGCTTCATTAGAAACCAACCTTCTCATAACCTTCAGCCTTATTTTTTCCAACATTTTGATGATAGGCATATGCCTTGCTTCCAGAATCCATGCATTAAATGACTCAGTGAAATTATTGTCAATCATGATATTTTTACATTGAGTATCAAAGTATGCCCGACACCATGTTTGAGGTTTATATTTTAGCAGGTCTTTGGCAACTTCTTCATCTATGTCTCCTAATTTTCTCAATTGATCTTCAAAGTCTTCAATATATGTGGCCCATGCACACCACCACATAAGTTTCTTGACTTGTCCACTCCTCCACCTTTTACACCAATTAGCCTCAATATGCCTTACACAATATCTGTACTTAGCTTCAAGAAACACACTCTTCTTAGTATCAATTAACCCCTATGAAGTAAAAAAAAAAAACAGCCAACATCATTATTAGTTTTAAAATTGAGAACAAACATCAGTATATTTGTTTAGCTTAAGGATGACAATTTGATTATCAATTAAAACATAAGGAAAAGATGTAAGTTTTATCTTTTGCATATCTGAGATGAATGTCACTCCATGTCCATCTTTTAAGATTCAAACAACACTTCAAAAACTCCAAAAACCATTCCCATGTCCTGCATGTCTCTTTATCCACCACTGCCCATGCAATAGGATAAAAATGGTTCATACAATCTTGACCCGTAGCAACTAATAGTTGCCCCTTATATCTTCCCTTCAAAAAAGTACCATCCAGCCCAATAAGTGGTCTCAAACCACTTTTCCATCCATCCTTCAATGCTTTGAAACAAATGTACATCCTTAAGAACTTCCTCTTTCCTTGTAAAAGAGCTTCTTTTGATATATTGATAACAACATCACTTCCCGGATTAGAAGTTCTAAGTTCTTGTCCATATGCTTCAAGTTTATTATAGTCATCAAGAAAACTCCCTTCTAGCTTTTCAAGAGTCAGCCTCTTAGCCCTTTTAACCTTAGATATAGACACATTCATGTTAAAAATAATCTCTAACTCTTCACGCATGTCTTTTACCTTAAATTGAGGATTATACTGAACTTTTCTCTTGAATAAATGTGCTAGTGTGTTAGCATTAGCCCTCAGATTTTTATAAGTAGAATCACATGTATGTATTGAATTCAATGTTTTGATGGAGCAAGTACTACTTTTCTTATCCTTTGATACTAAAATTGTGAAGGGGCAGCCTTCAACACATTTATACCCGACCCTGGTTGTATCGATTTTCTTCACCCTTAGTCCATAACGATTGGCCATTCCATAGAAGCTTATTACCCTTCTAGCTTCCAGGATATCCTTAAATGTTTGCCCTTTCTCTAAAACTTTATAATTCTCTGAAGTATCAGTCACACCCCTTCTTTTTTCTTGGCTAAAGACCTCAAGTTCTTCCTCATTATAATCATTAGAATATGATTCGTCGAATTCACTAGAACTACTTTCTTGGTCAGAAGCTACATCAACATCCACAGTATATGTCTCAGTATGATATGTGATGTTTTGAGCAAAAATACTCAAATCAGAAGAATTTACAGCAAAGAAATTTATCACTCTAAACTTCTTACTGAATAAGTACTGCAAAGCTCTCATACCGTCATCGTCTGTTACCAAATAATACCTTCCAGAAGGTCCAGTTACTAAAAGTTGATTTACTTTAATGAACCCTAAATTCTTTGTGAACTCTTCGCAAACATTAGCAAATCTAACATTATTGGCTTCATACCCAGATTAAACATGCACCGAATTCTGATTATATAATAGCTCAGGAGAAATTACCCATGTACCCCCGTAGTGAAAAATCAAGTCGACTTTGTCAATCATCTTCAAATTCAACCCAAGAAAAAGGAACAAAGAAGGGCCCATGTCAGTAACTACACAATGACAATTTTAGTTCAAAAAAATCATAAAGAATCTCATATAACATAATAAAAAATTTCGGGACCACAAAACACCCAACAAAATCATAAAAAGATGAACTTTATCTCTAAAACTAAGTTCTTTTATGTGAATATTAACTGACAACAACATTATACTACACATAACCCAATAATACTTGATTTTGACAAAAACACACAAACCCAATTTGATTCTGACCAAAACATCCTAATCCTACATTAAAATATGATGAATATTAGTAACATACCTTGAATCTATTAACTTAATATTTTATGAGAAACTTGATTGTCTTGCTTCAAAGGTTGGTAAAATCCTTACAATAAGAAACCCTAATAAGAAGCACAGTGTTCATCTGAACTACAAGCAGGAGAGTTTATCTAGAAATGACTGGAAGAAGAATAAATAGAAGGGTGAGCCGGGTTAAATGGTAAATGGGTCAGGGTTAAAAAAAAAAATTAAAAATCTAATAAGTGAAAATGTTAATTAAGACTAATTAAATTGTTTAAGAAGTTGTCGTTACTTCCGTTTCATTAAGGGCATTTTTGGCCCATTTCTCTAGCAATAAGGGCATAAATGAACCAAAGTATAAACGAGGGGCATTTTTGATCTTTTCACATAGTACAAGGGCATTTTTGACCCTTTTCCCAAATAAGAAAAATGAGTATATCATTTTGGGTTGAACTCTCATAAATTATTTAATAAATTAAATATTAAATAGTATATCATACATGAATCAACCACCATAAAGTCTCTTAAAAATGTATTCTTTGTATTCAATTTCAATTTCATGTTAAAGTAATTTTGCTCATCTTCCAATTGGAAATACGAATGGTTATGTTTGCCTTTACAAAAATAAATAAATCATGCAAACCTATATTATATATCACCATAGTATATGAATCAAACCACCATAAAGTCTCTAGAATATGTATTCTTTGAATCCGATTTTAATTTCATGTTGGAGTAAATTCATGAATTTTTTTTTGTTCATCTTCTAATTAGAAATATGAATAGTTATGTTTGCCCTTTACAAAAAGAAAAAAACCATGCAAACCTATATTATTATATATTTATAAAAATAAATATTTGTACTAATGTGAAGTACATTACATAAATTTTATTACCACCAACTCTTTATTATCTAAATATATGTAACTCCCATTAATTATATTCATTATAGGTTTTACTCCCACCTCGCATCCTCATACATGATCTCAAATGGATTAATATCATATTCATGACAACTCTTTGTGTTCCCCAATCATATCCTATAAATAGTGACATTTGACACAATATTATACACTTAAAATAGTTGGATTTTTTTTTTGAGAAATCTCTATATATGCTCTCTTCTCGTCTTTTTTTTTGTTTTGTTTAATGTTTATGTTTTTTGTTTGTTGTTATTATAAACTTTCTATTGTTTTGTTGGTATTATTATTGAAAATTTACATTAGTTTGTTGCTTTGTATACATTAGCCTAGCATGTGGTATTTTAGTATCCTCATTTGAATATTGTATTTGTACAAGAGTTAGTTATTTTTACTTTATGAACCTTTAGTCAATTTTATAATTAAGAATGTATTCTTTTTATTAGGAAGATATATGTACTTTTTATAATAAAAATAATGGATTTTTTTAGTAAATACCAATAGATTTGGATGGGAGAAAATATATCATTTGCCATACAAAATTTACATGAAATATTTTGGGATAAACGTGCAAAACACATTTTCAAAACTAGTTCTAATAAAAGTAACAAAAATAAATTGTACATTTCACGTTGATTTGTATTTTTTCATCCTCGGATACACTTTATTTCACTCCATCCCCAATAGTCGTCATCTTTACCTCCTATTGTAATACATACAAATGTTTTAAGATAAATTTTTTTGCTTACCTATCCAACATAAGAAAATAAATTTGAAAAACTAATTTATTTCCTATAAAATATTTTTTTATGAAGAACATTTTTCTTCATATTGAACACGCCCTCTAATCATAATTTTTCTTTAAAATATTTTGAATCATTAACTATTTTGACTCATATATATATATATATTTAAAGAATAAATATCAACATTATAATTAATATTAAATGTTTTGACTCTTACATTTGTAACCCTTAGTATAAATTGAAACAAAGAAAGTAATAATTTTATGTTGGGGTGAGTTTTGGTTAGACCGGCCGTCTACTATGCGTTTCTACAAAATCTATTCTTCAATTAGTGATTTATTGACCTCTTGACTACTGTTATTATATCCTCTGGTTTTGTTTAAAGCTACGTGGATTATTCATCACATATGAAAGCTTCAACAAGACTAGTGACTTGGCGGAATCAGAATTTTACTAAGGAGTGTCAAAATATAAAGAAGTTAAAATATATATGTACATAAAACAATATTTTTATATAGTTACATAATGTGAGAATCCATAAATGCGTGGTAGATTCGTGAAACTTAATAGGACCATACACTCACAAATGGAACTATTTGTATTTGAACTGGCTGGTTAGCAAATAAGAGCATGAGCCCTGGTGAATATAAATACTCCACCACCTCCAACAGCGCGGCCTAAAAGCATATTCTTATCCAGATAAGAAAGGTAATAGAGGCCCCCAACAGATTGCCTGCATATGGACCATCTTCACATGAATATAACAGACTACTAGTAAGAAAATCAATTGTGATATCTTATGGCTACATAAAGTTATACCTCTCTGGACTGGTCACTGGAATTTGAGTTTTGAAAGTCTGAATAAACTGCAGTATCTGCAAACCAAGAAAAATCATTTTGGCAATATTCAGCTACTCTGGATAGCCATATAATGTTGATAGCAATTCGTGAGGTCATATATTTTCATAAACTAGAGTCTAGGGATATGTATTTTTCCTTTCACAAAAGCTTGTTCCATGTACAAGTTTTGTCTTAAATGATGTACATATAAATTAGGAAGAATAAACTTGTTATAATACACTAGATCAAGAACTAGGTCTCTGTTGTTTTATCGTTCGAACTGTACCTGGACCAACTCTCCGTTTGGGAGGAGCTGCTCAAGTTGATTCTATGTACCTATTGGGTGAAAATACACAGAAAACTAAAGAATACACCACAGCACCAAGTACCTGTAAACTTAAAAATGACCTTGGCAGAATTGCTGGAGCTATTACAGCTTGCAGATCGTCACTGATGTTAATATTTTGAAGACCTATCTGCAAATAATACACAGATATCAAAGTAACTACGTGGTATCCAACAATGAGAACATTAAAATTTGTTTTTAAGTGGAATGTTCATTATCATAATAAGTAGTTTGGGCCAGTTTCGTGATTTTATGCTTGGTAACTGCTCTATGCAACATGAGAACATCAATATTCAAGTAAACAGTAGGTGATGTCTATAACCAAACATGACTTCCAATATTATTTGTTCTTAGTAGGTGTCTGTAACCAAGCTCTTACAGATGCCACCTACTGATATTTAAATCAGAAGAGGCAAAGAACACTTGCACAGAAGCAGGAAAGGCTTCAATATTCATCATCCATATAGAATTTTCAAAAAGAATTTATTTTTCCAATTAGAAAGCATCAGAAACTAAGTAAAAGTAAAGCATCCCAAAATAATATATTCAACTACTAGAGAGATCCAGCACAAAACAAGACATAAAAATCCGACAAGATATGCAATGAATCCGTTAATGTCTATTATCTAGACATGGCCTACAAAGTATGTAGTTCCAAAACCCTACTTCAGAAGGACATGACACGGACTTCTACTCGAGCACCGGAACCAATGACTAGGTAGTATAATTTAAGGAGAAGGATGAGGACACATCCATAAAATGCCAAGAATAATAATATACTTGATTAGCGACCAGAAAAGTTACCTCCTCAAACTTGAGGTAGATGTTACGAGCAGAAACGCAAGAAAATCTGGCAGAAACTATCAGAGTAGCACCTTCATTCTCCTGTAGGATATAAGCAGATCACTATCAGATCAATTGAATTAAACATGTCTTCTCCTTTTCCTTCTTAGTATGTAATCTAACCTTTCATTTCTCTCTATTATTTCCTCTCAATCTCTCATTCTTCTAGTATATATGAAATTTCATAAGTTAAACAGTTTTACTTATTAACAAACTGATAAAACGACAAACAAGAAGAAGAGAAAATACATGACATCATTTCAAAATGGGCACAAGACATCGTAAGATATTCAGCATCATTAAGCTACTTCTAAATACCAGGAGAGTAACATAGGCTGAGGCATTGACATGTATTCTTTTGGAGGATTTTTTACAAACTTTGGAATCAACCATAACTTTGATGTTTTTAAATGCAATACATTGAAGCTTAATTCAGGTACGGTTGCAGAACTGAAAGGAAATAAGAAGGGGTGAAAGGTTATGCTTTACACCAACACTAACTTTCCATAGAAAGTGAAAGGTTATACTTTACACAATACCACCAACACTAGTTTTCTTTTCTACCTTTCTGAGATTACATGCAGAGGAAGAGACGCCACACTTAACAAGCAGCGGAGGTCACTTCTAAGTTGAGCAGACTGGTGATTTACGAGAGTAAAGATAGAAGATACTTGACGTCCTAAGAATGTTGGGCCCCTGCTTTTTTCAATTTACTAAAGGTGTGGACTGATCCTGGACTTATCAGCCCATTAGAAATGTTCTATTATGCATGCTAAGTATATCTGATATTGAGGGCCAGTTTATCTTGGTACTACCACAGCTGCCATGAGGACATCAAAAGAGTAGCCCCAAAAGGTTTAAACTTACATACCTTCTAAGTATGAGCTACAATAGTGGTTTAGGAGCTAGTGTAAATTCCTTCTGAACCAAAGTTCAGTTTAGCAGAGGTAACTACTTGAAGTATTTCTTGTTCAAGAATCCATGGAAAGTAACTACTTACCATCTCAATTTTTATTCAGAAGCCTCAAATTACTCATAAATCAGCATCCATTTCATCATGGAAGTTTTTGGAATTGGAATAACTAGGACAACTCATTCATGTCGTTTGTGATCACTAATAATACCCTAAACTTTAGAACCACCAAGAGTTGAGATGCCATTTTCAAGCTATTGAAGCAGCAAATATCAACTTTAGAGTTTCACACTTCTTAGATTCCACAATTTGGAAGATGCTATATTCTGACATTCCTTGAGATTGTTTATAATTTCTGAAAAGCTAACTTTCTCCTCCTTGACATAAATGGTTGTCAACAAAGAAAAACCGGAAGTGCATGAGAGCCGGGCGATATTTACCAAAAGAAGCAGCTAAGTAGATGAGCCTTCTGGCACTTTATGTCATCCCGTCGTACTATTTTTTCAAATATCTTTCCAATCATCCAGGCTTCAGAGAGGACGCATTTCTAATTTCTAGTTGTTTTACCTTCATAGAGTTGAGGTTTATAGTAGTTTGATGTCGCCAGATGCTACTAAGAGAATTCCTCAACAACAAAAAAATGCTACAAGGAGATACAGTGGAGACAAAAAACACTAGGTGATTCTTTTCCTCTGTCCTAACCTTGTTGGAAAGAGTTACCTGGTACATCCATACTTGTTGCTGGCGGGAGGTGATAGGTACTCCGTGTGAAAAAAGTTAGAGATGATTTTTTGAATAACATAGATTTCTCTAGAATGTCCTAGAATAGAAACTTAGAAATTATCTTGAAGAAATATCTAGATATTCTAGAGTAGTTGTCTTAAGGTAATATCTAGATATTTTAGAGTAGTTGCTAGAAGATAAGTTCACTAGAACTTTCTCATAGATGTATCTAGAAGAGTTTCTATAACCATCCCAAGACAAGTATAAATAGGAGATGCCCTTGTGCATTTGTATTCAAGGAAAAATCAAAGCACTTAAAGAGTCTTCTTTCATTACAAAGTTCTTCTTTCCAAATTCTTTTTTTAACTTTCTAGCTTCCTCTTTTTCTTTAGTTGAATCTTCTGATCTTAGTTAACGATCTTGAGCTAGCAGAAGGTTCTCGCATTATACTTTTCTTCTGCTGTTCTCTACACTCCGTGGAATTAGTCAAGGAGCGCGAAAGCTGGTCCAGATACCACAGTCATAAAAAAAGTGTTACCTGGTACCTATTGCTAGTGGGAGGTTATAGGTACACCGTGGAATTAGTCGAGGTGCGCAAAACCTGGCCCGGACACCACGGTCATCAAAAAGAAAAATGCTACAAGGAGAAGCACAATGCATAACTCCGAACTTGAGCATAAGGCTTTTGTCCAGGTCTAACTATCCTGAAGGACCTGAACATTTACTATAGGATCACCTTCTTAAACCTCCTTAATGTACATCCTGATAGAGGATCATGAAAAGGGGGGGGGGGGGGGGGGGTGTGGGAGTAATGAAGAGCAGGACAAATTAGGCAGGGGCTGAGAAAATATTGAGTTACATCAGTTCTACAAGTTTTCATCTAAGGTGTGTCAAGTGTCTATATTTGTAAACAATATATGTCAATCAATTATGCCTAGATCCCATAAAAAGTAGGATTACATCTGTTTATAATCCTAAAGTAAAAATAGCTTAAGAGAAAGCAATTAAAAAAAGTTTACACCAGCAAGCAAGTAATGGGAGGAAAGTCATTGTTGCACCTCTAATAATCGTGGAACACTCCATTTGATGACATTGCGTACCAATCCTCCACGGGATTCATTCTGGCACTCAAATTTCTGGAAAATTTGACCGACCTATTACATAGCTCAAAAAGATCAGTTCAGCTGAGTATGCATGTAACTAGCAAATGAAATAATAGGAGTTGATAAATCTCGCATGAACTGTAGGTTGAGAAAATCTTGACTCGTCATTGAAAAGAAAATAGAGCATTTTTGTCTCTTTGTTGGTTCATCTGTAATTATATTAGATGGTAGTGGAATGGATTTGTGATTAAAAATAAAATACAACAGATAGTAGAGACACATGAATGGAGATAATCAAGAGGGATTTGAGGAAATAAAGCTGTTTTTTCTTTTCCAAAGCACATAAGATCTGTGCATTGAAAAGTTATACTAAACTACTGGTTAGGAAGCTTCTTTGAACTACGACAATATGAGGTCATTTTACACATTATATTTGTTAGTTAAACTATGACTGATTTAGAAGTTGACTATTTATCTAGCATGCACCAAATTGAACCTGAAAGAATGGAAGCCTAGCAGCAGATTCAAAAAGAATGAGCACATCTGGTGCAGATGTATACTGCAACCGCCATGTTCCGTCCAACTTACTCAAGTCAATTTCCTTGCCAGCATCAAAACCTTCAACCATAACCTGATTATATCTCAATTAGTCAACACACTAGGATAAAGTGGAACTTCATTTTAGGCACGAGCAGCAGACCATAGCCTCCTCAATGGTGGATCGTTGATCAGCAGTTGTCACTAGGCCTCGTTGCGTATCTTGGATGATATTAAGAAGTTCGTATTTTCGGCTTTCCAGTTCGTATTCAGCATCCTAAGCAAAATCAATATTAAGAAGTGCTGTGAACAACCCAAGGCAATATCTTAAAACTGTTTCGATGTTAATTGTTAAAACTAAAGAAACTAGAACAGTAGATGTTCAACACAAACAAGTGGGTAAAAGAGAACATGGCATATGAAAACAGTGAAATATTAACATACTTTTGCCACAGTCATGGAGGCAGATGACATGGACGTTGCCAAACATGTAACTCTTCCATGGTTGTGTACTCCTCTTATGGTGTTTGAAAAGGAGACAACAGGTCTCACGCATAGGGCAGAGCTGAAACCTGCTGGAAAGTAGAAATAGTAGCATTTAGATCATTATCACTAATTGTGCTGAATAAACCTGCAATATTACAAGGGAAAGGATTATATGCGCAGGGGAATCATGCCTAAATTGCCAAAAGAGTGATTTATAGGATTTAAGAGCTTGAGTGTGAGGTTCATCATCCAGCAGTCCAGACTACAATCGCAATTTGTTCAAGACAATTCTTTTACGTAATCAATTGTTGTCTATCTTATAGAAAGGAACATTAACACTGGCTTTTATGCCATTGTTTAGTCCCACAACCATAGCTAAATGAATGCAGCCAGCTCAATTTGTTGTTCATTTTGTATCAATGTATTCGAGTTGGGATATGACCCACATTTCAACCCATTTCAGTCCAAATAACTTTTTAGGGTGAATCGACTCATTTATTAACTCAACTCATTTTGATGCGCCCAAATTCAGTTCAACTCGCCCACTTACCACCTATACTTATGACTTACATTTTCCACAGTGAAATTTTGTTAGAGCTACTATTGCAAGAGCTTCACCAGAAAATGTCCATACATATACTTGAATCTTCAAAGTGGAAGAGAGCAATAAGCAAATTTGTAACAAAATACATGCAACTATAAAAAATAATAATATTTTTACCTGAAATCATTGGATAGCGATTAAAGTCTCAAATGAGGCATGAAAACTCAAAGTAGAATCAAACTGAGGCAAACCACAGAATCAACATTAGAAAAAGTGAGAGCAAAAAAATCTGACAAATTAAAATACTTACCCAAAAAGCTGAGATTCTCAAAATGCTTAATTTAGCACTAAAACATCTCAAATTGTTTTTAGCCAAAGAAGAGGCTGGAAATACTGAAAGTTTTTCTGCAGCAAAAGCCCCTGGTTGATGCTGGCCTCATCCAAAATGTGTAATTATAGTTATACCCCTCATATATTGTATTATACTACCTTATGACTTGTGAAATGTCTTTTTCTATTCCATTATTTATATTGCATTCGTACCTATATGACCCATTCAATTTTTTGATTGCTCAAAATCATCTCAATTTTTCTTCAATACCAACATGAATCGATTGCTATTAGAATGTCTTATTCTATTATTTGGGAAACAAACATTATTCTGATACCAAAGTGATATTTATAAAACCAAATAGGTGTAGACAGCCTATTTCTTAAAATATAAAAAAAAAAAAAAAAACTACAACTATCTAAAGAACAGTTGATAACTATTCTATCACAGTAATCTGTTACAATCAAGTATGCACCTATCACATGACTACATCAAGAAAGAAGAAAAAACAATACACAGCTAATTGACTGACAATTAGAATATCAAGGAATGCTATTCAAATTGTTCAGTGTTGTCTACCATTTTTGTAAAATTTTGCCTCTGATGTAAATGTAATGTGAATGTGAAGTGTTATCTCTTTGCAAATCTTTTCACTCTGGAAGTGAGTCGTTTATAATCTAAAACCGTTTATTTCCTCCAAATAATTTGACAGTATCTACATGTATGCATCTACTTCTTCATTCATAATCTTATTTCAATCACAAATTAACAGTAAGTTGATGTTACACAAAGATCATAAAAGAGTGTTAAAGACTTTTCCATTAAAAAAATGTTTCATGTATACAATTTAATTTCAATGTTGGAACAAAAGAATGAATGAATAAGAGTTACAAAATGTCATCTCTATGGAAGACATGTTAACAGCAACAAATGCCATCTCTCGTTTTCTTTGCCTTCTAAGGACTAATATAGTCAATCTTATGATAAGAGCATGCACAATTTTGAGCACCAATATCCTCTGCAACACAAGGAGCCTCTGTTTTTCCGTCTCGGTACCATTGTTTTCTTTGTTGAACTAGTTCACTGATGAAATTGTCAAGCATTTCTCGGGTGATGCCTGGCATAACAATTACATGTGCCATATCTTTGACGCATGAAAGTTGCCAACGACGGACAAATTCATGGTCATGAGGCCTTTCAAGTACAACTATGATGCTAAGGTCATTTAGCATGACACTTATCCCTGCTTGTTGAAGACGATCTTTCAAATATTTGGCATTGTCGAGACATCTTTTAACATCCTTTTCAGGCCAATTTGACCTTTTGCGCTCAAGCTATACCACAAGAAAATTGGAGTCAGACCATTACGACTGCCAGAAATAGTGGCATCCACCGAAGCAATGTACTCCACATTTGTTGAGAGATTATTGATGTAGCTTTTTCTTGTTATTTGGACACCACAAGGCATTGGGCATCCTAGGAACTTGTGACCAGAAATTGTGACACTTCCAATTGGCTTCTTGAAACTAATCATCTGTTGAAATTGAACAAAGAATAATTAGAATGTCGCCTTGAGAATTAATTAAGAGTTTGTTAGAAGTAAGAAGCAATTGAAACTCACATTGTTTATAAAGGGGGTCATAAGACCACATAGTGCTGCATCACAGTGGATGTAAAACCTATCTTGTGAAAAGCCACAATCTTTGAGTATTTCAAGAATAACATCAACATCATCAATAGCTCCTTTGAAGGTAGTTCCTATAGTTAAAAGAACCATCAAGGGAAAAGTCGTAAGATGACTAAGTTCATAAAAGAAATAAAGAAAAAGGATAGAAGTTGGAGTAGGTATATACCAATTGTGACATTTATAATTGCTGGTTTATCCTTATTTTGAAGTAGTTTTGCTCTTAAATCTGAATAATCTATCTCTCCATTTACTGATGTGTTAATTGTTTCAGAATCCATTCTGTACATTCTTGCAGCTTTGAAAACTGAATAGTGAGAATCTTTTGATGCATATAATATTCCTTCAGGAAGTAACTCTCTCCTGCAAAATGATATTTAGAAAATTTAAGAGCGCTGAAACAATATATAGAAGTTATTATATTATATAAACTCAGATCAATATATGAACTTACCCTAACAAAATACCATGGAGATTGCCTTCGGTACCACCATTGGTAACATAGCCCCAATATTGGTCCTTTTCAATTTCCCACAGTTGTGCAAACCAATCCAAAACTGCTACTTCGAAGTCTTTAGAATGGAAATCGACAGTGTTTTGAAGGAAAGGATCACCACAATTGTTTAGGTGAAACTGTAAAAGTGGTGCTAAAGTTGCATAGTGATCATAACATATGTTCACTGGATAACCTAAATGAAAATTAACTCGTTGGGTAAGTGTGTCCAAATAATTGACCAAGATAGTGTCCAGAGAGAGACCATCATTCTTCAATCCAGGCTCCATCACCTCAAGTTCCAAGTTCTTCCTTGGCCCTGCCCCTGGTGGTGCCACCTTTTGTTTCTTGTTCTCCACATTCAGGAACAATCTTCGCCGTGCTAAACTTCTGGGTGTCATGGCTAAACTTCTCGGTGTCATGGGTAATGGCTCAAAATCCTGTCAAGAATAATAATCCAATTTAAGATATAATTAAGTAAATAAAAACATATTTTAATTTGTCTAACAAGGAGGTCGTACAAAATCCATATATTGGGGGGGGGGGGGGGGGGCAACAAAATTTTGCAAAAAAACTTTTGGAATGAACAAACTGTCTGTTGTTTAAGAAGTGGAGAAGTTTGTGGATGTAACAAACATGAAGATCGAGTACGTACCATTTCAAGTGAGAGGCTACCCATTCTTTATAGTAAGTGTTTTTTTTGTTTGCTTTTAGTCCTTAGAATAATGGAGAAGCAACTGCTGAGTACATTTTGTTAATATGTTTGGGGTACTTATATATAGGTCTTAAAAGATGAAGGTTTTGTGCACCAACCACCCTTCTTCTTTCCTCTCTTTTTCCTGTTAGTTTCTTACTTGCTTATTGCAAATGTACTTTTCCCCTGTGAGGTTTTGACCAGGCTATTCTTAGAAAGTGACTGCTCAACTTACAAGCCAATATTATGAATGATGGGTTGGTGAGATTAATGAGAAGACAAATCCAGATAAACTAAGCATGCAAAGACTATATAGTCACAAATTAAACGCGTGCGTGTAAATAATTCATTCTTTAATAAGAATTATAATAATGTTAATTCTCATTACAACCCATAAAATATTAATTCTTAATCTGCCTTGCATAATACATGCATTGGTTTTACTAAGTAGAATTAAGGCTGGCTGAAAGAGCTAATGCATAATATACTATGAATAATAATGTTCATTTTTGTATATACATAAATACAACTTTAAAAGTGACATGTTATAATAAGTTGTTTTCCAAATTTGAAATGCTACTTTAAGTTTGATTTAAAAATTTAGAATTATTCCAAAAAATATGAATAATTTTTTCCTAATATTTGGATTTCACTAGGATGCTACTTGGTGGATTCTTTGACTGACTACAAGCAAAGTGGAATGTAGCTACTTCACTCCACCAAATGTCAATAATTAGGAACCAAAGTAGTTAACTAAAGATTTGAGAATTGGTCAGCGGACAAAAATAGTTGGAGCTTTTCAAAGACACAAGTTAACCTTTTGAATTGGTCTATTTTTGACTCAGTTGACACCAATTATAATTTAAAGATGTTACTCATATATAAATGAGTTACTAACAACATGTTGAATAATGAATTATTATTTTTCTATTGCAACTGTGGCATTGTTTACGCAAAATTGGAATTTGAATTTTTTTATTTGGATTGCAGTTTTTTTTACGGCAAATCCGGGTTTTTTGTGCAGCAATCCATTGGATTTATCCTGCAGTTGAGGTTTCAGATTTGAATTTTTTTTTTTTTTTTTAAAAAAGATGTTAGATGTCACGCTCAAAAATAGGGAGGCACGACTGACACTCTATATCGTATTCGATGGAGTTAGCCACTGAGACATATTAGCTAACTAAATTGTGGGTCCAAAAGATCTGGCAGCACAACATCTGAAATACGAAGTCTGGACCGTTAAAGTCATGACTTGAATAACAATAAGTCATATAAGTAGTGATAGACAAATTAAAAATAAAGAAGTACTAGCTAGCCGACGAGGCCGCAATTGAAGACATACATACATATACATATATATACATGTCAAGCCTGTGGACTAGAGATTGAAACCTACAAAAAGAAACCTAGAATATTGTGTCCAAAATAACCTCTACGAGTGACATAAGCACTTTCGGGACAAGACCCCGACTATACCCAAACTATACAAGAAAAGTAAACATCCTCTTATAGCCCCATAATAATTAAGATGGACTTACTAACTCACAACTGAACCCGAATCCTAGCGGGTGGGTCGATTAGAATCCCCGTCTGGACCTGCACGCATGAAACAAGAAAAAAAGCAGCGTCCCCAGACAATGGGATGTCAGTATGAATAAAAATTTACCGGTATATAAGGCGGAAAGTAGAATAAAAATAGCTGCTAGAAAAAGGGTAATAGAGATATCACCTGAAACTAAAACTCAAATAGTCTCCATGATCGACATTTGACCTCCTACTAATCAAATATGTGTGTTATGCTTGTGTAATCATATGTCTAGAATATATATTCGCCAATTAGTGCTAGCAATGGTGGTGCCTTTCGGTAGCTAACCGACATCATATTCGCCAACTTGTGGTCATCTGTGTCTCATACGTATAAATATAGGCAATAAGTGTCATACCTCCCGATTATAGCTCAGGAGTAGAATGCATAACATGTCATGTCATGGATTCGTAATGCATATATGTTACTATAATCATGTTGTCAATCTTGGCCCGTTGATACTCTTGTTCTCATAATTGTGTAATCACTTTCGTATCATGGAACCTCATATGTTTTTCGAATAAGCTTGAAAACTTGACTCGATTTTTATAAAGATTTCTTAGCCTTGAAGATGCTCATATAAACTTAAGGTTCTTCACTTAGTTCATATACTTGGTTCCTAGATAATTTATAAAAGAATGTATTTCAAAAAAACAAGTGTTTTATAGTTTAAACATTTAAGTTATATCTGAGAGTTTTGAAACCATGTGTTACTTTAAAGATTTTTCAAAATACACTTTAGCGGGGAAATAGGTTGGTTGCAAATATTAAATGTCTTCCACAATCTTTTTTAAGTTACACCACCCAAAGAAGAATAAGAATTCATGCATATGAACATATAGTCAAGGAAGCCGATAAAATGACATGTAGATGTCGAATATTATCCTATTTAATTATCCGAACAAGTGGAATATCAACAGAATAGCATCATGAAAATAATCCTGCTGCGGTCCCAATACACTTCACAAAAGATCTTTCTAGCAATAGAATAGTAAAATATCATATTTGGCGTTTTAGAAATTTCCTAGGAGTCGTGCTAAAAGGAAGGACGAAGCTTAGCCTTAACATACCTTTCTAATAAACAACCGAATGTATGTAATTTCTTCACAAAAGTTGTTACTTACGTCATAAGCTTCACAAATACTATATACACGCACCTATAAATAATTTATAATTGAGCTTAAATCGGCAGATTTTCCATATGGTCCTAACTTGACGAAACGTCCATTGAACTTCGTAAAAATAATCATAAAAGAGTCTCGAGGTGATTACCTTAGTAAACCAAGTGTAAATCTTGAAGAAACACCAATAACTACCAAGTTCTAAATTCCAAAACTAGCTCCAAACGCAGCTAATAGAAAGGAAAAATGATTGTTACGTGTAGCGATCACATTTCTAAGCACGAGGGCAAACTTTAATGGTAGAAATAGCTAAAAACGCACCGTCATCACTCAAGAACTCCATTGGAACCTTCTCTTAAGCTTTCTTTATGGTTATGAACTGAAAAAAAAAATATTTTTATGTGTTAAAATGTCGAATAGCCGACTTACCATTTTTTTAATTCGCAACCCGATTTGCAACCCTGATTCTGCTCAAATAATCTGCAATAAAACACTCATAACCTTTTACTCCAATGTTGGTTTGATGTGAGGTTTTGTGCATTGCAAACTAGACTCTTTGACCTTCAATATGATATGTAGTGTGCCCTTTAACTCCTTGTAAATTGAGAGAAAACATCAGAGACATTTGGTCCAAAGTTTAGAAAATTTATTAGAGAAACTTACGACAACTTTTGTCAATCTTTGTTTTGCTACTTTTCTTGATTTCAAAACTTAACATATGATCATTGTGCTATTATAATACCTCATAACACATTATTCTTAGCATATTAGACACTCATAGTATTATCCCAAAGGTACGGATTAATTTAAACCTTTCAAACGGGTGAGGTACACGAGCCATTTCTTTAATCCCGAACCTTTGTTTGAGGGATTCCTTTGACCTAAAACATTAGTTTAGTTCTTTGATATTGCCACCCATTTGCAATCTTATTCTCTAATATACTATATACTATACCAAGTCATATACACCTCATAAATCTACGCCACTTCTCACCACGTATATTATGCAAGAATGAGAAAAAAATATGAGATCTCATATTAGATTTGAGATTAATTGTATTTAAAACTGACCAATTAGACACTTGACCATATGGAAAATGTCAAGTCCAATAGCCAAATTCAAGATCCTTGCCTTTTAAGACATACCCAAAGTTTATAAATTTTTGTTAGTCTAGTACTTATTTCAAAATTAACTTTAGACCTATACGGACAAAGTTAAAGAAAATCAAATTAGATTTAATATAAATTTTAAATATACGAATTTAAAGTTATGCTTATTTTAGTTAAACTTCAGACAATTTGACAACATTTTGATCTAATAGACTTAAACCTTCAAATTCATATGTCTAATATTTAAACTACGAAACCTAACTTCAAACGATATTGGGTATGGATTGTCCCCTTTTGAAGTGATGTGGTACTCAATTTGCCACTAGACACGGTGGAACCTAATCCTAGATATTATTGGTGAACGTTTGCTAATTCATACAATTGAAATTTCGAAACTTGAAAAAAATGGAT
Source organism: Solanum commersonii (assembly GCA_029007595.1). NCBI lineage: Eukaryota > Viridiplantae > Streptophyta > Magnoliopsida > Solanales > Solanaceae > Solanum > Solanum commersonii. The sequence continues at coordinate 2,010,783 of JAJTWQ010000011.1, forward strand.
ACTCCAGGTATGCTTGTACCAAAACAAAGAGCACTTAAAAATTGTATAATTCTATCACCATATCACATAACTATTCTACCACCTCCAATTCTTGACCCATTTGTATTTACTTTTATCCAATCTATGTGTTATAGAGTTAAAATTTTATAAGTTTCCTGTCAATATACAATACTTTTATGCGAAGCATTATATTTTTTCATTACCCATTTGATATACAAGGCATTCTGTTCGAAGATCATAAAAGAGTGTTAAAACTTTTTAATTTAAAAAATGTTTCATGTATACAATTCAATTTCAATGTTATAATTAACAAAAGAATGAAATAATAAGAGTTACAAAATGCCATCTCTAAGGAAGAATTATTAACACCAACAAATGCCATCTCTCGTTTTCTTTGCCTTCTAAGAACTAACTAATGTAGTCAATCTTATGATAAGAGCATGCACAATTTTGAGCACCAATATCATCTGCAACACAAGGAGCCTCTGCTTTCCCACCTTGGTACCATTGTTTTCTCTGTTGCACTAATTCACTGATGAAATTATCAAGCATTTCTCGTGTGATGCCTGGCATAACAATAACATGTGCCATATCTTTGACACATGAAAGTTGCCATCGACGGACAAATTCATGATCACGAGGCCTTTCAAGTACAACTATGATGCTAAGCTCATTTAACATGACACTTATTCCTTCTTGTTGAAGACGATCTTTCAAATATTTGGCATTGTCGAGGCATTTTATAACATCCTTTTGAAGGCCAATTTGACCTTTAGCGCTCAAGCTATACCATAAGAAAATTGGAGTTAAACCGTTACGACTACCAGAAATAGTAGCATCCACAGAAGCAATGTACTCCACATTTGTTGAGAGATTATTGATGTAGCTTTTTCTTGTTATTTGGACACCACAAGGCATTGGACATCCCAAAAACTTGTGTCCAGAAATTGTGACACTTCCAATTGGCTTCTTGAAACTAATCATCTATTGAATTTGCACAAAGAATTATTAGAATGTTGCTCTCAAAATTACTAAAGAAATTGTAATTAGAAGTAAGAAGTGAAACTCACATTGTTTATAAAAGGGGTCATAAGACCACATAGTGCTGCATCACAATGGATGTAAAACCTATCTTGTGAATAGCCACAATCTTTGAGTGTTTCAAGAATAACATCGACATCATCAATAGCTCCTTTGAAAGTAGTCCCTATAGTTAAAAGAACCATCAAGGGAAAAGTCGTAAGAGGACTAATTACTTCATAAAAGAAGAAAAGAAAAATGATAGAGGTTGAAGTAAATACATACCAATTGTGACATTTATAATTGCTGGTTTGTCTTTATTTTGAAGCAACTTTGCTCTTAAATCTGAATAATCCATCTCTCCATTTACTGATGTGTTGATTATTTCTGAATCCATTCTGTACATTCTTGCAGCTTTGAAGACTGAGTAATGAGAGTCTTTTGATGCATATAATATTCCCTCCGGAAGCAGTTCTCTCCTACATAAATAATGTTAAGAAATTTAAGAGCACTGAAGCAATATATAGAAGTTATTATATTTTATATACTAATTGTGTGAATATATGAACTTACCCTAACAAAATACCATGGAGATTGCCTTCGGTACCACCATTGGTAACATATCCCCAATATTGGTCCTTTTCAATTTCCCACAGTTGTGCAAACCAATCCAAAACTGCTACTTCGAAGTCTTTAGAATGGAAATCGACAGTGTTTTGAAGGAAAGGATCACCACAATTGTTTAGGTGAAACTGTAAAAGTGGTGCTAAAGATGCATAGTGATCATAACATATATTCACTGGATAACCTAAATGAAAATTGACTCGTTGGGTAAGTGTGTCCAAATAATTGACCAAGATAGTGTCCAAGGAAGGACCATCATTCTTCAAACTAGGTTCCATCACTTCAAGTTGGAAGTTCTTCCTTGGCCCTGCGCCTGATTGCTCCACCTTTTGTTTCTTGTTTTCTCCATTCGGGAACAATCTTCGCCGAGCTAAACTTCTGGGTGTCATGGCTAAACTTCTTGGTGTCATGGGTAATGGCTCAAAATCCTGTGAAGAATCATGATAATCCAATTTAAGATATAATAATTAAGTAAATAAAAACATATTTTATCTATAGAGGAGGTCGTACAAAATCAGGAGACATAATTTCAATAATATTTGGGGAGGGACAAACAAGATTTTGCAAAAAAGCTTTTGGAATGAACAAACCGTGAGTTGTTTAAGTAGTGGAAATGTTTGTGCATGTAACAAACATGAAGAGTACGTACCATTTCAAGTGAGAGGCTACCCATTCTTGTGAAACACAAATTTATAGCAAGTTTTTTTTGTTTGGTTAGAACTTAGAATAAAGGAGAAGCAATTGTTGAGTGCATTTTGTTCATATGTTTGGGATACTTATATATAGGCCATACAAGTTGCAGGTTTTGTGCACCCCTTTAATTTCCTCTCTTTTTCCTCTTAGTTTCTTCAACTGTGTATCCCACTTGCTTTTTCTAAAGTTCCATTAAGTATATTTATTATATATATTGCAAATGATGAACTTTTCCCCTGTGCGGTCTTGACCAAGCCATTCTTAGAAAGTGACTACTCAACTTACTAGAAAATATTATTATGAATGATGGGTTGGTGAAAGTAATGAGAAGCCAAATCCAAATATAGTTAAACATGCAAAGACTATAGTCACAAATTAAACGCGTACTTGTAAGCAATTCATTCTTTATTAAGAATTATAATGGTGCTAATAGCAATTAGCAACCATTCATGTCGAACTACAACCAATAAAATGTTGATTCTCCATTTGCCTTGCATAAATACTATGAATAATGTTTATTTTTGGATGTACATAACTATAACTTTAAAAGTGAAAATCAGTTGAAAAACAGGTTATTAGTTATTTTCCAAATTTAAAGGCAACTTTAATTTTTAAAAAATTATGATCAAGCTTTGATTTTCAAATAAAGTAAAAAAAATAAAAGTTTAGAAAGATAATGAATAATTTTTTTATGGTCAAATGAGTCCTAATTAATAGAGTATTTGGATTTCACTAGGATGCTACTTGGTGGATTCTTTGTATACAAGCAAAGTGGAATGTAGCTACTTCACTCCACCAAATGTCAATAATTAGGAACCAAAGACACGAGTCAGTCTTTGAATTGGTCTATTTTTAACTATCTTCACACCAATTATAATTTAAAGATGTTACTCATTTATAAATGGGTCATATATAATATGTTGAATAATGAATTATTTTTTTCTGTCGCAACTGTGGAATAGTTTACACAAAATCGAATTTGAAATTTTTATTTCCATTGCAGTTGAGCTTTCAAAATTGATTTTTTAAAAAAATAAATGGATGTTAGATTTGAGATTAATTGTATTTAAAAATTTAATCTTTTTATAATAACTTTATATTAAGCTTGGTCACTTAGACACTCGATCATAAATGTCAATTCAATAACCGATTTCGAGATCCCTATTTAAAAAAAACCCAAAATTTATAAATTTTTGTTCATCTAGTTATTTCAAAATTAACTTTAGACCTATATGGTCCAAGTTAAAAAAATAAATAAAGATTGAATATAATTTTTAGATATACGAAATCTAAAGTTATACTAAATAAAGTCAACCTTCAGACAATTTGAAAGCTTTTGGTCTTATAAGACTTAAATTTCAAATTCATATGTCTAATATTGAAACTACAAAGCTTAAACACTGATTCTCAAGAATTACTTAATTAATACCTTATATAGTAATAACCTCATGTATTTACGTATCTACACTGATTGCTAAACGCTATTTCTACGGCTGAAAGGATCATTTCTGAAGATCATTCCGAGGGAGGTGTTGGGTTCTGAAGGGTGATGGGCGTCATGCGGAAGCTTACAATTGCAAATAATATGATTGATAAATTAGATGACAAAAACTTATATTAAAAGTCAAAATATTATTATATCAAAACTAATATAAAGAAAAACATTGAAACTGTAGAGAGAATAAATCTCCCCATAAACAAAAGTCTTAAACGACTACATTGTGGATTCTATTGTGTTAGAAGAAAGAAACCTATATTTATAGAGTCTTAAAACCTTTCCTACTAGAAAAGGAGTCCTAAAAGGAGAGAATAAACCAAATATGAAAGAATATTATATTTTCCTTTTAGGAAAAGTAAAAACATTTATGATAATGTTTTGTCTTTTCTTTAAGGAAAAATGAATTTTAAATTATGATAAGAAAATCAGGGCAAAACCCTAACAGGAGGCTCATATAGTAGTGGACCAATTAACAAAATAAGAAAGAAAAATGAAGGATCCACATATAATTAACAACCAATCCCATATTTTAGAAGCATATCCTTCTCTTTTATCACATAGATTAGTTTCACTTTTGTATGAATAAACATTTTTATTATTAAATAAAATCCTTCTATTCTTAGGGAAAAAAACTATAAAACTTAACTTCAAATGAAAATGTGTATGGACTTTTGCTTTTTTGAGGTGTGATGTGGTACTCAATTTGCCACTAAACACGGTGGAACCTAATCCTACCTATTATTGGTGAACGTTTGCTAATTCATACAACTGAAATTTTCAAACTTGAAAAAAATAATAAGATATTACAAGGTCCAAGCATGCTAGAACCAAAACTTAAAAATTGTATAATTGTTTGTCCCATCTTGAAGTTGCTACACAAAATCGTTCTATCACCATATTTCTATCATGATCTCTAACAATTACACCACCTCCAATTCTTTCATCTCCAAATCTACACTCATCAGTATTTACTTTTATCCAACTCTATGAGCTAAGAGTTAAAATTTTGTAAGTTTGTTGTTAATATACCTTACTTTAAATTTTTGCAAGAACATCTAGTTTTCCACAATTTCCGACAAATAATAATGCAACTTGTTAATTTTAACAAACAAGCGAAAACAATACATATACAACTAACAATTAGAAAATCAAGGCATTCTATTCAAAGATTATCATAAAAGAGTGATAAAACATTTTTTAATTTTAAAGTTCCATGTATACAATTCAATTTCAATGTTGTAACAAAAGAATGAATGAATAAGAGTTACAAAATGCCATCTCTATGGAAGACATATTAAGAGCAACAAATGCCATCTCTCGTTTTCTTTGCCTTCTAAGGACTGATATAGTCAATCTTATGATAAGAGCATGCACAATTCTGAGCACCAATATCCTCTCCAACACAAGGAGGATTGGTCTTTCCATTTTGATACCATACTTTTCTTTGTTGCACTAGTTCACTGATGAAATTGTCAAGCATTTCTCGTGTGATGCCTGGCATAACAATAACATGTGCCATATCTTTGACACATGAAAGTTGCCAACGGCGGACAAATTCATGGTCACGAGGCCTTTCAAATACAACTATGATGCTAAGCTCATTTAGCATGACACTTATCCCTGCTTGTTCAAGACGATCTTTCAAATATTTAGCATTGTCGAGACATCTTTTAACATCCTTTTGCAGGCCAATTTGACCTTTTGCGCTCAAGCTATACCACAAGAAAATTGGAGTCAAACCATTACGACTGCCAGAAATAGTGGCATCCACCGAAGCAATGTACTCCACATTTGTTGAGAGATTATTGATGTAGCTTTTTCTTGTTATTTGGACACCACAAGGCATTGGGCATCCTAAGAACTTGTGACCAGAAATTGTGACACTTCCAATTGGCTTCTTGAAACTAATCATCTGTTGAATTTGCACAAAGAATTATTAGAATGTTGCTCTCAAAATTACTAAAGAAATTGTAATTAGAATTAGGAAGTGAAACTCACATTGTTTATAAAAGGGGTCATAAGACCACATAGTGCAGCATCACAGTGGATGTAAAACCTATCTTGTGAATAGCCACAATCTTTGAGTGTTTCAAGAATAACATCGACATCATCAATAGCTCCTTTAAAGGTAGTCCCTATAGTTAAAAGAACCACCAGTAAGAGGACTAATTACTTCATAAAAGAAGAAAGAAAAATGATAGAGGTTGAAGTAAATACATACCAATTGTGACATTTATAATTGCTGGTTTGTCCTTATTTTGAAGCAACTTTGCTCTTAAATCTGAATAATCCATCTCTCCATTTACTGATGTGTTGATTGTTTCTGAATCCATTCTATACATTCTTGCAGCTTTGAAGACTGAGTAGTGAGAGTCTTTTGATGCATATAATATTCCATCAGGAAGTAGCTCTCTCCTACACAAGTAATGTTAAGAAATTTAAGAGCACCGAAACAATAGAAGTTATTATATTTTATATACTTGTGTGTGAATATATCAACTTACCCTAACAAAATTCCATGGAGATTGCCTTCAGTGCCACCATTGGTAACATATCCCCAATATTGATCCTTTTCAATTTCCCAAAGTTGTGCAAACCAATCCAAAACTGCCACTTCAAAGTCTTTAGAATGGAAATCGACAGTGTTTTGAAGGAAAGGATCACCACAATTGTTTAGGTGAAACTGTAAAAGTGGTGCTAAAGATGCATAGTGATCATAACATATGTTCACCGGATAACCTAAATGAAAATTGACTCGTTGAGTAAGTGTGTCCAAATAATTGACCAAGATAGTGTCCAAAGAAGGACCATCATTCTTCAAACCAGGTTCCATCACTTCAACTTGTAAGTTCTTCCTTGGCCCTGCGCCTGATTGTTCCACTTTCTGTTTCTTGTTCTCCAAATTCGGAAACAATCTTCGTCGTGCTAAACTTCTAGGTGTCATCGCTAAACTTCTCGGTGTCATGGGTAATTGCTCAAAATCCTGTCAAGAATCATAATCCAATTAAAGATATAATTAAATAAAAACATATTTTGTCTAACGAGGAGGTTGTACAAAATCATGAGAGATAATTTCAATAATATTTGGGGAGGGACAACAAAATTTTGCATGTAACTAACATGAAGAGTACATACCATTTCAAGTGTAAGGCTACCCATTCTCGTGAAACACAAATTTATAGTATATTTTTTGTTTGCTTAGGATAAAGGAGAAGTAATTATATTGTTGAGTGCATTTTGTTCATATGTCTTACATACTTATATATAGGCCTTAAAAAGATGAAGGTTTTTTGTGCACCAACCCCCCTTTAATTTCCTCTCTTTTTCCTCTTTACTTTCTTCAATTGTGCATCCCACTTGCAATTTTCAAATGAACTTTTCCCTTGTGCGGTCTTGACCAGGCTATTCTTTGAAATTGACTATTCAACTTACCAGCCAATATTATGAATGGTGGGTTGGTGAGATTACCAAGACAAATCCAAAAAAAAAAAAAAAACATGCAAAGACTATAAGTGACAAAATCAAACTTGTGCGTGTAAACAGTTCATTCTATATTAAGAATTATAATGGTGGTAATAGCAATCATTCATGTCTAACTACAACCCATAAAGTTTACATAATATAAATGGTTTTGCTAATTAGAAGGCTGGAAGAAATAGCTAATTGCATAGTACTACGAATAATGTTCATTTTTTAACATATATAAATACAACTTTAAAAGTGAAAAGTCAGTTGAAAAACAGGTTATAAGTTATTTTTAAAATTTGAAATGCAACTTTAAGTTTGATTTAAAAAATTTATAATTAAACACTGATTTTCAAATAAATAAAAAATTATTCCCTAAGAAATATGAATAATTTTTTTTTTTTGGTCAAACGAGTCCTAATATTTTTGGATTTCACTAGGATGCTACTTGGTGGATTCTTTGTCCTAATCCAAGTAAAGTGGAATGTAGCTACTGCTTCACTCCATCAAATGTCAATAATTAGGAACCAAAGAAGTCAACTAAAGATAGATAATTGGTCAGTGGACAAAAATAGCTGCAGTTTTCAAAGACACAATAGTCAACCTTTGAATTGGTCTATTTTTAACTTTGTTCCCACCAATTAAAATTTAGAGATGTTACTCATATATAAATATGTTACTAATAGCATGTTGAATAACAAAAATGTGTATGGATTTTGTCTCTTTTTGAAGTGATTAGTCTCTGGGCACGTGCGTCCCATGTAATTTTATTTTAGATTGTTAGAACAATTACAATTCTATGAAAACATGCATGTAATGAGAAATAAAATGCAACAATTACAAATAATTAATCATTAAAAGTGTGACAAGAAACACCAAACAAGGGGTGCATTTTAATGTTTAAAAGCAATTCCTTATAATCCAACCAACGGTAAATCTGAACGTTGGTTAGTAGTAGCAAACTTTCACTAAAGTCAAAAATCACTAATTTGAGCCTGATAAAAATATAGAAAATCGTAGAAAATTAAACTAAAGAAGTATAATAGGGAGAAAACACATAAAAAATATACATGAAAAAAAAGAGAGGATAAAATTACTACATAATTTTCGAAGTTCTTGTCTACACCTTCTCCCATAACCAATTAAAATTCAAGAGTCTTCTTATCGAATCAAACTAAAACATAAATCAAATAGTACAAATGATGATATAAACAGTCCGCCACTTGAACTATAGAAAAAAAAATGAATAGCTTTGGATTTGAGTCTCATGAAACAAGAAAGATGAATTTATATGGATAAAAATGGAAGTATCAAAAGATATCTTAAAGTTTTAAATTAATATTTAGAGGTTATGAATATGAAATGTATGAGAGTTATGAATTTAAGAGTATCAATTGAATAGTTAATTAAATATTATTTATGATAGTGAATATTTAAAGCAAATAAAAATAAATAAAAAATAAAGAAGGGTAAAACATCAGTACAAATTATATTTAATTAAATAATATTATAATGTTACATATTAATAGTGAATAAAAAATAAACATATTTCAAATAACTTTTTGATTTTCTCAATGAATTAACATACTAATTACCTCAGTGAATTTGATTTGAAATACATAAAAGTAAACGTTTTCACAAGGTTAAATAGTAGAGTAGTACTACATTAAGTTATTCAAATAATAATTAAGAGAAGAGAAAAATATTTAGTTTAATATTTGTACAGACATACATTTTATGTGTCAAATAATATAAGATGCATTTGGTTTAACACCTTCTCACTTTAATATTTAGTATAATAATAATTTAATATGATTTATTATTTAATATTTAATTAATTAAATAATTTATAATTTTATGATTTTAGTGTAAGGAAAAAATGATAATCCAAATTTATACTTCAGAGCTTTCCACATGATTAAAAATAAATTTTATATATATAATGATTAACGGGTCATTTGTTACTTACTAATGAATATGATCACTTTATGATTCTTTAGCTTGCAATTAAATTAGGAGGTGAAAAGGTTGTAAAAACATTGTGATTAATTAATATTTAACTTATGAAAGAACTTATGTAGCACACCTATAAAAAAAATACAAGTTTATCATTTCAAATGATACAAATAGAAGGATCTACCTACAAATGCAACATAAAATAAAATTATACATAAAATGTATTCATAGAAATAAGACCACACTAAATAAAACATAAGTGTATTTTTGTCATAGTTCTGATGCATCAATTTAAATTCCATACAATGGAGGGTACAAACCTATTTATAGTGATGTAACCCTTTAAATTTCAAATATAACTGATTATAGTCTTTCCATTTTTTATACACCCCTACAAATTTTCTAATTACGCACCATTCAACATGAGTTTGTTGCTTCCTAGGCACCTACTCAAATAACCAGGGGTGCATGTTTAGATACCTTACCGTATGCACCGGAGATGACTTCATTATAAGTATCTCAAATCCAATGTAATATAGTATAATCACTCTTACAATTTAAAATAGTCATTTTACATCTAACAATAAATTATCATATTTGAAATAGAACTATAATTATAAGTATGCAACACATTAAAAGATCATTCACAATGTATACCTATCATTTTAAGTTGTTTTCAAGATTTTTGAAGGTTAATTTCTTTCTATATGACGATAACATCACCTATTAGAAAGTTAAAATTGTAAAATTCAAGCAAAATAAAGGAAATAAATTAAATAGATCATGTCATAGTACTATGCCTAAGAATATACCTCAAAGGATTCCTACCTTTATTTTTCAATTTTTCACGGTCTTATATAATTTAGCCTCCAACTCAACTTACAAATATTTTTTTCAATTTTAAAAAACATATAAATTTTATTTTTAAAAACAAAATTAATTAATTAGCACATCAAAAATTTAACCACATAACCAATTAGAGAAGAGAAAAAATAGAAGTAGAATATTTTTTTTTGGTAATAGAGCAGAAATACCAACAACAGTAAAAGGGAACAAAAAGAACATAAAACCCTATCAGTAAAGATTTTGGAATGAAGAGACAAAAACTAACTTTAATTCAATAGAGAGAGCAACACATTGTAATAAAGTAATATTAAGTGCATTAATTGACATTACTTTTTTTAAAATAAATAAATTGGGATGACCTTTATATTCATGTTAATATCTATAAAAGTCACATAATTAACTACATACATACTCTTAATTATCATATTCTAGAAGAATACGTAAAGATAAAAGTTATTTCTCTACCCTTTTGCATTATTACAAGAAATAAAAAACAAAGAATTAGTAGCTATTCAATAAGGTGATGGAATTCCCAACTTATTTGTCTTTCTGTGATTTAATAGAATTTGATTACAAATTTATAATAATTTAATAGTAATTCATTTTTTCAACTTAAAAGGATTCCACTTTCAAAATAATAATATAATATATGCAAAAATGAAAATTTAGATATTAATATAACATAAAAATAAGAATTATGTTTTCGAGACTTAAGTATAATATTATATTTTTATCCCAAAGATAATATTTATTATTGAAAATGGTATTCATTAGTAAGTATATTTCGAGATTTTGAAATGTTAAAAACAATTGATAAATAAAAAAAATGAGAAAAATAGACTTTTGCAATGTACAAACAATTGATAAATAAAAAATGAGAAAAAAAATAAAAAGAAAACAGGAAAAAATTAGTTTGACAGTCCATAAGAAGTGCTAAAATATTGAATAGAACAATTACTTAAGGTGCGAACTGAAAAGAAAGAAATTGTATCTTTTCGCTACTTCAACCGTATAAAATCTACATAAAGCAAAACATGTGTAATTAATTGGTTTTGCAAAGTTAAGTTGGCATTCTATTATCTCAAAAACCTTGTATAAAACAACAATATATAATCACACATATAGATATTCATGAAGAACACTAAAAACGAAAGAGATAATGGATCAATCCACGTTTAGAAAGATACAACCGACTTTATGATATTTGCCATTTTAGAGCTGACCTTCTCTAAATTAAAATTTTGTTTTCATGTTGCCCAGAAGATTAAACTGATATCTTTCTTCAGCATCATCTCGTAATTGATTTTGTTGATAAAATATGAATGTTTGTTGCCCTTTCAAAAATATAAAAAGAAATACATGTGATAAGAAAAAAAATCTTTCAATCTCAAAAATAAGAAAATACAAGAGTTGAATGTGGAAGATAAAGAAATCTCTCAACTCTGAAAAATTTATAGGGAGTTATCTCTTACGAGGAAATAGTTAGTATGTCAATGTGGTCATTGAATTCCCAGAAAAGAAACGGTTCTTTATTAAATAAAAATAATGACTTTTGGTCTTTTTAGTCTCCTCTTTTTTTGTAAAAATAAATTCAAATGAAGAGATTTTTTTAGAGAAGGGCAAGATGGTAATCCAACTTTGAAGTTAGAAGGTTCCCACTTATAATAATATATGATGATATGATATGTGGTACTCAATTTGCCACTAAACGCGGTGAAACCTACTACTAGCTATTATTGGTGAACGTTTGCTAATTCATACAATTGAAATTCCGAAACTTAAAAAAAATGGATATAACTGTTAGATCGAAAATAATTAGGTGTAATGCAAAAGCTAGCAAAGCAAACATCGAAAGATCATGAGTAAGAAGACAAACGAGAAATATACCAAAAGACACAAAAATTTAATGTGGTTCGGTCAATTGATCTACATCCACAAATTAAAGGAGATGAGCAATCCTCTATAAACATGAGAGTACAAAATATAGAGAGAAATAACTTCAACCAATTCACTCGGAACACAAGGAGGTTCACAAATTCTCCCCCATAACCAAAACTCTCAAAACCCTAGGAAACCTTTTCCTAGAGTCCTAAAACCTTTCCTACAAGAAAAAGACTAGTCAAAATATTAAAACTTTTTTCTAAAAGGAAAACTTATTTATGGTAAGAAATCAGGACAAATAAAACCCAACAAATCTCCCCCTTGACCTAAATATCTGACAAAATAAATTTGTCCACCTTCTTCACATAATTTTTAGGATCTTGCATCTCTTCTCTATAATTTCCTCCATCAAATCTAAGTCTCGACACAGAGAACCTCTCTAAAACAATTTCTCCAACAAAAATCTTCATTACTGTAAAAAAAGGTTGCGGCTAAAACTACACCCGTCAACATGAACACCTCTTTCTAACCTGGTTCAATCATCGATTATTGAACCACTGAACATGACTCCATTATTGAATCTGGCTCTAATACCACTTGTTAGGACAAAAAAAAGGAGGTGTAATGTGGAAGCTAGCAAAGCAAACCTCGAAAGACCATGAGTAAGAAGACAAACGAGAAATATACCAAAAGACACAACGATTTAACGTGGTTTAGTCAATTTTCCTACATCCACCCAATTCACTCGGAATACAAGGAGGTTCACAAATTCTCCCTCATAACCAAAACTCTCAAAATCGTAGGACTACATTGTGAATGCAGATTAAGTTAAAAGGAACAAGTCTATATTTATAGTCCTAAAACCTTTCCTACAATAAAAGGACTAGTCAAAATATTAAAACTTTGTTCTACAAGAAAAACCTATTTATGGTAAGAAATCAGGGCAAATAAAACCCAACAATAACAAGGTCAAAAGTATGCTAGAACCAATTAAACAAAGAGCACTTAAAATTGTATAATTGTTTGTCCCATCTTGAAGCTGCTACAAAAACTCTTTCTATCACCATATTTTTATCATGATCTCTAACAATTCTATCAGCTCCCATTCTTTTATCTCCAAATCTACACCCATTAGTATTTATTTTTATCCAACTTTATGAGTTAGAGTTAAAATTTTATAATTTTGCAGTCAATATACAATACTTTTATGTGAAACACTATATTTTTGCATTACCCATTTGATAAGACTAGAGATACTACATTTCATTCTAGTGATAGAGATTTTAGTCCCTCCATATTTAGCAAGCACATCTAGTTTTCCACAATTTCCAACAAATAATAGTAATAATCTTTTTAATAATTAAAGAATGCAACTTGTTAAAACTTTATAATTTAAAAAAAATGTTTCATGCATACAATTCAATTTCAATGGTTGTAACAAAAGAATGAATTAATAAGAGTTTCAAAATGCATCTCTATGGAAAACATATTAACAGCAACAAATTAAGTTACTGTGGAAAAAATATCTCTGTGAAAGGCATATTAACAGCAATAAATGCCATCTCTCGTTTTCTTTGCCTTCTAAGGACTAATATAGTCAATCTTATGATAAGAGGATGCACAATTCTGAGCACCAATATCCTCTCCAACACAAGGAGCCTCTGCTTTTCCGTCTTTGTACCATTGTTTTCTTTGTTGAACTAGTTCACTGATGAAATTGTCAAGCATTTCTCTTGTGATGCCTGGCATAACAATAACATGTGCCATATCTTTGACGCATGAAAGTTGCCAACGACGGACAAATTCATTGTCACGAGGCCTTTCAAGTACAACTATGATGCTAAGCTCATTCAGCATGACACTTATCCCTGCTTGTTGAAGACGATCTTTCAAATATTTAGCATTGTCAAGACATCTTTTAACATCCTTTTGCAGTCCGATTTGACCTTTTGCATTCAAACTATACCATAAGAAAATTGGAGTTAAACCGTTACGACTACCAGAAATAGTGGCATCCACAGAAGCAATGTATTCCACATTTGTTGAGAGATTATTGATGTAGCTTTTTCTTGTTATTTGGACACCACATGGCATTGGGCATCCCAAAAACTTATGACCAGAAATTGTGACACTTTCAATTGGCTTCTTGAAACTAATCATCTGTTCAAATTGCACAAAGAATTATTAGAATGTTGCTCTCAAAATTACTAAAGAAATTGTAGTAAGAAGTAAGAAGTGAAACTCACATTGTTTATAAAAGGGGTCATAAGACCACATAATGCTGCATCACAGTGGATGTAAAACCTATCTTGTGAATAGCCACAATCTTTGAGTGTTTCAAGAATAACATCAACATCATCAATAGCTCCTTTAAAGGTAGTTCCTATATATAGTTAAAAGAACCATCAAGGTATTTAATAATACGGTGGTTTATAATTAGAATTGGTTGAGTCGGTTAAGTAGTCACGTGAAAGTTGTTATGCCCACTTGTAGTGCACAAAGTTAGTTACAATAATCATGATGTATAAATAGCTGTAACTTGGATATGGTTCATATATGAAAAACACTTTTTCTTCTTCTTCTTACTCAAAATGCTCTCTATGTTGTAGTCAATAAACCATTAATATGGTTTAACATGATATCAGAGCCCAGATCGTGAGGGATCAATCTGCGTAGAAGAAGATAAGAACAAGTGAAGAAAAAGCTCCTAAAAGAAGCATCAATGCCGACAGATGAAGCAACATCAATGGCAGAGAATGAAGTCACATCTCTGAATCACAATCATCCACTTTATCTTCAGGCATCTGATGCACACAGGTGATCTTAGTCCCAATCAAGCTAACAGGACCAGAGAATTATGCCTTGTGGAGTCGCTCGATGAAATTGGCTCTCAGAGGAAAAGGAAAACTTGGATTCGTTGATGGATCGTGTAGGAAGACAGCTTTCAAAGGAGCACTAGAGGAACAATGGGAAAAATGTAATGCAATCGTGTTATCATGGATTGCAAGTACTGTTACAAGTGAATTACTACCAGGTATTATATATGCTTCAAACGAGAAAAGAGTTTGGGAAGACTTTGAGGAAAGGTTTGATAGATCAGATCTAACACGAATTTATCATTTGTGGTCTGAAATTGCATCTCTTAAATAAGGTACTGTCTCTGTAACTTCATACTACTCGAAGCTTAGGGATTTGTGGTCGGAATTGGATGTGATGATCCCATCACCAGGTTGCAATTGTGAGGATTTAACAGCCTATGTGGGACATTTAAGATCATAAAGACTTCTACAATTTTTAATGGGATTGAATGAGAGTTTTAGCAGTATTAGAAGTAACATTTTGGCTAGAAAGCCAGTAATAACTGTGAATGAGGCATATGCAGTAGTAGCACAAAAAGAAAGTCAAAGAGCATTGGGAGTTTCAGAGAGAACAAGAGATCCTTTAACTCTCTTAGCAGAAAAAGCTCAGGAATACACTCCGAGGCCAAAGAAGTTTGTGCCTCCTGGTATAATATGTGGTCATTGTGGATTTAAAGGTCACTATAAGATTGATTGCTACAGATTGGTAGGATATCCACCAGGATTTCAAAGTAAAAGAAAAGGAACTAATGGTTACAAGAATGACTACAAAGCAACTGAAGGTTTTAGGTCTGACTTCAAACCAAATGCACATTTCACAAGGAATGTTGATGACTTTAATGATAGAGGAAAGTAAGCTGAAGGTGCACATTTCACAAAGAATGCTGATGATTTCTATGATAGAGGAAAGCAAGCTGAAGGTCACATGACACCACCTCAATACCAAGATTTGGTAAACATGATGGATAGAGCAGGAACATCAGATTGTGTTGCTAATATGTCAGGTATGGCTTCTTTAAACTCAAAACCAGGTAGAGTTTATGAATGGATAATTGATAGTGGAGCTACCACCACATCACATCTAATGAAGAGTTGTTGACTACTATTAGAAGAATACAAGGAAATAACAGTGATGGATTACAAGTTCCAACAGGAAGTAGATGTGATATCAAAGAAATTGGTACTGCACAGTATCTAGAGGATCGTGAACTTAGAAATGTCTTGCATGTGCCAGACTTCAAATTTAGTTTGTTATCAGTGTCGAAGTTAACTAGGGAACTATCTTGTACAATGTGTTTTTTCCCTAATTTTTGTGTCTTTCAGGGACTCTACGATGGCAAGGTGTGGGGGATTGGTAAAGAGAGGGAAGGATTGTACATTTTGCAAAAACAAATAAAGTAACCAGTGCAGGCTATGGCTACTGCAAATTTGAGTGAAGATGCAACATTATGGCATTTGAGATTAGTACATGCGTCAACTGGTATTTTACAGCATATTCAATCACTGAAGCATTTATCCAACAAGAATATACAACATGAATGTGAGATCTGTCCATTAGCAAAATAGTGTAGAGTACAATTTCCTGTTAGTGAAAGCAGAACGTTCAAAGCATTTGAAATAATTCATGTAGATGTTTGTGGGCCATATAAGAAGCCTACTTTTGATAAAAAAGCACTATTTTGTTACTACTGTTGATGACTATAGTAGATACACCTGGCTATGCCTCATTCACTCTAAAAGTGAGGTTATTGTAGTGCTCAAAGATTTCATTGCCTTAATAAAAAATCAGTTTGGTTTGTCTGTGAAAACCTTGCGATCTGATAATGGTATCGAGTTTTTCAACTCTTCGTAAATGATTTGCTTGCTTCTCAAGGCATTATACATCAGAGTAGTTGTGCATACAACCCTCAACAAAATGGCAAAGTAGAGAGGAAACACAAACACATCTTGGAGATGGCAAGGGCTTTGAGATTTCAAAGTTCTCTCCCAATTCATTTCTGGGGTGAGTGTTTTAGGACAGCTGTGTATTTGATTAATAAGCTACCTACTGAAGTGCTTGGAGGCAGATCACCTTATGAGATATTGTTGAAAAAGGTTCCCCGACTTGATCATTTAAGAGTTTTTGGGTGCTTATGTTATGCAACTCAATTGCCAAGAGGGGATAAGTTTGCTCCTAGAGCCAGAAAGTCAATCTTTCTTGGTTATTCTGAAACTCAAAAGGGTTATAGGCTATTTGATTTAGTTGATAATGTTTTCTTTGTGAGTAGAGATGTAACTTTCAGAGAATCCACCTTCCCTTACCAAGCTGAACCTGCTGAACCTACTTCTACTGATCTTGACATGTTTGAACTACAAAATTCAGATTATCTTTCCCCCTGACTCATTAATTCTTCTGATCATCCTACTGAATGCAACACTATTCTTATTCCTGATCCTATTCTTGAGACCAGTCCTGCTTTTATTCCTGAAGATATTGCCACAACTGATGCCTTACCTTCATTACAACCTAC
This sequence comes from Solanum commersonii, assembly GCA_029007595.1. Lineage (NCBI taxonomy): Eukaryota > Viridiplantae > Streptophyta > Magnoliopsida > Solanales > Solanaceae > Solanum > Solanum commersonii. The sequence goes on from JAJTWQ010000011.1 coordinate 2,028,134, forward strand.
AAAAGAATTTCTCCCAATTACAGATCAGTCTAAGTCCAGACCTTCTAGAACTATTAAACCTCCTGGATGGTTAAATGATTTCATCACTACTTCTAAAGCTAAGCCATAATCTGCCAGTTGTTTCTATCATATTTCTGATTCCCTCCATTACTCACATTTGTCCCCTCTTTACCAAGTATACTTGGGTTCCTTCTTCCCTCAAGTTGAACCAAAAACCTTTAGAGAATCATCTCAAGATTCTAAATGAATTGCAGCTATGATTGATGAACTTTGTGCCTTGGAAAGTAATCACACTTGGGAGGTGGTTGACTTACCACCAGGCAAACAAGCTATTGGCTCTAAATGGGTGTTTAAAATAAAGCATAAGGTTGATGGGACTGTTGATAAATACAAGGCAATGTTGGTTGCTAAAGGATATACACAAAATGAGGGGTTAGATTACCATGAAACATTCCCCCCTGTTGCTAAGATGATAACAGTGAGAACTCTAATCAGTGTTGTAGCATCTAAGGACTAGCCTTTGATTCATATGGATGTTAATAATGCATTCCTTCAAGGTAATTTACATGAAGAGGTTTACATGTCCTTACCTCAAGGTTTCCACAGACAGGGGGAGACTAGAGTGTGTAAGCTGTTGAAATCTTTGTATGGGCTGAAACAGGCTTCTAGACAATGGAATATCAAATTATCTACTGCCTTGTTGGAAGCGGGGTACATTCGAGTTCACATGACTATTTCTTATTCACTAAACGGTGTGGTAATGACATAGTTGTATTTCTAGTTTATGTTGATGATTTAATGATCACAGGAAACTTGATCAACAACCGATAGATGATGCTCGGAAGACACTGCATAGCAAGTTCAAAGTGAAAGACTTGGGGTAGCTCGGGTTTTTAGGGATTGAAGTATTGAGGACGAAAAAGGGATTCTACTTAACCAAAGAAAGTATATTTTGGAATTACTCTCCACAGTAGGAATAACAGGAGCTAAGCCAGCTTCCAGTCCCATGGAAATGAATGTAAAACTTACTACACTGGAGTATGACTCAGTAGTTGGAGGTGTTGAAGATTATGTGTTAAGTGATGTTCACAGTTATCAGCAATTAGTTAGGAAACTGATCTATGTGACCATCACTATCACGCCCCGAGCTACCCCCGAGACGCGGACACGGGATCTAAGACCACAGGTGATCCCAAGCTAACCCTGCTGGCATGATCATGAGCATACTAAAGATAATAAACTGATGCGAAAGCTAAATCATAAATAAACTGAAGAGATGGGGAATACCCATATACTATAACTGAAATATATGAAAATTGATGAGTTTAATACAAAAAAGTTATTAACTCAATACTAAGCTGAATCTAACTATGTCTGAAATAAGCCTCTAAACTGACTAGAAATATTGGGACATGCCGCAACTAGATCTACCAAAACTGAAACTAAAAACTAAAAGCGATAAAGGTAAACATGTCACTAGTCCTCGAAGAATGAGGACTCACCATTGATGTTGGTGAATTGAAGATCGGGAACCGATCTAAGCGTGATCTGGATGCTGAGAACCTGAACCTATATCATGAGAAGATGTAGTGCACGTATGCGTCAGTACTTGAAAGGTACTGAGCATGCAGGATAGAGTGAAGCTGAAATAACATATAACTGAACAAAGCAATAAAACAATGAAATAATCTGAACATGATATAGTTACTGATTGCTGAGCTAACTGAATGCAATGACCAATTTATAATATGCTAAGACTGAATACTGAATATACTGATAAATGGTCAATACAATAGAATCTGGCTGAACTGTGGGAGCTACTAATAACTGACATAAAACCAAATGAGCATATACTTTGCCAGAGGTATAGAGGCATGCCGGCATGATCACTAAACTGATGTTGCCCACAGAGGAGACTTACACCTACGTGGCTCATAGTTCTGGGACTATATGGGTACGCTGAACCCTAGTCCAACTCGATATTATGCTACTCCCAATGAATTAAGTGATTAACTGGTTATGACTGAATTTCTGTAAGTATTGGATAGCTTGACTGAACATGCAAACTGAGAATGAAACAATTAATCGATAATGATGCATTCATAAGGCGAGGCATGTAAAAGCGAATCTTTTGTAATATTTGTCCTAGCATGTGTAATTCAAGAATGAAGAAATACATAGCTAGGGTTTAAATTCATGCGATAAGGCGAGCAATAACATGATAATCGATTTGAAACATTTAAATAACTAATTCATGATGATCTGCTGTAATTCTAGAAACCCTAGGTCTGTTCATTATCATGGAATCAAGAATCTGACTGAATTCTAGGGACCTAATGGGTGAAAGGAACCCACTAGTGAAATCCCACATACCTCGTGATAAATTCTACGGAGAAATCTTTTGATTTTGGGACTGGAACTGATGGAACCTTGTTGTGTTCTTGAACTAGGGTTCTTGACCTTTTTCTCCTCTTTTGCTTCTAATTTTCTAAGTTTTGATTAATGATTTTGACTAAGGTAAGTTCTAGTTATGTTTTTAGGCTTAAACTGACTAAAATCTCATGATTTAGGGTCTAAACGACGTATCTTAGGGGTTAAACAAAATAGGAAAAGACCAAAAGACCCCTGACTTAACTGCTGTTGAGTGACTGACGGATTGGATCTACGGTCCGTCACTCAATTTACTGTTCGTCGATTGGGTCCGTAGGTCGAGTTTGCCCGATAGGGCTTCACTAAAATGAGCATAACTTTTTACTCGGAGGTTGGATTTTAGCAAAATTGATGGCGTTGGAAAGATAATTCAATTATCTATCATATCATAGGTCATGGGACACATAGTTATTTTTTTGCTAAAAGTTATGACCATCTGAAGTTGATCCATTAATAATTTTCAGCTAACTAGCTGCTAATCCTCATCTACGGTCAGACCTACAGACCGTGGATCGATTGATGGTCCATTTGGTGAATCGTCAATCGGGACTGAAGCTCGGCTTTTGGGGCATCGATCCACGGACATGAACTACGGTCCATGACCTGATTTACGGACTGTAAGTCCGACCGTGGGTCAACACTTAGCGAAATTTTTTGACTGAGTTCTGGGGAAGTTTTCTGTCACAAACCACGGACCTACAGGATGGACCGTGAGTCCATCTACAGTCTGTGGATGGTGTCCGTGAGTGCCACCTATAACACCAGAAATCTGAAATCTCTATTTTCGGATACGGGGTGTTACAATCACCTGGCCTGATATATGTTTTGCAGTCCACATCCTCAGTCAATTCATGGAACATCCCAAGAAGTCACATTGGGATGCAGCATTGAGAGTTCTCAGATATCTTAAACAAGCACCTGGGCAAGGGGTGTTATTGACAAGATGACCTATCACAGGCTTGAAAGATATCTTGTGACTCAGTTGGGCGAGGTTGCCCTAACACCAAGAGGTCGGTGACGGGGTATGTAATTCAACTTGGAGATTCTTTAATTTCATGGAAGTAAAAGAAGCAACATACTATCGTAGAAGCTCGGCGGAGGCTGAATACGGGAGCATGGCGAGCACGTAGCAGAAATTATTTGGCTAACTGGATTATTAAAGGACTTAAGGGTAGACATTACTACTCCAGACTCTGTTGTGATAGCAAGGCAGCTATGCAGATTGCTATCAATCCAATCTTTCATGAGAGGACTAAACATATCGAGATTGATTGTCATTTTATAAGAGAGAAGATCAAAGATGGCTTGATCAAGCCTGAATATGTGGGGACCAAATCTCAGCTAGCAGATTTACTTACAAAAGGTCTAGGGATTGTACCACATCAATTTCTTCTTTCCAAGCTAGGAGTCCTTGATGTCTTCCATCCTAGTTTGAGGGGGAGTATTAAATAATATGGTGGTTTATAGTTAGAATTGGTTGAGTCGGTTAAGTAGTCACGTTAAAGTTGTTATGCCCATTTGTAGAGCACAAAGTTAGTTACCATAACCATGATGTATAAATAGCTGTAACTTGGATATGGTTCACATATGAAAACACTTTTTCTTCTTCTTCTAACAAAGGGAAAATTCGTAAGATGACTAATTAAGTCCATAAAAGCAAAAAAGGAAAAGGATAAAAGTTGGAGTAGGTATATACCAATTGTGACATTTATAATTGTTGGTCTGTCCTTATTTTGAAGTAACTTTGCTCTTAATCTGAATAATCCATCTCTCCATTTACTGATGTGTTGATTGTTTCTGAATTCATTCTGTACATTCTCGCAGCTTTGAAGACTGAGTAATGAGAGTCTTTCGATACATATAATATCCCTTCCAGAAGTAGCTCTCTCCTACATAAGTAATGTTTAGAAATGTAAGAGCACTAAAATAATATATATATATATAGAAGTTATTATATTATATATACTCAGGTCAATATATGAACTTACCCTAACAAAATACCATGGAGATTGCCTTCGGTGCCACCATTGGTAATGTATCCCCAATATTGATCCTTTTCAATTTACCAAAGTTGTGCAAACCAATTCAAAATAGCCACTTAAAACTCTTTAGAATGGAAATCGACAGTGTTTTGAAGGAAAAGATCACCACAATTGTTTAGGTGAAACTGTAAAAGTGGTGCTAAAGATGCATAGTGATCATAACATATGTTCACCGAATAACCTAAATGAAAATTGACACGTTGTGTAAGTGTGTCCAAATAATTGACCAAGATAGTGTCCAAAGAAGGACCATCATTCTTCAAACCAGGTTCTATCACTTCAAGTTGTAAGTTCTTCCTTGGCCCTGCGCTTGATTGTTCCTGTCACGACCCAAAAATGGACGTGATGGCACTCGTCTTAACCCACCAAGACAAGTCAGACTAAAACTCAACCATTACAATAAAATGCAGATTTTTTTTATAATAAACTCAAATATATCCCAAAATCTTGTTGTCACGTGTACAAGCCTCTAAAGTATTACAATTGAATCACAAGAAAAATACAAGTCTCATATGACATTGTTTCTAGAGTAGAACAAGATCATAAACAGGAGTAAGAAGGATCGCTGAGAAGACAAACAACTACCTCACAAATCTCCCAGAAGCCTTGGAAAGAAAAGAATGGCAAGTACTACAAAATCCAGGCTCATAACCTACAAAATTTTGTAGAAGCAAAGGGTGAGTACCAAACCACACGGTACTCAGCAAGTAAACCTCTAAACACGAGCTAAGGGGATAGAATACAAGTACTCCTTACACCCCAACCGAACCTTCACAACTACAATCTGTATAAAACTAGCCCAACCTAACAGTTCACAATTTACAAACACATATCTCAACAACAACATCTAACAATCATATATTCTCAACAACAAGCTCAATATTTATCAATTACCACCTCCACAACTACAACCTGCTTAGTGCCAGCCCAACATAACAGTTCACAGTTTACAAAGCACATAGCTCAACACAATACTCTAACAATTTCATATCCTCAACAACAACAATAGTTTCATATCCTCAACAATAACACTCTAACAATTGCATATCTTTAACAACAAGCTCAATATTCATTAGTCACACGTTCCATAGAAAGGCACTCACAAGATCAGGAACACGCAAGATCAAGTTCACTAATAATAAAGAAGTGCAATGCAATGAAATACAATGTCAAGTATAGTGATGCATGTCTGACCTAATGATACACACCCGCTGTCTCTCAGTTCGGGACCCATGGGGGACATATCTGTCTATGCATTCATCGCGGCGTGCGATACGACCCTCGATAATAGTAACCATCGTGGCGCGCGACACGTCCCTTAAAATATAGTATCCATCGCGACGCGCGATACGACCCTCGAAATGGTACATCCTCTTTAATTTCTTATTCTTTCTCAATCTACATAACACTTGTCACAACCATGTCTCAGAACAATGCAAATGACATGTTCACACAAATAATGAGGAGATGACCATTTTCATAACATTGCACAATTCACCACAACACAATCATGATACAACATCAACAATGATTTAACAAGCCTTTCAAACAATTCTCAACACATCACACAAATAATTGATCACATTGTCTTTTATTATCCCTTTCTTGTCATTAGAATTAATCAATGTGGACAAGTCAACCCATCACCAAGCCTCATTATCCTAAACACATATTACAAGGAAATACATGAATTTCATACACTTAACAAGGGTTTAGAAATCCACTTGCCTTAAATAGTCGAACAATCACTTCAGGACTTGAGCCTTTCCCTTTCATTGGTCTCCAAATCAATACAATCTATCCAAACAAATTACCACAATAAGATTTTGAAACTAACAACACCCACATTACTATGTGTTTAGCCTTGAACCAAAATTCACCCAAATTTATAATCAAGTTCGTAAATCTTGATGTCAATTAACATTTCAACTATCATACTTTCCAAGTTTCAAGTCTAGGGTTAAGTTTTGATTCCCTCAAATAGCATAATTTTAATGGTATCCACATACTACAATACACCTAATATGTAATTAGGTATCTCAATATATTAAAATCTTGATCACAATATGCTAACCAAAAATAAACATAGAAACCAACTTGTTACGGAAGATAATACGCAGAACCTAAGCTACCTACAACTTTTCTATTCCACTCATTATTATCTCATCATTACTCATCATGAAACATCAATCCACTGCCATAAATAAATACACCTAATCAAAAATAATTGACATTACAATATCTCCAACATTTTGTAAATATTCAACTATTCCAACCTACCAATTTAATAATTAATTAAACTTACTCCTAAAACTAGAACATACGAATTAGAGATGAAGATTAGTTAGGCGAATTCTTGTTTTACCTGGAGCGAGAATGCTTTCTTGTGGCGCCGAATTATGCCTCTGCTTCTATCATAAATATTTTTCTTTTCTTTGTAGTTAATAAAACCTAAACCCCAATCTACTTTAATTCATTCTCATACATGGGCCAAATGGGTATATGATATTAATAACATTATATTCTTGGCCCATTAATTACTAATTATATTAATTCTTAAAGAATTCTTATCAATAAAATAACCATAGTTAAATGAGTAATTCAAAATTCTCATTAAAAATTTACAAAAGGATCTTTTATGAAAGAGCAATGACTAATTTTCAAAATGACCTAACAGGTCATTACAGTTCCACCTTCTGTTTCTTGTTCTCCACATTTGGAAACAATCTTCGCCGTGCTAAACTTCTTGGTGTCAACGCTAAACTTCTCGTTGTCATCGGTGATGGCTCAAAATCCTGTCAAGTATCATAATCCAATTAAAGATATAATTAAGTAAATAAAAATATATTTTGTCTAACGATCGAGGAGGTCTCAGAGATAATTTCAATAATATTTGGGGAGGGACAACAAAATTTTGCATGTAACGAACATGAAGAGTACATACCATTTCAAGTGAAAGGCTACCCATTCTCGTGTAACACAAATTTATATTTTATATTATGTTTTCTGTTTGCTTAGGAGTTAGGATAAAGGAGAAGTATTTATATTGTTGAGTGCATTTTGTTCATATGTTTTGCATACTTATATATAGGTCTTATTGTGCACCACCCACTCCTTTAATTTCCTCTCTTTTTCCTCTTAGTTTCTTCAATTGTGTATCCCACTTGCTTTTTCTAAAGTTCTATTAAGTCTATTTATTATATATATTGCAAATGATGAACTTTTCCCCTGTGCGATTTTGACCAGGCCATTCTTAGGAGTGACTATTCAACTTACTGATAAATTCTATGAACAGTTAACACTCAATTCACTAGACTTCCATTGACAGCCATTAGAGAAAGCTTTGCTAAGAAGAAAAGAGAGAGAGAACTTTCATTGAAAGAAAAATGAATGAAAACTGATACATTGTATTGGTACATCTTTCTGTATATATACAACATCATCTAACAAATTTTAACTAACTTTTACTAACTACACTAATAAACTTGCCTAACAAATATCTATTATTGATATTGACTAACTTGCCCCTCATACTTATTTCATCATATTATGCCTATTTCTTCACTCCCCCTCAAGTTGGCTGGTATGAAGATATTCAACATGCCTAGCTTACCTACTAGGAATTCATGTTGTGGTCGTGGCAAACCTTTAGTCAACACATCTGCCAATTGATCTTTGGAACCTACATGCACTGTCTTGATCAGCCCTTCTTAAATTTTCTGCCTGATGAAATGGCAATCTATCTCAATATGTTTAGTACGTTCGTGAAAAACAAGATTTGCTGTAATTTGTAATGCAGCCTTGCTATCACTGTGCACAATTACAGAAGTTATTATCTCACCATCCAATTCTTTCAACAAAGCAGTCGGCCACACTACTTCAGAAACAACATTTTCCATGCTCTTGTATTCAGCTTCTGCTGAACTCCTGGATACCATACTTTGTTTCTTTGATTCTCAAGAAATCAGTGAACTCCCATGTTTGATCACAAAACCTAAGACTAACCTTCTTGTGTTTGGGTAAGAAGCCCAGTCTGAATCACAGAAAATTGTCAGTGAATTGGAGGCATTGCTACTCAATAATATACCTAGAGCTAGCTCTCTTTTGATATACTTCATGACCCTAACTGCTGCATCCCAGTGAGACTATTTAGGTTGTTGTAAAAACTGACTAAGTGTTTGTACTGCATAGCTTATGTCAGGTCTTGTAAGTGTCAAGTATAACATCTTCCCAATTAACCTTTGATAATTTGTCTTGTTTTCTAACATGTCATTATCTGCTTTTTGTAACAACTCATCAAGTTCTGGCGTTGTTAGTTTTGCATTAACCTTTAGTGGAGTCCATGTTGGTTTGACAGATCTTATCCCAGTTCTGAAATGATTTCTAGAGCATACTTCTTCTGGTTTATCAGAATACCTTTAGAAGATCTGTGAAACTCCATTCCAAGAAAGAACTTCAGTGTTCCTAAGTCTTTGATCTTGAAGGCTTTATGTAAGGATGGTTTGGTTTCCTCAATAGCAGAGATATTGCTACCTGTTACCAACATATAATCCACATAGACCAAAATAATGACAATATCATTCCTTTTCTTCCTTATGAACAATGAGTGATCCATACAACTTTGAATAAAACCTAAATGGACCAATGCCTCAGATAATTTCAGGTTCCACTGTCTGCTGGCCTATTTTAGCCCATATAGGGATTGAACAAGTCTACAAACAATGCCACTAGACTACCCCTGACTTGGTAATCCCTGAGGAAGCTGCATGTACACCTCATCATCTAAATCACCTTGAAGGAAAGCATTATAAATATCCAATTGATGATATGCCAGTTATGTTGAGCAGCCAGTGACAAAACAATTCTCACAGTGGCAATCTTGACCACAGGGGAAAATGTTTCATGGTAGTCTAGACCTTCCTGCTGATTATATCCCTTAGCCACCATCCTGGCTTTGAATCTCTCCACCTCACCAGAAGCCTGCAACTTAACCTTATACACTCATCTACAGCCAATAGCCATTTTGCCTGGAGATAAAGGTACCAAATCCCAAGTATGGTTGAGCTGAAGAGCCTCCAACTCAGAAGTCATGGCATCAACCCACCTGTTATCCTTAATAGCCTCATGATAGGACCTAGGCTCCTGTATATGAGATAGAGAACTGAGAAACACTTGATGAGCTGGTGAAAGAGTTTCATAGAAGAGATAGGCACTGAGTGGATAAGTAATATGAGCTGTCTTTTTTGGTGACATAATCAACATGCCAAAGGGGTGCCTTAGATACTCGTTGTGACCTCCTGGGTTGAGAAGGATTGGAGACAGGCAAGTTTATATCTGGAGATGCAGTAGAAATAACAGGAGATGGAGAAGGATATGGTGAACTAGAAGGCTGTGTAGGCAGTGGACTTGCAGGATGACTAACAGTTACAGTGTTAGGAGGGTCATCAATAGAGGAAATGTCACTAGGAGGAAATGATTCATAAGACCAAGGAAACTGATCAACCTGGGGGACAGGCTTAGAAGATGACTGAAAAGGAAAGATATCTTCCCTGAAAGTGACATCCTTATTGACAAAAATATTTTTTTGTGCAAGATCAAATAAAATATATCTTTTGGTAGTAGTAGAGTAGCCCATGAACACAGAAGGCACTGCTCTAGAAGCAAATTTATCCTTTCTAGGCAAAGCACTAGCATAACACAGACATCCAAAAGTTCTTAGATAATTAACTGAAGGTGGCTTCCCAAAAAAAAATTCATAAGGGGATTTAATTACCACTAAGGACTGTTGATGGTAATCTATTAATAGCATAAGTTGCAGTTAGAATGCAATGACCCCATAATCTGATAGGAACATGTCCTTGAAATCTAAGGGCTCTAGCTACTTCAAGTAAATGTCTATGCTTTCTCTCAGCTACACCATTCTGCTGAGGGGTATAGACACAAGTTTTCTGATGGACAATACCATGTTCTTGAAGGAATTGTTGCATCTTAGAATTCACAAACTCACCACCATTATCTGTTCTAATCATTTGAACAGTAGCCTGGAATTGAGTGTGTATCAGTTTGAGAAATTGTCTCAATACTAATATAACATCACTTTTAAATTTTAACAGAAAAATCTAGGTAACATGAGAGAAGTCATCAACTATAGTCAGAAAATGTTTATTCCCATCAAAAGTTTCAGCATGATATGGTCCCTAAACACCTAGGTGCAACAGTTCAAACACTGTAACAGATGTACTAGTAGAATGAGGAAAGGAAAGTCTAGTGTGCTTAGCTAGAGGACACACTTCACAATCAGCTACAATTGATTTACACTCCTCTAGTTTATAACCAAGCAAATGCTTCATGGAAACACTAGAAGGATGGGCAAGCCTTCTATGCCACAACAGTATATCTTCATGTATCTTCTCTGCAACATGAACTATGTGAACTTCTACATTTGAATCAAATGTGTGTCATGTTGTGGTGAGAACATTATGTATAAACCATCACTCTCCTTACCAATCCCCTTCAAGATCCCATTGGTAAGGTCCTGGAACAAACAGAAACCAGGATAAAAAGAGATAAAACAATTAACCTCCTTAGTTATTTTTGATATTGATAAAAGATTATACTTAAAATCAGGTATGTACAGAACATTTTCAAGCACTCCTATATCTCCCAAACAGCACTTTCCTGTGTGAGACACCATTGTCACTTCACCATTAGGCAAATGGACCTTCCTTTTATGATGTGTTCTTACATGTTCTATACCAGTCATTGTATCTAAACTAGCAGTCATATGATTTGTAGCTCCTGTGTCTATTATCCACTTTATCTGTTGTACTGTGGATAAAGTTTTGAAGTCAATACCTACCATATAAGCCATGTAATCTGGTTGCTTATCCTTGTCAAGCATCATTTTGATCTTGTCTTGTTGGTTCTCAGTCAAGTATGGTGCTCTTTGAAGATATCCTTTTCCAGTTGAACATTCAATCTTGTACCCTGCACACACATTTGGATGTATATTTTCAGTTTGAACATTATAAGCAGTAGCTTCTCCTTGATACCTATGTGCACCAGTGTCTTCATTTCGAACATTATTTGCATTACCTTCTTCTTTCCTTTATATCCTGGTAGGTATCCAACCAATCTGTAGCATACATCCTTTGTGTGACCTTTAAGCTTACAGTGATCACATTGAAGATTCCAATTCTTTGGCGGTCTGTGATAAGAGTTTCCTCTCCCTGCCATCATGGCTCCTAATTCAACTCTTTCTCCTGAATTGACAATCGACCTTTGACTCTCTCTTTCGATCAGCATAGAGTAGGCCTTATTGATATTAGGAGTTGGACTAGTCATCAGTATTTGGCTCCTGGCTTGTTCATAGTTCTCATTCAGTCCCATAAGGAATTGCATCGCTTTTAATCTTTGTATATGCAGCATAAAATCCTTGGATTTAGCACAATCACAAGGAGGTGGTGTCATGCTATCAAATTCTTCCCAGAAATGTCTCAGTTTTGAGAAATAAGTTGACACATTATCAGTTCCTTGAATCAAAGTTACCATATCTTTATGTAGTTGGTAGACTCGCGAAGTGTTCACTTTATCAAACCTCTCCTTAAGATCTTCCCAAATTATCTTTGCATTTTCTGCATAGACAATCCCTTCACGTAATTCCTTTGTCATTGATCCCAGTATCCATCCAATCACAATGGCATCACATTTATCCCATTGATGAGCTAAATCTGAAGAAAAATCCTCTTTCTTCCAGGTTCCATCTACAATCCCCAGCTTGTTCTTTCCAAGCAATTGGATTCGCATTGACCTGCTCCAGATCGAGTAATTTTCAGATCCTGTCAATTGGATAGGAACAATTGGACCTCCAGTTGTATCTGAAGGATGAATGAAGAGTGCATGTGTGTGGTCAATCTTCGTAGCTGCCATTACTATTCTACTTCAGCAATCGCACTTGTCGTCCAATTACAATGCTCCTCTATCTAAAACAATCGATTTTAACTCACAATAGTGGTCATACGCTCTGATAGCATGATAAATTCTATGAACAGTTAACACTCAATTCACTAGACTTCCATTGACAGCCATTAGAGAAAGCTTTGCTAAGAAGAAAAGAGAGAGAACTTTCATTGAAAGACAAATGAATGAAAACTGATGCATTGTATTGGTACATCTTTGTGTATATATACAACATCATCTAACAAACTTTAACTAACTTCTACTAACTACACTAACAAACTTGCCTAACAAATAATGGGTAGGTGAGATTAATAACAGGACGAATCCAAATAAATTAAACATGCAAATACTATAGTCACGAATTAAACGCGTGCGAGTAAAAAAAAAGGGCATATTAAAGACGTACAAAATAATACGTTGGGATATTACTTTTATTTTCAAAGTACAGACTCAATTCAATCATCTACGTTCTATTTTAACCGTTATTTTGCTCATTTATTAGTAAACCTCATTAACCTTTGCCAGATTACTATATATATTTTGCAAAAAATACTTGAAATACTGTTCATGTTTGATACAATTTCAAAAATGAAAAGTCAATTCGAAAATACATTATAAGTTGTTTTCTAAATTTGATATTTTTATGATCAAACACGGATTCTCAAATAAAGTAAAAAAATATTCCAAAGAAATATTCTCTAGGTCTCTTTTTACTTGTCCATTTTTGACTTTTTATTTATTCATTTTTACTTGTAATCAAGAAAATATAATATTTTTTACCTATATATCCTCAATTTATTTAGAGAGTTAATGCTTTTAAAAGAGATAGAACCGCTTTAATAGGTAAATTAATTTTAAAATTTTATCAATTAATAATGATAAACGGATAAACTCACCGAGTTAATTAGAAAGTGTATTTTGCATTCCCTATGATGCTACTGATTAGTGAGTGGATTCTTTGTCTGAATCCAAGAAAGTGGAATGTAGCTACTTCACTCCACCAAATGTCAATAATTAGGAACCAAAGTAGTTGGAGCTTTTCAAAGACATAAGTCAATCTTTCAATTGGTCTAGTTTTAACTCTGTTCACACTAATTATAATTTTAAAAATGTTATATAAATGTGTTTGTTATTAATATATAACACGTTAAATACATATGAATACTTTTTTATTCTATCGCTACTTTGGAATAGTTTAAGCAAAATTGGAATTTGAATTTTTTAGTTGAATTAAGGTTTAACTTTTAGATTTAATTTTTAATAATTTTTTTTAGAAATAAATTTTCCAGTAGCACTGGAGGTGTTGTATATCATAACAAAAGTTTAATTGCAACACATAGATAGAAACTATCCATAAAAAAATGGCTAACAGCACAAAAATCAACTTATTGCCCATCAATACTACAGCAAGAAGAGAAGCCTAACTAACAAAAAAAATTTCCTTATCAACAGAACTCTATTTGCATTTTGCCGCTAAACATGGTGGAACCTATTTCTAACTATTATTGACGAACGCTTGCTAATTCAAACAACTGAAATATCCAAGCTTAAGAAAAGATGATACAACTTACAAGGTTCAAGTATGCTAGAATTCCAAAACAGAGAGCACTCAAAAATTGTATAAGAGGCAAGTATTGTATTTTGCATCATAATATTCTATAAGTTATGTGTCGTGTCTTTAAAGACTTTATGCTTCACTAGACATAAATTTAATTTCTAAGGATAAAAAGTAAAGATCAGTCCATTTGAAAAACAAATAGTGTAATTAAATGGCTTGCATGTAATTAATATATGAGATAAGAATATACATATATTAATTTGTGTTTATAATTATTGTATTTTAAAGTACTAAAAAATACTCTCTCTGTCCCTAATTACTTGTTCACTATTCCTTTTATAGTTGTCCCTAATTACTTGTCCATTTTGACAAATCAAGAAAGGATATATTTTTTTTACCTATTATACCCTCAATTAAATGACTAATTACTTTGAAAAATGCAGAACTTTTCATCCACTTCATAATTAATAGGGGTAAAATGGTAAACTCACTATGTCATTAATTGATTTCTTAATAGGTGTGTCAATTCAAAATTGGACAAGTAATTAGGGACAGAGGGAGTATCATCTTTTATTTCATTTGGAGAAGAGATACTTCGCTGTCATATTTTAATTTGTTATTGGTATCCAAGAGTAGATTCCAAATATTTGAACTATTTTTTGTTTGAAAATGAACTATATTCATGTAATTTAATTATAAAACTATTTTTAATACAATGATAATTTGAAACAATTTATGTCAATTTAGTGGGTACACGTGCAACACACGTGTTCTGAAACTAGTATATATATATATATATATATATATATATATATATATATTTGGACCAACAATATTTATGTGTATTCATGTACATCTCGGTAGTCAGTTCCCTTCATTCATAATCTTATTTAAATCACAAATTAACAGTAAGTTGATGTTATGCAAAGATCATAAAAGAGTGTTAACTTTTTCATTAAAAAATGTTTCAGTTATATATGTCATCCAGTAGTACAGTATATCATGTATACAACTGATTTTCAATGTTGTAAATAAAAGAATGAAGTAATAAGAGTTACAAAATTCCATCTCTTCGCAAGAAATTGAATTACTGGATGATCTCGTCTTCTCTGCCTTCTAAGAACCAATGTAGTCAATCTTATGATAGGAGCATGCACAATTTTGAGCACCAATGTCATCTGCAACACAAGGAGCCTCTGCTTTTCCATTTTGGTAACATTGTTTTCTTTGTTGCACTAGTTCACTAATGAAATTGTCAAGCATTTCTCGTGTGATGTCTGGCATAACAATAACATGTGCCATGTCTTTGACACATGAAAGTTGCCAACGACGAACAAATTCATGGTCAAGAGGCCTTTCAAGTACAACTATGATGCTAAGCTCATTCAACATGACACTTACCCCTGCTTTTTGAAGACGATCTTTCAAATATTTAGCATTGTCAAGACATCTTTTAACATCCTTTTGTAGACCAATTTGACCTTTTGCGCTCAAGTTATACCACAAGAAAATTGGAGTTAAACCATTACGACTACCAGAAATAGTGGCATCCACAGAAGCAATGTACTCCACATTTGTTGAGAGATTATTGATGTAGCTTTTTCTTGTTATTTGGACACCACAAGGCATTGGACATCCTAAGAACTTGTGACCAGAAATTGTGACACTTCCAATTGGCTTCTTGAAACTAATCATCTGTTGAAATTGTACAAAAGAATAATTAGAATATCGCGCTTTGAGAATTACTAAAAAAGTTTGTAGAAATAAGAAGCGGAACTCACATTGTTTATAAAAGGGGTCATAAGACCACATAGTGCTGCATCACAATGGATGTAAAACCTATCTTGTGAATAGCCACAATCCTTGAGTGTTTCAAGAATAACATCAACATCATCAATAGCTCCTTTGAACGTAGTTCCTATATATAGTTAAAAGAACAATCAAGGGAAAAGTCGTAAGAGGACTAATTACTTCATAAAAGAAGAAAGAAAAATGATAGAAATTGGAGTAGGTATATACCAATTGTGACATTTATAATTGCTGGTTTGTCTTTATTTTGAAGTAACTTTGCTCTTAAATCTGAATAATCCATCTCTCCATTTACTGATGTGTTGATTGTTTCCGAATCCATTCTATACATTCTTGCTGCTTTGAAGACTGAGTAGTGAGAGTCTTTAGAGGCATATAATATTCCCTCTGGAAGTAGTTCCCTCCTACATAAATAATGTTTAGAAATGTAAGAGCACCAAAACAATATATAGAAGTTATTATATTATATAATATACTCAGGTCAATATATGAACTTACCCTAACAAAATACCATGGAGATTGCCTTCGGTGCCACCATTGGTAACATATCCCCAGTATTGATCCTTTTCAATTTCCCAAAGTTGTGCAAACCAATCCAAAACAGCCACTTCAAAGTCTTTAGAATGGAAATCGACAGTGTTTTGAAGGAAAGGATCACCACAATTGTTTAGGTGAAACTGTAAAAGTGGTGCTAAAGATGCATAGTGATCATAACATATGTTCACCGGATATCCTAAATGAAAATTGACTCGTTGTGTAAGTGTGTCCAAATAATTGACCAAGATAGTGTCCAAATCATTCTTCAAACCAGGCTCCAACACTTCAAGTTGTAAGTTCTTCCTTGGCCCTGCGCCTGATTGTTCCACCTTTTGTTTCTTGTTGTCCACATTCGGAAACAATAATCTTCGTCGCGCTAAACTTCTCGGTGTCATCGCTGATAGCTCAAAATCCTGTCAAGTATCATAATATAATTAGGTAAATAAAAACATATCTTATCTAAAAAGGAGATCGTACAAATCAATATATTTGTTATGAGATTTCAATAATTAATATTTGGGGAGGGACAATAAAATTTTGTAAACAAAGCTTTTGGATTAATGAATAAAATGTGAATTGTTTTAATTTATAGAGATGTTTGTACATGTAGCATATGAAGAGTACGTACCATTTCAAGTGAAAGGATACCCATTCTTATGAAACACAAATTTATAGCAAGTGTTGTTTTTTGTTTGCTAATTATTAGAATGGAGAAGCAATTGCTGACTGAATTATGTGTTCATCTGTCTTGGCTACTTATATATAGCTCTAAAAGTTTTGTGCACCAACCACCCCTCTGTTGAGATGATACATTTTCAGTTAGTTAGCATTGTTTCAGTTAGTTAGAGAATCAGATTGGTGGACCCAGTTAATTATTGTTGTATACAGAGTTAGTTGAGTCAGTTAGGATTAAGTCGTGTAGGTTAGATATTTTGCCTAATTGTTCATACATGTATATATATAGATGACAGTACTTGGAATAAGATACTTTTCTTTTCCCCAATTAATCTTCTTCAATTCATCTCTCTGCTCAATTACAGTTTACAGAATTCATCTCACCTCCATTGATGGAGGTTCAGTAAGCTTGACAACTCTGTTTTCGACATGGTATCAGAGCACAGTGTGCTTCTCTCTCAAGCTTACTTCACATAAACCTCAGTCTCCATTACGAATCCACTCGATCATTTTTTTTCTTTTTATTCATCAATCATGGTTTCCACTGAAACTCAAACTGATACAGGAACTCAAATCGATCATACAGGAACTAACCCACTCTACTTGCATCCAGCTGAAAGTGCTGGATCTACACTTGTGCCGGTCGTATTCGATGGTACTGGATATAGATCTTGGAGGAGAGGAATTCTACGGGGTATCTCGGTGAAAAATAAAATGGGATTCATCAATGGAAAATGCGTCAAGCCTGCTGCAACAGATCCGACCTACGGGCAATGGGAGAGATGTGACAACATGGTCACTTCGTGGATTCTGAATTCTCTTTCAAAGGACATCGCAGATAGCCTTCAATACGTCAACACTGCAAAGGAACTATGGCAAGAGCTGGAGGATAGATACGATCAACCGAATGGTGCGAAGCGATATCAACTCCAAAGGGAGATCATTGATCTAACTCAAGGAACACTTGACATCACTGGATACTATACAAAATTGAAGCGGTTGTGGGAAGAGCTAAATGCATTGGATGTGAGTGTTTCATGCAGTTATGCCTGCACATGTGGAGCAAAGATAAATGTGCACAAAACTGAACAAGAAAAACAGTTGATTCAATTTCTGATGGGGCTTAACGAGATCTACACTGTGGTGAGGGGGAATATCTTAATGATGAACCCTCTGCCATCTATAGCACAAGGTTTCTCCATTCTTATTCAGGAAGAAAAGCAGAGAGAAGTTCGACCTCTAAATCATTCTCTCATGGAGTCTACATCTCTAAATGCTGGTGTATACAATACTGGAAAAAATAATTTTAGGACAAACTACACTCAACACACCAATGCTAACAATTCAAAAGGCTATTACAGCAATGCTCAACAAACAAATGCTGGTACGAGTGGAAGTAATGCATACAGAGCCAATCAATCATCACATAAGTCACACACAAACAAATTTTCTCATCTGTTTTGTGACTATTGCAAAAAGTCAAGGCACATTAGGGAGAAATGTTACAGGTTGCATGGATTCCCAGCAGATTTTAAGTTCACAAAGGGGAGAAATACAGGTTCAGCAGCAAATGTCCAAGGAGTCGGGTCTGAGACTGATGACAATTACCAGCAGCATCAAGGCCAAAACCTGACAAAGGAACAACACAGCCAACTTTTGCAACTGCTGGAAAAATTTCAACTAGGAAATGATCCTGAGTTCTCAAACAATCTTGGTGGGGCTGCAAACTTTGCAGGTATCTTGGCTTGTTCTACTTATAAAGAGATAATGAGTAATCTGTCGTGTAAATGCTTCAATTCTTCGCTAAGTATTGGATTTTAGATTACGGGTGCCTCAAATCACATGTCCTATGATAGAAAACTCCTCACCAACACTAGACCTTTACCTTATCCTTTTTAGTCACATTGCCTAATGGTTATAAAGTGAAAGTAATCGAGATTGGTGATCTTTGTCTTGAGCCCAAAGTTGACTCTAAACAAAGTACTATTCGTCCCTAGTTTCAAATATAACCTCATCTCTATTCATTCCTTAACAGTTCAACTCAACTCCATTGTTAATTTTTCTACTTATTCGTGTATGTTGCAGGCCCCTTCAATGAAGAGGCCTCTGGAGATTGGTAGAGCAAGGAATGGATTGTACTACCTTTGCTCAAAGTGTCAATTCACCAGTTCTACTTCACATTCTGTTGAGTCTCATAATGTCTGTAATTCTTGTTCTGTCTCTACTTGTAAACATTCTGATTCTCTGTCTGCTTGTCCAAGGTCTGTTAATCTGATTACTAGCAGTAATAAAGATACATGTTGCACAACCAGCAACCCCATTCCCATTTCCCCATCTCTTGTAAATAGTTCATGCTCACATAATAAAGTTGTTGGTTCATCAAATGCGTCTTTAATTTGTACACCTCTTTCTGATACCTGTATTGATTACTTGTGGCATAATAGATTGGGCCATGTACCATTTGTGAAAATGAGAAGTATATCTAGCATCCCTGTGAGTTTTGCTCCCAAACAACCTTTTATCTGCACAATTTGTCCCATGGCCAAGCAAACCAGACTACCTTTTCCTACCAGCAACTCAGTCTCCAGTAAACCTTTCGATCTTTTACATTTAGACCTATGGGGGCCCTATCATGTGGAATCACATGACCACTACAAGTATTTTTTGACCATGGTCGATGACCACAGCAGGTCAACTTGGGTACACCTGTTAAGCTGCAAAAGCAACACCTTACAAATCATCAAATCTTTTGTCCAACTAATAGAAACCCAATTCCATATCACCATAAAGGCCATAAGGTCAGATAATGGACTGGAATTTACTTGCAATGAAGCCTCTACCTTCTACCAGTCTAAAGGCATTATTCACCAAAAATCTTGTCCATACACACCACAACAAAATGGTGTGGTGGAAAGAAAACATAAATATCTCCTTGAAGTGGCTAGATCCCTTATGTTTCAATCCAAATTACCTCTTAGATACTGGGGAGAGTGTCTTCTCACAGCCACTTACCTAATTAACATGCTACCCTCTATCATTCTCAACAACAAATGCCCTTATGAGATACTTTATGAAAAAAAACCTACATATTCCCACCTCAGAACCTTTGGCTGTTTATGCTATCCTACAGTTCTCAAATCTCACAGAGATAAGTTTGAAGCTAGAGCTACACCTCATGTGTTTGTAGGGTACACTTTTCACACAAAAGGTTATAAGGTTCTCAATCTAGCTACTAAAAAGATACATGTGTCTAGGGATGTACATTTCCATGAGCATGTTTTTCCATTTGCTGTCACTTCTTTTCCTTCCTCTTGTATACCACAGTCTGTCTTACCATCTCATTGGGATACTACTCCTATATATGTTCCTACTCACACTCAAAACATGCATTCACCATTATCTGGTACTGAAACTTCTATACCAACTACACAAAGTGATAATGCTCCTGCCACTACAACACCATCATCCACCTCACCTATTCATGCCGCCACACACCTCACCCAACCTGTTCTTCCTAACATCACAACTGAACCTAGACGATCTACCCCGGACCCATACCAAACCTTCATATCTCCAAGACTATGTCCGCACAATGCCTACCTTAACAGACCAAGTTTCTGCCAAACCCACCAGCATTCTGAATGCTCTTTTTGCCAATAGAAACCATATTCCTTTCACTGCCCTTAGTTGTGCCAATCAGCAGTCTTTGAGAAGTTTTTCACATGACAGTGAGCCCAACTCTTATGAGGAGGCTGCCATGAACCCTGCTTGGCAAGCAGCCATGACCCAAGAATTTGATGCTCTACATGCTAATCACACTTGGAATTTAGTTCCTTTGCCTACAGGTAAGAAGACCATAGGCTGTAAATGGGTGTACAAAATCAAACACAAAGCTGATGGTAGCGTTGAAAGATTCAAAGCAAGGCTTGTGGTGAAAGGCTATACCCAACAAGCAGGCATTGATTACATAGAAACCTTTTCACCTGTGGTCAAAATAACTACAGTCAGGGCATTGCTCAGTATTGTTGTCAAAAAGGGTTGGGGCATGTATCAATTAGATGTTAACAATGCATTCTTACATGGTGACCTACATGAAGAGGTTTACATGGAAGTACCACAAGGGTTGCATGTTGATAGTCCCTGTTTTGGTTTGTAAATTGAAGAAATCTCTATATGGTTTGAAACAGGCTAGCAGGCAATGGTATGATAAACTCACTGAAGCTCTCTGCACAAAAGGTTTCGTTCACTCAGCAAGTGATTACTCCCTATTCTACAAAGTCACATCATCCTCAACAGTGTTTGCTGCTGTATATGTGGACGACATTATCCTCACAGGAGATGACCTCCAGGAAATTCAAGACCTTAAGTCTTTCCTGCACCTTCAGTTCAAGATCAAAGATTTGGGCAAATTACACTATTTTCTGGGACTAGAAGTTCTCTATCAGACTAATGGCCTTCTTATTTCTCAGAGAAAATTCACATTAGATCTACTCAAGGATTTTGATTGTCTTGGATATTCTCCTGTTTCTTCTCCCCTTGATAGTTCTGTCAAATTGCATGCTTCAGATGGGGCATTATTACCTGATCCTACTCACTATAGGAAGTTGGTTGGCAAGCTAAACTTTCTCAAAGAACACACATTTAGACATTGCCTATAGTGTACAACACTTGAGCCAGTTTATGCAATGTCCCGAGAACCTCACTTCTTCAATTTGCCATACATGTCCTCAGATACCTAAAGAGTGATCCTACCTTGGGTTTATTTTTCTCAAATGCTCCACACTATGACCTCAAGGCTTATTGTGACTCTGATTGGGCCTCATGCCCAGATTCCAGAAAATCAGTCAGCGGATACCTCGTTCTACTAGGAGATTGTCCTATTAGCTGGAAATCTAAGAAGCAAGAAACCGTGTCATTATCATCTGCCGAAGCAGAGTATAGGTCCATCAGGAAAGTTGTTGGAGAATTGGTTTGGCTTAGAAGGCTCTTGATTGAACTGACCATTCCATGTTCTGATCCTACTCCAGTGTTTTGTGATAGTCAAACTGATGTCCATATTGCTCGAAACCCAGTGTTTCATGAACGAACTAAACATATTGAGGTAGATTGTCATTTTGTTCGAGATAAGCTACATGATGGGTTCATATCTCTGCACCACATTTCTACTGTAAATCAGTTGGCCGATATTTTAACCAAGGCTCTCACAGGAATTAAACACACACATCTCTTAAGCAAGTTGGCTGTGACATCCTCACTTCCAACTTGAGAGGGGGTGTTGAGATGATACATTTTCAGTTAGTTAGCATTGTTTCAGTTAGTTAGAGAATCAGATTGGTGGACCCAGTTAAGTATTGTTGTATACAGAGTTTGTTGAGTCAGTTAGGATTGAGTCGTGTAGATTAGATATTTTACATAAATGTTCATACATGTATTTAGTTGGATGACAGTACTTGGAATAAGATGTTTTTCTTTTCTCCAATTAATTTTCTTCAATTCATCTCTATGCTCAATTGCAGGTTACAAAATTCATCTCACCTCCATTGATGGAGGTTCAGTAAGCTTGACAACTCTGTTTTCGACACCCTCTTTTTTCCTCTCTTTTTCCTCTTAGTTTCTTCAATTGTGTCCCATTAATTAAATATATATATATATATATATATATATACTTTTCCCTTGTGTGGTTTTGACCAGGTCTTTTTTTTTTTTTGAAAGTGGCTACTCTAACTTACGGAAATTTTTACCAAAGTAAGCCATTATATAAACTAATTCATCAAAATAATATGTTTTTTTTGAGATTTTACAAAACTTGAATAAACATATTTGACAGTAACGTTTTAGATATTATTTTATTTTTAAAAAAATTAATAAAAAGACAAAAATCTGACAGGATAAACAGACCTAAAACGTTATTGCTAAATACATTTTATTAATTCGTTACTCACAATCACGTCCTATGACTAAAACGTTACTGACCATAAGAACTCTTTAGAATTCAATTACAGATAGAGGCTAAAACATAACTGAGTGTCTGCACATGTATGCAAACTTTGGAATTATGATTTTTTTAAAAATAAAATATAAACATATAAGTTACTGTGTTTTAGTTAATTTGTAAGAAACTGAAATTACAAATTTGTAGTTGAAATCTTACCTTTTAGTAAGATTTACATCCAGAAGCTTCAAATTTAAGTTTCAAATTAGTTGGTCAAATACCTAGCTGACAAGTTAATCGAATTCACTTATTGAAATTTGAATCTTATCTATGGAAGAAAGTCAAATTCCAAGAATCAATTCAATATATATATATTTTTAAGAAATTTTTGAAAAAGTGGGAAATTTATAGTGACAAACATAGCAATGACGACAATTGTTTGAAATGCCAGCAAAAGAGTTTTGCTTACGGAAATGCAGAGGTTATTTGTGAAGTCGTCGGAGAAATAAGGTAGAAGAGCGTCGTAATAATTGGGGGCGGCGGAGTTGTGGGAGTGACTAGTGAGGTTGATGGTGGTGAAAGTCGGGAGTGTTATTAATGGAGAAAATTTCTCCTTTAGAGATAACGATACATCAGACATAATGTTTTATGTGTCTATGAGTAACGAATTAATAAAATGTATTTGAAAGTAACATTTTAAGTATAAAACGTGTCTGTGAGTAACGAATTAATAAAACGTATTTGAAAGTAATGTTTTAGGTCTGTTAACTCCGTCAGATTTTTGTCTTTTTGTTACTGATTTTTTAAAAATAAAATAATACCTAAAACGTTAATGTCAAATACGTTTATTCTAGTTTTGTAAAATTTCAAAAAAACATATTATTTTGGTGAATTGATTTACATAATGGCTTACTTTGGTAAAAAATTCCAACTTACGAGCCAATATTATGAATGATGGGTTGGTGAAATTAATAACAAGACAAATCCAAATAAATTAAACATGCAAAGACTATATAGTGTCAAATTAATTAAATGCGTGCCTGTAAAGTGTAAACAATTCATTCTTTATTATGAATTATATTATGGTTCTAATAGCAGCCATTCATGTCTAACTACAACCACTAAAATGTTAGTAGTATTTTTCTATCTGCCTTGCATAATAACAAATGGTTTTGCTAAGTAGAAGGCTGGATGGATGAAAGAGGTAACACTGATTATTTGGTTATTTTTAACTTTCATCTAGATTAAAAAAAGAAGAAGAAGAGGCATATTGTAAATACAACTATGTACATCTATTTTCACGTACATACACAATTTAATCATATCTATAGTCTTTTTTTTTTTTCTTTCTTATTGGGTGTTTAATGACATCTGTGGCTATGTATTGTGTTGAGGTCAGACTTAGCCCTTTTCTACTCCTTTTATTTGTTAATTCAACATGACTTGGAGTTATCTGGTTAATTGATTTTATTTTTTTTTTAAAAAAAAATCCTTGATTACTAAGTAGCTATTTGACTATAAATTTTAAATATTTTTTATTTTATTTATAATTTATAGAGTTGTGTTTGGTTATACATTTAGCAAAAAATATTTGAAATAGTGTTCATGTTTGAATATATTTAAATACAACTTCAAACATGAAAAATCAGTTGAAAACAAGTTATAAGTTATTTTCTCAATTTGAATATATCCTTACATACATTGGATTAAAAATTTTGATGTCTAAACATTAATCTTCAAATAAAATAAAAAATTATTCTAAAATCATATTTTTATGGTCAAACGAGACTTAATATTTGACTTTCGCTAGGATGCTACTGAGTGGATTCTTTGTCTGAATCCAAGAAAGTGGAATGTAGCTACTTCACCAAAGATAGGAGTCAGCCTTTGAATTGGTCTATTTTTAACTCTGTTTACAGCAATTATAATTTAATGATGTTACTCATATAAATGAGTTACTAATAACATAATAAATGATGAATACTTTTTTCTTCCTGTTGCAACTTCGGCATAGTTTAAGCAAAATCGAAATTTGTATTTTTGATTTGGATTGTGGTCGTTGGTAGATATGGGTTGTTCCATTTTATTTGGGTTAATTCATACCGACTTTGAAATTTGACGGGTCAATTTGGGCTGACCTATTTTTTGTGGGTCTTAAAATGGTCAATTCAATCCACAAGTACGTGGGCTACGGGTTGTGTCGGGTCAATCCACTTGTTTTAAAAGTATGTTTTTTGTAAATTTTTAAGAAAAAATTGCCTAACTACACATCTTTTTTTACCTCATTTTCTATTATTCCCTGTCATTTTAAAAATTACAATAATCTCTCTTTTCCACAATTTTTCTCACTTTTCCGGATACATCAGGGTAAACTATCACCCCAAGATCCCCCCCCCCCCCTTTTTTTTCACACCTAAAGTCACTCCATGATATCACCAATTATCTCTATCACTCTATTTTTGAATATCAAATATTTTTTCTTTCTGATTACAAGTTATTAAAGAGGTAGTTCTTCTTCATTCAATTTTTTCTTTCCACTTCATCATGTATCAATTTTATTTTATTTTTAGTTTTCATCTACAAATTTAGTCAAAGAAGGACGCATCTTCAACATTAAAATTGATTGTAGAAAAACGCCCAAAAAGGGGGGGGAAAGGTCGAGTTGTTGGTGGCTCCAGTAAGGGCTTTGGGTTGAGATCCATTGGTGACGCCAATGTTGAAAGAGAAAAAATACTACGAAAATTGATACAGAGAAAAGAAAAAATGTAGAAAGATTTATTCATCATTTTTTGTTCTTTCAATAGATCAGATTGTTGACTTTTTTTTCAATTTTTTTGTTGTTCATATTTTCTTATACATATGGGTTTAATTTTTTAATGTATCTAGTTATTTTTATTTCTTAAATTAATGTATAATTCATCATTTTCAACATTATGATACATTACAATTTTATCAAAAATTGTTTGTGACTTCAGTAAGGATTTTGGGTCAAGATCCATGGATGACGTCATTGTTGAAAGTGAATAAAAGCTACAAGAGTTGATACTGAGTAAATGAGAGTGTGGAATGATTTCTTCATCATTTTTTTTTTGTTTTTAGCAGATTAAATTGTTGAGTTTTTTTAATCTTCTGTTGCTTTCAATAGATCTTTTAATGTTTCTAGTTGATTTTGATTATTAAACTAATGTATAGTTCGTTTGTTTCACCTTTACGATACATTTCAATTTTAGCATGTACAATATATTGTTTTCAAATATTAGTTTTGATATATAACCCTAATTTATTGAAACACAAATTAAATATGTATGTATCATGTTCATAGTTAAATAGGGTACACAACTATTACAAATTTCGTTATTTTTTACTATCAATACATACACCCAGCCTTATTCAACTAGTAGAAGGCTATGTATGTGTAGACACTATCAAATATTACTGTTGATACATAAATACAAATGTTTTATAACAAAATCAATTTATATCATATTCATAGTTATGTATATGAAACATAACTTTGTTATGTGTATAACATAGTTATGTATCTGATTTTGTGATGTATCACATGTTATTAATTGCCTGCAACGTTGTTTTATCAATAAATCAATGTATATCATATACATAGTTTTTTTTTTGTATATGATACTTAACTATATAAAATTGTCGACCTTTTTCTTAATCTGTTACGATTTGAGAGTGATTTGAGAGAAGAAAATTTTGAAATTTAATTTGTTTGGAGTTGTTATTTGGGAGAGATTGACATCAATTTGATTTGCATGATCTGGGGAACTGACATTTAAGTTTAAATTTAATTTTCTTTTTAATGTCAACAAACTAGTTGTATAATGTATCAAATGTGATGTATCTGGAAGAATGAGATGTATCCGAATGGCAACTATTTTAGGGGATTTTTGTAAATCGAAAAAGAGTAGGAATATGATATAATTTGCTCCTTACACTATGAGATTCCTAAAAAAATTACATTTTCTAAATCAAATTATAATTTAAAAATATTATCATAAATATCGATAAGACAATATTACTTGGTGTTAGTGTTACTACTTGTTAATCAAATCAACAAATAAAATTATCTTTATCATATTAATTAAGTTTGATTTCAAGTAAACGTATGAATAACTAAATAGAAATATTAACTTAATTGTTTTCAAATAAACATAATAAAACATAAAAAAATATGACAATATACGATCTATGTAGTGGTTCTCTAAAAAAATTAGGGAACATTTATTTTATGTAGTACATATTTTATAAACATAATTTGTAGTATTTAAAACCTTAAATAAATTTTGAGTGCTTTGACTATTGTTATTTTTAATACTCTATTTTATTTTTATCTTTTAATTAATTTTTATTTGGTCCAAGGGTCTGCGCTACCCATATTTCTCAAGCCTGACAAATCAGCGGACTTATTCAGGCCAGGCTTAAAAGTCCTTTTCTTAAAGAATAATTTATCTAAACCTAATTACATTATTCTCTACTATTTTTCAAATTACAAAAATCCATTAAAATTTATGGATTACGGATACATCATTGAACTTCTGAATACATCACCGAATATCCGGATACATCAGCATACATCCTCCATACCCACCATGCCACCCCCACCCAGGTCATCCCCGTCAATTTTTTCTCTAAGAAAATATTGTTTTGGGGAAATATTTCAAATTTTTAAAAAATCATTTTTTTACGCCACCCTCATCCCTAGTCCCCCCACCCCACCCCACCCCCACCCAGGTCACCTCCATCATTTTTTTTTTGTTTTTGAAAAATATTTCAAGTTTTAAAAAAATTCATTTTTTATGCCACCCCCCTCCACCCACCCCACACAATCCATCCCCATCAAATTATTTTTTTAAAAGAAATTGTTTTTTGGAAAATATTTCAAATTTAAAATTTTTTCATTTTTACCCCACCTCCTCCCCCCTACCCCCTCCACCCCACCCAGGACATTCCAGTAAAAAAAGAAAAAAAAATTTGGAAAATATTTCAATCCCCCTGCGCCACCCCCTACCCAGGCCACCCCATCAAAAAAATAATTAAAAATTATTTTTGAAAAGTATTTTTAAATTTAAAAAAATCATTTTTTATGTCGCCTCCACCCCCGTGCCTGCCCCCTCCCAGGCCACCCCATCCAAAAAAATAAATAAAAAATTGTTTTTGAAAAATATTTTAAATCTTTTAAAAAAATTATTTGTTATGCCACCCCCACCCCAGCACCCCCCGACCCTGTCAATTTTTATTTTTTTTTAAAAATAAATTTCTGAGTTGGATTTTGGAACGGTCATCGGGGTCTTGTCCTAGTTTGGGTGTCGGGGTCCAGTCCTAGATCAATTATCGGCGTTGATTTTCAGATAAAAAATTATTACTCCCTCCGTTTCAAAAAGATTGGTCTGGTTTGACTTGGCACGAAGTTTAAGAAATTAAAGAAGACTTTTGAATCTTGTGATCCTAAATTAAAGTTATGTCAAATGTACAAAATTGCCCTTAATCTTGTGGTCTTAAACATGCCACGTGGAAAGCAAAAAGTAAAATGTTACCAAAAAAGGAAAGAGGTCATCTTTTTGAAACTGACTAAAAAGGAAAGGAGGTCATTCTTTGTGAAACGGAGGGAGTATCTTAAAGAGTATTTTTTTTTAGTCTCAAGCCATAAATAAAAGATATTTTCTGAAAAATATTTTTCATTCATCAACCAAACATTGAAAAAAATTTCTACCCACCAACCAAACATGAGAAAATAAATTAGAAATCTATTTATTTTTCAAGAAAATATTTTTCATGGAAAACATTTACCTTCGTTCCAAACACACCCAAATCGTGAATTGTTTAATTTGTGGGGATGTTTGAATAGGTACCATTTCAAGTGAGAGGCTGCCCATTGTAGTGAAGTACAAAGTTATACCAAGCTTTTTTTGTTTGCTTAAAAGTTAACATGGAGTAGACTAGAAGCAATTGCTGACTGAATACAATTTTGTGTTGATATGTCTGGAGGTGGGGGTAGTTATATAGCTCTAAAAGATACCAACTACCTTGTTAATTCCTTTTTCCTCTTAATTTCCTTCTCTTTTTCCTGTTAGTTTCTTCAATTTATCCCACTAGTTTTAATTTTTTGTAAATTATATTTCCATCAAGTATATCTTGTAAATTATATGAACTTTTCCGTCTTGACCACGTGTTAGAAAGTGATTGCTCAACTATATCAACCAATAATAATTAATTATGAATGGGTAGGTGAGAAATTGAGATTAATGTGAATCCAAATCAAAATAAACATGCTACTATTAGTGTAAGCAATTCATTCTTTCTGAACAGAAATTATTTAACTACAACCACTAAAATGTTAATGTACTAATTTTCTATCTACCAAAATGGTAAGGAGTGATTATTTGTTTATATTTCTAACTTTTTATCTATCTATCTATATATCTTCTATGTAGAAGTGAGGTATATTGAATATGTAGGTGTTAGAAATAATTATGAAACTCTATTTTGTATGTACAACTATATATGTACATTATATTTATACTCAAGAACATTTGCTTATTGGTTGAATTAACGTTTGCTCGATTACTAAAATTAAATGTTTACTTCACAAGATTTATTTGCTCCGTACCTACGTAGAATGATGAATTAAAAAAGAAAAATAGTATACCTGAATGAGCTCAGCTCTGATGAGGTTCCATTTGGAAGGAACCAACAAGGAGAGGACAGATCTGGTGGATAAAGATGACATTTTCTTCTATATATCCAGATATTTTCTTATTACTAATTTCCTTTTTCTCTTCTTTCTGTTGTTGTTGTTGTTTTCATTTGTACCTGGGCACTTTAGGACCAGGTGCTACATTTTTATTATTTTTGAGATAAAAAGGTAAAAGAACACACATACACTGTCTCCTTTTTTTGTGTTTCATACATAAACTATTGATTGTGTGAGTTTTATACCTAAACTATCACTTATTAGTTTGAGAAATAGTGTATATATATATATATATATATATATATATATATTGATTTATATACTATTGAGAGTGTGAGTATACTTATAGTATCATTGACTAATGGATAATTTCTGAACATAATGATACAAATATAATATATGATGCTTATTTAGTATCAGTTAAGCGAAATTAATTTGAAATATATAATGTAATTATTAATAGAGTATGAATATGAAGTATATGTTTGTAATTATTTTACTTTTATGAGATATTTGCTTAATTTTCCCTTCTTTAAAAAAAAGGAAAAATCACGTTAAAAAACTCAATTGAGATAAGGGAAAGATAATGTTTATATTGTTTAAAATGAGAGGATGGATTTCATTTTTAAAGTACAACTAATACACGGTTTTTTTTAACCCTCCCTCTTGGGAGCTCACATATTTTTTACTTTTTTTCGTTACTCACACTTATATCTAGATAATATCTCATATTGTCATTTAATTATAAAGTTATTTTTTAAGAAAGTCACTTAATTTTATTTTATTTTTAATTCAAAAGTCATTCAACTATGAACTATTTTCTCAGAAAGTCACTCAACTATGAATATTTTTTTTCTGAAAAGTCATTCAACTATGATGTTTTACTTACAAAGTCACTCTACCCATTAAATTAATTTTTTAATTAAAACTCCTGACATGAAATTTTTACTTAAAACCAAAATATTAAGGACTAAATAAATATTCATTTTAAACCATTTAATGACCCGCCCACTAAAAATATAATAGTGATTCATTTTTTTAAATCTTTTTTCCCCAAAATTATTAAACTCAATTGAGATAAGAGGAAGATGAGTAATGTTTATTGTTTAAAATTTGAGGATGGATTTAATTTTTAAAGTAAAATTAACAGACCAGTTTTTTTTAACCCTCCCGGCCTCTCCCCCGGTAGCTCCCGTATTTTTTATTTTCTTGATGTCTCACACTTATATATTCTTATAGACGTTTTACCTCATTAAAAAAGTAATAGTAGCAAAAAAACTGTCCTTTGTGTACAAATATTTAGCTTTTACTAGGAATCCAAACAAGTGGAATCTATTTCACTCTTATGAATCACCAACCAATTCCAAATATCAATAATTGAAAAAAAAAAACTAATTAAAAGTTGACTTAAGATTCGAGAAATGGTCAGCGGAGAAAAATAGGAGTCCGAAATCAAAAGGGCAACAAATTTTTTCAAAAATTTCAAAAGGGTAATTCAATTAATTATGAAACCAAAAGGGCAATAATTCTTAACACCGTTTAAATTAGGTTTTGTAAAACAAGGCTCAAATTCCAATGAGCCTTACAAGGTTCAAATTCCTATGAGCCTTGTAAGGCTCAGCCGCCAATGAGCCTTACAAGGCTCATAGGAATTTGAGCCTTGCAGGTTTTTTTTAAAAAAAAATATTCTCATTTTATTTTGTTGTTTGTTAAAAGTCTAATAATAATAATAATAATAATAATAATAATAATAATAATAATAATACATAGTTGTTGATATGATGCATAAAGATAGTTTAGACCTTATTGCTAGCCATTGCTTTGTGGCTTTTCAAACGAACTAAATCCAATAGTTTAGACCTTATTTACTACTTAGTTGATATTTTTTTTCTTCAACTTTTTTTAGGTGAAATTATAATTTGGTTTATTCACTTACAGAATGATAAAATTCAGCCTTCTTTAGTCATACTTTATTTTGGTGGAAATGCCCTATTAATGAATATGTTGAAAACATGAGAAAAATTATACTTCATATCAAGGTAAAAAAACAATATACCCTTTAAATAATTTATAGTAAACATGAACCATGCATATATGTTAGAGTTTGAAAACTTCAATTTATATATATATATATATATATATATATATATATATAATTTGTAAAAAATTGATAGAATATATAAGGGACATGATAGAAAATATAAAAGACAACAATTCTAGAGATTATCATCTGTCTTGATGCGGTTGTTGTTGTTGTTTATGTCTACTGGTTCCACAGGTGGTGGGTATGTGTGGCCTTGTTGTTCTTCGAGGGTTGTTGACGTCTTGCCAAATTATATTTATTACTGAATTCTATTAATATTTTATAAATGTCAAAATTGAAAATTTATCGATTATAACAACATACATATTGTTGTGAAGGTCCAACTTCATCATCATTTTGATTTTGTGACATGTCACCCTGGAATAGGATGTAAATCATTAACATATAATTTAATATAAATAAAATATTCTATAAATTATTTAAAGAGTATATTGTTTACCGTCGAAAACTCAATCTCCCAGCAAGAAATGGTGAGTTTTGAAATTGACATTGTCGTACAAAACCATAATTTTCTTTGTTGAATTCTTCAAAACTCAAATTTACAACATTAGGAGTTTGAAAGCTACTACCTTCTTCTTGTGTGTAGTTGGGAACACTTGTAGATACTCCAGCACAGTAAAAAAACAGGGTAATATGGGAAATCAATATGAGGTATTAAATTATGGTTTTGTACGACAATGTCAATTTCAAAACTCACCATTTCATGATGGGAGATTGAGTTTTTCGACGGTAAACAATATACTCTTTAAATAATTTATAGAATATTTTATTTATATTAAATTATATGTTAATGATTTACATCTTATTCCAGGGTGACATGTCACAAAATCAAAATGATGATGAAGTTGGACCTTCACAACAATATGTATGTTGTTATAATCGATAAATTTTCAATTTTGACATTTATAAAATATTAATAGAATTCAGTAATAAATATAATTTGGCAGGACATCAACAACGTAACCCTCGAAGAACAACAAGGCCACACATACCCACGACCTGTGGAACCGGTAGACATAAAAAACAACAACAACCGCATCAAAACAGACGATAATCTCTAGAATTGTTGTCTTTTATATTGTCTATCATGTCCCTTATATATTCTATCAATTTTTTACAAATTATATATATATATATATATATATATATATATATATATATATATATATATATATATATATATATATATATAAATTGAAGTTTTCGAACTCCAACATATATGCATGGTTCATGTTTACTATAAATTATTTAAAGAGTATATTGTTATTTTACCTTGATATGAAGTATAATTTTTCTCATGTTTTCAACATATTCATCAATAGGGCATTTCCACCAAAATAAAGTATGACTAAAGAAGGCTGAATATTATCATTCTACAAGTGAATAAACCAAATTATAATTTCACATAAAAAAAGTTGAAGAAAAAAAATATCAACTAAGTAGTAAATAAGGTCTAAACTATTGAATTTAGTTCGTTTGAAAAGCCACAAAGTAATGGCTAGCAATAAGGTCTAAACTATCTTTATGCATCATATCAATAATTATGTATTATTATGTATTATTATTATTATTATTAGACTTTTAACAAAAAACAAAATAAAACAAAAATATTTTTAAAAAAATAATAATAACCTGCAAG
Source organism: Solanum commersonii (assembly GCA_029007595.1). Classification (NCBI taxonomy): domain Eukaryota; kingdom Viridiplantae; phylum Streptophyta; class Magnoliopsida; order Solanales; family Solanaceae; genus Solanum; species Solanum commersonii. The sequence continues at coordinate 2,061,531 of JAJTWQ010000011.1, forward strand.
GCTCAAATTACTATGAGCCTTGTAAGGCTCATTGGCCGCTGTGCCTTACAAGGCTCATAGGAATTTTAGCCTTGTTTTACAAAATCTAATTTAAACGGTGTTAAAAATTATTGCCCTTTTGATTTCATAATTAATTGAGTTACCCTTTTGAAATTTTCGAAAAAATTTGTTGCCCTTTTATATTCTGTTCACATCAATTATGATTTAAAAATATGTTACTCATAAGAAGTTGAATAATGATTTTTTTTTTTCATTCGCATAGTTTAGACAAGTTCGAAATTTGAATTTTTATTTTGTTATTGCAATCTAGATTTCGGATTTAATTTTTTAATATTTGGACTTTAGATTTGGCACTTATGTTTAGTAATTCAATTTTTTTTATAGTAACCTTTTATTTAGTCCGAATAATTAGACGCTGGATCATTTGAAAAAATGCCAGGTATAATAGACGATTTTTAAGATTCCTATTTAAAGCATAACTAAAATTTACAAGTGTTGTAAGTTCAGTCATTTCAAAATTAATGTTAGACTTATAGGACCTATATGAAAAGTATACATGGTATTAGTTGAAGTCTCTATTAAGGGTATTTTGTAATTGTAGATGTATCGACTCTTTTATAAATACTTTTTATATGATTAATGAATGTAACGTTGGAGTTTACTTTACATGGTATCAGAAGCCACAAAAACAAAAGTCATAAAAATAAATGCTTAAGGAAAAAAAAAAAAGTATGCTAGGAACTTCAACCGCCACCAATGCTTCCATTGTGCTGCTGATTCTGTGACCTTCCCCATCGTTTAATCGTACCCTTCAACTTCCAATCAAACTGATTTCAATGAACTTCTTACTTTGGCGAACTCAATTTTTGTCTATGATTCATGGTTGTGGATTAGAGCATCATCTCGATGGTTCTCAATCAATTTCAGAAAGAATTCTTGGTGAAAATAATTTACATCCTATGTATTAAAATTGGGTACGTCAGAATTAAATAATCATGTGCCTAAGAGGGCGAGAACCTTTATAGCCATAATTCTTCCCCCGGTTCTACCTCTTTCTGCAATAGTGATCTATCCCGTCAATTCCACCCGCGAGCAATCCATTCTAACCTGTCTTTGCCTAGCAAGATACGTCTAGTTCTCCCTCCGCTTCCCTATCTCAGTAGGAATAGTCTCCAATTTAAAAGAAAAAGCTGAGGCGAGAGCTATACCTTCTGGAACCGGAGAAATAACTGCTATAAAGTAAGGAGATGCGCAGGAACGATCCCTAAAGCAAAGACGCGGAATGCTCCACGACTAACTTTACCTATTCAGTCTCGCTTTTGTTCAATTAGAAAAAATAAGCACTTAGATGAAGATATATAGCATCATTCAAGTAAATACAAATTAAGATCATAGAAACATAAGCTTGTGATATAGCTAAACCTAATTCCAGATCGGTTAATGCAAGAACTATAAATAAAGGACCATTGGATTGTCGCCTCTGTGTCAGAGAGTTTGTTACCACAAATAGTAGGTGTCGAGACATCTCGTGCCTCGGAAAAATTGGTTTCGGCATATGCTACGACATCGAAATAAAAAATTTGATGATCAACTTGCTAAGAGTATAGCTGATCAACTTGATGCTTTACACCATGTTATTATGGAGGACAATCTTGTTGAGTATGCTAAAGGTGTCTTATCTTATCACCCTTTTACAATATCTCTTGACGTGACACAAACTGATGTATCTTTTGATACTCTATATGGTCTCCTTTCAGTGACGTACACATATTTTTTTGCAAGTGGTGTCACCTTTTAAAATGAGAAAAATAAATAAAATAATGTAATACCATATTTTAAAAAAATTATATAAATTATAAAACACAATTCAGGTATATTTTTATATCTTTTATTTTTTTTCATTAATAATATTATATATTTATTTATACAAAACACCAAATAATTACTAAATAAAGAAGGTTAAAGAAAAAAACATAAAAAATGAGGTTGTGAAGGCTTGAGAACACAACCTGGTCCATGAAATTTCAGCACAAAACCAACTAAGCTACACACATCTTTAGTTAAGGGTGTGTCACCTATATTATATATCCACTCTGTTTGCTTCTGTTTTGTAAATGTATATACATATTCAGTAAATATTTTTGACGAAGCAGTGTCACATGACACCCCTTTCCCCTTCCTAAATCCGCCTTGTCTCCTTTTGACCGAAGAGAAACAATTGAAGAATGAAGAATTTGCAATAATTGTGTCAACTGCTCACTACAGAATGGCTCAAACTCAACGAAAGCGAGGGCAAGGGCGTGGCAATGGCAACCGAGGACGTGGCAGGGGTGGTCACTTTTCTTCTCCATCACAACCTGGCCGTGTGTTCTCTTCTTCGGTTCACACTGTTGCCATGAACAACCAATTCTATAATCCAGTAACACAAGCATCACCACTGTATACTTTGGCCATCGGTTGTTATAATTGTGGAGGACTTGGACATGTGTCTCGTGTTTTCCCTTCACCGAGAATCGAAAATGCTAATTGTGGTGTCAATAAACAATCTTCTAATCTTGCTAGCACGTCTTTACAACCCTCTCAATCATGGCTTATGGACAGTGGCACTACACTATCTTACTGCTAATCTCGACAATCTTGCTATTCACTTTAAATATCAAGGTCCTGAAGAAGTTGTGCTAGGTAATGATTCTAAATTACCTATCTCTCACATTGGTTCTTCTTCTTTGCGTGTTTTAGGTGCTTCCATTGATCTAAATAATATTTTGTGTGTCCCTATTGCTAAGCAAAATTTAATTTCTGTTAGTTCCTTTGTTAAGGCAAATAATGTTTCTTGTGAATTTTTTCCTGACTATTTTCTTGTGAAGGATTTGGCAATGAGAGCTCCAGTGTTTAAAGGCTCGAATGAAGATGGTCTTTATAACCTTCCAGCGTCTCCATAACAATCTCCTATCCAATCATACTTTGCAACATTGGGAACATGGCATGCTCGACTTGGACATGTTTCTCTTTCTACAGTTCGTTGTTTAGTCTCTAATAATAGTTTAGGTTCTGATAGCTCTAGCAGTTCTCGTAGTTCATTATGTCAGGCTTGTGTAAAGAGCAAAATTCATAAGTTTCCCTTCTTCGTGTCTGAATATTCATCTCGTGGTCTTTTAGATTTAATTTGTTAAGATGTTTGGGGTCCAGCCCTGGAAATATCAAATGATGGTTTTCGTTATTATGTTTTATTTTTTGATTACTTAAATTTTATGAAGAATAAATATGAAGTGCTTGATATTTTTCATCAATTTCGTTTATTGATTGAGAAATTCTTCGGTTGCTCCATTAAACAATTTCATGCAGATTGGGGATGTTATGCCGTAATTTTACTATCTTTAAAAAATCACTCTTTGAATGTTCTAAGTATAAAACAATTTAAGAAAAATACTTAGAAAAGAGTCGCCACTTAATTCTTTAAAGAAATTAAGAAAACTTATAATTTTCAAAGATTTAAACAAAAAAAAATCATTTGAAAATACCAAAGAGGGTTCGGGGTTCAATTTACACTTCGAGAAGTGTTTAAGCATTCGAAGTGCCCGCTAACATGCGGTTGACCTGCGACTTGACTAAAATATATTTGACTATTTTTAGGAAAATAATGATTTAACATAAAAAATAATAACTTACAATTTTGATTAACTTTGAGAAAATAATTAAATAAATGACGCATTTTATTTCCTTTTATTTTTTTTGAGAAAGGGATCCAAAATGGAACATTTGACTCGAAATACATGTGATTAGAATTTTAACAAAACTAAATTAGTTAGGACTTACTTGACTCATTTTTTAAAATAATAATTTAAACCAAATTGGTTAATTTAAGCATGAAAGTCATTTTAAATTAATTGAAGAATAAAAGCAAAGTTTTGACTAACTTTTTGAGAAAAGTGACAAAATAAAATAAAGACATTTTTTAAAGTGTATTGAAGAAAAATACTTAACTTAAAACAATTTTAGAAAAAATGTGTGAAGAAGCGTTAAATAACACATTTTTTAAGAACAAACAATTTAACTTAATTGATGATGTAAAATTTGATCACTATTTGATTAATAAAATAAATGACCACAACATAAAAAAAATATTTAAAGCAAACCAACACTAATAAAATAACTCATCTTTTGGGGAATCTAATTAAGTTAATTAACAATTTTAAAGTTAGAGTTAATAAAATTAGTCAAGCATAAGCAAAACAATTAGAAGAGTAAAAGAGAATAGGAAATTGGGCCATTTTTGGGCCAATTTCACTGTATTTTTAAGCTTTGATCCAACTCCCATTTTTGTGTATACACCGGATGTATATCAGTGTATATGAACGTATATATTAGCCTTTTTCGTGTATCTCCCACTTCCGAACACCTGTATTTTGCCTCAGCCCTCTATGTTTGCATTTTGGGCCTGCATATCAGCGTATACCGCTATATACAACATGTATACAGCCCATTTTCAACTTTCCGGGACCTGTAATTTGACTTTCCAGCAACTCGATAAGATGTGGTCGACTCAATAAAAGAATCTTGGGCTTTTATGGCCCTCTCGAAGTACGAAGGGAAGAAAGATGAAGCCCAGAGGGCTTGGATGGTATTACATGCAACAAAATGATAATAGCGATTAGCGTCCGGAACTAATAAGAGGAAGAGTGTACCTAGGACAAATTATCATGGCAGCTCCTAAACTAATACACAGTTACTAAAACCTAAGTCATGCAAGTGAATGCAACCAATTTAACAAATAACAAATAAATACATGCTAAAAAATGAATGCATGCTAACAAGTGATGTCAACTATAGCCATATTCAACAATGCTAAGCTAAATTTAATAATCTTAAAACAACAATAAGCGATATTAGAGAGACGCACCGTAGAGTATTAAATAAACTCCAAACAATTTTAGCAAAGGTTAAGACATCAAGCCAAATGGAGCATATGAAAGTTAATTTTTTTTTTCTTTTAGATAAAGAAGCTACCGGTTAAAATAAGAACAAATGGAGCTTATCATAAGAGCTATTCTTTACGACCAAGGGAGAAATAATGACAACAACCATCCCTTTTATAATAGATATGAACTTTTTAGTGTTAAACCGAGGACATAAGCAGAGAACTGGACAGGTTGAGACTTAAGCAAAATACGGAAGACATGAATTAAACGACTCACTATCCACAATAAAGAAACTTAGCTAGTAATACTAACCCACTAGAACAGAAGGCAAAACATGAGCTTTTGACAAAGAAGAACAAATTTAATCCAAGATGAAAACAATAAGATGAGTTTCAACACAAGACAAGGGCTGAAATGAAACCAAACAGAGGAAAGATTAACTCCACTATATGACACATACCCATCTAAATGCACTTTCCACACAACAACAAGATATGCTAAAATCTAATTCATGAATTCACTCAAGACTTAAATACCAATGAGATCTACATATAAACCAAATTTATACACAAAATTTATATAAGCTTATGAATTCGAGATAACTACAATTTGGTTACTTGAACAAGAGAACCTACGGACAACGGCCATTCGAAATCGAAAGGAATGAAGAAAAAATTATTCACTTTTCCAACTAATATCCATTTCAAAACCGAAAAAGTCAAAATAATAGATCAACATTATTTTTTGTGGATGTGCATATTAGGCTAACATTGAGAGAGTCTCTAGTCATGAGTCACAAAATTAAAAAAAAAAAAGAAATCAAATCAGCCGATAGACAATAAAGAAAATAAAACTGTGTGATTAACACAATAAATATTACGACCAAAACGATCATGAGATCCTTAGCTCAAACAGGAATTAAGCAAAGCAATGTTACAAGGATTTTACCTCTTCTTGGCAGCGAACTTGACAACGAGCTGAGAGCAGGGATTCTTCTACCACGAAATCTCAATACGAATAGCAAGCCAGAATTCTAGGCAGAATTAAAGAGACTACCTTTTCGGAATTCAAAATCAAAGGACTAAAATATGAAATTCTAAAGTGTAAAACCTATTTGCCGAAAAGTCAAACTCAAAAAAAAAAAAAACCCCTCCCTCATTTACTTGAGCGTAGAGGGTTATTTATAGGGGAAGTTGGGGCCATTTAGGGGGGAAATTCGTTGAAAAAAAGTTCACACAAAATTTGAATCTCTTTTCGTTTCCAAAGGGAACAGTGAAAGGATTTTGAAAATCTTTGAAAAAGGGGAAGAGGGATAGCGACGTGATTGATTAGGTTGCTAAGTTATGGGCTCTGTAAGGTATTTGGATGAGATTTTTGGATTTTTCGGGATTTCTGAGTTGCGTCTGGAAGAAGAAGAACGGGGTGGGGTCGTCTGGTTTCGTGAAGGAAGAAGAAGATGCAGGGGTCGCGTACTGGTATTGTATGCGTGTATTATGGGTTGTACGTATGTGAGTATTGCTGTTGTAAAAAGGAATGTGCTGTGTTATTGTGGGTATATGGAAATTGGAGTGGGTTGCTGATTAATATTTGTTAATTGGGCTAATGTGTTTAGAGGAAGAGGCAGTAACGGGCTGCTGGATACTAACAGGCCCAAAACTTGGTCTTAAAGAAGTGGGTTTAGGATAAAACTAAATTGTGGTTGGGAATCAAATTTAAGATTTGACTATATGAATTTAAATTATGGTCAATTGGGATTAAAATCATAGCCAAACTTAATTAAGAATTAATACAATTAATTTACGAGCTTCTTAATCTTAACAAAATAAAATAATTAATTTAACTATAAACTAGATAGTTTTAAACTAACTAATTCAAATAAAATTATTTTGAGATGATATTTTGAATATTTATAAAATATACTAATTATATATATAATTATATAAAGGATATATATTGGCTAAAAATTATAAAAATGACAAACTATTTAAAATGACTTGCAAACTATATTGTATTATTATTTATTCTGAAATTTTATAAAACTAATTATTTTAAATTATTTGAAATTGAAGGAGCTCGATGATTAATTTATATTGCGAATGATCAAAATTGGGTGTCAACAGCTGTCCCTCATTTGACTTGGATTGATGAAAGAAATTCAAGGCAAATGAAATTGACGAATCCAATTTTGACCGACCACATCTTCCTCTTTAGGAAAAGGATTTTGGTACGGACTTTTGGAATTATGGCCAAACCTCGATATCAGGTTTCTTACATATCTTAGGCTATATGAGAATTCAGGCCACTTGTCGTTCAATATGCTTGATTTGACGAACGATTTTGAGAAAAATCGAAAGTCATCCCAATGTCAAATTATGAAGAGATCGGAATGCTTGGAAATAAGATTTGAGAAAGATGTCGAAATACAACCGAGTTTTCAACATTGAGCCCGCCTACATATCCTTAAACCTTTGGAATCAGGTTGTTTGTAGTTCGACTTAATCGATTGAAAAGAAAATCTATTATACTAGATAATCTTCATTTCTGGAAGAGTGACAAGTAAGTCGAGTATGAAAAAGAGGCTTGCAACCTCTTAGCCATGAATGTGGCGCGCTTCACACCCATAATTAAGAATTTACATGGACATAATTTCCAAAGCTCTTGATGCATTGTCACTTAGATTGGAAAGCTACCTCCGGTGAGAGTGGAATGTTTTTCGGATACGAAATTGGAACTGATTAACCCAAGGAAATGGCCATATGCCTTTTGATAGCGGTGTGGTTTGATTGTGGTGGAAGTCTCTCCTCAAGCTCGTGCCCTAAGAGTTTGATACACCTCTTTGGACTATGTCCTAGTTCGCTGCTAAGAAACAGTTTCACATCGTGCTGCATCCTTTTGATGTTGTCCTCACCTGCGGTTTGATTTGAGTATTCATCCTCTCGGATGCTCTCGACAAAGACTGAGATAAAACTCATTAGTGTACAATGTAATTCAAATGGAGAGATAGTGTCATTTACCATGTTGTCACTTAATTGATCTCCTTGAATATTTGACGTCAACTTCTTTCAGTTTGACGTAAAGCAAATAAAGCATGTATCTCATATTTGCAACATGACTCTTTGTTGTACTCTTCTTTTAATATCGAAGTAGTAAAATAGACTAATGTAATATGTTGATAGTTCTCTTGATTGTTTGAATATGATGGCCCTCTTGGCAGTTGGATATGCAATAAACCTTTCGACGGTTTGAATATACAATGGCCCTCTCGGCAGCTTGAATGTGCAACGGCCCTCTTGGCGGTCTGAATATGCAATGGTCCTCTTGGGGATTTAAATATGATGGCCTTCTCGGCAGTTTGAATATGCAATGGCCTTCTTGGCGATTTGAATATGATGGCCTTCTCGGCAGTTTGAATATGTAATGGCCCTCTTGGCGGCTTGAATATGCAATGGCCCTCTTGGCAGTTTGAATATGCAATGAACTTCTTGGCGGCTTGAATATACAATGGCCCTGTGGGCGACTTTAATATGCAATGGTCCTCTTGGCGGTTTGAATATGCAATGACGCTCTTGGCGATTTGAATATGCAATGACCCTCTCGGCGGTTTGAATATGTAATGGCCCTCTTGGCGGTTTGAATATGCAATGACCTTCTTGGCGGCTTGAATATACAATGGCCCTCTCGGCGGCTTGAATATGCAATGGCCCTCTTGGCGATTTAAATATGCAATGGCCCTTTTGGCAATTTAAATATGAATGACCCTCTCGATAGTCTGAATATAAATGCTCCTCTTGACATTTTGATATGCAATGGCCCTCTTGGTGGTTTGAATATAAATGCCCCTCTTGGCATTTGAATATGCAATGACCCTCTTGGCGGTTTGAATATGCAATGACCCTCTCGGCGGTTTGAATATACAATGGCCTTTTTGGCGACTTGAATATGCAATGGCTTTCTTGGCGGTTTGAATATCCAATGGCCCTCTTGGTGGTTTAAATATGAATGACTATGAATGTCGTCTTTTAACAATATTTGATATGATGATAGGTACTTTTTGATCGTAACATCATTTCTATCGGTATCTCGCAATTAATTGATCTTCGCTGGATATGTTCTTCTAATCTAGCTGGTTGATAAATATAGCTCCTTTGATAATCTTATTATACCCTGTATCCACAAAAACATGTTAGTTTTGGAACACTGATTTGTGTTGAAGTCGCCTTGTTCCTGGTCTCATTATTTCTGGAACTCTATCTGGTAGATCCAATGAATCGCAGTAGGCAAAAAACAAGATCATATTCAAATTAAAACAATTGCTAGGTGTGAAGTTTTTTTTTTATAAAGAAAATCTCTGCCAATTAACTGTCACGACATGCACGACACGAACAAAACCCTTTTCTTCAGATTTTGACATGATAGGTAGCTTGCTGGCAACTTAAAACCCTTTAAGAGCACATCAATTTGAGGCAATTGAAGTTGACTTCGAAGGTCCGAGTATCCTTGATGAAATTTTTGAGGTCCTTCTAAAAAATTCTGTCGAGTTAGATGTTTCAAAAACAAATTTGATGATGATCACGGGAGTCTTGAATTTGAGATCTCTTCAAAATTATTCCCAGTTGCACATTTCGATATGATCCTTGACTCTTGTTTGTAGAAAATGACTCTTCTTGTAGAATTTTTGGGGTCCTCTCAAATTTTTTGTCACAATTTCCATTATGAGGGGAAATGGAAATCTTATTGGGAATATGACCGAACCCTTATGGTGCCTACGTATCCCGTTGAGGTAGGAATCAGGTCAAACGTAGTTTCCCTCTCGATAATTGACAGAATAGAAAATTTTTGATAAGGAAACGACCGAGGCCGACATAGGCCGCCTACATATCTCATTCTTGAGAATTCAGGTTGAACGTAGTTCATGTTACAAGGGGAATGTTTCAAAACATAATGCGACAATGATTACGAGCAAGCTACAATTACAAAGAAATAAAGGAAAGAAGTATCATCCTTCAAATGTAGTATCTCTTGACAGCATCTGAATTGATTGATTTGTGCCACACCTGATCGTCTATCTCTGTTAGAACCGAAACTCCTCTTGATAGTACTTTGTGGACGACATACTGTCCTTGCCAGTTAGGTGAAAATTTCCCTTTATATTTCTCTTAATAAGAGAAAATATGTTTCAACACCAATTGGCCTACCTCAAATGTTCGAACCCTTACTTTTTTGTTGAAAGTACGAGTCATTCTCTGTTGATACAACTGGCCATGACAAACAACATTCATTCTTTTCTCATCAATTAATGTTACTGCTCATATCGGTCATGAACCCACTTGGCGTCACTCAATCTAGCTTCCTGAATAATTCTTAAAGATGGTATCTCAACTTCAGCTAGTATCACTGCTTTTGTTCCGTATACCAATAAATAAGGAGTTGCTCCAGTTGAGGTTCGGATTGTGGTGCGATAACCTAGCAAAAAATAAGGCAAATTTTCATGCCAACATTTGTATTTGTCAATCATCTTTCTCAGTATCCTCTTGATGTTTTTATTAGCAGCTTCCACAACTCTATTCATCTGAGGACGAATATGCAGTTTAATTGCGGTGGAAAATTTTGAATTTTTCACGTATCTCTTTCATCAAATGACTATTCAGGTTTGCTCCATTGTCTGTAATGATAGACTCTGGAACTCCAAAATGACATATCAAATTGTTGCGAACAAAATCGGCGTCAACTTTCTTCGTCACAGCTTTGTAGGAAGTAGCTTCGACCCACTTTGTGAAATAATCAATGGCGACCAAAATGAACCTATGGCCATTTGAGGCAGCAAGCTCAATTGGTCAAATAACATCCATGCCCCAAGCTTCAAATGGCCAAGGGGAACTCATCGCATTGAGCTCGTGGGGAGGTACTTTGATCAGATCTCCATGTACCTGACATTTATGACATTTTTGGACAAATCGGCCGCAATCACTTTCCATAGTCATCCAAAAGTATCCCACCCTTAGGATTTTCTTTGCTAACCTAAACCCATTCATATGAGTCCCACACACTCCAGCATGCACTTCTTCAAGCAATCTCGTAACTTCTGCAGCATCCACATATCTTAGTAACCCTAGATCAGGAGTCTTCCTATAAAGGACTTCTTCATTAAAAAAGAAGTTGTTTGCCATTCTTCGAATTGTTTTCTTCTGAATACTTGTTATTTTTTTCGGATAGTCGCCAGCTTCTAAGTACTTTTTCACATCGATATACCATGGATTCCCATCCTATTCTGCTTTCATATGTGAACAATGTACTGGTTGTTCTTTTAAATCTATCTCAAGTGGATCGATATAACTCTTTTCTGGGTGTTGTATCATGGACGATATGGTTGCAAGGGCATCAACAAGCTCGTTCTGTATTCTTGGCGTGTGTCTGAACCCGGTTTTCCTAAATTTTTTGCATAACCTCTGTACCAATTGTACGTAAGGTAAGATTTTAGGATTCTTCATGGCCCATTCTCCTTGAACTTGATGAATCAATAAGTCTGAATCACCAATTATCAGTAATTCTTGAACATTCATTTCAATAGCCATTCTAATGTCAAGAATACATGCTTTGTACTCAACCATGTTATTAGTGCATCAGAATCTAAGCTTTGCTATTGCTGGATAATGTTGCCCCAATTCAGATATCAACACCGCTCCAATTCCTGATCCTATAGAGTTCACTGCTCCATCAAAGAACATTCTCTACCCAAGATATGATTCTTATATGTCTTCCCCAACAAATAATACTTCTTCATCAGAGAAATATGTTCTAAGAGGTTTATATCCTTCATCTACTGGGTTTTCAACAAGGTGATCGGCCAAGGCTTTCCCCTTGATTGCTTTTTGAGTCATGTACACAATATCGAATTCACTCAACAACATTTGCCACTTTGCTAGCTTTTTCTGTGGGCATCGCTTTCTGAAATATGTACTTGAGAGGGTGTCCATCCTCGAAATAAGATGTATTGTATAAGCCGACAGATAATGTCTTAATTTTTGAGCAACCTAAGTCAAAACACAACAAGCTCTCTCTAAAAGGGTGTAACGGGTCTCATATGGTGTGAACTTTTTGCTCAAATAGTATATAGCTCTCTCATTTCTTCCGGTCTCATTATGTTGTCCCAACACACACCCGAATGCACTATCAGAGGCAGATAAATACAATAGCAAAGGACTGTCTGCACGTGGTGGCACCAACACTGGTGGATTCGAAAGGTAACTTTTGATTGTGTCAAAAGCCTTCTGGCATTCTTCGGTCCATTTGGTTGGCGCATCTTTTCGTAGTAACTTGAATATGGGCTCACATATCACTATTGATTGAGCTATGAATCGACTGATGTAATTCAGTCTCCCCAGAAAACTCATTACTTCCTTCATAGTCTTTGGAAGAGGTAAGTCTTGAATTGCCTTAATCTTGGAAAGATTAAGTCGATACCTCTTCTGCTAACTATGAATACGAGTAACTTCCCTGTGGGTACTCCAAATGCACATTTGGCTGGGTTCAAATCATACCTATGTAGCATGTTAAAGAACTTTTCCAAGTGTGTCAGATGATCCGAATTCTCACGGGATTTTATAATGACATCGTCCGTATATACCTCAATTTCTTTGTGGATCATATCATGAAAAATGGTGGTCATAGCTCTCATGTAAGTGGCTCCAGCTTTCTTGAGGCCAAACAACATTTCTCGATAATGGTAGACTCCCTAAAATGTGATGAATGCTGTTTTTTCTGCATCTTCTTCATCCATTAGAATCTGGTGGAATCCCGCAAAGCAATCCACAAAAGATTGCAGCTCATGCTTAGCACAATTATCGATAAGTATGTGGATATTCGGCAAGGGGAAATTATCTTTCAGACTCACTTTGTTGAGATCCCGATAATCCACGCATATCCTGATTTTTCCATCTTTCTTTACCACGGGAACAATGTTAGCCAGCCAAGTGGGATACTTGGTCACTTCAATGACTTTTGATTTGATCTGCTTCATGACCTTCTCTTTTATCCTTAAACTTAGATCGGGCTTGAACTTTCTGGTTTTCTGCTTTACTGGACAGTACTCTGAATTGATAGGTAGCTTATGGGAAACAATATCAGTGCTTAATCCTAGCATATCATCATAAGTCCAGGCAAACACATCGATGTATTATCTGAGCAGCTTGACCAATTCTTCTCTTTCTGTTGCTGCCAAATGGACACTGACTTGAGTTTCTCTGACCGACTTGTCATCTCCCAAGTTTACTGTCTCTGTTTCATCCAAGTTGGGCTTTTTATCATCTTTAAGTTGCCTCAAGTCCTCGGTAAGGCGTTCAGGCATCATAGTTTCCTCATCATATTCTTCACAATCATCTTCATTGACATTACTTAGTTCGCCGTGTTCATGACATGTCATGAAATTGGCAGGTTTAGATTCAATTTTACTGAAAAGAATAATAAATCAACCATGTTATATAAAAGGAGTTTAAATGCATTTATTGCAGAATAATTTGCAATGACAAGATAATCAATTTAAAAATAAACGAGGCTTTCATTGGAATTTTAAAAAGGCATACAAACTTGGTCATTACTCATAAGTCATTTCCTTTTTAAACATTACGATGAAAAATAAAGTGACATAAATGGTGGTTTCGCGCCTCGTCCGAACAACACTGATTTTCAAAAATAAAACTTCAAATCTTGTCTTTGTCTACCAAGCCATTTTATGGATCACAAGTGGAGTGGCCATCCAATTCTACATCATCTCTCTTGGTCCGGAATCTCGGATGGTGGGTGTTGTTGTGCATTCTGTCGAGATCATAATACAATTTTTTTCATGAAACAATTTTCCTAACCCTTCCACTAGACCATCAATCTCAGGCTCTAAAGCTTTAGCAACAAATGACTGGTACAATACTGGAATAAGCTTCGGTATATCACAATCATGTTTCTTCCTTGTTTCTGCTTCAAATAATTCTTTCTCTGTTAGGGTATAACCGACACCGAAGCGGAAATTTTGAAGTGGTATAGGAAGAGGTTCAGATATGCCATCCAAATTCTTGCCTAACCCACTCCCATGTTCAAAACTACTTCTCAGCATAGTTGTGGTTAGCATTTTATAAACTTGCAACATTGGTACTTGCAGTGTCGTATCTTCAAAAACAGCATTCATTATCTCCACCATGTGAAAGTCAGTACCCTAAGAAGACTCTTCAATAACTGTAATGGAGAAACCAGGGTAACTACGATTACTCCTTTCACCATGGATAACGATTTCATGATCCTCCCAGATGAATTTCAAAAGTTGATGCAATATGGATGGGACTGCTCCAATAGCATAGATCCATGGTCTTCCTAGAAATTAGTTGTAGCTCATAGATATACCCATCACTTGGAACTCAGTGACAAATTCTGCAGGCCTCATTTGGATACACAGGTTTATTTCCCTCGCGGTCTCTCTTTGTGAACCATCAAACACCCTTACATTCATGCGTCTTTGACGGATTTTCCCTATATCATATTTTAGCTGAGTCAGGGATGATAATAGGCAGATATTGAGCCCTGAGCTGTTATCAATCAATACTCGAGCTACAAACTTGTCTATGCATTTGACGGTGATATACAAGGCACGATTGTGCATCGCCCCTTCTAGTGGCAACTCTTCCTCTCGAAAAGAGATTTGATGATTCCCAATGACATGACTTACCATAGTGGCCAAATTCTTACCACTTGTTTTCGTCGGTACCTACATTTCATCAAGTACCTTTAACAATGCTTTTCTATGGTACTCAGAACTCATTAATAGAGCCTAAATAGATTTGAGCGGGAGTCTTCTTGAAATGCTTGGCAATGGAATACTCCTTAGGTTGCATTCTTCGCCAAAACTCTTCAGCCTCGCCCTCTGTGATCGGCCTTTTTTGGTTCTTCTTTCTTCGTGTCTCCTGAGTCAGTTCTTCTAGAATGTAGCATCTTCCAGAACGTGTCATCCCTTGTGCGGTAGCTGCCTGCACGACAAGCTTTTCTTTGGGCTGCTCGGTTCTACTTTCCTATGTCAAAACGAATGCTTGATGAGGTGCAGTTATTATAACAAACTATGTACAGGCCTTTATGGTCAATGAGGCCACTGTTGGTATAAGTGAGTTGACATTTGCTTCACCGATAGTCCCATTAGTAAGCCAATCTTCATCTCTTTCAATCATGTTGATAGTAGCTCCTCCATGATTCGATAATGGGTTAAGGTTCACATTGGGGCAGGGTCTTGGAGAGTGATGACTCTGTTATCGATCAAGTCTTGAATCTTATATTTCAGATTGATACATCCTTCTGTATCATGTCTTGCCCCTCCAGAATGGTACGCACAATGTTGATCCGCTCGAAAGAACTTTGTTTTGGGATTAATTGTCCTTGAGTCTACTGGTTAGATCAATCTTGCTGCTCTTAGATGCTCAAAGAGTTGGGTACGTGTTTCTGCCAAGGGAGTGAAAACTCTGAGAGGCTTTTTTTCGAGGTTAGGATGGAGTAGATTGTTAGCATTTGGGTTGTTTTGTCCGGGATTTTTTTAGACTGGTGCATTGGCTTGGTGATTTGGTAGTGTATTTTGGTAGGTTGGTGGTTGATTTTGGTAGATAGGCGGTGGTGCTTGATAGTTTTGTTGTGCATAGTAGATTGAGATTGGAGCTTATGGAGATGGTGGGTAAATATTTGAGGTGGGGAATCGGTTGGAGTTTCTAATGGAAGAACCAGACCCAAAATACCTTTGCGGCCTTCGCTTTAGGCTAAAAGATAGTGCAGACACGCCTCTTTCTCTTTACTAGCGAATCCTGTGGCCATGGATGGTGAGGATTTGTTGGCGGCCTGCAAGGCAGTGAGACTTGTAATATTTCCAGACTTGAGGCCATCATCTATGGCTTCTTCCATTATGATCAGCTCTGAAAACTTCTGTCCCATCATGGGCAACATCCTTTCATAATACTCGGGCTCCTGATCTCGAAATAAAGCAGAAGTTATTTCGCTTTTAGTCATCACAGGTTGTCCCATTGCAACTTCTTTCCTCCAGCGGCACGTATATTCACGATAGTCCTTCGTGGTCTTTTGCTTGATTTTTTCCAAATAATATCTGTCGGGGACAACTTTGACATTAAATTGGAATCTTTTCAAAAAATCTTTGGCCAGAGCCCCCAATGTAGACCACTGACGGAGTTCTTGTGATGTGAACCATTCTAATGCCTCCCCACTGATGCTTCAACTAAACAACCTCATAATTAATGCATCATTTTTCTCGATACCCATGAGTTTGTCACAATAAGCTCGTAGGTGAGCCATGGGATTGCTAATACCATTGAAAGTTTCAAATTTTGGAATTTTGTAACCTTAGGGTATTTTTAAGTCAGGGTGAATGCAAAGGTCCTCATACTCAAGTCCTGTTATCTTCCTCGAAGATTGGACACCTTTTGCTGCCTTGGAGATGGCATCCTTCATAACATTCATTTCTTGTTTGCATTTTTCTTCTCTCAACCTCCACTCCTTCTCCATTTCTTCATAGTGATCCAGCTTTGGTTGACTATGAAATCTAGGACATGGCTCAGGGATTGTATAGGCTGGTGGAGTTTGGAATGTTCAGGAAGGGTATGCAAACTGGCTAGGAAAAACACGTGGATTATTAGAGACTGGGGTGGGATTTGGTGTGGTGGTGTGAAGTTTTGGGAGTGATTAGTGTTAGGTGTTTGATTCTGATTTGGTAATGGTGGTGGTGTTTGGTAGAAAGTGCTAGCGTAAGGAGCGTTGGATACAGTTAAGTTAATGATATGAGGATTAGGGGTGGAAGTGCTGGGTCCTGTGGTATGGGTAGGAAAATAGTTGGGTAATGGGGAACTTAGTGATTTTAAAGGAGGATGAGGTCTTCTAGTTTCGGGGGGGGGGGGGGGGGTTCATTCGATGCATTTGCTAGTTTGGCCAGATCTTTGGTCTGTTGAAGCTCTTCCTGCATCTCTGCAATTCGTTGCATTAACTAAGAGATTAATTCACTTTGATCAGCGAGTTCAGCATTTCCGATGGTCACATCCACTATTCATGTTTCTTTAGAAGTACTAGTCATTTTGCTCTTGCCTTTCTCCAAAGAATGATCAGTGAAGAATGGTATGATTGCTTTAGATCTTGTAAAGTAGGGATGGTCAGCCAGTTTGATTTCAACACATATCAATTTTTACCTGTAGAGAAGAACAACTCAAAAGACATGTGTTAATTTTTGTTTTTAACGAGATATGCAAATAATATGACATAAAAATAAACACACAAGTGTTATTTTGCTTCAAGCAGATTAATCCACGAAAATATTTTAGGTGAATTTGAGGACTCAAATGGAAAGAATTTTTTTTTTTTGTAATTGAATTGGAAAGTCGACTTGCATAGAATCTTGCTAATTTCTTCCACTCATATGCTTTTGTAAGTGAAACTCTTCAGAATCATTCACTAATAAGGGAGAATAAAAATTAAAAAGATAGGGATCGAGCGTTAAGTAGGCTGCCTACGTATCCACCAAGGAAATCAGGCCCAGCGTAGTTCGAATTACATAAGATAACCTAAACGTACCCTTTCCAAAATTGATAGAGAGACTAAGCTCGAAAAGAGCTTCCTACGTACCTTCGATGGGCTCAAGTCTTGCGTAGTTCTTGATTACAATAAAAAATTTAAAACACCATGACAAACATGAGAAATGCATTACATGAACCTAAATCTACCCAAATGGTTCTTTCCTTCATCTTCAATAGTAGGGTGATGATCCAGTGCTCTCGTCATCTGAACCTTCTTTTGTTTTACCATTTCCCCTCATAGAGGAAGCATTCCCAAAATTTAGTTTCTTAATGTCCCGTTCAATTTAGGGGATCCTTGAAGATGCTTTAGTGATATTAATCATCTCTTGATCAATTTTGGCAATCTTTCTTTTCACTGAGGCTGTTACCATGTGAACCTCAATAATTCTCTCTCGTAGCATCCATTCAGTTTGGTCCAGTTTTGCAAATTTTCTTTTGGCTGCAGCGATCCTCTCTTTAGTCTCGATAAATTTTTGGAACATTGATTCTTTAGTTTCTTCATCATTAACCAAAGCACTGGGTGGTATTGGTAAATTGACTCCTTTTCCTGACATTCTAGCAAATCGACCTTCTTGTGACGGATGAATAAAAACTTAGAAGATTTTTTAGAGTAAAGGGTTTATACTTTTATGAGAAACTTGGATAACACTTTAAGAGTAATTTGAAAGGACTTTGTTGTTGTGAATTTTAATATATGCTTAGAGTGCTCTAAGAAACAAGAGTAGATTAATTCTGCTTTAGACAAAGTGACACAACACAAAACAATCATATCAGGTAACACAATTTATATCGCATCCTAAACTTGTGACCTTTTTATGCCAAAGGTGGGCCTATCAAATTGAAGGATGTATGACGTCATTTAAAACATTCCATTGCCTCATAAAATTAAAATTTATACAAACTTTGTAAATTAAATAGGGATACCTAATAGTGAAAAGAGATACAAATAATCAGTCTCACGTAGGGGTACAATCCTAAACTATGATTCCACAGAGGGTTCTCCGTTCTTGAGCTTCTTGCCATCTCTGAATGCCAACATCTTCGGATGCAATAGTAATTTGATCCTTCTTTGAGTCGAACAAACTGTTAAATTTCCTACCCTAAGAGACAATGTTTTGCCAAATGACATATACATCCTTCAAATATAAGCACATAAGTATAGTTGTCTTTTATTGACCAATGGGCCAAATAGACACAAGGTGAGCTTCTAATAGGCCCAACACGCCTTGATGTTGGGTTAACCTAGTTCAAAATGCGCTAAAAATTGAGATTTGGTTTCGCTCTACGCTAGTTGACTAAGAGTGCCTTTTGAAAGACCGGGAATCCAAGTGGACAACTTAGATTATAATTCACGACAGTCATTGGACGCATGACGTAGCAATAAATTATCGATCCTTTCAAAAAATGGTTGAGTATAATAAGTCCGACTGCGATTATGCAGAAACCGTCATTAATATACTATACATACAATAGGAAGTGTCATAAATGCAATGACAATTATAACAAATTAAACACATTAAGCGCAGAAAAACAATTCAACAATTAATAATAATTAGTTAAATAAGTTAAATCTTATGATTAGAACTTAATTAATTTTCCAGTAGAGTCGCCTTTTTTGTTATGTCGTAATTTTACTATCTTTAGAAAAATCACTTTTTGAATGTTCTAAGTATAAAATAATTTAAGAAAAATACTTAGAAAAGAGTCGTCACTTAATTTTTAAAAAAAATTAAGAAAACATATAATTTTCAAAGAGTTAAACAAAAAAAAATCATTTGAAAATACCAAAGAGGGTTCGAGGTTCAATTTACACTTTGAGAAGTGTTTAAGCATTCGAATTTCCCTCTAACATGCGATTGACCTGCGACTTGACTAAAATATATTTGACTACTTTTAGGAAAATAATGATTTAACATAAAAAATAATAACTTACAATTTTTGATTAAATTTGAGAAAGTAATTAAATAAATGACGAATTTTATTTCATTTTTTTTTTTTGAAAAAAGGATCCAAAATGGAATATTTGACTCGAAATACATGTGATTAGAATTTTAATAAAACTAAATTAGTTAGGACTTACTTGACTCATTTTTTAAAATAATAATTTAAACCAAATCGGTTAATTTAAGAATGAAAGTCATTTTAAATTAATTGAAGAATAAAAGTGAAGTTTTGACTAACTTTTTGAGAAAAGTGACAAAATAAAATAAAGACATTTTTTAAAGTTTATTGAAGAAAAATACTTAACTTAAAATAATTTTAGAAAAAATGTGTGAAGAAGAGTTAAATAACACATTTTTTAAGAACAAACGATTTAACTTAATTGAGGATGTAAAATTTGATCAGTATTTGATTAATAAAATAAATGACCACAACATAAAAAGAATATTTAAAGCAAACCAACACGATGAAAATAACTCATCTTTTGGAGAATCTAATTAAGTTAATTAACAATTTTAAAGTTAGAGTCAATAAAATTAGTCAAGCATAAGCAAAACAATTAGAAGAGTAAAATAGAATAGGAAATTGGGCCTTTTCTTGGGCCAATTTCGCTGTATTTTTAAGTTTTGATCCAATACCCATTTTTATGTATGCACCAAATTTATATCAGTGTATATGAACGAATATATTAGCCCTTTTCATGTATCTACCACTTCTGAACACCTGTATTTTGCCTCATCCCTTTGTTTTTGCATTTTGGGCTTGCATATCAGCGAATACCGATATATAAAACATGTATACAACCCGTTTTTGACTTTTCGGGACCTGTAATTTGACTTTCCAGCAACTCGACACGATGTGGCCAACTCAATAAAAGAATCTTGGGCTTTTATGGCCCTCTCGAAGTACGAAGGGAAGAAAGATGAAGCCCAAGAGGGCTTGGATGGTATTACATGCAACAAAATAATAATAACGATTAGCAACCGAAAGTAATAAGAGGAAGAGTGTACCTAGGACAAATTATCATGGCAGCTCCTAAACTAATACACAGTTACTAAAACGTAAGTCATGCAAATGAATGCAACCAATTTAACAAATAACAAATAAATACATGCTAAAAAATGAATGCATGCTAACAAGTGATGTCAACTATAGCCTTATTCAACAATGCTAAGCTAAATTTAATAATCTTAAAACAACAATAAGCGATATTAGAGAGACACACCGTAGAGTATTAAATAAATTCCAAACAATTTTAGGAAATGATAAGTCAACAAGCCAAATGGAGCATATGAAAGTTAATTTTTTCTTCTTTTAGATAAAGAAGCTATCGGTTAAAATAAGAACAAATGGAGCTTCTCATAAGAGTTATTCTTTACGACCAAGGGAGAAATAGTGATAAAAACAATCCCTTTTATAATAGATATGAACTTTTTAGTGTTAAACTGAGGACATAAGAAGAGAACTGGACAGGTTGGGACTTAAGTAAAATATGAAAGACATGAATTAAACGACTCACTATCCACAATAAAGAAACTTAGCTAGTAATATTAACCACTAGAACAGAAGGCAAAACATGAGCTTTTGACAAAGAAGAACAAATTTAATCCAAGATGAAAACAATAAGTTGAGTTTCAACACAAGACAATGGCTGAAATGAAACCAAATAGAGGAAATATTAACTCCACTATATGACACATACCCATCTAAATGCACTTTCCACACAACAACAAGATATGCTAAAATATAATTCATGAATTCACTCAAGACTTAAATACCAACGAGATATATATATATATATATATATATATATAGCATACCAAGATAGGAACAGACCACAACTAAGACAAAAGCAAGATTTAGGCTAAAACATATACACCAAATTTATACACAAAATTTATATAAGCTTATGAATTCGAGATAACTATAATCTGGTTACTTGAACAAGAGGAGCTACGAACAACGGCCATTCAAAATCGAAAGGAATGAAGAAAAAATTATTCACTTTTCCAAATGATATCCATTTCAAAACCGAACAAGTCAAAAGAAAAGCTTAACATTGTTGTCTATAGATGTGCAGATTAGGCTAACATTGAGAGAGTCTCTAGTCATGAGTCACAAAATTAAAAAAAAAAAGAAAATCAAATTAGCCGACAGACAATAAAGAAAATAAAACTGTGCAATTAACGCAATCAATATTATGACCAAAATGATCATGAGATCCTCAGCTCAAACAGGAATTAAGCAAAGAAAAGTTACAAGGATTTTAGCTCTTCTTGGGTAGCGAACTTGACAACGAGCTAAGAGGAGGGATTCTTCTACCACGAAATCTCAATACGAACAGCAAGCAAGAATTCTGGGCAGAATTCGAGCGACTACCTTTTCAGAATTTTAAATCAAAGGACTAAAATTTGAAATTCTAAAGTGTAAAACTTATTTGCCGAAAATTCAAATTGAAAAAAAATCCTTCCCTCATTCACTTGAGCGTAGAGGGTTATTTATAGGGGAAGTTAGGGCAATTTAGGGGGGAAATTCATTGAAAAATATTCACACAAAATTTGAATCTCTTTTCATTTCCAACGGGAACAGTGAAAGGATTTAGAAAATCTTTGAAAAAGGGGAAGAGGGACAGCTACTGATCGATTAGGTTGCTAAGTTATAGGCTCTGCAGGGTAGTTGGATGAGATTTCTGAATTTGTCGGGATTTTTGAGTTGTGTCTGGAAGAATAAGAATGTGCTGGGGTCGTCTGGTTTCGTGAAGGAAGAAGAAGATGCAGGGGTCGCGTACTGGATTTGTATGCGTGCATTGTGAGTTGTACATATGTAAGTGTTGTTGTTGTAAAAAGGAATGTGCTGTGTTATTGTGGGTATATGGAAATTAGAGTGGGCTGTTGATTAGTATTTGTTGATTGGGCTAATGTATTTGGAGAAAGAGGCAGTAACAGGCTACTGGATACCAACAGACCCAAAACTTGGTCTTAAAGAATTGGGTTTAGGATAAAACTAAATTGTGGTTGGAAATCAAATTGAAGATTTGACCATATGAATTTAAATTATGGTCAATTGGAATTAAAAAATGTAGCCAAACTTAGTTAAGAATTAATACAATTAATTTACGAACTTCTTAATCTTAATAAAATAAAATAATTAATTTAACTATAAATTAGATAATTTAAAATTATAACCATAATTTTAAACTAACTAATTCAAATAAAATCTTTTTGAGATGATTTTTTGAATATTTATAAAATATACTAATTATATAAAACATATATATTATCTAAAAATTATAAAAATGACAAACTATTTAAAATGACTTGCAAACTATATTATATTATTATTTATTTTGGAATTTTATAAAACTAATTATTTTAAATCGTTTGAAATTGAAGAAGCTCGATGATTAATTTATATTGCGGATGGTCAAAATTGGGTGTCAACATGGGAGGTGAGTTTCAAGCCTTGAGTTCCTATTTGCGCACACTTGGAATCACACAACGTGTTTCCTTTTTATATACCCCTGAACATAATGGGTGTGTAGAAAGGAACAGAGGCATGTCACTGAAATCGATTGTGCATTTCTTTTTCACTCTCATGTCCCTTCTAAATTTTGGACAAATGCATTTGAAATGATTATTCTTGTTATCAATCATCTGCCCACTCTTCGATTAAATCATCAAAGTTCATATGAAATTTTGTTTGGTAACAAGCCTGATTTAAATCAATGACGTGTTTTTGGTTGCTTGTGCTACCCTTGGCTTCGTCCTTATTCATAAAATAAATTAAGTCCTCGTTTCACTCCCTGCGTCTTTCTTGGTTATATTCGCACTCACAAAGACTACAAGTGTTATAATCATGTCTCTAATAATTTTTTTATTTCACGTTATGTGTTGTTTGATGAATGAGTGTTCCCTTTTCAAGAAGTTGATGGTGTGTGTGCTACATCTACTAAGCTTATCACAAACATATCTCTTGCTATTACTACTCCTCATATTGGTCCAGCTACACATATACAACAATCGATGTCACAACCTCAACTACCAGTCAGTCAAGAACCTACCTCAATGCATTCGTCATCCTCTCCACATTGTACTCTTTCATCATCTCCATCACAAGCTTCTCTTGTTTTACTTTGTACTGGCTCACATGATATACAAGTTCCAGGTGATTCTAATGCTAAAGATATTACTTTATTGGATTTAGTCTCACTCATTCGCAATCATCCAATGGTTACATGAGCGCAAACTAGAAATATTAAGCCCAAGTGTATCTAGTCCTTCTTCAGCTCCTCTAGCCTTGGTCTTGATCCAACATGTTATACTCAGGTAGAGGTGGATCTAGGATTTGGAGGTCGTGGGTCCCATATCGTTCAAGTAAGGTAAAAGGATCGGTTGCTTTAATTTTGGGTTACAATTCGTGTTATTCATTTTTTTATTCTTATAAACAAATTGATCAAGTATGCATGTTAGTAATACTTTTCTTTAGATATTATGAGATTAGAGATAGCTAAACAATTCAATTTTTTTTTTTTTGGAATTAGATGTCTTATTCGCTGAAACTTTGAGAGAGAAAAAACAGTTTTCACATTAAAATTTGAGCTTGTATAAACCATATAATAGTATTAACATAATATATTCATATTCCATTGACTTTATGTGTTGTTGGAGACATATTATCACGATCCAACCCACCGGGCCGTGCGGGCACCCACTCTAACACCTAAGTAGGAGAACCCTCTATTCCCAACCGTTTAAAGCATGCGGAAGATTAAGAGAATTAAAGATGGGAGACAATTTCATAGAGATTTGCATAAAATAAGAACTTAAGACATTTCAAAGTTAAGACTTGTAAAGTAATTAACATCCCAAGGATCTAGTCTAAACAGGTACAAGAGATACTAAGAGTACAAGTATAACAAAATTATAAATGATGCAACTCCCGCCATGCGGAAGGAAAAAGTAGAAGTTGTTGGAGACTGTCTTCGTCTTCACCTATGAAACATCAGTGATCATGCAACCAGACTATGCCAAAAGGCATATCAAGAGTAGATCAGTACAACCATACGTACTGATAGACATCATTGGTCAATCCCCAATCGCATAATATACGAAATCGACTAGCAAGAAACATGCAATAAGACTATTCGTTCCTTCACCTTTATATTTTTCCTGTCCTTACCATTCCGGATATTTATTGCATACTAGTACACCTGACTCTAACCCCTTACTCGCTCTATTCTTGATTATCACTTAACTGTCTATATCTTTGAGGAGATTCCAGATATGACCACTACCGACCCGGTCAACACTCATGTCATACCCTTACTTCACCCATGTCACCACTCAACCTATGCCCCATGGTACGTTTAGCAAGACTTGTTAACCGTTTCAATACTAACCTCTTTCTGTGAAAAGCCGAACTATTAACACTATGACATAACACCACACCACCCAAATCCTCAACGACAATACACATGACCACATTTCTAAATAACAATGATAACACTGGGACCCTTAGTCCCCACTTACCCTACCACATCCCGATTTGGGCCCGACCATTCATAATTTATTCATTACGAGATATACCCAATTGCCTTACGACACCGCGAACTCACATATAAGAACATAAGATACCATCCAATTATCTTTTCAGGAAACATGTTCAATTCCACATTATTAATAACAAGTAAATATAATAATTCAATGGCCCTCTCATGGAACCCATATCCAAACTATTAGTGCACCGGGACGTGGTATTCGATCCCAATTAACGTGTTGAAACGTGACACTCGTTCCAATATATATGTCGGTACATGACATCCGATCCCTGTTAGTGTGTTGGAACGTAACACCCAACCCATTCAACAAGCCACAATCACAATGTACATTCTCAAAATCATACAATCAAGTGTTGACTCATGGCATACAATCAATCATTCATACTCATTTGCATTAGGTGTGATCAATAGTGCAACATTCGCATACATACATGTATTACAATGAAGCAATTACTAACATACATCACCAAACAAGAAATCAAACCATCACCTAACCTTAATTCAAGTGATATGGCTTAATCTTACGGTATATATTTGATGTAGCACTTAGGAATATACGCATAATCATCTCTTTTTTAGTGCACAAAAGCATACGTATGAATACTACCGTTAATTACCAATATACTACGCAGTGAGACACAGATTTATAACTACTCAATTAATAAATCTAGCCTACTTGGGTGCCAAGCATTCACAGAGGGATTGTAGCTCAAAATCTGGTTTACAAAGGACAAAACGGTGAATCTTGACCGAAAGTCTGCAATATATCGAAATTCTTATGTTAGAAATCTCTTTCTCCTTCATTTCGAAGCTTAGAACAGCCTTTTGAGGGTTTCTGGGTGATCTTCACCTCTTTTTGATGTTTTTGGAAAAATGAGAAAATTAGGCTTCGTGTTATTTATATTTTGTCTCACCTATCCCGCTCTGGCGGCCACTTATCCCTCTTTGGCTTGTTTGGCGGGATGAGAGACCCAATTTTTCTCTATATTTTTCCTTTCCTAATTAACGATGGTTTAGATCGTTACATATATAGTAGGGAAAGAATTAAAATTATAGTTTCAGCCTAATCATCTTACTTAGCAAGAACGTCGGTGAAGATTGAAAAAACCTTTAAATTAATTGTTTTTAATAATAATATTCATCACTTTTGAAACTTATATTTTTTAAAAATTACTATTTAAATGTATTCTTAATAATATTTATTTGACTTCATAATTAAGTACTCATTAATTGATAAAAAATAAACATGTGACACTCATATCAAAAGATTAATAATTCGTGCAAGAGAAAGTAAAAAAAAACTAAAAATTAATTATGAAAAGGAGTCAATTTGAATTAATAAAGAATAGTAAACAAATAAGAATGAATGGAGAGAAAAAAAATTAAGCCCTTTACACACTAATAAAAAAGACAAAAAATAAAAGAGTAAAAAAGGGACAAAAAAGAAAAGAAAAGAAAAAAAAAGGAGCAAGAAAAAAATAGGTGTTGGCAGCAAGGTTCAAACCCGCATTGTCTCTGTGGCAGACCATCTCTTTCTCCAATTGAGTTGTTCCGCATTCGAGTTACTAGGTGGCAAAAGTAATATATACTGAATTATTATACATATATACATATACGTGCAACATTTTTTCTGAGATCACTGGGTGTCGTGGCACCCCTACCTGTCCACGTAGATTCGTCCATGTACTCGGGCTATTAAAATTCCTAAATGGAGATCTGTTATGTCTGCAGAATGTAATGCGCTCACAGCAACTGGTACATGGATTTTGGTTCCACCCTATCAAGCTACGAATGCAATTGGTTGTAAGTGAATTTTCAAGACAAAGAAAAATTCAGATGGCTCCATTGAACGATATAAGGCCAAATTAGTTGTCAAGGGCTTCCATAAACATGTTGGAATTGACTTTGATGATACTTTTAGTCCTGTTGTCAAACCTACAATTGTTCGACTATTGCTTTATATTGTCATGTCGTAGGGGTGAATTGTTAATCAACTTGATATCTCTAACGCATTCTTGCATGGTAAGCTAGAGGAGGATGTATACATGGTTTAACCACCAGGGTTTGTTTACCCTAATCACACTAATTACATATGCAAGCTAGAAAAGTTTATTTATGACCTTAAACAGGCTCTCCGAGTATAGTATAAATGGTTGACGATGTGGTGCGTGAGCTTGATTTACAAGGATCTAAAACATATTCCTCACTCTTTTTTAGAAGCACGGGCACTGAAAAACTATTTTGTCTGATCTATGTTGATGAAATTATAGTCTTGGGCACGTATGTGCATGTAGTTCGTCATTGCTTCAACTGTTACAAATACGTTTCTCCTTGCGCAACTTGGGCAGACTTAATTACTTTTTGGGTATTGAAGCTACATGGCAATCTGATGGGTTGTTGTTACATTAGTCGAAATATACACATGATCTCTTGGAACGTAGTAACATGGTAACTTGTAGTGATATCTCTACCCCCATGTGCCAAAGTAATAAGTTGCACGCTAGTGATAACACTCAATTCCTTGATGAAGGTTTTTATCGAAGTATTGTTGGTGGCTTAAGTATCTCACTTCCACTAGACATGATATTTTCTTCTCGGTTAATAAAGTTTTTCAGTTCATGTATAGTGCGACAGAGAAACATTGGGCAGAAGTTAAGCGTATCTTACAATATCTAAAATCCACTTCTTCTCATGGTATTTTATTTCCAAATCAAAACTCTCCCCAATTACAAGGATATTGTGATGCAGATTGGGGAGAAAATATAGATGATCGAAAGTGTGACACCTCGATATTTGAAAGAACTAGAATTGGAAAGAAACTATTTTTGGAAATAATCAAATTTGGAAAGTTTGACAAAGTTAAGTTTGAGTATTAGGTCAACTTGAAACGACCATAACTCCTAGCACATGAGATGTTTGGTGAGATGCAAGATACCATAGGAAAGATCTTTGAATTATCTTTCCAACGCCACCGAGTTTGCTCAATTTCAAGTTTGTATGAGGGAGATATGCCCTTTTGAAGATGGGTTGTCTAGATAAGGAAAGACAAAACTGGATTTTAGAAGGGTATTATGGTCTTTTTACTACCTAACTAATTAAATTCATTTTTGGTGATTAAGTTGGGGTCTAAATTGATTGGATTCAGTTTACGCTTCATAAAAATAAGTTAGGGTATTGAAAGAAGAGAAAAGAAGAGAAGAAGCTTAGAATCGTAGCGTTCTTGAAGATTTACTTGTGGATTTCGCCAAGGGTTGATCACTACGAGTTATGTGAGATCACATAGAATTGATTTTGTTCACCCACGCGTCAATCATGATTTTATTCAGCGAAAATTATGTTTTGCAAGTATAGAAATTGAGTTCTTGATGGATTTTGTTGAAGTTTCTATTGGGTTCTAGATTGCTGAAGTTGTTAAGGAGTTCTTGATTTAAATTCATGAAATTAGATGTCGTTTTGAGTAGATTATTGCATATTTTAGTTATGTATTCAAATCTAAGTATTTGGGGAAATAACCAATTGAATCTAGAGGGTTTAGAGTTGAAAGACGACCAAGAGAATTCTTAAAAAATCTAGGGAAAAGAGGTGAGGTGCCGCGTCACTCAGAGCACCCCACACAGGAGTCTATAGTTTGGCCTCTGGGGCGCTGCACCATCCAGTGCACCCTAAGACAGTGTCTTTAGTTTTGGGTTTGGCTCCCCGCGCCACTCAGAGCGCCAGGGTTGCTACGTATCCTACCCTTTCCCACTTCTTTCCGTTCGAGTTCCCTTGAAACATACCTATATTTTCTAGTCGATTTCTACACTCTAAGGTACGTCTAAACAACATGAAATCATCCATAACATGAGATCACGAGCCTTGAATCTATAATTCAATTCAAGGAAAGTTAAGAGTCAAGTCAAGAGAAGTTCATAGTCTTCCAAAAGTCTTTTACAAATGTTTTAACTTTGTTTTAAGACTTGAATTTTTAGTTGAGTAAAGAGTAAAGATTGAAGTTCATTTCTTCAAAAGAGTATATCGGGACTATGTATTCCCAAAGAGTAAATATTTTTATATTTAAATAAGAAAGGAAACATTGATTTTCAACAGACCCTTTGAGCTAGTTTTTCAGTAAAGAGTAAATGATCTCACAATTAAGCAAGAGGGGGAACTTTGATTTCCAAGAGAGCCTTTGAGCTAAGTTTTGTAGCAATAATCTCAAACAACATAAAGAAGTTATGTTTTTAAACATTTAAGCTAGTATATTTTGGGAATAGTACTGAGCACCGATATAGGGGAGAGTTCAGACAACTCCTAGACACCATAAACCATGTAGCCATCATGGGTAAAAAAGGGTCATACTTTTTAGATGATTCCTTAGTGTTTTCTAGCATATCTTAGTGGATCCACTTAGTGAGTTAGGTTCTATGACCTTAACAAGGTATAGGACGACCCTGGCAGTGTGAGGCAAAACGTTGTATCATCATATAGCTCTTAAGTGATGGTTGTGGGTTAGAGAAACTCCCATAGAAGTATTTTGTATTCTCATATACACAGAGTTAATTGTATTTTTATATACACAAAGTTTATGTTGTATTTTTGCTTACATACAGAGTTACTATTGTATTTCTAAATACACAAAGTTGTTATCCATGTTTCAAAAGCTTTTCTTTATATTGCATTGATATTATTTCTTTATATTGAAATGAGTTAATTTGAGTTGAGTTGATCCTTAGTATGTTCTTTGAGTTCCTTTCAAGCTTGTGGCTTGTTTAAGAATTCCCCTCGCATGCTCATACATTTAATGTACTGACGTCATTTGGCCTGCAGCATTGTTATGATGCAGATACAGGTAAGCAGGATCAACATCCAGTGCTTCGTTGATCCAGTCGAGCATTCAGAGTCTTGTGGTGAGCATCCTTGCTTTTCAGAGGATCCCTATTTATATTGCTTAGTAATTTTCAGTTGTTAGGATGATCGGGGGTCTTGTCCTGACATCTCTCATAGTTTTAGAAGCTTCATAGACAATTCGTAGTTCATTTGTCCTTATCTTGTTATTGGCCTATGTTGAAACTTGTGTTGCCATCTTGGCTAGTTGAATGTTTCTTTTAAGACATTCTAAGTTATTTCATGAGTTTATCTTTTGAGACTATTTTTCTGTCATTTAAGTCTTCCGTTGAGTAGTAAGCTAGGCCAAAAGTTCCTTTGGAGCCAGCAATGGTTCTCGAGTGCCAGCCACATTCGTGGTGTAGGCTCGGAGCATGACAAACTTAGTATCAGATCCATGTTTCAAGAATCCTAGTTATCAGTGTGAAGCGCGTTATATCTATAATTAGGGGGTGCAACATTTTAGGAACTATATCACCTCTTCCATACTCATTTTGTGCGATAGAGTGTATCTCTATAAAAGTCTTTTTCTAACTCGTGCTTGCGCGTGTCTTTCAGATCATGCCTCCATGAAGAGTTATCCAAGGTCTTCCCGCTAGGAGAAATGTTGAACCATAAGATCAAGGGGTACCAAATGCACCAAAAGTACAATGCCAAGAATATGTCACCAATTTCGAATTCCGTGAAGCTATCCGGATGTTAAGTCAAGTTGTGACCAATCAAGTTGGACAGAGAGAGAATCCACAGGAAGTGGTTGATACTTCTAGAGTCCGTGAGTTCTTAAGGATGAATCCTCCAAGCTTCACAGGTTCAAGTGTCACTGAGGACCCGAAAAACTTTGTTGAGGAGCTTCAGAAGGTTTTTGAGATCATGCATTTTGTCGATACTGAATGAGTAGAACTAGTTACATATCAATTGAAGAGTGTTGCTAGGATATGGTTTGACCAATGGAAAAAGAATAGGGTTGAAGATATGTCCATAGTGAGTTGGGATGTGTTTGAGAGTGGTTTCATGGGGATTTTCTTTCCCCGTGAGTTGCGAGAGGCAAAGATAAGAGAGTTTCTCACCTTTAAAAAGGAGTATATGAGTGTTCATGAGTACAGTTTGAAGTTCACATAACTTTCCAGCTATGCTCTGGAGATGGTTGTTGACATGAGGAGCATGATGAGTTTATTCGTTGCTGGGTTGTCTCGTTTGTCAAGAAAGGAAGGCAAGGCAGTTATCTTGATAGGGGATATGGATATAGCAAGGCTAATGATCCATGTGCAACGAGTTTGAGGAGGACAAACCGATAGATAGAGAAGAGTTTAAGAATAAGAGGGCTAAGATATCAGGGAATTAGTCCGGGCAGCAAAAGGGTAAGCGAACCGGTCTTCTTTCTAATAAAAACAAAAGGGACCTGCTCCATCATCTGCTAGTGCACCTGCACAAAGAAATAGAGGTGAGTTCTAAAATCAGAATACCTAGTCTTTCAAATCTAGACCTGCACATTCTCAAGGTAGTATGGCATAAGGGGGTACTAAAACTCCGACATGTGCTAAGTGTGGTAGGAGCCACTCATAAGAGTGTCGTGATGGCTTCATTGGTTGCTTTAAGTGTGGTTAGAATGGTCATTTAATGAGAGAGTGTCCTAAGAACAGGCAGGGTAATGGTAATTGGGGCAATAAAGCCCAGTCTTCTTCAGTTGCTCCACCAAATAGAGCTGCACCTAGAGGAGCTACTTCAGAAACAGGCAGAGGAGGAAACCGTCTTTATGCTATCACTAGTCGCCAAGAGCAAAATGATTTGCCAGATGTTGTCACTGGTATGATTTAAGTGTTTAATTTGGATGTTTATGCTTTGCTAGATCCATGAGCGAGTTTATATTTTCTGACTCCTTATTGCGATGAATTTTGATGTTTTTCCTGAGCAACTTCTTGAGCCCTTCAATGTGTCTACACCTGTTGGTGAGTCTATTCTAGCTGAGAGAGGCTATCATGATTGTACCATTTTCGCCAATCACAAGAGTACCATGGCTGACTTAGTTGAATTAGATATGATAGATTTTGATATCATTCTAGGTATGGACTGATTTCATGTCTGTTATGCATTAATAGATTGTAGAACTCGAGTAGTCAAGTTCCAGTGAACCAGTTATAGAGTGAAAAAGTATTTCAACAGTGCCTAATAGTCATTTTATTTCATACCTTAAGGCGAGAAAGTTGGTTTCCAAGGGGTGTGTCTATCACTTAGTCTGAGTTAATGACTCTAGTGTTGAGATACCTCTTATTCAGTCAGTTCCAGTAGTAAAAGAGTTTCCAGAAGTCTTTCTAGATGATCTTTCTAGAGTCCCTCTTGAGAGAGAAATAGACTTTGATATAGATATTATTCTTGATATTCGTCCTATCTCTATTCCGCCATATAGAATGGCACCAGCATAGTTGAAAGAGTTAAAAGAGCAGTTGCAAGATCTCCTAGAGAAAGGTTTCATTCGACCAAGCGTCTCATCTTGGGGTGCTCCGATATTATTTGTGAGAAATAAAGATGGTTCTCTTAGAATGTGTATAGATTACCGTCAGTTGAACAAGGTTACTATCAAGAATAAGTATCCGCTTTTGAGAATTGATGGTCTCTTCTATCAACTTCAGTGTGCCACTTGTTTTTCGAAAAAGACTTGAGATTAGGCTACCATTAGTTGAGAGTAAGGGAATGTGATATTCCAAAGACATTTTTCAGGACCCGTTATGGTCATTATGAGTTCCAAGCTATGTCATTTGGTTTGACCAATGCGCCTGCAACATTCATAGACCTTATGAATAGAGTATTCAAGCGTTATTTAGATATGTTTATTATCTTATTCATTGATGACATACTAATCTATTCAAGAAATGAGGAAGATCATGCTAGTTATCTCAAAGTAGTTCTCCAAACTGTAAAGGATAGATAGTTGTATGCTAAGTTCTCTAAGTGTGAGTTCTGGCTTGAGTCTATGGTATTCTTAGGCCATATTATTTTCGGTGATGGAATTAGAGTTGATACACAGAAAATAGAGGCAGTGCAGAATTGGCCTAGACCCACATCTCCAACTCATATAAGGAGTTTCTTGGGGTTGGTTGGATATTATAGAAGATTCGTCGAGGGGTTCTCATCTATTTCATCTCCTTTGACAAAGTTGACCCAGAAAATAGTGAAGTTTCAATGGTCTGAAGCTTGTGAGAAAAGCTTTCAGGAATTGAAACGGAGGTTAACTACTGCCCAGTATTGACGTTACCAGAAGGTACACAAGGTTTTGTTGTATATTGTGATGCATCTCGAGTTGGACTGGGTTGTGTGTTAATGTAGAATGGTAAAGTTATAGCTTAAGCCTCCAAACAGTTGAAAGTTCATGAGAAGAATTGTCCAACCTATGATCTAGAGTTGGCTACCGTAGTATTTACTTTAAAAATATGGCATCACTATCTTTATGGTTGTCACGCGCCGAGACTACCCTCGAGTCCGTCGATGACTTCAGAGACCAGGTTCTGAGGGTCTTAACTTACGAATTGATCAATGATCCACCGATGGATTCATGATCCATCATGTCAATCCGTCAATCGACTTTAGAGACCAGGTTCTGAGGGCCTAGATCTACGAACTGATCGACGATCTGTCGATGGATCCACGATCCGTCAAGTCAGTTCGTGGGTCATGCCTTAAAATGGTTTTTGTCTGGATTTCTGGCGATAGTTGTAGATGCGAACCATGGACCACGGACCATCACCTCAGGCCGTGGGTCACCCTACGGTCCGTGGGTAGCAACCGTGGGTTGCACCTGCAAATTCTAGAAATCTGCATTAATTTCTATTTTCGGATATGGGGTGTTATATTATCTCCCCCTTGAGAACATTCGTCCTCGAATGAAGACTAACCTAGCTGAAATAGAGGGAAATGGCTTCAATCTCTATCACTAAACATTAAGAACTGAATTTCTGACTAAACTGAGTTCCAAGAATATGCAAATACACTAAAAATGCAAGTACAAACTGAAGAACATGATTCTAAGACTGAATTTATGCATGAATGACTGAAAAACTGAAGAGGAACTATTACCTCAAGTTGGAGTGGAATCAGAAGGAAAGAGGTGAGGATACTTGGCTTTCATGGCCGCTTCTTCTTCCCAAGTGGCTCCCTCTATGGTCTAACTCATCCACCAAACCTTGACTGAAGCGACTTCTTTGTTTCTCAACCTTCTAACTTGACGATCAAGAATATCAACCAGTACATCCTTATAAGAAAGGCTATCTTTTTACAGCCACGGTTTCTAATGGCACTACGGATACTGGATCACCCACACACTTCTTCAAAAGTGCAATGTGAAAGATTGGATGCACTACTGCTAAATCTGCTGGCAACTCTAACTCATAAGCCACTTTAGCAATCCTTTTCAAGATCCGATAAGGTCCTATATATCTGGGATTGAGCTTCCCTTTCTTGCCAAATCTCATCACCCCCTACATAGGTGACACTTTTAGGAAAACCCAATTATCAACTTGGAACTCTGGTTCCCTTCTTCTCACATTTGCATAAGAGTTCTGGCGACTCTGGGCAGTCTTAAGTCTATCTCTAATGAATTGCACTTTCTCCATAGTATCAAGGATTGAATCTGGTCCTATCAAGGCTGCTTCACCTACTTCAAACCAACCAACTGGAGATCTACATCTACGCCCATACAATGCCTCATAAGGGGCCATCTGAATGCTGGAATGGTAACTATTATTGTAGGCGCACTCAATAAGAGGAAGGTGATCGTCCCAACTACCCTTGAAGTCAATTACACAAGCTCTCAACATGTCCTTTAAGGTATGAATAGTACGCTCTACCTGACGATTTGTATGTGGATGAAATGTTCTGCTAAGGTTAACTTGAGTACCAAGACCCTTCTGAAATGACTTCCAGAGATAAGAGGTAAACTGAGGACCTCTATTTGAGATGATAAACAAAGGAACCCCATGCAACCTCACAATCTCATTAATGTAAAACTTGGTGTAATCCTCCACATAATCTGTAGTCTTGATTGCCAAAAAGCGAGAAGACTTAGTAACCCTATCAACAATCACCCAAATGGAGTCATGATGTCTGCGAGTACGAAGTAAACCTGTGATGAAGTCCATGTTGATCACTTCCCACTTCCAAGTAGGAATGTCAATCTCTTGACTCATGCCTCCTGGTTTCTGATATTCTACCTTGACTTGCTAGCAATTGGGGGACTTAGCCACAAAGTCTGCTATATCTTTCTTCATACCATTCATAGATTGCGGTACATCTTAGTGGCGCCTGGATGGATAGAATATTTGGAGTTATGGGCCTCTGCAAGAATATGTTTTCTCAACTCGCCCACATTAGGAATACATAATCGACCCTAGTAGTGAATCACACCATCTCTCCATTGGGAGAAAACCTCCACTCTCTGATTGTGGACTGCACCTTTAAGCTCAAGCAAGATTGGATCACTGTCTTGCTTTTCCTTAACCTCTACTACCAAAGAAGATTTTGCCCTATTTTGAACCGTTACACCACCATCTGATATGCTCATAAGATAAACTCCTAGGTGAGCAAGTCTGTGAACATCCTTTGCTAGCTCTCTTCTTTCTTCCTCAACATATGCTACACTACCCATAGAAAATCTGCTAAGAGCATCTGCTACTACATTCGCCTTACCCGGATGATAATGTATGCTCATATCATAATCTTTGAGGAACTCAAGTCACCTTCTCTAGTGAAGATTCAACTCTTTCTGGGTGAATATATACTGGAGGCTATTATGGTCTGTGAACACATCTACATGAACACTATACAAGTAGTGTCTCCAAATCTTGAGTGCAAACACCACTGCTGCAAGCTCGAGGTCATGAGTCATATAATTCTTTTAATGCACCTTAAGTTGTCTGGAAGCATAAGCTATAACTTTACCTTGTTGGATTAACATACAACCTAGGCCGACCCTGGATGCATCACAATAGATCACATAACCATTTGAACCCTCTGGTAGAGTCAAGACAGGAGCTGTAGTCAACTTAGTTTTCACTTCTTAAAAGCTTTTCTCACAATCATCTGACCATCAAAACTTGACCATCTTCTGAGTCAACCTAGTCAATGGTGAGGCTATGGATGAAAATCCATCTATGAACCATTTGTAATAGCCCGCTAGACATAAGAAACTTCTGATATCTGTAGCAGAGATAGGTCTGGGCCATTGTTTCACTGCTTCTATCTTCTGGGAATCTACTCGAATTCCTTTACTAAACACAATATTCCTAAGGAAGGTAACTGATTATAACCAAAACTCACACTTGTTAAATTTTGCAAAAAATTGGCGATCATTAAGTGTTTCCAGAACAACTCTCAAATGACTCGCATGTTCTTCCTCATTCCTAGAGTAAATGATGATATCATCAATAAAGACAATAATGAAAAAGTCCAAGTATTGCTTGAACACTCTGTTCATCAAATCCATGAAAGCTGCAGTAGCATTGATTAGTCCAAATGATATGGCTACAAATTCATAATGACCATACCGAGTTCTAAAGGCTGTCTTCGGAATGTCACTATCTCTGACTTTAAGTTGATGATAACCCGATCTGATGTCTATCTTTGAGAAATGACTATCACCCTGAAGTTGGTCAAACAAGTCATCAATCCTAGGGATGAAATACTTATTCTTGATTGTGACATTTTTCAACTGCCTATAGTCAATGCACATTCTAAGAGAACCATCTTTCTTCTTTACAAATAACACTGGTGCACTCCATGGCGAACTACTAGGTCTGATGAAGCCCTTTTCTAGAAGGTCTTTCAACTATTCTTTCAATTCCTTAAGCTCAGCTGGAGCCATTCTGTAAGGAGGAATAGAGATAGGCTGGGTATCTTGAAGGAGATCAATTCCAAAGTCGATTTCTCTTTCGGGAGAAACTCTGGAAAGATCATCTGGAAACACTTATGAAAACTCATTGACTACAGGGACTGACTCAAGAGTTGGGGATTCGGAACTAGAATCCTTAAACCAAACTAAATGATAGAGATAATCCTTAGAGATCATCTTTCTAGCCTTAAGGTAAGAAATGAATTGACCCATAGGCGCTAAGCTACTACCCTTCCATTCTAGGATTGGTTTATCTGGAAACTGAAAATGAACAATCCTAGTTCTACAATCGACTGAGGCATAACAGGAATGTAACCAATCCATGCCTAGAATGATATAGAAGTCTACCATTTCTAACTCTACAAGATCTGCTGAAGTGACTTTTTGAGAGACCGTGACAAGGCAATTTCTATATACCCATCTAGCTATAACTGGGTCACCGACTAGAGTAGAGACTGAGAAGGGTTCTGAAAGAGTTTCTGGGCTAACACTAAATTGACTGATATGTAAGGAGTTACAAAAGACAAAGTAGCCCCTGGATCTAACAATGTATAAACATCAAGATCAAAGACTTGTAATGTACCAGTGACTACATCAGGGGAATTTCTTGATCTTGACGAACCTGAAGAGCATAGAGCCTATTTTGGCGCTATCGGTCACCTGTACCAGATGAGTTACCCTGCTGAGTCGGGTGACCTACTGGTGCTGCTGAAGTTGTAGACTGAGCTCTACCATTATTTCCTCCTTGACCCTGTCTAGAAGGACAATCTTTCAATCTATGATCAGACTGACCACACCCAAAACATCCTTCGTTACCTGCAAGGCACTCGCCCGGATGGTTCTTGTTACATTTTGGGAAAGTTGGGTAAGTTTTGGTGCTTGAGACATTACCTTGAGACTTAGAGCCTGACACCCTACCTTTCTGATCGTTACGGAACCTGGGGGATGGAACACTAGTTGATGAAGGGGCTGGAGTTGAAGACTTATGTTGAAACTGTGAGGGATTTCCACCACCTGATTTCTGTTGGGAATACTCGTAGTTACCTATTCTTTCTTTCTTAGTCTCCTTAGCCTGTTCCCTAAGCTTATCACCCTCAACCTGCTGAGCATGAGTCATGAGCCTAGAGATGTTCATGTCTTCCAACAACATAGCATTCGTGCACTCTGTTTTCACTAAGTCTGACACTCTATACAAAAACTTATTCATTTGTGCCATGGAATCAACAACCATGTGAGGAGCATACCTGGAGAGTTGGTTAAACTTGAGCCCATACTCTTGGACAGTTATGTTACCCTGACTTAAGTTCATAAACTCCTCGGCCCTTTATTCTCTCAACTCTATGGGGAAAAACCTGTCCAGAAAGGTTTCGCTGAAACAATCCCAAGTAATAGGAACTGCATTTGTACCCCTGTTCTCCTTTCACTGAGTATACCAAATATAAGCCACATCCTTAAGTTGGTAAGATGCTAACTCAACCCGATCATTCCCAGTTACCTACATCACTTCAAAGATCTTCTTGACTTCATCAATGAAGTTTTGGGGATCTTCTCCAACTTGCGATCCTAAGAACTCTGGAGGATTCATCTTAACAAAGTCTCGCACCCTGGTTGCAGCTGACCCAATATTGGCATTTATCGAAATTGGATCCCGTTGATTGTTCTGGTTGGCCACACTCTGAGCCAACATCTGGATGGCATTCCTGAACTCTGCATTAGACACTTCTTCATCAAGGACTGGAGGAGCTGCGTTTGCATTCTTAGCATTCGTATTCCTGGCGTTAGCTCTACGAGGAGGCATGATAGCTAAAACGTAGACATCGAGTTAGAATGAAATTTAGATCATACCTTACGCATGATAAGACTAACAAGAAAATGAAGATTTTCTAAAACACTTTGTAGCCTCCCCCTCATTAAATATGGTGCACTTCACGCCCATGAAAAAAACTCTACTTAGTGCGACATTTTAGACATCCTAGGACACTTAAACCTACTGCTTTGATACCAAGTTTGTCACTCCCCGAGACTACCCCCGAGACGTGGACACGGGACCTAAATCCACAAGTGATCCTAAGCTAACCCTGCTGGCCTGATCATGAGCATACTAAAGATAACAAGCTGATGCGGAATCTAAATCATAAATAAAAAATGAAAAGATGGGGAATACCTATATACTATAACTGAGATAAATGATAACTGATGAGTTTAATACAAAGATGATATTAACTCAATACTAAGCTGAATCTAACTATGTCTAAAAATAGTCTCGAACTGACTAAAAATGTTGGGACAAGCCCCAGCTAAGCCTAGCAAAACTGAAATTAAAGGACTAAAAATACTGAAAAGAAACTCATGACTATTGTCCTCGGAGAATGAGGACTCACCACTGATTCTGCTGAATTGGAGATCGAGAACCGATCTAAGCTTGATCTGGATGCTGAGAACCTGAACCTATATCATAAGAAGATGTAGCGCAGAGTCTGCGTCAGTACTTTAAAGGTACTGAGCATGTATGATAGAATACAACTGAAATAACATATAACTGAACAAAGCAAATAAGTAATGACATAATTTGAACATTATATAGATACTAAATGCTGAGATAACTGAATACAGTGACCAATTTATAACGTGCTGAAACTGAATACTAGATATACTGATAAATGGTCAATGCAATAAAATCTAACTGAACTGTAGGAACTACTAATAGCCGATAATAAAACCACATGAGCTAAATGTGGAGTCCGATGTATACGCCCCATCGAGAGGACCCAATATACCCTGCCAGAGGTATAGAGGCATACTGGTGTGATCACTGAAATGATGCCCACATAGGGGACTTAAAACCTACGTGGCTAGTAGTTCTGGGACTATTTGGGTATGTTGAACCCTAGTCCAACTCGATATTATGCTACTCCTAATAGATTAAGTAATTAACACATTATGAATAAATTTATGTAAGTTACTGGATAGCTCAAACTGAACACACAAACTGAGAATGCACCAATTAAACTGATATTGATGCATTAATAATTGAGGCATGTATAACTGAATAACTGAGATATCTGACCTAGCATGTGTAATTCAAGAACTAAATAAATATATAGCTAGGGTTCTGAAATTCATGCGAGAAATGATGTAATAACATGACAATTTGATTTTGAACATGTTAATAACTAATTCATGATGATTTGCTGTAATTCTAAAAACCCTAGGTCTATTCATAATAAAGGAATCAAGAAACTAACTTAATTCTAGGAACCTAATGGGTGAAAGGAACCCATTAGTGAAATCCCATATACCTGGCGATGAATTTCACGGAGAAATCTTTTGATTTCGGGGCTGAAACTGATGGAACCTTGTTGCGTTCTTGAACTAGGTTGACCTCTTTTCTCCTCTTACGCTCTAAGTTTCTAAGTTTTGATTAATGATTTGATCTAGGTAAGTTCTAGTTATATTTCTAGGCTTAAACTGACTAAAACCTCATAATTTAGGGCCTAAACGACGTAGCTTAGGGGTCCAACGAAATAGGAAAAGACCAAAATGGCCCTAACTTAAAATCTGCTGAAGCGACCTACGGACTGAACGACGATCCATCGATGGATCCATAATCCATCCTGCCAGTCCGTCGATGACTTCAGATACTAAGTTCTGAGGGTCTCGACCTACGAACTAATCGATGGTCCTTCGATGGATTCACGATTCGTCATGTCAATCTGTCGATCGACTTTAGAGAGAAGGTTCTGAGGACCTCGACCTACGGACTGATCGACGATCCATCAAGTCAGTCTGTGGGTCATGCCTTAGAATGGTTTTTGTCTGTATTTCTGGGGATGGTTGCAGATGCAAATCACGGACCACCAGCACGGGCCGTGGGTCACCCTACGATCTGTGGGTAGTAACCATGGGTTGCACCTACAAATTCTGGAAATCTGCATTAAGTTCTGTTTTCTTATACGGGGTGTTACAATGGTGTTCATGTGGATGTGTTCACCGATCACAAGAGCCTTCAATATGTATTTAGTCAGAAATAGCTTAATCTTAGACAACGAATGTGGTTAGAGTTACTCAAGGATTATGACATGAGTATTCTTTATCACCCAGGTAAGGCTAATGTTGTTGTTGATGCCTTAAGTAGATTATCTATGGGTAGTATTGCCCATTTTGAGGAAGATAAGAATGAGTTAGCAAAAAATGTGCATAGACTTACACAATTAGGAGTTCGACTAATGGCTTTTGAAGGGAAATGTTCATAAACAAAAAGTAATGGCTTTTGAACAAGGGGGAGATGGTGCATTGAGGTATCAAGGTAGGTTGTGTGTACCAAGGGTGGATGAACTCCAAGAGAGGATCATGGAGGAAGCACGTAATACTCTATCCATCCGGGTTCCTCAAAGATGTATCGTGACTTGAGAGAAGTATATTGGTGGAATAGTATGAAGAAAAGTATTGTTGAGTTAGTTGCTAAATGCCTGAATTGTCAACAAGTTAAAGTAGAGCACCAAAGGCCCGGTGGTATGGCTCAGAATATAGAACTTCTGAAATGGAAGTGGGAGAAAATCAATATGGATTTCATCACAGGTTAACCAAGGTCTCGCAAACAGCATAATTCTAATTGGTTGATTATTGATAGAATGACTAAATCAACCTCCTTTTTACCGATAAAGACTACCCATTCAGCAAAAGATTATACTAAGCTGTATATTCAAGAGGTAGTCAGACTTCATGGGGTTTCAGTATCGATTATTTCAGCTAGAGAAGCACAATTTACTACACAGTTTTGGAAGTCATTCCAGAAAGGCTTGGGTTCAAAGGTGAACTTGAATACTGCTTTTTTTCCTCAGATAGATGGTCAAGTAAAGCGCACTATTCAGACTTTAGAATATATGTTGAGGGCCTGTATGATTGATTTCAAGGGTAATTGGGATGATCACGTACCTCTCATTGAGTTTTTCTACAACAATAGTTACCATTCTAGCATCCAAATGGCACCTTATGAAGCTCTTTATGGGAGAAAATGCAGATCTCCTATTGGATGGTTTGAAGTTAGTGAAGCTAGGTTAATGGGACCAGACTTAGCTCATCAAGCTATGGAGAAGGTGAAAGTTATTCAACAGAGATTGAAAATGATGCAGAGTCGTCAGAAATCCTATATCTATGTTAGAAGAAGAGACTTAGAGTTTGAAGTAGATAATTGGGTTTACCTGAAAGTTTCACCCATGAAGGGTGTTATGAGATTCGGTAAAAAGGGGAAACTTAGTACCCGATATATTGGTCCTTAAAAATTATCCAAGAGGATTGTCAATGTAGCTTATGAATTGGAGCTACCCCAAGAGTTAGCAGCGGTTCATCTGGTATTTCATATTTCCATGTTGAAAAAGTGCATTGGTGATCCTTCACTTATCATACCTACTAAAGATATTGGTATTAAGGATAACTTATCTTATGAGTAGATTCCTTTTCAGATTCTAGACCGCCAAGTTCGTAAGTTGAGGACAAAGGAAGTAGCATTAGTCAAAATTTTATGGAGAAACCGGTTTGTTGAGGAAGCTAATTGGGAAGCTGAGGAGGATATGAAGAAGAGATACCCACATCTCTTCGAATCTGGAGAAGTTCCAAATTAAGGTGCTAATCCTTTTCTTGACATTTATTCTAAGTTGGCATGTTGTATTTATATTTTTGCTTGTTGGGTGTTGGAATTAGATGTTAGATATTACACCCTAGCCTACTAAGAGTAATTTTATTCGAGGATGAATCTTTCCAAAATGGAGATATTGTAACACCTCGCTATTTGAAAGAACTAGAAAGAACTAGAATTAGAAAGAAACTGTTTTTGGAAATAAAAAAATTTGGAAAGTTTGACAAAGTTAAGCTAAGTTTGAGTTTTGGGTCAATTTCAAACGACCATAACTCCTAGCATAGGAGGAGTTAGGTGGGCTAAAATATACCGTAGAAAAGATCTTTGAATTATCATTTTAACTTCACCAAGTTTACTCAATTTCGAATTCGTATGAAGGAGATATGCACGTTTGAAGTTGGGTTGTCTAGATAAGGAAAGTCAAAACCGGATTTTAGAAGGGTATTATGGTCTTTTCACTACCCAATTAATTAAATTCATTTTTGGTAATTAAGTTGGGGTCTAAACTGATTGGATTTAGTTTACGCTTCATAAAAATTAGTTAGGGTTTTGAGAGAAGAGAAAAAAAGAGGAGAAAAGATGAGAAGAAGCTTAGAATTGTCACGTTCTTGAAGATTTGCTTATGGATTTTGCCAAGGGCTGATCCCTACGAGGTATGTAAGATCACATAGCGTTGGGTTCGTTCACCCACGTGTCAATCATCATTTTATTCAACGAAAATTATGATTTGCAAGTATAGAAATTTTGTTCTTGATGGATTTTGTTGAAGTTTCTACTGGATTCTTGATTGTTAAAGTTGTCGAGGAGTTCTTGATTTAAATTCATGAAATTAGATATCGTTTTGAGTGTATTCTTACATATTTTGGTTATGTATTAGAATCTAAGTGTTTCGGGAAAGAACTAATTGAATCTAGATGATTTAGAGTTGAAAAATGACCAAGAGAATTCGTCAAAAAGGTGGGGCACCGCGCTACTCAGAGCGCCCCACACAGGTGTTTGTAATTTGGCCTCTGGGGTGCCACGCAAGCTAGTGTCTGTAGTTTTGGGTCTGGCGCCCTGCGCCACTAAGAGCACTAAGGTTGCGAGGTCCCCTACCCTTTCCCACTTCTTTTCATTCGAGTTCCCTTAAAACGTACCTATGTTTTCTAGTCGATTTCTACACTCTAAGGTACGTCTAAACATCATGAAATCATCCTTATCATGAGATCATGAGCCTTGAATCCATAATTCAATTCAAGGAAAGTTAAGAGTCAAGTCAAGAGAAGTTCATAGAGTCTTCCAAAAGTCTCTTACAAATGTTTTAACTTTGTTTTAAGACTTGAGTTTTGAGTTGAGTAAAGAGTAAATATTGAAGTTTATTTCTTCAAAAGAGTATATCGGGACTATGTATTCCTAAAGAGTAAATGTTTTCACATTTAAACAAGAAAGGAAACTCCCACATAAGTATTTTGTATTCTCATATACACAAAGTTAAATGTATTTTTATATACACACAGAGTTTATATTGTATCTTTGCATACATACAAAGTTACTATTGTATTTCTAATTACACAGAGTTGGTATCCATGTTTTAAAGT
Source organism: Solanum commersonii (assembly GCA_029007595.1). Lineage (NCBI taxonomy): Eukaryota > Viridiplantae > Streptophyta > Magnoliopsida > Solanales > Solanaceae > Solanum > Solanum commersonii. Next base: position 2,105,493 of record JAJTWQ010000011.1, read on the forward strand.
TTTTTCTTTATATTGTATTGATATTATTACTTTATATTGAAATGAGTTAAGTTGAGTTGAGTTGAGTCCAGGTATGTTCTTTTAGTTTCTTTCAAGCTTGTGTCTTGTTTTATAATTCCCCTCACATGCTCGTACATTCAATGTACTGACGTCATTTGGCCTGCATCGTTGTTATGATGCAGCTACAGGTAACCGGGATCAACATCCAGTGCTTCGTTGATCCAGTTGAGCATTCAGAGTCTTGTGGTGAGCGTCCTTGCTTTCCGGAGGATCCCTATTTATATTGCTTAGTAGTTTTCAGTTGTTAGGATGATCGGGAGTCTTGTCCTGACATCCCTCATAGTTTTAGAGGCTTCATAGACAGTTAGTAGTTCATTTGTCCTTATCTTGTTATTGGCTTATGTTGAAACTTGTGTTTCCATCTTGGCTAGTTGAATGTTTCGTTTAAGACATTCAAAGTTATTTCATGAGTTTATCTTTTGAGACTATTTTTCTGTTATCTAAGTCTTCCGCTGAGTAGTAAGCTAGGCCAAGGGTTCGCTTGGGGCCAACAATGGTTCTCGAGTGCCAGCCACGTCCGGGGTGTAGGCTCGGGGCGTGACAGTAAGTCTACTACTAGTTTTGCAATTTTCTTAGGTTCATCACTTGTTTCTTGGTGTTCTCGCAAACAACGATCTGTCTCGCGCTCCACTACTGAAGCTGAATATCGCTCTCTTATTGCTGCCACCAGTGAAATTCTATGGATTCGTCTTTTGTAGAAAGAAATTAATCTTTCTTCTGGTTCTATGTCATTCTTGTGGTATTATAATTTAAGTGCGACCTATCTTACCGCTAACTCGGTGTTTCACTCTCGCACCAAACATATGAAGATGGATTTTCATTTTATTCGAGATCTTGTCTAGAAAAAGGAACTTCGGGTTCAATATATTTCTTCTCGTGACCAGCTTGCGGATATTCTTACCAAACCTCTCTTGAAGGATCGTTTCTATGATTTGCATGACAAGTTAAACCTTATACCTAGTTCAACTTGAGGGGGAGTGATAAGTATCGTATTAGTTAAAGTCTCTATTAAGGGTTATTTTGAAATTGTATATATATGAACTCTTGTATAAATACCTCTTTTATGATTAATGAATATAACATTGGGGTTTACTTTACACTATAGCCCGACCAATTTGTAGTTAAAGCTAAACTTTGAACAATTGGAATTCCTAAACTTCAAGAATTGTACAAGAGGTAAATATTGAGTTGCGGGTATATGTATTTTCTAAAAAGCTAGATTACAATGTCATTCAAAGTTGTTTTAATCACCTTACACCTTGTTTGGATGGTTGTAACTTAAATTCTATTGTATCGTATCGTTAAAATTAAACTATCGTTATGATCACTTAGGGTTGTTGTTTCCTATAATATGTATGTAGCATTTCAATTTCCATCAGGTATATTCTTGTTCCAATTATAAATTAAAAGTAAATGAATGCTACACAAAGATAGTAAAAAATACAATCGTATCGTCCAGTAGTACAATAAGGTATACAATTCACTTTCAATGTGGGAAATAAAAATGAAGTTGTAAAGAATTAATAAAATGTATCTTTATGGAAGACTTATAAGCAAAATAGAGCTCTAAAAAAATGCAATTTTAAAGTTGCAGATTATATCTTGTCTTCCTTGCTTTCTAATGACTAATGTAACCAATCTTATGGTATGAGCATGCACAATTTGGAAGATAAAGTATAAGAGTAATAGCATAGGCAAGAATGGAAGAATATGCATTTAAAAAAACTAAGAGGAAATAAGAGGAGTAAAATGTCTATTGTTTAAAATAAGGGGATGAATTTAACTTTAAAAGTTAAAGTAAATGACGAGATTAATTTTAACCCAGTTGAAAAAAAGTAATAATAATAGAATAAATTATTTCTTGTGAATCCAAACATGCAACTCCAAATGTCAATAATAGTTAACTACAGATTCGTGACTTGGTCAGTGCTGAACCTTTCCACACACACAAGTCAATCTTTGAATTGGTCTTTTTTTTTTTTAACTCACGAATTATTATTTAAAAATGCTGCTCCTACAAATGTGTTACTAATAAGTTGTTGACTAATATGAATTATGATGCAGTAGTCGAATTGTTTCACCATTGTTCTCAAATGTGGCCCGACTGAAAGTCACAGATGAAATTATATATGTTAAGCAGATTCTTGGAGGAACTTCAGGTCTAACTATCATTAATATCACTCAGCTTTTTTCAGTCGAAGACCTCCTTTTATCTTTGTAAAGCACATATATAGTATTTTCGTACTCATTAAATGATATCTATCTTTGTATCATGTATAATCTAAATTTCAAATATAAATTAACAGTAAGTTATTATTATATTAAAGAATGATACAATTATGTCATCCAGTAGTACAATTAACGAGATACACTTCACATTCAATGTGGGAAACAAAAATGAAGTTATAGAGAATTAATGAATGTCATTTTTTATGGAAGACATATATAAGCAAATTAGAGCTCCAAAAATTTGCAATTTTGAAGTGGCAGATTATATTTCTAATGAAATTGTCAAGCATTTCTCGTGTGATGCCTGGCATAACAATAACATGTGCCATGTCTTTGACATATGAAAGTCAGAGGCGTATCCAGGATTTCTACAAGATGGGTGCATAATTACAAAAAAAATGTATCTTAAATATAAATTTGATCGGTTTGACTTTTAGGTTTATAATATGAACCATTAAATTTTAAAAATTATAGGTCCAAAACATATAATGCTACTAGCTTTAAATTTTAATATACACATTTTATTTAATTATATAAAAAATTTACAGTGCTAATTATTTTAGGAATTTTCAATGAAACACACTTGAAAATTTTGAAAGATTAAAGGAAAAAAAACAAAAAAATAATTAGTTGAAACGCCAAAAGTGTAACCAATAACCACTTAGAGAGGTGTTAGTAAAAGACAAGATAGATATAAGATTTAAATTTCTATTCTCACTTAGAGGGGTGCACCCAATCATCATCGTATTATTATATGATACTTTGAACGTGGGTTCACACATCTATACTTAAATGTTTTATAAAACATATAACGCTACTATATATGATCTAGAGAGGGGAGCATGGGTTCACGTGAACCCACAGCACCCCCTCTAGATACACCCCTGATGAAAGTTGCCAACGACGAACAAATTCATGGTCACGAGGCCTTTCAAGTACAACTATATATATGATGCTAAGCTCATTCAGCATGACACTTATTCCTTCTTTATGAAGACGATCTTTCAAATATTTAGCATTGTCGAGACATCTTTTAACATCCTTTTGCAGGCCCAAATTAACTCCAAAGTATAAATTGAAGTTTGGTATATCTCGATTACCAACAAATTAAATAAGATACATCAATTGCACACCCAAGAAAGAGAGATTAAATGGCATAATTTGCCTGATGGAATCATACATCAATAAGATGAAAAGAATGTAAGGTTGGAAGAAAAGAACTAAAGAACATGAGTAGTTTATAAAGAAGTGGTCATCCAATTCACCTTTGTTTCGGTGTCTAGCTTTATTCTCTCTTTTTCACTCTGCATGCACATGACAAAAAATTAATTAGCTGACCAGGATCAATGACATATACCACTTAACATCAAACTAAAATAACAATAAACATATGATGTAAGACAGTAAGCATATGATTTTCCTCCTCCTTCAGCTTCCTATAATTTAACAAACCATATATAAATTTTGATTAAACGTTTCTCAATCTAGTCTAGTTAAGAAATACCATCCAGTAGTTCTTTCACATACATAAGCCAACAATAACAACAAATTCAGTGAAATTTCACAAGTAGAGTCAGGGAAAGGTAATTTGGATTCGTTCTCCTTTTACTTCTAATTACACCCACAAAACATCAATTCCCCTCGATCCCATTTTATATGATACCATTACTACTTGACCACATTTCATTTAATATATCTGATTGTAACTATTTTCAAGTACAAACACTATGGCTTTGTAACTTTTAAGTATTTAAATCTTACTTTTAAACAATTAAATAATGTCCGATTTGAGTCCAAAAATTAGCCAGTTTGATCACAGTACTCCAAACAAATTGTTAAAAAACTTTCACGGTTAATGAAAAAATTTAATTTCTCACTCCCCAAAACAAAAGGAAAATAAGGGTATTGATGGAGAAAAAAGCATAAAGTAGTGCGGCATAAGTTTACGAAAGTCCTACTGAATCTTGAAATCCCCTTTAGACCCAGTTCTTAAAATTCCAAAATCGCTCGTGGCAGAAAAATGATCTTACCGGAGAAGAAAACATTCATATTAATTCGATAAATAAATATGCAGAATGAGTCTCACTCTCCTTCAAACAATTGCCATTTCAGATGTATTTTCTGCCGTTTCTCATTGGTAAAATTGAATACATACAAATCTTGTGTAAAAGTCAGCATCTATTTTCAAGAAAATCTAAATCCAACAAAAGACTATACAACACTTAAATGAAAAGCCGAAAATACCCCCAACTCTAGTTAAAAAAGGAGTTCAAACTCTCATTTCTATATACACATATGTATGTGTATATGTATGTATGCAGTAATGAGGGATGATGAACACTATAGTTATATATAGAGAGAGAAAAGACCTAAAGTAACACCTGAAGTTGTTTCAAATTTTTAAAAAGATACCTTAACTATGCAAACGTCCTATTACCCCCCCTAAATAATCTTGAACTGATATTATTACATCATTTTTTCTCACCTGACATAGGGAATGTATCCACTCTCTTTAAAGAACGAGATCAACCTAAAATAATAAAGGCAAAAGGCATAAATTACCCCCTAAACTTGTACCCAAAAGTCATTTACAAACTTTAACTAATGAAACGATCTATTACACACCTTAAGTACATAAAAGTATATTTATTTCCCCCTTCCGTCACCCAAACCAGGGCGCGTTTTGCTCCACATAGTTGAGCACGTCAACACGCTAATAAAGTCATTTTTATTTATTTTTTTAATTAAAAAAATCCAACCCAACAGTTATATTCCCATTCTCTTCATATAACCCACCCACCCGACCCTAATGAACAAGAACCTTAAATTTTCACCCAAAAATCTGAATCAAGAACCCTAAATTCAAACATAGTTCAAAATTCCTTCTTTTGAATCAAAGGTAACTCTTTTTCATTATTATTCATTCATCTCTTTTCCATTTTGATTCATTCCTCTCTTTTTCATTTTGATTTGTTTCTATCTATTTCGTATTTTGAATTTTTAGTTATTTGATTCGCAGTAATTCTTATTAAGAAAATTCAAATGAAATTGAAGAAGCAGCAGCGGCAACAGAAAAGACATTGGAGAAGACTGCTGATAACTTCTGGGTTTTACGTTATGGAGATAAAACCCTAGTCCTTGTTGCTGCTGCTATTGTTGAAGTAGCATCATCTGTTGCTGCTGTTATTGAAGTAGCATCATCTGCTGCTGCTGTTGAAGTTGTAGAAATTGCAATTGTTGTTGTTGTTGAAACTCCGCAAGAGATTGCTTCCCCATCAAATTGGGTCTCCCTTGATGAACGATCTGTGTAACCAGGTCAGGAAAAATACCGGATAGCGGTGAAAAATAAGGCCTTTGTGAGTTGTTATTCATGGTAGATCTTTCATTGTTGCTCCCACCAGCACCGTAAAACTTGCCAGAGTACCCACCAAACCCTAGTAACCACCGATTTGCTTCCACCAAACGATGAACACCTCGATCGACAACACACCAATGTTCTTCAAATATGACAGTGAAAACTTGATTAGATGGTTAAAAGTACAAGGATGCTTCAAAAACACTATAAAATCGAAGAAATCTTTAGCTAAAATTAGGATTTACAAACAAATTTTTTTGATTAGGTTTTGGTGTTCTTAGAGAAAGGAAACGGGTGGGTGAAATAAATGGACTATGGTAAAATAAAATGGATTTGAGTGAAAAGAATCGGGTTTGGGTGAAAAGAAACGGGTTTGGGTCAAATGAATCGGATTGGGGTCTTTTATTACATGGTTTCACTAGGAGGCGAGTGGCTCTCACTCTAGGCATAATGTCCTGGGTTGGGTGACGGAAGGGGGGAATAAATATACTTTTATGTACTTAAGGTGTGTAATAGGTCACCCCATTAGTTAAAGTGTGTAAATGACTTTTGGGTACAAGTTTAGGAGGCAATTTATGCCTTTTGCCAATAATAAAAATAACTTTATTTTTATAGGTATTTTGTTATAAAATATAATTTCTTGCTTTTCTTATTATTTTAGCTTTTTTTCTTTGTTATTTTTCTTCTTCAAAAACTCATTGTCATCTCCATTAAAACTCCTCACTTTCAATGTTACTATTTTGCCACAAATTCGCCCTTCTTTTTTTACTACTATTAAGTTTAAGTCTCTTCAATTTTAAAAATTTATCTAAATTTTTATTTTTTACATTTCGAACAATTTGATAAACACATTAGATTTCAAGATGATTAGGAGGTATCATTTCGTCTTTTTGTCCGGATTTCAATCAGGCTCTTTCAATTTTTGGGGAATTTATTGATTCTTTGAAAATTATTATTTCTAATTTTAAAGTTATATGAAAAGAAGATAAATTAATTGATGATACCTTAAAATTTTTGACTTTTTCTTAGAAAAATAATTAATTTTGTTATCACTAACTCAACAAAATTTAGAAAATAATATGATTCTTTTTTTAAAAAAAAATAATTGAAGAAGGAAAAAAAATGGGGAGGGACACAACTTGACATGATTGGGGAAGGATGGGAGTGAGAGGTGAAGAAGAAGAAGAAAAAAAGAAAATGGAGAAAAGATACCAGCTTGAAGTGGGGGTGGAATCTAAAGTGAAGTGAAATTTAAGGTGAAATAAAAATAAAATAAGTCAAAAGTAAGAGAGAGAGAAAAAAGATAAAGAAAAATTTAAAATGAACAAAATTATATTTTAAATTAAATAAACACGTGCCACATAATAATTGGTGCGTGATAACACTTGCTTTTCAAAATTTGAAATTGGTAAAAAAATAATGTATTAATATCACTTCAAAATTATTTAGGAGGTTAATAGGACGTTTGCATAATTATGATGGCTTTTTAAAAATTCAGGACTAATTCAAGTATCACTTCATAACTTTTCTCTATATATATACTAGCCAAGTTGCATGTTGTTATGTGACTTTTCTGGAATTGTCCGTGTTTGATCCACTCACTAGTCATATATTATGATAATAAAACAAAATTTAATTTAAATATGCAAGGACCATAGTCAATATATAGACAGCAGAACAAATTTGTACGTATTTTTTCTTACTATATTCTAAGTATGTGTATGCATGGACATCTCAATTTCCTTCATTCATAATCTTATTTTAATCACAAATTAACAGTAAGTTAATAGTACACAAAGATCATAAAAGAGTGTAAAGAATTTTTAATTAAAAAATATTTCAGATATATGTATCATCCAGAAGTACAATATATCATGTATACAATTGACTTTCAATGTTGTAAATAAAAGAATGTAGTAGTAATAAGAGTTACAAAATGTCATCTCTTTGGAAGACATATGAACAGCAACAAATTAAATTACTGGATTATATTGTCTTGTTTATCTTCTAAGGACTAATGTAGCCAATCTTATGGTAAGAGCATGCACAATTTTGAGCACCAATATCCTCTCCAACACAAGGAGCTTCTGCTTTTCCGTCTTTGTACCATTGTTTTCTTTGTTGCACTAATTCACTGATGAAATTGTCAAGCATTTCTCGTGTGATGCCTGGCATAACAATAACATGTGCCATATCTTTGACGCATGAAAGTTGCCAACGTCGGACAAATTCATGGTCACGAGGCCTTTCAAGTACAACTATGATGCTAAGCTCATTCAGCATGACACTTATCCCTTCTTTTTGAAGACGATCTTTCAAATGTTTAGCATTGTCGAGACATCTTTTAACATCCTTTTGCAGGCCAATTTGACCTTTTGTGCTCAAGCTATACCACAAGAAAATTGGAGTTAAACCGTTACGGCTACCAGAAATAGTGGCATCCACAGAAGCAATGTACTCCACATTTGTTGAGAGATTATTGATGTAGCTTTTTCTTGTTATTTGGACACCACAAGGCATTGGGCATCCTAGGAACTTGTGACCAGAAATTGTGACACTTCCAATTGGCTTCTTGAAACTAATCATCTGTTGAAATTGCAGAAAGAACTATTAGAATGTCGCTCTCAAAATTACTCAAGAAATTGTAATTAGAAGTAAGAAGTGAAACTCACATTGTTTATAAAAGGGGTCATAAGACCACATAGTGCTGCATCACAATGGATGTAAAACCTATCTTGTGAATAGCCACAATCTTTGAGTGTTTCAAGAATAACATCAACATCATCAATAGCTCCTTTGAACGTAGTTCCTATAATTTAAAGAACCATCAAGAGAAAAAGTCGTAAGATGACTAATTAAGTCCATTAAAGAAAAAAAAGAAAAAGGATAAAAGTTGGAGTAGGTATATACCAATTGTGACATTTATAATTGCTGGTCTGTCCTTATTTTGAAGTAACTTTGCTCTTAAATCTGAATAATCCATCTCTCCATTTACTGATGTGTTGATTGTTTCTGAATCCATTCTGTACATTCTTGCAGCTTTGAAGACTGAGTAATGAGAGTCTTTCGATGCATATAATATCCCCTCCGGAAGTAGCTCTCTCCTACATAAGTAATGTTTAGAAGTGTAAGAGCACTGAAACAATAGAAGTTATTATATTATATATATATAAACTCAGGTAAAGATATCAACTTACCCTAACAAAATACCATGGAGATTGCCTTCAGTGCCACCATTGGTAACATAACCCCAATATTGATCCTTTTCAATTTCCCAGAGTTGTGCAAACCAATCCAAAACTGCCACTTCAAAGTCTTTTGAATGGAAATCGACAGTGTTTTGAAGAAAAGGATCACCACAATTGTTTAAGTGAAACTGCAAAAGTGGTGCTAAAGTTGCATAGTGATCATAACATATGTTCACTGGATAACCTAAATGAAAATTGACTCGTTGTGTAAGTGTGTCCAAATAATTGACTAAGATAGTGTCCAGAGAGGGACCATCATTCTTCAAACCAGGCTCCATCACTTCAAGTTGTAAGTTCTTCCTTGGCCCTGCGCCTGATTGTTCCACCTTCTGTTTCTTGTTCTCCACATTCGGAAACAATCTTCGTCGCGCTAAACTTCTAGGTGTCATGGCTAAACTTCTCGGTGTCATGGGTAATGGCTCAAAATCCTGTCAAGTATCATAATATAATTAGGTAAATAAAAACATATCTTATCTAAAAAGGAGGTCGTACAAAATCAATATATTTGTTATGAGATTTCAATAATTAATATTTGGGGAGGGACAGTAAAATTTTGTAAACAAAACATATGAAGAGTACGTACCATTTCAAGTGAAAGGCTACCCATTCTTGTGAAACACAAATTTAAGTGTTGTTTTTTGTTTGCTAATTATTAGAATGGAGAAGCAATTGCTGACTGAATTATGTGTTCATATGTCTTGGTTATACTTATATATAGCTCTAAAGTTTTGTGCACCAACCATCCTTTTAATTTCCTCTCTTTTTCCTCTTAGTTTCTTCAATTGTGTATCCCACTTGCTTTTTCTAAAGTTCCGTTGTGCGGTTTTGACTAGGCCATTCTTAGAAAGTGACTGCTCAAATATTATGAATGATGGGTTGGTGAAACTAATAACAAGACAAATTCAAATAAATTAAACATGCAAAGATCAATATCAGGTGTGTTTGGTATGAAGGAAAATGTTTTCTTGGAAAACAAGTTGATTTTTGACTTATTTTTCTCATGTTTGGTTGGTGAGTAGAAAATATTTTCCGAAAAAGATTTTTACTGTTTGATTTATGAATGAAAAATATTTTTGAGAAATATCTTTTATTTTTACTAGAGTAGAAAATAATTTTTGAAATTGAAAATAGTTTTTAAAAACAAACTTAAATTTTTTTAGGGGTGGGGGTGGGGGTGGGGGTTGGGGGTGGTAGGGGGTGGGTGAAGGGGGTCGAGGGTAGAGGTGAAAAATTGAAATTTTGAAGTTGAAAATATTTTTAAAAACAAACTTAAATTTTTTTTTGGGGGGTGGGGGCTGGGTGGGGGGGTCGAGGGGGTGCTGGTAGGGGTTGGGTGGGGTGGGGGGACTGGGTAGGGGTGAAAAAAAAGAAATTTTGAAATTGAAATATTTTTGAAAAACAAACTTGAAATTATTTTTTGGGGGTGGGGGGTTGTAGGGGCTGGGTGGGTAGGGGTCGAGTGTCACTACTAAAAAACCACTAAAAAACGACGGAAGAAAAAGCGACGGACAGCGTTGCTCCAAAAAAGCGACGGAAGAAAAAGCGACGGACAGCGTCGCTCCAAAAAAGCGACGGACTAAGAGATGTCGTCCGTCGCTTTTTAATTAAAATAATTATTTTTAAAATTATTTTACAAAAAGCGACGGATTGCATCTCTCCGTCCGTCGCTTTTTAGTAAAAATAATTATTTATAAATTAAACAATAATCACGTTGTCCGTCGTTTTAATTTATTTTATTTTATTAATTAGTTTTTAAAAAAAGCGACGGACGGCATCTCTTAGTCCGTCGCTTTTTGGTCAAAATATCTAGTCAAACATTTTTAAAAAGCAACGGACAGCGTCTCTTAGTCTGTCGCTTTTTAGTTAAAAAATTTTATAATTTTTTTTTTAAAAGCGACGGACGGCATCGCTTAGTCCGTCGCTTTTTTTCGCGATTTTTGCTAATTAATTATTTTATATAGATAGCGATGCAGTCCGTCGCTTTTTATTAAAAATAATTATTTATTAATTTAAAAAAAGTCACGCCGTCCATCGCTTTTTATTAATTTTAAATGTTTAATTATTTTTTAAATTAGCGACGGACAACATCTTTATGTCCGTCACTTCTTGGTCAAAATATCTGGTCAAATATTTTAAGAAAGCGACGAACAATGTGTCTTAATCTGTCGCTTTTTGATCAAAATGTTGGTCAAATATTTTTTTAAAAAGCGACGGACATAGAGACATTTTCGTCGCTTTTTTAAAAATATCTTCACTAGCAGATGCGGTTTTCTCCATTTCTCCATATAAAAAACTAAATTGAGAAATATTTTGATTTAATTTTATTTAAATCGTCTTCCGGAGAATGGTTTTGTGTAAAATAAAAAACAAAAAAAATTATAATACCGACTTTCAGATGTCGGTAAGATTAAATAGTATGTAATAAATTAATATTTTCAATTAACTTTAAATAAATCGTCCTCCGAATGATGGTTTTATATAAGTTAAAAAATAATTTAATATAAAATACCGACCTCTCGATGTCAATATTATTTAATTAACATGATTACTTTTTATTTATCTTAAAATTTAATGTGATACCGACCTCATGAGGTTTGTATTTTTTATTATATCTAATTAATTTTAATAAAAGCGACATCTGGAGGTCGGTATGTTTAAAATATTCTTATTAATCATAATTTTGCTATTGTGCATAATATTAAAATTTCATTTTACACCTACGATTAATTGTTCAAAAAGTGTAACAATTTTGTATACTTTTACAAATAAAATGTTAGAATTTCTTGAAATAAATAAAAAAATATCTATAATCCATATTTAGAGTATGAAACTACGTTGATATGAATTAGGAGATAATTATAGTTATATTTATAGAGCAATGCACAAATCTTATTAGTCCGTCGTCTAATCGTAAACTTAATATATATCTCATATCATGATGTAGTAGAGGTGAAGAGCTAACATATAATTCATTCCAGTATGAAATGCGAGATAGTAGTATTATATATGTTCGATCTTGAATGGATGTCAAGTGTGGTGATCACCTCCTAATTATGATGACATGTAAAGGATACTTCATCGGAGTATGAAATACGTTGATTAATTAATATATATATATATATATATATATATATATATATATATATATATATATATATTCCTTGAGTAGTTTAACAAATTCAGATATGAAATACATTATCAATTAAAGAAATACCGATGATCAATTCAAGGAGATTTATATATTAAATTTGATATTGATAAACTTTTGTTGATCAATAAAATTAAATTTATATAATTAGAGGGTATATAATTTAAATTTATAAAATTAACTTGATCGATAAATTAAATTTATTAAATTAAAATTTTGTTGATGTGTAGTTAAATTATATATATTTGGCCATATATATATATGGCCAAACACATATACAACCCTTCTAACTTGTCCACATTTTTCATTTTGGCACTTTATCTTAGTCTTGTTCCATTTTAACACTTGAACTCCATTTTTTATGTTCCATTTTAACACGAAATACTATTTGAATGATTTATTTATTTTTATATATATTCTTCAATTGCAACTTCTTATTTTAAATCGACATGTGTCATTTAATTTTAGTTAAAAAAATTAAAATTAACAAAAAATAATTCTTTTTAAAAAATAATAATTTCTTTTTAAGAGTGTTATGTATTTTTGTGTGAAAAATAACCGATGAAATTGTGTTGATTTTCTTTCTTTAAAATCACTGACAACCTAACAAAGTCAGTCGAGTTTTAATATTGTTTAATAGTGTTATTAGCAATGAACAAGAGTCTTTTTTTAGTGTTATTAACTAAGTCAGTCGAGTCTTTTTGAAGATGGGTCTTTTTATTCGTATTGATTTATATTAAAAATTAAAAAGTGAGTATTTGCGTTAAATTTAGATAGCCTAGATGATAAGAAAAAATAAATAAGTAGTGTTATTAAATTTGATTGAATGTTTAAAAAAGAAAATCAAAGAACTTTCGTCAATTTATTTTCATGCAAAAATACAGAGAAATATCAAATAATAATATTATTGTTTGAAAATTTTTATGTTCGTTCGCAAGTGTTTAATTTTTTTAATTAACAGGCACACGTCTATTTTTTAAAAATAAGAAATTCCAATTGAAGAACATAAATAAAAAAAAATCATAAATTAGTATAAGTGTTTAAATGGTATAGAAAAAATGGAGTTTAAGGGTTAAAATGGAACAAGGCTAAAATGTATATGTATATGTATATGTAATTTTAATTAATAAAATCAACCTCAAAAGGTGAGTTTATATTAAAATAAATTAATAAACACCGACCTAAAGAGGTCGGTATATTTAAATAATTATTTTATTTAGATGATATCGACTTCATGATGTCAGTATGTTGACACTCAATTTTGACAGACCTATAACCCTTTCGAAAGTGCTATTTGGTTAAATATGTGTTTTTTTAAAAATATTTTGAGTTTAAATTTTTAATGGATTTTGTCTAAAAATTATATATTTTAGTTTGTATGCTTTATAAAATTATCGTAAATATTATTAAAATATTTTTAAAATTATAAGTAAAACTTGGAATAATTATTTTATTCAAATGTTTTAAAATTTAAGTTATTTTTATTATATAAAATGTTATAATATTTGTAGTATTTTAATTGGATAACATTTCTTTAATTTTTCTCGAAATCATTTAATTTTTAGCCCATTCTAATCTAATTCCTTTCAATTCTAGCTTTTTCCTTATTCAATTCATTGCAATTGTAGCCACCTCAATCCAATTTCGTTTTTCAATTATAGCCTCTTATATCAATTTTAGTTGCAATTTTAGTCATTCATTCATTGCAATTATAACCCTTTTTGTCCAAATCTTGAAGCATTAATTTAAATCTTAACCGTCCATTCTTTAAGTGAATCCTAGATCAAATCCTAGCCGTTTATCTTAACTAATCCAATGGCTCAAATTAAATCTACCTTAATTTCCTATTTTTGACCTAAAAAATGACCAAATCCTCTCTAATTTTGAAAACTCATCTCTTCTCTCCTAGCTTGCTCCCGTCGCCCTCCTCCCACCGCCGGCGTCCTCCCGTCGCCGGCCTCCTCCCGTCGCCGGCCTCCTCCCGTCGCCGGCCTCCTCCAGTCAACCTCCTCCCGCCGCCCTCCTCTCCTTGCTCCCTCCCGTCTCTTCTCCTTTAAGTGAAGGTTAGAGTTTCATAATAGTATTTTTATTTTCTTTCAATTTGAGTATTGAATTTGTTAAATAGTGTATTGAATTAGTTTTTATATTGATTGCTAATTTGTTTGATTGTTAGTTAGTAACTGAATGATTTAGGGGTTTTTGATGGTTAGTTTGAATTAGGGATTATTTGATTATTAGTTTGTGTTTGTTGATTGTGAAATGAAAATTTTAATGTTGTGGTTTGTTTGAATTAGGGTATCTTAGGATTTGTTTGAAATTCGGTATTTCTTGAGTTAATTAGTTTGATTTTGGAATTGTAAGATTAGATTGAATTAGGGTATTTAAGGAGTTGTTTGAATTTAGGATTTTAGCACTAGTTAGATTTTGGAATTTTAGGACTAGTTTAAATTTGTGATTTCAAGACTAATTTGAATTTTGAAGTTTGAATTTAGAATTTAGGACTAGTTTGAATTATTATTGAAGTTGAACATAGAATTTGACAATGAACTTGAACTTAGAACTTGAAGTTAAACTTAGAACTTGAACTTGAAATTAGAACTTGAACTTGAATTTAGAACTTGAACTTGAAGTTAGAATTTGAACTTGAACTTGAAATTAAAACTTGAACTTGAACTTGAACTTAGAATTTGAAGTTAAACTTAAAACTTGATGTTGAAATTAGAGCTTGAACTTGAACTTAGAATTAGAACTTGAACTTGAACTTGAAATTAGAATTTGAACTTGAATTTGAAATTAGAATTTGAACTTGAACTTAGAACTTGAACTTGAAATTAGAACTTGAACTTGAACTTGAACTTGAACTTAGAATTTGAAGTTAAACTTAGAACTTGATGTTGAAATTAAAACTTGAACTTGAACTTGAACTTAGAACTTTCAATTTGAGTATTGAATTTGTTAATTAGTGTATTGAATTAGGGATTATTTGATTGTTAGTTTGTGTTTGTTGATTGTGAAATGAAAATTTTAATGTTGGGGTTTGTTTGAATTAGGGTATCTTAGGATTTGTTTGAAATTCGGTATTTCTTGAGTTAATTAATTTGATTTTGGAATTGTAAGATTAGATTGAATTAGAGTATTTAAGGAGTTGTTTGAATTTAGGATTTTAACACTAGTTAGATTTTGGGATTTTAGGACTATTTTGAATTTGTGATTTCAAGACTAGTTTGAATTTAGAATTTAGGACTAGTTTGAATTATTATTGAAGTTGAACTTAGAATTTGAACATGAATTTGAACTTAGAATTTGAAGTTAAACTTAGAACTTGAACTTGAAATTAGAACTTGAACTTGAAATTACAATTTGAACTTGAACTTAGAATTTGAACTTGAACTTGAAATTAAAACTTGAACTTGAACTTGAACTTAGAATTTGAAGTTAAACTTAGAACTTGATGTTGAAATTAGAGCTTGAACTTGAACTTAGAATTAGAACTTGAACTTAGAATTAGAACTTGAACTTGAACTTAGAAATTGAACTTGAACTTAGAACTTGAAATTTGAGTATTGAATTTGTTAATTAGTGTATTGAATTAGAAGTTAAACTTGAACTTAGAACTTGAAATTAGACTTAGAACTTGAACTTGAAATTAGAACTTGAACTTAGAACTTGAACTTGAACTTAGAATTAAAACTTGAAGTAGAAATTATAAATTGAACTTGAACTTAGAACTTGAAATTAGAACTTGAACTTAGAACTAGAACTTGAACTTAAAATTTGAACTTGAACTTAGAATTTGACTTGAACTTAGAACTTGAACTTGAAATTAGAACTTGAACTTGAACTTAGAATTTGAAGTTAAACTTAGAATTTGAAGTTAAACTTAGAACTTGATGTTCAAATTAGAACTTGAACTTGAACTTAGAATTAGAACTTGAACTTGAAATTAGAACTTGAACTTGAAATTAAAACTTGAACTTGAACTTAGAATTAGAAATTGAACTTGAAATTAGAACTTGAACTTGAAGTAGAACTTGAACTTAGAATTAGAACTTGAAC
This sequence comes from Solanum commersonii, assembly GCA_029007595.1. Classification (NCBI taxonomy): domain Eukaryota; kingdom Viridiplantae; phylum Streptophyta; class Magnoliopsida; order Solanales; family Solanaceae; genus Solanum; species Solanum commersonii. The sequence continues at coordinate 2,121,589 of JAJTWQ010000011.1, forward strand.
TTGTTAATTAATTTTAGAACTTTTCGTGCTAGGCAACTTAGGAAGCTCAATATAAAAAAGTTGATATAACACTATATTGCTTCTTTCATCAAAGTAGGAGATAAGGTTGGTGCTTCTAAATTTCTAAAGTTCAAGTACAATTATTTTCAATAATGTGTTTGTGTCCATCTAGTATTGATATTTAGCTTTAATTTTATGATAATATTTTTGTGTCCATCGATTGTTTGTTAAGCATAAGTACCAACACTAGTTGATCCTATTGATGACAAAATTGATTTTCTTGCAAGATTGATTTGTGTCCATCTAGTGTTGACACTTAGCTTTAAATTTAGAAATAATATATTTGTTAAGCATGAGTACCAACACTAGTTGATCCTATTGATGACAAAATTGATTTTCTTGCAAGATCGATTTGTGTCCATCTAGTGTTGACACTTAGCTTTAAATTTACAAATGATATATTTGTTAAGCATGAGTACCAACACTAGTTGATCCTATTGATGACAAAATTGATTTTCTTGCAAGATTGATTTGTGTCCATCTAGTGTTGATACTTAGCTTTAAATTTAGAAATAATATATTTGTTAAGTATGAGTACCAACACTAGTTGATCCTATTGATGACAAAATTAATTTTCTTGCAAGATCGATTTGTGTCCATCTAATGTTGATACTTAGCTTTAAATTTAGAAATAATATATTTGTTAAGCATGAGTACCAATACTAGTTGATCCTATTGATGACAAAATTGATTTTCTTGCAAGATCGATTTGTGTCCATCTAGTGTTGACACTTAGCTTTAAATTTAGAAATAATATATTTGTTAAGCATGAGTACCAACACTAGTTGATCCTATTGATGACAAAATTGATTTTCTTGCAAGATCGATTTGTGTCCATCTAGTGTTGACACTAAGCTTTAAATTTAAATAAGTTAAATTAATTAATGTGGTTTAGTTGGTGGATTTAGTGTCGTATTAAGTTAAAACTAAACTAGTTAAAGTTGTTAAGTTGTTTAAATAAGTTGAATTAAAAAATGTGGTTTGGTTGATGAATTTAGTTGTTGGATTTAAGTCAAAACTAAACTAGTTAAAGTTGTTAAGTTGTTTAAATAAGTTAAATTAAAAAATGTGGTTTTGTTGATGGATTTTGTTGTTGGATTTAAGTCAAAACTAAACTAGTTAAAGTTGTTAAGTTGTTTAAATAAATTAAATTAAATAATGTGATTTTGTTGATGGATTTAATTGTTGGAATTAAATCAAAACTAAACTAGTTAAAGTTGTTAAGTTGTTTAAATAAATTAAATTAAAAAATGTGATTTTGTTGATGGATTTAGTTGTTGGATTTAAGTCAAAACTAAACTAGTTAAACTTATTAAGTTGTTTAAATAAATTAAATTAAATAATGTGTTTTTGTTGATGGATTTAATTGTTGGAATTAAGTCAAAACTAAACTAGTTAAAATTGTTAAGTTGTTTAAATAAATTAAATTAAATAATGTGGTTTTGTTGATGGATTTAATTGTTGGAATTAAGTCAAAACTAAACTAGTTAAAGTTGTTAAGTTGTTTAAATAAGTTAAATTAAAAAATGTGGTTTGGTTGATGAATTTAGTTGTTGGATTTAAGTCAAAACTAAACTAGTTAAAGTTGTTAAGTTGTTTAAATAAATTAAATTAAATAATGTGGTTTTGTTGATGGATTTAATTGTTGGAATTAAATCAAAACTAAACTAGTTAAAGTTGTTAAGTTGTTTAAATAAATTAAATTAAAAAATGTGGTTTTGTTGATGGATTTAGTTGTTGGATTTAAGTCAAAACTAAACTAGTTAAATTTATTAAGTTGTTTAAATAAATTAAATTAAATAATGTGGTTTTGTTGTTGGATTTAATTGTTGGAATTAAGTCAAAACTAAACTAGTTAAAGTTGTTAAGTTGTTTAAATAAATTAAATTAAAAAATGTGGTTTTCTTGATGGATTTAGTTGTTGGAATTAAGTCAAAACTAAACTAGTTAAAGTTGTTAAGTTGTTTAAATAAATAAAATTAAAAAATGTGATTTTGTTGATGGATTTAGTTGTTGGATTTAAGTCAAAACTAAACTAGTTAAAGAGCGTTCGGAATAGTGGTGAACGTCCCGATTGGGAGTCGAGGTACAATTTGGTCATTGGGACCACATTTGAGAGGAAGACATCCACCAGACTGTCTAGCTGGCTAAAGAGCGTTCGGGATAGTGGTGAACATCCCGGTTGGATGTTGCCTTATGTTTTTGATGAATTGGGTCAATATTGGAACACAGAAAAGTTTAAGGCAATATCAGATCAAGCCAAAATGGCTAGAGGCAGTCTTAAAGGTGGCTTATTGCACACCGGAGGTGCAAAGACGGTTGGAACAATTGCACGAGAGATGGTAAGTTCTAATTCAAACTTTTAAATAAATAATTAGTTCATACATATATATTGTTATAAATTTCAATTTTTATTTATAGAAAAAAGAATTGGGACGCACTCCCATGGAACTAGAGATTTTCAAAAAGACTCATGGCAGGAAGAAAGAAAATGAGTCGGATCCAGATGTGTGGGTGGAGGAAAAGGCCGAACGAACTTTTGTAAGTTATTTAATATGAATAATATATATCAATAGTGAATATATTTATGATATGTATATATATTGATGTCAATATTTATATTTAATATGCATAATGACTTTCATAAGTACATCGCTGAGAATCTAGACAGTTTGGTTCAATTGACACCTGAACTGTCCACTCAGATTTGGAAAGAAAAAGTGGTAGGAGGGACACACAAGGGTAGATGCTATGATCTAGGCTCTCGCAACGATGTTAGACGCCTTCAGTCAGGCTTAGAAGGTATTGGATCATCACGTCAAGTTGAGACACTTGACGGTGTTCAGATTGCTGCTATATCGGATCAAATAACTAAACTTACAGCGGCACTAGCAGAGTCGGAGCGGAAAAGAGTAGCTGAACAACAAAGCATGAGTGAGACCGTTCAGCAAATCAAAGAACAAGTGATGAACTTCGCTCGTCGACCTACTACTTCGGCTTCCGATGACACCGACGACGAGAGTGATGAGGATGATTATGTAGATCTCACTCTCTAGTTTAGATCTCTGGACATTTATGAACTTTTTGAAATTTTAAAACAAATTTTAAAAGACTTTATAAGTCTTTAATTTATGATTTAGATACTTTTGAATGTTATTTTAAGTTTGTTGTTTTATGTTTTGTTTAGATTATTTATAATTGTGTGTGTTTGATTGAGCTGAATAGTGTAGAATTGAATTGAATTGCATTTGCAGGTGGGCAACAGAAGCTGCGTGCTGCTACTGCCAAAAATATTGCAGAAAAAGCGACGGATAGCGTGGTTTAGTCCGTCGCTTTTTTGGGTTTTAATTTTTTTTTAAAACCCAGAAAAGCGACGGACAGCGTGGTTTTGTCCGTCGCTTTTTTGGGTTATTAAAAATAAAATTTCTAGAAAAGCGTCGAGCTAAAAAGCGACGGAAGTGACTGCGTCGCTTTTTCGTCGATTTTGACCAAAAAAGCGATGCAGTCCGTCTCTTTTGGCCATCGTTTTTAGCAGTTTTTAGTAGTGTGTAGGGGTGAAAAAATAAAATTTTGAAATTGAAAATATTTTTTAAAAACAAACTTAAATTTTTTGTGGGGGGGGCTGGGCAGGGTAAAAAAATGAAATTTTGAACTTGAAAATATTTTTTAAAAACAAACTTAAATTTTTTTTTTTTTTTTTAGGGGGGGGGGGGTAGGGGTGAGTGGGTGTGGGGTAGGAGGTGGGTGGGGGGTCGAGGGTAGCGTGAAAAAATAAAATTTTGAATTTGTAAATGTTTTTTAAAAACAAACTCAATTATTATTTTTTTTTTGGGGGGGGGGGGGGGGGGAAGGGTGACCGGAGAGGGGCTGGGTGATCGAGGATCGAGATGAAAAAATAAAAATTTGAAGTTGAAAATATTTTTTAAAAACAAACTTAAATGAGTTGATTTGGAAAACATTATCCAAAACATTTAGCCTAACCAAACATGAGAAAATTGGAAAATATTTTCCGAAAAATATTTTCCTTCATACCAGACACATCTATAGTGTCAAATTAATTAAATGCGTGCTTGTAAAGCGTAAACAATTCATTCTTTATTAGTAAGATTTATATTATGGTTCTAATAGCAGCCATTCATGTCTAACTACAACACCACTAAAATGTTAGTAGTAATTTTTTATCTGCCTTGCATAATAACAAATGGTTTTGTTAAGCAGAAGGCTGGATGAAAGAGGTAACACTCATCTTTGAAAAACAAGTTATAATAAGTTATTTTCTGAATTTAAAATATAACTTTAAATTGAATTAAAATTTTTTATATCCAAACATTAATTTTCAAATAAATAAAAAAATTATTCTAAAATCATATTTGTATGATCACACGAGTCTTCATATTTGGCATTCACTAGATGCTACTGAGTGGATTCTTTGTCTGAATCCAAGAAAGTGGAATCTTAGCTACTTCACCAAATGTCAATAATTAGGAACCAAAGACACGAGTCAACCTTTGAATTGGTCTATTTTTAACTATCTTCACACCAATTATAATTTAAAGATGTTACTCATATATAAATTGTTATTAATAACATTTTTTTTAAAGCAAATTTACCACTAGACAGTGTCTAGCGGCCTTTTATTAAATATAAAAAATATCAATAGAGACAAGTACAAGCAAGGGGGCTAGACCTTGCCTTACTAATCCTAATGAAGTACCTAACTTCTACTACCTAACAAGCATGAAGAAAATAAAAGTTAGAGAGAACTAAATATTTTCTGATCATCCTAGAGTTTGTAATACACTCCATGATGATATTACAAATGAGGATGTTTAAATAATGTAAAAATATGCCAATCAAGAAAAAAGTTGAGTTATTAGCCTCAAACTTTCTATTACAAAAGCATAAATTAAAAAAGATTGATTGTCCATTAAAAGTAACTTGAAGTATTTTTCTTTTGTCTTCTTCTTCAATCCTATCCAACAACACTTGATAATTCATACCTTCTTTATGGATTTATTGGATCTAGTTGAACCTATTGATAATGTCAAATGGTTTTGCCTTGCCTGTCGCATCGGTAGGTGCCTTGGAAAAAACTCCTTAGTCATTTTACCGTTCCAATTATGTTGCCTTCCATGTGTCTTCTTTTTGCTTTTGGTGCTTCCACTTCTTTGTTGCCTAGATGATATATCCCCTTCCGTAGCCACTCTATCAAAGCATATGTTTGGCATATTGTCTTCCTCATCTTCATCAAGAGAATCCCCACTCAAATCAATTGTATTTGGCACTAAGGCCCTTGACTCATTCTTCTTTGCAAGCACACATTTAGACACAAATACGGGAGCTTCTGGACTTAATTTGTTATTCAAAGCAGGTGGTGAGACCTGTTTTTCTTGGATCAAATCGTTGTCATTCCCTGTTAACCTTACTTGCTTTCCAATAGTCTTCAATAAAGCATCAAAGCTATTCGAACATAATAGGTCTTGTGAGGCATTACTAATATCTTGCCTCTTCTCACTGTCATGAAAATTTCCAGTCGAACCCTTTTCACTACATGGATAATTATTTTGACTAGTTGGGAAAAGGATCCGACTACAAGTTATTTTTTGTGTGCAACCAGTGTTCAGTTTTTAGTTGGATTTCTCGTTTTCAACTTGCAAACACATGCTGCCCAAAATTTTCAGCATCTTCAACATCATATATATCCATTAGTTTTTGTCCTGAATCCATTAATTTTTGCCCTGAACCAACTCGCGGCGCATCAACCCCAACTCTTGGTGCCCCCCCTGCGTTTTTAGTTGCATTAGACATCAAATTCAGCCCAACTTCTTTTGATTGCACCTCATTAGTAGCAGCCTGTTGATTATTGCAATCACCTTTTGTTTTTGGTAGTTATTTAAGCACCATTATTACTTGTATCAATATCCATTGAGTCTACACGATTTTGCTCAGAAGTGGCAACAACCAATTATCGATCTAAAGAAGTAGCTTTACTTTGATCGACATCTACAGACTTTCTTTTTTCATTTAGTATTTCTCTCGCATCGCCTTGATACTTTTCACTATAGGTAGTACCTTTTAAAGCAACTTAAATGGTATCATCAATTTGTTTGTCATTTTGATTTCTTTTCGAGATCAAACGAAAACTATCTTCATCATGACCTTGGTGCTTACAATAATTGTAATACAAAGGTAGATTATCATATACAATCTCCTAAAAAACCTCAATCAACTTATAAGATTTTACATCCACAAACTGCAACCTTATACGATTTCGAAGCGTTTCCATTAGATCAAGTATAACCTTGACCCTAGTCATGCTAGGTCTTGACTTGATTTGAGTAGCTTTATTATAGCTATTGGTTTCCCAACTGCTGATGTTATAGACAACAGAGACTTCTTTGCAAACAATTTTAGAGATAAGTTCGGTAAAGAAATTCAAACCACAGCTAACGTCGTTTCCTTCTTAGGGATATATCCAATGGACCATGGAAAAACCCTACATTGGTGCTCTTTTTTTTTTTTTTTAAATGAATTTTTAGTCCAGAGACCATTTTATTGATAAGCTACATAGGCATAGCCAGTCAAAATGAAATAACAAAAGCAAAATGACCAAAGTCCAAAAAACAGAGACCGGTCCAAATGAAACATAAAAAAACAAAATGACCAAAGTCCAAAAACAAAGACTAGTCCAAATGAAAAGTTGAAGAGTTTCTAACACTCTTCCTTAATCTATTCCACTGTTGTACTTCCTCCAGGTGAAGTACTCTTATCTTGAGGCATACTTTCTCTTCCAATCTAATTGTATCTGCAGGGAATCTGGAGTATTTTCTCTCATGGTTGCACCACCAATTTACAGACTTTGCTGATCTACTTCTCTAGCTCATGGTACGACTCGTTCCAATTTGTCTATATTGTGTATATCTTTTAAATTATTGACCTATATATTTCCTTTCCTCTTTGTTTCTCAGATGGTCAGAGTTCTTCCCAAGTTGACCGTTACTTGTTGCTCCATTTCCTCTAAACTGGTAAGTCTTTGAGGACGCTCGTTATTCCATTTTAAGATGCTCTTCTTTCTAGCTTCATTGCTGTTGTGTACTGATTGGCTATAAAGCTCTGTGATCTGGCTTGCAGCGTTGTAACTATGCATCCCTTTTTCTTGACTGTTGATTTTATTTCCCTCCTTATTATCAACATTTTGGTGTTATGATTCTTCTTGTCTTGATTCTGATGTTTGGGACCTGCATTTTATCTAAATTAATGTCTTCGAATTGAACTTGGTAGCTCTTGAAAAGTGTTGTATTCCTTGGTGCTTTGTGACTCTACCACTTCATTTGCTAAAGCGTCTGCCATACAATTTCCTTCTCTAAATGTATGAGTTAGTGAAGCTTGTAGCTTGTGTACAAGAACTCTTATTTCCTCAACCCTTTCTACCAGTTCCCATGGTACATTCCACTGTTTTTCAATCATCTTTTTTAGGCTTAAAAAGTCTATTTCCACCATAACTAGTACTCCCATCAGATCCTTTCCCAGGCAGTATTGCAAAGCCTCCAAGATTGCTATTGATTCAGCCTTTGTGTTTGTTGTCACTCCAATTCCTTTTGCCTTTGCATATAGTAAGTTACCTTCATGATATCTAATGCAAAATCCAATGGAGTTATCTCCAGGATTACCTTTACTTGCACCATCTGTATTACATTTTACTGTCTCTCTGGCCTTTGCCAAACTACACTGTAATGATATAGCTTGGGCTTATATTTCTGCAATTTTACTATTAACTGTGGCCAATTAGCCTTTTCTAGTCTTATCCAAAGATGCACTCCTCTTATAGCTTCCTCAACATCTCCTCTACTTGCTCCACCGTGCTTTCAAAAGAAACCATTTGTTTATGCTTCAAGTTATTTCTCCTTCTCCATAATGTCCACATAATGATTGATGTGACTGCTCTATACAACAATTGAATTTTAGGATTGTCTTCTAGACTACACCATTAATTAATGAGCTGTTGTAGGTGCATGTCCTCCATATTTATACCTGCAAAAATAGCAAACTGCCTCCACAACCTCTTGGCTATGGGGGTTGTTAGGAAAACATGTATCATGGTTTCTTTTGCTTTTGCTTCACAACACCAGCATCTCGATACAATCTGAATTTTTAATTTTTTCAGACTGTCATCAGTGGAAATTCTCCTGAGCCATAATCTCCAAACAAAGAAATTGATTTTCCATGGCAATCCCTTTGCCCATATGAAATCAAAATCTCTTCTACTTTCTTTTTTATGTCTCACTAAATTCCAGGCTGAATTAACTGTGAAAATTCCTTGAGAATTATCCATCCACCAAGCTACATCATCGTTGTTGTTTTCTTTTGGAGGCTTAATATGATTAACTATATATTCAGTCATCTCTTCAGACAGTACCCTCCTCAGACATTCCCTATCCCAGATTCCTTGTCTAATAAAAGACCTTACCTCCAATTCTTCATTTACTTCATTATCTCCCTCCACGTAATAGAGTGCTCATTGCTTGGTCCAGTTATCAAACTAGAAACTAGAATTGCCATCTTTCAGTTGCCACCAAATGTTATGTTTTACCTCTTCCCTAACAGTAGTCATCTTTCTCCAAACATGTGATGTTCCCTGTCCTTTAGCCAAAATTAGGTGGAATTTTTTGCAGTATTTATTCCACATGAAACTTTTCCAAGGAGATGATGTAGTTGTTCTAAATTTTCACCATAACTTTGCAAAAAGAGCTTTGGACATGCCATGTAATGATCTGAAACCTAAACCTCCCTCCTCTTTAGGGTAACACATATTATCCCATGATACCCATTGTTTGTTTCTGGCTCCAGTTGCATTACCCTAGAAAAATCTTGCAAAAATTTTATGCAGTTGATTAATTACACTTTGGGGGGGGGGGGGGGTTCATTGTAGACAGTAAATAGATAGGCATAGTTTGCAAGACATGGGCTATCAGAATGTATCTTCCACCAAAGGACAAGAGCATGTTCTGCCAGGAGCTTAATCTCTTCATTATCTTCTTGACTAAACTCTCGAAATGTGATTTATTGTTCCTCCCATAAAAAATAGGGCATCCTAAATAGATGAAAGGGAAAGACCCTTGTCTGATTCTAGTGAGTCTTCTTATCCTATTACATACCCCTATAGGAACTTTCTCATGTAGGTATACCAGGCTTTTGTTCAGATTAATCATCTGTCCTGAGACCATCTCATAATTCCTTAGAATCTACATCATCTTTCTAATTGAGGATGATTGTCCTGAACATAAGAATATAGTGTCATCTGCATATGATAAATAATTGATTTCAGGGCTCCATTTAGGCATCCCAAATCCCTTGAAATTTGAATCTTCATATAGACTGTTGAGTCCTCTTGCTAGTACCTCAGCTGTAATTATGAACAGGGTTGGAGATAATATGTCTCCCTATTTCACCCCTCTGGAAGACTGAAAGAAACCAAAAGATTGTCCATTCATTAAGACTGAATACCAATTGTTGCTAATCAGTCTTACTACCATATCTATAATTCTTTCAGAGAATCCAAATTTTCTCAACACTCTCACCAAAAATTTCCAAGACACCCTATCATATGTCTTTGCCATATCTAACTTCACCACCACATTGTGTAGTTTATTTCTCCTGTTTATGTCTCTTACTATCTCTTGGGCCAGCAACACATTCTCTGTTATGCTTCTTTCTTTGACAAAACCTGATTGATTTGCTGAAATAATTTCGGGGAGCACTGTCACTATTCTTTCATAGATGATTCTTGAAATTATTTTGTTGACAAAATTGCTTAGACTTATTGGCCTAAGGTCCTCATAAGATTCTACCACCTCTTTCTTTGGTATGAGCACCAAATTGGTATGTGTAATGTACCTGAAAAACCATCTGACCCACTAGCACTCTCTCCAAACCACCATTCTAACCTCATCTTCTGTAGGCATTTTTCCCATATCAGCATTTTGTTTCTCATTTATTAAAGTAGGGATGTATTTCAGCATATCATAGTTGGTGGTCTCTTGATTCTCCCTGAGCTACTCCCTAAAGACATTTACAACTTCTTCCCCTATATTTTGAGTAGTAGAGGTTTTGTCCCCCTGGTTAGTAAGAATGTCCATAACTTGTAACTTTTTCCTCTTCCCTTTTACAAAAGCATGAAAGAACTTGGTATTTCTATCTCCTTCTTTAAACCACTTCATACCTGCCTTTTGCCTCCAAAACTCCTCCTCTATATGTCTATATTTTTTTAACTCAGCTTCTGCCTTATGAAGTGAAGCTCTGTTGGTTGTTGTTGGTGTAATCTCCAGCTATATTTCCATAGCTTTAATGGTGTCTTCTAAAGTGGCAATTCTTTGAAAAATATTTCCAAAGATACTTCTACTCCATTGTGCTAAGGCAGACTTGATTATCTTCATCTTACAATGAATCACTGTGAACGAATTCCTATTAATCTCCTCCCCATTCCAGTTATCTTTCACAACCTTCTTAAATTCACTATGTTTGGTCCAGAAGTTTAAAAACCTAAAAGGTTTTATTACTGGCTCTTGTAAAGAGTTACCAATCACATGTAAGGGGGCATGATCACACCCTTGCCTAATCAGATGATGTACCTCACTGTTAGGTATTAAGCTCATCAATTCATTATTGCCAAATACTCTATCAAGTCTTTTGAAAATACTCTCTCCTTCAATTCTGCCATTCTACCATGTGTATGAACTACCCTTGAACTTGATTTCATTTAATGCACATGCATTTGCACATTGAACAAAATCTGTTATTTCCATCTGTGTGACAGGTAGGCCACCCAATTTCTCAGCTTCATCCATAATAGTGTTAAAATCTCCTCCAACCAGCCATGGTATGGTAGAGTTTCCTGCTATCTCTTCCAATTCCTCCCATAATTCCAATTCTCCAATGCAAAACATCTAGCATAAACTGTTGTGATTCTGAAATAATCATTTAAAACTCTTCTTTTGAATCTGATTGTGATTTGTTGCATAAAGTCTATGACATTCTGTTCTTCCCAATCTTTCTCCCAACAGATCCATATTTTGGCTGCACAATTCACCTTTGCATTTGGCATGCCTAATTTTCTTCTGTATGTTTCTAACTCTGAAGGACTTTGAAATGGCTCCAAAAGAGCAATATATGAGTAATGATGTCTGTTATGCAAATCAATAAGTCTGTCAAAAACCTTTTGAGTCCTGACATACTTAATGTTCCAGAATAAAGCTTTGCTAATCATTAAATATTGGTTGAGATGGACCCATTTTTACTCCTTGTATTTATCTATGAATGGGCGTGAGATGTTTCCCCCCTTTTTTACTTTTTACTTTTAAATGACTGATCTACCTAGGTGAAAGATCACCTTCTCTACCTATGTTATCAATGTTTCTTTCCATGTTCTCATCTTTCTCTCTTTCCTGTATTTCTTTTCTTTCCTGCTCATAGAGTTTATCTATCTTTGGAGGTGGTATTGCTACATGATGGATTTGTGAAATGCGTGTCTCTCTTATCTGACTATCGCTAACATCTGGATGCTCTGTTGTGTCGGCTTCGTTTTCCATTTCCTTCTCATTGTCCCCATCTGCCTCTTTTTCTTTGTCATTCATCCCTTTCACCGACTGCTCTGATTCATCTGATAAATTGAGCATATCTTTGATTGTACTTTGAGCATCATATTTCTCAATAGAAGTGCTTTGTGTATTGTTCACCTCTTTTTTATTGTTCCTTTCCTCGTATTGTGTTGTTCCCTGTACCTGTTCTTCTACCAGGTTCCCCTTCTCTTCTTCTTTTCTACTAAAGTCCCTTTTTTATGTGATTTCTCACCTTCTAATGCTCCAAACTTGTTTGTAGTAGTGACCTCACTAATTCTAGTTTGTTGAGGTCTAGGATACCAATATTTTGCTCCTTCTTTTGTCATTTGTCTTCCCCTACCATAACCCTTTTTCCCCCTTTGTTCTTGGAAGTCATTGTTGTCACTTAGTTTTCCGTGGTTTATGTGTATCCTTTCTTTCACCTCTTGTTCCTTCTGTGTCACCGAATCCAATCTCTGAATTCCCTTCTCCATTTCTTTCATATTGTTCTCCTATTTCTCCCCATCTTCTTATTGGTATAGTTCTGGATGAAGTACAAAACATTCCTGCTCATTGTGCCCTTATAACTTGCAGGATTTACAATATTTGGGTACATAATCATACCTAATAGTAATCCACTTCTCTCTTATCTCTCCAGTTTTGGTCTCCATTCCAATGTTGATTCTTTTAGGAAAATTCCCCAGAAGATCTACCTCCACCTTCACTCTCGCACAACTAGGCCTAGTCTTATTTTGTGTTGCTAAGTCCACATCTAGAAGTTTTCCCACTGCTGCTGCAAGTGAAAAAACAGCCTCCTTTCCAAAGAAATTTGGTGGTAATGATGGAAACGATATCCATGCAATTGTTATAGACGTCTCTTCCACTGGATCAAAGAGTGGATCCCACTTCAAAGTTCGCATTGGATAGGAACAATGTTTGTGTGTGATGTAGAATTAAGGCTTGGATAATAGATTTACGTAATCTTCTAACAGTATGGCTCTAATTAGGATATATTTGTTGCTTAACAACCCAATATTAACCTCTCCTTTCAGGTCACACTGTTTCGGAATCAATCTCCTTAGTCCCTGTATCTTCGTCATCCATAGGAGAATTTTCCTATAACTGCATACTGGAGATCTTCATTGATTATCATTTGATTTACTTCATCTTCTTCCCAGACAATACGAGGCTCCCCATGCAAGTAGGAAATTTGTTTTAGAGGTACTGGTTTGCAAAAAAGGTGTGTTGGTTTGATAGTGCTGGCATATGTTGGTTTGTCTATTACTTTTGTACTGATGGTTGGTCCAACCTCCATAGGTGGAGGCTGTCCAACGGCCATCATGGCCATGACTTTCCGATGGCAAAGTTTTAGGTTTTCCGTGCAGCTTTTAGGTTTTTCTCGACTATTTTTCTTTTAATTAATTGATGGTTTGCATTACTTTCACACTTTGTTTATTAGAATGTATTAACAATAATATTTTAGTCGTCTAATGACTACATTGGTGCTCCTCTTCATTGTAGAGAAGATAATTAACTGAGCGAGAAAAAGCTAGTACATAATCTCATATTGATCAAACATCAACAAAATTTGTTTTGGAGCAAGTAAGCCAATTAAACAATTGCCCTTGGTACCAAGATGTTCCAGTAAAATTGACCTTAATACCTTCAAATTTGGCGCACCATGGGATAATTTAAACATCACTGCTTGACGTAATCCCTCTTCGATCATAAAGTTTTGCCTCTCCTCCATTGAAAATGTGATAGTAGGTTCTCCATGAATTATTTCAATTGATTTTACGATTGTTTTTGAGTTAATTAGGACAGATTGTTTAGGATTTATAGTATTGGAATTGAAAAGGATGGCGTATGTGATGGTTTTGGGTGGTGGGGCGGGCTGGACAGCCTCAAAAGGAGGTCGTCCAGTGGCTGTATAGCTTCACAGCTGCTGCCTACGTAGGAACCACAAGAGAAAACCCTAGGTCGGCTAAAGTGATGAGTACTTTTTTTTCTATCGCAACTTCGATATAGTTTAAGCAAAATCGAAATTTATATTTTTGATTTGGATTGTGGTTGTAGGGGGTTATTTGCACTTTGCCCTATTTTCTTTAATTTTTATTCTTAGAGATAAATAATTATTTAAAGATGAATAAATTCATATTTCTACACCATAAAATTTCATAAGTTATATTCCATTTTCTTTAAATAATTTACCCCTACTGAACATAAGTTCGATTTCTAAGACAATTTATTTTTAAAAACAAAAAAAAAATAACAATCCATTTGAAATGCCAAGGGCAATTAAATGATGTCGAAGTGGACTTTTGACCCCACCAAACTCTCATTGTAAAAGTACTACTCCCTCTGTCCCAATTTATATAAAAAAAAAAAAAAATTTAGTTAGTTTCAAAAGAATGAATATTTCTATATTAAGTAACAATTTAACTATAAAATATCTATTTTACATTTAATAAAATGATTTATAACCACACAAATTGTTATCATTCATTTTGGACCACAAGTTTTAAAAAATTTCCTTACTTTCTTAAACTCTATGCTGAGTCAATCTACCTCACATAAAATAGGACGGAGGGAGTAGTATATATAAGAACGCCCGTGCTGAGCACGACCCAACATTGCAGGTTAATTGTTTCAGTTCATATAAACAGGAACAGAAAATATCATTTGATCAATGCTAGATTAACTCCAAAGTATAAATTGAAGTTTGGTATGTCGATTACCAACAAATTAAATAAGATACATCAATTGCACACCCAAGAAAGAGAGATTAAATGACATAATTTACCTGATGGAATCATGCATCAATAAGATGAAAAGAATGTAAGGTTGGAAGAAAAGAACTAAAGAACATGAGTAGTTTATAAGAAGTGGTCATCCAATTCACCTTTGTTTTGGTGTCTAGCTTTATTCCCTCTTTTTCACTCTGCATGCACATGACAAAAAATTAATTAGCTGACCAGGATCATTGGCATATGCCACTTAACATCAAACTGAAATAACAATAAACATGTGATGTAAGACATCAAACACTGGCTTTGGCACCATCCCGTAGTTCTTTCACCTACAAAAGCCAACAATAACAATAAATTCAGTGAAATTTCACAAGTAGAGTCAGGGAAAGGTAATTTGGATTTGTTCTCTTTTTACTTCGAATTACACCCAGAAAACATCAATTAAAGTAGTGCGACTTAAGTTTACGAAAGTCCTACTGAATCTTGAAATCCCCTTTAAACCCATTTCCTAAAATCTCAAAATCGCTCAAAAATAATCTTACCGGAGAAGAAAACATTCATATTAATTCGATAAATAAATTAAATATGCAGAATGAGCCTCTCTCCTTCAAAAAATTGTCATTTCAGGTGTATTTTCTGCCATTTCTGATTGGTAAAATTGAAAGCATACAAAACTTGTGTAAAAGTCAGCATCTCTTTTCAAGAAAATCTAAATACAACAAAAGGCCCATATGTTAAAATGCCAAAAAAAAAAAAAAAAACTAAAAATAGTACCTCAAGTCACAAAGATGAGAACTTTAGGAGGGCTTGCTTCAATACGAATTCAATTTTATATCAATTTGTACTGAAAAATTGAGTAATTGCAGGAGAGACGATAAATTTAGAAGGAAGAATTCATATGAGGAAAGAAAAGAATTACAATGGCATCTCTCTTTGGGATTAGCAAAAGTTTGGATGGGGGAAATTGACATATACTTGGATAAAAAGGGTTATTTTATAATTAAATCAAGTTAATATTTTACAAATATGTCAAGGAAAAATTAAAGTTAAAAGCAAATATGTAACACGGATGGAGCATCTAAAGGTAATCCTGGACCTAGTTCGGCGGCATTCTGTATTAATGGTAATTTGATAGTTGCTAAAGGTTTCAAACTCCCAGACACAACAAATATGGTATCAGAAGCTATAGCTATAAGGAAGAGTCTAATTTATTGTATTGAACATGTTATTCTTGAGACAGACTCTTTTAACAATGGTTCATATCTTAGAGGGTGAATGGGATGTATACCATGGAGTGTAGCACTCGAAGTTAATGACATCAGAAGGTTGAGAGGGGAGGTTTCAGCAAGAGTAAAGCATTCCTTTCGGGAAGGAAATACTCTTGCTGATTTTATTACTAATATAGTTTTCTCTTTTGCAGGTGATTTTCAAATTAATCATTTTCCGGGATATACCTAGCGAGGGAAGAAAGCTACTCAATCTATATAAGCAAGACACGCCATACATAAGGAGACAGAT
Source organism: Solanum commersonii (assembly GCA_029007595.1). NCBI lineage: Eukaryota > Viridiplantae > Streptophyta > Magnoliopsida > Solanales > Solanaceae > Solanum > Solanum commersonii. The sequence continues at coordinate 2,137,511 of JAJTWQ010000011.1, forward strand.
ACAAGAATACAAATAACAGTAGCCTCAAAATTTAAGACATTTTTTGGTTATGCAGAGTATAGTTAAGCTAATCCTTGAAGTAGATTTGTGTACTTACACCTGGTGAGAGCCAAATCAAAGTATTAGCTTCTTGTGAATCTGCAAAAATCAATAAAGGGATGTTGCATATAAATTTTCTTATTCATAGTGGTAGTATTAACTAATTAGAGACTCTAATGGTTGTATCAATCCCATTGGAATTCAACGCATTGAGCGGTTATTAATACTAAAGTGAAATGGAGAAGAGGCGCAAATACTTTACTGCTATTTCATAAAGTTCTAATTTGCAATGTTTAAATGAGATTTATGTGGAATAGCAACTCAAAATTAGACAATAAGTGTATGAATTGGATCAATCAATCAGATCACAAATTACCTAAACTTGAAGGTCGTCCATCAGGGGAAGTGCTTGGATTGCGTCTCCATTCATGGGATCGAATCGACATTCTTGAAGTTTCCTTTTTTTACTACTGATGGATGAGTTTTTGTCCATCTGTTTTTGATGCATTTTATTTTTTATTTTAAAATTATTTTTGGCGTTATTTTCTTTGGATTAAGCCTCTGTTGGGCTGAATCTTATTTGTTTTTAATAAAAAGTGGCTATGCCACAACCTTTAAACAAAAAAAAAAGAAGTTGAATACCTGAAATACCATTATATATAGCAGCTGGTTTATATTGATGACAAATTTGGTACTTTTTAAAAGGGACCCTTTTTTTTTGGAAATTTGAAGTATAGTACAATCTAAACATATGACTGTACAATTAAGCTTATACAACACTTAAATAAAAACCCGAAAATACCCCAACTCCAGTTAAAAAAGGAGTTCAAACTCTCCTTTGGGAAAAGGATTCCCCATAAACTTGTTTCGAAAAGTCACTTACACGACTATCATGACGACTTATTGCACACATTTACTACTTAAAATTGAATTTAATACCACCCTGCTATGTGCAACACCACTCTCATAGTATATGGTGTATTACACTCGCTGCCACATCAGCGCCATGTTAAAAATTGTATTTTTTTTACTTTCTTTTTTTTATTACTTAACTTTTATTTTATTAATTATATTTTATACTAATTAATTCCTAATCAATTATTAAAATTCTCTAATAATTCTATCTTCCTCATTGCAAAATGGTAAAGAAGAAACTTTTAGCAATGACCACCAAGGAAATTGCCCGCAATCTGGAGTGAAAAAATTCTTCCATTCCAAAATGTACCCACAAGAAGGTTGCTTTAGTTTCTTCCTTTGATTGGCCATGGAAACTAAGCATTCATTGTTATTTGTTGCAGCATGTAGTTGTAAATATTTTTCAAACTTTTCAGATTTTTCAGATTTGGGCATACATTCTTTGTTATTTTTCCATGTTCTTCCTGGAGATTTCTTAAAAAATAGAGATAATAGAAAAATAAGTTTTTTCCCATTTTCAATAGATCACTCAATATTCAAAAACATCCACCAAAGACCCATCGATTGAAACCTCCCAAAATTTAACTCATTTTTGAAGTAATTTATTTCTTGGTTGTTTCTTGTTATTGGTTTATTTTAAGCTTAATGGGGTGTGAAGAAGATGAGGATGGTGGGACGTGAAGAAGAAGAGATGTGGGGGTGGGGTTTAAGAAATATTTTGATTTTTTTTACTTTAATAATTATCTGACGCGCATGATTTTTTTTAATTATTATTATTTTGTCATGTCAGCTTTAGGGGTAAATAAATTCACTTTTAAATAGCAGAAGTGTGTAATAGATCGTCATGATAGTTTAAGCGTGTAACTGACTTTTCGGTACAAGTTCAAGGGGGAATCTATGCCTTTTCCCCTCTCCTTTCTAAATGTGTATGTATATGTATGTATGTGTAATGAGGGATGATGAACACTATAGACTTCTCACCATATTATATATATATATATATATATATATATATATATGCTAGCCAAGTTGCATATTGTTATGTGACTTTTCTGAAATTATCCGTGTTTGATCCACTCACTAGTCATATATTATGATAACAAAACAAAATTTAATTTAAATATGCAAGGACCATAGTCAATATATAGACAGCAGAACAAATTTATACGTATTTTTTCTTATTATATTCTAAGTATGTGTATGCATGCACATCTCAATTTCCTTCATTCATAATCTTATTTTAATCACAAATTAACAGTAAGTTAATAGTACACAAAGATCATAAAAGGGTGTAAAGAATTTTTAATTAAAAAATATTTCAGTTATATATATCATCCAGAAGTACAATATATCATGTATACAATTGACTTTCAATGTTGTAAATAAGAGAATGTAGTAGTAATAAGAGTTACAAAATGTCATCTCTTTGGAAGACATATGAACAGCAACAAATTAAATTACTAGACTATATTGTCTTGTTTATCTTCTAAGGACTAATGTAGTCAATCTTATGGTAAGAGCATGCACAATTTTGAGCACCAATATCCTCTCCAACACAAGGAGCTTCTGCTTTTCCGTCTTTGTACCATTGTTTTCTTTGTTGCACTAATTCACTGATGAAATTGTCAAGCATTTCTCGTGTGATGCCTGGCATAACAATAACATGTGCCATATCTTTGACGCATGAAAGTTGCCAACGTCGGACAAATTCATGGTCACGAGGCCTTTCAAGTACAACTATGATGCTAAGCTCATTCAGCATGACACTTATCCCTGCTTGTTGAAGACGATCTTTCAAATATTTAGCATTCTCGAGACATCTTTTAACATCCTTTTGCAGGCCAATTTGACCTTTTGCGCTCAAGCTATACCACAAGAAAATTGGAGTTAAACCGTTACGACTACCAGAAATAGTGGCATCCACAGAAGCAATGTACTCCACATTTGTTGAGAGATTATTGATGTAGCTTTTTCTTGTTATTTGGACACCACAAGGCATTGGGCATCCTAGGAACTTGTGGCCAGAAATTGTGACACTTCCAATTGGCTTCTTGAAACTAATCATCTGTTGAAATTGCAGAAAGAACTATTAGAATGTTGCTCTCAAAATTACTAAAGCAATTGTAATTAGAAGTAAGAAGTGAAACTCACATTGTTTATAAAAGGGGTCATAAGACCACATAGTGCTGCATCACAATGGATGTAAAACCTATCTTGTGAATAGCCACAATCTTTGAGTGTTTCAAGAATAACATCAACATCATCAATAGCTCCTTTGAATGTACATTCTTGCAGCTTTGAAGACTGAGTAATGAGAGTCTTTCGATGCATATAATATCCCCTCCGGAAGTAGCTCTCTCCTACATAAGTAATGTTTAGAAGTGTAAGAGCACTGAAACAATAGAAGTTATTATATTATATATATAAACTTAGGTAAATATATCTACTTACCCTAACAAAATACCATGGAGATTGCCTTCAGTGCCACCATTGGTAACATAACCCCAATATTGATCCTTTTCAATTTCCCAAAGTTGTGCAAACCAATCCAAAACTGCCACTTCAAAGTCTTTTGAATGGAAATCGACAGTGTTTTGAAGAAAAGGATCACCACAATTGTTTAAGTGAAACTGCAAAAGTGGTGCTAAAGTTGCATAGTGATCATAACATATGTTCACTGGATAACCTAAATGAAAATTGACTCGTTGTGTAAGTGTGTCCAAATAATTGACCAAGATAGTGTCCAAAGAAGGACCATCATTCTTCAAACCAGGTTCCATCACTTCAAGTTGTAAGTTCTTCCTTGGCCCTGCGCCTGATTGTTCCACCTTCTGTTTCTTGTTGTCCCCAATTGGAAACAATCTTCGTCGCGCTAAACTTCTAGGTGTCATCGCTAAACTTCTCGGTGTCATTGGTGATGGCTCAAAATCCTGTCAAATATCATAGTTCAATTTAAGATATAATTAAGTAAGCAAAATATCTAACATGCAAATAGTGGTAAGGTACAACAATTTTTTTGCAAAATAATAGCTCTTTTGGAATGAAACAAATTGTGATTTGTGAAGATGTTTGTGCATGTAACAAATTACATGAAGAGTACGTACGTACCATTTCAAGTGAAAGGCTACCCATTCTTGAGAAGCACAAATTTATATAATAATAAAAAAAATGTTTTCTAATGTATTAGAATGGAGAAGTGATTGCTGACTGAATATTTGTGTTAATATGTCTTGGGGGTACTTATATATATATATATATATATATATATATATATATATATATATATATAGCTCTAAAAGATGAAGCGTTTGTACACCAACTACCTTTTTCCTCTTAATTTCCTTCTCTTTTTCGTGTTAGTTTCTTCAATTTATCCGTCTTGACCCTGTGTTTGAAAGTGACTGCTCAACTATATAAGCACATATTAATCAATTACATGAAGAGTACGTACGTACCATTTCAAGTGAAAGGCTACCCATTCTTGAGAAGCACAAATTTATATAATAATAAAAAGAATGTTTTCTAATGTATTAGAATGGAGAAGTGATTGCTGACTGAATATTTGTGTTAATATGTCTTGGGGGTACTTATATATATATATATATATATATATATATATATATATATATATATATATATATATAGCTCTAAAAGATGAAGCGTTTGTACACCAACTACCTTTTTCCTCTTAATTTCCTTCTCTTTTTCGTGTTAGTTTCTTCAATTTATCCGTCTTGACCCTGTGTTTGAAAGTGACTGCTCAACTATATAAGCACATATTAATCAATTATGAATGAGTAGGTGAGATTAATGTGAAGCCAAATCAAAATAAACATGCTAATATTGGTTTAAACAACTCATTCTTTCTTAATAGAATTATACCACTTCTGGTAGTAGCCAGTATAAATCCAACTACAACCACTAATATGTTACTCTACTAAATTGTTTACTTCACAAAATTTATTTCTCCATACGTAGGTCCACTACGTACAATGAAAATGAAAAAAAAAGATATTAAAATGTAAATTAGAAAAGAAAAAAGAAGATAAAATATAGTAGCATATACTATATACCACATGCATTTTTAAAAACTCAATTGAGATAAGAGGAAGATTAAGTATATTGTTTAAAATTATAGGGATGGATTTAATTTTTAAAGGAAAATAAATAGACGAGTTTTTTTGTTAAGTCTCTTCCTTGTGAGTTCTCAAATTTTTTGCTTTCTTAATGTTTCGAACTTATTAAGGTTGGAATTTCCTGTCTAATAGACGGGCTTGATTTTTACCTGGTCTAAAAAGGGTAATAGTAGGAAAAAAAATTCCTTTGTGTACCAATATTTTAGGTTTCACTAAGAATCCAAACAAGTGGAATAAAATGTACTTCACTCTATGAATCACCAAACATGTAGCTCCAAACGTCAATAATTGAAAAATTGAAAGAAAAAATAATACAATTAAAAGCTAACTAAAGATTCGAGAATTGGTCAGCGGAGAAAAATAGCCGGAGCTTTTCAAAGACACGAGCCAACATTTGAATTGGTCTTTTTCAATTATTTTTTATACTCTGTTCACACCAATTATGATTTAAAAATGTGTGTGCGTTTTTGTCTTTGCTTCATGCAATTGGAATTCTCAAACTTCAAAAGAATGGGTATTACAACTATTTACAAGGTTAAAGACGCCCTTTTTCTTTTGAAAAAAAATCATATGGTTGCTATTGATCTTAGGCATATTTATATGCCAAAGTCGTCGATATTTGCCCATTATGAGATTTAATTGAAGAATAATCTTGAGTCTATTAGCTTGATTTTGTGTAACTTGTGATGAGAGTGCACTAAAACACATGATTAGTTGTTTCAGGAACTCTCAAGGAGATTGGAGTCGAATTGAAGAAATGAGATGCAAGGACATGCGAAAAATAAACTAAGTTTGGAACACCTAGGCGTGGGGCTCTGACAGGCGCGGCGCGCCAAGGCATAAACTACAGAGTCCTTAGTCTGGCGCACTGATAGGCGCGACGCGCTTAAACTTCAGAGTCCTTGGCCAGGCGCACTGCTAGGCGCGACGCGCCACAGCAGTGAAGACAAAAGGAGCAGCTTGGCGCGATGGGAGGCACGACGCCCCAACCCTAGTCCAACTTTTTCAGCGAAAATAGATTAAAAAAGGATTCCTTGTAGGTTTAGACTTTGGCTCTAATTTTCCCAATTTCTATAAATAGACGCCTAGGGCTATATTGTAGGGGGTTCGACAAAATTTTGGTGTGCAAGAGCAAGATTCGACTTTTGTAATAAGTTTTGATTTTTGAACACTTCTTATTTCTGGAAATCGCATGAACAATTGTATTTTGTGGTTTTCGAATATTATGAGTGGCTAAACACCCTAATTCTAGGGCTGTAGCTACAGATTGAATGTTGATTATTGAAGGCTTTTTGAATTAAATATTGGTTATCATTATAAGTTACTTATATATTCTTGTTTTAGTATTTTATGCTTGATCACCATAAGATAAATCTATTGTTTATTCTTAAAATTGAGAGAGGCGAGGGTAGATAGACCAGAGAATATAGAAAGCTCGATCATCCATTGAGTTGATGTGTGTTCAGGAGTGACGCCCGGACAAACAACTTGCTTGGTTACAAAACATGATGAGATATAATTGCTCGCCAGTTAATCCTGTCTATCCCCGCTCAACGATGTGGTTAGAACAACTAATTGGAGTAGGCGACTAGAGGTCAAGAGACCCGACTCATACAATTAACCATGTAAACCAGTAACTTGATAACCTAAATTAGTTCTTTGCCTAAGATATGATACATGAAATCCATTGCATGCTGCAGCCTTAGAATTGTATTTTACTTGTTTGAAACATCAATTTTGAAGTCATTCGCACTAGTTACTTTTAGTTATTAAATAATTCGTAGTAGTAGTTAATAATCATCCAACTCTTTTAAACGGTTACCTTTGTTTGATTGTAGAATTAATTTGCTGAATATAAGTTGATCACAAGTCCCTTGGGAACGAAAACTCGTTTCTAAAAGAAACTATATTACTTGAGCGATCACATACACTTGCGTGTATATTAGGGAGCAACAAGTTTTTGGCGCCGCTATCAATATACAAATCATGCTTTTTGCTGAAGCATCAGATTGAGAAGTAAAGAAAATGTTTTCTTACTTTTCTTCCTTCACGAAAATTTACTTGCTATCATTTCTTGTGTCAACAATCCTTCTCACTGTGGCCAAACTTTATAACAAAATTACATTAGGGCTTGCCTTTGTGCATATATTTTTCTGCATTAGGATTAGTCTTTTTGCAAATTTTACAAAAAAGACTAGTACTTTTCTCACTTTATTCTTCAATCTTCTTAGTAGAGCTACCACGATCCCGCTTCATTCTTGGACCGTACTTCTTCTTTTTTGTTGATTTTTCGAGAAATTTTGAGAATTCTCGTCTGAAAAGCCGTTTCTTTAGATTGATCTTCACGAAAAAAAATTCGCTTCTCATATGCACGAAATGATCCAACTAGCTCTTTGATGGAAAGCTTAGAAAGACATTTCGTCTCCTCAGTTATAGCAACAATAAATTCATACTTTTCTATGGCAGTAATGAGAATTTTTTCCACAACTTGTTGGTCAGAAATATCATCACTTTGAATTATCATTTCATTAACAATATTCATGACTCTTGTGCAATATTTATCTATGGGAAATGGGTTTGATATACCCCTCAACTTTGTCATTTAGAGCTAATATACCCCTCGTTATGAAAGTGGCTCATATATACCCCTACTTATATACAAATGACTCACATATACCCTTTTTCTCTAACGGAAATGAAAAAATTTAATTTTCGTTGAATTTTTTATTATTTAAAAAATAATGTATAATCCCTTATGAGTATATAGGGGGAATGTTGAAATTTGGTAGAATTTTTTTATTTTTTTATTTTTAGTCTAAAAATATTTTATAGTATTTAATTTCCTTTCAAGTCTAGGATTTACATTAATTGCAAAATATATAGTTTTATTTTAGTTTAGTATCTAAAAGGATTCTTCTTTAGGAAGGATTCTCCTTAATTATTTATAAATAGAGATGTACTCTTCTATTTGAATCAATGCAAGAATCAATACAAAGAATTATCATTCATTCTCTCTTTAATTTCTCTTTCTAGTTTCTTCCATTCCATAACATATTGATCCTTTTCAATTTCCCAGAATTGTGCAAACCAATTCAAAACAGCCACTTCGAAGTCTTTAGAATAGAAATCGACAGTGTTTTGAAGGAAAGGATCACCACAATTGTTTAGGTGAAACTGCAAAAGTGGTGCTGAAGTTGCATGGTGATCATAACATATGTTGACAGGATAACCGAAATGAAAATTGACTCGTCGTGTAAATGTGTCCAAATAATTGACCAAGATAGTGTCCAAAGAGGGACCATCATTCTTCAATCCAGGCTCCTTCACCTCAAGTTGCAAGTTCATCCTTGGGCTTGTCCCTGATTGTGACACATTCTGTTTTTTGTTGTCCCTATTCAAAAGCAAACATCGCCGTGCTAAACTTCTGGGTGAAGGCTCAAAATCCTGTCAAGAATCACAATCCAATTTAAGATATAATCAAGTAAATAAAAACATATCTTTATCTAATTTTAATTTTTTTTTGGTCAATAAGATACTTATATTAATAATTAATATGCGTCAATACAAGGGAAACGCAATGCTGGACGCCTTGCTAGCATCGTCAGGGGCGGGGGGAGTTACATTGAGTTTATAACTATTACATAAGTCGGAAGTAGTTGTTTCATTTGTAAAAGTAATGAAAAAGATAATTGTAATATTTGTTCATGTAACATATGAATAGTATGTACCATTTTAAGTGAGAGGCTACCCATTCTTGTGAAGCAGAAATTAAGTTTCTAGTTATTGCTAATTATTATAATGGAGAAGCAATTGCTAACTGAATTATGTGTTCATATGGAGCTACTTATATATAGCTTAGGGCTCATTTAGTGTGAGGGATAAGAATAAATAGTCCTGAAATAAATTTTGATGTCTTGTTTGGTTGACATGTTTGGGATAACTTATCCCACCATTTGTAGCATAGTAATGGGATAAGTTATCGCATATACATGGTGGAATAAATTATTTCAGATAACTAATTTCACGATAATTAATACTGAGATAACTAGTTCCCAACCAAATGGCCTCTAAGAGATTGAAGGTTTTGTGCACCAACCACCCCTTTAATTTCCTCTTACTTTTTTTTTTTATATAGTTTTTTTTTTTAACCCTCCCTAGGAGCTCCCACCCCTTTTGCTCCTTTGATGACTCAAACTCGCAACCTTCTGGTTGGAAGTGAGGGGTGCTTACCATCCGAGCAACTCCCTCTAGTCTCTTACTTTCTGTCACGACCCGATTTCTCAAGTCATGATGGCACCTACTATAACCCACCAGTAGGTAAGCCAACCCGTAACCCAGAATAACAAGTAATGGGTCTGAGGGTAAAAACTAAACAAGAATAGGCAAATAACAATATAAACAGGCAGAAGCAAACCAAAACATATATATACAAATAAAGATCCCTCCCAGAACCTGGAAGTCACTAGTACGGAACTACTAACAAAATGAGTACAAGTCCCAAAAGTGGACAACAGAGACTGGACTGTCTCGAAAGGTAAAAGACAAGTCTATATATACAGATGAAGACGGAAATAGTACAAGACGCCGTGTGCTCACTCCCATCTCCGGATCAGACTGCTCCAAGCTCAATCAACGCTGACTACTAGTGCCCGGACCTGCATCACGAAATAGATGCAGAGCGCAGTATGAGTACCAAAACAACAGGTACCCAGTAGGCATCATAGGCCGACTGAACTTGAAAAGTAAAGGCAATATGAAAATAAGGAATAATACAAACCGAGGGTCAAAAGCGAAAGTCTAAGTAATAATGGCATGTACACGGGTGTACAAAGAACTAACTAAAGTAATCTATAAGCTAACTACACCTAACTGGGCCCCCATAAGCCCAGAAGGTACACTCGTGTGCAAGTTAAATAAAAACCCGAACGGACCCCCATAAGCCCGACGAGTACACAGAATAACTATAACTAAAGAGAATTGCATAAAAGAACTCAAGAACGAAGAACATTGAACCAGAACCTCAACCCTAATTAGTAGAATCTGACAGTACGGAGGCCGGACCTTGAACCGGATGCTCACCAGCAGTACCCAAGTAACCGATCACAAGTAACCAGTATAAGAGGCCGGAACTCTAACCGGATGCTCTATATAGGTATCTGAGCAATAGGGGCCGGACCTCAAACCGGATGCTCTATAAAGGTGCCAATGTAGCTGTTGAAAGAGTCCTATTCGATCCACACTCATAAATGTTCGTGGAACGCCGTCCATACTTAGCCAATCAATGTAAGTCATTGGAACCAAATCAAAAATCAAATTCATATCGCGAAGTAGAATTAGCGTCACCGACATAACTCGTGAAGCTGTAACATCAGAGAAAATAAGAATAACTAAAGTCGGAGCAAGCGTATCGCCTAGCTAAGGTCCAATCTATCAAACTCAAGTCTGCTACACCAGTCTACAGGGATCTAAGTCGGCCAAGCGACGTCGGGACAAAACTAAGGCCTATCGGATCCGAATCATGTATTTCTAAGGCAATCCCTAGTCAAACCTAAACTAAGACTCAACATGCTTCAACTAAACAGTAATTAAGCATACAAACACTCCACATAGCGAGGAGGGTCCATTAATAACACAAAGCATGCTCACAGTTATCCGATAATTCCTAAAATAGGCCGAAAACATGATTTCTTAACACCTATGCATGATTCAATAACTACCCAACCCAAATCTCAACTAATCAACATGGATTCACATTTTCGAGTTCAATCTAAGAGAGGGAAACGGTAGCCTACCTGTAGGCCGATCACACGCGCTCCAAAATCACTTCTCCGGAGCTTTTCCTTTTTGAACGGTCTCGAAACGCTGTTCCTCTATCAAAAATAGATTCACAACGTTAATATGGTCGTTTAGACACCAAAATCACAACAAACGGAGACGGGTCAATTTTGGAGTCAAAACGGGAATCGTGGGACCCGCACAGGAAATTCTGAAATTAACCCCAAAAGTGGGTCCTAACCAGTTCCCCCAGCTCATGTCCCATAATGGGACACAATTCAGGGCTCGGGAACAATACAATACCAACATACAACTAAAACCCAAATTTTCTCAAAAATTAGAAATGGGACAGCAGCTAATTCAGCATTTTTACCAAAACCGGGCGGTCTACAGTAAAATTTGACAACACCACAATGTTCTCCTCGAAAAACCACTCAAGATAGCCTCAAAAATCACCAAAATCGGACCTAAAATGGCTGAGAAAACAAGTTTCAAAAATTTCCAAAATCAGGCTCAAAAACAAGTCGTGGCAGCATGTGTTTTTCGAAAATTACCTCAAAAGGGGACTCCAAATCACTATCCGAGCTTACCAACGCGTTGTCCTCGAAAAATCTCACAACTTAGCCTTTTGAATCGCCCAAATCGGTTGAGAGATGAGAGAGATGTGAGGGTTTGAGTTTGGGAATGTTTAGCTGATTTTTCTGCAATAAATAGCAGAAATTTCTGCAATTTTCAAGAAACTAAAAACTACGACGGGGTGCTCCGATCTTGTTCGAAACCCCGTGCACGCAAACGAGATATGCAACCATACCAAATTCGACATTCCGGACTCAACGATGCAGTTGAAATTTCCATCAGAGGTCATTTCGATAAAAAGTGGGTTTCACTTCCAAATGTCATTTTAAGCCAAAAACTACAAAAGAGCTCGAAAAGATATCGAAAACCTCCAGACACAAAAGAAAGGTCAATCTAGACCAAACTCGACATTCCGGAGCTAACCACGCTGATGAAATTCTCATCCGAACGCGTTTACTCAAAATGTTGACCAAAGTCAAACTTAAGCCAAATTTCAAAGGCTAAAACGTCTAATCGTACCGACTCACACTGAAAACCTCGGGAGTCATGACGACTATGCTACTAGCCTAAAATGACCCTTCCGGAGCCGATGGAATCGTCAGAATTGGATTCCGATGTCATCTTCTTGAACTTTTGATCGAAAATGATCGTTCAAGGTTCATAAGCTCCAAAACACAAAAACTCGCACCAAGACCAAACGGACGACCGGGTGACCGGGCTCGGTCCCAGCAAGTCATAAATGACTTGGGGTCGCTATAGGAACGCTCTAAACGACATGCAGAAGGCAAGACACAGAAATGACCTGGAGGGTCATTACACTTTCTTCAATTGTATCCCCACTAGCAATTTTTCAAGTTCCCCTATGTGGTTTTGACCACGTGTCTTTGACACACATTTTTCTATTATAAATTATAAATGGGTAGGTAATTTTTTTTATTTTTAAAAAAAATTAAAAACCCGATGGGTAGGTGAGATTAATTAATTATGAGATATATAAAGCCAAATCCAAATAATGAAATAAACATGCAAAGACTAGCTAGTGCCACAATATGAGTGTTTAAACAATTTATTGATCTTTATTAATAAAAGTATACCAATTTTGGTAGCAGCCAAATATCTAACTACAACCACTAAAATTAATGTTAGTAATTTTATGTCTGCCTTGCATATATATAATTATAACAAATGGCTATGAAAGAGGAGTTAAATGTCACTTAATTATCAACTTTTTTTCATAAAAAAGTTACTTAATTTATTTAATTGTTTTTTAATTTAAATTTTCTGACATGAAATCTATTTCTATCAAAAAATTTAAGAACTAAATATATATCTATTTAAACTATTTAATGATCTGCCCTACTAAAAATATAATATTGACCTTTTATTTTACCCTTATTACCCTAAATGGATATATATTTAGTCCTTTATATTTTGATTAGAAATAAAAATTTCATGTCGAAAAAATTTAATAAAAAAAAAATTTAAATAGGTTGATTGATTTTCTACGAAAAGAGACCATAATTGGATGACTTTTAAGCTAAAAGTCAAAGTTAAATAACTTTCTATGAAAAAATCATAATTGACTAGTGAGTAACGATAAAAAATAATAACTCCATAAAAGAGGTTATAACAATGATTATATGGTTATTTCTAGCTTCTTCTTATTTTATCTATATATATGTACAGTTATGTTACCGTAAAATACAAATTGAGTTACGTACTGACACAATTCAATTATTTTTATTCTATTTTGCTCCTCCATTAGTCAACGTCATAAATCTTTGCACAATTACTTTACTTTAAAAAAATGATTTATTAGCTCTATACGTACCACTACATATAATACGTGTAAAGGAAAATTAATATGATATGAAAAAGTAAAGTTAAATGACGATATTAATTTATAACTAGTAGAACAAGGTAAAAATAGAATAAATTAATTATTTCTCTGAAACCAAACAAGTGGAATCTATCTTCTTCCATTTTTTCACCCGGTATTTATAGTCCGCATTAAAGCTTCGATTAAATTTGAATCGCATACTGCTAGGCCCATTCGGGGGCAGGGCTCCCAACATGATTTTTTTCATACCGAGGACTCAAATCTGAAATCCCTTATTAAGGGTGGAGCTGTTCCCCCACTACACCACAACTCATGTTAGTAAGTGGAATCTATCTAGAAGCCGAGTATGGACTCTGTTGAATTCAATAGGTTTTAATCAAATAATGTATGTGTATTAAGAAGTTATTAAATATGTACAAATATTAAGATAAGATCTCAATTATTAACCGTTAAAATAGTCTTTACAAAATTGAGAATCTTTAAAATTAAAATTTTGGCTTCGTCCGTGACCTCAACCCATTTTCTTACGGGGACGCCCACTTCTATTGTTGAAAATCAGCTAATTAAGGAGGTGCTACGTACTCTCAACAAAATTAATATGAGATCTAAAAGTGAACAATATAGGAAAGGTTTATAAAATAAATGGAAAAGGGTTAAAAAAATGCTTTAAAACTATATGAAACTGAATAAAAATGTCTTTTTTAAATAGTTTGGTTAAAAAATGTGTTAGACGTTAATAGTTTGGTTTAAAAACATCCTCCTTGTTACTTAATGGGTCAAAAATTCATTTTTCTTAATGAATATATCATTATTATTTTTCTTTTTAATTAAATTATATTTCTGATAAAAATATTATTATTCTTTTTGGTAAGTAAGCATTTTATTACCAAAGAGAAGTTTACAGCTAAAAAAAAAAAAAGAAACTACTATGACTAGATCGAACACAACTAATAATCTTCCATCTCCTAACCATCTATCGACTACTTTGGCTTGGATAGTAGTTCGACATCGTCAAGTATTTAGTTAATTTCACTTTGATACAGTCTCTGAAATATACGTCTTGAATTATTCTCTTCAGAAGGACCGATATTTCTCTTCTTTTGCCTTGAAAAGCAATTTGGTTCCTCTCTTGCCACATTGCCTTATATATAAGTCAACAACGAAAGGGACTAACACTGCAGAACTTAATTGTACAATATGTTATGTGAGTTATACTATTTATATTTTATCCACATTTACCTTTATTTTACCTTATCAGTATTTAGGAAATTCTTACGGTGTTAGAGGAACCATATTTATACAAAAGGGATTTAACTATTGTAATGACCTGATTCCATCGTTATGGAAAAGTCAATGGGAAAAGAATTGGGGCCAGAACTTTTGAATAGTGACTTGAAAATTCCTAGCCTAGTCCATTTTTGGACGAAATTTGGGTCAGTGAGGTCTAAGGAAATCTGGTAATGTGTGGGAGACCTAATTATGAATTTGATCACATGAGTAGATAGCTAAGACGTTAAGGAACCCGTACGACTTTACAGAATCTAATTCAAGTGAGTAAAACTCCTGAAACTGACCTTAGCGTGAACGGATAGTTTTTGAATGTCATGAGTTGAAGGTGTGTTGTGAAATGGGGATTTGAAACTCAAATTTTGACGTTTTGTCTCTGCGCAAGCCGCTAAGGCAGGATTTATTCTGCCAGGGCGGGACCGTTGTGGCGGGTTGGGTCCCGCTACGGCGGGCCAGTCGCTACTTAAGTCAAAATTAAACCCCAAAAATGTTATTTCTCTGAAAGTTTCATTCTTGGGAGTTAAGAGACGACCCCAGGTGATTTCTTGATAGTTTTCCACGACTTTTGGTGTTAAAGATAAGGATTTTACTCCCCTAATCCATTTTTCGATCCGTAGATCTTAGATTCTTGGTTAATTATCATTGGGGGAAGGGGGGGGGGGGGTTGGACTGAATTGAATGTGGAAAAAAGCCCTAGTTGCACCTTAGGATCATAGGTTTGGTCTTGGGTTATTGGGTTTGGTATAATCCGGATAATTAGGCATTTGATTATTGATCTTTGCGTATATTAATTATTTGTAGACCTCGAACAAGCAAAAAGAATCTGAAAAGGGAAGATTCAAGTGCCTTAGAGGGATTCAAGCTTGGTTTCAACGGTAGGTGATGGTTTGATTTTGTGTTTGTGTGATGTATGTTAGTAATTGTTTCATTGTAATGCATGTATATATGCAAGTGTTGCACTATTGATCACATCTAATGTCAATGAGTATGAATGAATGAATGATTGTAAGTCATGAATTAACACTTGATTGTATGATTATGAGAATGTACATTGTGATTGTGATTGTAGCATGTTGAATGGACCGGGTGTCACGTTCCGACACACTAACTGGGATCAGGTGTCACATTCCGACACTTATATTAGAGTGGGTGTCACATTCCGACACACTAACTTGGATCGGGTTCCACGTTTTGGCTCATATATGTAAACGGGTGTCACGTCCGGCACACTAATTGGGATCGGGTGTCACGTTTCGACACACTAACAAATTGGGTATGGGTTCCATAAGAGGACCATTGATTTGTTATATCTACTTGTTATTGAGAATATGGAATTGTGCATTGCTCCTGAAATGATAATCAATGTATATAAATATATTCTGCACATGTATGTGTTTACTTTGTTATTATTGTTGGTATATGTTGTGCTTACTCGAATAGCCGTGTGATCCTACCAGTACACTGTGATTGTGTACTGATACTGCACTTGCTCATTCTTTGTTGAGTACAGGGCATCTTAGGCGCCTACTGACAGACCTCAGTTAGGTGACTATTGAAAGTGACTGGATTCAAGGGTGAGTCAATTCTTTCAGGTTGTCATGGATCTCTCTTGTTTAAGTCCACTCTTTTTAGACTTAGACTATTTGTTTAGGGTGTTTTGTTTAGTTTTTGGGGTTGCACCCCCTTTTCTTAGACTTGTTAGTTAATCAGAGTTTTGGTACAATGACTTTCAGGTTCAAGGGGTTGAATTTCCGCATTAGTTATGTTTCGTTGTTTTAGTTGAACTTTTGGAGTTTATGGGGACTCCATTTTTATTGTAATTTAAACCTGCTTTTGTATCTTTAAACACGTAGTATTTTGATTTAGTTGCTTAGTTGGGTTGTAATAATGGTTCTCCCACCGGAGGGTTAGTGTAAGTGTCAATCACGACGATAGATCATGACAACTATCATCTGTATTTCCCCAAATAATTTCTTGAATGAGTGTCAACTGTCACATGTCTAATATTGATATCAATTTATCAATGACTTAGGTTTAATTAATTGAGGGCTATAACAATAATTTATGTAGAGTGGGAAAATAAGCAATTAGTTGAGCGCTACAACAATATTCAATTGTGGCTATTTTCCAAAGAAATTGGCTACAATTGCAATTCAAAATTAGGTTATATATAAGCCAACAACAAAAAGGACTAACAGTGGAGTACTTAATTGTACAATATGTTATGTGAGTTGTACTATTTATATTTTATCCACATTTATCTTTATTTTACCTAATCAATTCTTATAGTGTTGGGAGAACCAATTTATATGAAAGAGATTTAACTATCATCTTTATTTCTCCAAATTATTTCTTGAATGAGTCTCAACTATCACATGTCTAATATTGATATGAATGACTTAGGTTTAATGAATAGAGGGTTATAACACTAATTTATGTAGAGTGGGAAAATAGGCAATTAATTGAGGGCTATAACAATAATCAATGGTCGCTATTTTTCAAAGAAATTGGCTACAATTGCAATTCAAAATTAGGCCAAAAAAGCAAAAAATAAAATAAAAATAACAATACAAGTCTCCAAAAATTAGTTAATCTATGTGTGCTACATAGGCAAGCATATGGATTGTACTTCTTCACCCTAAATTTAATCATCCAAACCCATTCACTGGCTATAATATAATTAACCTTTTCACTATATATATATGGCACTTTTGAGGCCAAATGGGATTATATGACAGGAATTTAAAAATGCGTTAATTTGTTCGATTGAAATTTGTCATGATCCCCGATTCTCTGTTGTGCCTTCCTCTCTTGGTGGATTACTTTCTAACAATAACACACAATGCTTATGTCAGAGACCAAATACAAATGGAGAAAGCAAATTGAAAAAGCTAGAGTGGAATTTAACTGTTCCAATCAGAGTCACTTTCTTTTTATGGGTTTAGACGAAAACTTTCCTCCTGAATCCTATTTTATTTTAATTTTTTTGAACGGTACAAATGTACCGCTGAAGAAGCACCAACATCCATGTGAAAAAAAAAATCTGTTTGAAAAAATGAAAGCTAGATTACTGTTGAGATCAAGAGAAAATTGTTAGGATCTATCATTAATATTCTTATCATTGTTAGTAGTGTAATTTTCAACTAAAAACTATGTGAAATTACAATCGTCTTCTGATGGCAGAGATTATTATTTTTTGGTTAATTCTCAAAAGTACAATTGTTGATGATTCTTTCTCATGTAGTGATTTTTTGTGAAATCAATGTGTTATATCAATTGTTGAAACATTTAGGTGTAGTTATTTTGGTTGACAAACGAACCTAACTATGCACCAACTATATCTTTTTTATGGTACTAATGCATTATTAACTTGATGCTAATACAATCTGTAATGACGAAAAATTTAAGGTAAAATATATCTTTTGGTCTATTTCTTTAATAATAAATTATGCATATTTGAACACATTTCAAATCAAATTGTTGGGCTTAGGCTCCGTGCATTGCACGGACATCACTATCTAGTATAATAGATGCAGCCTAGTAAGGTCATTCTATAAATTGCTATTGCAACACTATTCCCATTATAATGATAAACTGTCAATGTAAGTTCTTCTTCCCATGCTTTTGCTTGTCGTCTCTATCCTAGCCATTGTACGTAGTAGCTTGTTCCACACTGATGCTGAACAAAGCACTGAAAGAAAAGGTGTGACATCGATTCATTCTCCGATTCACACAAAGGGCATACTGGATTAACACTCATTCGCCAGTGAATCATCCTATCCTTCGTGTATAACCTTCCATGAGCAACCAACATCACACTGAACAACTATTTTGGGGCAGAAGAGGGTATTGCAAATTAACTTCTTCCATCTTACTTTTGGAAACACCTCTTGCATCAATTCATACATCTTTTTTACAGA
This sequence comes from Solanum commersonii, assembly GCA_029007595.1. NCBI lineage: Eukaryota > Viridiplantae > Streptophyta > Magnoliopsida > Solanales > Solanaceae > Solanum > Solanum commersonii. Next base: position 2,155,999 of record JAJTWQ010000011.1, read on the forward strand.
GAAATAGTGTAATCTTTGTAATTAATTTTCTGTGTAACCAGCAACATACTCCTTATAACTTTGAAAATATTCTTGATAAGCCAAGATGTTTGTTTTCTATTGGCTTCCCTTTGCACCAATTCATGTTTCTTTTCTTTTAAGCTCACATTAACAAATAAATAAGTAGGAAATAATATATTTTCTTCTTAATACTATTTTAACAATTAAAATAGAATAACTTCATGTACATTTTTAACTAATAATATAGGTCATATATATTAATTTTCATTTAGATAACGATAAAAAAATCCTAACATATAGAAAATATTTTTATTTCTTAGTCTTTCCCAAATTGAAATAGGATAAGTATTTCTAATTAAAAAAAATTAATTAGGAAAAGAATATATTTAAAAAGAAAGAATATATATTTATTTATTTGAAAAATGGATATTTTTGATCCATTAAATAACAATGAAAATATTTTTAGACCAACCCATTGAGACAAGGACATTTTAAATTAAATTATTAACGACATTTTCGTTCAATTTTGCCTAGTTGAAAAATACTATGGTTTATCCTTTTCCATAGTAAATAGTAGGGGTGTACAAAATCGAACCGAAAATCGAACCAAACTGTAAATTAAGAAAAAAATCCGACTAGTGGTTGGTTTGACTTGGTTTGGTATTGGAAAAAAAACCGACTATATTTGGATTGGTTTGGTTTAACTAAAAAAAGCCAACCCGAGATCAAACCAACCCGACATTATATATATAATTTTAAAATTTTATTTTATGCATAAAAATATTTACTTTGATATAATTTTTAAATATTTCTTATACTTTTTCATAGTTTTTATCTTTTAATATATTATTATTTCAAGTTTGAAACTTAGAATTTTAAATGGTTCAATAAAGATTATAGTCCACAGATATTGGTAATTATAATAAAGCTTAAATCAAAATTAAATTAATACTAAAGCAAAAAAAATAATAAATTCAACACTAAGAATGACAATAATATTGAATATTTGTTCTATGGTTTTACATTGGTTTATTCAAATACATAATCTAATTTTAATTTTTTTTAATATTTAGTCATGTAACTAATACTTATTAAACTTATTTTAGCATGATTTAGTACTTTTAAATTATGATCATTTTCATTATGACTTGTTAATTTGCAATATTTGTTTCACGCGATTTCATTATTATTATTTTTTGATGGATATTTTAGTATCATTACTTATATAATTTTTTGTGTTATTTTCTTAAGAAACACCTTAGATAGTTGTATTTTGGTAGGACTAAAGAAATATTTAAAGTACAAGTAAATTATATGTTTGTATGAATACTTTTCCGGAAAAAAATCCGAAAAAACCTGAAAATCCGGAAAACTCGAAAAAACCTGAAGTTGAAAAACCCGAATTTTATTGGTTTGGTTTGGTTTGGTTTATAGATTTAAAAATCTAACACAAATGGTTTGGCTTGATATTTGAAAAATCCGAACCAACCCGGCCATGCACACCCCTAGTAAATAGTTATTCTACTAAGGTTTGAAACTACATCTTCCATGTGAGGCTTAAGCACTTTAACCACAACACCATGAGCAAGTTTTCATCTTTAGGTGTCAATCGCTATCCATTGGACCATTTCTTTTCACAAGTTTGTTGTCTATTATAATACTTGTCCTTTAAAGAATCACTCCCTAAGGAATGACAAGTTTTAAATCTCCATCATCTTTAGAAAGCAAACTAGCTACCACTCTTTCTTTTTTTTGTTTTTTACCAAAATATTTATAAAGATACACCCAAATGGAGGGGAATATCAGAGCTAATCATCATCAATATCACTCATCTTTTAAGTCCAAAATCCAAGACCTCTTTCAATCTTTGAAAAATACACAGAATGTCATAACCTCCAATGATATTGAATATTTTGCTTGAATTGTGACCAAATAAATTAATCTAGCTTGATATATTTTCAATTTACTTGAATACGATTTAGGAGGCTAATAAATATAGAGGTTATGACTACAATGCATGCATGTTTCAATTGTAAATTAACAGTAAGTTAATGTTATACAAAGAACATAAAAGAGTGCTCAAACCTTTTTATTAAAAAATGTTACATTTAAGTCGTCCGGTTGTACCATTGTGGGAAATCAAAATCAAAATTCATAAAGAATTAATAAAATGTCATCTTTATGGAAGACATATAAACAAATTAGAGAGCTCTCAAAAATTCCAATTTTAAAGTGGAAGATGATCTTGTCTTGTTTGTCTTCTAAGGACTGATGTAGTCAATTTTATGATAAGAGCATGCACAATTTTCAGCACCAATATCCTCTCCAACACAAGGAGCCTCTGCTTTTCCGTTTTGGTACCATTGTTTTCTTTGTTGCACTAATTCACTGATGAAATTGTCAAGCATTTCTCGTGTGATGCCTGGCATAACGATAACATGTGCCATATCTTTGACGCATGAAAGTTGCCAACGACGAACAAATTCATGGTCACGAGGCCTTTCAAGCACAACTATGATGCTAAGCTCATTCAGCATGACACTTATCCCTGCTTGTTGAAGACGATCTTTCAAATATTTGGCATTGTCAAGGCATCTTTTAACATCCTTTTGAAGGCCAATTTGACCTTTAGCGCTCAAGCTATACCATAAGAAAATTGGAGTTAAACCGTTACGACTACCAGAAATAGTGGCATCCACAGAAGCAATGTATTCCACATTTGTTGAGAGATTATTGATGTAGCTTTTTCTTGTTATTTGGACACCACAAGGCATTGGACATCCCAAAAACTTGTGTCCAGAAATTGTGACACTTCCAATTGGCTTCTTGAAACTAATCATCTGTTGAATTTGCACAAAGAATTATTAGAATGTTGCTCTCAAAATTACTAAAGAAATTGTAATTAGAAGTAAGAAGTGAAACTCACATTGTTTATAAAAGGGGTCATAAGACCACATAGTGCAGCATCACAGTGGATGTAAAACTTATCTTGTGAATAGCCACAATCTTTGAGTGTTTCAAGAATAACATCAACATCATCAATAGCTCCTTTGAACGTAGTTCCTATAGTTAAAAGAACCATCAAGAGAAAAGTCGTAAGATGACTAAGTCCATAAAAGTAAAATGAAAAAAGATAGAGGTTGGAGTAAATATATACCAATTGTGACATTTATAATTGCTGGTCTGTCCTTATTTTGAAGTAACTTTGCTCTTAAATCTGAATAATCCATCTGTCCATTTACTGATGTGTTGATTGTTTCTGAATCCATTCGGTACATTCTTGCAGCTTTGAAGACTGAGTAATGAGAGTCTTTCGATGCATATAATATCCCTTCCGGGAGTAGCTCTCTCCTACATAAGTAATGTTAAGAAATTTAAGAGCACTGAAACAATATATAGAAGTTATGATATTATATAAACTCAGGTCAATATATATATTTATCAACTTACCCTAACAAAATACCATGGAGATTTCCTTCGGTGCCACCATTGGTAACATAACCCCAATATTGATCCTTTTCAATTTCCCAGAGTTGTGCAAACCAATTCAAAACAGCCACTTCAAAGTCTTTAGAATGGAAATCGACAGTGTTTTGAAGGAAAGGATCACCACAATTGTTTAGGTGAAACTGCAAAAGTGGTGCTAGAGTTGCATAGTGATCATAACATATGTTGACCGGATAACCTAAATGATAATTGACTCGTTGGGTAAGTGTGTCTAAATAATTGACCAAGATATTGTCCAAGGAAGGACCATCATTCTTCAATCCAGGCTCCATCACCTCAAGTTGTAAGTTCTTCCTTGGTCCTGCACCTGGCTGTGCTACTTTTGGTTTCTTGTTGTCCACATTCGGAAACAATCTTCGCCGTGCTAAACTTCTTGGTGTCATTGCTAAACTTCTCGGTGTCATGGGTAATTGCTCAAAATCCTGTCAAATATCATAATCCAATTTAAGATATAGTTAAGTAAATAAAAACATATTTTATCTAACGAGGAGGTCATACAATTCAACAACTTTGATTCTCACATCTAAACATTGTTTCTTTTAGGTGTTAGAAGACTTTGGTTCAAAATAATAGCACTATCAATTGTTTGTACATGTAATTAACATGAAGGGTACATACCATTTCAAGTGAGAGACTACCCATTCTCTTAAAGCACAAATTTATAAGTTTTCTTTTTTTGTTTGCTTAGAATGGAAAACCAATTTCTGTGTGAATTTTGTTCATGTCTTGAGTGCTTATATATATAGCTCTATGAAAGACCAAATGTTTTTGCACTAACCACCCTTTTCCTCTTCTCTTCCCTCTCTTTTTCCTGTTGGTTTCTTCAATATATCCCACTTGCCTTATTCTAAAGACCATTATGTATATTGCAAAATGAAAGTGGTCTTGAGAAAGTGACTGCTCAACTTTGTATTTTTGAATGGGTAGGTGAGATTAATTAATTAATTAGAATCTTAATCAAAATAATCAGCCTAATATTGGTGCCAAAACTCAAGCGTGTAAAAAATTCTCTTTTGACTCAATTAAAATTAGTATGTCTCTGGTATAAACCATTGTGTAAATACAACCAATAATGTTAATTTTGTATCAACTAGCTTCCGAGAAAAAAAAATAATAACACGCGACCTCAAGGAATTTTCGCAACCTGTTAATCACTAGACTAAACCTTCAACTTGTGTCAAGAGATGTCAATATTTGTATATATATATTTATTAAGCCAAAATTTAACTTCTATATACAATATAATTTTCCGACAAAGGAGTATCGCTTGACACTAGTGTGGATGGCTCCGCTCCTGCTAGGAAGGCTCAATAGATGAGTTAACAGTAATTAATTTTATTATTTCTAACTTTCATCTATATAAAACAAAGAGGTACGGTCAATATTTCCATTAATCAAGGAAAGTGGTACGGATATTTCATCGTTATTTTGTTGTTCTTGGATGATATTTGAGTACGTTTACATATAAAATAATTACGAGGAAGGTTGATGAAATTAAAATTTCGAAATAGCTATGATTTTAGACTTTTATATGTAAGAGTACAAGGACTTAATTGTGGTGTCACAAATGTAATATATTTTGTACATAAAATTATTTATAGTTACTCGAAGAAAAATCTTATTAATGAAACTACTTAAACATACTGTAATAAAAATAACTTTTAACTGCAATAAATATACAAATTAACAAAGACTGTTAAAGTTTTATCAGGATCAATTAATTGCCATTGGATTAATTGTCGCTATAGGTTTTAGGGACATTTACAATTTACAAGAATGCTAATTACCTCTAAAAATATATATTTAACAATAATTATAATATTATAATTAATTAATTGCCACTAAAGTCTGTAGTCACAATCACGTCATTTTTTTGTTCTACAATATTTTCGTTCTGCTCGTTAATTAATGATTCAACGTCATCAACTTACATGTTTCATTATCTAATTTATTTTTCTTGTGTATATGCACACCATATAATAAAAAGGAGGGAAAAAAGACATTATGACCAAATATTAAAGTTAAAAAATAATTACACTAATTTTTAAAGTAAAGTAAAAAAATTTAAATGAATTTCACTATGTAATATCAAATTTTCAGTCTTACGCGACACGAATTTGAATTAGTTAGATTTCAATCTAGATATCGAACACTTCAAAAAAAAGAAAAATCAAACTCATGACGATATTCCCTTGTGTAACCAATATTTTTGTGTGCAAGGTTGTTAAAGTTGAAAGTTAGTGCAAACATTTTTTGACCAAATATTTACAAATTGGAACAAGGCCGCGGCATTTTGTTTTCACTCTCTAGATTCCTTTTTTTCTCTAAATTCCAAACAAGTAGACTCTACTTCACTTAACAATGCAATAGTTCCAAATGTCAATAATAGGATAAATAAAGAGGTCAAACCTTTGAATTGGTCTTTTTAAATCTGTTCACACTAATTACTCATTCAAAAATATCAGCCGATAAATACAATATATGTATTACTAATTTATTTTTATTTTTTCTGTCACAACTTATTGTCCTTTATGCGCATAGTAGACTATAGTATATACGAAGCTTAGTATTATGCAACAGTCACAATTTAACCTCTAATATTTCTATCTCGTGCTGTTTGAGAAATGTTTCAATTTATAATTTTTACTAACGTAATTTTATTTGTGATGGATAATCTTCTTATTTGTTGACCTATTCAAATTTTGGAATTAGACTTGGTTATTAATGGTTGTATCTCTATTTTTTAGAGTGGAGTTCGTAGTTGATGAATTAAAATTAAAAATAGCACTCAATTTCCTTCTGATTTCGATTAAGCTAATTATTTTTTGCCTTTTACTTGAGAATATAATGCTTTTTTGTTGGCATACGCCTCTAAAATTCTCATAGACATTATAAATCTATCATTTCTTATCAATTGACTAATTATCTACAGGATATAATTTAAAATTTGGATAGGTTAATTGGGTTTAAGTGAATGATTAAAATTTTAAAATTAACTTCAACCAGTAAAAATTTGTAAAATGAAGACCAGGTGTGTGTGCATAAAAGAAAATTCTCAAGTGATCAGTCTTTCTTCTTCTATTATATTTTGTCTTTTGGTAAAATTGTCATTAAAAAAAAATTTAAAATGCATATTAACTCTTTTTTTTTTTCTAACCAACGAAGTTGAACATTCTTAACTACCAAATAATGTTACTTTATGGTCTTCATAGCTAGTTCATTGACATCATATTGTTTGCGTTTGGTATCATTAACCTAATTTTCAACAATAAATTCACTATTCAAATATTACTATTTTTTTCGCTGAAATTTTCACTGATAATTGTTCTTAGTTATTTTTATAGATATTTTGATTAAATTGTTTGCGAAAAAATAGTAACATTTTCATATGGAAAAATTTGCGAAATTTTTTTACTATTTCAGAATTTGTTTTCCATCATGTATTTTTTCATTGAGCTTACCGTTGGAAAAATCTTTGTTTCTAGCCATGGTTACCGTATCCACCCAAGGCAAAATCAAACTTGCCTTTTGATAATCAAACTTTTAGGCTTTAAACCATATCCCATGTGACATTTAATTTATTTTGTTAAAAAATAAAATTACAAAGACTCAATCCACTAGAGCTCTACTTAAGTTAATATAAAATCCAAGTTCATTTAATGAAGACATCATTCAGTATTATCGCACGAGTCACTTTACCAATGTAATTTATTTTCTCCCCTCGCAATTTGCAAAGTTTCAATTTTCAACTACCTCCACTTTGAAGTTCTCTTTTCAACCGTGTAATTAAAATAACGAAAAGGATTATTTTTCTCTTTTCTATTCAAAAAGATTTAAATATACCATCCGTTATAATATCCCAATAAAAAAAACACTAACATAACCTAAATATCCAAAAGTACCCCTCTCAGTTATTTTATTTTTATTAAAAACTCATTAAATATGTATAATGATATATCGAAAATTAGGAGGAGAGGTTCTCCGCCTACGTACCCTGTATTTTTAGGCAAAGGCAGTTAACATTCATCTAATTAGTCAAACATTCGACTTTTAGAGAAATAAAACTTTACAAGTTTGACTTTGCAACTTCATCAAAAAGAAAAATCAAAGCAATATTATGATTTTTAAAAAATACTAGTAAGGTTTTTCTTTGAATTGCGTTCATATACACTTTGAGATATCAAAAAAAATATGCTCTCTACAATGAATTAGTACGACTTTTTTTTATAATCCGTAGCTACGAAATTTATCACTAATTTCCTGTTTATTCGTCTCTAAATAACTCCCAGCTAATTGAATTTTTTTATAATCCATAGCTGAATGATATCAGCATGAAATTTTTACAGCTTAGCTATAAAATTTTATTTATCGCTAATTTTTTATTTTTTAGTAATTCTAGGCAGATTCACTGCTTCCCCAGAAGATTATCCACTTTCATAAAATCCCTACTTTATTGCTCTAGCTCTTGGCCTTATAGGCTCACGAGTCGTCAGTCACTCGAAGAATTTTAGGACCATATATATATATGCGAGCGATGATTAAGTATCAATCCTTCATGCATGCTGATCAATGAGATATTTATCTATCTATATGGTCTTGCATAATATTCGCCGATCATGAGGTAATTTTCAACATTGAATTAAGTTGAAAATTCATTTCTTCATCCGTATGAACAGAAATTTGGGATATGAAGTAGGCCACTCGCATTACGTGAAATGCACTATACAATGATGGTGCTTTGCATTAATGGCCACATATGTAATTCATTCCCTTAGATATTGTTTAGTGCATTTTGGCTATGATGGCCTTAAAATTCTCTCTAAAATCTAAGCGTGTCTATTGATTGATCTTGTTTTTTCTTCCCTTTATAGTATTATTTTAGTCTAGACCAAATTAAAGTGGATAAAGTAAGGAGACGTTAAGCCATGAATTATTTTTTTTGTTTTTATTGACATTAAACTTTGAGAATCACGTTTGGTTATAAAATTACGAAATTCAACTTCAAGTTAATTTTCAAAAAATTTGAAAATTTGAAAAACAACAAAAAAGTGTTCGCTTCAGATTATCCACAAAAACAACTTCAATTTATATTCATGTCCAAATAAAATTTCAATTTTTAAATATTATTTTTCACTTTGAAAATAAAAAAAATATCTTTTTTTAATTTCACAATAAACATGACCAAATACGCGCAATTGATTGATCACTTATATGCACATCATCATTACTGTAATGACCTGAAAGGTCATTTTGGTAATTTTTAGTGGAAATGACTATTTTGCCCTTTCGGTAGTTGCCCCGAGTCTCATGTTTTGTGGTTGTAAAGTTGGTTTGAGGAAAAGTTGGTAAAAAGTTGAGTTTTTGAGAAGTTGAGTTTTTATGAGTTAAAATTGGTTAAAAAGTGCTTTTTTGAGTCATTTGGAGTTTCGGGACTCAGATTAGATTTCCGTCGATTCCGGAAGTTTTAGAATGTCGAAACGGGTTTGTGTGAAGTTACGGAGTTGAATTTGGAGTTGAAACGAAGAATTGAAGTCCTAAGTTGCTAAAGTTGTGAAATTTTGATAAAGAGTTGACTTTGGTCAACATATGAGGTTCCGAGGCTCAGATTGAAATTTCGAGAGTACCGTTGGTTTCGGGAGGCGATTCTAAGTCTAGAATGAGTCTTGGTTGAATTTTTAGACGCTCCGTTTGAGTTTCAAATTTTTTTGGCGATAAACTAGTTTCTTGGCATCTTATGGAATTTCAGGTCAAGGAGTCCTCGAATTCAAATTCCGACGGTTCCATTGAGTCTGGAACGTCGAATTTAGTCAAATTCCGATGGTTCCATTGAGTCTGGAACGTCGAATTTAGTCAAATTCCGACGGTTCCATTGAGTTTGGAATGTCGAATTTAGTGGGGGTACATATTTAGTTTGTGTGCACGAGATTCCGGACGAATCCCGAGGGTCCAACGGGGACTTAAACTTTGGTGTTATTGTTGTGTTTCAGCTGCAACAACAGTTTTCTTTTTAAGTCAAAAATCAGTAGCTATTTTTTCCACAACTTGAAAATACTCAGTTCTCCATTTTTAGACTTTGAGAGCTCGAAAATAGGCGATTTCAAGTGGTTTGTCGCAAGGAATTCATTGGGTAAGTTATTTCCAACTTATATCTGTGATTTCCATCGATTATTTATGGATTTTAACATCAAAATTTGCGATTTCAAGTGTAAAATTTGGGGGGTTTTGCCTAATCCGAATTTAATAGAAAAATTGAGTTTGTGAACTCATTTCAACTCCTTTTTCGAAACGGATTTCACTATTGGATTCTAAATTTCTTGGGGAATATTTTTTCACAAAAAATTTCCAGATTTCAAGAATATTTTCCGGAACGAGATTTTTGACCATTTTACCCTTTTTCTCCAAATTTCACGATATTGGTGTTGTTAGATTCGTATTGATTGTGGGATTCCATTTATGAATATATTGTGGTGATTTGGAGCGTGCTCAGAAGGGTAAAACTCAAACTTGAGTTACTAGTTGAAGTGTTTTGAGGCAAGTGACTTCTAAACTTTGTTAAACTCTTAGACTACGCATGACTACTTTCCTAATTGTGTTGGGGAGTAATGGGGATTGAGGATGGGTTTTATTTGTTGATTGAAATTGTTGTAAATGAAAGATGGGGAATAAAACGAGCTAAATGTGTTACATGTGACTTGAATTGTTGAATAGGTCATGTGATAACTGATATTGAGGGGATAGAAGAGCATGAGTAGGCTATGATTGATACAGACATTGTGATTGAGATAGATGATGTGTAATACTATGATGTGGTCGTGATATGGTTGTGATTGAGACAGATGATATGTAATACTATGATGTGATCGTGATGTGATTGTGATTGATGACATGTGCATATTCATTATTCATCCCATGTGTGAACTATCTGTTGCATGAGTTCTGAGACGCTGATATGAGGATGGATGGATATGAGACACAGTTGAGACTAGCTTCGGCTAGAGATATATGAGATGGACTAGCCCCGGCTAGCGATTTGGATGCCGATGGGATCTAGTTCCGGCGGTGATACATGGTCCATGTGTGGCCCCCATGGGTTCTGATTTGAGTATTATTCGGCGTGATCGATTACGTCAACAAATGTGTATCTTAGGACAGACATGCATCACGACTACATGACATCATTATTGCATTTGCATCGCATTTGACTTCATATTTGTCTGTGGTGTGTGGATTTTACCTATTTGCCCCTCTTCATGTGATATATGATTTATTTACTCTTATATGAGGATATGAAGTTGATGTTGAGACATTGTTGAATATATCTGTTGATTATGAATTGTGTAGTATAGGTTGTTGGTTCGCTGTTAGAATGAAGTTTCGGTGGTTCGGTTGGGATTGAAAGGAGTCGTTTGTAGCTGCTAGTTTAGCTTAGTTTAGTGTTACTTGCGAGTACCGTTGCTTTTGGTACTCACCCTTGCTTCTACACGGTTGTGTAGGTTGACAGCTCTATCGGATCGGCTTATTACTCACCTTCGATTAGAGCTTCCGGACTAACTTGAGAGGTAGCGGTTCATTCCAGACGTGCCCTCAAGTTATCTATATTTACTGTTCTGTTCTATTCTAGAACTTTACTATGAGACTTGTATGTTTTATTCAGATTCTGTATTAGAGGTTTGTACATGTGATAACCAATTCTGGGGTTATGTTGAGTTTATTTAAAGACTTCCGCTTATCTTTTTATCTTATTCTTGTTTTATTAATTCTGTGTTGTCGGGTTTTTGGGTGTTAGGCTAACGTGTCCGGTGGGATTTGGGCACGTGCCATCACATCCGGTTTTGGGATGTGTCAATTACATACGACCTTGGAGTTTACAATTGGTTAATCCTCTAATATTGGCGTCTTTCTTAAGTGTTCTAGTGACGTGTTTTATACATAGAGATTTGAAAGTTACAAAAAGGTCTACATATAGTCTTAATTCTTTTTTAAAATGTTCTTCTCAAGACACATTTTATATATTTGCTAGTCGTTATAAAATGTGATCCTTTTCTTAAGTGTGTGATTTGAAGAATCATTAAATAAATACATATATAGTAGTACAAATTAAGGTGGGAAAGTACCACGTAGTAAGGTAAGAGTATGGATGCAACTACAATCATATTTATACTTTTGTTTTTGGCCGCCTCATTCTATTTTCAATTCTGTAATTTTAAGTATTTGCTTTTTCATATATTGAACATCTTGATAAAATTCTTCTTCCGTCACTATACGTATATGCTTGTTGTGTGAACATACTTGTAATCTACTAATTGTTAAACCAAAATTCACGGACATGACTCATGAGTCAGGACCATTTACTAATTACTTAATTTTGTGATCGTGTGAGTAGGTAAAATTGGCCTCTTTGCCTTCTCTTTTCCTTTTTTTAATTCTTAAGAAAAGTATAAAACTTGCAACTAATTTGGTTGACTCTTTTTCCCAATTTGAAGGTTTCCGCTATTAATATGGAACGGAAAAGTCACTATGAAAATGTGCACGAAATCTAAAAACACAAAACTGCAACTGGAGCAATGGTATTACTAATGTCTGGAAGAAAGAAGCGATTTTTTAATGACGTAAGACTCCATGTATTAAAATAAGGGCAATTTTGAAAGAAAGAAAAAATATTTTTTCTTGATTATAATAAAAATACTTAGTTGAAACAAAATGAAAACATAAACACGGTACTTATTTTGAAAATGAACAAGTACTTATTACTTTCTTGGTTTTAGTAACTGGATATGAAATTTCACACACAAAACAAAAATCTTGTACATTGTAGGATAGAAATAAGGCTATGTACACATCCTCTTCTTCAAAGCCCATTTATCGAATTACACTAAATATATTACTTATTATTGTTTTATATAAAGACACTATAATATAATACATAATCAATTTAATAAATTTCAATCACAAAGATAATACAACTGCTTTTAGTAAAAGAAAATATGAAGAAACTGATAAATTACACAATTATTATAAGAATAAAACAACACTACTAGCATGTCTCTTCCTCAATTTTCCCCTTATCAGCATACTTTTGAAGATTTTCACCATGCAACTTGCCATACCTAAATTCATCAAATATTTCAACTCCCATATTTATGTAAAAATCATATGACTTTTTATTCCAAACTGCTACTATTCCATCCACCGATACGAACCCATTGTCCGCAGCAATGGATGAAACTGTTCCAAACAACAATTTCCCCATTCCCAACTTTCTATAACTCTCTCTGAAGTAAAGACTCTCAAAATAGAATCCTGGCTTGTCATTGAAGCATGAATAATTCGCGTAAAAGAAAGCATATCCCGCGATGTAAGCATCACTCTTATCATCATATTTGGACCTGAACTCCTCAACTTGTCCTTCAACGACAGGGAATTTAAGGTCGAAAGTTGTAAGGACAGGCTTGAACCCTTCGTCTGTGGTATTTTTAGGTTCGTTAAAAGGGGTGGGAGAGACTTCGAGTAGAAGTACGGATGGACCGTAGAAAAGTGGAAGAGGATTTTCTTTAAAAAGCAAGCCCTCTAAGGAGGACTCAGTAGCTTTGTATAAATGAGTGAAATTATGGTAGACATGAATTTGGTAAAACAATTGGTATATATGAGACAGATCAGATTTTGTAGCGAGACGGACTCTTGTGTATATCTTTTCGGTGATGGTAACATTATTGTTTTCCGATGATGCATCGGTGATTATTGTTTCAGATGGAGTTGGTTGTTGAGGAGCAGGAGCCATGAGATATTGTTTAGCTAAGTTTGAGAGGAAAGAAATGTTGAAAGGTTTAGCAATGGGATATTGTGTTTGGGATGATAATGGTTATTTATAGTGGAGAATTTGCTTCTTTTTAAAAAAAATCATTATTTGGTTAGTGAGGTTCGTGGAAATGAGTTGGTTCCAACGAAAAAAAAAAGGTTGGCGGAGAAAGTGTGCATTCTATATCTATTGACTGCGTCGGCTAAAGGGTCAAATCATTGATGCCTTTAGTCTCAATTTTGTTTTTTTCTTATAGAAAAAATTAGCTAGGATAATATTTTTTGAGTTAGCCATCAAAATTTGGCCACCACTGATTTTTTATGTAATGATAATTAACTACTTTTTAATAGTAAAATATGGACGGAACAATACTCATGTTTAAATATTGTACTGGTGGAGTTTAAACTTTGACAAGTGGAACTCAAAAAATAATTTACTCAAATCAACTAATTTCACAATTTAAGTGTAGAAATTCAATAAAATTTCAAACTTCAGAAATGATTCGAGGAATTCAAATTTTAATCAGTTTAATTTTATAAATAATTCATGAAGTTTTGAAATGATAAATATTCCAAAAAAAAAATCCATGTTTTAACTTATTTCCCAATTTTTTGAAGCTTCAATAAATTGTACTCACTCATTGTAGCCACCTAATATTTTTCATCATTTATTTCTTCAAAGACGAAAATTTGTTCCTTCTATACCATGAAACAAAGGGGGGGGGGGGGGGGGGAATAGAGAAAAAACAAGTGGGAGTACTGGGTGCAAGAGATGTTTTCGCTTGGACCATGCAAAAAAAAAAAAATATCATTAAAATGTTAATAATATTGTACGAATAAACTGACTATTCTTAACATAATAATAAATAAAAAATAAAGATGTTGACTTTGTATGAGGAAAGACTTTCACCAACTTTATATTCCCTCTGTTTCGATCAACTAATTTGACTTGACAAACCATTTAAGAAAAAATAAATAAGTTTTTTCAATTTATGATCCTAAATTAATATTATGTTAAATGTAACGTAATTTTCTTTAATCTTGTGGTCTTAAATATGCTATATGAAAAATTAAAATTAAAATGTTATCCAAAACGAAAGAAGGTCATTCTTTTTTTAACGGGAGCAATAAATAACATTATCGTTATTGACAACTTCAGCAATATGGATGAATATTCTATGGATTACATAAATGAGGTGTGGAAGTCAAGTGAAGTCGTCAACATTGACAATGAGTAATGTTTACCAAGATGCATGAAATTTCAACAAGGATAATATATAAGAATCCATATATATTCACACTGAAAATGAACATGCTTTAGAGAAAATTATTTTCATCTTAAATGAACTTAATTATGAATTTTCCAGGAACATATGTTTCCGGAAATAGATTATCAATCACGCAAATTTGTTGAACATTTTAAGACAACGACAATTTTAGTAGGAGTGTCAATTGTACCGTTTAACTAGTTATTTTAAAAAAGGGTAATGCTAAATAACCAGAAAATTTGGTCAGAAAATTTAAAAGTCTATAATATTCTTTTTATTTTAAAATAAACTGATCTTTTATCAAATTTTTTTAATTAAAAAGTATTAAAGTTAAAAGGGTAAAATGTTCAAAAAGATAAAATAAAATAGTGTGAAATATATTATTTTACCATTCTGGCCAAATTTTTTGGCCAAAAGGATTTTTCCTTTTAAAAAATTATGTCATAATTAACATATTAATTTTTTGATTATTTTATTTCGATAACAAGGAATAAACTTTTTGTAACCGTCTCATCCTATCCCAGAAACAGACGAAATACAGCTATCTCCTTTCCACTTTCGAGCTCCCCTACTTTTCTTTTCTAATACTTGAAGCAAGTGACAATTTGCCTAAATTTAAAGGGGGCCGAAAGCTAAAGGGAAATTTGGCCTAAACTAAAGGGGATATGGGCTATTAGTTATTTTGGGTGAATGAGTATTTGTTGAATTAGTTTGGATTACGCTACAAAATTATAATTAATTTATATTTTACGGTACAAATGAGTGTAGTTATGGTATTCATGGATTTGGTAAAACAATTGGTATATATGAGACAAATCAGATTTTGTAGCGAGACGGACTCTTGTGTATATCTTTCCGGTGATGATAACATTGTCATTGTTGGATTCGGATGATGCATGGGTGGTTATTGTTCAGATGGAGTTGGTTGTTGAGTAGCAGGAGCCATGGGAAATTATTTGAGGGGAATGAGGTTTGAGATGAAAGATTTAATGATGGGATATTGTGTGGAAATACTTTGGGATCATAATGGTTATTTATAGTGGAGAATTTGGTCCCTTTTTAAAAATTCATTATTTACATATAATTCTTTTGATTATTTTATTTCAATAATAAGGAATAAACTTTTTGTAACCGTCTCATCATATTTGTTTTTTGTAACGATATGGTTCAATTGGTTTTTATTGGTGTAATGTACCACAAATTACAATAAATTACATTTGAAAATAAAATGACAAAAATGAATAAATAAATCTTTAGGCTGATGCGCTGATATCTCGCTCTCTTTATGGAGATTCAAGTCCATTGCAATATAATCTACACCGATTCAGCAGTAATACTTTTGAGTCTTGACTTGTCTTCTCCGAGTTACAACAGCCCAATAATGTCGTACAACTCAAGCAACTCCGAATTTAGTTGAAGAGTCCAAAGTTCTATAAAAGAACACATTCTTTCAACATATAATTACTCTCTTTAGTATAGTGAGTATAGTTGAAGACTTGGAATATTACTCCCCTAATCCGTATTACGATTTCTAGAACTTAGAATCTTGGGTAAATATCGTTGGGGGAGGGTTTTGGCCTGAAGTTGATGGTAGGAAAAGCCCTAGTCGAACATTAGGATCATGTGTTTGGTCTTGGGTTGATAAGTTTGTTATAATCCGGGTAAATTAGACCTTGTTTATTTATCTTTGCGTTAATTACTTGTTATAGACCAAGAACAAGTTGAAAGACTTCGAAAAGGAAAGACTCAAGTGTCTTAGGAGTATTCAAGCTTGATTTCGGGGTAGGTGATGGTTCGATTTTTTGTTGTGTGATGTATATATGCTTGTTAATTGCGTCATTGTATGCATGCATGTATGTGAATGAGAAATGTGAATCAATCTAATGAAATGATTATGTGGTAACAATTACACATCATGAACCTATTACTTGATTGTATGAGTATGAGCATTGTTCATTATGGGTGTGATTGTGATTGTGATGACAGGATCGGGTGTCACATTCCGACACATATATTGGATCGGGTGTCACATTCCGACACATATATTGGATCGGGTGTCACGTTTCGACACATGTTGGATCGGGTGTCACCTTACGACATACTAACAGTTTGGATGTGGGTTCCAAGAGAGAACCACTTGTGATGATTGCGTTCATATCTAATTGTTATTGAAATTGGGAAATTGTATGTTGCTCCTAAAATGACAACTGAATTATGCATTTTGTATATGTGTGTTTACTGTGTTGTAACTGTTTGCGTATATTGTGCTTACGGGAGTTGCCGCGTGATCCTACCAGTACACCGTTATAGTTTTGTGTACTGATATTGCACTTGCTCTTTCTTTGTTAAGTACAGGGCATTTACAGGTGGCTACTGATAGACCTCAGTTAGGAGATTATTGATCGCGATTGGATTCAAGGGTAAGCCAGTTCTTTCAGGCTGCCATAGATCCTTCTTTTGTTTAGTCAATTCTCTCCGGACTCAGACTATATGTTTAGATTTGTTATGTTTAGTTTCCGGGGTTGCACCCCCTTTGTCTTAGATTTGTTGGTTAAACAGAGTTTTGGTACAATGACTAAATGCTTAGTTTTCGTTAAATTGCTTAGTTGGGTTGTAGTAATGGTTCTCCCACCGGAAGGTTAATGTGCGTGTCAATCATGACGGTCGGGATCGTGACATTAATATTATGTATCATTGGACTATATTGCAGCTTTATTCTTCTCTGGTGAACTTATTTAGCACAAATCCGATTAGTGATGATAAACATTAGATACTAGATATATTTTTACTATATATAATAAGTGGGAATATCTACTACTTAGCACATGACAAGTGTTACATGTGCTTAGATAGTGTTGTACATTCTTCTTTTATGGTTGTACCTTAAAATTTATATTATTGGACAATTTAACACCATTAATCACAATAATTAATAACTTAAAACATTTTTTTTAAAAATATGAAAATTTGGATGACTCTCCAAATTTTAGTTGTGTCACATAAATTGAGACAACAAAAATAACATATATCAGGTCCATTTTAATTTATTTGTCTTTTTTTTTTTGTGTTTTTTAAATTTAAAAATTGCGTATAAATACTATAAATCATGATAATTGACAACATAAAATATGTTTTGAAAAAGATACAAAAAAATTCCATTGATTCTTGAAGTGAATCTATCGTAAAAATACTATAAATCATGATAATTGACAACATCAAATATTTCAAAAATAAATACATATAAAAAAATTCGATTGATTCTTGAAATTAATCTATCGTTACAAATTATAAATAGTGATAATTGACAACTTAAAATATTTATTAAAAAAACACAAAAAAATAAATTGACCGATTCTTAAAATTAATTTATCAATGTCACATAAAATGAGACAAAAGTAGTAATATGTATTATTTAATGCGAAATTATTGAAAACTACGTAAAATGTATTGTAAATCTTAACAATTAACAACATTTGATTGACTCTTGAAATTTTATCTATGCTACATACATTGAGACAAACGGAGTAATATATATTAAGTATTTAAAACTACGTACAACCTTATTGCTTTCTGTAGGCTTCGAATTATCGTGGTCATTTTTTAGGCTGATACAAGTTTTGTACATTTTCTATTTAATTTTTTTTAATATTATAAACCGCAATAATTAATAATTTAAAATATTTAAAAATATATATTAAAAATTGAGTTGGTTTTGGGAATTTTATTTATACTATATAAAATGGGACAAAGGAAGCAACATATATCATTTACAGATGACTTAAAAAGCATTAAAATTTACAATAATTACCAAATTAAAATATTTAAAAGCTATCTAATAAAATAGGTTCACTCTCAGAATTCTATCAGGCTCACATATATTGGGATAGAAAAAATAACACATATCATTTTAAAATTATCAAAAAAGTATTATAAACAATAATAATTAACAACTTAAAATATCTAAAAGACATTTTAAAAGGGTTAATTTTGTAATTTTATCCATATCACATAAATTAGGACCAATTGACCAGTAATGTAGGTTATTTGAAAGTTACATAAAAATATTATAAATCACAATAATTAATAACTTAAAACATTTTTTTTTAAATATGAAAATTTGGATGACTCTCCAAATTTTATTTGTGTCACATAAATTGAGACAACAAAAATAACATATGTTGGGTCCATTTTAATTTATTTGTCTTATTTTTTTGTGTTTTTTTTTTAAATTGCGTAAAAATACTATAAATCATGATAATTGACAACATAAAATATGTTTTCAAAAAAATACAAAAAATTTCACTGATTCTTGAAGTGAATCTATTATAAAAATACTATAAATCATGATAATTGACAACATAAAATATTTCAAAAATGTTGTATGTGGGTAGTCTTATTATGCCTTAAATAGTGTCAAAGAAAGTACAGGTTTGTAATAAAAAAACTTATTCATTTATTCACGCAAACAATTACTTCAAAAATAACTCCGTTATTAGCCCCAAATCATATCATTTGTATTATATGCACGGGCACCATTATCTAGTAGTTTTAATAAGACATAATACATAGTCTCCTTTAAATTTATACCTTTTTTTATATTAATAAGCTATGGCCTAGATGTGTTGTATTTTATCAAAAAGGTTGAACATGAGGGGAATCGAATCTTATCTTCAAAATTAAATTTGTACTTGTTTTTTTAAAAATTGCAAAGGTTCTATTACCCTATAAAATTACTCACAATAAATACGTTGTTGTGTATCATTAAGGGTTTCTTATTTAAAAATTACTCATTAGTCAATAATGTTATAAGAATATATATATATTATTGTGGTATTCTATGTTTTCTTGGACAAGAAAACGAAACAAAGAGTTATTACAGATCTCTAAAACGAGAAATTACTTTTAAGGGACTGCACCAGTTGGACTAATTCCAAAGACCCAAAATTATACCATTGAACACACTTTCCTCTTTTAAACATAATTCCAAACATTTGGGAAGAATTAGGATGATGTTTGGCTAAAAAAAAAATATGTAATATTTTTAGTTCTGCAAAAACTGTATTTTTTTAGGGAAAAGGGTTTGAAAAATATTTCAATTTTGGTTGAAATTATTGTTACGATATCAAACTTTATGGAGAATCTTTTACTCCCTACACTATTTAATAGTGTATTTTAAAGGCATATATGTACCCACGTGGACACATTACTATTTAAAATGATGCAATATTTATGATGTCCACGTAGACACATATCTACCTTTAAAATACACTATTAAATAGTACAGGGGGTAAAAAAATTTGATATCGTAACAATAATTTCGACCAAAATTAAAATATTTTTGAGACTTTTTTCCCTTTATCCAAATAAAAGCTATTAGTTTGGTGGGATGAGATAAGACAGAAAGGATAGCAAAGTCCAAAAATTAGTATATTCTACCCCAAGAACAAACGAAATACAGCTATCCCCTTTTCACTTTCCAGCTCACTCTTCTAATACTTGAAGCAAGTGACAATTTGCCTAAATTGAAAGGGGGTGAAGGATTAAGGGAAATTTAGCCTAAACAAAAGGGGTAGGGGTTGGGGGGGATATGGACTGTAACTTATTTTGGGAGAACAGGTATTTTCTGAATTAATTTGGATTGGGTTATGAGATTGTAATTAATTTGTATTTTGTGGCCCATTTATATAATTTCCCCTAAAACCTAAGTGTGTCTATTGACCTTTTTTTTTTTTTTTCCTTTTATTTCTTTTCACGTAGCTAACAAGGAAGGCATGCAAATAGAATTTTTTAGTATTATTTTAGTGTCACGATCCAAAAATGAACGTCACGGTACTTGTTTCTTCCCACCAAGACAAGTCAGTCTCAACCTAACAAAAACGAAAGAAATGTGAAAAATGTAAATCAAGAACAAGACAATGGAGGAAAACTTATTCATTTTAAACAATATCTCAAAACCTGGTTGTCACGTGTACAAGCCACAAATGAAAATACAGAATTCGAAAGATAAATACAAGTCTAAGTCTTTATTTCTCAAGTAGAACAAAGCTTAAAGAAAAAGAAAAGAGGATCCGCCAGGATGACAACCTCTCAAGTCCTTCAATGAGCCTCGAAAAGGAGAAGAAGAGCGATAATGTCCGGACTCGGTACCTACACAAGTGTAGAAACAAGGGGTGAGTACTAACAACACGGTACCCAGCAAACAACTTACTAAACAAAGAAACTAGTTAGAAATTGAATACCCCTAATTACACTCCAACTGAACCTCCTCAAACTACAACCTACACATAAATCTGTCAAACCTAACAATTCTATAATACATGGCTCACAAGACCCAACATCCACTGTTCAAAAGTCACAATCACAAATCAAGCGAATCATGTACTTCATTCTCAAGGTCAAGTAGTTTAGTCACACATAACAAGCACATAAATCTCATGTAACCAACAAGTCACGCATAAGCATCAAATGCATCAAGTCATAATATTCAATATCTTGCCGGAATCATTTTCCATCGGCACAATATAACTATAGCCGAAACCATTTCTCATCGTCTTTATATCAAATTACTAGCTGGAATCATTTCACATCGGCTTTATAAGCACTTGTCGAAAATGACCTCGGCATCATAAATCATCATATGTCTCATCACGGTGTGTGTTCACAATCAATGCACACAAGTAATATCACACCACATGAAAGAGCCAACAAATTATACAATTAATTCAAGTCCACAATCATGCTTTCATGTATCAATCGATCAACAAGGGTCACAATAAGACAATTCACATCACCAAGTTCAACACATAACCTCTTTCATTTCAACCCTTTTTTATTCATTGAGATATAACAAGTGGACAATTTAAACCCTTCACCTCATCACCATTACTCCCAACACACAAGCAACAAAGGAAGTACAAGATATCTACTAGATAAGAGGTTTAGGAAATCACTTACCTTAGAGCAATCAACCAATCAATCTTAAGCTTGAGTTTTCCCCTTCCGAACTACTTCTGAAGCCACACAATCTGTAATCAAGTATTTACAATCACTATGTTTCTGCAAACAACAATGCAATTCTCACATCAATTAAATAGACAAATGGGTCAATCACCTCAAAATCCAAATTTCAAAATGGAGGTTTGAATCCTGAAAAGAATACGTGAAAATGATGTTTAAGGCATTAGGAACTCATTAGAGAAAATCTTATCAAAAAAGGGATCAAAATCACTTCAAAATCACCATTTTACCAATTTCTTGGGTTATTGAAGATAACCCCAATTTCTCATTTCAAAAGCATGATTTGAACACATAAATGCATAAATAATAATGGTTAATTGAAGATTTAGAGTTAAGAATCGTTACCCAAAAGATTTCCCTAAAAAATCTGGTTCTAATCGCCATCCAAAGCTCCCAAAACTTAAAAATGGTGAAATGGGGCTTAAACCTCAAAATTTGCAGGTCCAAAACTCCTCTGATGTCGCTTAAGTGAACCAGGTTCTGCTTAAGTGAACCAGGTTCTGCTTAAGTGAACCCCGCAAAAGTTGAGGGTCTTGCTTAAGCGAACCCCGCCCAAAAGGCCAGTCTCACTTTTGCGAACCAGGTCCCACTTAAGCGATGAATGTAGCACCAAAAACATATCAGCTAATATTCAAAACATCGAAAGGACCATCGAGATTCGTTCGGAACCCCGTGCACATAAATCACATATGAAAATCAATTATACTCGATGTTCTGGACCTAATGGAACAATCAAAACATGAATCGGAGGTCTCCTTGATCCGAAATCTGTGAACATCACAAGAAACTAACTCGACGCCTAAAAAGACTAAACAAGCTCGGGACCTCTCAAAAATCAACCAAGACCTCACCTAGCCTAAAATCATCCCCTGAATCCAACAGAACTCTTGAAATTTTGATTCGACCATCAGAATCTCGAATTTTGACCAAAGTCAACCCAAAGGCTAAAATTCTAAAAGACTCGGACCTCAACTCCTTAAAAACCCCGAATTAGGACCTCAACTCCTCAAAAAGATTCGGAATCGGAAACATACAACTCTCACGGATCAGATTTTACATTTTGGGACTGATGGAATCAACTAAATTTTGCTCCAACACTCGAAACTCCAAAGGACACCAAAAATCAGTCTCTTAACAACTTAGCCTTTCAAAAGCACAAACTTACCAAATTCTCAACTTTTAACTCAAAGTTCAAAACCAACTTTCAAACCTCAATCATAGAAGACTCGGGTCAATACTGGGAGGGCAAAATGATAATTTTCATGAAAAAACCAAAAATAACCAACCGAATCATTACATTTAGCCTAGAGAAAATTAAAGTGGATAAAGAAAGTAGGTGTTAAGCCATGATTTTTATATTTTTTGGAATTAAACTTTGAGAATCACGTTTGGTTATAAAAATTCGTAATTCAACTTCAAGTTGATATTTCAGAATTTTAAAGAATTTGAAAAATAACAAAAGAAGTGTTTCACTCTAAATTATCCACAAAAAGTCAAAATCAGCTTCAACTTATATTAATGACCAAACAAAACTTGAACAATTTTCAAATTAAATATTACTTTTCATTTTGAAAACAAAAAATATTTTTTCCAAATTTCACAATGTAAAACTACCTGTATTCAAATATGAGTAATTTTGAAAGAAAATTAGTTCTTCTTAATCTATCTATATATAAAAAATTATGACAAATAAAAAGAAATCGAGAATACTAAAAACACTTATATATAAGGGAGAGATATTTAATGCAGAAAAGAAATGAATCACATTTTGCCAAACAAAAAAGTTATACTAGGTTGTTTTTCGGGGATTTTGCTAAACAAAAAAGAGAGCAAAATTTAGACTATCTAATATTTAAATTAAAGATTTTATTTTTTCCTTATTCTACCTTAATCATATCAATTAATTGTTGATGATTTCTTAAGTTTTTAGTTGGTAGGTTAAAAAATTTCCAAAAGTTATTTGCTATTTTTTGTGGACCTTTACATCCTAATACATGTTATACATTGATACTCAAACTGGGATTTAGCTGCCCTCCATCACACTTTTCCTCCATTTCGTCAAGTACACTTCTAGATGAGAGACATGTGTCCTATTCAATTTTTAAAGGTTAAGATTATATTATATTAATAAGCATTATAACCTATTCAACTTTAACTATGATTATAATACTTATTAATATACTGTAATCTTAATCTTTAAAAATTAAATCGGACATATGTCTCTCATCTAAAAGTGTACTTAACGAAATAGAGGAAAAGTGTAATGGAGGGGAGCCAAATCCCTCAAACTGTAATACATGTTATCAATAAAATTGATATTTACAAATTTGATGTTATTAGTATGCATCATCATGTTATACCTTCTATCATTATACCAAATGTCTACATTTTGGTGGAGACCCACTACTAAAGAAGTGATAATTAGTGAAGGAAATAATTTATAATGTTTCAGGGAAATAAAAAAATTAATTTATTACAAGTTTAGCATTTTTCAGGGAATATAAAATTTAATTTATTGCACCTTCAGATACTTTTTAGAGGTAAGTTTTGTTTGTTCTCAGAACAAACTAACAAATAAATAGACAATATACTAAACTTATATATTGATATATTTTCACAAATATTTTACTATAACTATCAAGGACTAAATGTTAACATTCTCTCAAATAAACTTTATAATATTATTTTATAATAATTTAAATTTGAAATTATCAATAAATCAATATTTATAATTATATTTATCAACTAACTGCGCAACGTGCGAACACGTATACTATTATATATAACAATACATCTTTTGAAACAAAATGAAAAGGTAAAAGCACTGCACTTAAAAAGAAAATAAAAGATGACTTACTTTCTTGTTTCATTTATATTATGGTGTTTGATCAAACATGAAATTTACAAATATATTTTTTCATGTACATGGTAAGATAGATATAAGGTTTACACATCATCTCCACTAAATATATTATTATTGTTATATATAAAAACAGTATAATATAATACATAATCAATTTAATATTTTTCAACCACAAAGATAATACAACTGCTTTTAGAAAAAGCAAATACCAAGAAATTGATAAATTACACAATTAAGCAAATTAAAAAAAAAACTAACAGCTCTCTTCCTCAGTTTTCCCCTTATTATCAGCATACTTTTTGAAGATTCATGCAATTTTCCATACCTAAACTCATCAAAAATTTCAAACTGACTGTTTGTTGGGTTTTAAAGGTGTGAACAGGAAATGAAGGGTTGTAACTCTCCTGAAGAGTTGTGACCATGCCGAAGGGTTGTGAACTTTATGAAAGGTTGTGTCCTTTCTAAAGGATTGTGACCGTTTGAAAGGTTATGCCTTTTCCAAAGTGTTATGACCTTTCTGAAAGGTTGTCTTCTTTCCAAAGGGTTGTGACCTTTACCCTTTGTTGGCTATAAATAGAGAGGTTTTCTCTCATTTTTCAAAATCGAATTCTTCCCTTCTTTTGCATACATTTCTTAAAAAAACAAAATCGATCGATCGTGTCAGTGTGCGTGATTCGTTGCTGTCATTTTGAGTTCGTTGAAATTATCGAAGTTTGAGGTACCGCTACTTCTTTAATGGTTAATCCGTTTTTATCTTGGGAGGAATTAATCTGCAACCTCGGGTACTTGAGGGGATTAAATTTCTTAAGGACACACGGTGGGTTACGTGGACTCGGAAAGTTCTTTGTGTTTTTCTTTTCATCTTTTATTATTTCGGTTTGCTAATCGAATACGGGAGATAACAAGCTTAAGAAATTTAATGATGGTATTTTACGTGGTAAGGAAACTACTTCTATTTTTCGTGTTCTTTTTATTGGGGAAAGAACAAGATGAAAAAAGAGAATTATTTTATCATATGATAAAAGAGATTTGGGATGAATTAGTACTACTTTAGTATGTTCGAGTATATTTTTTGTAGTAAGTTTTCCTTGGATGGGTAAGATTATTTTTATTTTCTTCCCAAGTGCATTCAAGCATTGCACCCCTTCAGTTTTTCTTTTCAATGAGAAAAGTTATTTTGTGCATAAATGCTAAGATGAGCACTTTAATTTTTTCCCTATATTCTTGGTTTTATATAACTATGAGAAGAAGTAAATGAATAAATGTTGTCTCCTAACAATATTTGAACCTCAGTTTAGTTTCTTGTTGAAATTAAATGTCTTCTTGAGGAAAATAGGAATATAATGGAAACTGAGAAAGAAAAAAAAATTAGCAAGAAAAGTGACTTGCATGGAATTATTGCTGACAGATGGAATATGATTAAATGAGAGTAAAAATCAGGTTCTATCTTTATTTTTCTTGATTATTATTTTCTTTTTCTATCCTTTATAAGTTATGAAATTTATTTCATAAATGTTAGGATAGATGATCATTATGTGATGATCTCAGAATATATCTTTATTATTATTAATATGTATTCTGTTTAGAGGAGGAAAAATAAAACTTTTGTAGTTTTCTACTCCATGTGAAATTTGATTGTGTTTGACTTTTGGAGATTTTTTTTTCTCTCCTTTGATTTGAAGAATATAAGAATTTCATGAACAAATCAGATTGTGCATTGGTTTGAAGATAGAAACTTCACCAATTTGTTAAATACTCTGTTTGAATGAATATTTTGACTTGAAGAGTACAAAATCTTCGTCAGGAATATTAAGGCTAAATGATTGAAAAAAAAATAAAAAAATCTTCATCATTAGCTCGAAACAGTGTTGTATTTGAGATTTCTGGAGATTAAAACCTTTTTGGTTTACTACTCTGTCGAATGTGTGGCGATTCGAAGAATATTAAAACTTCATCAGAATTCAAGGTTCATTCGGTTAACGATTAGAAGAATATAAAAACTTCATCGTTAAACTAGAAACAAGTTGTATAAAGATTGAATCTTTATTGTTAGTATTCTAAATACTAAGTGGTTTGTCTAGTTGTGACAAAAAGAAAAGAAAAAAAAAAACACTAGTGACATAAAATTAGTGGTTTTTGTGCTTGCAATTGGTGTTTATATGGATTAAATCTCCAAAAGAAGGCTTCGTGTTGCCAATGTGTAAGCATGGGAAAAAATATGTGGAAAATAATTTGAAATAGTTGAAAAATATTTTTGAGAACATATTTAAAATGTGGGGGGTTCTTTACTTGTGATAAAGACAAAATTAGACTTATTATCTAATTTAAATTTGAAAGTACAAGATATGAAATTTAATCACAATCTTGTATTATGTTAGACCCACAAAATTCTTGGAGTATATTTGATATTGTGGTCGTTGAGTCTCTCTTTACTAGTATATGATATGACTAATATGAAACCACAAAATTATATTACTCATTGAAAAGAATTGTATTCTTTGATGAAAAAGTTTCACTTTAAAATATTGTGATTTTTCATGAAAAGATATGTCTATTAATTTTTTTTATAGACATGAACATTGGTGAAAAGTGATATGTTATGTTTGTGTTGTAAAACAAACATTTGAGTTATATTGCCCTTATTGCCAATTGCACTAGATCTTGTCATGTTTATTTCTTGAATGGTAAGGATGAAGCAATAGAAACATATTGACAATATAAAAGCGAAGTTGAAAATCGAGTTAGATAAAAGATTGTCATGATTAGAAGTGGTAGAAGAAGAGAATATGAATCTTCTTTTGTAGAAAGTTGTGTTTGTTCAGTCTTTGTTGTATCCTGATAGAGAATTGTTTGTCGTCCAGTCTATTTCATATGAGAAATGGAAATGAGGGAACTATTTCCAAACGGGTCAAAATAGGACCTAAGACTTTGGATTGTATGTTCATTGGATATGCTACAAATAGTAAAGCATGTCGATTTATGGTTCATAAGTCCGAACTGTTGAATAGTCAATTGAAGGGTCTAAACGACCTTGGAAAGAACCAAAGGAGAATGTACTTAATAAAGAGATTCGGTGGCATAGTAAATGTCAATGGACAAATTACTTCCTACGAGTTTGATTTTGTAACATTTCTACTTGAAAATGAGTCTCATATATTCTAAAAGTTATGTCCTTTGTGGACTCATTCTCTTTGAGAAAAGTTTGTCAATAGTAAGATATATTCAATCTTGAGCAACCATACTTGTGAGTTGGTTGATCTTCCTCGAGGAAATAAACTTTTGGATTCAAAGTGGATCTACAAAAGGAAAAGAAAGTTGATGAAACTATTGACAAATACAAAGACAGACTTGTTTTCATAGGCTTTAGACAATAAGAAAGCCTTGTTTGACAAATAATAGCACTAACTAGGATTACATCAATTCAGATGTTAATTGCGCTAGTTGTGAAATATTGCCTTCAAATTCGTCAAATTGGATGTGAAAACATTTTTATTTTAAATGAAAAATTGGAGGAAGAAATTTACATGGAACAACCTAAGGGCTTTATGGTTCTGGTAAATAAAAGAAAGTCTGTAAAATTGTTAAGTCACTCTGTGGACTAAAAACAAGCGCCCAAATAATGACATGCGAAGTTTGACCAAACTATGTTGGCAAATGAATTCAAGATTAATGAATGTGATAAATGTTTTTACATTAAAGACACTCCAAATCACAAGGTCATTATTTGTTTTTATGTTGATGACATTGTGATCGTCAAAGCAGACATTTCTAACATAAATGCTACTAAGCATATGCTAGAAAGTAACTTCGATATGAAAGACATTGAAGTTACTGATGTGATTGAAAATGTACTTGACAAGTTCAAGCATTTGGATTTCAATATTGTCAAGACTCCAATAAATGTGAGATTTGTACTTTAAAAGAATGAAGGTAAAAGTGACTCACAATTGGATTGTGCTAGAGTATTGAGAATTATGATAAATATCATGAAGTGTACGCGATCAGCTATAGCATATATTATTAATAAACTAAGTCGGTTCACGAGTAATCTCAATCAAACTCATTGGATGACAGTGAAAAGAGTTTTGGAGTATTTAAAACATACTTAAAAACAAAAAACTATTGCTTTTTATTATAACTAATATTCAACGGTATTGAAAGAATATAGTGATGCAAATTGAATCACCGAGGTCAAATGAAGTAAAATCCACGAGTGAATATGTATTTACTCTTGGTGGAGGAAGCGATCTCTTGGAAATCTTCCAAACGAGAGATGTATCGCTCGCTCTACTATGAAATTTGAGTTTATCACTCTAGATAAGGCTGGTAAAGAAGTTGAATGACTCCAAAATTTCTTGAAAGATTTTTGGCCCAAACCTTTAAGATCCAAAGTATGCATACACTGTGAAAGTTAATTTGCAATAGGTAGGGCATGGAGCATGATGTATAACGGAAAGTCTCGTCATATATGACGTAGACATAATATCGTTAGAGAACTACTCTCTAGTGGAATTATCATAATTGACTATGTAAAGTCAAAGGATAATGTGTCGGATCCACTTATAAAAGGCCTAACTAGAGAGGGAGTTGATAGATTATCAAAGGGAATGGCAATATGGCCGAGAACAAGTCATTGTGGCGGTAACTCTACCTAGAAGACTGGAGATCCCAAGATCTAGGTTCAAGGAGATCAAACAAAGTCATTGATGACGGTTCAACATTGTCAAAATATTTTTTATGGTCCATTCTCATGATAAGACAATGTTCAGTAACAAGGATAAAGACATTAGGACTTTTTAATGATTTCTAAGTTTGATACATGGTATATCAAATGGTGTATCTACGGGATAACACATTTAGAAATCACCTATGTAAGTGTGAAGTGTAAGCCGCTTCAAGGAGAATCCGGTAAGGCCGTTCTCTACGCACTTATAAACCGAGACGTGTTCATGGCTGAAACGAACAAAACAATGAGAACCAAAAACAGTTCAAGGGTTGATTGTATGACTTATGTTGTCTAGGTATACACCAAAGCTCGACGGTTCAAAGATATCAAATCTATCGATTGACCGAGTATATCCGATATATGTTCACTACGGAAAGTTCAAAGGGAAACCCACTTATCCAGAGGCAATCAATCCTTAATTACGAATCACACAGTTTTTCATGCATATGTTTTAACAATAGTCATTCCCTATTCATGTGGGGGATTGTTGGATTTTAAAGGTGTGAACAGAAAATGAAGGGTTGTAACTCTCCTGAAGAGTTGTGACCATGCCGAAGGGTTGTGAACTTTATGAAAGGTTGTGTCCTTTCTAAAGGATTGTGACCGTTTGAAAGGTTATACCTTTTCCAAAGTGTTATGACCTTTCTGAAAGGTTGTCTTCTTGGCAAACGGTTGTGACCTTTACCCTTTGTTGGCTATAAATAGAGAGGTTTTCTCTCATTTTTCAAAATCGAATTCTTCCCTTCTTTTGCATACATTTCTTAAAAAACAAAATCGATCGATCGTGTCGGTGTGCGTGATTCGTTCTTTGTCATTTTGAGTTCGTTGAAATTATCGAAGTTTGAGGTACCGCTACTTCTTTAATGGTTAATCCGTTTTATCTTGGGAGGAATTAATCTGCAACCTCGGGTACTTGAGGGGATTAAATTTCTTAAGGACACACAGTGGGTTCTGTGGACTCGGAAAGTTCTTTGTGTTTTTCTTTTCATCTTTTATTATTTCTGGTTTGCTAATCTAAATACAGGAGATAACACTGTTTTATATATCTAAAATAATGGATTTTTTTTAAAAATGGTGTAGGCATAACTAACAATAATCGCGTGAGGCTCACACTTGGACAGTGAGCCATTTTTCTTACATTTTACATGTTATTCACCATTTCTCTTCCACTTACCCTTTTTTTCTTTTATTTTCTTATTTTCTTGACTTCTAATAAATATTCCATTCTCAAATACACAATTAAATAATTAGAAAATTTGATTAAAAAATATATAGATAAACAGATTTTCAGTTAAAATAATTGAAACACTTTTAAAACGGTTAAATTTAAAAATAAACGTATTGTTCAATATTTTTTAACAGAATCAAATTAATTTAAAACGCAAACTAATCCACTTTAACATATATAAATTTATTAGATAAGATTAATTTTAATTAATATAATTTACTTAGATGTAAAAATAAAAATGACAACTGGGCAGAACAAGGCTGGTAAGACGGATTTATAAAAGATTTTAAATTTTTTTGCAGGATTCTCATTCACTTACAATATATGTTTTATCCGTGTTTTTCTATTAAGTATTTTTAAAAATTGTAACTAATCTTTTTTTTTAAAAAAAAATGGATAATCTATGTTAAGAAAATAACTGCAAGCAAATATATGAACTTTTTTTTTTTGGTAACAAATATATATATGAACTAAAACCGAACAAAAAAACCTAAAAAATAATATTTTTGAATTAATTTGATTTTTCTAAAATGCTAGTAATCGAAAGATAGTGTTTTTTTAAAGTTAATTTGATATTATTAAAAATGGTGAATAATAAGATTACTTTTAATATTCAGTAAAATACGTTTTCAGTTATTTTGACAAAATAATTTTTTTTTTTTTAAGTATATCAATGGCTTAATTATAATTTGAGAGTTGGATATTTGTTAGGAATAGAAAGAAGAGCAACTTTCACATATAGCAAACAAAAAAATTATATTTGTATGCTATAGCAAAATTTGCATAATTGCGTTTCATAGCAAACATATATATGTATATATAATTGGCTATACATATATACAATTGAAAGTTATGTCTATTTCGCTATACATATATACAAAAAAGAAGTAATTGTATAATTCGTTGGCTCCTAAACAGATTTGTATAATTTTGCTAGCAGGCCATTTGTATAAATTGTTGTTAACCTCTCGTTTGTATAAATCGTTGACAAAAATATTTGTATATCAAAAATCGCTCTCTCTTTCGCTTTATACAAACATAAATTATACATTATACAAACATAAATTATACATTATATTTGTATAATATGTGTTTGTATAAAACGAGAAAGAGAGAAAGGCAAAAGAGAACTGGGTAGGGGAATATTTTTATTGTATAATTATAAGTGTATAAGATGAATATATATGTTATTTGCATGAGTATATACAATTTTCTCTCGCTTTATGCAAACAGAAACACAATTTATACATTTTTGTTGTATAAAGCGAGAGAGGCTAGCGACAGAGAGAGCGAGCGGGAGAGGGAGAGTGGCGAGCGAGAGTTTGAGGGAGAGAGGCGGCTGACAAACAATTTGCTATAGGGAACAATTAAATCAAAGTGTGGTTATACCATTTCATTTGAATTAATAGTTTGCCATTATATACAATTTTCCCTATTTTTTACATTTCTTTTACATTTTAGGGTCATTAGCCTACTAAATTTTCTTATTAGCCCAAGTCCATTACTCCATTATAACTATGAATCTTTGACTGCTTTTACTTTTATTTTTATGCCTAATTTTTCACTTCTCCTTTATTGTCTTGTTTATGAAAATAGTGATCATGTAATGTTTTTTGCTCGGATGAATCTTATGAATCTTGTATCTTGGCTATTATGTATTTATTTTGTAAATATTCACTAAAGTATGCGTAATTTATGAATGAATTTATGTATGTATTGATGTCATGTTCATCGGACATCAACATTCATATTCTTTTTAAGAGGAAAATATTGTTAATTTTTTCGGTTAAAGGGCCAATCCGTTTCAACCCTTGGCCCGCTTAGGGCTGGACTGGGCTGCTATTTTATAGGGCCTTTAATTAAAAGGGTCAGTCCGTCCCAACCCATTTAACTCTCTAGCCCGTTAGGGTTGGATTTGATTGGGTTGGACCAACCCATTTTGACAGCTCTAATACATATATATACACATAATTTTTTTTAAGTTAACGGGTGCATATGGATCTGTCTGGGTGCAAGAGATGTTTTAGCTTTGACCATGCAAAAAAAAATATCATTAAAATGTTAACAATATTGAACGAATAAACTGACTATTCTTCTTAACATAATAAACAAAGATGTTGACTTTGTATGAACAAAGACTTTCACCAACTTCATACTTCTAAGAATAAATAACATTATCCTTGTTGACAATTTCAGCAATATATGGATAAATATTCTATGGATTACATAAATGAGGTGTGGAAGTCAAGTGAAGTCGTCAACATTCACAATATAATGTTTACCAAGATGCATGAAATTTCAACAAGAATAATATATAAGTATCCATATATATTCACATTGAAAATGAACAAGCTCTAGAGAAAATTATTTTCATCTTAAATGAACTTATTTATGAATTTTCCAGGAACATATGTTTCCGGAGATAGATGATCAATCACGCAAATTTGTTGAACGTTTTAAGACAACGATGATTTTAATAGGAGTGTCAATTGTACAGCTTAACTGATTATTTTTAAAATATTATATGGTAATTTACATATTAATTTTTTTAATATTCTATTCGTATAATAAGGAATAAACTTTTTGTAACCGTCTCATCATATTCGTTTTTTTTTATATCAATACAGTTCTATTAATTTTCAATATTTTTTAAAACATCACATAAGAGTCGCAAGTAAAAGTTAAATTATGATATTATATAACACATACATTTTTGTAGGATTTTAATAAAAACTCCTTTAGAGTTTTTGTACGGATTAAAAGGTAATGAATTAGGAGAACTCGAATGATGATAATGATAGTGATGTATCCCATATTAAGAGTACCTACTATCTTATAACTTGCTAGTTGCTACTAAAACTCGTTGATAGCTTACTACCATTCTAGATGAAGTTTTGACTTGTAGTTGATTTATCCCCCAAAGCCCAAAATGAAAACTTTAATATAATGTATCATTGGATTTTCCTATAATTTAATTTTATCTTTCTCTGTAGAACTTATTTAGCACAAATTCGATTAGTGATGTCAAAATAAACATTGGATACTAGGATATAGTTTCAATAAGACAGAATACATAGAATTCCCCTTAGATTTGTACCTTTTTTTTTTATATGAATAAGCTCTGGCCTATTGGCCTAGATGTGTTGTATTTCATTAGAAAAGTTGGACAGGAGGGGTACCGAACCTTATCTTCAAAATTAAATTTGTACTTGTTTTTAAAAAAATTGCAAATGTCCTATTAACCTATAAAATTATTTAAATTCATAATAAATACGTCCATTTCAAACATTTTTTCCGCAATTGTATTCTCACGAAAGTTAGGCGGAGTAATAATACAACCTTAAATCAGTGTAAAAATATCACATGAAATTATCAATTTGATATTTTTAATTAATAAATTAGACACATATTTCCATCTTCCCCAAATCACCATTAAAATCTTTGTACAACTTCCTCCTACATGCAAGAAGACTTTTCAAATTAGAGTTTTCCTAGCTGATTGATTCATCTAGATATGTACTTGAGAAAATGAAAAAAAAAAATGTAATGAAAAAGAGTAAATTATAAGCTACTCAAACTGACATATAATTATTGTTTGTTTATTTACATGTTTGATAAATAGGGATTCGGCTCCTTTCTATTTCTCTTCTCTCCATTTTCCCCAAGTTCTAGCTTGGATTGGAGACACATGTCATAGTTTAGAATTAATGATTAAGATCTAATTGATTTAAACACAGTCCTAACCATAATTATTTACTTCCATATATTTATTTCTTAAATATTTTTGTAATCCAACAATTCTAGATTTACATTAATTTTTCATAAATATATTTAAAAGAATTTCTTATCTTAATTGCTTGAGTAATTTTTTGCTGATTTTTTCCCTTTTTTTCCCTAACGTTTTCCATTTCTCAAATAATATTTGCCAAATTAAAAATTAAAAATTGTGATCTGACGTTTTTTTTTAATTTTAGGAGTAAAATACATTTTGTCACTCAACTTTAAATTATTTCTTACTCCCTAAATGGAGTTCATATTGCTCTATAGACACTGTAGCTCTTAATACTCTATTAGAATAATAAAAACGTTTAATTGTATTATAATTTTTTTCAAAAAAGTAAGAATATTTAGTAAAGTTTTAAATATGTATGCTAAAGAAAAGTTTTTAATATATTTAGGGAAAATATAATGGATTGCAAAAATATTTAAGAAGTAAATATATTAAAGTAAATAACTATGGTTAGGACTTTGTTTTAATCAATTAGATTTCAACCATTAATTCTAAACTATAATATGTGTCTCCAATCCAAGTTAGAGCTTCAGGAAAATAGAGAGGAGTCAAATCCGATAAATATTACTCCTATATCAAAATCTTATCAATTGGTCATTCTCAATTTATTTTCATAAATATTTTATTATTTACTAATAATTTTCAACCACAAAGATAATACAACTGCTTTTAGAAAAAGGAAATACGAAGAAATTGATAAATTACACAATTAAGCAAAAAAAAAAAATTAAAAAAAAATTAACAGCTCTCTTCCTCAGTTTTCTCCTTCTTATCGGCATACTTTTGAAGATTTTCACCGTGCAATTTTCCATACCTAAACTCATCAAATATTTCAACTCCCATATTTATGTAAAAATCATATGATTTCTTGTTCCAAACTGCTACTATTCCCTCTACTGATACGAACCCATTGTTGGCAGCAATAGATGCAACTGTTCCAAACAACAATTTCCCCATTCCCAACTTTCTATAACTCTCTCTGAAGTAAAGACTCTCAAAATAGAATCCTGGCTTGTCATTGAAGCATGAATAATTAGCGTAAAAGAAAACATATCCTGCAATGTAAGCATCACTCTTATCGTCATATTTGGACCTGAATTCCTCAACTTGTCCTTCAACGACAGGGAATTTAAGGTCGAAAGTTGTAAGGACAGGCTTGAACCCTTCGTCCGTGGTATTTTTAGGTTCGTTAAAAGGGGTGGGAGAGACTTCGAGTAGAAGTACGGATGGACCGTAGAAAAGTGGAAGAGGATTTTCTTTAAAAAGCAAGCCCTCTAAGGAGGACTCTGTAGCTTTGTATAAATGAGTGTAATTATGGTATTCATGGATTTGGTAAAACAATTGGTATATATGAGACAGATCAGATTTTGTAGCAAGACGAACTCGTGTGTATATCTTTCCGGTGATGGTAATGTTGTTGTTTTCCGATGATGCATCGATGGTTATTGTCTCAGATGAAGTTGGTTGTTGAAGAGCAGTAGCCATGGGAAAGTATTTAGTCAAATTTGAGAGGAATGAGATAAAGGAAATGTTGAAAGGACTAGTAATGGGATATTGTGTGGAAATACTTTAGTATAATAATGGTTATTTATAGTAAAGAATTAAGTTGGCTCTTTTTAAAATTCATTTATTTGCTAGTGAGATTAGTGGATAATAAAAAATGGTTGGTGGAGGTCTACTCCGACGTGCGTTTTATAGGGTCGAGTCATTGATGTAATTGGTTTGGCCTTTGGCCACCAATTTTATGTTGTTGATACTACTTTCGCTCATTTTTATTTGTCCTTTATTTTATAATAGGTTTTTGTTTTTATTTGTTTTTTTCGACTTATTAAAAAAAGAGAATTTTTTTTATATATTTTACCCTCACCATTAAATATCTATTTTCCAAATCATTATTTCAAGATCCAATACTAAGTATCATTTAATAGGAATAGTTTGGTAAAATATATATATATATATCAATAATTATTTTTTTAATGGGTATGTCAAGTCAAACAATGACAAAAAAATTGAATGGAGGGAATAGTAATTAACTATTTCTGTCTGAATTTATATGACACGTTTTGATTTTTAGTTAGTCCACGAATAATGACACGTAAAATTTAATAATGCTATCAACATTTTACTTATGGTGGGTCTCAATTGTTTCGCGAAAAAAGTTCATAAAGGTATACTCTTTTTAAGGTAGTTTTGAAACATTTTAAAGTTTCCCCTTATTTCGTAAATTGATATACAGTAAACTACTTCATATAAACTTAGACGAAATAAATAGTCCTTAATAATAATAAAAATGAAGTTGGACTTAACAACCCCGATTTATATATAGTATTGTTGGAGTTTAAAATTTTGACAAGTAAAACTGTGAAAATTTAAAGTTGATTTTTTGGAGGTACAAAAAATATCTAAGATATTTAGTAGAACTTTCTAAAATTTTGTAGAGTAAATATCTTTGATATTTATACTTAAGAAAAATCTAGAGGTTCTAGATAATTAGATACATATAGTAAAGTATAGAAATATCTAGGTTCTTGTTACATAGTTAGAAGATAAGAATAACTAGATTTTTCTTGTAGAAATAACTAGAATAATTTCTAAAAGCATCCCTATACAAGTATAAATAGGGGTGGCATTAGACATTTGTAAAGTAACCAAAAAACAACCCAAATAAAAGAGTCTTCTTCCACAAACAAGTTCTCCTTTCTAGCTTCCTCTTTCTTAGTTGAATCTTCGGTCTTAGTTAACGATCTTGAAGGGTTCTCCAATTACATTTTTCTTCTGCTATTCTCTACATGGTACCAGAGCTATAGTTGTAGATTGGCTTGTTGATGTTATTTCAAGATCAGATTAGAGGTAGACTCAACTGGTTTGTCTATATGGATTTTAGCGACCGTGTTAATGGACTAGGGATGGAGTTGTTGAATCAGTCCAATTATAAGGTATGAAAAACATGTATGAAATCATACCTTGTGGGCGAGGATTTGTGGGATGTTGTGAATGGGAGTAACACAAGTCCTCCTATTGACGGACCAAAAAATAACAGTGTATACAAGAAATGGAAGCAGATTAATGTGAAGGCGGAGTTCATTCTGAAGAGGAAAATCTCATCCGGTTTATTCGATCATATTATAAAGTGTAAATCAGCTCATGAAGTATGGAGGATCCTTAATCGTTTGTTCAACAAGAAGAATGAGGCTCGGCTGCAGATATTGGAGAATGAATTGGCTAACACCACTCAAGGTAACTTTTCTATCGCTGAGTATTTTTTAAAGATTAAAAACTTATGTTCTGAGATATCTTTGTTGAATTCGGAAGAGGCTATTTCTGAAGCACGAATGAAAAGAATAGTCATTCATGGGTTAAAACCTGAATATATTTCATCTGTGACGTCAATTCAAGAATTGGCTCAACAACCATCCTTGAAGGAATCGGAATTACTAGCGAAGCAGTTGGCTAGTGTGTTTGTCAAATATAGAGAAGGAGATGCTCTTGTAGTCGACAAGAGAAACTTCAAAGGAAAATCAAGAGATATGTTGCACTCTCGATTCTCAAATGATTCAAGCTTGCTTGGAAAGAAGGAAGAGTCTTCTACTATTATGGTAAAAGCCTCTCAGATGTTATCGTTATGGTGAAGTAGGACATATAAGAATATATTGCCGAGCCAAGGAGAGGAATATGGCTCAAAAAGTTACTAAAGAAGAAGAAGACTGGGAAAATTGTTTAGTAGCTAAGGCTCGAGCAATAGATGTTATGGTTTCCATCAACCTTGAAGAAGACTTGATCGAGGATTCAGAATATAATGCAATCGATCACGTGGAGAAGAAAAATGTCGATGTTATCAGTATGAAGCAAGAAACTATTAAAGATGTGCATACTGGTGATATGGTAGCTTCTATCGAACAAATCAAGAAAATAAATTCTGAACAAGCAGTATCTAAAGCTATATATGTTGATGGTAACCTTTATGGAGAAAGTATTGAGGAAGATGTATGGGAAGTTGAATTCTCTGAACAATCGTCAGCCATATCAAGGTTAGTCTTTGGCTTTGATCAAATATTAGAAGCAAATGGAGATGATGAATATCAAATAGAGGAAGAAGCTGATATTGAAGTCTCGGAGACAAATAATATGTTTTTTGAAAGTTCTGAAGCTGCCAAAAAATCTATCGAGGAGATGATAAGAGAATATGGCAGTTATCCTATGTTGGTGTTGAGACTTTACAAGAAATTGATAGTGTTTCTCTAGATAAAATAATTATCGAGAAGTTAAGAGAAGGAGGGAATCTGAGAACTCAACAAGGAGATAATCTACATGGATTAACTGACGATGAAGAATCTTTATCATTTGAAGAAGCAAAAGGAGTTCGAAAGAAACTGTTGAGATTTTCACCAAAATGTGGCTCAAAGCTTCGTTTGAGCTCTTCCATGACAAGTGTGGGCTAGTTTCCAAAAAATCACTTTAAGGGGGACTGTGAAAAATTAAAGTTGATTTTTTGGAGGTACAAAAAATATCTAAGATATTTAATAGAACTTTCTAGAATTTTGCAGAGTAAATATCTTTTATATTTGTACTTAAGAAAAATCTAGAGGTTCTAGATAATTAGATATGTATAGTAAGTAAAGTATAGAAATATCTAGGTTCTTGTTACATAGTTAGAAGATAAGGATATCTAGATTTTTCTTGTACAAGTATCTAAAATAATTTCTAGAAGCATCCCTATACAAGTATAAATAGGGGTGGCATTAGGCATTTGTAAAGTAACCAAAAAACAACCCAAATAAAACAGTATTCTTCCATAAACAAGTTCTCCTTTCTAGTTTTCTCTTCTTTAGTTGAATCTTTCGATCTTAGTTAACGATCTTGGGCTAACAGAAGGCTTCCCGGATTACACTTTTCTTCTGCTATTCTCTACAAAAGCTTCAAAAACAATTTACTAAATTAAAATTTTCACAGTTTACGCATATTGAATTTTGACAAGTAATATTATTGGATTGTTTCTTGCAATATTATTCCATTATTTCTTCTTCCTTTTTCAACTTGATTTAGTAGTTTTCTCTTTCCTAAAAATTAGAAATCACTTTTAGAAATCGAAAATAGTGATGCTAATAAATGAAGAAGGAGATTTTGTAATAAAGATGATGATTTGATTTGATAAAAAATCTATTTTTTATATTTTAATAATTTGGCGATTATCTAACACTGATTAAGAACCTATTTGACATTGTTGTTGGGATCCCAGAAACACTTATTTTAACAAAAAAAGACTTTTTTTTAAAAAAAGTAGGTATTTGACAAACCTGTAAAAGTGCTTTTAAATAGAAGCAGAATCAATTTTTTTGTTGTTGGGAGGAAGTTAAAAATTTCTGCTTCTTAAAAAAAAAATAAAAAAATTCAAGACTAAAATGTCCCTATATATATATATATATATATATATATATATATATATCTTATTACTTAATTAACATACCTAATATGTTTGGTTAAGTTCCATTTAATAGTTTTATTTTTTATTTTTATATAATAAATTTTATATTTTATTTTCCGTTTGCGTATTATTATTTTATTTATTATTTTACGTATTACTTTACAAAATTAGAAAACAAGAAAAAGGCAACAATAATATTTTTGTAAGATTAGGAAAAAAGAAAAAACATAACAATTAAAGATTTCTATCTTTCAAAAAAATGTATAGTATTGATTGGAAATTTGAATATGAACATTTTATTTTAATAAAAATAAAAATTTAATTTATTTTTTTGTAATAGATCTTTAAACTAGTTTCTCTCTATAAAATAATTTCAATATTAAAAGTACATTAGCAAGTTAGCTAAGGAGGACTCAGTAGCTTTGTATAAATGAGTATAGTTATGGTATACATGTATTTGGTAAAACATTTGGTATATATGAGACAGATCAGACTATGTAGCGAGACGGACTCTTGTGTATATCTCTCCGGTGATGATAACATTGTCATTATTGGATTCGGATGATGCATGGATGGCTATTGTTTCAGATGGAGTAGGTTGTTGAGTAGCAGGAGCCATGGGAAATTATTTAGTTAAATTTGAGGGGAATGAGGTTTCAGATAAAAGGTTTAAAATGGGATATTGTGTGGAAATACTTAGTATAATAATGGTTATTTATAGTGGAGAATTAAGTTGGATATAGAAAGAAATTTTTTATTCTTGTATATAGGCCAGCTTGACAAGCAGCCCTTCCTCTTGATCTTGTTGATCTGAGGTGCGAAGAGAAAGATTTGACCAGGGCAGTGTTGGGTAAGGCAAGACACTCACAAGAATGCCCGATAGGATAACAGAAGAATAATACTCAAATCTAAACTTTTCCTTTCAATTCGAACCAAGAGAAGACAAACTAAATCAAGCAATACGAAGAATGGACAGTAAGGACCAAAAGCTCCACTATAAACACCAAGAGTTACAATATTGTTCTTCAAAATTGGCCACAAAACAAGTGCCAAACAATGAGCGTCAATAAAACAAGATTGCACCAAAACTAGAGAATTAAAGGAGAGATTTCACCAAAAAAAACGAGCTATTGTTCACGCCCCAAAATCAGAAGCTACAGACAACAAAATTTGATCTCCAGTGTTGAATTGAATAACTAGATGCTGAGAACTCCCAGTTCAAATTTGAGCACGATCCAACGGCCAGTTCAAATTTGAGCACAATCCAACGGTTAACGGAGCAACAAACTCTGTTAGAAGCGGACTGCCTCAGCAAAAAATTTTCTGAAGCAAAGACGAGATTTTTCTCCCTTTCTCTCAATCTCTAAAACGGCTCTCTCTTGATTTTTCTCTCTTGTGTTTCTAAAAATAAGACCTAAATAAGCCTTATATATATACCACACATTATTGAGCTTATGGGCTAAAATGAACTGATCCTAATAAGATTTTTATTTATCCACATAGGAAGGGGAAAAAATTCTAAACTCAACCGGCAGGACCCATTATTAATAGTTAAATTTCACAAATAATTCATGAATATTCAACAAAGGTGAAATATCGAGAAGAAACAATTGCAAGTGGGTGCACATCATAGGATCATGCAAAATATCATACAAATGTTAACATCTGCGAAGGAATTGAAAATTCTTCCAAAGATAAATGTTGACAATTTCACCAATATTGATAAAAATCATATGTATGGATTACATATATGTGGCTTGAAATTAAAGGTAATGGAAATCCATCAATATTGACCCAGATGCATGGAAACAAGTGTTTCTGTTAAATGGAAACCAAGTCAATCACACAAATTTGTTGAATGATTTAAGACAACTACAATCCTAATAAATGTGCATGTCTATGATACGACTCAACACTTTTGGTCAAAAGCGACGGACATTGTCTCTATTTTTTAAAAAAAAATATTTTTTTAAGAATGCGATGCCATTTGTTGCTTTTTATATTTTTTTTAGTTTTAAAAAAGAAATGAAGTCCGTCGCTTTAATTAATTTTTAATTTTTTTTAGAATCTTGAAAAGTGATGGACAATGAGACGTCAACCGTCACTTTTTGAAAATAACTTTTTGAAAAATTCAGAAAAGCGACGAACTAAAGGACCCTGTCCTTCGCTTTTCTGGGTTTTAAAAAAATAAAATTAAAAAAAGCGACGGACAAAACCACCCTGTCCGTCACTTTTTCTGCAGATTTTTTGGCAGCAGAAACTGGCAGTTTCTGCTGCCCAACCCGCAAAAGCAATTCAACTCAATTCAATTCAATTCAGCCCCAATCAAACACAAAATATTATAAAGAAGCTACACAAAATATAAAACCGCAAACTTAAATTAACATCCAAAAATATCTAAATCACAATATAAAGACTTATAAAGTCTGTCAAAATTCGTTTCAAAATTACAAATAGTTCATAAAGACTACATTTTATCAAGATTTCTAAAGTTCAACCTAATAATGAGTCCATAAATTCTATAAATCAAGATTCCTAAAGTTCACGACCTAAAGTTTAAAATCCTACAATAATTCAAGATTTCTAAAGTTTACAACTTAAAGTTCTAAAATTCCACAATAATTCAAGATTTCTAAAGTTCACAACCTAAAGTTCTAAAATCCTACAATAATTCAAGATTTCTAAAGTTCACAACTTGAAATTCTAAAATCCTACAAAAATTCAAGTTCTCTAAAATTCATAACTTGAAGTTCTAATATTCTACTATAATTCAAGATTACTAACATTTCACAACCTAAAGTTCTAAAATCCTACAAAAATTCAAGTTTTCTAAAGTTCACAACTTAAAGTTCTAAAATCCTACAATAATTCAAGATTTCTAACACTCACAACCTTATAAAGTTCTAAAATCCTACAAAAATTCAAGTTCTCTAAAGTTCACAAATTTAAGTTCTAAAATCCTATAATAATTCAAGATTTCTAAAGTTCACAACCTAAAGTTCTAAAATCCTACAATAATTCAAGTTCTCTAAAAAACACAACTTAAAATTCTAAAATCCTACGAAGATTCAAGTTCTCTAAAATTCACAACTTAAAGTTTAAAATTCTACAATAATTCAAAATTTATAACGTTTCATAACCTAAAGTTCCTACAAAAATTCAATTTCTCTAAAGTTCACAATTTAAAGTTCTAACATCCTACAAAAATTCAAGTTCTCTAAAGCTTACAACTTAAAGTTCTAAAATCCTACAATAATTCAAGATTTCTAACGCTCACAACTTTATAAAGTCTAAAATCCTACAAAAATTCAAGTTCTCTAAAGTTCACAACTTTAAGATCTAAAATCCTACAATAATTCAAGATTTCTAAAGTTCACAACCTAAAATTGTAAAATCCTACAATAATTCAAGTTCTCTAAAGTTCACAACTTAAAGTTCTAAAATCATACAAAAATTCAAGTTCTCTAAAATTCATACCTTAAAGTTCTAATATTCTACAATAATTCAAGATTTCCAACGTTTCACAACCTAAAGTTCTAAAATATTACAATAATTCAAGATTTCTAAAGTTCACAACTTAAAGTTCTAAAATCCTACAATAATTCAAGAGTTCTAACGATCACAACCTTATAAAGTTCTAAAATCTTACAAAAATTCAAGTTCTCTAAAGTTCACAACTTTAAGTTCTAAAATCATACAATAATTCAAGATTTCTAAAGTTCACAACCTAAAGTTCTAAAATCATACAATAATTCAAGATTTCTAAAGTTCACAACCTAATTAAAGTTCTAAAATCCTACAAAAATTCAAGTTCTAATTAAATTTAATAATTCCTATCCAATTTCTAAAATTAGTTATATATAAACTTCTAATCCAAGAATTAATTAGTTATATTCGAGTTCCAAGTTCAAGATCTAAATTCAAGTTCATAGCTAGTTATATATAAACTTCTAATTCAACAATTAGTTATATATTCAAATTCTAATTCAAAAAAAACCTCATCGATCAATATATATTCATGACATTCAAACATTCATCACTATATAGTATATAGTCATGGCATTCAAGCATTCATCATATACACTTCAATTACTAATTTCTAACTTCAAAGTAACACTTTACTAAGTAACAATATATCAATCAAATTTTTTAAAAATCTCAATTCACAATCAAATTAAATATTCTCAAGTTCAAACTAGTCCTAAAATCAAAAAACCCTAATTCATTCACTAATTACAATACCCAATTTTAAAAAAAAACCCTAAAATAAAAAATCTCCAATTCTCTACCTAACTAACAATAATCAAATCAAATTAACAATAACACAACCCAACAAACTAAAACAATAATATACTAACTAACAATCAACTATAATCACTAGAATTGAAAAAAAAAAAAAAAAACTAAAACTAAACACCAACCTTAACAAAGAGGAGAGGCAGTGACGGACGGCGACTAGGGGCGATGGGCAAGGGCAGTGACGGCAGCGCGGTGGAGGTGGAGGCGGCATCTGGTGGAGGGAGATCGATAGAGAGAAGGGAGAGAATAAGAGTGAAGAGAGAAGAAGAGAGAAGAGAGAGAGAGAAGAAAATAAGAAAATCCCGATCTGTGTCAAAGAAATTTTAAGAAAAGCGACGAACAATGTTTCTTTGTCCGTCACTTTTTTAAAAAAAGTTGACCAAAAAAGCGACAAACTAAGAGACGCTATCCATTGCTTTTCTTAAATGTTTGACCAGTCATGTTAACCAAAAAGCGACGAACTTAGAGATGCTATCCGTCGCTCCTTTAAAAAAATAATTAATCAATTAATTATTAATTATATATATATATATATATATATATATATATTTCGCGCAAAAATCTGCGAAAAAAAAGCGACGAACTAAGAGATGCCGTCCGTCGCTTTTTGAAAAATAATTTTAAAAATAATTATTTTTATTAAAAAGCGACGGACAGCGTGGCAAATGGTGTCGTTTTTTGGAGCAACGTCGTCCATCGTTTTTTAGCAATTTTTTAGTAGTGCAATTAGTTATTTTTTAAAATTTATATCGT
This sequence comes from Solanum commersonii, assembly GCA_029007595.1. NCBI lineage: Eukaryota > Viridiplantae > Streptophyta > Magnoliopsida > Solanales > Solanaceae > Solanum > Solanum commersonii. The sequence continues at coordinate 2,200,667 of JAJTWQ010000011.1, forward strand.
ACTAATTCTTTGAATATTTCATTTTGTATAATAAAAATTAGATTTTGTGAAACCGTCGATTTTTCTTTTGTAACGATGTGGTTGTAGACATTGAAATTTTGTTGGACTCTACAAGACGTGTTCAATTCTAGTTGAGACTCTACAATATGTGTTCAATTCCAATTAGGATTCTTCGAGGGTAAACCCTAAACTCTAGTTCATGCCTATGTAAAGGGTACTATATTCCCTTGAAAAGACATCTCGAATATTTCACAAAAGTCATGGAATACACCACTAACGGTCCTCGAATCATCCCTAATTAATGGTTTTTCAATTTATAAGCACTTTCCCCAAGTTCTAGCTTGGATTGGAGACACATGTCATAGTTTAGAATTAATGATTAAGATCTAATTGATTAAAACACAGTCCTAACCATAATTATTTACTTCCATATATTTATTTCTTAAATATTTTTGTAATCCAACAATTCTAGATTTACATTAATTTTTCATAAATATATTTAAAAGAATTTCTTATTTTAATTACTTGAGTAATTTTTTTTCTGATTTTTTACTTTTTTTCCCTAACGTTTGCCATTTCTCAAATAATATTTGCCAAATTAAAAATTAAAAATTGTGATCTGACCTTTTTTTTTAAAATTTTAGGAGTAAAATAAATTTTGTCACTCAACTTTAAATTATTTCTTACTCCCTAAATGGAGTTCATATTGCTCTATAGACACTGTAGCTCTTAATACTCTATTAGAATAATAAAAATGTTTAATTGTATTATAATTTTTTTCAAAAAAAGTAAGAATATTTAGTAAAGTTTTAAATATGTATGCTAAAGAAAAGTTTTTAATATATTTAGGGAAAATATAATGGATTGCAAAAATATTTAAGAAGTAAATATATTAAAGTAAATAACTATGGTTAGGACTTTGTTTTAATCAATTATATCTCAACCATTAATTTTAAACTATGACATGTGTCTCTAATCCAAGCTAGAACTTGGGGAAAATAAAGAGGAGTCGGATCCGATAAATATTACTCCTATATCAAAATCTTATCAATTGGTCATTCTCAATTTATTTTCATAAATATTTTATTATTTACTAATAATTTTCAACCACAAAGATAATACAACTGCTTTTAGAAAAAGGAAATACGAAGAAATTGATAAATTACACAATTAAGCAAAAATAAATAAATTAACAGCTCTCTTCCTCAGTTTTCCCCTTATTATCAGCATACTTTTGAAGATTTTCTCCATGCAATTTTCCATACCTAAACTCATCAAAAACTTCAACTCCCATATTTATGTAAAAATCATATGACTTCTTATTCCAAACTGCGATTATTCCATCCACCGATACGAACCCATTGTTGGCAGCAATGGACGAAACTGTTCCGAACAACAATTTCCCCATTCCCAATTTTCTATAACTCTCCCTGAAATAGAGACTCTCAAAATAAAATCCAGGCTTGTCATTGAAACATGAATAATTAGCGTAAAAGAAAGCATATCCTGCAATGTAAGCATCCCTCTTATCATCATATTTTGATCGGAACTCCTCAACTTGTCCTTCAACGACAGGGAATTTAAGGTCAAACGTTGTAAGGACAGGCTTGAACAATTCGTCCGTGGTATTTTTGGGTTCGTTAAAAGGGGTTGGAGAGACTTCAAGTAGAAGTACGGATGGCCCGTAGAAAAGTGGAAGAGGATTTTCTTTAAAAAGCAAGCCCTCTAAGGAGGACTCTGTAGCTTTGTATAAATGAGTGTAATTATGGTATTCATGGATTTGGTAAAACAATTGGTATATATGAGATAGATCAGATTTCGTAGCAAGACGAACTCGTGTGTATATCTTTCCAGTGATGGTAACGTTGTTGTTTTCCGATGATGCATCGGTGGTTATTGACTCAGATGGAGATGGAGTTGGTTGTTGAGGAGCAGCAGCCATGGGAAAGTATTTAGTCAAATTTGAGAGGAATGAGATAAAGGAAATGTTGAAAGGACTAGTAATGGGATATATATTGTGTGGAAATACTTTAGTATAATAATGGTTATTTATAGTAAAGAATTAAGTTGGCTCTTTTTAAAATTCATTTATTTGCTAGTGAGATTAGTGGATTTTTCAACAATAAAAAATGGTTGGTGGAGGTCTACTCCGACGTGCGTTTTGTAGGGTCGAGTCATTGATGTAAATGGTTTGGCCTTTGGCCACCAATTTTATGTTGCTGAAACTACTTTCGCTCATTTTTATTTGTCCTTTATTTTATAATAGATTTTTGTTTTTATTTGTTTCTTTTGACTTATTAAGAAAAAATAATTTCTTTTATATATTTTACTCTCACTATTAAATATCTATTTTCCAAATCACTATTTCAAGACCAAATACTAAGTATCATTTAATAAGAATAGTTTGGTAAAATATATATATATCAATAATTATTTTCTTAATGAGTATGTCAAGTCAAACAATGACAAAAAAATTGAATGGAGGGAATAGTAATTAACTCTTTCTGTCTGAATTTATATGACACATTTTGATTTTTAGTTAGTCCACGAATAATGACACGTAAAATTTAATAATGCTATCAACATTTTACTTATGGTGGGTCTCAATTGTTTCGCGAAAAAAGTTCATAAAGATATACTCTTTTTAAGGTAGTTTTGAAACATTTTAAAGTTTCCCCTTATTTCGTAAATTGATATACAGTAAACTACTTCATATAAACTTAGACGAAATAAATAGTCCTTAATAATAATAAAAATGAAGTTGGACTTAACAGCCCCGATTTATATATAGTATTGTTGGAGTTTAAAATTTTGACAAGTAAAACTGTGAAAATTTAAAGTTGATTTTTTGGAGGTACAAAAAAAATCTAAGATATTTAGTAGAACTTTCTAGAATTTTGTAGAGTAAATATCTTTGATATTTATACTTAAGAAAAATCTAGAGGTTCTAGATAATTAGATATTTATAGTAAAGTATAGAAATATCTAGGTTCTTGTTACATAGTTAGAAGATAAGAATATCTAGATTTTTCTTGTAGAAATAACTAGAATAATTTCTAACAGCATCCCTATACAGGTATAAATAGGGGTGACATTAGACATTTGTAAAGTAACCAAAAAACAACCCAAATAAAAGAGTCTTCTTCCACAAACATGTTCTCCTTTCTAGCTTCCTCTTTCTTAGTTGAATCTTCCGATCTTAGTTAACGATCTTGAAGGGTTCTCCAATTACACTTTTCTTTTGCTATTCTCTACACGTTATCAGAGCTATAGTTGTAGATTGGCTTGTTGATGTTATTTCAAGATCGGATTAGAGGTAGACTCAACTGGTTTGTCTATATGGATTTTAGCGGTCGTGTTAAAGGACTGGGATGGAGTTATTGAATCAGTCCAATTATAAGGTATGGAAAACATGTATGAAATCATACCTTGTGGGCGAGGATTTGTGGGATGTTGTGAATGGGAGTAACACAAGTCCTCCTATTGACGAACCGGAAAATAACAGTGCGTATAAGAAATGAAAGCAGATTAATGTGAAGGCGGAGTTCATTGAATCAGTCTAATTATAAGGTATGGAAAACATGTATGAAATCATACCTTGTGAGCGAGGATTTGTGGGATGTTGTGAATGGGAGTAACACAAGTCCTCTTGTTGACGGACTGAAAAATAACAGTGCGTACAAGAAATGGAAGCAGATTAATGTGAAGGCGGAGTTCATTCTGAAGAGGACAATCTCATCCGGTTTATTCGATCATATTATAAAGTGTAAATCAGCTTATGAAGTATGGAGGACCCTTAATCGTTTGTTCAACAAGAATAATGAAGCTCGGTTGCAGATATTGGAGAATGAATTGGCTAACACCACTCAAGGTAACCTTTCTATCACTGAGTATTTTTTTAAGATTAAAAACTTATGTTCTGAGATATCTTTGTTGAATCCGGAAGAGGCTATTTCTGAAGCACGAATGAAAAGAATAGTTATTCATGGGTTAAAACCTGAATATATTTCATCTGTGACGTCAATTCAAGGATTGGCTCAACAATCATCCTTGAAGGAATCGGAATTACTAGCGAAGCAGTTGGCTAGTGTGTTTGTCAAATATAGAGAAGGAGATGCTCTTGTAGTCGATAAGAGAAACTTCAAAGGAAAATCAAGAGATATGTTGCACTCTCGATTCTCAGATTATTCAAGCTTGCTTGGAAAGAAGGAAGAGTCTTCTACTATTATGGTAAAAGCCTCTCAGATGTTATCGTTATGGTGAAGTAGGACATATAAGAATATATTGCCGAGCCAAGGAGAGTAATATGGCTCAAAAAGTTGCTAAAGAAGAAGAAAACTGGGAAAATTGTTTAGTAGCTGAGGCTCGAGCAATAGATGTTATGGTTTCCATCAACCTTGAAGAAGACTTGATTGAGGATTCAGAATATAATGCAATCGATCACGTGGAGAAGAAAAATGTTGATGTTATCAGTATGAAGCAAGAAACTATTAAAGATGTGCATACTAGTGATATGGTAGCTTCTATCGAACAAATCAAGAAAATAAATTCTGAACAAGCAGTATCTAAAGCTATATATGTTGATGGTAACCTTTATGGAGAAAGTATTGAGGAAAATGTATGGGAAGTTGAATTCTCTGAACAATCGTCAGCCATATCAAGGTTAGTCTTTGGCTTTGATCAAATATTAGAAGCAAATGGAGATGATGAATATCAAATAGAGGAAGAAGCTGATATGGAAGTCTCAGAGACAAATAATATGTTTTGCTGAAGTTGCCAAAAAATCTATCGAGGAGATGATAAGAGAATATGGCAGTTATCCTGTGTTGGTGTTAAGACTTTACAAGAAATTGATAGTGTTTCTCTAGATAAAATAATTATCAAGAAGTAAGAGAAAGGGGAAGTCTGAGAACTCAACAAGGAGATAATCTGCATGGATTAACTGACGATGAAGAATCTTTATCATTTGAAGAAGCAAGAGGAGTTCGAAAGAAACTGTCGAGATTTTCACCAAAATGTGGCTCACAGCTTCGTTTGAGCTCTTCCATGACAAGTGTGGGCTAGTTTCCAAAAAATCACTTTAAGAGGGACTGTGAAAAATTAAAGTTGATTTTTTGGAGGTACAAAAAATATCTAAGATATTTAATAGAACTTTCTAGAATTTTGTAGAGTAAATATCTTCTATATTTATACTTAAGAAAAATCTAGAGGTTCTAGATAATTAGATATGTATAGTAAGTAAAGTATAGAAATATCTAGGTTCTTGTTACATAGTTAGAAGATAAGAATATCTAGACTTTTCTTGTACAAGTATCTAAAATAATTTCTAAAAGCATCCCTATACAAGTATAAATAGGGGTGGCATTAGGCATTTGTAAAGTAACCAAAAAACAACCCAAATAAAAGAGCATTATTCCATAAACAAGTTCTCCTTTCTAGTTTTCTCTTCTTTAGTTGAATCTTTCGATCTTAGTTAACCATCTTGGGCTAGCAGAAGACTTCCCGAATTACACTTTTCTTCTGCTATTCTCTACAAAAACTTCAAAAACAATTTACTAAATTAAAATTTTCACAGTTTTCGAATATTGAATTTTGACAAGTAATATTATTGGATTGTTTCTTGCAATATTATTCCATTATTTCTTCTTCCTTTTTCAACTTGATTTAGTAGTTTTCTCTTTCCTAAAAATTAGAAATCACTTTTAGAAATCGAAAATAGTGATGCTAATAAATGAAGAAGGAGATTTTGTAATAAAGATGATGATTTGATTTGATAAAAAATCATTTTTTTATATTTTAATAATTTGGCAATTATCTAACACTGATTAAGAACCTATTTGACATTGTTGTTGGGAGCCCAGAAACACTTATTTTAACAAAAAAACACTTTGTTTTTTAAAAGTAGGTGTTTGACAAACTTGTAAAAGTGCTTTTAAATAGAAGCAGAATCAGTTTTTCTGTTGTTGGGAGGAAGCTAAAAATTTCTGCTTCTTAAAAAAAAAAAAAAAAAATATTTCAAGACTAAAATGTCCCTATATATATATATATATATGCCTGAGTAGTGCTGAGTTGATTTATTTCGGATTGCAATATCCGAGATTGTTCTAACAATTTTGACAAATCGTCTCTGATCTTGAATAGCCTTTGGCCGTTTTCATCAATGGATTCATCCACTGTTTTCATTTTGTCATATATCCTGTTTACCAGGATTTTCGTCTGATTGTCCATATTGGACGTTTTTTGAAATGAAATCTGCAAGAAAGTTATCATTTCCTTTAATGTATTCTATAGAAAATGAATAGAAAGATAATAAAACTTGCCATCGATGTAACCTCCTGTATTGTGGTTCTGAAGGAAGTTTATTAAATATTAGCCCTGACACTTGAGTATTATCAGTTCTAATAATGAATTGTTTTGGCAAAAGGAATGCAGAAAATTTTCTAATCCCTCTAACAATGGCCAATAATTCTTTTTCATTTGTAGAATATCTTGTTTCTGCTTCATTGAAGGTGCCACTTGTGTACCTGCAAATTTCGTTTAAATCGGTTTGCAATAATGCTCTCCAATAATAGTCGGATGCATCTGTTTGTAAAACCAAATTATCACTATCCTCTGGTAGTCTTAGCTTTGGTAGCTTAGCACATTCTTCTTTTAAACTTTTAATACACTGTATGTGTTCCTCTGTCCATCCAAGTCTATTGGATTTTCTGATTAACTTCTGTAGTATGTTTCATTTTTTTGCTAGTTCTGAAATAAATTCTCCTGCATAATTTAAACAACCTAGAAACCTTTGAATTTCTTGTTTTGTTGTTAGTTTGTCAGGAAACTCTACAATCTTTTTTGAAATATGCGATTGAAGCTCTATTCCATTTTTTGAAATAATCATTTCTAAGAATTCTATTTCATTTTTATTTATGTCAACCTTTTTTTGACTTAACACAATTCCATTTTTTAAACTTATTTCTGAAAATTCTTTCAGATGTTTTAGATGTTCTTCATAGGTTTTAGAACATATTAGAATGTCATCTATATAGACTATTAAAAAGTCTTTTTCTGAAAATATTTTATCCATTTTTCTTTGGAAAATTTGTGGAGCGTTTTTTAACCCAAAGGGCATAACTAACCACTCGTAGTGTCCATTTGGAGTACTAAAAGCAGTTAACTGAATGAAGTCTTCTGCCAGTTTAATTTGCCAAAATCCACTTTTGCAGTCAAATTTTGAGAAATAGGTTTTTCCTTTTGCAAGGTTAATTAAATTATTTTTATTTGGGATAAAATATCCATCAAATAAACAATTTTTATTCAATTCTTTGTAGTTTATTACCATACGAGTTTTTCCTCTTTTTATCTCAGCATGATTTCTTACCATAAATGTTGGGCTACTGTGAGGACTTTTACTCATTCTTATTAATTTTAAGTTGAGTAATTCTTTAATCTGAATTTTGAATTCGTTTTTATCATCTTCATTATAGAGCATAGGTCTAACTCTAATGATTATGCTAGGGTCTTTTAAGGTTAAAACCACTCTTTCATGGCTATGTTCCCATTTTTCTAATGGATTTTCTCCATAAGATTTTTGTAAATTTTCTTTAATCTTTTCTAGATTAAGACATTTACATGTGATTTTTCTTAGATTATGTAAGTATCTTCTCTTGAAATTTCCATTATCGTTTTCAAGATTGTAAGGATTTTGTTTTCGTGGAACTTTTATAAAATGTCCACAAGGAATTTTAAGGCTTATCATGTATAGCGTTTGGTGATAGTCCTGGAATTGTTGTAGAAAATCATTTCCTAACAATAAATTTGTTTCCAGTTTATCATAAGCAAATAATTTATTTATAGAAACAATTTTTGATCCTAAAATTATTTCTACCTTTTCTTTAGACATGGAAAGTCTTTCTTTATCTCCGGTTATCCCAATCATGGAGATATTGTTTTTATTGATATCCCAGTTTTTTATTAAAAAGGATTTTGCTAGACTAGCTTCTGATCCATTGTCTATTTGACAACAAGTTGTGATTTTTGAATCATAGAAGGTTATTTCTATAAAGACAGGGACTTTAAAATTAGTTTCTTTTGGCATTTATTATATTTTTGATATGAAACAAGTTTCACCTTTGTATATCATTTCGATGCCATTTTTTCCTATGTTATAGTCTTCTAATTTGTTTAGGAATAGGTTTCCTAAAATTAAATCTTGATCACTCTCGTGATTTGTAATATAACATGGTACTGTTATTCTTATTGTATCTAGTTGTATAGGTAAATTTACCATATTTTTACAACTAAAATTATTTCCTTCGAAAGTTTGATATGTATATTGTTTTCCTTCGTATATTTGTATTCCATCTATTAAAATACTTTTTACATGGTTAGCTGTTGCTCTAGTTTGTATCAGGATTTCTTGATTTTTCCATTCAAATCCATTGAAGATTCTTCCTTTTATCTTAGTAATGTTTGGATTTTCTAAGATCTTTAAAGGATATCTATTTGAAATGGTTTTTCTAATGGAATTTCTTCCATATTCTATTGAAAGTCTAGGATTGCTAGTACTTCCTATTTTTTGAGTTTTTTCTAAATTGAATTTCATATTCATCCGGAATTTGAGCTTGCTGAACTTCGGCTTCAACTATTCTAGCTATTCCTGAGCATTCTTGATCTGTTTCGATCATTCCTTTGTTTTTATATACTTTTCCATAGTTTGAATATGTAACAGTGTACAAAGCTTGGTAGTAAATACTCATTATATGATTTCCTGGTTTAAAAAGATCTTTTCTTTTGATTTGGAAATGCAAACTTAATGCATCATTGAAGTCAGCATCTTTGAGAGAGATACAGTATTTTGGATAATATGTGAAAAGGAGCTTTGTATAAGCGAGGTTTCCTTCCACTATTCCAAGATTACCTTCCCTTGCATTTATGAATCTTTCATTAGATAGATTTATTACTATTGGACAATTTATTCCTTCTTTGAAAGTCGACTTGACTAGTATTTGAATTCCTCCTAAATGAACATAATTCATTTTCTTTCTTTTCTTTTCTGGGATTTTTCTAAGAATTTGATCTATCATAGGTTTTGTTAACAAGTTAAGTTTATGTTTTCCTGTTGTTTGGGTAATTTCTATTACCTTTTCTATTTCCTGATATTCATGATAGGAAATTTTATTTCTTGCAAACATTCTTTGCATTCTGCTTAATAGATTATCTTCTGTTTTAAGGTTTAATTTTAATCCTTGAATTTTTCGGAAAGTTTCTCCATCAAAGGTTGCTTTTAAATTATATCCTCGGTGATCTTCTTCAGTTTCTAATATTTGAACTGAATCTTCTTTTTCTTGAATTTCTTTATTCATTTAGTTAGAATCTTCTGAATTGCTAGAGTATTCTTCATAAATTTCTTCCAGAAAATCTTCGCTTTCTATTGATTTTATAGATTCGAGGTCTGAATCTATTTCTATTCTGTCTATTTTTGAGATTTTTACTCTTTTCTTGTTACATTCGTAACTTTTATGGCCTTCTTCGCCACAATTATAACATTTACATTTTTCTGTATTTTTTGATTTTTTAAATTCATTTTTCTTTTTATAATATTTTTTTCTAGGAATGAATTTTTGTTTAGAAAAATCTTTCCTTTTTATTAACCCCTTTTTGAGTTTTCTTTTCTTATATGGTTTATCATCACATCCCCATTGAGTGGATGCTTTTGTATCTAGACAATAAATCTGGGTATTAATTCTTTTGGCTTTTCTTTGTATGTTATGTGACATACATAATTGACCCAGTCTATTTTTTAGAAAATTTATTCTCTGACTAAGAGTGTCTCCTTTTTTATTTTCTTTTTCGTATTCTTCTCTAAAATATTTTGTCCAAAATCCTTGCAGCTTTTGATAGTATTTTTCTAGGTATGGTACCATTTCTTTACTGCTATCAAAATTTTTGTAGTAGTATTCTTCGAATTCACAAGTGTATTCTTGAATATAACTCATTTTACAAATTTGTAATTTTTCTAATTGTTCTTTAGCAATTGTTCTTATCATTTCTTTGTTTTCTTTAGCATTTCCTTGTCCTCCAAAGAATTAATTACCTATATATTGTTTTAAGTTTGTTATACCTTCTTGTAAGGAATTTTTTAGTCCTTCTAAGGTATCATCTTTAATTATTTTTTCCGCATCATCTGTTAATCCGGAAAACTAATTACCTACTTTTCCAACAAAAGTATTTATCAGAATGATATATTTTTCTTCATTTGTATAATTGTCTTTTCCTAATAGGAAATATAGAAGCATATTTTGAGACCATAAGTTTAGACTCTCTTCAGGGTCTCTCTTACAGTCGAGATGTAGAAACTGTGTTCCAATATCTCCTGTTGGAAGCCTATTTGGCATGAATTTTGATTTATCACTATTGTGAAATTGTTTGATAAAATCTTTATTCTTTTTTGCTTTATTTGCAAAGTTTTTATCATCTTTTTCTGGCTCTTGCCATTCTTCTTTTATTGAAGAGGTTGATCCTTCAAATTCACCCTGGGGTCCTCCCGTTTCTCCTTTATTCATGAATACTTTTAATTTAGGTTCTGAAAGATTAAGATCTTCCATAGCATAAACTAGTTCGTCTAGTTCATTCATTTTCTACTTCTTTTTCTTTAGATTCAAAATTATTTTTTGTTATTTCTTCTAGATCTGTTTCTAGATTTTCATGATATTTTTGTTTTTCAAGAAATTTTTGTATTAATGTTTCATCCATACTTCCCTTTTGATAAGTATTTTTACTTGCAACTTTCTTTGCTAGAAGTTCTTTTATGTATTTTTGACTTACATTTTTGTCAAAATTTTCTGTTTTTTCTATAATATTGGTGATTCTTCCTGGAAGATTTTCTTTTATAGAAATTATTTTCATTTCTATCATTTTTAACCTTAGAGTTAAATGCTTTGGACTTTCTATTAAGTTTTTTAGTAATTCTGAAATTTCATTCAGGCTCATTTTATTCTGAAAAGTAATAGTCAGAGGTATTCATATCGAATCTAAGATCTTCATCAAAGTTATAATGTAATTCATATCTTTCTTCTTCAAATTTATTTTTTCTAGTGATAATACTCACTATTTTTCTTCTTAGATCCTCTTCTAGATTTTTTATTACCAGTAGTATGGTTGTTAAGGTTTCTTTTTCTATATACCATATATGTTTTACTAGAGTAAAATCTAGTTCCATATTTAATTTAGTCACTTGGCTCTGATACCATTAATTGGAGCTGTTTAAAAAATAGGGTTGCGGAATATATACAAAATTATGCTGTTAAAATTCTAGTCTTTTTTAGAATTCTAAGAGTATCTTGATATTCAAAATACTCTTGTATTCTATGCATTTTCATTTCATGTATAGAAAATATTATAGAATCATAAAAATGGCTAGTATGCATATATACTTGTTCCATTTCAAAGATTGCTTTATCCATATGGTATAAAGCTTTTTTATGCTTCCATGCTCTGTTTTTTATAGCAATAAGATGTCTTTGAAATTTTTTCATTATAGTAATGAAACTGTAAATATGTTTACAAACATGTATATGCTCATAAATATATGGATATGCAATAACACGAATGAAGTTAGTATAAACATGATTTTTATCATTACTTTTTATTCCCTATAGGTACTAAGTATTTTCTTTATGTATGAATATTAGTATAATCGTGTTATAGTATATTTGTAAATTAACTGATATGTAATAAATAGTTTGCGTGTATACCTTCCTTCTTTTAGGTCGATGAATAGTCCTTATTACTACCGCAACAGTTCTCCCTTCAAGCTATGAACAGTTTTACCTTCACGACCTCAGTCTGGTTACTGTTACTGTTCCTCCTTAAGGCTGAAGATCGCCGTCTTCACTTAAGACTATTTATGGATTTTGAAGAAGAGAAGTATAAAAATAACTTTTTATTTCATATCAACTTATCTTACAAACATACTAATACATATTATACTAGTACTCACAACATAATAGAAATACTTTTCCCTGACGGGAGAAGTTACTACTCACCACTCTCCATACTTTCTGAAGTACCTAACATTTTTCTTTAAGTGACGTCTCTCAGAAAATGTAGTCTGCCTCTCAAGTATGAAGTTTCTCTCCTTTTATAGATGGAAGGAGGGACTTATTACAAAATATATGTATTTAGGGACTTCCCTAAATTTTTACATATTATCACTTTGGTCCTCCATTAATTGAAGATTCTTTGTGATAAGATAAGGACTTGTCCTTCGTCTTCTTTATTTGATGGCCGACCGATGTGACCCTTCTTTTTGACCTTAAGATAAAGAAAAAGATTCTTTTTCTTTAGCTCTTATCTTCATGACGTAAGTGCTTACATCATTCTTTTTGTCTTCTTTCTCTACATCACGGATGGTTGTGATCTAACATTTTGCATGCTAGTTTCCATGTCTCTTCTGTTGCTCCCAATCTATGGAGCTCTATGTCTAGTATCCTTTCTTTTAGTTCTGCAAATTTGGATCTTCCTTTGGTGATTAAGACCCAATCATGATCTTGTTCTATGACTCGACAGTCTTCATTGTAAAATCTCTTAAGGATTGCATATAAGGCTTTTATCCCTAAAGCTCTCCTTGTTTGGATCCATTTTTTATTAAGGTGGGGTAGTTTTTTGTCTACTCCAGTGGCCTTAACATTAAAATCTTTGATTTTTTCAATTGTAATATAATTGAGCGTTGGATAATATGCCTGCAAATCTTTGCATTCCATGGAGATGCTAAAAAATCTGCAATAAACTCCATTGCCTTGAGCATAGTTTTTTATTGCCTCGAATAGTTTTGTTGGTAACTGAGACAATTCTTTTAGATTTGGCTTTGTATATACCCGATCTAAGTATCCAAATTCGAATAATTGAGCTGTAAAACCCGGTAAACCATTTGGAAAAATTGATATTCTAGAAAACAAACTTGTTGTTCCTAAAACACCATAAGTTTCTCCGCTTTCTTCTGGGAGATTGTAGATGTATCTTGTAAATGACAGATACTCTTCTTCCTTAGGGTGTTGTTTACCTACCTGAAAAGAAGAAAATACTTTTGTTCCAGAAGGAACTAAGTTAGTTCTGCTTTCTGATTTCCCAGATATAATTTTTTCAACTTTTGCTGAGGATGAGCTTGAAGCTTCATTTGCGCGGCTTTTTTCTTCATCTTTCGACGTAGAAATAGGCATATCCGTGCATACCTTTGAGATGTTTTGGGCACTAGGTGCTAGTGGGACATCTCCTGCCACTTTGTTGGGAGTGATATTCCCTTTCAGATTTGAATTCTGTATTGGATGTGTATCCAAGTGTTCACATAAGAGCAAAAACTCTCTCATATTTTCATCTTGAGTAGTGTTGAGTTGATTTATTTCGGATTGTAATATCCGAGATTGTTCAGACAATTTTGACAAATCGTCTCTGATCTTGAATAGCCTTTGGCCTTTTTCATCAATGGATTCATCTACTGTTTTCATTTTGTCATATATCCTGTTTACCATATATATATATCTTATTACTTAATTAACATACCTAATATGTTTGGTTAAGTTCCATTTAATAATTTTATTTTTTATTTTTATATAATAAATTTTATATTTTATTTTTCGTTTGCGTATTATTATTTTATTTATTATTTTACGTATTACTTTACAAAATTAGAAAACAAGAAAAAGGCAACAATAATATTTTTGTAAGATTAGGAAAAAAGAAAAAACATAACAATTAAAGATTTCTACCTTTCAAAAAAATGTATAGTATTGATTGGAAATTTGAATATGAACATTTTATTTTAGTAAAAATAAAAATTTAATTTGTTTTTTTGTAAGAGATCTTTAAACTAGTTTCTCTCTATAAAATAATTTTAATACTAAAAGTACATTAGCAAGTTAGCAAAGGAGGACTCAGTAGCTTTGTATAAATGAGTATAGTTATGGTATACATGTATTTGATAAAACAATTGGTATATATGAGACAGATCAGACAATGTAGCGAGACGGACTCTTGTGTATATCTCTCCGGTGATGATAACATTGTCATTATTGGATTCGAATGATGCATGGATGGCTATTGTTTCAGATGGAGTTGGTTGTTGAGTAGCAGGAGCCATGGGAAATTATTTAGTTAAATTTGAGGGGAATGAGGTTTCAGATAAAACGTTTAAAATGGGATATTGTGTGGAATACTTAGTATAATAATGGTTATTTATAGTGGAGAATTAAGTTGGATATAGAAAGAAATTTCTTATTCTTGTATATAGGCCAGATTGACAAGCAGCCCTTCCTCTTGATCTTGTTGATCTGAGGTGCGAAGAGAAAGATTTGACCAGGACAGTGTTGGGTAAGGCAAGACACTCACAAGAATGCCCGATAGGATAACAGAGGAATAATACTCAAATATAAACTTTTTCTTTCAATTTGAACCAAGAGAAGACAAACTAAATCAAGCAATACGAAGAATGGATAGTAAGTCCAAAAGCTCCACTATAAACACCAAGAGTTACAATATTGTTCTCCAAAATTGGCCACAAAACAAGTGCCAAACAATGAGCGTCAACAAAACAAGATTGCACCAAAACTACAAAATTAAAGGAGAGATTTCACCAAAAATAACGAGTTATTGTTCACGCCCCAAAATCAGAAGCTACAGACAACAAAATTTGATCTCTAGTGTTGAATTGAATAACTAGATGCTGAGAACTCCCAGTTCAAATTTGAGCACGATCCAACGGCTAGTTCAAATTTGAGCACGATCCAACGGTTAACGGAGCGACAAACTCTGTTAGAAGCGGACTGCCTGAGCAGAAATTTTTTTGAAGCAAAGACGAGATTTTTCTCCCTTTCTCTCAATCTCTAAAACGGCTCTCTCTTGATTTTTCTCTCTTGTGTTTCTAAAAATAAGACCTAAATAAGCCTTATATATATACCACGCATTATTGAGTTTATGGGCTAAAATGAATTGATCCTGATAAGATTTTTATTTATCCATATAGGAAGGGGGGAAAAAAATTCTAAACTCAACCGGCAGGACCCATTATTAATAGTTAAATTTCACAAATAATTCATGAATTTTCAACAAAGGTGAAATATCGAGAAGAAACAATTGCAAGTGGGTGCACAGCATAGGATCATGCAAAATATCATACAAATGTTAACATCTGCGAAGGAATTGAAAATTCTTCCAAAGATAAATGTTGACAATTTCACCAATATTGATAAAAATCATATGTATGGATTACATATATGTGGCTTGAAATTAAAGGTAATGGAAATCCATCAATATTGACCAAGATGCATGGAAACAAGTGTTTCTGTTAAATGGAAACCAAGTCAATCACACAAATTTGTTGAATGATTTAAGACAACTACAATCCTAATAAATGTGCATGTCTATGATACGACTCAACACTTTGGTCAAAAGCTACGGACATTGTCGCTTTTTTTAAAAAAATTATATGTTTTTTTAAGAATGTGATGCCGTTTGTTGCTTTTTATATTTTTTATATTTTTTTTAATTTTAAAAAAGAGACGAAGTCCGTCGCTTTAATTAATTTTTAATTTTTTTTAGAATCTTGAAAAGTGATGGACAATGAGACGCCATCCGTTACTTTTTGGAAATAAAATTTTGAAAAATTCAGAAAAGCGACGAACTAAAGGACCATGTCCTTTGCTTTTCTGGGTTTTAAAAAAATAAAATTAAAAAAAGCGACGGACTAAAGGACCCTGTCCGTCGCTTTTCTGGGTTTTAAAAAAATAAAATCCAGAAAAGCGATGGACAAAACCCTATCCATCACTTTTTCTACAAATTTTTTGGTAACCTGCAAAAGCAATTCAATTCAATTCAATTCAGCCCCAATCAAACACAAAATATTATAAAGAAGCTACACAAAATATAAAACCACAAACTTAAATTAACATTCAAAAATATCTAAATCACAATATAAAGACTTATAAAGTCTGTCAATATTCGTTTCAAAATTACAAATAGTTCATAAAGACTACACTTTATCAAGATTTCTAAAGTTCAACCTAATAATTAGTTCATAAATTCTATAAATCAAGATTCCTAAAGTTCATGACCTAAAGTTTAAAAATCCAACAATAATTCAAGATTTCTAAAGATCACAACTTAAAGTTCTAAAATTCCACAATAATTCAAGATTTCTAAAGTTTACAACCTAAAGTTCTAAAATCCTACAATAATTCAAGAATTCTAAAGTTCACAACCTAAAACTCTAAAATCCTACAAAAATTCAAGTTCTCTAAAGTTCACAACTTAAAATTCTAAAATCCTACAAAAATTCAAGTTCTCTAAAATTCACAACTTGAAGTTCTAATATTCTACTATAATTCAAGATTACTAACGTTTCACAAACTAAAGTTCTAAAATCCTACAAAAATTCAAGTTCTCTAAAGTTCACAACTTAAAGTTCTAAAATCCTACAATAATTCAAGATTTCTAACGCTCACAACCTTATAAAGTTCTAAAATCTTACAAAAATCCAAGTTCTCTAAAGTTCACAAATTTAAGTTCTAAAATGCTACAATAATTCAAGATTTCTAGAGTTCACAACCTAAATTTCTAAAATCCTACAATAATTCAAGTTCTCTAAAAATCACAACTTAAAATTCTAAAATCCTACGAAGATTCAAGTTCTCTAAAATTCACAACTTAAAGTTCTAAAATTCTACAATAATTCAAGATTTCTAACGTTTCATAACCTAAAGTTCCTACAAAAATTCAAGTTCTCTAAAGTTTACAACTTAAAGTTCTAACATCCTACAAAAATTCAAGTTCTCTAAACCTTACAACTTAAAGTTCTAAAATCCTACAATAATTCAAGATTTCTAATGCTCACAACCTTAAAAAGTCTAAAATCCTACAAAAATTCAAGTTCTCTAAAGTTCACAACTTTAAGATCTAAAATCCTACAATAATTCAAGATTTCTAAAGTTCACAACCTAAAATTGTAAAATCCTACAATAATTCAAGTTCTCTAAAGTTCACAACTTAAAGTTCTAAAATCCTACAAAAATTCAAGTTCCCTAAAATTCACAACTTAAAGTTCTAATATTCTACAATAATTCAAGATTTCAAACATTTCACAACCTAAAGTTCTAAAATATTACAATAATTCAAGTTCTCTAAAGTTCACAACTTAAAGTTCTAAAATCCTACAATAATTCAAGATTTCTAACGATCACAACCTTATAAAGTTCTAAAATCCTACAAAAATTCAAGTTTTCTAAAGTTCACAACTTTAAGTTCTAAAATCATACAATAATTCAAGATTTCTAAAGTTTACAACCTAAAGTTCTAAAATCATACAATAATTCAAGATTTCTAAAGTTCACAACCTAATTAAAGTTCTAAAATCCTACAAAAATTCAAGTTCTAATTAAATTTAATAAATCTTATCCAATTTCTAAAATTAGTTATATATAAACTTCTAATCCAAGAATTAATTAGTTATACTCAAGTTCCAAGTTCAAGTTCTAAATTCAAGTTCATAGCTAGTTATATATAAACTTCTAATTCAACAATTAGTTATATATTCAAATTCTAATTCAAAAAAAAACCTCATCGATCAATATATATTCATGACATTCAAACATTCATCACTATATAGTATATAGTCATGGCATTCAAGCATTCATCATACACTTCAATTACTAATTTCTAACTTCAAAGTAACACTTTACTAAGTAACAATATATCAATCAATTTTTAAAAAAATCTCAATTCACAATCAAATTACATATTCTCAAGTTCAAACTAGTCCTAAAATCAAAAAAACCCTAATTCATTCACTAATTGCAATATCCAATTTAAAAGAAAACCCTAAAATAAAAAATCTCCAATTCTCTACCTAACTAACAATAATCAAATCAAATTAACAATAACACAACCCAACAAACTAAAACAATAATATACTAACTAACAATCAACTATAATCACTAGAATTGAAAAAAAAAAACTAAAACTAAACACCAACCTTAACAAAGAGGAGAGGCAATGACGGACGGCGACTAGGGGCGACGGGCAAGGGCAGTGACGGCAATGGCGGTGGAGGTGGAGGCGGCATCTGGTGGAGGGAGATCGATAGAGAGAAGGGAGAGAATAAGAGTGAAGAGAGAAGAGAGAGAGAAGAAAATAAGAAAATCTCGATCTGTGTCAAAGATATTTTAAGAAAAGCGACGAACATCGTTTCTTTGTCCGTCACTTTTTTTAAAATAGTTGACCAAAAAAGCGACAAACTAAGAGACGCTATCCATCGCTTTTCTTAAATGTTTGACCAGTCATGTTGACCAAAAAGCGACGGACTTAGAGATGCTATCCGTCGCTCCTTTAAAAAAATAATTAATCAATTAATTATTAATTATATATATATTTCGCGCAAAAATCCGCGAAAAAAAAAGCGACGGACTAAGAGATGCCATCCGTCGCTTTTTGAAAAATAATTTTAAAAATAATTATTTTTATTAAAAAGTGACGGACAGCGTGGCAAATGGTGTCGTTTTTTGGAGCGACGTCGTCCGTCGTTTTTTAGCAATTTTTTAGTAGTGCAATTAGTTATTTTTTAAAATTTATATCATACTAATTCTTTGAATATTTTCATTTTGTATAATAAAAATTAGATTTTGTGAAACCGTCGATTTTTCTTTTGTAACGATGTGGTTGTAGACATTGAAATTTTGTTGAACTCTACAAGACATGTTCAATTCTAGTTGAGACTCTACAATATGTGTTCAATTCAATTAGGCTTTTTCGGAGGTAAACCCTAAACTCTAGTTCATGCCTATATAAAGGGTATTATATTCCCTTGAAAAGGCATCTCGAATATTCCACAAAAGTCATGGAATACACCACTAACGGTCCTCGAATCATCCCTAATTGATGGTTTTTCAATTTATAAGCACTTTTTATTTGATCAAAATATTTTATTATTTTACCCTTAATAGTTTTTCTAATTCTCAAAATATATATTTCAAAATAAAATTCCTAGCTTTCTCTTCACTCAGTATTCATCGTTCCTCCTTTTATTTTAACAAAAAAGATACTTATCAAATTTATAGTTCTTGCAAAAATAATGAATTAATTAAAGTATGTTATTTTTTTTAAAAAAAAAAAACATATCAATATTTTGTTTTATCAAATACTTTAT
This sequence comes from Solanum commersonii, assembly GCA_029007595.1. Classification (NCBI taxonomy): domain Eukaryota; kingdom Viridiplantae; phylum Streptophyta; class Magnoliopsida; order Solanales; family Solanaceae; genus Solanum; species Solanum commersonii. The sequence continues at coordinate 2,219,844 of JAJTWQ010000011.1, forward strand.
TGGTGATCATTTCAACACTTCTATGACCGAGCACGTAACTGTTTAGTTAAATTGATTTCATCACTTAAAAATTTGACTTCCAAGTTTCAACACTTAAAACTTATCAATTGACCTTCAAGTTTCAACACTTAAAACTTATCAACTATTTATGATCAGTTAAACTAAATACCTTTATAATATAATTGAATTATACTAATTTTTTGTACTTTTAAAACTACATCTAGCCTTATACCGTGAAAATTCTATACAAATATATAATGACTCACCCACAAATCCATGATAGCCTATATAATGTGTTTAAGTATACTCGAGCATAGGGGTGTACAAAATCAAATTGAAAATCAAATCAAACCGTAAATCAAGAAAAAAAAACCCGACTAGTGGTTGGTTTGACTTGGTTTGGTATTGAAAAAAAAAACTTGACTATATTTGGGTTGGTTTGGTTTTAGCTAAAAAAAACCAACCCAAGACCAAATCAACCCGACATTATATATATAATTTAAAATTTTTATTTTATCCATAAAAATATTTACTTTGATATAATTTTTTAAATATTTCTTATACTTTTTCATAGTTTTTATCTTTTAATATATTATTTCAAGTTTGAAACTTAGAATTTTGAATGGTTCAATAAAGATTATAGTCCACAGATGTTGATAATTATAATAAAGCTTAAATCAAAATCAAATTAATACTAATGCAAAAACAAAATCAATTCAACACTAAGAATGACAATAATATTGAATATTGTTCTTTGGTTTTACATTGGTTTAGACAATTCAAATGCATAATCTAATTTTAATTTCCTTTAATATTTAGTCTTGTAACTAATACTTATTAAACTTATTTTAGCATGATTTAGTACTTTTAAATTATGATCATTTTCATTATGACTTGTTAATTTGCAATATTTGTTTTATGTGATTTCATTATTATTGTTATTTTGTTGGATATTTTAGTGTCATTACTCATATCATATTTTGTGTTATTTTCTTAAGAAACATCTTAGATAGTTGTATTTTGGTAGGACTAAAGAAATATTTGAAGTACAAGTAAATTAATTATATGTTTGTACGAATACTTTACCGGAAAAACCCAAAAATTTGAAAAACCCAAAAAAACCCGAGGTTGAAAAACCCGAGTTTTATTGATTTGGTTTGATTTATAGATTTAAAAATCCGACACAAATGGTTTGGTTTGATAATTGAAAAACCTGAACCAACCAGGTCATGTACACCCCTACTCGAGCATATGTAAAAACCCCTAATATATAAATTAGTACATCATATTGTTAAGAAGTCCCACATTAGTAGAGGAATAAGAGATTAATTGGTCTCTTTTAGGGGAGTCAAATGGGCGGGTTGGGCTGAAATAGAAATTGGGTTGGGTCTTGACCTGTCCAAGTTTACTTTGAATTCAAATGGGTTGGGCTCAAAAGGGCTAAATATGGATTGGATCTTGACCCGCCTAACTTGACCCGCTTAATCTCTATAATTTTAACATAGTGATATTAAACTTTTATAATCACAATTTGATTTCAACTCAAGATTTTTTTTTTATAAAAAAAGTAACAAATAGATAGATAAATCCTAAAAGATATTAAATAGATAATAATTCATACCTTTATTATAGGAGCATATCTTAATATAGAGTTTTAAAACGGATTGAAATTGGAGATTGAATTGGACTCAATTGAGGATTCTCTTAAAATGGGTTAGGCTTGAATGGATTGAGATTGAACCCAATTCAAATTATCTTGAGCCCAACCCTTAAAATTCTGGGCAAGTTGGACGGTTTACCTATGTTTGAGTTCATTTTTGACACTCCTACTCTCTTTATATGTATTTGGACAAACCTTCCCTCTCCTCATGAGCTAGTTTTTGGGGTGTAAGTTAGACGTAAAATCTAATTTTACATGGTATTAGAGCCAAGTTTATCCCAATATTTGTTGTTCACCGATTTAGTTCCCCCATTATAGTGTTCACATGCTAAGCACTAGGCGTGAGGTGAGGTGTTAAAGAATGATAAAATCTCACATTGATGGTTAATGAAATGACACGAAGACACGCCATATCATAAATCACATATGAAATACTTTGATATTTTTTCACAAAATAATATGTTATACAAAATGCAAAAGGAAGACAGAAGTTAGTTAATTTAAATAGGAACGCAATTACATATTTCCAATAATTCTATCTAGTCGTTTAGTTGATTAATTACTTAGTTTCACTATTTGTATCGTTTGTCTCATTTTTATTGGACACTGGTTGAGAGTTGATTGTAACACTAGGTAATAAATTCACGCTTCATGGGCATTAATCATCTTTCTAAGCTTTTGAACAACATTTTCAATAATCGATTGTTATAAGAAAAAAATAAGTAAATTTTAGTAGGTTTTAAGATCATTTCAACAGAAATTAAATGATTGACATTATCACATATCTCAAGAATTATAAATATATAATGAATGATTAAAAATATCTTGATATCTAATTATTTTTATTTTTTACATAATTTATCATAATATATGCTTGATGATATAATTGTCTTGATAAAGTGAGTGATGTTTCTATGTAGCGATTAAACATCAATTTTTCTATTTTTTTACATGAAAAATATAGAATCTGATAATTTTATGGTTAGAAAATTATGTGAAAATTTTTGATAATCAATATTAGTTATAAATAAGTTAAGACCGTTAAATGTACACCACAACAACATAAATAAAAATTTTTTAGAGACAATCTTGTCTGAGGTCAAACGTTCACCACTTTTCGTTATTGTTACTTTGTTACTCTAACAAAATTTAATTTGAAACGACAACAAAATAATATTGTTGACCCTTTTAGAAATTCATTTTTCATTAAATTGTTGCTCTGAAGGCCCTTCTTGATGCTTCATCAATGCAACTTTGCAACTTTTTCAGAAATATGTATGTATAATTTTTTGCATTATGAAAGTAAAAGTAGATCAAAATGTTGGATTCTAGACTCATGTTAAAGAAATATTCTCGAACATTAAAAATTTAAAAATAAGTCTAACCTAGATAACTCAAACGCTCAACAATGACTTGGGACATGAAAGACAACAAATCTATCTTAATAGACATATCTTTTATAGCTTAAGATATTACTTTTATTTAGAGCAGATTTTGTTTCATATTCTTCAAATTAAGCTTGCCGAAAATAATCATAACTCACACCAAAAATATTTAGAAGAGCCGAATGAGAAGGAAAAAAAGAAACACATTAAAAGGACGAAAGCTTTGTCCAAGTGAGATCATATACATACCAAATAAAAAATAATCAATAGAATTTTAAGAAGACAACAAAACAGCGAGAAAAAACATACATTAAAGGGAGTAAACTATGAGCTATCCAATGATGATAACAAAACATTCTAACCAAAAAGGTTCCTATGTTGTAAAATAACATACCTCAAAAAATTGAATAACACCTCAATCAACTTTCAACCCTTAAAGTAGTCATAATTTCCGTTGATAAAATTTAGTAAAAATAGAACACAAAATCTCATCCTTGTAAGGAATGACGTTGTTGATGAAGAAATTAGAGATTTGTAAGGCCTTTTTTTATTGTACCCTCAACAATTCCAATAGAGAAAACTTATTTGAATACTCAATTAACGTTTGTTATTTAATCAATACTAACAAATACTTATAATAATAATTTTGCAAAAACATAAACAACAAAGTTTAAAGCATGTACTCAAAAATAACAATTAATAATATAAGCATAAATTAATGACTATAAAAAACATACTAGGATCTGTAACAATAGAATGAAACAGAATGGAAAAAATTGAGTCCATTGAATGCACAGTGTCCCCTTAAGAAAATTATTCTTATCTAGTACCTGATGTTTAAAGGAATAGGTCCTCTCAGGATAGAACGATTTTATTCACCAGTGTATTGATACAAAAACAATGGTGTCAGTGAGTCATTCAACGGGAGCAAAGTACACAAATATTTAATTGTCCATAAGAAGAAGAATAAGTTCAAATATTTTGTTGTTTTAAAATGAGAGGAAATTCCTCTATTTATAGACAACAAAGGGTAGTGTGAACAAATGTTTATTGTGTCTTATTGGATAGGTCACAACTCTTTGGAAAGGTTACAACCCTTCGGAAAGGTCACAACTCTTAGGAAAGATCACAACCTTTCATAAAAGTCACAACTTTTCATAAAAGAGGAAGGCTAATTTTGGAAATAAAATGAATTAAAAGAGAATTTTGGTTTGTAATGACACCACGTAGGTGAGTCTAGATTTTATATATATATATGATTTTTGACTTCTTGTGGGCTAAGAGAGATAAATTACTATGAGTGGTAATTAAGGTTATGCCCCTCTATATATACTTTGAACTTACCTCTAAATATAGAAAGATGTGATTTTTTTAAGTATAGAAAGATGTGATTCTTTTTATAATAACTTAAAGAAGAAGATCATGTAAATTGAATAAAGGGGTTTAATGTGATAATTACCAATTTAAAATTTTAAAATACAAATGTAATGAGCATTCTGCTTTTACAAAATTACAAATAGAAATGTATGAATTGAACTTTCAACATTACTCCTATATAGAAGTGGGAGTTGGGAGGACCAACACAGTGGGCTCCACCAACTCTTACTTAAATATTACATATTATATATTAGTATATATTTTTCTCTTCTTTTTTTTTTTGAGATTTTTTCTTTATTCTTTTCATTAAATATTTTATTTATTAAATAAAAAATTCAATCATATTTACTATTCTAATTATATCTAATGAGTTACAAAAAACCATCTATTTTTAATCTCCATTTCTTGACTAATTGCATCTCGCACCTTAATTAACACCATAATTTAATACTAACAACTAACTCTAATTTATTAAAATGAATTAATTACTTTGAAATTTTCCAAATCTAAAATATCAATCACCGACCACACCAATTCACTCTTCCTCTTCACAAGTAAAATTATTTATTTTATCGGAATTTTCTGTAACTCGCAAATCTTAACTACAAAACATACTTTCAAGAATGTTTTTTATAAATTATTTTTATCTTTTTTCTTGATTAAAGGGCTTTTTGGGTATTTTTACTATACTATAAATCACAACTAATATCCAATATATTTATCAAACTATATAAGTGGGCCCCACCACCTTCCACTTAAATACTACATATTATATATTAATTACTATACTATAAATGGCTTAAATACTCCATATTATCTATTACAATAATTAACAATTATTTGACACTTTAAATTCTATCAATGTCGTATAAATTAGGATAAAAAACCTAACATATAATATTTAAATTTATTCTAAATAGTACACGTGGTTTGATGGGAAAGAACTATATTACAGGTGTTTACTCCTATATAGAAGTGGAGTTGGGAGGACCAACACAGTGGGCCCCACCAACTTCCACTTAAATACTACATATTATATATTATTAATTACTATACTATAAATCACTACTAATATCCAATATATTTATCAAACTATATAAGTGGGCCCTACCACCTTCCACTCAAATACTACATATTATATATTAATTACTATACTATAAATGGCTTAAATACTCCATATTATCTATTACAATAATTAACAATTATTTGACACTTTAAATTCTATCAATGTCGTATAAATTAGGATAAAAAACCTAACATATAATATTTAAATTTATTTAAAAATAATATAAGTAATACTATACATTAGAATAATTAACAACTTAATTATTTAAAACTTATATAAAAAATTTAATTGACTCTCTAAATTCTATGGGTACCTCTTATTTGAAATGGGAGTTTGGGAGGACCAACACAACACTAAAGAGATCTTTAAAATATTTTGAATTATTCATTATTATGAATTATAATATTTTGATTTTTACATAGTTTACAAATATATAAATTTCATTTAAAAAAACTAAAGATATCATACGCAAATTTGATTCTCGAGAAATAAAAAGTGTCACATAAAATGGGACAGATGAAGGATAACTCTCAATTAAATTTATTTCACTTTTTATTTTCCATTTTTAACATAATTTTTCAAGTTGGATTTCTAGGAATTCTATAGTAGACCCATTTAAATTTTACTTTTTTGTTTTAAATTAGAGAACTTGGCCGCACTTCAAGCGATCATTAAAATTAAATATTTTTGATTAATTTTATATTTACTCTGTTGTTTAATCGTAATATTATTATTTGTTTTAATAATATGAAGATTGTGAAAAAAATAAAGCTTCACAAATTTTACATCTATTAAATGAGGAAGAATATATTTGTTGACACCCAATTTTGGCTCTCCACATTTGACTATAGTAATAATTATAATAATAATAAAAAACATATATGTTATGATTTTTTTTTATGGGAATACAAAAAAAAAAAATTAATTATTTATTTGACTTGATAAATTTATTTCTCAAATGTTATGTCTTAAAAAAATTAAATATATTATATTACTGCTTACTTTCTCATTTTTTTTAAATAAATGTTGTTCTTCTTAAGAATCAAATCTATTTTTTGTTCAAATATAATTCCTTTTGTCGCAATAGATATTTTTCGTACATTTATTAAATTAGAAAGCTTAATTAATTAATGAGTTACTAATTTATATTTATTTAATTTTAAGAACAACTAATTATCAAATAAGCTAATCTTGCAAAATACTTATCCTTATGGCTATTTAATAAAGAAAGTAGTTATAATTTAAATTAATTTAATTTGAGCAAATTTGGCAATCCAAGTCTTGTTAAACCGGCCAATCCGTGTATGCCACGTAGGCGAGCACATGGATTGTGCTTCTTTAGATTTGATCTCAGCCTTACAATCTAATCTAACAGCCTCAATTAATTCATCTTTTACTATTATATATATATATATATATATATATATATATATATATTTATTTATTTATTTATTTTTAAATTCTTTATTTTTACAAACCGTCCGATCAAATGATCGGACGGCCCCAATTAAATCCCAAATTGCTTTCTTCTTTTCCAAAAAATAGTACACTGCCCAGACCTTTCTCCTTCCCCATACGTTTTTCTTCCCAAAAATTGCCCCTTTCCCATCAAACTCTTTTCCTCTCCTCTCCCATTGATCTCTCTCTCCTCTGCCATTATCTCTGCCTACAGACCACCGGAAAATGGCAATTTTCGGTGGTCATTCGTATATCTCCCCACGTCGTCCATAAATCACAACCCCTTCTTGTCAACTTTACATCTTTTCCAATTATTCTCTAACCCAAAGCAGGCCTAGGAACCGCCACTCCTATGCCTGAAAAGGTGATAGACGTGAAGAACCATCAAATTTGGGCTCGTTATCCCCTTAATCCGATGGGTGCAAGGTTCCATCAATTTTTGAACGTTGTAGAAGCCCACCCCAAAATTGGCTATAAAAGAAGCTTGGGTTCTCATTTGGAGACAGGCAGGGAACATCCAAAAAACGATTCGGAAATCCAGCAAAAAAATCCTAGGAAACCAACAAGGATCCGAAAATCTTTTGTTCTCTGTTTTGTTCTTTTTCGAGTTGAAGTTCGAGTTCGAAGTTGAAATTTTGACGTTGAAGCTCTTGTTTGTTGCTCCAGAAAAGGTACATCTTTGTTACTCTTTCTCCTTTATCTTGTTTGTTGCGAATAAAAATGATCTAAGTTGTTGTATATGAAATAGTGAATTGTTAATTTGAATTAATGTCTTATTTTCGCCACAATTTATCTTATTCTTAAAATTATTTGAATCACTGTTTCGTTTTATTCAAAATAGTCTGAATGTTCATTGTTGTAGAACCTCATTATGTTAGACAAATCTCTATTTTATTATTATCGTGCTTATTTTCGAGTACAGGTCCATAGTTGCTGCCTGGATTAGTAAAGCTTCATTTTTTTTATGATCATCTTGCAGAATGAATGATTCTTTCATTTATATTCATTGGGTCATCTCTTTTGTTATTAGAGGTTGTTTTAGTTCAGTTGTGTCATTTTCTGGAAATTGTTGGTACTGTTTTGTCGCTTGCTGCCAGATAGTATTATGACATGAACATGCCTCGTCTAAGTTATACTTGTCTAAACACATACAATTAAGACCATTAGATTCATCATAATATGTCTTATTGCGTCGTTCTGTTAGCTTTAGTTAACCGCATTCACCTTTTAGCTAATGACTTTAAGTTAAATAGTTTGGAACGTACTTGCTGCCCAAATATCTGTATGTTAAACATTTTGACATAATTTGATGAATATTTGCACGTTAAAAGCTCTCTCCCTGAATCAACCAAGTGTTAGGAATGGTAAAATATTTCCCCTGTTTTCTTTTATGGCAACATGTTACTTTTGTCGTCGTTTTGCTTTGAATCTATCGGATTTATCTTAATACGCATTAGTTCCGAAACGATTAAGTTGGTTGTTTGATTCTCTGTGTCTGTTTTGTCCGGGACTGCTATTTTCTAAAGTTAGTAACGAAGAAGGAAAACTTATTTTTGCTCAAGAAATAATGTGAAGTAGACAAGACCTGAAGTTTTTTTTACTTGTCTATTTGGTGTGCTTCCAATCGTTTTGGTTGTTGTCTCTCTTCTCGTGATATATTGACATAGGATAGAACACGAACGACTTCATGGATGTGATGCCCCCTTCTCTGTTTTGGTCTAAATATGCATCATTTATTTGCTGAAATTTCGCAGATTTCAGTTTGTACACAACTGTTATCTTATGTTATTACGAATCTGATAGCTTAAGACTAGTCTAGCTCTACTTAATAGTCGGCAGAAGTATTTATAATATCATTTCTCTACTTCTTAGAAATTGGTTCTAAATGCAGATTGTGTCTATTCCTTAGAAACTATGTGTGTCATAATTGCTTGCTTCTCTTGCTAGGCTCAAAGGATGAATAAATACTTCTAAATCATATACTTCATATCTAACTTTACATGAGAATCTTAGAAAGATATTAGGTTGTAAAAATCATGTCTACTAATGTGTTTGTTGGTTTAAGTTAATTCAAATTTGTTTTACCAGGCGCCTATGTGAAGCTCATTTTTATTTGGTTCTTCATAAGTTTGAAGCTCATTTGCTAATTTCTTTTATCTTATATTTGCACATGTACACTCGGGAGCGCATTCGGAGTTGTGATACGACTCCATTCATCTGTCCAAATCAGATTTGTGCTCGCCTACGTTATTGCTTGTGTCTAGCAGCCTTCATCACATCAATAGTGTCCTACGCTTCCTCCCCACTTCAAAGTTTCACGTGTTTTATATATACATATATGTGTTGCTATTTTGACTAATATTTTTCATATTAATGTTTCTTATTTATATTCATGCTTGCTTTTATTTTTGGGTTTATAGAAACCTATTGAGAGCGATAGCAAGACATAGTCGTTCATCTCCATCCCTTTAGATATGTAGTTTATTATAGTTATTTAATTTAGAATAACATATTTTCAACTAAACGTATTTGTTACTTAGATGCATTTTTGCAGTCATGAGAACATTTTTTTTTTAAAAGAAGTTCTTATGGGAATAACGTTTTCAAATGTTGTGGATTTATTTAGATTTTTCTTTTATAAACAAGTGTTTAGAACATAAGTTTAGCAACTTAAAGTTTATTTTGGGTTTCAAAAGTGCAGCGCTTTGAAGTTGAAAAGTGTTGAATTTTAAGCTCAAAAGGTGCAGTTTTTGAGTGTGAAACTGCAGGATTTTTTTTGTGTCCAAAATACAACCTTTTTGTGGGCATTTAAAGTGTAAGATTTCAGCTAAAATACAGATTTTTTAGAGGTAAAAACTGCTACTTTAAACAGCCCAGCAGTGCAGATTTTTAGTGCAAAATATATGTATTTTTTGAATAAAAATGCTATGTCATGAGAACTTTATGATGTGGTGTTTTGAGTTCAAAGTGATGTACCTTGGTGCATATTTTTAAAAAGTTTAAAAGTATCACGTTTTAAGGGCTTTAAAGTATAGCAAGTTAAGTATTAAAGGTACAACCTTGAAGACAAGAAAACAAATTTATTAGAACGTATAAGTGAGAAATGTTTTGTACAAATATTGATTTATTTAGAATAAAACACGCAGCTCTTTGAGAGGACTTTAAATAGGCAGCTTTAAGAGATGAAGATGTAGTTTTTCAAATAAAATAAAACACCCTTCTTTTTCTAGTCAAGTGTGTGTGTTACATAGGCCAAATTTGGCTCCCCTATCCCTTAAAAACTTTTGTTACATTAGCTTTTTTTTTCCATGAAAAAGCATCTTTAAAATCATAGTAGACATTGTTTCACTTTTGAGATCCCTTTTCTCAATCTTTTTTTTTAAGGCTAATTTATATTCGGATGTTTATATTTTTTCTTAAATTGTTTTAGTTCTCTTTTAATTAATCTAATTTTGACCGATTAACTACGTTTCAAAGATCTAAAAAAAAAAAAAGTGAGCTTTCAATCCTTTCCTTTTAGGATAACCAAAGTCTCTTACGTAGAATTACATAAGTTAAGTAGACCAATAGGAGTTACTTTAGCATTTTTTAGTTAAATATTTAAATGCCTAATTCATTATCTTTGAAATAATTAGGCTATTTTTAGATTTTTTTAAAGTAAAGGTAGAAGGATAATGATTTGGGGTGGGACACCAATAGTTAGGCCTATTTTTTTATTTTTATTTTCTTTTACATCACCCTTTTGAAATTATATTTATTATTATCACTTTTCAAATCAAATATTGCTAAAACACATTTTTTTTCCCTTAACATTTTATTTCAAGCTTTTAGATATGCCATGAAGTTCAAAATACAAGGTACATATATATATGTCATACGCAAAAAGGTACAAATCCCATATTGCTTTTTAGTTTTTCTCTATACGTAACTTATCATTTTGTTACACTTCATGTTATTTTTCTCATATTTATTATCTCTTTTACGATATTACTTATTTTTTTTTAATTTATAAATTACTACACTTCCATATACATATTATTTTACCACATATAACCTATTGTCAATTTTTTCCAACATGTAAATAAATAATAAATATTCATATGCTTTAAGCAACCTATGTGTACCTATCATACTTAAAGATCACAAACCTTTATATAATATTTTAATATTTTAACATCTAGTATCATTTATTTTATTCTAGAAAACTCCATTCTATATATTTTTCATTCAAATTACACATCACATATTAGTACATATTTACACTCATCTACTATCTTATTTTTATGTCTTAATAGGACGACAAATTTTCGCAAATTCAACATCTATATATTTTAGGATAATTTTATTATGATACAACTATATATATATTTTTACATATGAATATATCGTATATTTCAGTACATTTATTTATTTATTTTACAATACTACTATTAAATCTATTTTTTAAGACACACATATGTCGTACCTTGTATTTTACTCTTTTCCTAAACTAACCAATTACTTATCATTGATTTTTAAAGCAAATAAATAAACAAGTTTTCCTAATCATATTTTTTCTAAATTGAGTTTAAGGACTATCCTCGAATAGGCTCTGAGGGGTGTTTAACACCTTCCCCTCGAGTAACCAAAACTCTTACTCAGAATCTCACTGGTTTCGCGAACCAAAACAGAGTTTACATTTACATATTAAAAATGGTTTTCCTAATATTTTCCATAAAATTTAGGTGGCGACTCTAAAAACAAAAGCAATTTTTCCAAAATTAGAGTGTCAGCCACATTATGTTGTGAACTGTTTCGGCTCGGTTCGAAATAGGGTGCGACAACTTGGCGACTCTGCTGGGGACCTTACTTAGGTTTAAACCTTAGAAAAACTCAGTTTAGGAACTACATTTGTGATTACGTGCTTATTTTTCAGCTTGCTATTGATATATTGCTTTGACTGAAAGGTCGCAAGTGAAATCCAAAGCTTGTGTTCCTTATTTATTCTAAAACACTATTTGTTAGTGCTTTCCTTACATTGTCATTTGCACATTCTATCGAGTCTTGGCCGTACACGCACACACTGTACACGCGAGGGGTGTTCCTGCACTCCTCCGAAACTCTCTTTGGATTCTTTAGTTTCAGAGTTGGTACAATTAAGATAGTGCACCTTCTCGCAATTACTCAGTCCCACTCTCAATTATCTAGGGAAAAAAATCTTACTCTTTAAGATAGTTCATGTTGCATAGCCTTAGGCAAGACAGTATACGGTATTGTCGTTGCATTTAGGAAACCACCCAAATGTCAATGAGTTTCTTCTTTAAAACTCAACGACATAAACTTTGTGCGAAATTGATATAAATCATCCTAACTTAAACACTTAACGGATTTGGAGTAAATAAACTCATCATACCCTTTACCCTTTCTTTCAGATGCAAATCAACCGAAACCTTGCAGATATCAGGATGATGATTGAGGTCCCCCGAACTTTGAAAGAATGGTGGGGAAACATCCGAGTGGCCTATGGAAATGAGATTATGCTACACTTAGGGTCGTTAACTGATCTACTGAATGTGGAGGCAAACAAGTCATTCATTACTCTAATGATTGAATTTTGGCAACCGACAACAGTAACTTTCCAGTTCACAGATTTTGAAATCACACCAACATTGGAAGAGATAAGTCAAATTACTGACTTACCGTTGGTCGGCAGAGTACCTTTGGCCCCGCGCACTACATCAGGAATCAATTTTCTTCAGTCTTTAGGTTTGAGGGTAGGCCAATGTTTGCGAAGAGTTGATGAAGGATGGGTCAAGTTGGATTATCTGTTTAAAAGGTTCGGTCATCGAGATAGCTATGATAGGTTCCATCAAGAATTCTTCATCTCCAGGGTTGATTGGGAGAGACTCACGGCTATTGTCTTCGTGACGGCCTTTTTGGGTATTATGATCTTCCCAAAGAAAAAAGGTGTGTCGACATCAACCTACTGCCTATGGTCATCTTCATGTTTAGGGGACCTATTAGAGTGACCATCGTACCCATGATCTTGGCAGAAATATTTCGATCATTATCCCTTTGCTCTAGAGGATATGATCACTTTAAGAGAAGTAACTTGTTGCTGCAAATTTGGGCATTGGAACACTTTTATCAAAGACATGCAAAAAATGGCGCTGAAGCAGGCTTACGCAACAAAATCAGAAGCTATGCAACGAGATTGGGCATGTGGGATGCTCCAAATGATGTAGATGGTTGGCGTTTTTTCCTGACCTACCTCACAAGGAACCGCATTCAATGGCGACTACCATAGGTCCATGGTCAAGCTTTGTTGAGAACTAACCAGGCCTATTTCATTGAGTTGGTTGGGTTGGAAGGCTTCCAGCCCTACGCACCTTTAAGAGTCCTCCGACAGTTTGGGATTACCCAAGACGTTCCTCTATGGTCAAATATGGCATTGATAGAGGCCAATTATGAAAGAAGAATTCCAATCGAAAGGATCGCTGCTTTGGTACAAGGATGGTACGACATTCTTGACTCAGACATGGGGGTTGAATCATGGTGCACTCCTGAATATTACACTTGGTTTATGATAGGAGGAATTCTCGCTAGGCCTAGCTATGAGGGAATCTTGGGGTTCACAGACACTCAAAGGTCAAATCAAATTGGCATGGAGGTATTGAACCTCATACACATCATTACGACCATGTATCAATAGGTGACCCCACGGTCTATCGACCATCTCATACAGGCAGTTGATGATGAACCAAATGACGAGATGGAGGAAGACCCAGAAGAGGATCCTAGAGAGCCAACTGAGGAGATGGAAGAAGATCCTGAAGAGGACCCAGAAGAAGATCCTATAGAGGACCCAGAAGAGGACCCCGAAGAAGACCCAGAAGAAGAAGTGTGGGTAGATCACATGGAGGTTTCTGAGATGGGTTCTAACGTCTATGACCCAAGAGATGGAGGGGTTATAGACATATCATCCGAGCATGGCCCTGAAGGGTCTCCAGAGTATCACCCGGGTCCTTACTATTATGTGGACGATGATGATGATGCTCCAACTTAGCCGTAGATCATCTTTCTTCCTTTTTCCCTCATAAGCTCTTTAAAGTGCCGTGTGGCCTATCCCTCTTGTATGCCTTACGGCCACCCCTGTACTTTCATTTCTTCGGCTTCTGACCACTTACATCGTTGTAATACCCAAATCGTAATCAATGAAGTTATGTTTGCTCCAAATCTAAAATGTGTTTAAATGGATCATTTACTATCAAACTAATTGCAACGTAGGCTTACCTCAGGCAAAAAGAGGTTCTATATTAGGACACGCTTTGAATGTCGCCGAATTGGCGTATATATGTGTTACATTTACATACTTGGTACATTTTTCAATATTTTCCAAACTAACATAATTTTATTTTCTTTGTTTTCTTTCTTTATTTATCCCCAAGAAGTACGTTAATTTGTGTCGACTTGCAAACTGGCTGACTCACGATACAACCTTCGATCAAAAAGAAAAATGACTGATAAAGACGACTTCAACGCTGCTGCAAACATAATGATACCTATTGAGAGCCCCGAAGGTTCTCGAAACATGATAGACATCCAAAATGGAGAGAAAATGGCTCACATGGAGCAAGAACTCGAGATATTGAGGGAAGAATTAAGTCAAGTGCGAGACTTGGCCAAATTATCGGCTACCACCTTCCCTACTTTCAAGACGCCTATCTACTTCACAAAATTTGACTTTCCAAATCAGCCGGAACAAACTCAACATGCTCCTACTCACGATCAAGTACCACCAGCTTCTCCAACCGCAGTCAAGACCGTTCCCGACCTTTCCAACCGCGACCCTACTATACTTACAATGCAGCAGATACTTGGGGCACATGTCGCCGCTCCCTATGAGCCACATGTTCCACCCGTATATGCCGCCAGGGCTCCTACTTTTGCTATGCCAGCTGGGGTTAATGTCCCATACGAGGTCGATCAATATGAAGAAATGGAGAAAGATGCTCGATTGAAAGAAGACTCATCGATAAATGCCCAGCTTCAGGGTCTGAGAAAAGCATTGAAAAGCCTACAAGTCACTAGAGGGACAGAGAGTCTGGATTATGATGACTTGTGCATCCATCCAGACATTGACATGTCGATAGGGTACAAACCGTCGAAGTTTGACATGTTCGATGGAAAGGGTGACCCTCACGCATATTTAAGGGCGTACTGTGACAAGTTAGTCGGTGTAGGGAGAAATGAGAAGTTAAGGATGAAGTTGTTCATTCGGAGTCTGTCTGGAGAAGCATTAACCTGGTATACCCGCCAAGACCCTCACAAATGGCGTGGCGCGCGGGAAATGGCCGAGGACTTCATGACTCGTTTGCATTCAATACTGAAATTACTGGCGATGATTCTCATTGGCTAATATACGAAGAAGCCATCCGAGAATTTCCGGGAATATGCACGACGTTGGAGAACTCGAGGCCGCTAGGGTGCAACCACCACTAGATGAGAGTGAGCTGTCGAAGTACTTTATTCGAGCTCAAAAAGGTGTCTACTTTGACAAGATGATGACAATGATGGGTCGAAGTTTGCGGGAATTGGTCAAGATGGGAGACTTTATAGAGGAAGGTGTTAAATGGGAAAATTCGGTCTATGGTTGCATTGCAAGCTGCAAGTAGGGCAATACAATCGGGTTCCATTGGCGGCATCAAAAGAAAAGGGAGGATGTTTCAAATTTGTCACTTACCAACCGGGAGGACCATCTCACCGATACCCCAATAATCCCCAAATTGCTGCGCATACTTCATACGTCCCAATGTATAATACCCAACCACACTATAATCCACCCCGAGCACCAGCATACCAAAACCCTTCGAGACCATATGTCCCTGTCCAAGCACCAATTCACCAAAATAGACCAGTATATGCACCAAGACCACGTCTAAACCCTGAAGCTAGAAATGGTCGCGCTTATACACCGATTGCTGAACCCTATACTCAATTGTTTGAGAGGTTGAGGGCAGCGGGAGTGCTGCAACCAGTTGAAGGAAAACTTCCCGATCCAATCCCTCGTAATTTTGATGGGAGCAAGCAATGTGCTTACCACTCGAGAGTCCAGGGACACGACACAGTAGATTGTTATGGTTTGAAGAACCAGATCGAGTCTTTGATCAGGAGAGGAGTAATCAAATGCACTCCCGCACCTCCCAATGTGAACAACAATCCCTTGCCAAACCATGAGAATCGGGAAGTCAACATGGTTACTCTGGATGACGAATATGGGACCCTCGGTTATCCAAACATAGATGAAGCGGATGTCATGACTTCTTCGGCGCAACCGGTTATCACTGTTCAACTAAGGGAACCTCTGACTGTCCAAGTATATCTCCCAAGAGTTGTAGTGACCACTTTGGTTGCTAAGAAGCTCGAGTATGACACCAAAGCAGTCCCTTGGGACTATCGAGCAAATGCCAAGGGCAAGATGATCGACACTGCCGTGGCTCAAGGGATGACTAGGTCCGGGAGGTGTTATGCCCCAGAGAACCTAAATCAAAGAGTCCTCGAAAAAGAACAGAATCCAAAGAAGAATATTACCGATGCTGAGGCCGTAGAGTTTTGGAAGAAGATGCAGTCTAAAGACTATTCGATTGAAGAACAATTGAAGAAGACACCAGCCCACATATCCATTTGGTCTTTGCTTATGAGTTCTGAAGCTCATAGGAATGCTTTGATGGAGGTGTTAAGCGGAGTGATAATTCAAAAGAGACCACAAGTGAGACCTTAGCTGCAACGATTGGAAGAATAGTGGAAGCTAACAAGATTTCTTTCCACGATAATGAGTTGCCCGCAGAAGGGGCTGGGCACAACAAAGCGCTTCACATCGCGGTTAGATGTTGTGATAAGGTTGTGACTCGAGTTTTAATTGATGGTGGCTCTGGATGCAATATCTGTCCTTTCACCACTTTAAGAGATTTAGACATTAATATGGGAGAGATAAGGGAAAGTCGTGTGAAAGTTAGAGCTTTTGATGGAGCGCAAAGAAGTGTCATCGGAGAGATCTATCTCATATTACAGGTTGGGCCGGCTGAATTCCCCATTCTATTTCAAGTGATGGATGTATCATCCAACTACAACCTGTTGTTGGGAAGACCATGGGTTCACATGGCAAGAGAGGTTCCTTCTACTCTTCATCAATGTGTAAAGTTTGAGTGGGGTTGCACATAAGTTACCATCCACGGAGAACTTAGTCACCCCATTCATTTTGTTAATTCTATCCCAGTCACCGACGAGTTAGATGGAGCTATTTTTCACACTTTGAAAATCATGCAAGCTATAAGGGTCAATGAGGGAGCAGAGCCCAAAGATACCAAATTGTCGAGTGCAGCAAAAATGGTTGCGTCAGAAATGCTGAAGTATGGATATCAGCCTAAGAATGGACTTGGACCTAAGTCCGATGGCAGAGTTGAGCCGATCCAGCTGAAGCATCAGAGAGGCACCAACGGACTAGGATATGAGCCTGCCTCGGGAAGAGACCGTCACAGGTCAAACGATACAATCCTTGTACCTGAACAATCCTCTATTCCAGATCAAGCTGGCATTGATGACATCACAGAAGGAATAGGAAATTTGTTCGTGGCCATGGTTGGAGAAGAGGAAGGGATAAACCTCAACAAGTTAACCATTCGTGATGCCGAACCTGGAGAAATCTTGCAGAATTGGACCACCAGCCCGTCCCTGTTTCAACCAGAGTCCTGGTAGTGTGGAAAAGTAGTCTTAATTTTAAATTCGCATGATCAAAATGAGGCTTGAATCATGCCTAATCTTTTGTTGCTTGCCTCCTCTAAAAAAGCTAGAATGCTTTGAAATAAAAAGTCCTTATTTTCTTTAAAAAATTCCTCGTTATTTTAAATATATTTATCTTTACTTACCTTTTGCACTTTTCAGCACTCATATTAATAAAAATCCTCGTTCAATGATTATGACATGTAACGAATCCACTGAGCAAGGTGAAAATGATGAACGAGATCACAAAGAGTATGACGAAAGCATGATGCCTGAAAATCTGTCACACGAGATTGAGCAGTTTGAAAGTCAGAAGAAACTCAATATGGATGAAACAGAGGTTGTCAACTTAGGAGATGAGGAAATCATAAAAGAGACCCGAGTCAGCATACATTTGGAGGCTGAAAGAAAGCGAGAGTTAATAGAATTGCTTAAGTAATATGTTAACGTATTTGCTTGGTCTTATGATGACATGCCAGGATTAAGCACCGATATTGTCTCGCACAAATTACCGATTGATCCAACTTGTCTACCTGTTAAGCAAAAGACAAGAAAATTCAAGCCAGATTTAAGCCTAAGGATCAATGAGGAGGTAACTAAGCAAATTGAGGCGAACATTGTGAGGGTCACAAATTACCCCACATGGTTAGCCAATATTGTGCCTGTGCCAAAAAAGAATGGAAAGATCAGAATATGTGTGGACTATTGAGATCTCAACAGGGCCAGTCCTAAGAATGGCTTCCCTCTTCCAAATATTCATATACTCATCGATAATTGTGCAAAACATGAGTTACAATCATTTTTCGATTGCTTTGTGGGATATCACCAAATCTTGATGAATGAAGATGATGCAGAGAAGACAGCGTTTATCACTCCATGGGGAGTGTATTGCTACAGAGTAATGCCATTTGGTCTCAAAAATGCTGGTGCAACCTACATGAGGGCCATGACTACCATTTTTCACGATATGATCCACAAGAAAATTGAAGTGTACGTGGATGACGTCGTTATCAAATCCAAAAGAAGTTCAGACCACCTGGATGACTTACAAAAGTTCTTTGAGAGGTTGCGTAAGTATAATCTGAAGTTGAATCCAGCAAAGTGTGCATTTGGAGTACCCGCGGGAAAACTATTGGGATTCATCGTTAGCAGGAAAGGCATAGAGTTGGATCTATCAAAGATAAAAGCAATCCAAGAGCTACCTCCACCCAAGACCAGGAAAGACGTGATGAGTTTCTTGGGAAAACTGTATTACATCAGTCGGTTCATAGCTCAATCTACAGTGATTTACGAACCCATATTCAAGTTACTGAAGAAGGATGCTACCACAAAATGGACAGAGGAATGCCAAAGGGCTTTCGATAGAATCAAAGAATACTTGTCCAACCCACCAATATTGGTCCCACCAGAGCCTGGAAGGCCTTTGTTATTGTATTTATCTGTCATGGATAATGCATTTGGATGTGTATTAGGGCAGCATGATAAGACAGGTAGAAGAGAGCAAGCTATTTACTATTTGAGCAAGAAGTTCACACCATACGAGGCAAGATACATGTTGTTGGAACGAATATATTGCGCTTTGACTCGGATTGCACAAAAATTTAGGCATTACCTGGCTGCATACACCACGTAATTGATCTCAAGAATGGATCTACTAAAGTACATCTTTCAGAAGCCCATGCCTACGGGTAAACTGGCGAAGTGGCAAATTTTGTTGAGTGAGTTTGATATTGTGTATGTGACACAGAAGGCTATCAAAGGACAAGCCCTGGCTGATCACCTCACAGAAAACCCGGTGGACCAGGATTACAAGCCGCTCATGACCTACTTCCCTGATGATAAGGTTTTGTTTGTAGGAGAAAACATATCAGAGTCATATGATGGATGGAGAATGTTCTTTGATGGAGCATCAAACTCTATTGGAGTTGGAATAGGAGCAGTCTTAATTTCGAAAACAGGTCAGTATTACTCGATCTCAGCCAAGATCAGGTTTTATTGTACCAATAACATGGCGGAATATGAAGCTTGTATTCTTGGACTCAAGATGGCCATCGACATGAACATCAAAGAACTCATGGTGATAGGAGATTTCGACTTATTGGTTCACCAGATGCAAGGAGAATGGACCACTAAGAATGTCAAGATCCTGCCTTATCTGCATTACATTAAAGAGTTGAGTAAGAGATTTACAAGGATTGAGTTCAAGCATGTCCCTCGAGCTCAAAATGAGTTTGCAGATGCTTTGGCAACATTGTCCTCAATGATTCAACACCCGGATAAGAATTACATCGACCCTATCGATATAGAGATACATGATCAACATGCATATTGTTTCCATGTAGATGAGGAACTGGATGGAAAACCCTGGTACTATGACATCAGAAGATTGATAGAAGCACAAGAATAGCCTGAAAATTCCACCAGCAACCAGAAACGGACTTTGAGGAGGATGGCCAATCATTTCTTCCTTAACGGAGAAATCTTGTATAAGAGAACTTCAGATTTAGGATTGCTGAGGTGCGTCGACGCCGCAGAAGCGACAAGACTTTTGGAAGAAATACATGCAGGAACATGTGGACCTCGCATGAATGGTTTCACTTTGGCAAAGAAGATTCTAAGAGCCGGATATTTTTGGATGACCATGGAGAGAGATAGCATTCAATATGTGCAAAAATGTCATCAGTGTCAAGTGCATGGAGATTTTATACGGGTTCCACCAAATGAGCTCAATGTGATGGGTTCCCCTTGGCTGTTTGCCGCTTGGGGCATGGATGTTATTGGACCAATAGAGCCTCCCGCGTCAAATGGACATCGTTTCATCTTGGTGGCTATCGATTATTTCACAAAATGGGTCGAAGCTTCGACATACAAGGCAGTGACTAAAAAGGTAGTGGCAGACTTTGTTCGCAATAACATAGTTTGTCGATTTGGAATTCCAGAATCAATCATAACAGATAATGCGGCCAACCTCAACAGCGATCTTATGAAAGAAACTTGCAAAAGGTTCAAGATTGCTCATCGAAATTCCACCGTTTACCGGCCACAGATGAATGGAGCGATTGAGGCTGCAAATAAGAATATCAAGAAGATCCTAAGGAAAATAGTGGACAGTCACAGACAATGGCATGAGAAGTTACCATATGCCTTACTTGGTTATCGCACCACAATCAGAACATCGGCGGGGCAACTCCTTATATGTTGGTTTATGGTTCGGCGTAATACCCGCTGAGGTGGAAATACCATCTTTAAGGATTATCCAAGAGGTTGGTCTCGACGATGCAGAATGGATACGTAGCACGCATGAACAGTTGATGCTCATCGATGAAAAGAGGATGGACGCGGTTTGTCATGGCCAACTCTATCAGAACCGAATGACCAAAGATTTCAACAAAAAAGTCAGACCTCGACAGTTCACACCAGGGCAGTTGGTATTGAAGAAGATCTTTCCTCACCAAGGAGAAGTCAAAGGGAAATTTGCACCAAATTGGCAAGGACCCTACATGGTTCATAGAGTGCTCTCAGGAGGAGCGGTAATCTTAGCAGAAATGGATGGCAGAGTAAGCACAAAGCCAATCAATTCAGACGCTATCAAGAAATACTACATTTGAAGACCTCAAGATTAGCACTTATTTTGTGTACTTTTGCATTTTTCAATATAACAGAACTACGTCTAGACCTGACTTCCCACGGTGGGGTACGTAAGCAACCCACATTGGATCCGGTCTCCCTTAGAAAACCCAAAATCATCATTTCCATGTATTCAGAACTACGCTCGACCTGAATTCCCTCGGTGGGATACGTAGGCAATCCTTGTCGGCCCGGTCCTTGCATTTCATATTTTCCACTTTCCTTTTGTATTTGAACTACGTCCTGACCTGATTCCACTTGGTTACGTAGGCAGCCTGAGTCAGGCCCGATCATTGCATTTCATATTTTTCACTTTTTTCTTGTATTTGAACTACGTTACGACCTGATTCCACTTGGATACGTAGGCAGCTTGAGTCAAGCTCGGTCATTGTATTACATACTTCTACCTCTCCCTTTTTGTATTCGAACTACGTTATGATCTGATTCCTATTTTGGGGATACGTAGGTAGCCTGAGTCAGGCTCGATCAATTCTCTGCATACCCTTAAGAAACATTCCTCATAGTTAGCCTCAGGATATTGAAGAATATCGAGCGTCACAGTGTCTGCACAAAAAGCTAGGAAAGCTTCATCAGAAAGGTAAAAGCTACAGGAGACCTACGTTGGATATAGTTAACAAAATGGAAAGCTCGATGGACTTCGGAACATGTCATAATCTAAAAATGCTGGAGAATTACTATATATACATATATATACCTAATATATACGTAGTATACTTATTTTCTAGAAAAACAAGCAATTTCTTTTCAAAAAATATTTTTTCTTTAATCTACTCATCCACCTACTAAGTCCCTAGGTTAAAAAACTATGTGTAGTACTGCCAAGGTGTCGAAGGATTCTAGTGACGAGGCTTCGGTCCGCAAGTCGATATAAATCAACATCCCCTCCCAAACTAAAATTTTCTTTGAGTGCAGGAACACAGAAATCAAGAAAATAACATCAAGTCTTGGGGCATAACCAGAAACGCCATTTGATTTCTCGCAATCATGAGCCAAAATACTCTTTCTCTGCTTCATTTCTTGGAAATACTTCAACTTACATCGTATGACTAAAATATATTTTTGATTAAATCTTTGCAGGTACGTTCAAAGGTCCGGACCAAACACTGAAGAAAGAGGATCCTTGTAGGAAAATAGGATAGTTAGCTTTCTTTCGAAATAACTCCACCAACTGGAGCTTGTAATCTAACTTCATCAACAACTCCGCCAATCGGAGACCACCATCTAACAGCGCCAAACTACACAAGTTTGGGGTGGTGCATAGCAAATGTCACTCAAATTTCGCCAACTAGAGGTTGTACATAGCAAACATCGTCAAACTCCGTCACCTGGAGGTTGTACATAGCAAACATCGTCAAACTCCGCCAACTGGAGGTTGTACATAGCAAATATCGTCAAACTCCGCCAATCGGAAGCTATACAAAGCAAACATCGATCAAATTCTGCCAATCGGAGCCTGTATATAAGCAAAGAATCAATACTCCATCAATCGGAGACTAACATCATTGCGACATCACCGAGGCTCCACCGTCCGGGGGCATGCAAGCATAGCGACGCTGTCATACGCCAACAATAATATGTTACATTACAAGCTTTATATAGCCGGATACCGGCTTTTACATTACAATAGCCTCGCCAGCCGAAGGCTTTACATTACAAGCTTTACACAGCCGGATATAGGCTTTTACATTACAATAGCCTCGCCAGCCGAAGGCTTTACATTACAAGCTTTACACAGTCGGATATAGGCTTTTACATTAAAACAATCCCGCCAGCCGAAGGCTTTACATTACAAGCTTTACACAGCCGAATACAGGCTTTTACATTACAATAGCCTTGCCAGTCGAAGGCTTTACATTACAAGCTTTACACAGCCGGATACAGGCTTTTACATTACAACAGCCCCGCCAGCTGGAGGCCTTACATTACAAGCTTTACACAGCCGGATACATGCTTTTACACTACAACAGCCCCCACAAGTCGAGGGCCTCTACATTACAAGACAAAGCATTACAACGAGGAACTCCCTCTAAGCAGCAAACTAGGGCAAGTTAGTGCAATGTCAAGCATCACTAACTACGTCAAGGACTCACTTTCAAAACTCAACTCAACTTGATTTTCAGAAATTCGGATTTAAATTTCACTTATAGCTCTTTCATGTCTCAGTTCATTGTAACTCAACACCGGGCATTCTTTTGAAAATTCATCTACCATGAGTCATTAGTAGAAATTGCTACGAAGCATTCCTCATACAAGTTTCTTTAGAATTATATCTCATCCCTCTATTCATGCTAACCTCTTCACACCTCACCACCGAAAGATTTCAGAATTATCATAATTCAATACTGGGGCAAATTTTTAATAAAATTTGTTATGTTCTCGAACTATATGTGGCCTGATTTCTCATGAAACCTGAGATATGTAGGCAGCTCGGAAGCCAGAGTTCGGCCATAACTCCATAAACATTCTTTCCAAGTTATTGCTCAAAGCGTATTTTTGTGGGTCGCCTAAAATTGGATTGTGTCAATATTTCTTTGTCCACGTCTTCTTTACTCTCTTCCATGAACAAAGAAAGGGGCAAGCTGTTGACACCCAATTTTGGTTCTCCACATTTGACTATAGTAATAATTATAATAATAATAATAAAAAACATATATGTTATGATTTTTTTTTATGGGAATACAAAAAAAAAAATTAATTATTTATTTGACTTGATAAATTTATTTCTCAAATGTTATGTCTTAAAAAAATTAAATATATTATATTACTGCTTACTTTCTCATTTTTTTAAATAAATGTTGTTCTTCTTAAGAATCAAATCTATTTTTTGTTCAAATATAATTCCTTTTGTCGCAATAGATATTTTTCGTACATTTATTAAATTAGAAAGCTTAATTAATTAATGAGTTACTAATTTATATTTATTTAATTTTAAGAACGACTAATTATCAAATAAGCTAATCTTGCAAAATACTTATCCTTATGGCTATTTAATAAAGAAAGTAGTTATAATTTAAATGAATTTAATTTGAGCAAATTTGGCAATCCAAGTCTTGTTAAACCGGCCAATCCGTGTATGCCACGTAGGCGAGCACATGGATTGTGCTTCTTTAGATTTGATCTCAGCCTTACAATCTAATCTAACAGCCTCAATTAATTCATCTTTTACTATTATATATATATATATTTATTTATTTATTTTTAAATTCTTTATTTTTACCAACCATCCGATCAAATGATCGGACGGCCCCAATTAAATCCCAAATTGCTTTCTTCTTTTCCAAAAAATAGTACACTGCCCAGACCTTTCTCCTTCCCCATACGTTTTTCTTCCCAAAAATTGCCCCTTTCCCATCAAACTCTTTTCCTCTCCTCTCCCATTGATCTCTCTCTCCTCTGCCATTATTTTCGCCTACAGACCACCGGAAAATGGCAATTTCCGGTGGTCATTCGTATATCTCCCCACGTCGTCCATAAATCACAACCCCTTCTTGTCAACTTTACATCTTTTCCAATTATTCTCTAACCCAAAGCAGGCCTAGGAACCGCCACTCCTATGCCTGAAAAGGTGATAGACGTGAAGAACCATCAGATTTGGGCTCGTTATCCCCTTAATCCGATGGGTGCAAGGTTCCATCAATTTTTAAATGTTGTAGAAGCCCACCCCAAAATTGTCTATAAAAGAAGCCTAGGTTCTCATTTGGAGACAGGCAGGGAACATCCAAAAAACGATTCGGAAATCCAGCAAAAAAATCCTAGGAAACCAACAAGGATCCGAAAATCTTTTGTTCTCTGTTTTGTTCTTCTTCGAGTTGAAGTTCGAGTTCGAAGTTGAAATTTTGACGTTGAAGCTCTTGTTTGTTGCTCCAGAAAAGGTACATCTTTGTTACTCTTTCTCCTTTATCTTGTTTGTTGCGAATAAAAATGATCTAAGCTGTTGTATATGAAATAGTGAATTGTTAATTTGAATTAATGTCTTATTTTCGCCACGATTTATCTTATTCTTAAAATTATTTGAATCACTATTTCGTTTTATTCAAAATAGTCTGAATGTTCATTGTTATAGAACCTCATTATGTTAGACAAATCTCTATTTTATTATTAT
Source organism: Solanum commersonii (assembly GCA_029007595.1). Lineage (NCBI taxonomy): Eukaryota > Viridiplantae > Streptophyta > Magnoliopsida > Solanales > Solanaceae > Solanum > Solanum commersonii. Next base: position 2,245,298 of record JAJTWQ010000011.1, read on the forward strand.
CGTACTTATTTTCGAGTACAGGTCCATAGCTACTGCCTGGATTAGTAAAGCTTCATTTTTTTTATGATCACCTTGCAGAATGAATGATTCTTTCATTTATATTCATTGGGTCATCTCTTTTGTTATTAGAGGTTGTTTTAGTTCAGTTGTGTCATTTTCTGGAAATTATTGGTACTGTTTTGTCGCTTGCTGCCAGATAGTATTATGACATGAACATGCCTCGTCTAAGTTATACTTGTCTAAACACATACAATTAAGACCATTAGATTCATCATAATATGTCTTATTGTGCCGTTCTGTTAGCTTTAGTTAACCGCATTCACCTTTTAGCTAAGGACTTTAAGTTAAATGGTTTGGAACGTACTTGCTGCCCAAATATCTATATGTTAAACATTTTGACATAATTTGATGAATATTTGCACGTTAAAAGCTCTCTCCCTGAATCAACCAAGTGTTAGGAATGGTAAAATATTTCCCCTGTTTTCTTTTATGGCAACATATTACTTTTGTCATCGTTTTGCTTTGAATCTATCGGATTTATCTTAATACGTATTAGTTTCGAAACGATTAAGTTGGTTGTTTGATTCTCTGCGTCTGTTTTGTTCGGGACTGCTATTTTCTAAAGTTAGTAACGAAGAAGGAAAACTTATTTTTGCTCAAGAAATAATGTGAAGTAGACAAGACCTGAAGTTTTTTTTACTTGTCTATTTGGTGTGCTTCCAATCGTTTTGGTTGTTGTCTCTCTTCTCGTGATATATTGACATAGGATAGAACACGAACGACTTCATGGATGTGATGCCCTCATCTCTGTTTTGGTCTAAATATGCATCATTTATTTGCTGAAATTTCGCAGATTTCAGTTTGTACACAACTGTTATCTTATGTTATTACGAATCTGATAGCTTAAGACTAGTCTAGCTCTACTTAATAGTCGGCAGAAGTATTTATAATATCATTTCTCTACTTCTTAGAAATTGGTTCTAAATGCAGATTGTGTCTATTCCTTAGAAACTATGTGTGTCATAATTGCTTGCTTCTCTTGCTAGGCTCAAAGGATGAATAAATACTTCTAAATCATATACTTCATATCTAACTTTACATGAGAATCTTAGAAAGATATTAGGTTGTAAAAATCATGTCTACTAATGTGTTTGTTGGTTTAAGTTAATTCAAATTTGTTTTACCAGGCGCCTATGTGAAGCTCATTTTTATTTGGTTCTTCATAAGTTTGAAGCTCATTTGCTAATTTCTTTTATCTTATATTTGCACATGTACACTCGGGAGCGCATTCGGAGTTGTGATACGACTCCATTCATCTGTCCAAATCAAATTTGTGCTCGCCTACGTTATTGCTTGTGTCTAGCAGCCTTCATCACATCAATAGTGTCCTACGCTTCCTCCCCACTTCAAAGTTTCACGTGTTTTATATATACATATATGTGTTGCTATTTTGACTAATATTTTCCATATTAATGTTTCTTATTTATATTCATGCTTGCTTTTATTTTTGGGTTTACAGAAACCTATTGAGAGCGATAGCAAGACATAGTCGTTCATCTCCATCCCTTTAGATATGTAGTTTATTATAGTTATTTAATTTAGAATAACATATTTTCAACTAAACGTATTTGTTACTTAGATGCATTTTTGCAGTCATGAGAACATGTTTTTTTTTAAAAGAAGTTCTTATGGGAATAACGTTTTCAAATGTTGTGGATTTATTTAGATTTTTCTTTTATAAACAAGTGTTTAGAACATAAGTTTAGCAACTTAAAGTTTATTTTGGGTTTCAAAAGTGCAGCGCTTTGAAGTTGAAAAGTGTTGAATTTTAAGCTCAAAAGGTGCAGTTTTTGAGTGTGAAACTGCAGGCTTTTTTTTGTGTCCAAAATACAACCTTTTTGTGGGCATTTAAAGTGTAAGATTTCAGCTAAAATACAGATTTTTTAGAGGTAAAAACTGCTACTTTAAACAACCCAGCAGTGCAAATTTTTAGTGCAAAATATATGTATTTTTTGAACAAAAATGCTATGTCATGAGAACTTTATGATGTGGTGTTTTGAGTTCAAAGTGATGTACCTTGGTGCATATTTTTAAAAAGTTTAAAAGTATCACGTTTTAAGGGCTTTAAAGTATAGCAAGTTAAGTATTAAAGGTACAACCTTGAAGACAAGAAAACAAATTTATTAGAACGTATAAGTGAGAAATGTTTTGTACAAATATTGATTTATTTAGAATAAAACACGCAGCTCTTTGAGAGGACTTTAAATAGGCAGCTTTAAGAGATGAAGATGTAGTTTTTCAAATAAAATAAAACACCCTTCTTTTTCTAGTCAAGTGTGTGTGTTACATAGGCCAAATTTGGCTTCCCTATCCCTTAAAAACTTTTGTTACATTAGCTTTTTTTTTCCATGAAAAAGCATCTTTAAAATCATAGTAGACATTGTTTCACTTTTGAGATCCCTTTTCTCAATCTTTTTTTTTTTAAGGCTAATTTATATTCGGATGTTTATATTTTTTCTTAAATTTTTTTAGACCTCTTTTAATTAATCTAATTTTGACCGATTAACTACGTTTCAAAGATCTAAAAAAAAAAGTGAGCTTTCAATCCTTTCCTTTTAGGATAACCAAAGTCTCTTACGTAGAATTACATAAGTTAAGTAGACCAATAGGAGTTACTTTAGCATTTTTTAGTTAAATATTTAGATGCCTAATTCATTATCTTTGAAATAATTAGGCTATTTTTAGATTTTTTTTAAAGTAAAGGTAGAAGGATAATGATTTGGGGTGGGACACCAATAGTTAGGCCTATTTTTTTTTATTTTTTTTTACATCACCCTTTTGAAATTATATTTATTATTATCACTTTTCAAATCAAATATTGCTAAAACACATTTTTTTTTCCCTTAACATTTTATTTCAAGCTTTTAGATATGCCATGAAGTTCAAAATACAAGGTACATATATATATACGTCATACGCAAAAAGGTACAAATCCCATATTTTTTTAAGTTTTTCTCTATACGTAACTTATCATTTTGTTACACTTCATGTTATTTTTCTCATATTTATTATCTCTTTTACGATATTACTTATTTTTTTTTAATTTATAAATTACTACACTTCCATATACATATTATTTTACCACATATAACCTATTGTCAATTTTTTCCAACATGTAAATAAATAATAAATATTCATATGCTTTAAGCAACCTATGTGTACCTATCATACTTAAAGATCACAAACCTTTATATAATATTTTAATATTTTAACATCTAGTATCATTTATTTTATTCTAGAAAACTCCATTCTATATATTTTTCATTCAAATTACACATCACATATTACTACATATTTACACTCATCTACTATCTTATTTTTATGTCTTAATAAGACGACAAATTTTCGCAAATTCAACATCTATATATTTTAGGATAATTTTATTATGATACAACTATATATATATATTTTTACATATGAATATATCGTATATTTCAGTACATTTATTTATTTATTTTACAATACTACTATTAAATCTATTTTTTAAGACACACATATGTCGTACCTTGTATTTTACTCTTTTCCTAAACTAACCAATTACTTATCATTGATTTTTAAAGCAAATAAATAAACAAGTTTTCCTAATCATATTTTCCTAAATTGAGTTTAAGGACTATCCTCGGATAGGCTCTGAGGGGTGCTTAACACCTTCCCCTCGAGTAACCAAAACCCTTACTCAGAATCTCACTGGTTTCGCAAACCAAAACAGAGTTTACATTTACATATTAAAAATGGTTTTCCTAATATTTTCCTTAAAATTTAGGTGGCGACTCTAAAAACAAAAGCAATTTTTCCAAAATCAGAGTGTCAGCCACATTATGTTGTGAACTGTTTCGGCTCGGTTCGAAATAGGGTGCGACAATATTTTTTGTCAAATAAGTTAAAATATATTTACTAATAACAAATTCTTCCATTGCATGAGATTGATCCTTTAAAATATAATATATATTCCGGTGTACCATTCTCCTTAAATGTCTAAGAAATATCTCATAATGTCAAATAACACTATAATACTTCCTCTGTCCCTAATTACTTGTCCACTTTTAAATTGACACGCTTATTAAGAAATCAATTAATGACATAGTGAGTTTATCAGTTTACCCCTATTAATTATGAAATAGATGAAAAGTTCTGCAATTTTCAAAGTAATTAATCATTTAATTGAGGGTATAATAGGTAAAAAAAAATGTTCTTTCTTGATTTGTCAAAATGGACAAGTAATTAGAGACAACTATAAAAGAAAAAGTGAACAAGTAATTAGGGACAGAGGGAGTACTAAACAAATGCATCAGCAAATGAAATTTATATTAAAAATATATTGAATAATGACATAATGATACCTTAATAGAATTTTCTATCCATTTAAAAAAAAAAAACTTCACCCTTTCAATTTCGTTATATCTTCTTATTTAGTAGAAGATTCATCATTTATTATATTCTACTCCACCTTAATTTGTACCATCAGAGTTTTAAGAATAAACATTAAATTTTATATCGAAATAAATAATCATTGAAAAATGACAGAAAAAATAATAATAGTATATGAAAATTAAAATAAGCTGCAAGAAATGCCTTTTCACGATAATTTTTTGAAATATATTGATAACAATTAAAATGAAACTGTTATTTTATCTTTAAAATTAAGTTTGATTGAATTGAATTAGTACAATGAGAAAAAATATTAAACTAACAACTTTTTAATGTTATTAAATGCATTTTCTTTTTAATTGAGTAGTAGATTAAAAGTTCCGAATTAAGATATTAAAATAATATCTTACTCTCTCCTTAATTATTATGGTATTGCAAACATTTATTTTCCTTAAATAGTGATTCATTTTCCATTTACAGTTATATCCAATTAATTTCTAATGTATTGAATGTGGTTATGGGATATTGAAATAATATCTTTATGTTTTCCTAATCATAATAAAATTATAATTTAACATTTATTTTTCTGAAATGATAATTTTGTTTTAATTCCTAGAACATATTGTTTACTATATTCAATGTAATTATAATAAAACATATTGTATTTAGTATGATAAAAGAACTCAACAATTGGAAAAATTAGATAAATAGTAATCTTAGCTTCTCAGAAATGTCACATCATCATTTACATATCCAACTTTATATATATAAAAGAGTTAAAAAAGAAAAAAATCAGTGATTTAAGAAATTTATATAAATAACATTAATGATGACATGAAGATTAAGAAAAAAACGTCAAATAAATTAGTAGTATTGATGATGATAAAAGTTAAATAAATCATTTTTTCTATTATTTAAATTTTTAACATAAATTCCAATCTTTGAAAATTAAAAATAAATGTTAAAAATAAAATAAAAAATCAAGGCAATAGTTATTTTAAAGAAAAATATAACCAAAATTGTCAGAAAAAATTAATAAAAATAAATACGTTTCTATTACTAAGAATGGTGTTACTACATTTTCTATTTAACTTTATTGTTACATATCGATAGAAACTTTTAGAAGAAGAAATGATCCAAAATTTTAAAAATAATGATTCCTTAAATGGTGATTCCTTTTCCATTTACAGCTTTTCAATTAATTTTTAATGTATTATATATAGTTATGGATATTGGAATAATAATTTTATATTTCCTTTATCATAATAAATTATATTTTAACCTTTGTTTTTGTGAAATGATAATTTTGTTTTCATTCGTACAACATATTGAATAATATATTGAATGTAATTATAATAAAACATGTTGTATTTAGTATGACAAAAGAATTCAAAAGTTTTAAAAATTAAATAAATAGTAATCCTAACTTCTAAGAAAATTATATAAATTACATTAATGATGAAATGAAGATTAAGAAAAGAAGTAAAACAAATTAATAATAATATTGATGATGATAGGAGTTAAATAAATCATTTTTTATATTTTCTAAATTTTCAATATAAATTTTTTAGTCTTTTAAAATTAGAAAATGCTAAAAAATAAAACTAAAACTAAAAATCGAGGCAACAATTATTTTAAGGAAAAAATAACAAAAAATGTCAGAAACATTGATAAGAATAAATAAGTATCTATTGCTAACAAGGTGTCACCCCACTTTTTCTATTTTAGCTTTATTATTACATATAGATAGAAACTTTAAGATAAAGAAAGATCCAAAAATTTTAAAAATAACAAATCAATTATGTAAAAATACATGTGTAATTCTTATAAAGTTATAATAACTAATTTCTTCAAATAAATAATTAAATGAAAGAAAAAAAAGTAATTAAGAAGATAATATAAATAACACTAATTATGAGATTAATAGCATTGATGAGGAACGGAACTAAATATGATCATCTTTTTAAATTCTTTTTTTAGAAAATATATATAAACTTTAATTAAAGATAAACAAAACAAAAACTTTAATTAAAGATACAAAAAATCAAGACAAAATAAAAGAAGAAAGAAATTAGAAAAATAGTGAGGTTGAAAGAAATAATATCTAATTTTCTCTCTTTTAAAATCACAAATTAAATTTTTGCTTGTTCTCCTCCTAATTTGATACGAGTTTCATAAATAGAATGATTTTTTCTCCAAATAATTTTTCTTACCCTTTGAAACACTAAGCATCCTTCTTATAAACTTCTCAATCACAATGAATTTTCTCTCTTTGTAGGAGGACTAAACATTTTTTCAAAAGTCTTTTATTTTGAAAAGAACTTTTTGTTAATTAATCTCTTTCTTTACATCAATATCTTGACAAAAATCATGAGATATTTTCTCTTTCTCTTTTGTTAAAAAAGTCACATGACCTAGAAATTAATCTCTTTCTTTACATCAATACTGCTCCGATTTTGACCCTACCCGTGGAGGGAGAAGGTTTTATTGTATATTGTGATGCTTCTCGAATCGGTCTTGGTTGTGTATTGATGCAGAAGGGGAAGGTGATAGCTTATGCTTCGAGGCAGTTGAAGGTTCATGAGAAGAACTATCCTATTCATGATTTGGAGTTGACGGCTGTTGTGTTTGCATTAAAAATTTGGAGGCATTATCTTTATGGTGTGCATTGTGAGGTGTTCACAGATCATCGTAGTCTCCAGTATATATTTGATCAGAGGGATCTTAATTTGAGGCAGCGGAGATGGTTGGAGTTGCTCAAAGACTATGACATGACTATTCTTTATCATCCAGGCAAGGCGAATGTAGTAGCAGATGCCTTGAGTCGAAAGGCGGTAAGTATGGGTAGTCTAGCCATGTTACAGGTTGGCGAACGTCCTTTAGCTATGGATGTCCAATCCTTGGCCAATAACTTTGTGAGGCTTGATATTTCAGAATCTGGTAAGGTTTTTGCTTATATGGAGGCTAGGTCATCCTTGTTGGAGCAGATTCGGACTCAACAGTTTAATGATGTTGATTTATGTAAGATTCGAGACAAGGTGTCAAAAGGAGAAGCAAAAGATCCAATTCTTGATAGTGAGGGAGTTTTGAGGATAAAAGGTCGCATTTGTGTTCCTCGGACGGGTGATTTAACTAAACTGATCATGGAGGAGGCCCATAGTTCGAGGTACTCTATTCATCCGGGGGCTACTAAGATGTATTGTGATTTGAAGCAGCATTATTGGTGGTGTCGTATGAAAAGGGACATAGTGGATTTTGTATCTCAGTGTTTGAATTGTCAGCAAGTGAAGTATGAACACTAAAAGCCTGGAGGTGTGACCTAGAGGATGCCCATACCTGAGTGGAAGTGGGAGCGCATTGCTATGGACTTTGTGGTAGGGTTGCCACGTACATTGGGTAAGTTTGATGCTATATGGGTCATCGTGGATCGATTGACTAAGTCTGTGCACTTCGTACCAGTTCAGATTACCTATAATTCAGAGAAGCTAGCCAAGATCTATATTCAAGAGATAGTTCGTTTGCATGGGGTTCCTATTTCTATTATTTCAGATCGGGGCACACAATTTACATCTCATTTCTGGAGGTCTATGCAGAAAGAGTTGGGCACTCGAGTAGATCTTAGTACAGCCTTTCACCCTCGAACTGATGGTCAGTCTGAACGGACTATATAGGTTCTTGAAGACATGTTGCGGGCGTGTGTGATCGACTTTGGTGGTCACTGGGATCAGTTCTTGCCATTAGCGGAGTTTGCTTATAATAATAGTTACCATTTGAGGCTTTGTATGGTAGGAGATGTCGGTCTCCAATTGGTTGGTTTGATGCATTTGAGGTTAGACCGTGGGGTACAGATTTGCTGAGGGAGTCCTTGGACAAGGTTAAGTTGATCCAAGATAGACTTCTTATGGCTCAGAGCAGGCAAAAGAGTTATGCAGATGGAAAAGTTCGTGATTTGGAGTTCATGGTGGGAGAAAGGGTTCTATTGAAGGTTTCACCCATGAAGGGTGTGATGAGATTTGGAAAGAAGGGCAAGTTGAGCCCAAGATATGTTGGTCCTTTCGAGATTGTGGAGCGTATTGGTGAGGTGGCGTATCAATTGGCTTTGCCACCTGGTTTGTCAGGTGTTCATCCCGTATTTCATATTTCGATGTTGAAAAAGTATCATCAGGGTGGTGCTCATGTGATTCAGTGGGATTCAGTGTTACTTGATCAGAATTTGACTTTTAAGGAGGAGCCGATAACCATTTTGGATAGGCAAATTCAAAAATTAAGGTCGAAAGAGATTGCTTCAGTAAAGGTTCAATGGAAGCATCGTCCAGTGGAGGAGGCTACATGGGAGACCGAGTCAGACATGAGGAGTAGATATCCTCATCTTTTTTAGCGTTCAGGTGCGTTCTATTCTTTTACCGTTCGAGGACGAACGTTTGTTTAAGTGGTAGGTGATGTAACGACCCGCTAGGTCGTTTTGAGAACTGGGACTATTTTGACTTTTCTCAAAACTTTTGAATGGGAAATTTTAAATTATTCAGTAGTTACGAGTAATTAGTTGACGAATATTTAGCAAATAATTAATACAGTTAATAGTTTGTGGGCCAAGTCCATAGCCACTTCATTTAATACCCTTTACCCTTGACCCATGTAATTAAAATATGTTAGTGGAGTCAGTTTAGAAAAAAAAAAAAAACAGAAGAGAAGAGAACTGTCAGAGACGGAAACAAAGAAACCTACGAATTTAGTTGAGGATCGCTTCAGGTAACTCCTTTTGATCTTTTTTTTCTTCTTCCAACAATGGGATATTTAATTTGTTAGGCGAGAATGAATACATTAGCGAATTGTTAATTGCTTGCTATTTGTAGTTTAGAGTTAGAGTCAAATTAGTGGAGAATGTGTGAATTGATGGTTAATTAATGCGTGGTAATTATTAGCTAATGATTAGATAATGATTGGAAGGTTATTAAATGGAAAATCAAGACACGTTGGGGGTTTGGTTTAAGTGTTAGTTTCATAATTTAGGTGCAGGTTATAGTTGAGTGAGAATTTTGAATTTCTTGCCATTGTTTTTGGTATTTTTTATACTAGCTTTAGACTATAATTGTAACTCCTTGTTGGTAGGATAAAGCAAATCACAATATGAAATTTTATGAATTTAATATTTAATCAGATTGGGTGATTACTGGAATTTGTGGGCAATAGAATGTGCTAATGTTGGCTAATGATATTTATTATGTGACTTAGGGTTAAAAAGGAGAGGAAAATAAAAAGGGTATCAAGGTTTGGATGTTTCCTCTTGTTGTTGCCACTGGAACGTAAGTTTTCCTTGGGATAAGATGACGATTACTTGGGAATTTTTCAAATTGGTAGAACCGGTTGTGTCGACCTTTTTTTTTTTTTCCTTTTTTTTTTTTTTTTTAATTATCCTGCTGGGTTTATGAAATTGTTGTTACAATGAGACTTAATCCTAGGCTTAGAATTTAGGAGCTTGGTTAGGGATATGAGTGAGTTTTTGGGTCTAGGATAGGTATATAATAATAAAGGTGTCTATGAACTCGCATGCTTACAAATAATGCATGATTGATAGATTGGGAACATTCTGAAGCTTTGCGAAAAGGGAAGGAAAAATCTTGAAGATCTGTGACACGTGTTCGGCATTCAAGGTATGTTAAGACTTTCAAACTTGTTAGAGGACATTTTCATAATTAAAGATTAAAAAGGGGAATAGACAATGGGTAAGGGCGAAAGATGGGGGTCTCGTACCAATGGTGTGACGGGCATTGGTACGAGTACTGGTGTTATAAAGGGAAAGCTTATTACTATAGAATACATATTTTTAATCTGAAAATGCCCAAGCATATGGGCATTAGCTGATATATTATTGACTGATTATTTTGTGTGACTGTGTTCTTATTTGAACCCGTATACTTGTAATGGTTGAGGCGGTTATGTATTATGCTAATATTTGATTGATTGAGATGTATCATCATCCCTTTTATTTGAGATTATATTGTGCACATGCATTGACATGAGATTGAGTATAAGTTGGGCACGTGGAGATCGTCCGTGCGGAAATTATTGGATTTTATGATAGTGCGTTGAGATTGTCCGCACAGACACGTGGAGATCGTCCGTGTCGGTATATGGACCTCGCGAGTCCCCCATGGGTCATGAACTCTCGATGTATTTTCGAGGAGTATCATGTATATACGGTTGAGAGAGTACTTGGCATTCTGAGGCATATCATTTCATGGTGTCACATTGCACTGCATCTCATTACGTCATTTATTATTGTTGATTACGTGCTTTATTGGTGGTTATAATTATGTGAGTTGATTATCCTTATTTTGGTGAAATTCAACTGGTAAGCGTACTATAGACTTGTATAAGTAAAAGACTTATTTTTGTATTACTTAAACTCCTGTCACTACTTCTTCGTTGTCGGTCTATGAGATATACTGGGTACACGTGGTTTCGTACTCATACTACACTTGTTGCACTCTTTTGTGGTGCAGATTCGATTCCGAGTACGAGCACACCTCGTGGAGCTTTTTGAGTCCGAGCTTGGAGTATCTTGGAGTTGTGGTGAGCTGCTTGGCTGTTCCGTGGCCCACACCTCCTTCTACCTTTTATTTATTCTGTTATTTTAGTATTCAAACAGAATATCCCTTATGTTTGGATTTGTCATTTAGTTTCAGACTTGCATCATATTTAGAGGCTCTTGTACTTATGACACAAATTCTTGGGGTGGTATTTTAGCTTTCCGCATTTCATATTTGTAAGGAACTCAATGTTGGAGATTTTTATTTAGTATTTACCTTTTTCCTCTTAGTTAGTTAATTAGAATTGGTAAATATATTGGGTTGGCTTACCTATTCGTTGGGAACATAGGTGCCATCACGACTTGTGAATTTGGGTCGTGACAATAATATAGTAATTAATATAATATGTAGTATGTAAGTAGAAGGTGGTGGGGCCCACTTATATAGTTTGATAAATATATTGGATATTTGTTGTGATTTATAGTATAGTAAAAATACCCAAAAAGCCCTTTAATCAAGAAAAAAGATCAGATGCAATTAGTCAAGAAATGGAGAATATAAATAGATGGTTTTTTTGTAACTCATTAGATATAATTAGAATAGTAAATATGATTGAATTTTTTATTTAATAAATGAAATATTTAATGAAAAGAATAAAGAAAAAATCTCAAAAAAAAAAGAAGAGAAAAATATATACTAATATATAGTATGTAATATTTAAGTGGAAGTTGGTGGGGCCCATTGTGTTGGTCCTCCCAACTCCCACTTCTATATAGGAGTAACTAGATACATGTGCCCGTGCTAACACGGGCCCAATGCCATAAATATTTAGTATATGAGTATTACTATGAACTATTAGAGTGTATAATTTGATATTGATATTGATTGAGTGACTCAATTGATGAGTGTGTATTATAATGTTTGAAGTGTAATTATAGTAACATGACATGGAGGAAATCATAAATACACTAATTTCTTTTGAAAACATAGAACCTTATAAACTTTTTACATAAGTGCAATAAGATAGTTATGTACATTTTTTTACATGAAAAGAACGTGTCAGGCATCGTGTTGAAGGTTAGCTAAGGTGTATTGTTGATTGTTCTATTAAAACCTATTACACAAGGCACAAAAGATGATGTATTAGCATTCAAAGAATGAAATATTCAACAAAGTAGTTAAAAGCATAATAAAAATACAGAGCAAGGTAATTGAAAAATATGTCATAACAATTTAGAAAGCAAATAAAAATAATAAAATAGTAACATTGATTCTTACTATTCATTACAAATTAACAAAGCATCACAAAAAATAAATGAAGAATACAATATTGCTATGCAGTTTGGTTCTGTCATAAAAAACTTTAAATGTTTAAATATGAAGAAACATATCTTATTCTATGCTTAATAGAATAGCTTTGCAGCAAAAGCAGAGGGAAACTGTCAAGAGCAATACTTAACTAATAAAGTTTTGTTATTCTTCATCCAAAAAATTATAGAATTCTATTCTTGTGCTACCAAAAGAAAGGGGAAACAAATGTCAATTCTCTATTTTCTTTGTCAAGCTTATTGCTTGTGTTTAGAAAATTAAAGCTGCATGTTTTTTGGGCTTATCAAATCTATAATTTTTGTACATTTGTTCATCTTTTCACCTTAAATTTGCAGATCTAACAAAGATCCAAAAATAAGAAATTTTCTATGTACTTTAGTTAGAGGGCAAAATAATCGAATTGGGACCTTTTCCATTAGAAATTCTTGAATATGGAGTGATCAAACTCCAAAGTAAAACTAAAAAAGATAGAACTCTATGGTTAAAAAATGAAAGTTACATTATCGAAACTGTAACTTTTCTACATTTGTTTATCTTTTGACCTCAAATTTGAGGAACCAACAAAGACCTAAAAGTAAGAAAATTCTCAATCTACTCTAATTAGAGATAGAAGAATCAAATTGAACCTTCTTCCATAGGAAAATTCTCGAAGATCTAGATGAGTCCCAAAGCAAAATTCAAAAAATAGAACCTAATAACATAAGATCTAGCATAATCTTTTGGCAAAAAAACATACATGGCTTGGTAGCAGAAAGATGAAATTTTTTCTTTATTTCATTATTGCTATTATTCCATGTGTAATCCAAATACATTCTATAGGCATTTCTATCTGAAGAAGAGTAATAGCCCTCCACAAGAGTATCCACTTGGAAACCGAGTTTCTTGTATATCTGCAGTCCTTGTAGTGTAGGATCTACATGAAGTGATATCTGATGAACGTTTCTTGTTCTGCATTTCTGAACTGCTACCTTCAGTAATTTTTAAGTTATTAATTATTGTGATTTATAATATTTTTATGTAACTTAAAAATACCGTACATTACTAGTCACTTTGTCCTAATTTATGTGATATAGATAAAATTACAAAATTAACCCTTTTAAAATGTCTATAAGATATTTTAAGTTGTTAATTATTATTATTTATAATACTTTTTTGGTAATTTTAAAATGATATGTGTTATTTTTTCTGTCCCAGTATATGTAAGCCTGATAGAATTCTGTGAGTCAATCTATTTTATTATATAGCTTTTAAGACAAATAATCCCTGCTAGAATTTTTTCTTCCCCGCATTTATCCCCCGCTTCCTTATGTCTAGTATTTAGACAAATTTGACTTTCTTTCTATTTAGAATAGAAAACTATTGATACGTTTTATGGCAGTGAAATCTGGCAATAGTAACATAGTTACACTACTCCAATTAAAAAAAACTAAATTTTAAATTGGTAATTATTGTAATTTTTAATGTTTTTTAAGTCATTTGTAAATGATATATTGAGACTTTTCCATTTCCTGAATTAAGACTTTTCCATTTGTGACATATATATATATATATATATATATATATATATATATATATATATATATATTCTACTATATTATGAAAGCTTTCAAAAGTCCCACAAGGAAATGGAAAAGTCCCAATCTTGAATATTATATATTATACTTGGGCCTAAACTCCCTTTTATAATATAGTAGAATAAAATTTAATGCTTTTTAAGTCATTTGTAAATGATATATTGTGACTTTTCCATTTCCTTGCTTGAGACTTTTCCATTTGTGACATATATATATATATATATATATATATATATATATATATATATATATATATATATATATATATATATATATATATATTCTACTATATTATAAAAGCTTTTAAAAGTCCCACAAGTATAATATATAATATTCAAGATTGAGACTTTCCCTAATCTTAAATATTATATATTATACTTGGGCCTAAACTCCCTTTTATAATATAGTAGAATAGAAAGTAGAATTTAATGTTTTTTAAGTCATTTGTAAATGATATATTGGGACTTTTCCATTTCCTTGATTGAGACTTTTCCATTTGTGACATATATATATATATATATATATATATATATATATTCTATTATATTATAAAAGCTTTTAAAAGTCCTACAAGTATAATAAATAATATTGAAGATTGGGAAAAGTCTCAATCTTGAATATTATATATTATACTTGGGCCTAAACTCCCTTTTATAATATAGTAGAATAGAATGACATATATATATATATATATATATATATATATATATATATTACTATATAAGAAGAGGGAATAGCACACGGCTCTTAGTCGACACGTGTGCTTCCCTCAAATTAACGTGGAACTCGCGGGGCCCACCTAATTTTATGAACTCTTCCATTATATTTTAATAGTTTTCTTTTTAATTCCTATTCCATTATATTTTAATATTTTCCTTTTTAATTCCTCTTCCATTATATTTTAATAGTTTCCTTTTAAATTCCTCTTCCATTATATTTTAATATTTCCCGTTTTAAATAGTATTAAAAAATAAATTTAAAATATTACAAATTCTGTTAACTCTCGAAATTTCATGCGAACTGTATAATTAGGACGAAGGAAATAACATATATTATTTGAAAAATTACATTAAGAATGCCATAAACCACAATAATTAACAACTTACAATATTTATATTATTTGAAATTACGTTAAGAATACTATTAATCACAACTTAATGTATTTAAAAATAGGTAACATATATTATTTGAAAATAATGTAAAAAGTATTATAAATCATAATAATATTAATAATTTAACAAATATTGTGCACGAAAAATTACTATAAATCATAATAATTTAAAATTTAAAATATTTAAAAGACATATAAAAAAATTGGTTTAACTCTTGAACATAAAAAGTAACATATGTTATTTAAAAATTACATAATTAATTACAATAATTAATAACTTAACATATCAACAAGACAAAAAAAGGCAAATTTTTTTATCTTGCTTGTGTGACATAAATTAGGATTTGGATGGTTTTAAGAAATTTAATTTTGGTTATACATTATAAAATAGCCAAAAAATTGAAATGATATAATATTTAAAAATAACCCACCGAACTGTCCTATTGACAACCCTTATGTTACTTGTACTCTATTTATTTTTACTTCAATTTAGAAAGATATGTTTCATTTCTACCTTCAATCTCATCGCTACATTTATTTGTTATTTGAAATTGAAATTAAAAAGACAAGTATGTTTCTAAATTAGCTCACTTATGAGCAAAATATATTATAACAATCTTTACTAATTTTTTAACAGTACATAATATATAACAATAACATAATTTTATCCCTATTGGGCCCGGGCATCGCCCGGTCTTTCTTTACTAGTATATATATATATATATATTCTACTATATTATAAAGTTTTTAAAAGTCCACAAGTATAATATATAATATTGAAGATTGGGAAAAGTCCCAATCTTGAATATTATATATTATACTTGGGCCTAAACTCCCTTTTATATATATATATATATATATATATATATATATATATATATATATATATATATATATATATATATTCTACTATATTATAAAAGCTTTTAAAAGTCCCACAAGTATAATATATAATATTGAAGATTGAGAAAAGTTCCAATCTTGAATATTATATATTATACTTGGGCCAAAACTCTCTTTTATAATATAGTAGAATAGAATGACATATATATATATTCTACTATATTATAAAAGCTTTTAAAAGTCCCACAAGTATAATATATAATATTGAAAATTGGGAAAAGTCCCAAGCTTGAATATTATATATTATACTTGGGCCTAAACTCCCTTTTATAGTATAGTAGAATAGAAAAGTATATATATTATACTTGGGCCTAAACTCTCTTTTATAATATAGTAGAAAATATATATATTATACTTGAGCCTAAACTCCCTTTTATAATATAGTAGAATGATATATATATATATATATATATATATATATATATATATATATTATAAAAGCTTTTAAAAGTCCCACAAATATAATATATAATATTGAAGATTGGAAAAAGTCCCAATCTTGAATATTATATATTATACTTGGGCCTAAACTCCCTTTTATAATATAGTAGAATATAGAAAAAAAGATAATCATTGTTATTGCTTTAATTCTCTCAAAAAAATAATCAAAACTACAATATTATTTTTAAAGAAATATATAATAAAATCTTGCCCTTTATTTTTTATTTACGAACCTATGTTCATTAATTTCAAAAGTGAAATAATCCATTAAATAAAGGAGAAATGATCAAAAATACCCATTAACTTTCATTTATTAACCTTATCCTTACCATAAAATCTATCCTCATCGTTTACAAACTTATCAATCGTATCCCTCAATTTGATTGAAAACCCCAAATCGACACTAAATCAAATAACTTTTTATCAAATTAAATCCTCAAATCCATCTCTCTATTCTTCATCTCTTTTCTCCATTGAAAGATCTTTTCCTATATATTTTTCAAAAACAAAACAAATACTCTAGCATTTACAATTAATTATTGAGACTGACGAGGTCGATTGAGAGTTTTGATTTTTCAGAACCAGTAGCATCCATTATAACAATGATTTTTTCCGTTGTTGGTATTATGGTTACTGTTGTTGTGGCCATGTTGCAGCATATCCATTTGTGATTTTGAAGGAATTTGAAGGAGCCTCCTTTGCGCTGCCTTCTTCATAGAAGCCGTCGGATTTATTCAGAAGTTCAAATTCTATGATAGAGAACGCTGTAATAATAGTTGGGCCATGAGAGACTCTTTTAAGTATTGCAAAAGAAATGGCCCGCTGATAGAGTTGAGAGGGGAGGCGATACTAGTTATCAGGTCCGAGAGAGGCCTAACCCGTAAGTCAGCCCCCTTAAAAAGGATGTGGTTCAACCCTGGTCCACAGGCTCTCGATCTTTATCTACAAGGTGCTTTTCACTCTCCTTTCCCACCTTTCTCCTGCTTTTACTATGCTTGTCGGAGCATTGGAGAAGATGAGAATGATAAGTTGGTGATACGAATAATCTTCATAAGTAAAAAAGAAGAAGAAGTATGAAAATGGTGATGCGTATCAAGCTAAGGTAACCCAAAAAAAAGTTGGATTCTACTACTGGTGCTACTACTACTATTACTGTAACTATTTATTGTGTAAATTGTAAACTTTCACCGGCTTTCCGTTGACATGCTTCATGCTCAATCAGCACCAACCAGCCATAAGTTCATAAATTTCTTGGTGACAGACCTTGCAATTGTATCCAGATTGTTTTTTGTGAAATTAAAATTGAGAATTAATTGCAGATGAAAATTGAATCTATGAAAGTTTGGATCTTAGTGGTGGCATGGAGGTGTGTGTGTGCGCGTGCAGGGAGGGGTATGAAGTAGAATTGTGATTGATAGAAAAGAGTGTTCCTTCCGTGATTTTTCGAAAATGTGCTTAATTGTCATGAGAGTAGTGGTTGACTTCCCATTCAAGTTTCAAAAGTTTTTGAGCATTAAAATTCTCACAAAAATTAAATGAATGACTAAGAAATCAAATTGTCAGTCCCAACAAGTTATATATGATTTAGGATTGCTATAGAAAATTTTTAAATACCAAAAATAACGCAATAAAAAGAAAATGACCTGGTGGATTATTACAATATGGGCCATGCTTAATTGTGAAGATATAAAAATTAAAATTTGATTTAAAAAATGTAATTTGCATCACATTATTTTGATGTAGAATTTAATTTTGTGGTGTGTGTGTGTTTAACATTAATGATGTGTTATAGTAGGCCATCTACCTTAGTTATCACACAATAGCTAACAGCTTCCTTGGTCATTTTTGTCCTTGATATCAGCATACTTTTGAAGATTTTCACCATGCAATTTGCCATACCTAAACTCATCAAAAATTTCAACTCCCATATTTATGTAAAAATCATATGACTTCTTATTCCAAACTGCGATTATTCCCTCTACCGATACGAACCCATTGTTGGCAGCAATGGATGCAACTGTTCCAAACAGCAATTTCCCCATTCCCAACTTTCTATAACTCTCTCTGAAGTAAAGACTCTCAAAATAGAATCCTGGCTTGTCATAAAAGCATGAATAATTAGCGTAAAAGAAAGCATATCCTGCAATGTAAGCATCATTCTTATCGTCATATTTGGACCTGAACTCTTCAACTTGTCCTTCAACGACAGGGAATTTAAGGTCGAAAGTTGTAAGGACAGGCTTGAACCCTTCGTTTGTGGTATTTTTGGGTTCGTTAAAAGGGGTTGGAGAGACTTCAAGTAGAAGTACGGATGGACCGTAGAAAAGTGGAAGAGGATTTTCTTTAAAAAGCAAATTGGCTAAGGAGGACTCAGTAGCTTTGTATAAATGAGTATAGTTATGGTATTCATGAATTTGGTAAAACAATTGGTATATATGAGACAGATCAGATTTTGTAGCGAGACGGACTCGTGTGTATATCTTTCCGGTGATGGTAACATTATTGTTTTCCGATAATGCATCGGTAGTTATTGTTTCAGATGGAGCAGGAGCCATGGGAAAGTGTTTAGTTAAATTTGAGGTTTTAGGTAAAAGAAATGTTGAAATACTTTAGTATCATAATGGTTATTTATATTGGAGAATTTGGCCCTTTTTAAAATTCATTAATTGGGTAGTGGAGACGGCTTTTCCAACAATAAAAAAAAGGTTGGTGGACGTCAACTCTGGCGTGCGTTCTAAAGGATCGAGTCATTGATGCAATTGTTTGGCCTTTGGTCCCAATTTTGCTTTTCTTTTTTGTACCCAAAAAAAAAATGTAGGATGATATTTTTTGAGTTATATATCAAAACTAGTGAACATGTTTGCGCTTCGCGCGATCATAACATATATTTTTAAGACAATTTCTTTTATAAATTAGCACATACTAAAAAAGAAGAAATATGATTAATACTTTGGTAAAAGCTTTAAAATGTTTATGATAATTGTTTCAATTTATAAGATACTATTTTCGTATTATTTTGTTGGGGTGAAAAGAATATGTTTAATATTTTGAAAAAAAAAATGCAAACTTAATTTTCTGCTTAATTTTTTATTTGTCGTGGATCATCAAATGAAACATAAATAATCTTTCCTCCTCGTTTTTTAAAAGTAGGAATGCTTATTTTGTATAAGGAACTACTGAACTTAGACCCTTTTAAATATAATTCTTCAATATGATTTATTTAACAAAAAATATACTTGTTAGGTACGTAATCTTTCATAAAATTCTTTATTTTACAAAAAAAATTGTGCAAGTTAAAATATGAAAAATAACAAAAAGCATGTCAATAGTAATACAAAGGAAAGAACGACTAACTATTTTCTAATCAAATAAAATATAAATATAAAAATTCGTAATAATAAAATTGAAAAGCAATCAATATTAATATTTCAACAAACAACTCGATACAAAATATATCGTCATTTTTATTTGTTTTAATTATCAAAGAATAATTATACAAATAATAAATAGTGAATATTTTAACTTTTGAGGAGTTACAAAACTCACTAAATATATAATTATTTAGAGAAAATCACAATTTAAATAATGACAAAAAAAGCAAAGAATGGGAGAAAAAGAATAAGTAGGACTTTTAGTATATAAGAGTTTCTTCTATCGTTTGTTTTTATATCATATCGAAATTATTTATAATTTTTTTCGTCTTCACACAAATAAATAAAAAAAAGTTATCTTTATTTACTCAATATATTTCACTAAAATAATACTTCAATTCATTTTAGTGTGTATTTTGTATGTTTTGTTGAGGTCATTTATTTAATTACTAAAAAGTTAGAAAATAGAAAAATATATTGTATTATTTTAGTACAAACTTTAAAAATCTCGAGTTTTAATAAATAATACTTACTCCCTCTATTTCAAAATAAGTGAATTGTTGAGCCCTTTTTCATAGTTCAAAATAAGTGAATTGTTCCAAGTTTAAGAGAGATGTTGAAAAATTCTTCCATTTTTGCCCCGATTTACAATGTTAAATAATTATAAAAGAAATGAATTTTTAAATACGTAATGTGTACATAACGTCATCAGGAAAATAAATTATTTATTTTAAAGTTATTGAGAGCGCTCTTTTATAAAATAGATAAATGACCTAATTTTGAGTAATTTTAATGTATGATGTAAATGAAAGAAAAATGGAAAGAGTATATGTGAAAGGTGACAATATCACAATGATATATAAATATATAATAATACAAACAAATGAACCTCAAACTCCTGACTCCTCATCTCAATGATCTAACACATTGAGTTAAAATAACAAAAATAAGAAGTCTTAAAAAAAGACAGAAAGAATTAAGTAAAAGGAAATTGAGGAGACATGTTATTTTAGCAAAAAATATAAATATATAAAAAAAATTATAAGTCATGAGATGGATCAACCCTTTAATAAAAAGAACAACGTAACATAGTAGTATTTCCCTATTAATTTTAAACAAAATTAGAGTATGTCTTGTTACCAAAAGCTTACAACCACAAATAAAGAAAAAACATATGCTCCCATGAAAATGTTCTACATGTAAATCTTGAATAGCTGATGTGCAAATGATAGACTAAAATCTAAATCTATTATATGTTGGGAAAACTAAATGTAGACGTAATGAAAAGAATCGTAGAAAGGAGTTGAGGAGATATGTCATTATTTAAGTAGAAAAAGTGAATAAACGGAGGTTTTTGTAAGTTATGAGATGTAATTAGCTGTAATAAATATTATCTATTTTTTTTAGTTATCAAACAAATTAATTAATGAAGAGAGTAAACTCATTTTTTGAGTTTCATAATCAACTTAAACAAATATCAATTTTCTCTAAAACTTAAGAAAATATGTTCATTGTAATTAGATATTGGCAGAACAAACTTGGTTCATTCTGAAAAATTTCATCAAATTAGAAGAATTAAATGTTTTGTGAAATTTGAATCCAACAATAATATATATCGACTAATTTTACACAAGTGTTAACAAATAAGAAACAAAAATTTAATGGAGGGGGAACTCATCTCCTTTTTAGTCAATTCAAAATCCACAAAAGAAAAAAATGTGCTATATCATCTAAATTAGAATGAAAAGAGCAGATAAAGCTAAACAAAAGATGATAGAATCTTGATTGAGAAACTATGTCATATTAACATGTTATATACATAATATATATCGATATAAAATATGAATTGTATATGCAAAAGACAAAAGTTTATATAATGAAAATATCAAAAGTTTTCATTAAGCAACAAAATAATCCGTGGAAGATCATGTTGCCCTTGATACAAAAAGTATGCTTTGTAATATAATCATGTTCTTGAAGGGTACATATCTTGATGGATAAATAATTAATTGAAAAATTATATAAGCATCAATAAGTGCATCTATATATTTGTAAATTATTGAAACTTCTACTTTTTCAAATTTTACTCTTTCCAACTCTTGACGGATCTCCCACCGTCATTAAACTTTCTTCTTCATTTTGATGACTTGTAGCGAATTAATTTTTGAATCTATTTTGACGAATCTTACACCGCCTTCAAACTTTCTTTTTCATCTTGATAAACTTTTGCTTGGCAATTGTAACACAAGAAGAAATTCTAAAAAATATATCTATAATCTTCACAAAAGCTGAAAAACAAAAAAAATATATTAATAATATGAAATTGGAGAAAATAGAAATGGACATGCAACAACACCATAGATGATTGTTATTTATAGATGACAATTAAGTAGAAGGAAGTTGAGGAGACATATTATTTAATTAGAAAATTCAAATAGGTAGAGGTTTTTTTGTAACTTTCATGTGATATAATTATATGTAATGAATATGATTGATTTTTTAATTTTTTGATGAATTGATTAATGAAAAAAAATGAATGGAAAAACTCAAAAAAGGAAGAAAAAAGATAAATAGCTTTCTAGGCCTTTGAGAGGTGCCACATCACCTTGTTTATAGAAACCTTTATTATATATATAGATTTTTGTAATTAATTAAGTAATACAACCTTTTATATAAATTAAATAATAAAGATAAAATATTAAAAAAAATATTTTTTTTCGTAATTGTAATTAGAAGAAGGACAATTTTTTTTTATTAATAATAGAAATTAGAGAGGTCTGAATTATGAATAATTACTCCTTGTAAGTTGGCATGTGAAGAGTCTTTGTAATTACTCCTTGTAAGTTGGCATGTGAAGACTTTTACAATAAAATAATTAATTTAAATAAAAAGAAAGACCAAAAAAATGAGAAAAAAGATAAATACATATGGAGATCATAGAGAGGTGTCACATCACCTTGTCTATGTTTCTCCTTTATATTATATTAAGATAAGATAAGATTTGGCCACCAATTTTATGTAGTTGATAGTAATTAACTATTTATGTGCCAATTTATATGACACATTTTACTTTTTATTTAGACCAAGAACAATGACTCATTGGAAAATTTAATAATGCTATCAACATTTTATTCATGTTGGATTCCACTTGTTTGGTAAAAGAAATCAATAATGGTGTACTCTTTTAAAGGTAACTAGTATACGTATCCGCGCAATGCGCGGATTGTCACGACCCAAATTGAGTCACGAGTGGCACCCACACTTAACCTCCTAAGTGGGCGGACCAAGGAATCTAAACCCCAACATATACCAATAATTCAACTACGAATAACAACAATAACGTGGAAGCTCCAAAACTTATTAAAGTAGCCAATCAAATAAATCTCTAAAGTCTATTACATATTATCCCCAAAATCTGAAAGTCATCACATCAAGGACATCTAATCTCTAAATACTAAGTCTAAGAGTATCAAAGACACCGAAATAAATGAAATAAAGTAATTTGTGTCCGAAAACTATGGACATCAGGTCATGACCGAGAGAATCCAACACAAGCTCGAATAAATAGCTCACC
Organism: Solanum commersonii; assembly: GCA_029007595.1. Taxonomy (NCBI): domain Eukaryota; kingdom Viridiplantae; phylum Streptophyta; class Magnoliopsida; order Solanales; family Solanaceae; genus Solanum; species Solanum commersonii. Next base: position 2,268,559 of record JAJTWQ010000011.1, read on the forward strand.
CTTGAACCTGATATGCTGAGACTGGCTAGAGCTGAGGGCGAGTCAAAGTCGCTGGTACACTCGCTTCACTCCATAAAAGGAAAACAAAGAAAAATACAAGTAGGGCTCAGTACGGGGCAACATGTACTGAGTAGGTATCATCGACCAACCCAAAGTAGAAACTAATATACAATAAATAATAGTATAAAGTCAACTATAGCACTTAGCTTGTGATAAGAAACAACAACATGAACAAGTGACAGTTGAAGCAAGTACGTATTCAATTACAATATCAAGCACACACACGAGGACTCATGCCTTCACATCACACTCGTTTGAGAAATGCGTTCATTGAGATTGAGTACATTAAGTTAATTCAATATATTTTTCCTTTAATGTTACCGTGTCGGAACGTGACACTCCGATCCAATAATACCGTGTCGGAACGTGACACTTCGATCCAAAAATACCGTGTCGGAAAGTGACACTCCGATCCAAAAATACTGTGTCGAAACGTGACACTCCGATCCAAAAATATCGTGTCAGAACGTGACACTTCGATCCAAAAATACTGTGTCGGAACGTGACACTCCGATCCAAAAATACCGTGTCGGAACGTGACACTCCGATCCAATAATATTATTAATTTATCATTTATTATCACCACTTTTCAATTCATTAATAATATTACATCAAGTCTTCTTTATTCAAGGCATCACTTTGATAGAGAGGTTTTCAGATTATAAATCTCACGGTCTCAAGATTTTAGACCAATCACAAACCACACAACCAAGCCACACAATCACACAATCAAGTACATAGAGAACTTCACAGTATCATTCAATGCATAACAGTCGCTATTAAGAGTTTATTTATCAAATAGAATAAACCATAACCTACCTCCACCGAAGAATCGAAGTCAAACAAGCTATTTCTCCAATGCTTTTCCTCTTTTCCATGCCTCATAACGTTTTCAACCTATCAAATATATTTCGTAAACAAAGACGCTCAATTTTATAATCAAGTTCCTAATCCTAACGCCAATAAACATGTCAAGATCACTCGTATTCGCTAAATTTCAAGTCTAAGGTTAAATCTCAATTCCTACATTACATACCTAATGTCTTAATATTTAATTATCTATCTCACTGTATCAAGACTTGAATTCATACTATGATAACAAAACGAACACTTGCACACACAAATTCACGTTAATCAAACAACCAATAATCATCAGCCCTTAGACTATTTAATTATCATTAAGTCATTATTACCAAGAAAACTATTATCCCTCAAATCCGTAAAGGATCACGCATCACTGCAGTTAATGGAACTGCACAATTTAATCAAAGAAACCATTTTCCTTCAACCCACAGTGTTAACATAACCCAAATAAGTTGATAATTAAATAATAGTACTTCAAACCCCATTGCTTTCCAACTCACATTTAATAATATGTTATTGTATAGCCTAGAACTAAAACATCAACTGACTTAGTTTCATATATTTAGTTATATATAAAAATAGTTGTATCAACACTTGATTTCTTAAAGCAACTATAACAATAAAATACGAAACCCCAAAATTGTCATCAAGTTACATACCGTAACTTGAATTAAGAAAAAAACAAACAACCATCCATTCATACCCCTTAACATTATCTTGCCAACATCAACCTTAATTAGTTTACAATCATTACGAAAGACCACTACTTAACAATTTAATACACCCAATTCAATAAACCGATGTTGCACAGAGACCAATTTTCCAATTTCAAATCTCCTTTCAACTAAATAATAATAATACTATATTCATGCAACCATCAACATTGGCAAGGAATAGATTTCAATAGAAATTTGTTTACCTGCGATAGTCGTGTCATTCTCTCCTTTAAGGGTTTGTGCCGCACATAATTTGTTTTGGGATAGAAATAATAATAACCTCCCTTTAATCTAATTTAACTTTTATTATCCTAATTGTATACCTAATTAATTATAAAAATAGTAAAAGTGACCTACTATTAATTTTAATGTTATTTTCTTTAACCACCAACTAAATAAATTATTAAAAACAACTCATTAATTATATAACTATAGCTACCAATAGTCCAAAATACTCATTTAAAATTTATCAGAAGAGTCTTTTGTGAACTAAAAAGCTCTAATACTCAAAACGACCAAATGGGTCGTTACACGGATATTTTAAAATTTAGAAATAGTAACTAATACAAATTATTACTGAGTAACGAAAGTACATGTATAATCATATAATATAATATTTTATTTAATATTATATATACAATTAATGCTAACAAAATTTTTACCCTAATATATGTGCAATGATGATACGTTCTTCAAAAACACTAATAAGCATTATTCTAACAACTTCTCCTTCTTTTGGTATAATGAAAACTGAAAGCATATACGGTGTTTGTTGAATTGATATTTGTGCTAATTAATTAAATTTTAAATTTATGGATCAATCTAAAACCTAGTATTAAAAATATTGACTCTACTTTTAGCTAAAATCTAAATATAATTTACAAAGTATGTTGCAATCTCTTTAGCATAATCATCTCTTGTTAAATTCTGCAAAATAAGACGATTTTCATTTAATTAAACAATTGCATAAAATAAGGATGTATAAAATAATGAATTTCGGTGATCAATTTAAAAAAATTACTATAAGTAAATTAATATGTACCACATAAAAATAAGTTATCAAATTAATATACCACATAAAAATTATTATTTTTAGTGCAAAGAAAAAGTTGAAAGAAAAAACAGATCATCTTCTATTACTTTAATTTACTATAAATCTCTTCTTTTATTTTATGGATTTTTAGATTTGTTTAAATTTTTTAAATATGTTTTTATTCTTTAGTAAATATGTATGTCTTTAACATAGTATAAAACTTTAATCCAATTTTATATAAATAATTACTATATTATTTTAATATTAATTAGATAAAGATAATAAATTAAGTAACATCAACATGCTATTATCACGGAAAAAGAATGTTGTTGAGATTAATAAGGTTCGTTTCAAATCATCATCTCTTCAAAGAAAAGGAAAATAAAATTGTTTTTTTTAAAAAAAATTATGACAGGTTGTTTTTTAATTATAAATTACATATTTGTGCTTTTTGATAATTTATTTTTTTTAAATACTAATGCAACCATATGCACTATAATTCCCCATAAAATAGTATTTATTATTAAAAATAAAATTAATCTTAAAAGATTTTTCATTTAAAAATAAATGTTTATAAAAAAATAAATTTTACAAAATTATATTTTGCAAAAAAAAAAACGCATGCATTTAACTGCAGTTAATTATTTTAAAATTAGTGGATCAGTTTTAGATGAGTTAGTGGGATCAGTTTTAAATTTGTATAAATATTTTTATCTTTTTAATTTTGAGTTATGTAAAGGGGAGTAGTGAATTTCTAAAATATAAGTAAATTGATTAAGAATTTTTTACTTCCAATTTAAAATTCCATAATTCAAATAATTTTAATTTATAAACTAAAATTAAACAAAAAAATAATATAATAAAAATTGTTAATTATAATTTAACAAAAAAATAATACAATAAAAACAAAATAGAAACAAAACAAAGATTTAGCAGAAATTCCTATTTAAAAACTCATTTTTCCTATATTTCCTCTCATGTTCACACTTTACTAACAATTAATTTTTTAAAAATAAATTGATTTAAAAATTTTAAAAATAGTATGACCAAAACATAAAAAATAAAAATTGAATGATAAGCATTATCCGTAACACACAATAATCTTATGAATTACCAAATTGTAATGCCTATTGAACACTTTTATCTATTTAATCGTTGTTCTTATTAGACACTTTTCGATAATCAGCAAAAAATGTAAAGTGAGTGTGACACACTCTCGATGACATGACAAAATGCTTAATGAAAAGACGACATGTGGCAAGTGGTCCCCAAAAATTATAGAAAATGATTTTTAAACTTTAAAAAATAAAATTTATTTCAAATACATTTCAATCTTTTTCTCTTATATATAAAAATATTGAAAATAATAACACATACTACCCAGCCCCATGCTATCCCACCCCCACGCCCACGCTACCCCACCCCCTTTCTTCTTCATCTTCTTCCCTAATCCCTGCAACATTTCATTTCTAAACCATAATAAAACTCATTATCTTATCAAATTATTTACCTATTCAGTTTTTTTTTAAAATAAAAATAAATCATACCTAATACGTGAGAGAAATATATAGAGAGAGACACATACAAGAGTGATAAAGAAATGGAGTTTGTTGACGGATAATCATTTCAAATTAATTTTATCGAATTCTTTGATATTATTTTTTATAAGTTAAATGGGTTCACATTTTAATTTTGAGTGGTGATGTTTGTTTGAAGATGGCCGGAAATGGAGCTATCGATTAAATTTTTTACTCCAATGTCAAAAAATCTTCTTTCTTCTTTCGTTTTTGAAGATCCAATGCAGTTGTCTTTGAAAACCTAGTTGGGGAGAAGAAGACGACCGAAAGCGGGAGTGGGGGACTTTTTCTTTTTGCGATTAAAAAATTTTGGTTTAAAAAATATTCAAAAAAAAATCGATCAAGTCATTTACGATGATAAGAATCAATGGAAGAAGAAAAGGTGAAGTTTTCTTGAAAAAATAAATTAAAAAAGTACGATTTTAGAAATCTTCACGCGCCAAAGGAAAGTGAAAAACACTTTTTCTGCCATATCAACATTTTGTGTTTAATAAGTATACATTTTGAACAATTTAGGTGTTCAATAGACACTAGCCCTAGTTGAGGTGTCTAAGTGAAATATACGGACAACTTTAAATGCCGTAGATGACTTAAGCCTAAAATCACTTATATATCAATTCAGAGGGATGCATCATTTATTGAGAATTTGGCAAGTAAGTAATAATGTCACTCATAGAATACTTGGGAAATGGCAACAGACATAAATTAAAACTCTAAAGTTATAATCAGTTTTGAATTCAAAAACCTCAATTGTTTAAGATAAAGACAAAATTTAAAAAAGGCACCCAAGTTAGTTTTGGTTTTATAAGAGATCACGTTGCTTTTTTTATTTTATTTTCCTTTTAAACTGAATTTTTCCCTATTTTTCCTCATATGAAACTTTAAAATGTGATTAAAAAAAACTGTAAAGAGAAATAAAATTCATGATTTGTCCGATGTAATATAGTTATAATGATCTTGATTATGTTGACACCCAATTTTGGACCTCCACAATATAGATTAATCATCAAACTTCTTTAATTTTTAAACAATTTAAAATAATTAGTTTTATAAAATTTCAAAAATAGTGTGCATGTTATTTTAAATAGTTATCATTTTTATAATTTTTTAAATAATATATGTGTTTTATAAATATTAGAAATTCATCTAAAAAAGATTTTAGTTTTTCTTAGATATTTGGTTAATTAGTTTAGTTATATAATAGTTTATATTTTTTTTAAATAATTAGTTTATAATTGAGTTAATTATTTTATTTCGTTAAGATTAAGAAGCTCGTTGATTAATTAATATGAATTCATCTTATTTAGGATTTAGTCGAATTTATTAATTTAACTTAAATTGACTATTTTAAAAACTCCAAGATCTAACCCATCTTTGACCTCACTTAATTGGAGACCAATTTTAGGCTTTTTAGTGCCATTTCCAGCAGCCCACTTCTCAAACTAAACAAACCCATTCTTTTCCAATTTTCTGCATTGCCAAAATCTAAGCCCACGCAGCCAAATACAATTCCCAGCCCATTTACAATTCAACCAAAAGACCAAAGACCCATTCCAGCAGCGTGCAGTACACCCAACGACCATCTACACGTTCTCTTCTTCTTCCTTGCGAGCAGAAACCCAGAAACCGACAACCTGCAACGTGAGCCCAAATCCAAATCGAGTCCAGTAGCCCAGAATCGTGAACCCGACCCATCTCGAGCAGCAGCTCGTGCTCTCTCTCCATCTCTCTGTGTCCTCTCCGTACAAGAATTTTCTAGGTGTCAAAATCGTGTTGCTAAACCATTCTTTTCTCAAGATCGAAGGGCTCTCATTTTCAATCCGTTGAAGAATTGTACTATTCAACAGCTGGCCGACCTTATATCTTAAAGGAATTCAAATTTTGAATTTGAAATGGATCCCATTTTTGATTTCGTTTTCGCCCTAATATTTTAGCCCAAAATCTCCTTTTATATAAACCCCTCTTCTTTTTCATTGTGAGGGTTGGATTTTATTTTATTTCTTTAGAAGAAACACTAAGAGCAGCTTAGGCAAAAACAACCAAAATATATAGAAATGCATTCAAGAAAAGAGAAGAGGCAACTAGTTCTGATCTGAGTGTCATTTTTCTTTCTCGCTTATCATCATTTCCCGACGTTCGTTAGAGTTTAAGATTCTGCCCAGGTCTCCTATTTGCTGATTCGTATTCGCATCTTGGTGGTGAAAGCTTGTCATCTCTGCTCGTTTACTCTCATTCGCTGCCCAAGAAAAAGTAAAATTCTCTTTTCTTAGCCATATCTATTTAATTTCAGGCCATGCTGGTTTCTCTACGTATGCATTTGGTTGAGTTGGAGCTTTGTTCGCCGAAATATGGTTATACATATTTAGATGTTCGTTTCTTTTTGTTGGTTGTTAGCTTTCTCATGGATTCTTAGCATGTTGAAACCTTTTACTATTTAGTTCATTTTCTTGTGTTTGATTGTTCATAAAAGTCAGCTAACCTGGCTTGATGCATTTTTGTTCGATCTTGTTATAAATCATACCTTCTCCAGTGCATAGTTTTGTTAGCTTCCCCTTTCCCCTCGAGTTTGAGTTTTTTTTAAACTGTTTTCAGCATGCGTTAGTCTGGATTTTCTCTGCATTCACCATTGTCTTGATCGGTTGTCTCAATGTCATGCATATTCAAGCTTCGGTTCAATGATTATGTGCTCGTTTTGAGGCAGTTCTCTATCTGTGTTAAGCTCATTTAGTGATCATTTAATCGAGTCCTATTTTTTTTAATTTTCATTGTCTAAATCTCATCTTTTTTTTTTCTGTACGTTTGCTTGGGGCATTTCCATCTGATTCTTGAGGCATTTAGATTTAGCTTTGGTTGGCTCTTCTCATGATACTTTCCCATTCCGTCTCCAAGTACTGCAACATGCTTATTTCCCCCTCCTTTTCCTTGCTTGAAGTTGTAATGTTGTTAAAATCCTCTCTTATTCATGTCTGGAAATTGTGTGAACTCCTGCCATATTTTTATTAGCATTATTTTGCTGATTTATTCATATATAAAGTACTCAATTTCATAAGTTTGTTGTTACTTCTTAATGGTATAAGTGTATAATATTAAACTTTTATCTTTCATTTGTGTTACTTTTCTTTCTTTTATGAAAATCAATGCTTGCGAGCCATGACCTTTGTCTTTTTTTTCTCTAGACTCGGTCTTCTTTTACTCTTATATTATCCTATTTTAAACTCGATGATATTGATTCCCGTTAAGAGGAGCATGATTGGTCCATTTGCTTTCTGGTTAGTCTCAATTGATGGAATGCAATTGTCTTTTGATGCCTATTTTTTTTATCTACTTGTTGGGTATGGATATTTTTGTTTAAAATTAAGTAGTAATTAACCAATCATGGTCTGGTTATCCTATCTAAAATAGCCTTAGATAATATCTTAAAGTTAAATGATGGAGCTTTGTGTTTTTTTCTTTGAAATTTGTTGTCATTAATCATCTATGGTATTTAAGGTCTTCTTTCGTGATTGATTCAGAAAACTATATGATCTGTCCCTATTTCTATTTATTTTTTAGGCTTAAAATTAAGAGTAGTTATATATGGATTTAGTCTATTTGGCATTTTCATGTATTAAATCATTAAGTTGTCACTTATGTGCGTATTTGTTTATGTTTGCATGTGAACACTATGCAAGTCCGATCGGACTTAAGCCTCCTTTGCATTTAGAAATGGGCCACGAAGGTCCCAAAATTCTCTATTCGAGTCAGCCGGTCATTAAAATTCGACATACATGTCCCGAAGTTGAAAGAAGCAATAGATCGAGAAGTTGAAAAGATTGGGCCAAAGGCCCGCTCTTAATTCAAATTGTATTTTGTTACTTTTCGGCCTAAGCCCACTTATCTATTATCTTGCTAAAATTTAGGACGGGTGAAAAATTGGGCCTTTTCAAAATGAAAATAGGTCCAAATACTAGCCCAGGCGGACAGGAAAACCAGATTTGGGCTCAAATCTCTTTCCCTCTTCATTTTGATTATGTTTGTTTACTTGCTAATATTTGTTGTTAATCTTAAGATCGAAAAAATTCAAATCCTCGAAAGACACCCATTTTGACTTCACAATTTAACTAAATCGGTCTTTTAAATCAACTTAAAGAATAATTTTGCAAATTATTTCACTTAGATAGTATTCCCGTATTCTCCCCCCCCCCCCCCCCTCTTCTTTTCCCCTTTAAAACAGTTCTAACTATAAATTATTCAATTCAAATTAAGTCAACGAATTTAGACAAATAGTTAATTATTGGATAATCGCGTGTTAGCGGGCATTTCGGGTGCTTTAAATCACTTCCCGAAATGCTAATAACAACCTCGAACCCCTTTTAAGTTTTCATTAGATTTCTGTTTTAGTCTTTTGAAAACAATAGTTTTTCTTGATTTTTCTTAAAAATTAAGTGGCGACTCTTAAAATCAGTCTAAGTATATTTTTAAATAAAACAAAATGACGACTCTGATGGGGAGTTGAATGGGTTTTATACTTAAGATTAACTTATTTGGCTATTTGTTTAAATTGCTTACTTGTTTAAATTCTTGTAAATTATAAATTATGGCATTTCATGGCATCAATTTTGCCAAACGGTAAATAGTTTGCATTAGGAAATAAGGCGGTTACGTGGCTTTCCACGGCTGTTCTTCAGAAAGCACCCTTGAATTCTTTTGAACTGATAAACGAATAGTTGGCTTGTGGTCATCCAATGTCGTTTATTGTACTTCAACTCGTAGTTTGTCTAACTCGGGTAACCAGGTCTTGTCTAAACCAACTCTTAGTCAACTAGCGTAGAGCGAAATCAAATCCCTTTTAGCGCATCGAACTAAGATAACTCAACATCCAAGGCGCGTTGGGCCTATTAGAAAGACCGTCTTTAGTCCAAAACTGCTCACGACCTAAACGGGCGATCATACTTATGTGTTTAAATTTGAAGGATGTATATATTGTTTGAAAAATCATTGTTCCTTGGGGGTTGAGAGTTTAATAGTTTTTTTCTAGTCGAAAAGGAGTTGTACAAGCTACTATTCCATCTAAAAGCTTAGACATTCATAGATGACAAAAAATCAAGGACGAAGAACCTTTAATGGATGCATAGTTTAGTATTGTACCCCTGCGTGGACTGATTATTTGTACTCTATGTTCCCCATTATGTATCTTCATTCAGATTATTCACAAAATTTATATAAATTTGGATTTTTGGGGCAATTGGTTGTTTCAAACGACGGTATACATCCTTTGAATCGCTAGGCCTACCTTTGGCACAACAGGGTCACATATTTGTTTAGAACACACAATATTTGCTTATGTGTTATAACTGATTGTGTGAATATGTTGCTTTATTTGAAGCTATTCTAGCTCACTCCTCTTTAAATTATTTTCTAGAACCCTTTAAGCACAAATATCAAAGTCACTAGCAAAAGTGCGTCCAAATACTCTTTGAGTCTTTAGTTTCCCAATAAAATTCGAACTTCATTTTTCACATCTTACATTCTCATTTCAGAAAAAAGGTTAAGCCTTTATCTCAAATCTAAAAGAGGTTCAAGGGTCGAACTACGTAGGACCTGAATTCTGCCTCATGAGATACGTAGGCAGCTTTTCTAGGCTTGGTCCCCATTTTTGAAAAAGCTTTATCTTTTCCAACTCTAGCAAAAACATTAAAGTTTTATATCGATCAAAAATCAGAAGTACAACAATGAAATATACAACCGACTTTGTCTCGACTTAAGTCAACATTTCTGATTCACTAAGGTCAAAATTAAATAGACAAATTCACGTCTATTTAGTCATTTCTCTATACATGCGGGTTGGTTTATCTTCAAATGAAACAACTCTTATGTGTCTATAGTAATGTGTGAGATAGTTTGTATTAATTATCACCGACAAAGACTAACACATTTGCCTTTGAGTTATTTTTCTTTGTCAGGTACTCAAAACTGATTTGTGTTGAGAAATTGGTTGAACATTCAAAGTTCTCAAATATTCCTTCCCTAATCGAATTTTTTTGAAAGGAAAAAAGAAAAATGGCTCAGAATAGTGAGAATATTGGCCTGACTGAAGTTGCTATAGTCCAGTCCCCTACCGTTGAACAAAATGAGTTAATTGCATAGTTGATGCAACAGATTGCTGAGTTGAGGGCTGAGCTCCAGAAAAACCAAGATTTGTCAATTTCGATTGTCGGTATCAACAATTCAAGTGATGGAAGGCTTCCACTCCATTTTCCTCCTCTGAATTCAAACTCGGAACATGTCCTAAATAACCCACCCTCCAACCCTGTACAAAATCCCTTCACCATCGACTTAACTATCCCAAATCTTCATCACACCAACACTTCATACCAAGTACTGCCTCATCTTCAAAGCCTAAATCCCAACCCTCAGGTTTTTCCTCCCCTTCAAACCCAAAATGCAAATAACTCTCAAACATTTCCTCAATTTCAAAGCTTTAGTGTCAGCAATCCTCAAACATCTCATTTCAGGTACCAAACACCGGCAAAAGGCGCTCAAAATCCACCAAACGCTCAATCCTTACCTCCAAAAGTCACTTTTGATATCCTAGTCCAATCCAAACCACACTTTCACTATACTGCTTATTCCAAACTTGACCACTATAAAGAGAAGGAGAAGGAGTGGAGAGCCAAAGAGGAAAAGACTAAGAAGATCATAAAGGAAGAGATTGCGAAAGTGATAAAAGAACTTGATTACTCTTCAGAAGAGGCAAGATTGAACTACGAAAATTTATGCATTCACCCGGATTTGGGCCTTCCAGAAGGGTTCAAAGTGCCAAAATTTGTCACTTTTAATGGAGCTGGAAATCCTCTAGCACATCTTAAAGCTTATTGTGATCAACTCGTGGGAGTTGGCAAAAATGAAGCATTGTTAATGCGCTGCTTTAGTCAAAGTCTAAGTGGAGAAGCTCTAGAGTGGTTTACATCTCAAAAATTGAAACAATGGACGAATTGGAATGCACTCGCAAAGGATTTCACTAAAAGATTTGGACATAACGTAGAAGTTACCCCAGATCACTACTACTTGGAGAAGATCAAACAGAGATCTACAAAAAATTATCAAAAGTACGCTCTTCGTTGGAGAAAAGAGGCCGCAAGAGTTCAACCTCCCATGTCTGAGCGTGAGATCACTGAAATGTTTATTCGAACTCAGGAGCCTGAGTACTATGAAAGAATGTTGTGTATGATGAGACAAAAATTTGTCGAGATCATCAAAGTGGGAGAAGCTTTGGAGGATGGTTTCAAGACTGGAAAGGTCACAAACCTTACTGCATTGCGAGATAATGACAAATCTACCAAAATTAGTGGTGTGAATACGTCAAAAGGAAAAGTAGAAGAGGTATCTGCAATGATGGTTACCCATATGCAGTCGGCTCTACAAAGGAGATATCAAAACCACAATGTCAATCAGAAACGATTACCTCATCCAAACTTTAGGAAGCCTCCTAAAATATTTACACCACTAAGGGAATCTCAAACTCAACTTTATGAAAGGTTGAGAGCAATGGGTATGCTCCATTCTATAGAAGAAAGACCAGCCAATCCTTTGGAAAATTTTTACAGGGCTGACCACAGATGTGCTTATCATTCAGGAGCAGTTGGACACGACACAGAGAATTGTTCAACCCTCAAGCACAAAATTCAAAACATAATCAACAATAATTTAACCAATATTAATTAAGCCTCTCGAATTATAACTTATTAGATGCTAAAGAGTAAGTACAAGACATTTTTGAACATAGTCATTTGAAGAAATTCACCATCAACGAAGTATGCCCAGCATTGGTCAGATTTTTGCATACGAAGTTATTGTTATCTTTCTTTCAAAAATGCATATTTAATCTTTTTTCTTTTTTTTTGTTTTATCGCGCATTACTTGTAATGAACTACATTTGACCTGAATTCTCAAGAATGAGATAAGTAGGCGACCTATGTCGGCCTCGGTCGTTTCCTTATCAAAATTTCCTATTTTTGTTAATCCTTGAGAGGGAAAACTACGTTTGACCTGATTTCTGCCTCCACCGAATACGTAGGCGCCACAATGGCTCGGTCATATTTTTCGTAAGATTTCTCTTTCTTTTATAAATGGAATCCGGGACAGAATTTTTTAGAGGATCTCAAAAATTCATTTGAGAAGATCTCTCCAACAAATTAAGACTGAAGATTAAAATGGTACGGGGTTGGTTTTGAGTGGATCTCAAAAAATTAAGATGAATTTTTTAGAGAATCACGTTTGCAACTGGGACATAATTTTTGAGGTGATCTAAAAAATTCCACAAAAATGTCATTGGCTAAATGACTTATACCTATGATTATTGTAGCAAACTAGGACAGAATTTTGAGGAGGGACCTAAGAATTCCAGAATGAGCAACCTCAGAATTAACAAAGCAAGTTGCAAGAGATTTTTCATATTTTAGACTGGGACATAATTTTTTAGGAAGGTCCTAAAAAATTCCATCAAGACTATATTGCAAAGGACGGACGAGCGTGTAAGCCGACCGCATGAAGAAGTATGCAGATAAGACCAACACAAATTAGTTTTTCAAACTAAGAATTTTCTTTGGATGTAGGAACAACGAAGTCACAAAGATAGCAATGTAAAGCTATCAAGCGTGACAAAAGGCGTCATTTACACCTATCGTGGCCTCATCAACATAACTTAAAAAACTTTTCATCTCATTTTATCTTCATTTCATCATGTTGCGTGAAGTGATTTTTAAACATTTTCTTTTAATTTTTGCAGGAATATTGAAGACAAACGCTAATAGATTCTTTTAAAGTTTTAAGAAACAACGAGTTGGAGAATCTCAAGGGACAACTCACGATCAAAGTCACAATTAGGCTCATCATAGCCTAATCCTGATAAGACAAATCAATTAATCTAGCGTTTTTTCTTTAATTTTAATCTTTACTTCATCATTGATATTAATATTTAGTGCCAAGCTTTGCTGGTGATAGTATTAATAAAGTCAGGATCATCTGTGAATTCGACATCAAATCTAAAAGATGATAAAAAAAATGACATTATCTTAGAAGTGTTGCAAGGGAAAATCACAAAGTCCATCACATCAGAATAGATGTTGGAGATTGCAACATCCTCATGACAGTCGAATTATCGAAACGTTACAAGTTTTCAATAATGATTGAAGATGTCAACAACAAACTCAAATTTTGTTGAGTTTGTCTTAAAAGACGGGATTGACTTTAATCTTCGTGTAAAAGAATTAAGCTATTCACCTCGATAATTTTATCTTTTAAAGAGAGAATCATAGTCGCGACGTGCATATACGTCGATATAGTTTCTTAATATAATTGTCACGCAGCAATTTCGGCATACGTGTTGCTTGACAATGCTGGGGTCAAGATTTCAAAATTTGTTGGGTATCCATCCTATAAGTGGATTATGTGTTTTAATTGGTTGATCAAAGACTTTAGTATATAGTTTTGTTGGGCGATCCATCCCATAAGTGGTTTATATATTTGTTTGTCCATTTCAGGTTCCTATTTTGAATTATGTTGGACTATTATCGAGACATCCACCTTATTATAGTTGGAATATTATAGAGCATCCACCTCGTTACAGTTGGAATATTATCGAGCCTCCACCTCGTAACAGTTGGAATATTATCGGGCCTCCACCTCGTTATAGTTGAAATATTATCGAGTTATCCACCTCGTTACAGTTGAAATATTATCGAGCATCCACTTCATTACAGTTGGAATATTATCGACCCATCCGCCTCATTATAGTTGGAATATTATCGAGTATCCACTTCGTTATAGTTTGAATATTATCGAGACATCCATCTCGCTATAGTTGGAATATTATCGAGCATCCACCTCGTTACAGTTGGAATATTATCGAGCCATCCACCTCATTACAGTTGAAATATTATCGAGCCTCCACCTCATCACAGTTGGAATATTATCGAGCCTCCACTTCGTTACAGTTGGAATATTATCTAGTTATCCACCTCGTTACAGTTGGAATATGATCGAGCCTCCACCTCGTTACAGTTGGAATATGATCGAGCCTCCACCTCGTTACAGTTGGAATATTATCGAGTCATCCACTTCGTTATAGTTAGAATATTATCGAGCATCCACCTCGTTATAATTGGATTATTATCGAGTATCCACCTCATTACAGTTGGATCATTATCAAGCCATCTAACTTGTTGTTGAGATCATAAGAGTTTGTCATGCACAAAACAAGCAATGACATCTCCAAATCCTCAGCAAATCATGAGTTGTAATAGACACACGATGTTCGAAAGTGGTATCCATTATCGTGTACTCTCAATACTCATTTATTTTCTCGTCTAGTTTAAAATAATGTTTATGCCTATTCATGAAGATATACTCATTTATTATATAAGTGATCTGTCTTTATATTTTTACTCAAGCCGCTACCTAAAGCGACACTATGTCTACTAATTATTTACTTTGAGTGCTCAGACATGTACTGAACATACGTATATGACATCTTTCAAAGAAAGAGTAAATTCAAAATACCAAGGTAATGACGTATCCACAGAAATGTTCAAGAACATAACTAAAAAAGTATCGTAAGAGATGTTACCATTTTCTTCAATTACAATTTCTACTAACAAGTTTATTTCAGTCTTTGTCGAAAGTATCAAAGAGGATGAATTCTCAAATCAAACCATAAATGTGGATGACATCAATAAGGATGAAGCACATCGTGGAACTTTTTCTTAGCAGCGAACTGGACATAATCCAAAAAAGAGTATCAAACTCTTAGGACGCGAGCTGAGGAGTGACTTCCATCACAATCAAACCACATCTCTATAAGAAGGCATATAAGTTTTTCTTTGGGTTTATCGGTTTCAGTTTCGCATCCGAAAAACTTAGAGTTTCACCAGGAACAACTTGCTAATCTGAGTGACGATGCACCAAGAGCTTTGGAAATTATGTTCATGCAAGTTCTTAATTATGGATGTGAAGAGCTCCACATTCATGGCTAAGAGGTTGCAAACCTCTTTTTCATACTCAACTTACTTGTCACTCCTCCAGAACTAAAAGTTATCTTGCATAATAGATATCCTTTTCAATTGATCAAGTCGAACTACAAGCAGCCTGATTCCTAATGTTTAAGGGTATGTAAGCGGGCTCAATTTTGAAAACTCGGATGTACTCCAACATTCTCTTGTAAATCTTATTCTCGAGCATTTCGGTCCCTTCATAATTTGGTGTTGGGATAACTTTTGAATCCTCTAATAAGCGTGCGTTAAATCAAGCGTATTGAACTACTAGTGGCCTGAATTCTCATATAGCCTGGGATATGTAAGAAACTCGATTCCGAGGTCCGCCATAATTCTTAAAGTTCGTACCAAAAGCTCTTTTCTGAAAGATGAAGATGTGGTCGGTCAAAATTGAATTTGTCAATACATTTGCCTCGGATTTCTTTCATCAATCCAAGTCAAATGAGGGACAGTTGTTGACACCCAATTTTGGACCTCCACTATATAGATTAATCATCAAATTTCTTTAATTTTTAAACGATTTAAAATAATTAGTTTTATAGATTTTCAAAAATAGTGTGCAAGTTATTTTAAATAGTTATCATTTTTATAATTTTTTTAATAATATATGTGTTTTATAAATATTCGAAATTCATCTTAAAAAGATTTTACTTTTTCTTAAATATTTGGTTAATTAGTTTAGTTATATAATAGTTTATATTTTTTTTAAAATAATTAGTTTATAATTGAGTTAATTATTTTATTTCATTAAGATTAAGAAGCTCGTTAATTAATTAATATGAATTCATCTTATTTAGGATTTAGTCAAATTTGTTAATTTAACTTAAATTGACTATTTTTTAAACTCCAAGATCTAACCCATCTTTGACCTCACTTTAATTGGAGACCAATTTTGGCCTTTTTATTGCCATTTACAGCAGCCCACTTCTCAAATTAAACAAACCAATTCTTTTCAAATTTTCAGCATTGCCAAAATCCAAACCCACACAGCCAAATACAATTCCCAGCCCATTTCCAATTCAACCAAAAAACCAAAGACCCATTCCAGCAGTGTGTAGTACACCCAACGACCCCCTGCACGTTCTCTTCTTCTACCTTGCGAGCAGAAACCCAAAAATCGACAACCTGCAACGCGAGTCCAAATCCAAATCGAGTCCAACAGCCCAGAATCGTGAACTCGACCCATCTCGCGCAGCAGCTCGTGCTCTCTCTCCATCTCTCCGTGTCCTCTCCGTACAAGAATTTTCTAGGTGTCAAAATCGTGTTGCTAGAACGTTCTTTTCTAAAGATCGAAGGGCTCTCATTTTCAATCTGTTAAAGAATTGTACTATTCAACAGCTGGCCGACCTTATCTCTTAAAGGAATTCAAATTTTGAATTTGGAATGGATCCCATTTCCGTTTCCATTTTCCCCATTATTATTTTAGCCCAAAATCTTTTCTTATATAAACCCCTTTTCTTCTTCATTGTGGGGGTTAGATTTTATTTTATTTCTTTAGAAGAAACACTAAGAGCAGCTTAGGCAAAAACAACCAAAATATATAGAAATGCATTCAAGAAAAGAGAAGAGGCAACTAGTTCTGATCTGAGTGTCATTCTTCTTTCTCGCTTATCATCATTTCTCGATGTTCGTTAAAGTTTAAGATTCTGTCCAGGTCTCCTGTTTGCTGATTCGTATTCACATCTCGGTGGTGAAAGCTTGTCATCTCTGCTCGTTTAGTCTCATTCGCTGTCCAAAAAGAGGTAAAACTCTCTTTTCTTCGCCATATCTATTTAATTTCAGGCTATGCTGGTTTCTCTACGTATGCATTTAGTTGAGTTGGAGCTTTGTTTGTTGATTGTATTCGCCGAAACACGGCTATACACATTTAGTTGTTCATTTCTTTTCTTTGGTTGTTGTTAGCTTTCTCGTGGATTCTTAGCATGTTGAAACCTTTTACTGTTTATTTCATTTTCTTGTGTTTGATTGTTCATAAAAGTCAGCTAACCTGGCTTGATGCGTTTTCGTTCGATCTTGTTATAAATCATACCCTCTCTGGTGCATAGTTTTGTTAGCTTCCCCTTTCCCCTCGAGTTTGTGTTTTTTTTAACTATTTTCAACATGCTGTAGTCTAGATTTTCTCTGCATTCACCATTGTCATGATCGGCTGTCTCAATGTCATGCATATTCAAGCTTCAGTTCAATGATTATGTGCTCGTTTTGAGGCAGTTCTCTATCTGCGTTAAGCTCATTTAGTAATCACTTAATCGAGTCTTGTTTTTTTAGTTTTCATTGTCTAAATCTCATCATTTTTTTTATGTTCGTTTGCTTGGGATATTTCCATCTGATTCTTGAGGCATTTAGATTTAGCTTTGGTTGGCTCTTCTCATGATACTTTTCCATTTTGTCTCCAAGTACTGCAGCATGCTTATTTCCCCCTCCTTTTCCTTGCTTGAAGTTGTAATGTTGTTAAAATCCTCTCTTATTCATGTCTGGAAATTGTGTGAACTCCTGCCATATTTTTATTAGCATTATTTTGCTGATTTATTCATATATAAAGTACTCAATTTCATAAGTTTGTTGTTACTTCTCTTAATGGTATAAGTGTATAATATTAAACTTTTATCTTTCATTTGTGTTACTTTTCTTTCTTTTATGAAAATCAATGCTTGCGAGCCATTACCTTTGTCTTTTTTTTCTCAAGATTTGGTCTTCTCTTACTCTTATATTATCCTTTTTTTAACTCGATGATATTGATTCCCGTTAAGGGGAGCATGATTGGTCCATTTGCTTTCTGGTTAGTCTCAATTGGTGGAATGTAATTGTCTTTTGATGCCTATTTTTTTATTTACTTGTTGGTTTTGGATATTTTTGTTTAAAATCAAGTAGTAATTAACCAATCATGGTCTGGTTATCCTATCTTAAATAGCCTTAGATAATATCTTAAAGTTTAATGATGGAGCTTTGTGTTTTTTTATTCGAAATTTGTTGTCATTAATCATCTATGGTATTTAAGGTCTTCTTCCGTGATTGATTCAGAAAACTATATGATCTGTCCCTATTTCTATTTATTTTTTAGGCTTAAAATTACGAACAGTTATATATGGATTTAGTTTATCTGGCATTTTCATGTATTAAATCATTGAGTTGTCACTTACGTGTGTATTTGTTTATGTTTGCATGTGAACGCTATGCAAGTCCGATCGGACTTAAGCCTCCTTCTTTGCATTTCGAAATGGGCCTCGAAGGTCCCAAAATTCTCTGTTCGAGTCAGCCGGTAATTAAAATTCGACGTACATATCCCAAAGTTGAAAGAAGCAATAGATCGAGAAGTATAAAAGATTGGGCCAAAGGCCCACTCTTAATTCAAATTGTATTTTGTTACTTTTGGGCCTAAGCCCACTTATCTATTATCTTGCTAGAATTTAGGACAGGTGAAAAATTGGGCCAAAGGCCAAAAACGAAAATGGGCCCAAATACTGGCTCAGGCGGACAGGAAAACCAGATTTGGGCCCAAATCTCTTTCCCTCTTCATTTTGATTATGTTTGTTTACTTGTTAATGTTTGTTGTTAATCTTAAGGTCGAAAAAATTCAAATCCCCGAAAGACACCCATTTTGACTTAACAATTTAACTAAATCGGTCTTTTAAATGAACTTAAAGAATAATTTTGCAAATTATTTCACTTAGATAGTATTCCCGTTTCCCCCCCCCCCCCCTCTTTTCCCCTTTAAAACGGTTCTAACTATAAATTATTCAATTCAAATTAAGTCAACGAATTTAGCCAAATAGTTAATTATTGGATAACCGCGTGTTAGCGGGCATTTCAGGTGCTTTAAATCCCTTCCCGAAATGTTACTAAGAACCTCGAACCCCTTTTAAGTTTTCATTAGATTTCTGTTTTAGTCTTTTGAAAACAATAGTTTTTCTTGATTTTTCTTAAAAATTAAGTGGCGACTCTTAAAATCAGTCTAAGTATATTTTTAAAATAAAACAGATTATTGTTTTAAATAGTTAATTTTCTTAAAACAATTATCTTATGTTAATCAATTACCTATACTTTAGGAACCATTACCTATAGATTCCGTACTTATTAAACTATTCAGTTTTATTTTTATTTATTTTTTAAAATTCAAATTAAAAAACAGTGACTAATTTTTAATTTTAGGAAAAAAAAAACATGGAATTATTTAGTTGGTTACACTTTTTTATTTTTTATTTTGGGTTAATATTAGATACATATTTAAAATATTTTCAAAATATTTTTTAAATTTTAAAATTGTTCGAAATTTTGTGTGCAATGTTGAAACTGTAATTATTAGTGAAGAAATGGGACAATTTAGTTAGTTTTCTTCTTTCTTTCTCACTTTTTTTTTTTCAAATTAGTTGAATTTCAAATGTAGGCATTTCAAAATCTTCTAAAAATAATATTTTTTTTAGAAAATCCTTATATAATTTAGTAGTTGATGACATGTGTCCTTTTATTTTATTTTTAAAAAATTCAGATTAATAATATTTAGTTAATTGATTTTTAAAAAACGGAAAGCTAAAGAATAATTGTATATAGATAGAAACGTTATTTTTTTTAATATTTTATTTATTTTTTGTTTCACTTAAATACAGAATTACAGTTTCTTCATGTTAAATTTTAAAATCGTATCTCATTTAATTGTAAAAACTGCTTTTAAAGTATTTTTTTTAAAAATAAAATAAAATTTACTATTTAAACAAATTACATATTATATATAATTAATTTAGATGATTTAAAAAACTGATTTTTGTGGTGATGACATGTGTCACTTTTTATAGATTTTGAAACATTTTAAAGTTTTCCCTTTATTCCGTACTCTTTTTTTAAAAATAAAATAAAATTTGGGATCCTTTTATTTGATAACTCAGGAAAAAAGAAAATACACACTCACTTGGGCCTATTGCCCAAGTCTGTAATGACAAAACGAAAAATTAAAATTACTAAATAAACTTTCTTCCTACAAAACAGTTCCCATTAGATTTGGGTTTCCTAAAACATTTACTCCCACTTTATTTCCTTCCACCCAACACCTGAACCACTGATGCTGCCTTGGCGAAACCACCGTTTTGGTCTCTTCGTGCTCTCGTTCTCTTTGTATATGTTGTGCTTGTGAAAAACTAATGTTGTATCTTCCCTGCCCCTCTTATCCCCTGTTTCGTGCAATTCTTAAATATGGTCATTGTAACTTGTCACTGTTTAAAACCTTCCTTCCTCTTGTCTCTATGCTTTTAAACTGTGAGTATCTGCCGCTTCCTTTGTCTAAAGCAATGTTTGCAAAATAGTCCGCTAACTGGTTTCCTTCTCTTAGAATATGCTGGAATTTATATTGTTTATTCCACAAGCATGCCTTTATTTCCTCCACCATATCTGCAATTACCCATGGAGTTGCCCATTTTCCCTCTAGTACTTTATATAAAAGCATAGAATCCGTTTGCATTATTACCTGATTGTGTTGAAACTGCTTACAATGTTTACAAGCTTCTAATATAGCTTTAGCTTCTGCAATTGTATTAGTTGTGATGTCAATAGTAGCACCTTCTGCATGCAATATATCCCCCATCTCATTCCTCAGACAGAATGCATAGGAACTCATCCCCGGATTGCCTCTTGATGCTCCATCAGTATTGTACTTAACCCATCCATTCGGAGGAAATTCCCATAGTACCTTTGTAACCTTCACTCTTGGATTGTAGTCCTCTACTTTCGTTACTATTTCTGGCCAGTTTCCTAAACATCTCATTCCTGGTCTCCTACACTTTATCAACATGTACATATTTCTCGTGACATTGTGTATGACTCTTGGTTGAGATATGTTTTTTCCTTCATGCTTCCTCCTATTTCTTCTTCTCCATAATTCCCAAATTATAAAACTCGGTAAAGCTCTATAAAAAGTTCGCATATCTGCTTTGACACCTGCCTCCCACCACAACATAATAACTTCCCTTAATTGTAATCCAGACATGTTTAAGCCTGCAAAAGAGCAAAAATAGGACCATGTCTTGTTAGCACAAACTGATTTTAGAAACACATGTGATAGTGTCTCTTGATCCGGCCTTTCACAACACCAACATCTTGATGGTCCTTCCATACCCCATCTCCTTATTTTATCATCTACGGGTATCTTGAATATCCACAGCCTCCACATCATAAAGGCCATCTTAAAAGGGACTCCCTTATTCCATATCAGTGTATGAATTTTGTTCGGCTTCTCCTTATGTCTAATGTAATTCCAAGCTGTTTTAACCGAGAAAGTCCCTCTCGTATGTAACATCCAGCAGGGCTTATATCCTGCTCATCCCCTCCATTAGGCGGTTTTATGCAGGAACAAAGGATGTATCAGAATGGATGAGATACTAGTATACTCAGTATTCAATCAAATTACCTTATATAAATTGAGACGAAATAATAATAATAAAAAAGAAATTGGACGGAACAACCCCGGTTTATATATAGTATTGTTGGAGTTTAAAATTTTGACAAGTAAAACTTCAAAAATAATTTACTCAATTCAAATTTCACAGTTTACGCATATTGAAAATTTAATAAAATATTAAATTTGAGAAACAATTCATAGCATTCAGACGTTTATAGTTTAATTTCATAATTAATTCATGAATTTTCAACAAAGAAGAAATATAGAGAAGAACAAAGTGGGTGCATAGGACCATGCAAAATATCATAAAAATGTTATTTTTCAACTTCTTATCGTACAACTGCTAACAACTACGAAGGAACTGAAAATTCTTCAAAAATTAAATGTTGAAAATTTCAGCAATATTGATAATAATCATATGGATTACATGTATGTGGCTTGAAATTAAAGTCAAATGAAATCCGTCGACATTGACCAAGATATATGAAAACTCAGTAAGGACGATTTATTATAAGAATCCATATATATTCACACTAAAAAAGAACATGTTTTCAGAGAAAAAATATTTTCGTCTTAAATAAACTTTATCATGAATTTCCCGAGAAATAAGTGTTTCTGTAAATGGAAACTAAACCAATCACGCAAATTTGTTGAATGGTTTATGACAACGACAATCCTAGTAGGAGTGCATGTCTATGATACGACTCAATCAGTTGTTTTTTAAAAAAAAAAAAATTCATATTGTATTAATATTTTGATTATTTTATTATGTATAATAAAAATTAAATTTAGTGAAATTATCTCATCATATCAATTTTCTTTTGTATCAATGTGGTTTCATTAATTTTTAACATTTTTTTTATCAAAATATTATAAAAGAATCACGAGTAAACGTTTGAACATGATATTATGTATATAATATACTTCCGTAGGATTTTAGAAAAAACTCTCTAGATTTTTTTTTTTCTGTTTAAAAGATAGTGATGCATCCCACAAGAGGAAATATATGTCTAACATCTTATTAATTTAAGACGTGATGCACTTTTTGACTTGTATTTGATTTCATCCTGGCCCAAAGTGAAAACTTTAATATAATGTATCATTGGAATATCTTATAGTATTATTCCTCTTGCTGATATATGTATTTTGTTATGTCCTAATATATATATAAGGTAGGGGTCATGCCTAACCTTTTAATTTGATTTAAAAAGAAGAAAAACTAGACAATATGGGAAGAGTCTCTCCTTTGACTTGTTAAAGAAAATGATTGGGAAGGGTTTCTCCTTCATTACCAAATCTAATGCAAACTTTAATAGTGGTTGTTACCACAACAAAAGAGTAAATTACATAAGATGTTTAGTTAAATTTATAAGCTAATTTATAAGTTTTTTTTTAGTTTATTTATATGTTTGATAAATGCTACAATATCAAAATATTTCTAAGTTAAAAGTCAGAAGGTGTGAGTTTCTAATATATGACTTTTCAATTTATAAACACTTTTCATTTGATCCAAATATTTTACTATTTTATCCTTAATAGTTTTTCTAATTCTCAAAATATCTTGTTCAAAATAAGATTCCTAGCTTTCTCTTTACTCAGTATTCATCGCTCCTCCTTTTATTTTAACAAAGATAACTTTTCAAATTTATAACTCTTGCACAATTAATGAATTAACTAAAGTATGTTAGTTTTTTTTAAAAAAAATAAATCAAAATTCGAGTAAAAAAGAAACACTTCATCTTTGATCCAGTTTGACTCGTATATTTGTGTATAGTAAGTGCATTTAGTCATTTTGTGTACATTACTCTTTCCTTTTGTGCTCTTTTTTTTCTTTTTCCTGGTCGAAGAGTGACATTTGATTTGCTATGAGAGGTCAGGTTATGCTCCTCTACCTATACTTTGGAATACTTTTAATTTACCTCTAAATATAGAAAGATGTCATTTTTTTAATAATAAATTAAGAAGAAGAAATCATGTAAATTGAACAGAGGGGTTTAATGTGATAATTACTAATTTAAAATTTTCTAATACAAATGTAATAAGCTTTCTGCTTTTACAAAATTACAAATAGAAATTGAAGAGCAGGAGCCATAGTTGTTTAAGGCAAAGGAGATATTATTGAAAGGAGCAGGATGAATTTTAATTAGTAATGGGATATTGTATGGAAAGATAATACTAATGGTTATTTATAGTGGAGAATTTGGTCTCTTTTTTGTAATACTTTATTTGGTTGGTGGAATTCAACTCAAACGTGCGTGTTATTTATAACTTAGATAAAAGAGTCAAGCATCTCATGAAATTTCTTTTCTATTTCCTACAAATACAAAATTTGGTGGGAGCCGTAAACTAAAGTTGACCCATTTTTCAAATGTAGTCATTTTATAATGTAAAAGAACTCTCCTTTTTCTTTTTCCACGTGTGGTGTAGACTGACGTGGCATCATACATAATTAAAAAAAATTAGTTCGATAATTTTCAGTTCCAATTTTTAAAATATTATATTCATATCAAAATAATTTAGTACGGTTAATAATTTTAAGTCTGATTTTAACATTTTTCAATTTACTGTATGATAAATTCGCAATCTAAATTTATTCTATTTTAACTTACATATAATAGATAATTATGAATAATTCAAAAAAAGTATATTCAATTTCCTTTGTTAATTAATTATATACACACAAAAAAAATCGATCTAATTAAAATTTAAATGATTAAATAATTAGTTTTGTACTAATATAAGTTTATAAATTTGTTTGTAGTATTATGAGTTTGAATTTAATTATATACTTCAGTACAATATTCGATATATTTAAATAAATATCAAATATTGTATGAATATTTATAAAATCAACAACTAATATCATACTTCCTTCATTTTAATTTATTTGTCATATTTTTTTTTGTTGTTTGAAAAAAAAATCTTTTCTTCTTTTGTAATTCTTTAGTTTCAACATTTCACATGTCATGTTTTAGACCACATGATTAAAAGATTTTTGATATATTTAACATATCATACAATTTAACACTACAGAATTTCAAAATCTTTTTTTGTTTATTTTCTTAAATTTTGTGTCATATCAAAACTTGATAAACAAATTAAAAATAGATAAAGGACCAGATATCATATATATATATATATATATATATATATATATATATATATATATATAATATCAAAATCACGGTATTAGGATTTTGATATACTAATTTGATAGCTACTGTAGCATGTTCCTTCCTATGTATACTGAAGAATGACATATAATATACCACATCTGCGAATTGCATTACCAATAAATTAATACTCCCCATCTCCATTGATATAATATTTTCAACTTTTCGAAATTCAAATTCTAAAGTTTGATCCTGTGTTTGAAAATAGAACTTTTTAAAATAAAATTTATATATTTGAAAATTACGGAAAAAGTATTATATAATAAGTAATAATTTAAAATATTTAAAAGGTATATGAAAAAGTAATGATTAAAAAATAAGGGTAATTTTAAAAATCTCACTAGTTTAGTACTCCCTCTGTTTCAATTAATGTAACATTTTTCGTTTTTCGAGAGTCAAATAATTTAAGTTTGACCGGGAATTTGCACATGAAATCTTCAATTTTTTTGAAATAAAATTTATATATTTGTAAACTACGTAAAAAGTACTATAAGTCACAACAATTGATAATTCAAAATGTTCAAAAGATCTATCAAAAATTTACAATCAAAGTTAGACTTATTTGAATCTCAAAATCCAAAGAGTGCCACAAAAAATGGGACGGAGGGAGTACCTAATTACCTCTTGTTTCCTTTCATTCCCTTCCCTTCATTTTTCATTATTACAAAACTAACCAGAATTTGGACTTCAGAGTGTCCATATACATGTGTCTCTTTCTTAAATGTTCAACGCAATCTCTTTCATAATCATCATCAAAAAATATATTCTTTTACATAGTTTATTACATCTCAAACAAGGTTTCTACTTATTAACTTTATATTTACAAGAGTTTTTAATATATGAGTGTATACATGAGTGATTTCATTAGATTATTTACTATTTTAAATTAATTAATTATTATTATGATTTTATTTTATGTATAGCTAAAATGAATACTTTCATCAACAACAACAAGTTCAACAAGAAGAAAGTGGTGTTTATAATGGGAGCAATAGGAACAGGAAAATCTCGTCTCTCTGTTGACCTTGCCACCCATTTTCGAGGAGAAATAATCAACTCAGACAAAATGCAAGTATATAAGGGACTTAAAATCGTGACCAACAAGAGCACACACACTGAAAAACAAGGTGTACGATACTATTTGCTAGGTATATTTATTTATTTCCAACAATTTTTATATCAAATAACTACCTAAATAATTTAAGAATACTAACAATAGATTCGAGTGAAAAATATATTTTACTATTAAAAAAAATGTATTTTTCAAATATATTTATAAATATACTCAAATAATATTATTTATTTTTTAAAAGTTAATGGTTTGACTCAGTGATCCCCACACACATCATCGAATTAGTTGAGATGCACGAAAGCTTACCATCAATAGAAAAGATTCATAATTTTTTTCTAAAAAAAAAGTTGTCTTTCACTCATATCCCTAGAAAAATTAACTTTCTCTGAATTGAAATAAATATTTTTTTAATAGTAAAGTATAGTTTTCACTCGAATCTATAGTTGGTATTATTAAATTATTTAGGTAGTCATTTCATATAAAAATTGTTGAAAATAAATAAATATACCTAGCAAATAGTGTCGTACACCTTTTTTCTCAGTGTATGTGATCTTGTTGGTCACAATTTCAAGTCCCTTATATACTTGCAATTTGTCCGAGTTGATTATTTCTCCTCGAAAATGGGTGGCAAGGTCAAGAGAGAGACGAGATTTTTCCATTCCTGTTGCTCCCATTATGAACACCACTTTCTTCTTGTTGAACTTGTTGTTGTTAATGAAAATATTTATTTTAGCTACAAATAAAATAAAATCATAATAATAATTAGTTTAAAATAGTAAATAATCTCATGAAAACCACTCATGCACACGCTTATACATTAAAAAATCTTGTAAATATAAAGTTAATAAGTAAAAATCTTGCTTGAGATGTAATAAACTATGTAAAAGAATATATTTTTTCTTAATGGTGGTTATGAAAGAGATTGTATGAACATTTATAGTAAAATGTATTTATGGTAGACATGAATTTGGTAAAACAATTGGTATATATGGGACAGATCAGATTTTGTAGCGAGACGGACTCTTGTGTATATCTTTTCGGTGATGGTAACATTATTGTTTTCCGATGATGCATCGGTAGTTATTGTTTCAGATGGAGTTGGTTGTTGAGGAACAGGAGCCATGAGAAAGTGTCTTGAGAGGAATGAGGTTTGAGATAAAAGAAATGTTGAAAGGTTTAGTAATGGGATATTGTATTTGGGATCATAATGGTTATTTATAGCAGATAATTTGAGAAAATGATCAAAATGGTCCTTCATGTATGAGGGTTGAATTATTTTGATCTTTAATATACTTCACTTCACTTGATAGAAATAATCCTTAATGTATGCAAGATGGGTATTACTTTGATTCCAACCCCTAAATTTAACATTTATCTGTTAAAAATTAACGGCCCGCATCAATAAGAGGATCATAGTGGACCCTATCTATATGAAGCTTATTCAAACACATTCATAATTTTTGCAACCAAAAAAAAAATTACTCCTTTCTTCTTCTCTTAAGCAACTTCTACTTTGTGGGTCAAACTGAATCACGGATTCAGTGAAAGGGCACAGACCTGCTGATTTCATGTTTCGTAGAATTAATTAACTGGCCTCATTCAATCCAAAAATCATCTAATTCATTTAAAAGCGACTATAAGTAGATTGTAAATTAATAGTATTTAAATAATGGATAACTTTTTTGTGGGCGTATCCATCCTTAAGCTTGGATCTACTACCGCTCTAATTCATTATCTTACTAATTTTATCCTTTGAATCATCCTCAAATGGATAACTCTTTTTTTTTTAATTCAATCAAAGTTTCTAAAAATATTGCCATTCATACAATTATCAGAAAATGGAATTCATTATCATAAAACGAAACAAACTACTCAAATAAGTACCATTGAATTTCTCATCCAAGTATTCCAGTGAGTGTTGAATTTAAATCTATTTTAGGAAGACGATGCAATTGAGAGATAAACAGAAAGAGGCAGGGCAAAGGAAGGGGTCGTTAGTTTTTAACAGACGTCGTTAACTTTAGGATTGAGTATCAAAATAATATCCATTTTACCTACATTAACAACTATTTCTATCAAATGATATATATTAAGTATCAAAATAATTCAACCCCATATATGAAGGACATCATTTTCTCCGAAGAATTTGGCCCTTTTTAAAATTCATTAATTGGGTAGTTGAGATGGCTTTTCCATCAATAAAACAAAAAGGGTTGGTGTAGGTCAACTCTGGCGTGCGTTCTACAGGGTCGAGTTATTAATGCAAATGATTTGGCCTTTGGTCCCAATTTTGCGTGTTTGTACAACAAAAAAAAAAGAAGAGAACCTCATCAAACTTATACGTCATCCGTTTCACGAAGAGTGATCTGATTTGATTTAACACAAAATTTTAAAAAATTAAGAAAACTTTTGAATTTTGTGATTTTAAATTAAAGTTATGTCAAATGTACTAAATTATCTTTCAATATTGTGGCTTTAAACATGTCACGTGGAAAAATAAAATTAAAATGTTACCAAAAAAATGAAATAAGTTATTTTTTTTGAAACAGACTAAAAAGAAAAGGAGGTAATTATTTTTTAAACGAAGGGAGTATCATTTTTTAAAATAGACACCTTAAATTTGTGAAAGTCCTATTATCTCACAAAATTATTTCCAAATGTCTCACCCGCCCCCCCCCCCCCCCCAAATAAAATAAAGTAACTTTATTTTTTCCTGGTCCTTTAATAAAGGTTGGGTAAGACCCAGACCCGCTCAAATATTGACAGATTCCCTTTTTTATCCTAAACATATTATACATAAATCATGACTAAGATAACATTCTCGATCATTGAAAAAAGTTTAGTTTCAGTTCAGAAATTTCATTGCAGATGTTCGTAGAACTTTAACAGTGGCTGATAGAAGAAGCTCCATCATAGGAGAACTTCATACTGGCAGCTCAAATGGCATCTCATGACCTTCATCGATCTATCAGTTTATGGAACTCTAAATGGTACGAACGTGCATTAGTCTTTGCAGTCCTCGGTGTATTTTTCAACTCATTCCTATTTGACGTCCCTAAAATTGGCTAATCGGATTGTTGGTTACTTAGAGGAAGACGCAGTGAATTTGTAAACACAATTTTTTGATTGATATAGAAAAGAAACTTTTTGAGAACTCGCGAAACTCCAGAAGTTCATATGGTATCTCACGAAGGTTTATACATCGAATTATTGGATTGACAGAAGATAATTTTTTCTTTGGCTGCACATGAAGAGCTCTTCAATGGCCATCAATGGAGGTTTGTGGAAGATGGAAAGTGGTCTATTTAATAAAGAAAATAAATTTTTAATTGGTGATGCCACGTGGCACTAAAACACTGGTTTAGGGGTTAGTTTTGCCTCATTCACGCGCCTCTCAAACTTGGGATCGCACATGCTCTGAAAATGGGTTAAAAGGGTGTATTTATCATGGTTAAACATAATTTCCTAGGGTAATAGGATTTCACAAATTTAAGGTGTCTATTTCAAAAAATGTATAAATTTGATGGGGTAATTATGTATTTTCTAAAAAAAAAAAAGTAAGATGATATTTTTGGAGTTAGATATCAAAATTAGGTTATATAGATTGAGACGAAAGGAATATTTCTTAATAAAATAAAATAAAAATTGGACCAAACAACCCCGGTTTATATAGTATCGTTGGAGTTTAAAATTTTGACAAGTAAAACTTCAAAAATAATTTACTCAATTCAAATTTTCACAGTTTACGCATATTGAGAATTTAATAAAAATTTAAATTTGAGAAACAATTCATAACATTCAGACGTTTATTGTTTAATTTCATAATTAATTCATGAATTTTCAAAAAAGAAGAAATATAGAGAAGAAACAAGTGGGTGCATAGGACCATGCAAAAATATCATAAAAATGTTAATTTTCAACTTCATATCGTACAACTGTTAACAACTACGAAGGAACTGAAAATTCTTCAAAAGTTAAATGTTGAAAAATTCAGCAATATTGATAAAAATCATATGGATTACATATAAACACTTTTCATTTGATCAAAATATTTTACTATTTTATCCTTAATAGTTTTTCTAATTCTCAAAATATCTTGTTCAAAATAAAATTCCTAGCTTTTTCTTTACTCAATACTCATCGTTCCTCCTTTTATGAAGTTGGATTCCCAAAATATCAGAATTTCAGTGAAAAAGAAACACTTCATCTTTGATTCGTATATTTGTGTATAGCTAGTCATTTTGTGTACATTATATTACTCCACAAGGAGAGTCTCTCCTTTAATTTAATTTTGTGTTCTTATTCTTTTCCTGGTCGAGAGTAATTTTTTGACTTACCTTCAAATATAGAAAGGTGTAATTTTTTTTATAATATATTAAGAAGAAGAAGAAGAAGAAGAAAATCATGTAAATTGAAGGTTTAATGTGATAATTACCAATTTAAAATTTTCAAATACAAATGTAATAAGCTTTCTGCTTTTACAAAATTACAAATAGAAATTGATAAATTGCACAACAAAGCACTAAAAAGGGAAAGAAAAAAAAAACTAACAGTTCGCTTCCTTAACTTACCCCTTCTTATCGGCATACTTTTGAAGATTTTCACCATGCAACTTGCCATACCTAAACTCATCAAATATTTCAACTCCCATATTTATGTAAAAATCATATGACTTTTTATTCCAAACTGCGATTATTCCTTCTACCGATACGAACCCATTGTTGGCAGCAATGGATGCAACTGTTCCAAACAACAAACTCCCCATTCCCAACTTTCTATAACTCTCTCTGAAGTAAAGACTCTCAAAATAGAATCCTGGCTTGTCATAAAAGCATGAATAATTAGCGTAAAAGAAAGCATATCCTGCAATGTAAGTATCACTCTTATCGTCATATTTGGACCTGAACTCCTCAACTTGTCCTTCAACGACAGGGAATTTAAGGTCGAAAGTTGTAAGGACAGGATTGAACCCTTCGTTTGTGGTATTTTTGGGTTCTTTAAAAGGGGTTGGAGAGACTTCAAGTAGAAGTACGGATGGACCGTAGAAAAGTGGAAGAGGATTTTCTTTAAAAAGCAAATTGGCTAAGGAGGACTCGGTAGCTTTGTATAAATGAGTATAGTTATGGTATTCATGGATTTGGTAAAACAATTGGTATATATGAGACAAATCAGATTTTGTAGCGAGACGGACTCTTGTGTATATCTTTCCGGTGATGGTAACATTGTTGGATTCCGATGATGCATCGATGGTTATTGTTTCAGATGGAGTTGGTTGTTGAAGAGCAGGAGCCATAGTTGTTTTAAGGCAAAAGAGATATTGTTGAAAGTAGAAATGGGATACTGTATGGAAAGATAATACCAATGGTTATTTATAGTGGAGAATTTGGTCTCTTTTTTGTAATACTTTATTTGGTTGGTGGAATTCAACTCAAACGTGCGTGTTATTATAATAACTTAGAAAAAAGAGTCAAGCATCTCATGAAATTTCTTTTCTATTTCCTACAAATACAAAATTTGGTGGGAGCCGTAAACTAAAGTTGACCCATTTTTCAAATGTAGTCATTTTATAATGTAAAAGACCTCTTCTTTTTCTTTTTCCACGTGTGAAGTATACTGACGTGGCATCATACATTATTAAAAAAAATTAGTTCGATAATTTTCAGTTCCAATTTTTAAGATATTATATTCATATCAAAAAGATTTAGTATGGTTTAATAATTTTAAATTTGATTTCGATATTGTGCGTATGATAAATCGATAATCATACTCTTCATAATTAATTATATACATAGAAAAAAATTTCGCTTGTATCTAGCTATGTCGCTCGCCTGATCTCTCCTATCTCGCTTGCTATTTTCCTCTCTCACTCCCCTCTCTTTCTATCTAATATCCCAGATACATGTATATATAGACTATTTCGCTCGACTATCCCTTCTATCTTGCTCTTCTTTCTCTCTATTTTAGTCATGCATCAAATAACATAAATATATGTATATGAGTTGAAAAATCTGACATGAAATATTTGTGAGACAATATGTAATTATTTCAAATTATAGAGAGAACTGGAAAATATGGTAGAAATATTTATCTAATTGGCTGGCATGTTTGGGCAGTAATTGTTGGGGCTTAGGGTTGGGCAGTTGGGTTTCGCCGGCTGCTGAATGAAAAGAGAGAAAAAATCGTAAACGGCTAATGTTTAGAGCTAATTAGAAATCTAATAAGTATTGTTGAAAGGAAAGAGAGGTGAGCAAGATTTTAGAGAGAGAGAGAGAGAGGAGAAATGCTAGATATTTGATAAATATAGATGGGAAAAGGCATAAATTTCCTTCTAAATTTGTGTCGAAAAGTCAGTTACACGCTCAAACTATTGTGACAACCTATTACACATCTAATCTTGTTCAAAGTGATATTAATACCTCCTTAAAACGTGACATGACAAAGAGAGTGTATTCACCTTCCTTAAGGTGCGTGAGAAGAAAAAAATATATGTTAAAATGATGAATTTCAACACAGGACACTATTTTATTGGTCATATAATTATGATTATAATTTTTAATATATTAATTATTTCTTTTTCCTTTTTTTTAATCTTTTTATTGGTAGCCCCAATTTCTTTAAAGCTTTTTCATTTTTCTTTATTTTGAGTTCTTCTTCTTCTTTTTAAGGAATCACTGTATTTGTCGCCATTGATTGTTTGATGAAAGCACATCCAACACTCTATCCATAAAAATGAACTCTTAAAAATAGAAAGGGTGGAGAAGATGATGACTTTCATCGAAAAGTCAATAATTTTCAACTTAAAGTTCATGATTTTCCGTTTGAACTCACCGGAGAAGATCACTACCGAAAAAGATTCATGAGAAAGATAATGATTTCTATTGAAAATTCTATGACATTTATGCATAAAATTCATGATTATATTGTCTAAATTTTTCAAAAGTTCACCGAAGAAAATGATTTCTCAATCTTTGTCTTCTCTATTCTCGCCGGAGAACTACCAACAACCACCACAATGTTATTTTTATGTCTCATATCATCAATATCATATTTGATTAATCAATTATACACAAAAAATACTAATGAATTACATACATTCTTATCAAGAATTTTACAGATCTTAAATTTTTTATTTGTTTCATCGGTCATAATGGTGTGCCCATTAATATCGCCTATCACCGCTGCCAACATCTCTACACTTCATAATCGACTTATTGACTCCTATTTTCTCTTCAAGTTTTTATCTTTTCCTTCAATTTATGAACAATGGAGAAGAAAGAAGAAATAGATTTTAAAAAGAGATATGTATGGTGGGAGAATGCAGATGCCCAAGTTTTTAATTTTTTGCAAAATTTTAAAATAATATAATTTATGTGTGAAAACGCGTGTACAACACTTTTTTTTATACAAAATTGAGATTGTCTTCGGAAGGGGGTATTAATATCACTTTGAACAAGATTAGGTGTGTAATAGGTTGCCACAATAGTTCAAGCGTGTAACTGACTTTTCGGCACAAGTTCAGAAGGGAATTTATGCATTTTCCCAATATAGATTGTATCAATGAATATAGTCTTATACATATAGGTTGTGTTTGATACATACAAGTTGATACATGTCATATTACTTGTATTTATTTGCAATATAGAAATATATGTTGATACAAATACATTCAGGTTGATATAGTCGTATCACTTGTATTTATTCGCTCTTTTATCTATCTCTTGTATTCATTCACAATACATAAATACAGATTATAATTTATACATAAATATTGTCTACTTGTATTATTCATTCATTCTTGTGCTCATTCGCGATATTTATAAAAATACAAGTTATACTCTATTATATATATTGTTACAGTGTCACTTGTATTCATTCTTTCTTATATCGCTTGTATTAATCACATTATCAAAATATAGATTGATATAAGATAGTAGATATAACCATTAGAGTGACACCATTGATGCAGATATCTTTTTTTTTTTTGGTGTATGTGTATTCATTCCTTTAGTTAGCTGGGATTTTATTTTAAAAAATCGAATAAAGCACTTGTTGTTTGCTAGTACCAGTCAACATACATACAGTTGAATGAATTATGTAATTGTACTAGTATCGCATTGTGAAATACAGAATACAATATATATATATATATATATATATATATATATATATATATATATATATATATAGAGAGAGAGAGAGAGAGAGAGAGAGAGAGAGAGAGAGGGGAGTGGGGGTAGGGGGTGAGATAGGGAGAGAGATGGCTAGAGGGATGAGAGAACCTAGTAAAAAAGCAAGATAAAGGAGAGGGCGGATGAAATTGGGAGAGATACTAAAAAAATAAAACATAATTATAAAATATAATTTTCTTAAAATGTTATTATAGTTATTAAATACAGTGTACATCTTTGCTACATTATATAAGATTTTCGACAAAAAGTTAAGTGTCCAAATATAGAATTCTTACTATTTTTTAATAATATTTTTCATAAAATTTTGGTTCTTTAAAACACCAAAAAATCTCAATCCTTAAATCAACCATCAAATTTAAGAATCAAACCAACTTTAAAAAAAAAAAATGAATGAAACCCAAATGCCAAAATCGAAGCACCAAATTAGTTAATTACTTCGATTTTCCAATTTCTTTTAACTTTTTAATAGCCGTAAACAAAACTATGGAAATGGCCACGGATTGAGAGCACTACTAATTATAAAGTGCTCACACAATAATGAGAGAGCACAGGGTGCAAATAATTTTTTTGTTTGGAGTAGTAAGGGGTATTTTTGAAATAAATAGTTAAGTTTCTTTTGTTTTTCTATTCAGCTTCTTATATTTAATTTTTAATTTTTGTGTTTTTCTTTTGAGCTTTTAAATTATTAATTGAGGAGCTTAGGATAGTAAGGGGTACTTTTTGGAATTATTAGTTAATTTTCTTTTGTTTTTCTTTTCAGCATCTTAATTTTTCAATTTTTGTTTTTTTCTTTTGGGCTTCTTAATTATTAATTAATGATACTGCTCATTAGTTAATTTTAGTGGGGACATTTTAGGAATTACTGATTAGTTACTTAATTAATTATTGCTTATTAGTTAATTTTCGTTTGTTTTTCTTTTATGCATCTTACTTAATCAATGATATTGCTTATTAGTTAATTTTCTTTCTCATATATATATATATATATATCTTATTTTATATTAAAAGTTAAAATCATTTTAATCAACACCATTTCATATTTCTAATGTTAATAATATTTGTAGGTATTTATTTTATACTTAATGAGATAATTTAGTTACATAAATATTGCTTATTGTAGATAAAATAATTTACTACCACACAAATATATATACATATATATAACTTATTTTAGATTAACCTTGTAAGTATTCATTTCACATTTAATGAGATGATTTACTATCATATATACACAAATATATAACTTATTTTGAATTAAAAAATTAAAATTATTTAATCAAAACTACTTTAAAAAATAACTTGGTAAATAATTATCAAACTCGTGTGAAGCATGAAATTCTTGCCACCAGTTATATATTCAATATAAGACGAAGTAAGAGAGGCGTCAATACAAGTTTTTGCATGGATCGTTTTTATATTTGGTGATTTTCAAATTTTGTCTTTAAATTAAATGAGTTTTAATCTTCACTCTTGTTGAACATTTAATTAAAAATTGTAGATCAAAATAATCTTACGGATAAGTTTAAGAATTTTCTTCTCACTTAATATAGATTGTATAGGAATAAAATTACGGATAAGTTTTGTAGTATTTTTTTTAAAATTTTCTTGCAGTTTCAAAAATTGAATTATAATTCATGGAGGCATGCAAAGATTTTTCTAAAAAAAATCAGAGAGATGATGTTATTATGATAATAATCAATTTAAAATTTTCAAATACAAATGTAATACACACTCCTATGATGAGCCTTCTGCTTTAAAAAAAATTACAAATACAATATAATAAATTGCACCTTCAATATGTAGGGGAATTAATTAACTATCAGTTGCCTCCATTTTTATGAGCATACTTTTGAAGATTTTCACCATGCAACTTCCCATACCTAAACTCATCAAATATTTCGAGCCCCATAGTTACGTAAAGATCATATGCCTTCTTATTCCAAACTGCTACTATTTCCTCTAACGAAACAAACCCATTGTTGGCAGCAATGGATGAAACTGTTCCAAACAACAATTTCCCCATTCCCAACTTTCTATAACTTTCTCTTAAGTAAAGACTCTCCAAATATAATCCTGGCTTGTCATTAAAGCATGAATAATTCGCGTAAAAGAAAACATATCCCGCGATGTAAACATCACTCTTATCATCATATTTTGATCGGAACTCCTCAACTTGTCCTTCCACCACAGGGAATTTAAGGTCAAACGTTGTAAGGACAGGCTTGAACCCTCCGTTTGTTGTATTTTTGGGTTCTGTAAAAGGGGTGGGAGAGACTTCAAGTATAAGTATGGATGGCCCGTAGAAAAGTGGAAGAGGATTTTCCTTAAAGAGCAAGTTAGCTAAGGAGGACTCAGTAGCTTTGTATAAATGAGTATAGTTATGGTATACATGTATTTGGTAAAACAACTGGTATATATGAGACAGATCAGACTTTGTAGCGAGACGAACTCTTGTATATATCTTTCGAGTGATGGTAACGTTATTGTTTTCCGATGATGCATCGGTGATTATTGTTTCAGATAGAGTAGGAAGTTGAAGAACAGGAGCCATGGGATATTGTTTAGTTAAGTTTGAGAGGAATATTGAGGTTTAAGATAAAAGAAATGTTGAAAGGTTTAGTAATAATGGGATATTGTGTTTGGGATCATAATGGTTATTTATAGTGAAGAATTTGACCCTTTCTAAAATTTGGAATTTGCTCCGATCTCCTCTATTATATTTTCTCTAGCTCCATTCCAATAAGTACACGTCTAAATAAAAGACATGCGTCTTAATTATTCAAAATTTAAAGGTTAAAATTATATTATCTAAATATGTATCATATCCAATTTTAAATAATTTTTTTTTGAAATTTAGTAAAAAAAAAATATTTCCTACAAATTTTAAAATCCATTAATTTGTATATTTTCCAGCTAGACAGGGAGAGTTTAATTTTCTGTTTTTAGCCTTGTCTAGGAGAGATTGACGTGATGCATTTTGGTGCTAAGGTTCGGTCCCCTCGTGTTCCACCTTTTTGATGGAATACAACACATTTAAAATTATAGAATATGAATCTAACAAGATTTTTATTTAACGTGACAAATAATAACCTTCAAAACATTTGCCGGTAAAAGAATATTTTCTCTTATTTCACGGAAAAAGAAGAAGATAAAAGAATATTCTTAAAAACATACTTCTTTCTTTTTCCCCTTCAAAATACATATGTAGCCACACTTTCTCCTTTTAACCTTGTGGTAATTTTGGTATTTTATATTTGTAATTTTGATAATCTCTAAAAATTATTTTTTATTTCTTGTTCTTTATTTTTAGGTTTTTGTTTACATTGATAATCTTAACTTCTTTTTTTGTTTTCATTTTTCAACACATAATATTTTAAAAATAAAATTTATTGTCATTTAGATGTGCACCTGACAAAATGAAAGAGAAAACATAATGAAGAGGAGGTGGAGATGATTTTTCCAACGATAAAAAATTCTGGTAATCATCAACTCAAAAGTGCGTTCTGAAGAGTTAAGTCATTGATGCAATTGGTTTGAGTTATCCATCAAAATTTAGCCACCAATTTTTATGTAGTTGATAGTAATTAACTATTCTTCTCATAATTTTTACATAATATTATATTATTTTTTGCTTATCCCAAAAGAAAATGACGCATTGTAAAAGTAAATAATGTTATCAATATTTTATTTACTTTGAATTTCATTTATTTGGAAAAATATTCATAGAAGTGTATCCTTCTTGAGGAGATAGGTTTGAAACATTGCAAAATCATCCCTTATTTCTTAAACTTCGTGTCTATTATCCAATTAAACTATGGCACATAAATAGTACTGCTTGAGTTTAAAACTTTGGGAAGTGGAACTTCAAAAATAATTTACTCAATTCAAAATTTCACAATTTAAGCATACTGAAAATTCAATAAAATTTAAAATTTCAGAAACTATTCATGATATGTTAGTTTATTTAATTTAAGAAATATAGAGAAGAAACAAGTGGGTTCATATATAGGACCATGCAAAATATCATAAACATGTTATATACCCATTGTAGGAACAAACTGACAATTTCTTAACATAAAAATGTTGACTTTCATCAACTTCTTATCGTGCAAACTACAAATGTTAACATCTACGAAGGAACCGATGATTCATCCAAATTAAAATGTTGACAATTTTAGCAATATGGATAAAAATTCTATGAATTACATATGCCACTTGAGATTAAAGTCAAATAATCAAGTCGTTAACATTGTGGAACATGCTTTAGAGAAAAATATTTTCCTTTTAAATGAACTTTATCGTGAATTTTCCATGAAACATATGTTTGTTGAATGTTTGGACAGACTACTATCCATTATTCATTTTCTCAATTTCCCCAAGTTCTTATTCGGATGGAAGTCATGTGTCATAATTAAAAATTAAATGTTGAAATTTAATTACCTTAATTGAAGTCCTAACCATGATTAAAAATAACAAATAGTTTTTTTATAATTATTTGTTATTCTAATCATGGTTAGGACCTTAATTTAGGTAATTAAATCTCAAACTTTAATTTTTAATTATGACACATGACTTCCATTCGAATAGGAACTTGGGGAAATGGAGAGAATGAGTAATGGAGAAGAGCCTTGTCCGAATGTTTTAAGACAATGACAATCCTAGTTGAGGTGTCTATAGTACAATTCAATCAATTATTTTTCAAAAAATTATATCATATTAATTTTTTGGTTATTTTATTTTGTATGATAAAAATTAGACTTTGTGAGATCGTCTCATCATATTGATTTTTCTATAATATCGCTGTGAGTTCATTAATGTTCGGTATATTTTAAAAAAAAAACATTTTTAGATATTTTTAAAAAAAAACTCTCTAGATTTTATTTTTTACTATTTAAAAGGTGGTGAATTTTGAAATATGATAATAATAATGATGCACCAGGGAGAAAATATATTCCTAATATCTTATAACTCTCTACTCAAGATCGTTAATAACTTTTTGTAGATTTTACACAAATTTCATAGTGTTAATAACTAGTTACATCTTATCTCAACTATTTTTCAAATTACAAAAATCTCTTAAATTTGGTGGAATCCAGATACATTCTAAAGCACCACGATACACTGCGTCCTGGTTTCGAATACATTCTTGATACACCGCGTCTCAATTTCGAATACATCATTCAACGTCATGTTACATCGCGTAAAGTGTAAAGCAACGTTACGATACACCGCGTAAAGTCATGTATCCAACTGATACGTCACGTAAAGTAAAGATTTTTGTTATTTTTTTAAATGATACTTCCTCTGTCCCAATTTATGTGACTTACTTTCCTTTTTAGTCAGTTCCAAAAAGAATGACTCATTTCTATATTAAGTAACAATTTGACTGTAAAATGTCTATTTTACTTTTAATGAAATGATTTACAGTCACACAAATTTCTATCATTCATTTTGGACCACAAGTTTTAAAAGCGTTCCTTTCTTTCTTAAACTCCGTGCCGAGTCAAACTACCTCACATAAAATAAGACAGAGGGAGTAAGAATTTTAGAGAATATAGTAAAATAAAGGGAAAATTACGCGATTAAGTAAACTTATACTACTTAATGCAAAACCCATTTGTATACCGAAATATACAAATGCAGGATCCACTTGTATATCGAAAAGTACAAATAGACCGAAATATATAAATGCAGGACCCACTTGTATACCAAAATATACAAATGTAAGACCCATTTGTATACCGAAATATACAAATACAGGACCCATTTGTATACCGAAATATACAAATAAACCCAAATACATATTTTTTTATGTAAATGTATACCGAAATATACACATTAATAGCCATAGCAAACATAGTATTTGCTAAGAAGCTCAATTATACAAACTATAACTATAA
Organism: Solanum commersonii; assembly: GCA_029007595.1. Taxonomy (NCBI): domain Eukaryota; kingdom Viridiplantae; phylum Streptophyta; class Magnoliopsida; order Solanales; family Solanaceae; genus Solanum; species Solanum commersonii. Next base: position 2,308,555 of record JAJTWQ010000011.1, read on the forward strand.
CATACAAATATGATTAACCTAAAATTTACTCAAAATATAATGCATAATTGGATATTTTGGTCTGGTCAATTACTTTAGCACAAATATGATTAGTCATGACAATAAACGGTGGATACTATAATTATCCAGGAAACACGTGTTTCTGTAAATGGAAATTAAGTCAATCACGCAAATTTGTTGAATATTTAAAGACAATGACAATCCTCGTAGAAGTATCTATAATACGATTCAATTAGTTAATTATTTTTTACAATTTATAATTGTACACATTTTTATTTATATTATTTTGTATAATAAAAATTAGACTTTGTGAAAACATCTTATCAGATTGATTTTTCTTTCATATTGATGCGGTTTCATTAATTTTTAGTATTTTTTCTTAAAATCTCATGTAAGAATCACAAGTAAAAATTAGAATAGGATAATATGTATATATTCTTTCGTAAAATTTCTGAATATTTAAAAAATTGTGAATTAGAAAAACTTGAAAGATGAAAATAAGATATATACCTATTTACTATTTAAGATTGTTAATTAATAACGTATAATTACTCTGCAAAAAGACTTGTCAAACTAAACAATATGCCAGTTGCCACGTACCTGCACCGTAAAAAAAAGTAATTTGCAAGCAGGCACTCTTCTTCATTACCAAATCCAGTGCATACTAAAGGATTTTACTATTTTATCCTTAATATTTTTCTAATTTTCAAAATATCTTTTCCAAAACAAAATTTCTTTAACTTAATTCTCTTCACTCTATATTCGTTCCTTTTTCATTTTTTTTTTCTTTTATTCTTTTTTAACAAAGATAATTTAAGTTTTTGCAAAACTATTGAATTAAGGTGTTTTAGTTATTCTATGAATATACCGTTTATCAACATGTTTTTATCAAATACAACAATTGTTTAATAGTCGTTTTACCATTTCTATCCAAACATGTTTAGTTTATAAGATCGACTTCATCACTTAAAAAATGATTTTCAACATTTAATAATATAAGAGGTCATCTTTGCTATTTTTTGTTTTATTGAAAGATGTAATTCTTTATGATAAAGTTTAAAAACATTGAACCCAGGGATTTAATATAATATCACAATTACCAATTATTATTTTTTCAAATTACAAATATAATGAGCATTCTGGTTTTACAATATACTTACAAATAGAAATTAATAAATTGCACAATTAAGCACACAAAAAGCCATTCTCTACTAACAGCTCCCTTCGCCGTTTTCGTCCTTTTTATCAGCATACTTTTGAAGTTTCTCACCATGCAACTTGCCATACCTAAACTCATCAAAAATTTCAACTCCCATATTTATGTAAAAATCATATGACTTTTTATTCCAAACTGCTACTATTCCCTCTACCGATACGAACCCATTGTTTGCAGCAATAGATGCAACTGTTCCAAACAACAAACTCCCCATTCCCAACTTTCTATAACTCTCTCTGAAGTATAGACTCTCAAAGTAGAATCCTGGTTTGTCATAGAAGCATGAATAATTAGCGTAAAAGAAAGCATATCCTGCAATGTAAGCATCACTCTTATCGTCATATTTGGATCTGAACTCCTCAACTTGTCCTTCCACCACAGGGAATTTAAGGTCGAAGGTTGTAAGGACAGGCTTGAACCCTTCGTTTATGGTATTTTTGGGTTCGTTAAACGGGGTTGGAGAGACTTCAAGTAGAAGTACGGATGGCCCGTAGAAAAGGGGAAGAGGGTTTTCTTTAAAGAGCAAGTTAGCTAAGGAGGACTCAGTAGCTTTGTATAAATGAGTATAGTTATGGTATACATGGATTTGATAAAACAATTGGTATATATGAGACAGATCAGATTTCGTAGCCAGACGGACTCGTGTGTATATCTTTTCAGTGATGGTAACGTTGTTGTTTTCCGATGATGCATCGGTGGTTATTGTTTCAGATGGTGTAGGAAGTTGAGTAGCAGGAGCCATGGGATATTGTTTAGTTAAGTTTGAGAGGAATATTGAGGTTTAAGATAAAAGAAATGTTGAAAGGTTTAGTAATGGGATATTGTGTTTGGGATCATAATTGTTATTTATAGTGGAAAATTTGGTCCTTTTTTAAAAAATTCTATATTTGGTTAGTGAGGTTGGTGGAGTTGGTGCAAGTGGGAGTGGGTGCAAGAGATGTTATAGATAGGGACCATGAAAAAAAATATATATATAGCAAAAAAGTCAAAAATGTTAAAATTGTAGGAACAAACTGACAATTCTTAACAAAAAAAATGTTGACTCTGAACGAACAAAGACTTTCACCAACTACTTATCATACAAATGTTAACATCTACGAAGAACCGATGATCCTTCCAAAATCAAATGTTGACAATTTCAGCAATATGGCCAATAGAAAATTTATGAGGTGTGAAAATCAAATGAAGTCGTCAACACTGTCTAGCTCTATAATGCTTACCAAGATGCATGAAAGCTCAATAAGGATAATATTCATTCACACCGATTTTGACCGTCGTGATTGACACCCACACTAACCCTTCGGTAGAAGAACCATTATTACAATCCAACTAAGCAGCCTTGACCCAAAATACTGCACATTTAAAGATACGAAAGCAGGTTTGAATGACTATATAATTAATACGGAGTCTCCATAAACTCTGAAAGTTCAACTAACATCTAACAACTAATGGGGAAATACCTCTAGAACCTGAAAGTTATTGTACCAAAACACTACTAACGACAAGTCTAAGAACAAGGGTACAACCCCGGAACTAAACAACTCCTTAAACAACTAGTCTGAGTCCGAAAAGAGTGGACTTAAACAAGAAAGATCAATGGCAGCCTAAAAAAACAGGCTCAACCTTGAATCCATTCACGCTCAATAGTCACTTAACTGAGATTTATCAATAGCCGCCTGAAGATGCCCTTTACTCAATAAAGAATAAACAAGTGCAGTATCAGTACACAACCACAATTTATTGGTAGGATCACACGGCTACCCCAATAAGTGCAACATAATTAAGCAAGTAATTACAACATCATAAACAAACATATACCAAACATATACAATATCAGTCATCTTAACAGGAAACATGTTCAATTCCACATTATTAATAGTAGGTAGATACAAAAATATCAATCACAAGTCAATGGTCCTCTCATGGAACCCATACCCAAACTGTTAGTATACCGGTACGTGGTACCTGATCCAATGTTTATGCCGGAACGTGGCAACTGATCTCATATTTATGTTGAAACGTGGCAATCGATCCCATATTTATGCTGGAATGTGAAAATCGATCCCATATTTATGTCGGAACATGGCAACCGATCCAAGTTAGTGTGTCGAAACGCAACACCCGATCCATTCAACAAGCCACAATCATAATCACAAGTATATTCTCAAATCATACAATCAAGTCATGATTCATGGCATTCATCATTCATCTATCCTCATTTACAATTAGTGTGATCAATAATCCAACATTCGCATACATACATGTATTATAATGAAGCAAGAACAAACATTCATCACACAACATGAAATCACAACCATCACCTACCTCGAATCCAAGCTTGAATCCCCTAAGTCACTTGAATCTTCCCTTTTTGGATTCTTTTCAACTTGTTCTAGGTCTACCATAATTAATATACGCAAGGATCAACAATCAAAGGTCTAATTATTTGGATTATAACAAACCTAATAACCCAAGACCAAACCCATGATCTCAATATCCCAAATTAGGGATTTTTCCAGCATAATTCTCAGATCAAAGCCTTCCCTCAACAATAATTACCCAAGAAACTACGTTCTACGAATCGAAATACGGATTCGGGGAGTGAAAACCATACCTTTAGCCTCAAGAATGGTGGAAAACGTTCAAGAAAACACTTGGGATCGTTCTTTAGCTCTTAAAGTTGAAAAATGCAGAATAAAATATTTTTGGGGTTTCTTTCCGACTTAAGTCGCGTAGTCCCGCTATGGCGGTCCAAGTCCCGCAAAAGCGGCCCCGCCCTGGCGGGAAAATGTTACCTCAGTGGCTTGCACGAAAACAGTGAGAAATTTTAAAAGTTTCAAAACCCCTTTTTCACAACACACCTTTATCCCACGACTCTAAAAAAATATCTGCTCGCGCTAAGATCATTTTCGGGAGTTCTACTTGGCCGAATTCAATTTCGTGAAGTCGACGAATTCCTTAACGTCTTAGCTATCTACTCATCAGATCAAATTCACAATTGGACCTCCCATTTGCTACCAAATTTCCCTAGACCTCATTGACTCCGATTTCATCTAAATATGAACTAGGCTAGAAAATCTTAAGTTTTTACGAAAAGGTTTTCTGGCCCCAATTCTTTCCCCATTGACTTTTCCCTAACGACGAAATCAGGTCGTTACAATAGATACCAATTGCCGATCACTCATCCCCGAGTTATCAACTAGGAAAGACAGGCTAAAGTTAGGGTAGATTAGTACTTGAATCGTTGAACAACTGGGGATACTTGTCTCGCATGTCCTTAGCTTCCGGACATTGCGATCAAGAATTTAAACCGGCTCTTCCTCATATAGAATGTCTTGTTTAACAAAACAAAGTCTCACTTTATGATATAATCTCCGTCCCCAAACCAACCAATTGAATACCTACACATCCTTACATACAATGCCTCAATGAAGTCATCACAATAGTTGAGTGATAACTATTGTTGTATGTACACTTAACTAACAACAAAGCTATCCCCAATGACCATCAAAGTTGATCGTACACATGTCTGCAACATGTTATCAAGGACCTCGACACAATTATCAGGACGAATCCTTTCATAAGCATGATAAAATTCTACATCAATACTCGTTACAATTAAAAGTGAACCTGAACCAACAAACACACTCATAATACCCAAACAATCATAGTTCTTATCAACATTTTTATCTCACAACATAAATTTCCATGAGCTTAAGTTATAAAAATTTGATCTTTAGACATCAGATACTCATCGAGGGATATATCCAAGCATGCAAACCCTTCAACAACACTATCGAAATGTTAGCATACAAACCCAATGATCCCCACATTCAACCACACATAGTCGATACCTGACCTCGATGATTAGATGAATATTAAGATTGTCGGACAACCATAAATACACATGGTAGTTTTTCTATAAACTTTCATAAGCAAGATAGTACATATAAAACCACTGAAATTTAACAACTCCAAGACAACACCACATAAGTCATCTGAAATAACCACGTTTTCCCAAATTATTCCACTAAACTAGGAGAATATCACAGGATTGGTACACCTGATCCACCACTAGAGATCCACCCACAAATGAAAACAAGTGTGAGCATAGCTAGTGCATCACACTCACAACCATGTACAAAATGAAATAAATGGTCACATAAAAATTTATCGAATAACACGAAAGGTTTTCCTCTGAAGAGTCGATACCAGTCATTTTATTGAGTTGACTCTATATACTCATCACATCCTTCCACTGAAGCCCACACTCCCAATACCAACAACCATCATAACCACTCCGACCATTTACCTTACTATAAACCAACATTTTTAAATGAAAACCTTTCTTAGGTACTTTAACAATCAACAGTAATCAACTTTACGACTCAACCCAGGTGTAAGTCTTTTCAAATGCGTAATACATGATACAATTGATCATTTCTCACTTTGCAAATTCATACCTTAACAAAATATATCACCACGAATGTAGACTTTTAATGAAAATTCTGAATTGTAAATTCAACTGTATAACACAATCCCCTTATCTATCAACATTAGCTGATACCTCGAAGATTTTTATGAATTCATGGATCTTCGCTTATCATGGATAGCATCTCCATCGATCCCATAATATATTTCGCTAACAATTCAATCGTACTCATTGCTAAACTCAAAACAAAACAAAGCATTTATTATCACACTCGAGCTAATGTATGTACCCTCTTTTCTCACATTTTTTTCAACAGTTTTTAACTAATCTGACAGACTTGTGACACTATTACCATAGTCACAGGAAAACAAATGAAATCACGTGTCCCTGAACCCAATTATCTACCTCTCTGAAGACATCTCTTTAGCCTTTGCAATCAATAAAGTATTCTTGCTCTCGCCTCTCTCTAAAGGTTGTACTACATCCCACTATTTTTCCTTTATTATGACTTTAGCTCTTTTAAATTCTATTCGAGTGGTGTCCCACCATCTCTTAAAACTTTCCATACAACCACGTTACTCACCAAATACTATAAAACCACAACCTTAGATGCATGCAAGTCGTAATTATTGTACCAATTTCACTTAACCAACAATCTTATTATATAGTTGTATCCCATCACAATCCATCACGAACTCTTATTATCATTATGCTCAGTTAGCCTTGGCTATCACTACGAAGTCAACCTTTTCATCAACATGACACCTCAACTAAAGTTTGCCCATCAAATTCAATTGACTAACTCAATTTTATACGCACTTTCTTACTAAAATCTTCAATTCCCTTCACCCAAGTATACTCATTAAGACTTTCTTTATCCATAAGCTTTTCATTTCGGTATCAATAAACTTCTTTATGACTTAAGGTAAAATTATCAGTCCTCACACCACCCTCTTTCTTCTTAACAACCAAGACATGAGCATCCCACAAGGAAGCACTAGGACGATGAAACCTTTATCAAGAAGCTCTTGGATTTTGAGCTTTAAGCTCACTCAATTCTTCCACAGCCATGCGATAAAGAGGAATGGAGATAAGGGGAGTGCTAGTTTCCAAGTCAATGCAGAAATCTATATTTTTATCCGGAGGCATACCAGGCAAATCAGTTTGAAACACTTCTCTAAATTCTAACACCACAGGAATAGACTCAATAGAGGGAGACTCAACCTCAACATCCTGAATATGAGCCAATTACGCCAAACAATCCTGCCTCACCAGTTTCCTACCCCACACGAAAGATATAACCTTAGATGACTTAGGCTTGTACCACTTTCCACTCTAACATTTCCCTACCTGGGATCTCTAAAGTTACCGACTTAGTATTACCACTAAGCACAACATAATAGGGGAACAACCAAGTCATGCCTAAGATTATATCAAGTCAGTTATATTCAGCATAACTAAATCAACCCAAATCTAAAAATCCATAAACACAACAAGACAACACGATATACATGGGTGACTATGACTGACTCTCCAACTAGGGTAGAAACATGGATGGGGGCATCAAGTACATCACAATTCATATAAAATCCCAAGGTAAACTGAATTGTCACGTAAGAATAAGTAGAACCCGAATCAAACAACACATTAGTCATCTAGTCACAAACAAGCATAGTACCTGTGACCACTGCATCATACACCTCTGCCTCAGTCTTGCCCAGAAAGGCATAAAACTGAGCTATGTTATCTTGACGGGCAACCTTCTCGCCTGGTTGTACTACTCCTCTACCTGCATTACCATTTCCTCAGCCTCCATAGCCTTGTTGATTTCTTCCTCATATGCCCAGATTCACCATAATTTTAACACAATTATAACTTATATTTGATTGTTGAACACTGAATTACATCGCGGGGGTTAGTTTAGGTATGATTCGGGGTCCCTAATTGTGACTAGGGGAGACAAGGTTGAGATTCTGTCTCTCCATATCCTGCTCTAGCGAAAGAACTCCTGCATTGGCGGTCTCTCTGTGGCGGGAAAATCCTGCCCTAGAGACCTTGACGGAAACAGAACCCCTGTCAACAATATTTGAGGTTCTTCTCTTTTCTATATTTCCCCTAGATTTCCCGGCTATAACTAGGAATTTAAGAAAATCCCTTTAGCTAGGACAATCATTGTCTACCCCCTCGATCAACCCAACGAAGTACACACTTTAGAATACTTTTACATTATTTGAACACTACCACACGCATATCCCTAGGATACACCCAAACTCTCACACGATTATCAGTAAGTCGTAACGCACGTCCAGATTTTCCGCTTACAAATCACATCGTAATTTATCTAGACTTTTGCACCTAATCTCGTGATGACTTTCTTTTCACAACAAGTTTCACGACACTGAAGCAGTTACAACTTGCAGATAAGTACAAATTCTTTAAATAGTTCATTCCATAGATGACCATTACTGATCATATATGCCTTCTATGGCCCCTAAGGCAATATACCAATTAGAACCTTCTCAGTTCCGATTAACTTGCTTGTGTCCCTTCAGCCGGGACTACGACATCTAGTTCACTTCATTGAGATACCAATTGTAATCGGGAGATACCAATTGGACTCAACTCCTACCACAAGCGACAATAGTAGCTAGTGAGCCCCACAAAATTGTTAATTTCAATCACAGAACTTGGTCAAACCCAATTTATGACTATTTCAATTTTTTGGGGATCTACCATTACCCCTTCCCTTGAAACTACATTCCCCAAAAAGGCAACCGAAGTCAACCAAAACTCGCACTTAGAAAATTTAGCATACTATATTTGTCTCCTAAGGACACTCAAAATTATACAAAGATGGTCAACATGTTCTTCCTCACTATTAGAATAAACTAAAATGTCATCCATAAATATTATAACAAACGAATCAAGAAATGGTTTGAACACCTTATTCATCAAACTCATAAAAATTGTAGGCACATTTGTCAACCCAAACAACATCACTAGAAACTCGTAATGCCCATAGCGGGTCCAAAATGTCATTTTTGGTATATCCCCAGGTCTAATTTTTAACTGATGATAGTCAGATCTTAGATCAATCTTAGAGAAAACTGATGTACCTTGCAACTTGTCAAAAGATCATCCATCTGAGGCAGTGAATACTTGTTTCGAATGGCGACCCTATTCAACTAGCGATGGTCTATACACATGCTCTCTTACTAGTGATGGTGTTACTAATTTTGTTGCTCTAGTTCGGACCATAGAGTGAATGAAGAAATATACCAATTTGTATCACCCAGATACCAATTGGATTCAAGTCATAGCATAAAGAAGTAGAAATAAGTGAGTTTTTCCCTAAAGTCCTATAGCCTCTCGAAGAAAAGTATGGACGTCTTCGTACCGTTTCGTAAGACTCTATTAAACTCGTTTTGGTGCAATGAGATCAACGAACTTAGGGCTCTAATACCAACTTTATCACGACCCAAACCATTGTGATTGACACCCACACTAACCCTCCGGTAGGAAAACCATTACTAAAACCCAACTAAGCAACCTTGACCCAAAATACTACACATTTAAAGATACGAAAGCAGGTTTGAATGACTATATAATTAATATGGAGTCCCCATAAACTCTGAAAGTTTAACTAACATCTAACAACTAATGCGAAAATACCCCTAGAACCTGAAAGTCATTGTACCAAAACTCTACTAACGACAAGTCTAAGAACAAGGGGTACAACCCCAGAACTAAACAACACCTTAAACAACTAAACTGATTCCGAAAAGAGTGGACTTAAACAAGAAGCATCCATGGCAGCCTGAAAGAACTGGCTCACCCTTGAATCCGATCACACTCAATAGTCACCTAACTGATGTCAATCAATAGCCGCCTGAAGATGCCCTATACTCAACAAAGAACAAGTAAGTGCAATATTAGTACACAACCACAGTGTACTGGTAGAATCACGCAACTACCCCAATAAGTACAACATAAGCAAGTAATTACAATATCATAAATAGGCATATACTGAACATATACAATATCAGTCATCTTAGCAGGAAATATGTTCAATTCCACATTATCAATAGTAGGTAGATACGAAAATATCAATCACAAGTCAATGGTCCTCTCATTGAACCCACACTCAAACTGATAGTGTACCGGTACGTGGTATCTGATCCAATGTTTATGTCGAAACGTGATAACCGATCCCATATTTATACCAAAATGTGGCAATCGTTCCCATATTTATGTCGGAACATGGCAATCGATCCAAGTTAGTGTGTCAGAACACAACACCTGATCCATTCAACAAACCACAATCACAATCACAAGTATATTCTCAAATCATACAATCAAGTCATGATTTATGACATTCATCATTCATCTATCCTCATTTACAATTAGTGTGATCAATAATGCAACATTCGCATACATGCATGTATTATAATAAAGCAAGAACAAACATACATCACACAACATGAAATCACAATCATCACCTACCTCGAATCCAAGCTTGAATCCCCTAAGTCACTTGAATCTTTCCTTTCCGGATTCTTTTCCACTTGTTCTAGGTCTACAACAATTAATATACACAAGGATCAACAATCAAAGGTCTAATTATTCGGATTATAACAAACCCAATAACCCAAGACCAAACCCATGATCCCAATATCCCAAATTAGGGCTTTTCCCACCATAATTCTCAGATCAAAACCTTCCCCCAATAATAATTACCCAAAAAACTACATTTTATGGATTGAAATACGGATTCGGGGAGTGAAAACCTTTAGCCTCAAGAATGGCGGAAAACGCTCAAGAAAACACCTGGGGTCGTTCCTTAGCTCTCAAAGTGCAGAATAAAACATTTTTGAAATTTATTTCCGACTTCAGTCGCGTATGTCCCGCTATGGTGGCCCAAGTCCCGCCACAGTGGCCCCGTCATGGCGGGAAAATCCCGCCTCAGCGGCTTGCACGAAAACAGTGAGCAATTTTAAGAGTTTCAAAACCCTATTTTCACACACCTTCATCCCACAACTCTCAGAAAATACCCGCTCGCGCTAAGACCACTTTTGGGAGTTCTACTCGCCCAAATTCAATTCCGTAAAGTCGTACGGATTCCTTAACGTCTTAGCTATCTACTCATAAGATCAAATTCACAATTGGACCTCCCATTTGCTATCAGATTTCCCTAGACCTCATTGATTTCGATTTCGTCCAAATCTAGACTAGGCTAGGAAATAGCAAATTACTACGAAAATATTTTCTGGTCCCAATTCTTTCCCCTAATTTGGGTTTTCGATTTTTAGAAATATTATATTATTCCTATTCCACATTAATTTGGTATAATTTGATAGTTTAAAGTTCAATTTCCATATTAATATATAATAGATAATTATGTCTTTGATTTTTAAAAGAACACCTTAAGTATATCATACTACTAACTTAAATGGTTAAACATATAAAAATGTTCAAAAGGAAATACAAATAATTTTCTTATTAATTAATTACAAAATTAATAAAATGCATATAGCAAAATCATAATACCGTATTTCTTGTATTAAAAACTTTTATTTCAAATATGGTAATTTGATATCTCTCTACCCTGAAGAATAATATATAATATACCACAATGCTAGCTGCATCTCCAATTAATTAAGTAAATAAGTAAATCATGGAGTTTATAAAATAAATTAAGTACTATTTTCTACATCTCATCAATAGTTAATAATTTAAAAGATGAAGAAAATAAATGAAATATGAGTAAAGAATAAATTATTTGATTCTTCAAATTTAAACATCATTATTAAATTGAAAAGAAAACAATAATACTGTCTTGATATAGTCTAATCTGTTTTTTTTCTCCCAATCACAACACTCACTTTCGTTGCAAAATATATAATAGACGATAAAATTTACAGGTAGTTATTATCTTTATATTTTTGGTGAGAGAATCCTAAACCTATCATTGGCGACATGTCCTAATAATTATTAGATAATTTACTCAAATATCACTCCAAAATTATTAGATAATTAAATGGAATATATCACTCCAAAATAAAAACATTGTTGCAAATGACATCAACAAATTAAATTGGCTAAGGATACACTTGATAGATGAGTATGAATAATTACGTAATGAACCTTGGACTTTTCAATAGGTTTTAATAGAAATTATACTATAGCTATTTTTCTATGTTTGGAGGTTTCCGTTATTAGCTCGTAAAAATAAGTACAACTAACGAAGCCTAAGAATGGAGGAAAGATGCATATCTAATATGGCAAGGGATAAAACCCTGTGATTTCCCAAATAATATTTGTGCCAAATAGAATTAAATCATGAATCACAGAGATTATGTTATATATGATAACCAATTTAGAATTAATACAAATGTAATGAGCATTCTGCTTTTACAAGATTACAAATAGAAATGTATGAATTGAACTTTCAACATATAAAAGAAAAACACACTAACAACTTCCTTCGTCATTTTTCTCCTTCTTATCGGCATACTTTTGAAGATTTTCACCGTGCAATTTGCCATACCTAAACTCATCAAATATTTCAACTCCCATATTTATGTAAAAATCATATGATTTCTTGTTCCAAACTGCTACTATTCCCTCTACTGATACGAACCCATTGTTGGCAGCAATAGATGCAACTGTTCCAAACAACAAACTCCCCATTCCCAACTTTCTATAACTCTCTCTGAAGTAAAGACTCTCAAAATAGAATCCTGGCTTGTCATAAAAGCATGAATAATTAGCGTAAAAGAAAGCATATCCTGCAATGTAAGCATCACTCTTATCGTCATATTTGGATCTGAACTCTTCAACTTGTCCTTCAATGACAGGGAATTTAAGGTCGAAAGTTGTAAGGACAGGCTTGAACCCTTCGTTAGTGGTATTTTTGGGTTCGTTAAAAGGGGTTGGAGAGACTTCGAGTAGAAGTACGGATGGCCCGTAGAAAAGTGGAAGAGGGTTTTCTTTAAAGAGCAAGTTAGCTAAGGAGGACTCAGTAGCTTTGTATAAATGAGTATAGTTATGATATTCATGGATTTGGTAAAACAATTGGTATATATGAGACAGATCAGATTTTGTAGCAAGACGAACTCGTGTGTATATCTTTCCAGTGATGGTAACGTTGTTGTTTGCCGATGATGCATCGATGGTTATTGTTTCAGATGGAGTTGGTTGTTGAAGAGCAGGAGCCATAGTTGTTTAAGGCAAAAGGAGTGGATGAAGTATTTTAGTTATTGTATGATGAATAGATATTAGGATAACAAGATATTTATAGTGGAAAATTTTGTCCCTTTAAATTTTTTATAATTGTTTATTTGGTTGGTGGACGTCAACTGAAACGTACGTGTTAGTTAAAAGGGTCAAGCAAGTTGCATCTGATGAAATTTCTTTTCTTTTTCCTATTAAAATTTGGTGGGAGCTGTAAATTAAAGTTGATGCATCTTTCAAATGTAATCATTTTATACTGTAAAAAAAAAACCAGAATAAAAATATATCTAAACTAAATCATTTAAAATGGCAATAATTAAGCTGTTTTCTTTTTATAATTTTACCATAAAATAGATACTTATATTTTATGTTCTTTCATCACTTTTACAGTTTTACTTACGTTAAAAACATATTATAATATTTCTTCTTTTTAAAAAAAAAAAAATGAATGTAAAAGTTCTCATCTAACGAGGACTTTGTCAAAGTTGCCAGTTGCCACTTACGAAGTAACTTCTTAAAGAAAAATTGACTTTTCTTCTTCCACGTGGTATATACTGAGGTCGTATCATAAGTAATTGAAATTTTCTTTTCGATGATTTTGATTTTTAATTTTTTAAAATTATATTCACATCAAAATAATTTAATTTAAATTTGATTTTAATATTTTACAATATAATTATTTGTTCGATTCAACTTACATATAATAGATATAATAGATGTAAGTTCAATTATATATACTTCAGTATAATATGTGTTTTTATATAAATATTAAATACTGTATCAAATATTAAAGAAAGCAAATGAAATTTAATATTGTACTTTTTTTATTTTAATTCGTTTGTCATATTTTTCCTTTTAAGTCTGTTTGAAAAAAAAATCACTCTTTAATTTTAATTTTCTACATGATATTTTTTAGATAGCATAATTAATTTTTTAAAAATATATTTGACACATTTTTATTTAACACCATAAAATTCAAAAAAGAAATTATCTTTTACTTTTTCTTTTTAGCTTTCTATCAAATCAAAACATGAGAAACAAATTGAAACCAACAAACGACCAGATATCACAAATATAATAACAAAAACTGAGGTATTAAAATTTAAATATAATAATTAGATACCTATCGTACCATTTTCATCCCTATATAATATTGAAGAATGGCATATAATAATATTATTACTACATATGCGAGTTGCATTACCAATAAATTAATATGTACTGAACACGTTTTAACTTTTCTAAATTCAAAATTTTAAAGTTTGATTGTGCATTTGAACATAATTTTTAAATTTTTAAGAATAAAATTTATATATTTGAACATAAGTTTTAAATTTTTAAGAATAAAATTTATATATTCAAAAATTATATAAAAGATATTATAAATTACAATAATTAATATTTTAAAATATTTTTAAAAGGTATATATAAAATTATGATAAAAAAAATATTGGATAACTTGTACAAATCTCACTACTTTAATTAGAGTACCTAGATTCACGTTAATTTACAGTATTACGTTTCTTACCATATTTTGAGTCTTATATATATGTATATGACTCTTCCAAATACATGTATCAGAGATACTTCCTTCGTTCCTTTTGGGCCTTAATAAGGAGTGTTGTTTGACCTGTTAATTCCGGAATAATTAACGTTCTGAGCAAAGTTAAAAAAAAATGATGAATTCTTTCTTGATTGTTTAGATTGATAACTATTTTGGCTAAAATATTTTTAGTATACATGACTACTAAAAAGAAACGAAGGGAGTAAATGTAAGACATATACATATCAATTAGTGTGTCTAATTAAAATATCTAATTGAAAATCATCAATTAATGACTCTATATATAATTTAAGGATATAACTGAAAATCATAATTAAGAACGGTATCTCAAATTGAATGATAAGTTTTGTAGTGTTTTCTTAAAATTTTGTTGTAATATTCAAAAATTGAAGTTACATCTTTTGGACATATTTTCTAGATCTTTATCATTTTTAGAGAAAATATTTTGATAATTAATATAAAATGGTAAAATATATGTGTGATTTTTTGTGTTTTGATTTGTTTTTTTTAAAATAATTCATTATGTTCACTTAGCATATAACACGACTTGTTATGATTTTTATGTTATAATTTATTATGCTATTCATGAATTCATAACTTGTGAGTTATTGCTCTCCCGGTAAAATATATGTGTGATTTTTTGTGTTTTGATTTATTTTTTTAAAAATAATTCAGTATGTTCACTTAGCATACAACACGACTAGTTATGTTTTTTATGTTATAATTTATTATGCTATTCATGAATTCATAACTTGTGAGTTATTGCTCTCCCAGTCTCCCGTATGACATAACAAGGTATGCATGTCCTTTTCAATATAGCTTATGCAAGATAAGAAAGATACTCATTCTCACTGATACGAACATATAAATTTATATCACAATTTTGATGTCAGAAATATATTCAAACACTTATTTATTATTTAAAGTGTTAAAAAAATTAGAAATAAAAATTAAGCATCACACCAAAGTAAAGAATCTAAGCAAATGATTAAATAAGATAAGAATAAATTCAGTGGCGGATTCAGAATTTTATGATAATGGGTGCTTAAATTTTTTAACATAAAGTTATTACTAGTTACATAGCATAAACGTGATGCGATATTATTATAAAATTCATTTGCAATATAATTCTTGAATAAAAACGTTTATTCATAGGAAGTAATAGCAAATCAGGCTTCCTGGATAGTGAGGAAAATTCTGTAGGTAGGGCATTGGCTTGAAGAGAAGGGCTTGCAAATTGTAGAAGTCATGGAGACATATGAGCTTAGTATCAATGCTATGTATAAGAAGCTGAGGGGTGAATATATCAAGGTTCCCTGGAGGAGAATGACCTGCAACAACCAGGGGAGTCCTAAATGGATCTTTGCACTGTACTTAGCTGTTAATAGAAGACTCTACACCAGAGATAGACTGGCAAGATAGGGGATCACAAATGATACATTATGTCCACTCTGCATGGAAGCTAATGAAACCCACCAGCACCTATTCTTTACGGTATCTACTCAAGAATGTTGTGGCAAAAACTCCTGAACTGGCTATAAATTAATAGAGCTAGTAATGGATGGACTGAGGAACTGAATTGGGTTGTAGAGCATGCTTCAAATAAAACAATAATAGCAGAGGTATACAAAATGACTTTAGCAGCAACAATCTACTACATCTAGCAAGAACGGAATTACAGGATCTTTCAAAACAAGGAAAGGAACATAGAGATGATCAATAGAGTAATCATCCAAGATATACATTGTAGAGCTAGTATGATCCCTAGATTTATAGGTTTTATGCAAAAGCTAAACTTCTATCCTTAGAATAGTACTAGCAAGAAGGAACACTTTTGAATTAGATGGACTCTGAGAGTGGAAACTATCCACATCCAGAGTTTCAAATTTTGTACATATTGCAAATCTGGTAATAAAATATTATAGTTTCCAAACAAAAAAAATCAAACCGCTAAGACTAAGAAGTAAAAAAAAAAAAATCTTTACTCTACGGAGGAATCAATTCCTTGCCCGCTGAAACTAAAAACCTTCAACACAAAGGTTAAAATTCTAGTCTTTTTAAAATAATATCTCACCGGTTGTGAAGCTTATGGAATCTGGGAAGAATCCATAGCCAAAACTAAACTCGAGCTAAGAACACACAAAGCAATACAAATTAAGTAAGAAGAACATTCAACTTCATTGATTATTTCTCAATCTGAGATGTACATTATATACAACATGCTGTTAGTGCTGTGATCTAATCTAACAGACTCAAATGCTAACTATTTTGAACTAACTGTAACAACATATTGTAACTAACTTTGCCTAGCTATTCAATCAAGTGTGTGATCCACACCATAATGTATGATGCACACAAATATATCTTCAGTGCAAATTAATGCATTTGTTCAACTCTTTTACACCCTCCTTCATGCTAGGAGCTATGAAGACGTTCTTCATTCCTAGCTTGGACACAAGATATGTATGAGGATCTCTTCCAAGAGCCTTAGTGAAAACATCAGCAGGCTGTTCAGATGAGGCAAATGGGCTGTGACAATCAGCCCTTCTTGGATCTTTTCCCTCACAAAATGGCAAGCAATGTCTATATGTTTTGTCCTCTCATGGAAGACTGGATTAGCTGTTATCTGTAGTGCAGAAGTGCTGTTTGAATATAATGGTACAAGAAGATTAATCTTGACTCCAAGTTCTTCAAATAAACCAACAATCCAAACTATTTCAGCAGCTGTAGAAGCCATGGCTCTATATTCTGCTTTTTTTATGCTTTTAGACATTGTCACCTGTTTCTTAGACTTCCAAGATATAGGTGAACCTCCATATTGTACCGGTACCCTGTGATTGATCTTCTACTATTAATGCATGCACCCCAATCTGCATCACAAAACACTTGCAGCTCATTTCCCCCTATAGATGACATCAGAATACCTAAACCTGGTGCTGACTTCAAATATCTCACTAATCTGAGTGCAGCCTCCATATGTGAAGCCTTCAGAGAATCCATAAACTGGCTTAAACATTGCACAACAAATGATATATCTGATCTGGTGGTGGTGAGGTACAACAACCTCCCAATTAACCTTTGATAGCTAGCAGGATCCTTCAACACTTCATTAGGATGGGTAGGTAGTATGTTGTCATCAAATTCCACTGTAGTAAGCTTTTGATTCAATTCCATTGGAGTTGAAACTGGTTTAGCACCTGCTAACCCATGTCTGATATGAGTTCTAAGGCATACTTCCTCTGGTGGATTAAAATTCCAGCATCACTCCTAGCAAATTCCAAACCAAGGAAATATCTGAATTCTCCTAAATCCTTGATCTTAAAAGCATATTGTAAAACCTCCTTAGTATGTTGAATCATGGCAGAATCATTCCCTGTCAATAATAGATCATCTACATATATGAGTACTATCATTATCTTGTCTTTCTTCCTTTTTGTAAACAAAGAGTAATCTCTTGTACTTTGATGGAACCCTGATTCAACCAAGGTATTTGTAAGCTTGATGTTCCACTGTCTTGAAGCTTGTTTTAGCCCATAAAGTGATTTTAATAATCTGCATGCTTGATTGTTTCCAGACTCCCTGCTGAAACCTTCAGGCAGGGTCATATACACCTCTTCATAAAGATCTCCTTGTAAAAAAGCATTGTAAACATCTATTTGATGGATGTGCCAATAACTAGCAGCTGCAATAGAAAAAACAGACCTTACTGTAGCCATTTTGACCACTGGTGAGAAGGTCTCTTGATAATCAAAGCCCTCTTTCTGATTATATCCCTTAGCAACCAACCTTGCCTTGAACCTTTCCACACCACCATCAGCATTATACTTAACTTTGTAAACCCATCTACAACCAATGACCTTCTTGTTCTTTGGCAAGTCTACTAGTTCCCAAGTCTTATTATCTTCTAAGGTTCTATTTCATTCTGCATTGCTTCCACCCATCTAACATCTTGAGCAGCTTCAGCATAAGTAGCAGGCTCAGTTTCAACTGAGAATTTGGAAACAAAACTTTGATATTTCTCAAATAAGCCAGTGTAATCCAGTACTGAAGCTATGGAGTAGAGACACCTGCTAGTCCCATTCTTAGTAAGGTAGTCCTTATGCCAGATTGGAGGTTTGGAACTCATAGCAGACCTTCGTAGTGGAGGTGGGGGATCAACATGATCAAAAGGCAATGGTGAGGGAAGATTTTGTTGTGAGAGAGTATTGTCTGAACAAGTAAGTGGTACATTGGTCATGGGATGTGGTACCACATTGATCAGATCATCATAGTTGAACAAGTCTAAAATGGGAACTAGATTTTGTGAAGTAGTATGACAGGTTTTGAAAGGAAACACAGACTCTAAGAAAACCACATCTCTATTGACAAAGAAAGTCTTGATGTCCAAGTTGTACAACTTGTACCCCTTTTGAGTGGATCCATATCACACTAAAACAGACCTTAGAGCCCTAAGACCAAACTTGTCTTGCTTAGTAAGATCAGTAGCAAAACACAAACAACCTATGACTCTTAGATGATCAAAAGAAGGAGGCTTGTTGTACAGTTTCTCAAAAGGTGATGCACCATTTAGGACAGTAGAGGGTATTCGATTCAGAATGTAAACAACAACTTGAATACACAAACCCCAAAACCTATCTGGGAAACCAGCCTGAAATTTGATAACCCTTGTTGTTTCTAAGATGTGCCTATGTTTTCTTTCCACTACACCATTTTGTTGAGGTGTATATGGACAAGAACTCTCATGTATAACACCATACAACTTGAAAAGTTCATTACAATTGGAGTTGAAGAATTCATATCCATTATCTGCTCTTACTTTCTGAATTTTTGTATCAAATTGAGTGTCAACTTTAGTAAAGAAATGTTTTAACAGACTAATAACATCTTATTTGAGTCTCATTAAAAAAGTCCACGTCCACCTCGAATAGTCATCAACAATAGTAAGAAAATATTCCATACCATCAAAAGTTTCAACTTTATATGGTCCCCAAACATCTAAGTGAATCAATTAAAAATTACTTATGGATCTACTAGTATTGTGAGGAAAAAGCAGCTTGGTCTGTCTAGCAAGAGGACAGACCTCACAGTTATGTAAAGTAAACTTACTACCAAACTTATGAAAATTAGGAATCTTCCTAAGTACACTCATAGGTACATGACATAGTCTCTGATGCCAAACAATAGCTTTATCATCAGCACCCTGTGCTGCTGTCAAGTATCTCTGAAGTACAGAAGGCTCATCTGTTGTTTGTGTACTCAGTATGTATAGACCATATATTTCCTTACCAATCACCCTCACCTTCCCAGATGAGAAATCCTCCTCCTACATGACAATCTCCAATGTAAGATACCTTTGCAGAGTCACCTTTGGGCAACTGAACATGACCTGCCATGTTGGCATCACCATTTGCATCTCTAATTGTTGTTTGATCTAGCATTTGAAGAAGATTCTGATGTTGTTTTGGTGTTATCATGGGCATGGGCAACAATCCAGACCCTGCAGCTTGATGAGAAGAGGTCATGTGATGCTGTTGATTATTATGATAGGAAGCATGTGGAGTTTGATAAGAACCAGGTAGAGCTTCATAGATTGAATTCCCAGCAACAACTGCATCTCTCTTGCCTTTGAAATCATGGGGATATCCAATAAGTCTGAAACAATTAAGCTTCAGGTGACCAGTTTTCTGACAAAAGTCACATTTCAACAGCTTGTGACAATCACTTCTCATATGACCATTCATGTGACAATAATCACAAAAAGCATTAGGATTGTAGGGCTTCTTGCTCCTAGAATCAGTAACACCTGGTCTCGAAGTATTCATTGCAGTAGGAATCAAGTTTTCAGTCAATAACATGCTTGAATTCACAACTGCTTTCTGACTTTCATCTTGATTTATCATGGCATAAACCTGAATGATGCTAGGAATTTGATGCATCAATAAAATCTGACTACGAGCCTGACTATAACTATTATTGAGTCCCATAAGAAACTGCAACATCCGCTGGTATTATAGGTGTTAAAAAAACTCTCTAGATTTAGGACAATTCCAGGCAGGTGGTGGCATAATACAATCATATTCATCCCAGAGGTCCTTAAGCCTTGAGTAATATACAGATACAGAAGACACCTTGAACGAGTGTGAAAATCTCTTTATGCAACTGAAACACACGAGAATTGTTGATTTTATTGAACCTCTGCTTGAGATCTGCCCAAATCAACTGTGTATCTGAACAGAAAAAAACTCCACTGTGTAAACCTTTACTCACATTACACAAAATCCATGAAACAATAATGGCATTGCAACGATCCCACAATTGAGCTAAATTCCCTGAAAACTTATCACTCTTCACTGTTCCATCGATAAAACCTACTTTGTTCTTTCTAAGCAGAGCTAATTGCATAGCTTTGCTCCACATAGTATAGTTATCAGTTCCAGTAAGCATGATACCCACATTGAGTGAACCTGGTGCATCAGACGAATGCAAATACAGAGGATGAAGATGATCAATGATCGTGGATGCCATTGATGACCCTGAGAGATCTCTTGCTGGAACTCCATGAACCCATGAAATTTGAATAACGCAGAAAAAAGTTTTTCGAACTCATGAATTGAAGCTGAAAATCAATCCAGATCTTTACGTCATAACAGAAATCCTAGATCTATGCTCTGATACCATGTGAAGCTTATGGAATCTGAGAAGATCGAATCCATAGCCAAAACTCAACTCGAGCTAAGAACACACAAAGCAATACAGATTAAGCAAGAACATTCAGCTTCATTGATTATTTCTCAATCTGAGATGTACATTATATACAACATGCTGTTAATGCTGTGATCTAATCTAACAGACTCAAATGCTAACTGTTTTGAACTAACTGTAACAACTTATTGTAACTAACTTTGCCTAGCTATACAATCAAGTGTGTGATCCACACCATAATGTATGATGCATACTAATATATCTTCAGTGCACATCAATGCATTTGTTCAACTCTTTTACGCCGGTGACTCAGACATCAGCAGAAGAAGGCCCTCTTGACCTTTCACCTAAACTGTGCCGGAAAGGCTCAATGTCAATTCCAAAAAATGAAAAGCTTCAAAAGGTGTCTTGGTACAGATAATCTGCATCTTTAACGGACATTAATTAGATCATGAGTGTGCACAACAAAATACTATAGCTCTTTTCCTATGTTTGGTGGTTTCCATTATTATTAGCTTAGAAAATAATGTAAAATGGAAGTAATCAAAGATTAAGAGTTTGTTTGGCCATAAATATATGTGGAATTTTTTTTTTAGAATTAGTGTTTGACCATATATATATTTATCGTTACTCAACAAATATATTTGACAAACATCTCAAGTTATAGAAAAAGAAAATAGAATTTGGCCTAAATTCTAGTATTTGGGAATTTTAAATTTTTAAAATTGCTAATATTCTATAAAAATACCCAACATTTATAGTTTTGGACTAAATTTCATTCCTAGTTTGTTGTAAAATAATTTATACTGTTATATACATATTTTATACAATTTTATCCAAGGTCATTCTTTGAAGTCACTTCCAATTACAAGTAATAATAGTAGTTTTCGGTATACAATCAGTGGTATTTTTCTTTTGTTTTCTTCTTCTTTTTTCAAATTCATATTAATTATGTTTGTTGCCATGACTTTTCACAAAACATTTTCATTATAAAATGATAATACAAACTTACCGGTATTTTCAATAATTTTTAGAACTTACGAGTATTTATAATTTAAAAAATCAGATAGTTCTTTCAAAATCTATGGTCATGAAACTTTATGCAGAACTTCAACCAAAATTAACTTACCAAAAATTATTAAGAAATATAAGGCCAAGATACATATAATTACCTCATCACTATAAGTAAGGTAAGGTCCAAGTCTTCTGATATGTATTTTTATGTTTGTGGTTTAGTACTTTTATGATTAAAAAAAAAAAATTAATCGTAGTCACCCCGCCTAATCAGGGGTAGATTTAGAAGTGGGACAGAGAGATGATGTTATTATATGATAGTCAATCTAAAAATTTCAAATACAAATTTAAGACACACTGATGATGAGCATCTGCTTCTAAAAAATTACAAATACATTATGATAAATTGCACCTTCAATATGTAGGGAAATATTTTTTTAACTATCAGTTTCCTCCATCATTTTTGTCCTTTTTATCAGCATACTTTTGAAGATTTTCACCATGCAATTTGCCATACCTAAACTCATCAAAGATTTCAACTCCCATATTTATGTAAAAATCATATGACTTCTTATTCCAAACTGCCACTATTCCCTCTACCGATACGAACCCATTGTTGGCAGCAATGGATGCAACTGTCCCAAACAACAAACTCCCCATTCCCAACTTTCTATAACTCTCCCTGAAGTAAAGACTCTCAAAATAAAATCCAGGCTTGTCATAAAAACACGAATAATTCGCGTAAAAGAAAGCATATCCCGCTATGTAACCATCACTCTTATCATCATATTTTGATCGGAACTGCTCAACTTGTCCTTCCACTACAGGGAATTTAAGGTCGAACGTTGTAAGGACGGGCTTGAACCCTTCGTCCGTGGTATTTTTAGGATCGTTAAAAGGTGTTGGAGAGACTTCGAGTAGAAGTACGGATGGCCCGTAGAAAAGTGGAAGAGGGTTTTCTTTAAAGAGCAAGTTAGCTAAGGAGGACTCGGTAGCTTGGTATAAATGAGTGTTGTTATGGTATGCATGGATTTGGTAAAATAATTGGTATATATGAGACAGATCAGATTTTGTAGCGAGACGAAGTCTTGTGTATATCTTTCCAGTGATGGTAACGTTGTTGTTTTCCGATGATGCATCGTCGGTGGTTATTGTTTCAGATAGAGATGAAGCCATGGTAATGAGCAAGCTTGAAGAGCTAGGTAAAAAAAGAGTGTAGGAAATATTGAAAGGACTATGAAGAAGGTTTTGTAATTAATGGGATATTGTTAGAAAAGATTTTAGGATATATAATGGTTATTTTATAGTGGAGTAGTGGTCTTTTTTATTATTTTATACTACGTAAAAGAGTATTTAGTTAGTGGGGTTGTTGGAGGAAACTCAAGTGTGCATTCGAGATATCATTATTAGGGGATGCTGTTAAGATATGATGATAAAAAAAGTTTGTGAGTAGGTGATGAAAGGGAAGTCTCAACTTTGGATGCTGTCCACTAAATTTTTTTGTCTAACTATTCTGGATTTTTGTTTGTACAGAAAATATTTAGTACAACAACTATTTCGCTTCATTTCAATTATTGAACAAATTAGGTTGGTTATATAACTATTTATATTCTTTATTTTTTATTAAAAAAATAAAAATTAATGACGCATAAATTTTATAATGGAACAAAATAATTCGTCACAAATCCTATTTAGTGTAACAAATTATATATAAAAAAGGTATGTTCCGAGTCATTTGATAAATATTACTTGGCACCACTAATAATATTGCCATGTGATCGTCCTCCATTGGGGGTAATACCTAATTAAGGATTGAGTGTAGCTAGGGGTGTACAAAATCGAACCGAAAATCGAACCAAATCGCAAACCGAGTCTATCCGGAAAAAAACCCGATTAGTGGCTTGGTTTGACTTGGTTTGGTTTTGAAAAAAAAAACCCGACTATATTTGGGTTGGTTTGGTTTTAACTAAAAAAACCAACCCGAAACCAAACCAACCTGACATTATATATATAATTTTAAAATTTTATTTTATACATAAAAATATTTACTTTGATATAATTTTTAAATATTTCTTATACTTTTTCATAGTTTTTATCTTTTAATATATTATTTCAAGTTTGAAACTTAGAATTATGAATGGGCCAATAAAGATTATAGTCCACAGATGTTAGTAATTATAATAAAGCTTAAATCAAAATCAAATTAATATTAATGCAAAAATAAAATCAATTCAACACTAAGAATGACAATAATATTGAATATTTGTTTTTTAGTTTTACATTGGTTTAGACAATTAAAATACATAATCTAATTCTAATTTCCTTTAATATTTAGTCATGTAACTAATACTTATTGAACTTAATTTTAGCATGATTTAGTACTTTTAAATTATGATCATTTTTATTATGACTTGTTAATTTGCAATATTTGTTTTACGCGATTTCATTATTATTATTTTTGTTGGATATTTTAGTGTCATTATACATATCATATTGTGTTATATTTTTAAGAAACATCTTAGATAGTTGTATTTTGGTAGGACTAAAGAAATATTTGAAGTACTAGTAAATTATATGTTTGTATGAATACTTTACCGGAAAAACCCGAAACAACCCGAAAAACTCAAAGAAATCCAAAAAAAAACTGAGGTTGAAAAACCCAAGTTTTATTGGTTTGATTTGGTTTATAAATTTAAAAATCCGACACAAATGGTTTGATTTGATATTTGAAAAATCCGAACCAACCTGACCATGTACACCCAGGGGCGGATCTATAGTGTGTCCAGGGGGGTCATTCGACCCCCCTCGGAAAAAAATTACACTATATATATAAGATCAGTTTTTTGTGTACGTGTATATATTTAAAATTGAACCCCCTGAGCATATATCAAAGGAGTAGCTCAATGGTTTATGGGGGTCAGGATTTCGCCTATGTGAGCTTTGGGTCACAGACTCGATTCCAGGCAATAACATTTTTTTTATTTGAACCCCCTTGATAGAATTCCTGCCTCTGCCACTGTACACCCCTAAGTGTAGCTTTTGATTGATGCCTTATCTTTGTAACATATAATAAATACTCCTAGCAACACTGGACTCAGCTCTCATCTACATCTTCGAAGTTTAAAAGCTTCTTCCGACTGTATAATCATCTAATTTAGTATTATTATCTCACTTTTATTTATAAAAAAAACTTACGCTCTTCATTTTAAAAAGAATGAATTAGTTTGATTTGACACGAAGTTTAATAAAATAAACAAGATTTTTCAATCTTATAGTTCTAAATTAAAGTTATGTCAAATGTATCAAAATGTTGTTTAATCTTGTAACCTTAAACATGTTACGTAAAAAATTGAAATTAAAATGTTACCAAAAATAAAAGAAAAAGGGTCTTTTTCTTAAAACAGACTAAAAAAAAAAGTAATAACCAAATCTTACGAATTAAACTAAGACGATGTGTTATCTTGACCGCATATAAATTCAATCGTAATGATTTTTCGATCATCAATAGTATATAGTGGGTGTACTCCACTATCTAAATTGAAACTAAAGAGTTTCACCAACTCCTTTTTGTCTGCCATCTTATCTTTTTTATTTTGTCCATATCTTATCTTGTCTTGTCTGCATCTTATCTTCATCGTCTTCTTTTACTATAAATCGACATTTGGAATTATGTTATCTTCAGACTTTTTATTTGAGCTTGAAAATGCTTTAAGAAAACAAAAACAATAGGACCATGCAAAATATGACTTTTTATTTGAGCTTGAAAATGCTTTAAGTAAACAAAAACAATAGGACCATGCAAAATATGAAAATATCGTACAACTAGTAACTTCTACGAAGAAACCGATAATTCTTCCAAAATTAAATATGTTGAGGCATGAAAGCCAAATGAAGTCGTTAAAATTGACAATATAATGTTTACCACGATGCATGAAAAATCTCAATAAGAAAAATATATGTATGAGAAACCCTTATTTATAATATGTCCAAAAATATTTTTATATGGTCCACTTAATTATGAGTTAGCCACCAACGGCAAAGAAATTAAAAGTGAATTTTCTTCTTCCATGTGACGATTGTACTGAAGAACGGTGATAATTTTTACAATGAATGAGACACAATTAACGAAGCATGTGTGAGGCTCACCTATGTTTGATAAGTGGTGTTGTGGTTCATAAATAATTTTGCTTTTCAATTTTTTTTTCCTTTTATCATTTCTACTTTATTAGTAATATTCTTTTTCACATTTCTCCCTTTTATATTTATCTTCTAAAAAAAGTGTCAAATTCTTCTCAAATCAACATGCTATTGAGATAATTTAAAATTTATAAAAAGTTAATGGTTTATAAAAGATAGAGCAGAAATTATGAAATTAGTAATCAAGTCAAATATATTATTTTAAAATTTTATTTACGTAGGAAATATCAAAATAATGGAGAATTTTTTTTCCTTGGGATCATTTTTAAATCTCTTTATAATAATTTTGTCTTTTATCTCATTATAAGTTACTTCTCTATTCTTATTAATTATTTAAATATTTGTATTTTATTTATATTTTAGTAATCACTATTATAAAGAGATAAAAAAAAGGAGATATTTATCAATTTCTTAATAATGAGATAAAAGAAAACTATTTTTTTTAATCAAAAGAAAAACTATTATATATAAAGAGATAAGAAAACTATTTTTTTTAATCAAAAGAAAAACTATTATATATAAAGAGTTGATCTCCACCAACCAAATAATCATCATTCATCACATTTGTATTTGAAAATTTTAAATTGATTATTACATTAACATAATAGCTATGATTCATTAAATTTTATGTGGCACAATTATTATTTGGGAAATCGCCAAAGAAAGAGTTATAGTATATTTTGTTAAAACCTATTGAAAATTTGTTAGGAATATTGATGGGCTAATTCACACAAATGTCTCTATTTTGTGGTGATGTTTATATTTTGTCTTTTCAGATTTGTTGTACGTTTCTAATTTTTATTATATTTTTCAACAATTTAAATAATAAATAAATGATTTAATGTATCTCTTAACACTCAATAATTACATATCGAGTGAAATTCACAAGTGAAATCCGTAGAGGATAAAATATACGTAGATTTTATCATTATTTCGCGAAGATAGAGGGATTGTTTTCAAATATTGTAACACTCAATAACAAATATTATTTTTGTAGTATAAGTTTGTGTGTTCATATTATTGGTGTCAAATGATGAGTCTCTTTCTTATCTTGCACGCATAAGTTAATATTGTAAAATACATATCAATTTATGTCATACTGAGAGGGTAATTTATGACATAAACGATACAAGCCGAGTCATGAGTGACACCCACACTTAACCTCCTAAGTAGGCGCACCAATGAATTCAACCCCAACTTATATTTATCATTCAACTTACAAAATACTAACCATAATGCGGAAGTTTAAATCTTATTAGTGTAAGAAACACAAATCCATTAAAGTCTACTATATGTCATTCCCAAAACCTGAAAGTCATCACATCAAGAACATCTAATCTTCAAATACTAAGTCTAAGAGTATTAAAGACACCAAAATAAATGAATAAAATAGTTTATGTCCGAAAACTAAGGACATCATGCCATGACCAAGAGAATCCAACACGAGCTTGAATGAATAGCTCACCCTGAACCTGATATGCTGGAGACTGGCTAGAGCTGAGGGCAAGTCGAAGTCGTTGGTACACTCGCTGCACTCCACAAAAGAAAAACAAAGAAAAACACAAGTAGGGCTCAGTACAGGACAACATGTACTGAGTAGATATCATCGGCCGACTCAAAATAGTACTCCCTTTGTTTAAAAAAGAATGACCATATTTCCTTTTTAGTCTGTTTAAAAAAGAATGACCCATTTCTTTTTTTGGCAACACTTTAACTTCAACTTTCCACGTGGCATGTTTATGACCACAAGATTAAAGGACATTTTGATACATTTGATAGAACTTTAATTTAGAGCCACATGATTAAAAGGTCTGCTTTCTTTTCTTAAACTCTGTTCCAAGTCAAACTAGGTCATCCTTTTTTAAACGGAGAGAGTAACCAATATGCATAAAGTAATAGTGTAAAATCAACTACAGCACTTAGCAGGTGGTAAACAACAAACAACATGAACAAGTGACAACTTAAGCAAGTACGTAATCAATCACAATATCAAGCACACACGCGAGGACGCATGCCTCCACATCACGCTTGTTTGGGAAATGAGTTCTTTGAGATTGAGTACATTCAGTTAATTCAATATGTTTTCCTCTTTAATGTTACCGTGTAGGAACGTGACACCCCGATCCAATAATATTGTATCGGAACGTGACACCCCGATTTAATAATACGGTGTGGGAACGTGACACCCCGATCCCATAATACCATGCCGGAACATGACACCCGATCCAATAATATTGTTAATTTATCATTTCTTATCACCAGTTTTCACTTCATTAACAATAGTTCATCAATCCTTCTTTATTCAAGGCATCACTTCGATAGAGAGGGTTCAAGATTATAATTTCACGGTCTTAGGATTTCAGACCAATCACAAACCACACAACCAAGCCACACAACCACACAATATGGTACATAGAGAACTTCACAATATCACTCAATGCATATCAATCACTATTAAGAGTCTATCTATCAAATAGAATAAACCATAACCTACCTCCACCGGAGAACCGAAGTCAAGCAAGCTACTTCTCTAATGCTTTTTCTTTCCTCAATGCTTCCGAACCTTTCCAATCTATCAATTCTATATGCATAGTTTGTACGTTAACGAGTCTATAAACACTCATATTATTCTATGTCTAGCCTAGACCCAAAAACTCTCCTAATTTTAGAATCAATTTCCTAAAGTTCAAACCTGAGGGTAAGTCCTCCAATTAGCATAACTTTAATCCCAAACTTTCCAATCTAAGAATCACGTGAATGCAGAAGTAATTTGCAACTTAACTCTATCAATTAATGTATACATATATGCTCGTAATCCTCAATTTCAATGTCACCTATTATTTAATGATAATCTCTCTTCCACTAATTAATAACAATTTTTACGGATCATATCCTTTTCTATTGGCACTGGCAGTATATACTACCTTATCTACCGATCATCTCTAAATGTTTTTTTATCTTTCTCCGTTAGCACCTAACAATGACAATTCAATTATGTAAACATTTCTCCTGCAATTCACTGAAAAACTTAATAATCAATAATCACCACACATTGTTTTAGTACTTCAGAAGAAGTTAATTGAATAATGGGACAGGGAGACAGACAAATTTGTTTCCACCAACCAACCAGCAATACGCTATCCCCTTAACTTGCACCTTTCAACCTTTTGATTAGGGACGTACAAAATCGAACCGAAAATTGAATTAAATCGTAAATCGAGTCAAACCAGAAAAAAAAACTCGACTAGTGGTTTGGTTTGACTTGGTTTGGTATTGGAAAAAAAAACGCGATTATATTTGGGTTGGTTTGGTTTTAACTAATAAAACCAACCCGAGACCAAATCAACTTGACATTATATATGTAATTTTAAAATTTTATTTTATACATAAAAATATTTACTTTGATATAATTTTAAAATATTTCTTATACTATTTCATAGTTTTATCTTTTAATATATTATTTCAAGTTAAAACTTAGAATTCGAAATGGTCTAATAAAGATTATAGTTCATATATGTTGATAATTATAATAAAACTTAAATCAAAATAAAATTAATATTAATACAAAAAGAAAATCAATTCAACACTAAGAATGACAATAATATTGAATATTTGCTCTTTAATTTTACATTGGTTTAGACAATTAAAATACATAATCTAATTTTAATTTTCCTTAAATATTTAGTAATGTAACTAATACTTATTTTAGCATGATTTAGTACTTTTAAATTATGATCGTTTTCATTATAACTTTGCAATATTTATTTTATATGATGATTTCATTATTATTATTTATTGAATATTTTAGGAAAAATCACACCATATACACATTTAAGGGACAATATTACAAGTTTTAAACACACTCTTAGAAAATTCTTCCTTATAACAGTTTATTTACGGGTTATAACATATTACTTAAATTTAATTTTATTTAAAAATCAATTACAATTTTATTTAAAAATGATTAATCTCTTTATATTTTTATATTATTAATTATTAATTATTAATAGTTAACTAATTTAATTACAGTTCCTATTTTAAAATCGAAATTATCAGTTACACGAATTTAGGGATTTACATTGATTAGACTTCTTTCTTTACCGTTACACTCCAAATATCTCATACGCCAATCACAGTTACCCGCCCACCTACGCCTATCAGTTTCTACACGCCACCACCCCACTACCCTATATTCACAATTTTCACTCCCATCTTCCTCAACACTCCACTACACCACATTAACAACCGTCCATCCAATCTTTCTCACAACCCCAATACCCTAACTCTACAATCGTCTCTCTCGTTATGTTTCTCATCATCATCATGTCTAAGAAACACATTGAAGTGCTTCGAAAGAGTGCCAGATCGGTTGAAGGAACTTCTATTGATGAAGTTCATGTTCCAACTTTCAATATATTAACTCAAACCCCCCGCCTAAAATTGCTGAAATTCCGATGACGGGTGAATCATCTCAGTTGAAAGATAAAAAAGAGAAAAAAAATGAAGCAAAGAAAAGGGCGACTCCGGCAAATCAAAAGGGGTAGAAGAGGAAGGGGAAAATTGTTGAAATCCCTTCTGAATCTGAATCTGATTTTGATTTTGTTAGTGAAACAAAAAAGAAAAAAAAAAAAAAAAAACAAATGTAGAAGTTCCTCAATCTTCAAAACCATCAACAAGAAGTACAACAAAAAAGAAGGAATCAGAAATACCAACATCCAAAAAACACAAAAAAGTTGTTAGGGTAAGTACTTTATTTAATTTATTTTCACATTAGTCAAAATAGTGATTTTTTTTATATCACATTATGCTTATTGTTGTTTTCAAAATATTTGTTTGTGTGAAAATTGTTCGAAATATGAATAAAATGTATATGGATCTGAGGTTAATGTTTGATTGTTGGATTTTGTATGTATTTTGATACAATATTGGTATGCGAATGGTATGAATTGTGTATTAACATTGGTGGGATTGTCTCTTAATTTTGTATATGGTATGAATTATTAAATTGATGTGAATAAAATTGTATGAATTGTTTAATTACTCTGTTTTGTATAAATTTAGAATAATATTGATATGAAATTGAAATTTTTCCTATTAAGAAGGTTTATTTTTCAATTTATCCATTAATGTATTAAAATTGTTAAATTATTGTTAGTGTATTTCAATAAATTTATGAAAATAGATTGATGAATGCAACAGTGCAAATGAAGCTGGTATGATGTTTGAATAAAATTGGTGTGAATTTTTTTATAAATATGGCATAAGGCAGTACAAAAATTTATGTATATGCATGTGTATGATACATGAATAATATTTGTATGAAACTACTTTTATATTTTTTTTAATCAATGTTTATATGATTTTGATTTATAGCTGATTTAATTTATATGATATAATTTAATTATAACTATTTTTAAACTATAGTTATTGCTGGAATGAAACTTGAATAATATTTATATGAATTGTGTTTTAATTTAGTGTAAACAATTTTATTTTATAGGCAAGGAAGATATACACACACTGGGCTTCATGTACAAATAAGAATGTTTTTGGTGATATGTTGGATTTCCTCGAGCAAGAGAGGTTTCAACAATTTCTCGAACAAACACCTTTTGGTGTATTTTATGACATACACCACATATGGATTCAATGTCAACTATTGCGACATTTGATGATTCTTGAATATGAAAATGTCAGAGACGACATGTTTGTTGTGAAAATAAACGGTACAGAATTACGTTTTGGAATCAAGGAATTTGCAGCAATAACTGGTCTTAAATGTGAACTTTTTACTGATTTTTTATCAGATACGTAAATTCCCAATAGACTTATCTTAAAATATTTTGGGGATATGACCAAAGTCCCTAAGTTAGACTTCTTCAATAAGTTTAAACATGCTAACTTTTTTGAGTCTGAAGACCGCTTAAAAATTGGCATTTTGTACTTCATTACTTCATTTTTGACTGGTTCGGAGGCCTAAAAAATAACCATTCCTAAATTGTATTTTGATTTGGTTGAGTCCGGTCAATATGTGAACTTCCCATGGGGCAATGAATGTTTTAGATTAACTCTTAAAGCTTGCAGCCGTAGGTTGGGAAAGAATCCTACGTCATTTAAATTCAGTCAATTCCAGATAGCGTTGCAGGTTTTGTTTTATGAGCATTGTCATCCTTTTGCAACACAGTTGCTATTCGTGTTTCAAATATCACACCGCGTATTCTCAACTGGAAGACATCGAATGAGAGTATTTTTTTCGATGACTTAAAGAATACGATTTTCAGAACACATGGCAACCAGGTTATCTTTTAGTTATTGTCCTTTACTAATTATAAGTTATTACATTTTTTTAAATATAAATTTGAGTTCTCACATCTTATTATGTTATCACAGCATAAATTCAGAAACATAGTGCTTACTGACGAAGAAATAAATGTCATGGATCAGATCAATTTGCATCAATCTCCTAGTCACCATGAGACAGAAGCTCAAGCAACATCGGAAAGGCACAATGTTGATTTCGACGAAAAGTATGTAAAGTTGAAAAAGGAAATTGCAGAGGTATACAATTAAAAATTATGATTTAATATTCTTTTTACCATATTGCAAAGAATTTATCTACCCTTTCAGTGTTTAATGACAGGTTCGGATGGAGTTGAAAGAACTGAAAGATAATGTTATTTTTCAATCCCTTTTCAATTAATTTTTATTAATTATTTTTATGTTTAACATATATGTTTACATCTATTGATAAGGTTGACAAGCACATGACTGACATGAAAGCATATGTCGACAATTCGATAAAGTTGATAATTGAGGAGATTAGGTCTTCAAGTGGCCAACCAACACAAGCAACACATCAACAGGTATTAAAAGGTTTTACAAGTTAAAAAATTGAAACAATTGGTGTATCGTGATATGAAGTGTGTATGTGAAGTAACTATGAAATGTACAAATTTAGACTGAAGTTAGTATTATTTTGGTATGAAATTTGTATGACTAAATTTTATGCATGATTTTTCAATTTCTGTTTGTTTAATATTGGTATTAAATTGGTATGACCAAATATTTATACAGTCTCTATCTATTTAATATTTTCCAGTTTTTGTTTGTTTAATATTGGTATTAAATTGGTATGATTTTTCAGTTTTGTCAGTGGTGTTATCAAATTTTTATCAACTTTCTGTATTAATAATGTTTTAACTGTTATTGTTCAATTTTTTATGTTGTTTCAATTTTGGTATTAATACAGTATTAGATCTGTGAAAGGCAACATTAGTGAAATGTTATTGTTGTTTGTTTAAACTTTGTATTAATCTTGTATAAATTTTATATGAGACAATTTTTTTCGCATTATTTTATGATTGAATTTTATATTACGTCATGCATTAGGATGATGTCAGTCAACATGTTGAAGAATCTGAAAAAGCTCCAATGGATCAGCCTTCAGTTTCGATGAGGGAGTACATTCATACTTCAAACATGGATGGTATGAATTTAAATCCTATTATGATAGGTATATTGACTTTCAAAGTTTGTTTAACATTTTTTTTTAATATATCGATGAAGCTCATAAGTCAAATGACCAAACAGTTGGTGTTGTTTTTAATTTTGACATACCTGGATCATCAAATTCAAAACCACCAACATTGGATGATTATCCGAATTTTACTATGACACATATTGTTGCACTTGATCCAATTCTCAATTCTAATACAACCCCAGATGTGCAACCAAGAAATAGGAACCCCGGCAAGTATGACACATCTCTGTATATTCAGTTGTCAAAAAGCGAAAGTAGTTCAAGAAGAGTTCCTATTTTATTTCGCATTAAACATCCGTTTGAAAGTCATAATGGGTTTGAGGTTGCAACTGAGTTGATCGACGATTTTAACAAATGGGTTTTCAAAGATGTTTCATCTAGGCGTGGCAAGTATATGTGTAAATAAAACAATTTTCTTTCTTTCAATATTATCCAATCAATTTGTATACACTGTTTTTAATATATTCTTACTGTTCACAGAAAATCTGCTTATTCAAAGCTCAAAGATAGTTTTGAACCTCAAATGGACTTTGGTGTTGTCAAAGTTGCAGAAAAGGATTTTTTCAACATAATAGTTAAACCAGGCAGGCCTTGGAAAGACGGGGTAAGTCTTATATATCAACTTTTTAAATAGTTAATTTAAAATTCGTATTCAAAATTTTTGTAATTATATTTGTAGTTTTTATTTAAAATATACATATCCATGATGTATGCATATTGAATGATTTCTGAATAAACTTGGTATACAATGCTCAGGGGATAAACTTCGCACACCAACATCATTGTGGATACTAACAGGGGGATATCCATCACTAACTATATATTTTATCTCTATATTGTGAATATTAGCATCTATCATTAGCTGCGATGTTATCGCACTTACTAGACCACTATAAAGACTAGAATACTCATATATAATTCCCTCCATCTGAAATCAACATATTTTCCTGTTTCATTAAAAAATATAACAATTAGTCTTACATAATACAAAAAAAATAAAATTATACACACTTGTCATTATTTTTTCATACAAAAATCATTCAGACAGTAAACTACAAACAAATTTCAATAAAAAATAACATTTCAAATTTCATACCCGCTTAATACAAATTTCGTACATACAATCATCATTTATACCACATTTATACATTTCTCACACCAAATAGTTAATTCCTTTCACACAAATTTATACATAATTGACAAAACTTATATAAACAATATCATTTCACATTTCATACCAACTTAAAACATTTTGAATACACTTATTCAAGATTCTAAATAACTTTTTTTACTACCTAGTTAACACACTTTCATATCAACTTAAATCAACTGTCATACAATTCTTCAAAATTCTAAATAATCTTTTTTTTTTCACATTACTGAATACACTTTCATACCAAATTCATTACACTTGCACTAACAAATTCATTCAAATCTATACATTTTAATTTATTTTTTCAGGAAAAAACCTAGTAATCAATATTATAATTTTATTCTACATACCCAATCTACAACGATTAAAATATTTATATGTTATACATTTATACTCAAATCTTTCATATTTTGCGGCAACTTCTCACGAAATCATTGTTTTGCCAGTAAAAAAATTAACCAAAAAACAAAAAATATGGTGACATTAAACCCCTACCAAAATACAGAAACTTACCAAGAAAATCACTAATATTAAAGCTTCACAACAACTAATAAGTATTATGAACAAAACGTATTGTTTATACAAAAAAACATATCACATTAAATATAGTGACGATTTACAAAAACAAAATCACAAAATGTGATTTACAGTTTATTTTTATTTTTCATTTCACTGAAATCCAAATACAAATAGTAAACAATTACAAAAACTCACCTGAAGGAACCCATCTTCCGCCATGCTTAATTAATATTAATACGTAGTTGTCCATCACAAAAAAAACATGTTTTTTCAAACAAAAAAAAATTCAATTTGTCGGCAGTGACAAAATTTCTGGAAGAAAATCAAAGAGAGAGAAACGTGAAAGAAAAATGGATAAAATCAAATTTTTGAATTAATTTTAACAAATTAGAGTGAATTAAACGAAACTGAATATTCTTAATTAGTTTGAAATTCCTTAATTCATGCTAATTAATAATTATCTTAAATTAATTCAAATTTAATTGCCACCCCTATTTCCATTTTTTTCATTTTTTGTTTCAGAAATGTTCCATTTTAATTTAATTTTTTTTTATCTTTTTATTCTTTTCAAATCAAATATTTTTAATTATTAATTTTTTTTTTTTTTTAATAATCTGTTACAACCTGAAATTTTTAATGTTACAACTTGAAAGTTTAAATCTACTGCTATAATTTGAAAATATTAGTCTAATATATGTCATATATGAAATTTTCACAATATTTTAGTGCCATCAGTACTCATCTTATATTTTGTGTTATTTTCTTAAGAAACACCTTAGATAATTGTATTTTGGTTGGACTAAAGAAATATTTGGAGCACAAGTTAATTATATGTTTGTATGCAAACTTTACCGAAAAAATCCGGGGTTTATTAGTTTGGTTTGATTTATAAATTTAAAAATTTGACATAATAGTTTGGTTTGGTATTTGAAAAATCCGAACCAACCCGAGGTTGAAAAACCCAAAAAAATCCGAATTTTATTAATTTGATTTGATTTATAAATTTAAATTTTTTACACAAATAATTTAATTTTAATATTTGAAAAACCCAAACTACCTCGGTCATGTACACCCCTACTTTTGATCCTTTTCCGCTCCTTATTCCATCAATTTTTTATTCCTTTGCAACCAACATTAATAATTAAACCAATTTTCCACCAATACATGGATTTGGCCAAATTTCTACACGACACCGATTTGAGACGGTAATAAACACACGCGCATAATACCATCCCACTCATTCACCCCAACATTAGAATATAGTAATTTATACACTAACATGTTATAACTTTTCTACATTATTATCTATTCATCTTTTGCAAAGTAAAGAAAAATTCATGAAATACCTTATGCCGTTGTTTCAATTTTTTTTCTCCGACTGCGTCTCTTAAATTTTCTTTTTCTTATTTATTACCCTAATTATTAAAAAACTAATTATAAAAGTGCTAAAAGTGACCCCCTACTAATTTTAATGTTATTTTCTTTAACCACCAACTAAATTAATTATTTAAATTACCCCTTAATCATATAAATATGGTTACGAATAGTCTAAAATATCCATTTTAAATCTATCGAAAAAGTCTTTTATGAAATAAAAAACTCTAGCACTCAAAATGACCAAACGGGTCGTTACAAAAGTTGTAACAAATTATATCGTATGTCAAGAGCGCATGGTATATATTTCAAAGAAAACACATTAAAACACAGACTCACACATATACCTTATCAATTTTTCGCTAAATATGATAAAAGAGAATATGTCAAAAGATATAACTACAGTTAGATTCAAAAAGAATAAGATTCTGAAAGAACACTAAAAAAAATTATGTAATGTAACTTTTATGAAGTAAGATGAAAAAAAACTCAAAACTTATATAAAGCAAATTAGGTGTAAATAAATAAGAATTTTATAGTAAACTTTTATATGTGTCAAAAAAGAAATTTATTACAACATTCTGAACCTTACAATTTATTCAGAACATTATTCTTTAGATAACAGAATGGTTATTACTCACTCAATTATAATCAAATATACTCAAAAGATATGTGTTTTCAAGTAGAAGGTTGTTTTCACAATTTGTGACTAATGTTTTAAGATACAATAAAATAGTAGAAATTATTATATATTTAACTAGTTATTTAATTCGAGGCATTTGAGTATCAAACTTATAATTGAGAGCAATATTCCTCTTTAGTAATGGACGGTTGGGTATCTAAATTAATTGAGTCAATCAATAATCAATATCAATAACTTAAAAATAAATTAGTTATGCACTTTTTTTATAAGCAAGAAGACTTGTCAAACTAGTCAACATGCCATTTGCCACCTTTGACTTACCCACCACAGGAAAGAAATTAAAAAACTGAATTTTCTTCTTCCACGTGAGGAATAATTATACATTTATATTTATGAAATGATGTACATATGTTTTTGACTAGGTGTACAAAATCGATTTGAAAATCGAACCAAACTATAA
Organism: Solanum commersonii; assembly: GCA_029007595.1. Taxonomy (NCBI): domain Eukaryota; kingdom Viridiplantae; phylum Streptophyta; class Magnoliopsida; order Solanales; family Solanaceae; genus Solanum; species Solanum commersonii. The sequence goes on from JAJTWQ010000011.1 coordinate 2,346,602, forward strand.
ACTGAGTCAACCCGAATGATGTACACATGTTGACTTATGAAGGGTTGGGTATGATCGTTGGAAATTTGATCTCAAATTTGTGTGTGTTGTGATTTTACTAGCTAATTTTTGAAAGATCCTTTATTTTATGTATTCCATGTGAACCATAACTTCAGCGAAGAATTTTTGGATAGTTATGAATAACTAACAAATATGAAAGAAATCCATATGTGATACTTCATACTTATTTAGAAAGAGAATCGACAGATATATACAATGGTTTGTACAATTCACATGTTATATATGTATCATTAATGGTGTACAACTGCATGATTTAACTATGTTTGCTATTGTATAAACAGTGGCGGATTCAGGATCTTAGGCTCGTGGGTGCTCACTTCTCTTATTATAAAATTACTATAAATGCATTGTATAACTGTATAAGTGTACAATGAATCAGTCTCGTCTTACATTCCCTCCTCTCTACATAGGCGAAAGAGAGTCCCGCCTATGGTCTACTCAAAGGTTGAAGAGACAGAAAATAACTACATGTTTGGCTTTTCTTGAACGAAGTTGATGATCAATTGATGCGCGATCTTGAAATTCACCCATTTGTTGGTCCAATTCGGTGATTAATTTATGGGACCAGCGAGGTACTTTTTTACTGATTTCTTTTATTCCAATCGATTTTTTTCCCGATTTTGTCTCATTAGGATCAATTGCATTGAATACAAATTTTACAAATTTCGTTCTTTTTTCTGAATTCACTCTTCTCTGTTCTTGGTCTGAAAATAAAGAAAGACCAAACGTTATAATTAAAAACTCTTCATTTCTTAGAAAAACTAAGAAATGAAGTCCAAATATTCCTAGCTTCTCTTACCAATTATAACTAATAATTTGCTCTTGCAAGCTTTCCTCATTTATTTTCATGTTAAGGAAATGAGCACTACACAACCATTAAAAATTCATCACCTATACTATTACAAATATTTTTGATGTACTTCATGGATGAAAAAGCTCGTTCCACAGAAACAGTAGCAACACGAAGAATGAGAGTCAAATTGATAAGCAAATAAACAAGTAGCCAAGTTTGATGCAGATTTGACTTCACCAATACTTTAGCAAAGTCACTACTTCTCTTCAAGTTGAAGAACCTCTTATCAAAATTACGAGCATAAACTATAAAATTATCAAGCTAACAACTTAGATCTCAAAACTTATTGCTATCAAACTCATTTTTATAATACTCAGTCAATATCATTATCATGTTCTTATCAAAACCACCAAATGAACTAACTGAATTCAAGCTAGTCATACCAAGAAGTAAGTCACTACTCACAACATTAAAACAATTAGTAAGCTCTTGAAGATGTAAATTAATAAAGACATAACAAATATCAACACGCAAATGATGAGAATATATAACATCAAGAGATTTAGGTTTGGACTTTCCTGGAAAGTATCTACCATTAATGAAAATGTAACATCAAGAAGTGCTAATTGACACTAAAAATACACACTTAACAGTAATTAAGCTATTATCGTTAATTAATTATCGCTAAAGGTTATTTTTGTTTTTGTATCTATACATAGTGATACATAATTTGCAAATAAAATTTAAATGTTATATCAGATGTTGATCACCTACTGTTAACTCACGAGTTAGGCAAATCAGTCTTTGATAGGGGTGGGCAAAATCAGTCCAAATATTCATGATCCGTCTAATTCATTTATGTTTGGATAAGTTAATAATCCACTTATTTTATTATATGGACTCATTTGATTTGTTTGTTTCATCCCATTTTAAATTTGCGCTAATATAATGCAATTCAAATTGATTCATGAGAAATTGCAAATATCTTTTTCAAAACATTCAAATAATTTCTCATGAATCAATTTGAAATGCATTTTAATATGATATTATAAATAATAATTTATTTTATGTACAAGAAAATACATGATGTGAATGGGAAATATATTTCTAAATATTACTAAGGCTTCATTAATTAATTTTCAAGAATGAGATCTAACTTCCAACCTAAATTATCTAGTGTGGTCAAATCCAGCTAAAAAAGACTATGGAAGAACATTTATGAATGTTATAAACGGTTGAGATCTAATTATGAAAAATGTAAAATTTATGGAGAAAAAAATGGGCTGCTGCTGGGGAGAATTGATCCATCGACCTACAAGCCCAGCACCACGCTTGTCTTTTAAGATCGGGCCCTAAACCTAAGCACCCATCAGTGCTTTTGTTCAAAATTTTAATGGGTGCTCGATATAATGAATATCTATTATATATTTATTTTTGTAGATTTTCTATATAAATATACAAAAAATTTATCGGGGTCAATGGGTGCTTGAGCACCCGACACACTCTACGTAGATCCGTCCCTGTGTATAAACACAAGTTCTATGCCCAGTATACATAGTGTTGTTTTATTTATATATATTTAACTTTTTGAAGGACAAATTTTATAACTAAATACAGGGGAATAAATATTTATTGCACCTAAAATAATCATAAAACCCCGCATTTTATATATTAAACACAAGGGAGTTGGAACTAATTAAAATTTAACACTGGAATAATAATTTAAAGAAATAAATTGTGCCTATTTTCAACATGTATTTTCCAAGAGATAAATTATTACTATTTGTTAGAAAATATGTATGTAAAAAAACAGAAAACAGCAAAAGGTCAAAGTAAATAATAATGTGTGTCATCCATACTACGTGAGATGCTTAAACTTTGTCAATCTGCACCCTCCAAGAGTAAATGCTTAACCTCTTCCTGATATTAATGAAGAAAATATTAGAAGTAATTAAGTGTTTCTACTCATACATTAAGAAAATCTTACACTAATTATAAATTATAACTCTATGACATATATTTATTTTTATGAATTTTTGTATGAGTATGAGTATTTTCTTTGAAAATCTTTAGGCGAAATAATTTGGTGGACCTTATACTTGTATCAATTTATATTCTGAACCTTTCTACTTGCGCCTTTGTTATCTGAATCCTTAAATTCAATTAAAATGAGACTTTTAAGCCCCTCCAGCCATGAGTGCAGTTCACTCTCCTTTAATGCCACATCATAATTATTTCATAACTATTTTTAGAAATTATTAACCAAAATTATTTAATAAAATGTAAAATAATAACATTTTAATTTATTAGTGGCATTTCTAATTCTTCCCTATTTTCACTATTTCACAACTAAAAGAAAGTCATCGCTGGTGTCGTCGCCTTTTTTCGAAATCACATATACTTTCTTCCTCACCCGTCTTCATCTCTGCCGCATACCACCACTATTTTTCTTTCCTCCTCCAACCTCCACGGTAACAACAACCTAAGCCACCGCACAACCAAATTCAGAACTACAACTTGCCCGACTAAAGGCAGCCAAGAAGGTGAAAGGAAGAATACATCAACAGATTGGGCACCAAATGGGGGGATTAAGGTTAAAATCAAAATAATACTAATCTCTACACAGTAACTCGCACTAGGAGATCCTTCACCATATCTGCAAGCAGATTTTTTAAAGGATCTAATAACATGAAAGCTCGTACAAAACAGGGCATACTCTCTCAACATAACAAAGTGAGTCAATTTGATTTATCTGAAACACAATAAAGTGAAGCAATCAGAATATTAGCAGTGAAGTACTAGATCTGGCCACCGCACAATCAGATCTGGCCAAACTTTTCGTAATCCAACGCCGACTACTATTTTCACGCCTCAAATTGCTTACAAATACAATTTCACACCAACCTCTACCGCGAAAATCGTCGAAATCTACCCAAAATTCGCCTGAGATTTTCTTGGGTTATCGAAACCGGTTGAAAAAGACAAGTTTAAGGGATTAGAAGGAGACGGTTGCTGTGAAAGATTGAAGATGGGGAAGAAAAAGAAGTCTCTAGCATCGAGCCTTGATGAGGTGGATCGAACCATGTAGTCGACTTTCTGTAGCGCTGCTAATTCCCTTTCTCAGCTTTATACTCAGGCTATGAACCAACAGAAATTTTCCTTCCTCTCCGGTGAACGCCATGGAATGGTATTGAAATTTGAGATCAGCATGTTAAGCATTCCCTTTCGTTTCTTCGAAGATCTACGGCTCGCCAAGATCTACTTACAAAGTTGAAGTTGCCAGAGTTGGAAAGCTTAAGGAAAGCAATTAAGCTTTGGGCGAGAAGAAATAAATTTTTAATTAATTGTTTTTTTAAACAAATATTTCTTTTATAATTTAAATATTTTTTTCATCTAAAAAAGTTGTTCACTCGGCTTAAGATGCGTGAAGTCACACACTTTCGCCAACTCAACCATCTTAAAGACACATAAGCTTGGTCAATGGTAAGAGAGATTTGTTAAATTGTGTTTTATTGAGTTTAAGGGTCCAGATGACACAGGTGCAAGTAGAAGGGTTTATAATACAAACCGATACTAGTATAAGGGTCCACCAGACCATTTCGCCAAATCTTTATTAACACCTTTGATTAAAAAAGAGAATAAATATCTTTTGAAACGTGAATATTTTGAAGAGCAACAACTTACAAAAATAACTATATTTATAGGATTATTAAAGTTCAATAGCTATAAGTATGATATTTATAAAAAATGACTATAATTTATGTCTTTTTCTAGCTATATTATTGTATGTATTTTTTATTTTTCTATTTATACACTGATACAATTTTAATTACAATGAACTAAATAAGGAAACTGTATTAATGGTACAAATTCAAATTGATAGCTTTATTTATAAAATTTAAAGCATTAATAAATCAAGGATACAAGTATTTGTAAAAACTTAGTGTATTAATATATTAAAGAACAACTTACATAAATGACTACATTTATAGGGTTATTGAAGTTCAATAGATATAAGTATGTTATTTACTAAAAATGACTACATTTGATATGAATATCTACCTGTATTTGTGTATTTTTTTATTTTATTTTAATTATACAGTATTACAATTAGAATTATAGTGCATTAAATAAGGTAATTTATGGTGTCCTGAAATTCTAAATTTTTCATTATTACATTAACAACTAATGATTACATACTCAATATGTATACTCTTAGATTCCAATTAGTTTTAAAAAAAATTGGATACATCGTACACAAGTTTTTATTGTCGCTATTGTTCTTGTTTAAAAGTAAAGGTATTTCACATAAATTTCTTTAGTTAAATTGATTTATTGTAATTGTGAATGAATCTTGTTTTAATTTCAAATACGCAAACTCCATAACAAGCATAATTACCATGACAAGCATATTAATGTTTGCCATATTTTGTTGTTTTTCCTATTTTGAAACTCCTAGTGAAAATAAACACAAAATACCGAATAATATGACTAGAACTATTACGTATTTGACAAAATATTTTTATCTTAAATATATAATGTTATTCAGATTTTTCTAACTTCATCTAACTAACTAACTTAATTTTTAAAAGTGAAACGAAATTATAAATAAATTAATAATTTTGTTTGCTTATATAATAAAATATTATTAGTTAAATAGAAGTAAAATAACTTACATGGTTAACCTGCAAGCAATTTATTATTATTAATCGATTATCTTATTAAGTAATTTGTTTCAAATTTTTTTACTTATCTATTTCAAAAAATAAGCATGTTAATTTATTCTCTTTAAAAATATCGCTATGTATACAAATTAAACTAAAACATACCTCGATCACATTACATGGGGTGTCCAATCCAAAGCTTTTGTAAGGTACTCCATTTCTATCTACTAAAAACTTGTGGAATTCAGTAGTGATAGCTTCTCCTATACCAAATTTTGACCTTAGATGTACAAATAGTGGATGTGCCCTTCTACCATTAATTCTTACCTGTCATTATTATTCATATTAATCAATTTTAAAAATTCAAAAGAAGAAACAATAAAATAAATAATATAATATCTTACGCCCTTTATTTTAAATAATTTATCTCATTTTAAATTCTTTTTCAAGTTAAGAAATTAGACACATCATCAATATATAAAGAGAGAAGTTTGATTTGATATCTTCTTATTTGTGTCAATGATACAAATTGGTGATACTGACTTTTGTTAGGAACATTATAATTATAAGGAGACTCAATATTATTTTTCATGGTGTTTGGATATGATTTGAGATGGATTTAAGTTGAATGTCTGTATATCCCCACTGATTCTTATGTATATGACACTACATATCTGTCTTTTGTATATCTGTGTATCTCAATGAAAAATTATGTGTAATATACACTAATATACAATGTGATATGCACGTAGTATAGACGTTTTCTACGTTCTTTGTTACTTTTTTATTTGAAACAAATCTGGATAACTTTTAATTTTCGTCAACTAACCGTGTTCAAGTGTTTCTAATTAGTTGCAATAACATCGAACACAGAGAAGAAAAAGAAAGTTAAAATTTGTTTTTTCATTTTTCTCTTTCTTGATCTTTTATTTTGACCTTCAGTGATCTGAGATGAAAATGGCTATACTAATTTTTATAAAAGAAATATATTTCTAGTATAAATTTAAGAGAAGAATTAAAAAGAAATACAATATTGAATTTCCTATTAAATTGTTGGTTATAATTGGAGATGGGCAGACGACTATACAATGCTAAATTCTTTGGGTTCAATTGTTAAATCTAATCTTTAGGCGGGGGTATGGGGTGGAGGGGATATACCAATAAATAATAATACTTTAGATTAAATATGGATATTAATATCCCAATCTGAAAGCTTAAGATTTAGAGAAAACATATTTTTATTATTTAATTATATTCTCAACACACTCACATACATGAGGGTCTGATTATTTTTTCATGGGCAAGCACTTGGAATTTCTTTTTGATTTAGATGACGGTGATATTCGATCTCAGGACCTCTACCTGCTCTAATACCATGTTGAAAAGAAGTGTGTGACCAAGAGCACATTTTATCAATTAATTATATTCTCAACACGCAAGGATCGACCAAATAAACTTTGTTTTGGTATTAGAGCATTTCCGTGCCATATTACTTGATATCTTTCTATCATCAATTAAAATTTTAGAGTTCGAATCATTAAAATGAAAAAAATAAGGATGCTGCGTACAATAAAATTATTAAACCAACCTTATCGAATACTCGAAACCTAGCAGCTTTAATTTGTAGCTGGCCCCCTGATGGTGGTTTTTGTGCATTTTTAGATCCTGCCTTGTCTGTTTCTTTTTTATTATAGAGAAATGCAGCTATCTCAAACCCTAATTTTAGAATTAAAGTAAATTATGTTTAATAAAGAGGTTAAAACACATAAATATTGTTAATAAAATGTATAGAAATAGTGAGATTTAATTACTGTACTTAATACCTTGAGATTTATAGTTGTCATATAGATAATGAAGAAATTCATACTGCGACTCTGTCCATATGGAACTGAAAACAACACAACCAAAATTTCAATTGTTAATAAAAGAGAAATGAATTTGAAAAATTATTCATTTATCTTGAGAAGACATTTTATTAAATAAAAATATATATACTTAAAGAAAAATATAATTTAAAGCATAACTAAGAAAATTAAAGTGAAAGTGATGAAATGAATTATGATTAACTTCATAGAGAAGACAAGAGAAGATACCCTTGCTCAGGAATATTGACAATCAGAACAACTTTTTCTCTAAAGCAACTGAGTGAGAGACCTCTTCTCTTTTCCTATATATAAAAGAGATGAAGAATAACATTTAGTTATAAAGATATATAACATTTGGAAAAAATTCCCAAATCCTAATAGCGATATTGGTTTTGAATGACAATTAACTGTTAGAGTGGGTAAAAGTCTACATTGGTTGGGGAATGGACTGGTAGTCTCCTTATATGGATTTGGGCAATCCTCCGCTCATGACCTAGCTTTTGTGGTTGAGTTAGACCCAGGTCAAGGTCCATCACCATTTGGGCTCTCGATCCACGCTCTAGTCGGATTTGGGTGTGAAGGGGTGTTAGAGTGGGTAAAAGTCTCACATTGGTTTGGAGAATGGATTGACGATCTCCTTACATGGATTTGGACAATCCTCCCCTCATGAGCTAGTTTTTGTGGTTGAGTTAGACTCAGGTGTCATATCTTTACATTAATTAACTAATGCTGGTAAGAGTTTTAACACTCTTTAATAATGTGTATATGTATTGTTGCTAAAGATTATTTTTGTTGCAGTAATCTGCAAATATTATTAACGCAAAAAAGTAACAAGAAAACCATACCTTAGCTTGAAAATCATAGATGACATGTTCACCAAGTGGAGAGGTTTGGGCAGTGATAATATTGGAAGATGAAGATTTTGATACAAATGTTGAGAGATTTGGTGAAGGAAAAGTGAAATCACCATGTATAAATGATGATTTGGAGCTGGATTCAAGAGAAATCTTGTTTGAAAAATAAATACAATGAGCCTTAGAGGGTGAATAAGAGTACTTGTTGGAGTTTGTTATTAATTTGGAATGTGATAGACCACTCAAAGGTGGTGAAAGAACCATAGAGCTCATCATTCTTGATGTTTCTTTTTTTTGGTTTTGCTCTTTGAGTTTAGACAAAGCCAATGATTTTATTTATTTATATATAGAATGATGACCACGTAATGTACAAGTAGCGATTCCCTTACTCACGATCCTCAAAAAGTATGAATTCTACCTAATTCAATAATTCTGATTTAAATTTTGTATATATACCTAACTAAACACGTTATCGATAACAAAGTAGAAATTAAAAGGGAGTACGATTTCTTTATACCATTTCAACGTAATAAGCAAAGAATTTTTATGATTTTTTAAAGATTGCGTTGGGAAGAATCATTTTTTACTTTAATTCCCCTTTAAATGACAATACGTACTAGTAGTACTTCAGGGATAGAAGAACCAAATATTTTTTTATTCTTGCGTCCACCGACAGGTTCGTCTTTTTCATTTTTTCTTTTTTCTTTCTAAATAATTATTAATTAACTGTAATTTGTGATACCATAAAACCAAAATGTGTTGCCAAAAAATGAATATAATATAATGAAAATAGTTCCCAACACAACAATACAGACAAAGAGCACGCAAATGAGATGCAGGATAATGAGAAAAGGCAAGAAAGAATAGGATTGATGATTATAAAAGGGATGATAAAATTACTCAACAATGTAACAAACGCTAAAATGAACATAGTGATTTTCTCAACTCAACAATGAACAACAGAGAGAACAAACTAAAAGTCTGTTTGGATTGACTTAAAAAAAGATACTCCCTCCATTTTACAAAGAATGACCTCCTTTTCTTTTTAGTCAGTTTAAAAAAGAATGACCTCTTTCATTTCTTGGTAACATTTTACTTTTTGTTTTGTACGTGACATGTTTAAGACCACAAAATTAAGGACAATTTTGTACATTTGACATAACTTTAATTTAGGACTATAAGATTCAAAAGTCTTCTTTATTTACTTAAACTCTGTGTCAAGTCAAACCAGGTCATTCTTTATGAAACAGAGGGAGTAGTAGTTTTTAAGTCAAAAATAAAAAGTCAAACTGAAATGACTTTTAAGTCAAAAACCAAATAAAAAGTAGGGGAGGCCTACTTTTGGTTTTAAACTTATTCTAAGTCATTTTTAACTTATTTTAAGTTATTTTTAACCTTGTCAAACACTTTCTAACTTATTTTAAGTTATTTTTATATTTGTCAAACACTTTTAGAAGTAAAAAACTGACTTAAAAGTAGATTTGACCAACCTTTAAGCCAATCCAAACACCTTCTAATAAGCTTTAATTCATTTGTAAATGAGCAATTACACTATGATAAACACGAATAATAACAATAACTTTAAAGGAGAAGGAGATGAGGGGACTAAGAGAGAATTGTGGATGAGAAGCACAGTTTTTGCCTAAGCATAATCACAATTTGCATAAACCTATTTTGTTCTCTCAAGTTTTTATTTATCAATCCTAATTTCACACATAGCCACTTAATCCGGTGTTGAGTTGCTTTGCCAACACTGATCTAGGCCCATTCATAACAATGTTTCAAGCTAGCAGATCGATGATGCAAACGTTGGAACAATAATAATCCATCTTCATTTATAAAGATTTTCAAACAAACCTTTCGATCGAGTACTAGAATAAATATCTAAGCATCGCAACACTAAACTAATTAACCATCATTATTTACAAGTCAATTTTTATGAATAAAATTTTATGTATATATATGTAGTTGTAACTATAATTGTTGTTAATAGTTTTATGTATACAAACAAATTAAGTAGTACAATACTAGTATATATTACAAATACCACTTTATTCAATATTATTCTTATACACTTTCACAAATTATTGCTTAATGTATTATTTTACGTAGGATAAAAGATGAAATAATTAGTACATACATAATTCTAATCAACTATCAAATGATTCCTTAAGTTTTAACATGATAGATAAAATAAATAATATCAAGTCTAGTTCATCCGTATTTTATAAATAATAGGGAACACATACAATTTTACCTATGAGGCCGAACTCATACCTAATATATAATCAATTGAGCAGGTTCAGTCTCTAATATATAATTCCAAGTCCAACACTGCTTTTTTCCTCCATGGGCTTTTTCTTCATCTACTCAACGGGTTATGTTTATGGCTTTGGTTTTAGAAATTAGAAATTTTAAATATATATATGGCCTAACTGAAAGCACCACAAGTCCACAACCTTTGAAAAAAAAAAAGGTGTCGTATCATCCGTTATCCTAAGAAATGATAAATATTGAAAAACTTGGGCCAAATTTATTTAAATATTGTAAGTTTGCTCCGATTGCACGGGAATGATTTGTGTAATATTATAAGTATGGTTTTTCTTTTTTTGTAAACCTCTTTGTGGATGAGAATGGATCCATATTGTATAGTGTTGATTTCAATTGCACACGCAAGTGTATATGGTCGTACAAATAATATAGTAACTCTTAAAAGAGCCGGATTATCGAACTCAAAGAACTTGTCAATTAACTATTTACTAAACTATATACTAATTCTAATAATTTATTTAATGGGAGGATTTCAAATATGAATATATATTAACTAAAATAAAAATAAAGATAAAATAACTAAAAAACTATTAACTAAGAAAAGATGTTTTCACAATCAATGAATGAATCGATCTAGGATTATAATTTAACTAACAATCATGTTTAGCATCAATTTCATCAGCTTATTTGATTATCTAGTTATTGAATCATATGGTTAAATGTATGATCATGGTCTTCCAATCTCTAATCGCCTACGATAAATAACACCCTAACTACATCGTTGAGCGGGGATAGGATGGATTAAGTACCGAGCATTACAATTTCTTCTTGTATGGTGACCCAAGCGAGGTTTCTAGGTATATCCCTATCCTAGATATGAATCAACCCTAGCTATTTAGAGTTAAACAAGCTCCTTATGTCCCACGTTCTATCATCTTATTCCTCTCCCGAGTTCAATTCGGACAATATGTTTATTTGAATGGTGATCAAGCATCAAAATAGTAATCACAAGAATATAAGAACAACTAATATGATAAACAATCATGCTGAATCAAAATCACTAAACAATCATGCTGAATCAAAATCACTAAACAATCATATTGTAAGTAAATATAATCCAAGAACGAGAAGTTTAACTCCGCATAGACATAGAGCAATTACAACGAATTATTCAAATAAAAGATGTAAAATAAAATAAAAGAGAAGAAAAAAAGAAATCCTAAATCAAAAGTTATTTTCACATTGTATCCTCCTCCCCATAATAATTATTCTTATGGATTATTTATAGATGTAGAAAATCCTGAATAAAATAATTGAGTCCAAAACAAATTAGGAACTCAAAACCTAAAAGGAGTTGAATTCCACGTGAACAGTAGCCAACTCCAACACTTCATCGTCTCGCCTTGGATAGTTGCCACGTGGCACATGTTTAATTCCTTCAAAATTCGCAGTCTGCCGCACTTTGCCATATATATAAATATTAATATAATATTCACTTTAATCCATTAAGTTGTCTGTTTGATTTACTTCTTCAATCTTTCATATTTAATTTGTTTTAGCTTCAAACTTCTTCAACTTTCCATCAATTTAATCCTACAAATAAAATATCCTATTAAGCACAATTCATAAAATTCATACTCGAAAAGGATAAATATACATAATAAATATGAGATAAATAATGATTAAAAATATGTATTTTGGCCTCACATCATATATAGCTTATAGCTTAACATAAGGTCCCAAAAAGGATTTAAAAAGAATAAACTTCTTTTCAAGAACTTATCTATTAGAAAAATTCAGATTTAAAAATTAATAAATAATAAAGAAATTCATACATTTTAGTTATAAAATGAGCCTAATGATCATGACTTCTTCTAGTAAATTTGAAGGATCATTTGTAGGTTAAATAAATTTGAAAATAAATTTATTTCATATTTAATTTGAAATGATATAAAATAATTTTATCAGATATTCTTATTTATCCAATCACACGTACCAAACCACCCACGATAACATAAAAACTAGTTGTGCTTAACTAGGATCATTTGTACATTTTCAAACGATGTTTTGGTCTTCTATTTGAAAGCCCTACTGCCAGATAACACTAGAAGATGTCTTTTGTTTTGTCGTCATCTTTTGCTGTCAATAAACATCATTCATGTTTGAAAAAAAAAACATTATCAATTCATTAGAAACCCAAACAAATGTCAATTTAGGGTTATATCCAAGTGCAACAACAATTTAACGGCCTTGATCATGCCACGCGTTGGGATGCACAGTAACACCCGTGCTCTCTCCCAGAGGAGAATACAATGATAGTCGGTCTTTCTCCGGTCTTTTCTCCACAAAAAAACGCCTCCTTTATGCCCTTCCTCTCTATCACAACTCTCTGTTTCCATTGGTATCTGACCCCAATTTTTTTTTTTTTTAAATTCTGTTAGGAATTTTAGATCAACCCATTAATTTAAATTCTTACAGTGATATTTGTATATTTTTTTAATTTTTAATTTTTTTTTCAGCTTTAAGTTTGATTGTTTCTGCACAGATCAAAGAAAGATTTGTGTTTTAATCCTTTTCTTGTTTTGGGTGTTTACCAAAATTTGATTTTGACGCTTAATCAAGATTCAAGATTAGTATGTACTCAAGCAACGATTTGTATACAAATCCAAAGCCCTGCAAGCATCTTGCAGAGTACAAGGTGAAAAATGGTATGTGTGGGTACAATTTGATTCAAGATTGTTTTAGGACAACTCCATATGGTAGGACAACATTGGAGATGTCGAAATTGGAGATACCTAGATGTAGTGTTTGTAGTGGTTGTCAGGGCAGATTATACATGTGTTTGATCTGTTCATCAGTGTTTTGTTGTTTGTCACCTGAATCAAACCATGCTCTTTTGCATAGCCAGTCTCAAGATGGACATGAGATTTTAGTAGATATGGAAAGGGCTGAGCTTTATTGCTCTGTGTGTTGTGATCAGGTGTATGATCCTGATTTTGATAAGGCTGTGATGTGTAAACACATCAAGGGGTTTTCAAGAAGTGAAAATGGGGTTGAGGAGAGTGAGATGAGATTGAATAAGAGGAGAAGGTTGAGTTTTGGGATGGATTTAGATTCAAAGAATATGAAGAGATTGTTTATTCGGAAATCGAAATCGTGTTTTCCCTTGGGATTAAGGGGTTTGAACAATTTGGGGAATACTTGTTTCATGAATTCTGTGTTGCAAGTGTTGCTTCATGCTCCCCCTTTGAGAAATTACTTCCTTAGTGATAGACATAACCGAGAAATTTGCAGAAAGATGTCCACGGATCGATTGTGTTTGCCTTGTGACATTGATCTAATGTTCTCAGCTGTATTTTCTGGTGATCGGACCCCTTATAGTCCAGCTCAGTTTCTTTACAGGTCTGTGACTGTTAGTAGTCTTTGTGATTGAACTCGAATGGCTTTCTATCTGTCCTCGCCATTTACATTATTGATACTAGATACTTGATTATAACAGGATCTATAAAAATGTAAAAGATAACAATCCCCACAAATTGAAAAACCTTGCATTTAGTTAAAATTAGAGTTGTCTCATCAATTATAGTATAATTGTGAAACCATATGTTCATACTCTTCATAGAGTTTTTGGATAACCAAGATTTGATGCATTTCCTTTAAAACCGAACAATATGCAAGTAACAAGTCTCTTATAATGCTAAATAAGTCTATTGAGATTTTCTCTAAGTTGCTATATCCAGTAAGATATCAATCATTTGTCAGCTTAGATTGGATGCTTATACGTGGAAATAACATTGGTTGGAGTTGGCAGTTGAAGACCTATGTAGTGTAGTGATTCTTTTTGATTGAATTGTTGTTTATGTTTGCAGTTGGTGGCAGCATTCAGAAAATCATGCTACCTATGAACAACAGGATGCTCATGAGTTCTTCATTTCAATGCTAGACAAGATCCATGACAAAGAGGGGAAAGCAAGTTTGGCAATCAAAGGTATATTTTGATGAGAATGGCTCTTATACTACTTGTATAGGTAGGACATCTTCTGGGGGTCTGTTACTTAGATAATGGCTCATCTCTATAGTACAGATCTTGTTTATGTAGATGCTCGATTTCTGATTTCAAAATTTCGACCTGTATTTCATTTGGGATCAATTTCTTGATAAGAGAAAGGGTGATTCATGTATTAAGACCTTGATAACTCGAGAGTTTTGTGGCTTCCTCTTCTTTGTTGTCTCTTACAAAGAAACATTTCTTAAACAGATAATAGAGATTGCCAGTGTATTGCTCATAGAGCTTTCTACGGGCTCTTGAGATCTGATGTCACATGTGCATCATGCGGTTTCACTTCAACAACTCATGATCCTTGTATGGACGTTTCTCTTGACTTGAGTGCGTGCAACTCCAGCCGAAAAGATTTTGCTAGTAAGTCCAGTAAGCCAAATGAATCTCTTGTAGGTTGCTTGGACCTCTTTACAAGACCAGAAAAATTGGGATCCGATCAGAAATTGTACTGTGAAAATTGTCATGAAAAGCAAGACGCTTTGAAACAAATGTCCATCAAAAAGCTCCCTCTTGTGCTCTGCTTTCATATAAAACGATTTGAACATTCTCCCACCAGAAAAATGTCCAGAAAGATCGATTGCCATGTGCAATTTCCTTTGTCTTTGGACATGAAACCATATTTATCATCTTCAATTGTAAGAAAAAGATACGGGAACAGAATCTTTTCGTTTGACAGTGATGAATCAGATGTTTCTACAGAATTTGAAATTTTTGCAGTGGTCACACATTCAGGAATATTAGAATCTGGTCACTATGTGACGTATTTGCATTTGAGAAACCAATGGTACAAATGTGACGATGCCTGGATAACTGAAGTCGACGAAGAAGTTGTTAGGGCCTCACAGTGCTATCTGATATATTATGTACAAAAGATGCTCTACCACAAGAGTTGTGAAGATTTTAGTTGCCAGCCAATGTCACTGCGAGCAGACACCTTTGTTCCTATAACTGGTTGCTGCTAGAACTTCCATGTTTGTGCGCTGGACTTGGATATGTCTTCTGCATATTCTGCCCAGCCAGGTAGTAGTATTGGGGGCCGTGAAGTATGATGGTAAGTCTAGGGGACTCTCCACCAGCCAAGGCATTCCCGTTAGAGGGATGATACTGGAAATTATATGATAATATGACTCAAAATTTGGATTTCGAGATAGAAAGTTGTTAACTTGTGAGAGTTCTTATAAAGATGGAACCAGCATTAGTTTTCCTTTTAAGGCCTTTAGCAGGAGCCTTATGAATGTACAGTAACTTGACATTAACAATGTCAGGGGGCATCTTTTATTTGGTCCCTTTCTCATCTTTTCAAGATTCTTATAATGTTCATTATTGACTTCTTGTGATCTCATTTCCTGTTGTTTGTTTGAGATTTGTGTTATAACTTATAACATGTAACTTGATTTTTGGTAGATGTCAAAGACTTATTATGGTAGCGAAAGTTATCAATCTGTTTTTCCTATGCACTAGAGGAGATGTCCTTGTTCATAAATCGGTTACCGGTATAAAACCAATATGAAGAAATGTAACGATTATTAAGAAAGCAACCCCAAAGTTCTGCGCGATTAATTGGATTAGAATATTAGAAGCATGAAATGTATTTACGTCATTTCCGTCTTAATCAGTGAGCTAGATTTGGTTTTCTAGTGAGCTCATAAGAATTTATAGAGTTGTGTGTTTTGTCGGGAGGGAGAGGACGTTAAAAAATGTTGCTTAATTGATAAATAGCTATATCCATAGTGTAATATGGAACGGAATCTCCATTTTAATATTAATTTTGTCATTATATGTTTTCGAAACGAGTGAACATAACTTTTTTCTTTTTTTCGAAAGTGGAAGAATGTCCAAAATACTATCAAAAATATATGTATATTTCTACTTGTTCAATTTAAAAACTATAATTTACTATTTATTTTATATCTATTTTCTTATCATTAAAAACGGTTTATTTTCAATTCTTATATTACATATAATAATTATGGGTAGTATAATAAATAATCATTTTATTATTATTTGTTAAGGAGTATACCAAGTCAAACATGAACGAGCAAAGATGAACAAAAATATTACTTTATAAAAATAATTAAATTCTATCTTATTGCTTTAGTAAATTGAGACAAGTAAACGACATCATTTAGGCTTAAGCCTTGATTAGCATATAATTTACTAATTTTATAGAATATTTAATTTTACAAGAGACCATGAATTCAGGTAATCAAAATTAGCATATAAATTTGTCGCTTCTGTTACTCTATCTAAAGAGAAATTTTCAGGATATTACATTTCTCACCAATCACTCTCTCAATTGTCAACTTTTCAGGTTATATATAAGATTCGTAGGAAAAAACTCCACAAAAGAGAGAAACAATTTCCAAGCACTGATTTTGACATATTGTTATCTCCCAAATTTCAAGAATCATACAGCCTTCCTCTGTGACTCAAGAATCCGCCAACCCCTTTGACTTTGTATCCAAGTTTGGCTTCGCGTTTGACATTAAAGTATATCATATATGTTGAGATTAAGGGAGAATTACTTCTATTTGAAAAAATAAGTTTTGTTTTTCAATTAAAGAGTTATTTGTGCTCACTCGTAGTTCTAGAATTGTCTATAATAATTACTTGTGTTTCTTTTAGAATAAAAATATCAATCAACTACTTCTATTTTTCTCAAAAAAATATTAAACACGTCTTAGATTTTCTTCTCTCTCAACGGGCATTTTATGTAATAAAAGTAATTTTAATATGCAATTGATGGAAATTAACTCCAAGAATAAAATATAAATGATGGAGAAACATAGAATTTCATTTTTGAAAATTATTCTAAGAAAAATAAAATCTCAAAATCTTTAAAAAATTTGTGAAGTGTAGATTTGAACATAAGACAAATTAACATAGTAATATATTATTCCATCTATTTCAAGTTTGAAAAAATTCTTGAAAAACGTCTTGTGAAATTCATTCACAAAAGTTTGAAGTGTATTAATTCAAACCCTTGTCCGCTCCTAACGTCTATTTCAAGCAACGACTTTTTCTTCTTCTTTTTCTTTTTCTTCGTTTTCTTGATAAGGGTTTACAGTTTTGATTGTTTCGAGTGCGGTGGCGAAGAGACAAGCAATGGCTGCGATTCATCAGAGAATTGAATGCTGGAGCGGCCAAGAAACGACGAGAACTATCTAATATCTCGAATCATATAACTGTCTCTGCTCGTATACTCGATTTCTCATTCCTCCAAACTTGTGAGTGTTTCTCTGTTTTTGGTCTCTGTTTATTATGTGTAATTGTTTTTTTACTGTAGGAAAATAATTGGAGTACTGAGTTTTATCTTCGTGTATTTTTTTTTATTACTGGTTAGATGAATTACTTTTTGTATGTGTTAGTTATGGAGTTTCTTGTATAAATTTGTGTATGGAAGGAAAATGTAGGTCGGTTTTGTGATTTTTTTTGGGGGGGTTTTCTTCTTGGATTAAATAAGTAAAATGATTCAAGATACTGAGTAAAAATTAAATTTGAGAAAATCAAGTGAAGTAATTTGAGGGTTTTTCATACAAGAGGATTTCTGGGATTTTTTTTTGGGTCGGGATTGTGATATTTGGAAGTTGAATTCTCTCTGTTTTGTCTATTTAGAAAACATCTGATAAGTCGATATAAATTGAGAAGCACAAAAATTGAACAATGTGATCAGTTCTTAATCTTTTTAATTTGTTTGGGAAGGGATGTGGATGCAGAAAAAACCCCAAGTATATAGCGATAGAAAAGAAAGAGGGTCTGGATATCTTGAGTTGATGTAATTGAGTGACTAGTAAAGTAGAGGAAAGAAACTTGAGTAGTTGCAACGGACTGGGAAATGATATAAAGATGGTCCATTCCATCATCTAGGTCTGGTTGCAATTAGAGTATAGCCACTTGACTAGCTAATCGACTAAGCCAGCTTCTAGCCGACCAATCAACTTAATTAAGCTCAGAAAATGTTTCTTACATCACACCAGAGCTATGCCTTATCACATTGCTCACCGCCCTTATTTTGCTCTCGTTTCTTCCACACCATGCTTAGTAATCCTCAAGATGGTCAGTTGCTCCTTTCTGTGAATATATCGTGTACTAGTAACACAAACCTTGACCTTCTTCCTTATGAAATGACATGCAAAACCTATAGAAAGCATCTCGAATATAAATAAAGTTGCATTAAATCTTGACTTCAAATGAACCCATTTGGATCTTTTGTTAGATCCACCTTTTTCATTTGCTGCTAAGGTTAAGATAATCTTTATCATCTCGATTACTCGATACATATTGAATAACACTGGAGAAACCATTTTTGGAGTTGACCTGCCTCTCTACACATTTAGCTTTAACACACCAGCTCGTGGGACGACGGAGCCTCGAGGCAGGGGGGAAAATGTGGGGGTCTCAGGGAATGACGGTGCCCCGAGGTTGGGGGTGGAGGGGCCTCGGGGTATGATGGTGCCTCGAGGCTGGGAGATGGGGGGACTCGGGGCACGACGGTGCCTCGAGGGCGGGGGGTGGGAGAGGGGCCTAGGGGTACGACGGTGACGGGAGGGGGGGGGCTCGGGGACTTGGGGGAGCGATGGTGACTCGAGATCGAGGGGTGAGGGGCCTCGGGGAACGTCGGTGCCTCGAGGCCGAGGGTGGGGGCCTCGGGAACGACGGTGCCTCGAGGCCGGGGGGGGGGGGAAGGGGGACTCGGGGAACGACGGTGCCTCGAGGTGGGGGGGTTTGGGCCTCGGGACATGATGGTGCCTCGAGGTGGGGGGAGGGGGGGTTTGGGCCTCGGGGCACGACGGTACCTCTAGGTAGGGTAGGAGGGGGTTTGGGGATTCGGGGCATGACGGTGCCTCGAGGCGAAGGAGAAGGGGATTTGGGGCCTCGGGGCACGACGGTGCCTCAAGGCAAAAGAGGAGGGGGTTGGGGCCTTGGAGCACGACGGTGCCTCGAGGCGGGGTAAGAGGGTGTTTAAGGCCTCGGGGAATAATGGTGCCTCGAGGCGGGGTAAGAGGGGATTTGGGGCCTCGGGGCACGACGGTGCCTCAAGATGGGGAAGCGGGAGTGGTCGGACCCCTTAAGTCTAGCTCAGTTTATTTATAGGTCTGTGACTGTTAGTTGGATGTATCTCGGAGGGAGGCAACGGTGCCTCGAGGTTGGGGGGTGTGGGGGGGTTGAGGCCTCGAGAAACGACGGTGCCTCGAGGCGAAGATGAGTGGGGGTTGTCGGACCCCTTAAGTCTAGCCCAGTTTATTTATAGGTGTGTGATTGTTAGTTGGATGTATCTCCAACCCAGTTTAAATTATTGATACACAATCTTTGTTATAACAGGATTTGCAAAAATGTAAAAGATGTTTGATCCCCATAAATTCACAACCTTTCTTTTAGTTAATATTGTTAGAGTTGTCTTATCAATTATACGTGTAATTGTGAAACCAATATTTGATGTATTTCCTCTATAACGGGGCTATATGCAAGTTTACAATTCTCTTATAATTGCAAAATAAAAATCTTTATGCTGTGTAGTAAGATATCATCATTTGTTAGCTTAGATCGGATACTTATACGTGGAAATTGTTAACATTGGTTAGAGATTTGACATGTTGAAGACCTATGTAGTGATTCTTTCTGATTGAATTGTTGTTTATGTTTGCCGTAGGTGGCAACATTCGGAAAATGATGCTACCTACGTGCAACAAGTTCTTTATTTAGAAGGAGCCTTATGAATGTACAATAACTTAACAATGTTAGGGCCAGGAGGGCCATCTTTTGCTTGGTCCCCTTTATCTCATCTCTTCAAGATTCTGATAATGTTCATTATTGGCTTCTTAAAAGTGATTTCATTTCATGTTGGTTTGTTTGAGATTTATGTTATAACTTATTACATGTAACTTGATTTCTCAGTCAAGAACATAATATATATGAAAAGCTTGATGAATGATTTTGGTAAATGTCAAAGATTTATTATGGTAGAGAAGTTATCAATATGTTTTCCTATTCACCGAAGGAGATGCCCCTATCTATAACATTGACTACCGAAATAACATAAAGAAATGCAACTTTTGATTGTTGAAAAAGTTACGCCAAAGATTTGCGCGATTAATTGGATTAGAAGCGCGAAATGTATTTGTGTCATTGACATCTTAATCAGTGAAGCTAGATTTAGGCTTTTGAGTGAGCTCATAAGAATTTACAGAGGGATGTATGTTGGGTGTTTTGGCGAGAGGGAGAGGACGTTAAAAGACGTTGCTTAATTGACAAATAGACGTAGTTATATCCATAGTACAATATGGAACATGAATCTTTATTTAAATCAACAACTAAAAATTAATTTGTCATTGCATATATTTTTTGAAACATGAATGTGACTTCTTTCTTTCTTTCTTTTAGAAAGCGAAAAAATGCTCAATATAATACTTTATACGTTTGTTTTTATTTGTCTACTATGTTAAAAATATATGTTTTAGAGAAGATGGGGATGTTAGCAAGAATGAAGGAGCAGTACCCATTGATGGTGTTGAATCAAAATGTCCAAAATAGGTGCTAATTTTGATAAGTGATACTGTGGGGGTCACAGTGCATCTGCTGAAGCCATTAAGGCAACGTTCAACGAACAATTTGGAGATAAATATCAGGTCATTTTGGTTGATTTTGTTAGATAGTTTAGGACTTATATGTGTTAGCTATGATAAAGAATGTGAGTGTATGTGTATGTTTGTAATTTATGTTTTATTAGTTTAAAGAGGGTGTGCATTGCAGGTATTTGTTACAGATTTATGGACTGGTCATACGTCGTGGCCCTTCTACCAATTGCCAAGGAGTTACAACTTTTTGGTGAAATATAGCTCTTTATGGAGAATGGCATATTATGCATCTGCGCCTCGTGTAGTTCATTAATCCAATTTTGCTGCTACATCTGCTTTTATTGCTAGGTTAGACAACTCAATTAGTTGAATCTATAATGATGTTCTTATTTGGCCTACCCATCTGCTGACAGAAAATACAATACTCAACTTGTATTAAAAAAAAAAACTTTTAGTTACTGCTGCAACGGGAGTATACAACAAGATTGTCAAGAGGGACACTTTCTGTTTTGCAAGCTAACACGTTCACAAATGGGAAGTTACTCCATTTTAATGTATCAAATGATAATGTATATTTGATTACGGGAGTGGTAAAGGACAAGTTGCCCCAGTATGCTGTCGAGTGTTATGTATCTTCTTGAAATACATTTTCAATGTCTTTTTACTGAATTCATTAGAGGCTTAATGCGTATGCTATAATCTTTTTTTACTAATCTTTGAATATTGAAATCCATGTTCATGTTTTACTCTAGCAAATATTTTATAGACTTGGAGCTACATACCATGATTCGTGGCAATAAACAAACCACTTGGCTTGGTCTTATTTCAAATATGATATGAGTATGTTTACAATAGAATTGTAAGTCTTGAATCAGTATCGAGCAACAATGAATTTCACTTGATTGTTGGGTTCTATAAGATCTTCTCTAATTGTTGTGGTCAAAATAAATGTGTCTCATGACACAAATCAAATTACACTATTGATACATCTCATATTTATCATACATTGTTAATTTATTATCAATTTCCCCAATTTCTATGTTATCGTGCATGTTACTTTGAATATTTTGTCATCATTTTGACCTAAGGATCTCACGGCATTTAAACCATTTTGGCTCAAAAAATATTAGTCTTTTGGTTCTCTCTATGGAGCTAGACTTCTTGAACCTCTAACTTATACACCCAGCTTACAGTAGACTAACTTGACATTTGCTAATTATGTTGTCGAGTGGTATGTATCTTCTTGAAAAACATGTTGAATGTCATTTTACTGAATTCACTATGAGGCTTAATATGTATGCTGTTGAGTGTTAAATGAAATACCAATCGGATATCATTATTAGTGTACATCCTCTAATGCAGCATGTGCCTCTACGTATCTTGAGGTCCAATGGGGCTCTCAGAGAAGATTATATTTAATACTGTTGTAACGAATTTATGTACTTGTCATCCAACGTGGTATATTTAACATACATATTAAATTGATTTATGCCCTCATCATCTGACATTGTACATGTTGCACATATTCACCAAATGTGTAATTTGGACACTAGTACTGATTTTTCCCCACTTTCAGATTTCATAAACTTATTACAAGATTCTACTGTCCATCAAAAGAGGTTGCAAGACGAGCATTGAAATCTGGCCTGCAACCAGATCAAATAAAAGTTTATGGCCTTCGTGTGCGACCATCATTTGTGAAACTTGTTTGCCCAAAGGTAAGTGCAGTTCCCCCACCTTACCCTGGTTGGACTATACATTGAAACATTGAGTCTCTGTTATAATTCTGTATTTATTTTAAATATATAGTAGTTCTTTAAATTATAAATGGTTCGTAACTTCATACTGTTACCATTTTTATTTTGTTCTGTCATTAGTTGATTTTTTTGTGAGAAAAAGAGGATTATATGGTTGTGCAGGATCATAGGTGAGAGTTAAGAATGTTGATAAGGAAAATGTAGGATCCTTGAGGTTCCAAGTTCAATCTTGGGCACTACATTTTGCACCCAAGGGTGTGGCATAGTGGTAAATGAAGTGGTTGAGAGCCATGACGTCTCATGTTTAAATTTCAATGGAGACAAAAAATACTATGTGATTCTTTCTATTTTTCCTGGCCTTGGTGGGCAGAGTCACATGACACATATTGCTGGTAGAGGTGGCAGATATCCCGTAGAATTAGTCAAGGTGCGCGAAAACTGACCTGGACACCATGGTCATCCAAAATTAATAAAAAATATGTAGGATTATATAATATGTATATATTTGTCTGCAGGTTTCTGGATAATGTTGAGAATTGAGAATAGAAGTGTAAGCATTCTGCATAGATTATGAATAATTACGACATATACTATGTTTCACAGAATACAGTATGGAGGGAGATGATCGACCACTATGCCACGTCGTCAATTGTACTGATATCTAGATTGTAATATGAATAAGAATGTCATAATATCAACATGAAATGAATAAATTTCTCTCATTCGGCTCACTAGTTAATATGGATACTTCTAAACTAAGACAGCGTCAAACTTATATAGATATAAGATGTGGCAAGATCGCAATAATTAAATTAGAAGTATTTAGTTTGATAAAATAATCAAAATGAATGCTTCTGATTAAAGTACTCTGGTCGAGCCACATCTTATATCTACATAAGTACTCTGGTCGAGCCACATCTAATATATTTATCTGCATAATTTTGATACCGTCTTGGTCAAGTACGGATGAAAGACTTCTTCTTTTTCAATCCTCTAAAGAAAATAAAGTAATATCAATACTAGAAGATTGGCATCTTATATGACATCTTTCCTATTACTATAAAATAGATAGATGTTGTGGAAACACAACAGTTTCATAGTTTTCAGGTCCTGCACTCTTCGTAGGAATCAACATGAAAAGAAGAAAGGAAATAGGTGAAGAAAGAGAGAGAAAGAAAGCCTAGTCTCTGTGGAACTATTATTGAAAAATGTGAGAGTGGGTCAGAGTCCCTCATCGGTAGGGGAATGGAGTGATGAAAATGTGTTCTTTCGGGACTTCTAGGTCTAAGTTGGTCTCTGTTTGATTATTGTACTTCATGATGAAATGGTGTTCCATATACTAGCACTATTCTAGTTTAATCATCTTAGTTTTGACTTGGAATGGAGTTTAAGAGTAGGTGAAGAGTTGAAGGTTAAATGTAGCTAGAAATTATAATATATTGGAAGCTGGTGCAATTAGAGTTCTACTTCTTACAAAGTCTGATCTTTTATAAGGATAGAAGTTTGACATTTTTGGTGCATCTTGAAAGGGAAAGACAGACAATATTTTCTTTAATGCGTAGAATGCAAATATTTGGTATGCCAGTGGAGAGAACTTCCAGAATTCAAGTGTGATGCAACCAATCATATCATTTCCATCCTTAATTTGAATATTTACCTTGAAGAATTGGTTGTGTATTACTGATTCTTATCACACCCTATTCTTTTTCCCAGTGTGGCCATTAAATGTTGTTGGGTTGGAACCTAAGTTTTATTTCCCAAGCTCAGCTTCTATTGCCGAGATTGTGCTGTTGAATGGATTTATAGGGAGTTTCCTCTGTGACTACTTATGGTACGTACGAGCACTTATCCTTGTAAAAAATAAGAACAGATAACTTGTCTCGAATTGATTGTAAACAAGATACATACTTGGCTCTAGAACTATTTGAAATGAGATAAACAATTAAATAAGAAAAATTTACCTGAATCTCGAGATTCTTTATTATGTCAAAATTATGAAAACTTTCTATACTATTAATCTTGTTAAGAAAGTTCCATCAATGGATATCTCGAGTTGATGTAACTGAGTGACGAGTAAAGTAGAGGAAACAAACTTGAGTAGTTGCAACTGAATGGGAAAAGATATAAAGACGGTACATTCCATCATCTAGGTTTGGTTGCAATTAGAATATAGCAACATTACTAGCTAATCGACTAAACCAACTTCTAACCGACCAATTAACTTAACTAAGCTCAGAAACTGTTTTATACATCACACTACAGCTATGGCTTATCACATTGCTCACCGCCCTTATTCCACTCCTGTTTCTTCCACACCATGCTTAGTAATCCTAAAGTTAGACGACAGAAGATATTCTTCATACCCAGCTTGCACAGGAAAGATTCATGCCAATCTTTTTCTAAGCTCTTAATCATGATATCTGTTAGTTTCTCCTTTCTGCGAACATATCGTCTACTAGTAACACAAACCTTGACCTTCTTCATTATGAATTGACAGACAAAACCCATAGAAAACATTTAGAATATGAATAAAGTTGCATTAAATGTTGACTTCAAATGAACCTATTTGTATCTTTAATTTGTTAGATCTACCTTTTTCATTTGCTGCTAAGTTTAAGATAATATTTATCATCTCGATTACTCGATACTTATTAAATAACATTGGAGAAAACATTTCCTGGAGTTGAGCCTTCCTCTCTGCACATTAGCTAATCAGATGATAGTGGAGGCAAAATGAAATTAAACCACAACGAGAGCAAACTAATTAGCTCCCAGGTTGTTTAAAGTCCTTATTTTTGCTATATTGAAGATCACTGTCTTAAATTTGCATTGCTCAAACTCTTCCAGAATATGCCATTCTGTTTTCTCTACATTAATATCTTCTTTTGCTCTATATGTTTTTAGATTAACACACATAATTTCTGGAAATATGAAACAGGGCTCTTTCAGTAGTATGGACAACACCATTAGTTGCTACACTGGGCATGTCATTGACCATACCCCTTGTTATGATCGCTGACATGCTAGTTCATGGACGTTATTACTCCGCAGAGTACATTCTTAGATGCATTCAGGTTTTTCTTCAATAAAACTTTTACTTTTCTACATGGTTGGAGTATGTTTTAGGAACTGAGAAAAATTAACATGTTACAAACTCAAGGTCATTAACACCATTCTCTTCTGCTTCTGTTTTCAAGGTTTTCGCTGGATTTGTTATAGCTAACCTATCTGACAAATTTTCATGCCGTAGAAGGTGAGCAGGTTTTAGTCCATAGTGTATAAATGTAGAAAAACAAAGTTTTCTTCCCTATGATAATACTATGGTCAAATTGTAATAACAACATTTCAATTTTCAAACTGTATATGGTTTGTTATTTTTTTTAAATGTCCGGAACCCTTCTTACTTCTTTATTATATTGGGGAATTTTTTCTCTTGGTTGGCTAACTCCATAAAGGGCTGTTGGGTGGGGGTAGATCCTTTAGCACCAATGTTGATGAAGCAAAAGTGTCTGTTTATGGTATGGAATAGGAAGAGCTGAAAATGGAAGAGATGTTTGTTTAAGGTAGGCTTTGACGAAAGCAAAAAAGGAAGCAAGTTTAGCGAACAGAGTGACGGATTTTGGTGCACGTTAAACATCAACTCAAGAAAGCGATTGGCGAATGGGGATAGGCCTGGAAAAGGCATTTCCCCGTAGATGAATAATATGACCACTAGCCTTCAAGCCCATTCCCTGAGACAAGACTTCTACCGCTCTTAGTTCTTGGATCGATCAAGTTTTGAACGACTTTGTAGTAAGATCGTTCCTGTATTCCAGATGTGAAGTCTCCTTCAAACCTTTAGACAAAGGTGCTATTGAGATATTGACCCTTATGGTATCTTGTACACATTTCGACGACTGGCCAAGCAAATAAGTCTACTTAAAAGTGGATTTGTTTAGCGAAAATACGTTATGATTTGTGGTCGCCTGTTGATAGATCTAAAGCTTATGTCGTTCAGGCTATTGACCTTTAATTTTATCTACATCTTCCTTCGTAAAGTGACATTTTTTATAAGAAAAGACTTTCTCAGTGGAACAAAAAAGAAAAAGAAAATTGAGTGACTTTTTAAAATAATTATTATTAATTGAAACATATATCTACTACTTAACAAATTACTACTAGCAATCTATTGGATCAACATTGTTTGAATTATTGCTTTTTCAAAGTACAGAGAATCTATGGATTTTCATTTTTTTTATTGGCAAAACAATGTTCATAGTTTCTTGGAAAAATTATTGAAATACACGTCTTATGTTTCCCTTATTTCCAATATCCCCTTCTATTTTTAAAAACCTCTAAAATCTCTTATTTATTTAATGTATCCGAGCTACATATTATGTATTCGGTATATTTTATAATGTATCCGAGCTAGTTTTTAATGTATTCGAGCTACATATTATGTATCCGAGCTATATATTATGTATCCAGTTTACGTTATAATGTATCCGAGCTACATATTATGTATCTGGTTTGTGTTACTTTTTTAAGGGATTAATGTAATTGCAAACTAAAGATGGATAAATTGTAATTCCATATTAAAACTATGTGATTCCTAAAATTTACCCTAGTTTCTTTAGCATCTTAACAATGTATATATATTTGAATTATTACTTTTGGACCATCTAAAGAGCAAGGACCAACAAAAATGACAAAACCTTGTTGACCATTCCTTGAAGTATCAATTCAAATCGTATGACAAAATGTTGTACTGTATATACAATATTATTCCATCTCAATTTATGTGGTATCGTTTAATTTAACATAATTTTTTATTCAAAAAAAAAGAACAGTTTTGAAATTTATGGTCTAAAACAAATCTTAGATATTTTTCAGACTATGAGTCATTTCATTGAGGTTAATAATTAAATTATTTTTAGCTGGTATAAAATTTGACATTAAAGTATATCATATATGTTGAGACTTAGGAGAATTACTTCTATTTGAGAAAATAAGTTTTGTTTTTCAATTAAAGAGTTATTTGTATGGATGCTCACTCGTATTTTGAGAATTGTCTATAAAAATCACTTGTGTTTCTTTTAGAATAGAAGTATCATTCAACTACTTCTATTTTTTTGAAAAAAATATTAAACACGTTAAATACTTTCTTCTTTCTCAACTGGCATTTTATGAAACAAAAGTAATTTTAATATGCAATTGATAGAAATTAACTCCAAGAATAAAAAATATAGATGATAGAGAAACATACAATTTCATTTTTGAAAATTATTCTAAGAGAAATAAAATCTAAAAAAGTATGTAAATCAACTATTTATAAAAAAAATTGTGAAGGGTAGATTTGAACATAGGACAAATTAACATAGTAATATATTATTCCATCTATTTCAAGTTTGAAAAAAAGTCTTTGAAAAACGTCTTGTGAAATTCATTCACAAAAGTTTCAAACCCTTGTCCGCTCCTAACGTATATATTACTTCACATTTGAAAAAAGTTATTGGAATTGGTTAATTTGATCAGTTGATTAATTCAATTAGTTAGTCAAGATAATTAGCTTTATTTTAAGTTGGTTAGAAAGTTAGTTAGACTGTCAGATAGTTAGTTAAACTTGACAGTGATCAGTTAGATCTAGAAGTTGTATATATATATATATATATACACACATACACATGTAATGTAGCTGATGTATAGTCAATTGTGATGAATGAAAGTTTCAGTTTCCATCTAAATCACTCTGTAAAAATCTACATGGTGTCAGAGCATTGATCTGTTAATCAGTTCAATACGATCATGTTGCGATTTAATTCGATCATTGAAGAACCAGAGAGATAGGAGATGCTGAAGCTGCCACCATTGATGCATCACAAACTGTTACAGTTGAAACTATCGATGATGTCGATCGAAAGCGAAACCATCCACTTCATCTTCATCACTCAGACACTCCTGCTAGTGTGCTCACCACTGTGCAACTTACAGGGATGGAGAATTACTCTCTATGGAGTAGATCCATGTTGATTAACCTTTGAGCCAAGAGTAAGCTGGGGTTTGTGTTGGGGACTTGCAAGAAGAGTACTTATCAAGGTGAACTGGAAGAGCAATGAGAGAAATGCAATGCATTTGTACTTGCTTGGATCATAAACACTGTGTCGAAGAAGCTGCTCAGTGGGATTGTTTATGCTACAGATGCAGCCATGATGTGGACAGATCTGAAAGAGAGATTTGATAAGGTTGCCGGATCGAGAAGTTATTAACTGCACAGGGAGATCTGCATGATTCATCAAGGTAATTCTACAATTTCAACATATTTCTCAAAATTGCGATTGTTGTGGGATGAGTTTGATGCACTGGTTTCTCCACCTTCATGCAAATGTGATAAATCTAGAACTTATGTTGATCACCTAGCTTGTTTGAGGCTATTTGCTTTTTTGATGGGATTGAATGAAGTGTATGGTCATGCACGAAGTCAAATCCTGATGATGAACCATCTACGTACTGTTGGAAAGGCATATGCTATGTTGATGGCAGATGAAGGCCAACGTATGACTGCAAGTTCACATGTAGTGGGGGTATTTTAGATCCAAATCCAACTGCACTGTATGCTGGGAAATGAATTCTAGATCCAACTGCATTATATGCAGGGAAGGGGAATTCTCAGAGAAAAATTCAGGATAAAAAGAAGAATTGGGATCAAATATGTGATCACTGTAAATTGCAAGGCCATATCAAGGAGAATTGTTTCAGGTTAATTGGATACCCTGTTGACTAGAAGTTCAAGAAGTCAGGACCACCAGCAAATCAAGTTCAGAATAATAAGCAACAGGACGTGGCAAATCATGCAAATGCTACCAGATATGATGATTCTGATGATGCATTTGGCCCTTTGCTCTAAGAGAAGAACATGTATCACAAGTATAAGCACATGATGGACAAGAAGGAAGCAGGATCAAGCTCCAAAGGTGCAATGGATATGGCAAACATGGAAGGTATAATTTCAAAACCCAAAGCATTATCAGTGACAACTAGAGAAACAGAGAAGGGAAATAGATGGATATTGGATTCAGGTGCTACATGCCATATAACATCTAAGCTCAATAAATTGACATCTGCATCTAGTTGTCTAGGCAGGAGGGCGCATTTACCTAATGGTGAATCTACCTCAGTGTCTTATGTTGGTAAATGTGAGACTATTGATAGCAATGTGTTGAATAATGTTTTGGTGGTACCTGCATTCAAGCATGATCTTATTTCAGTATAACAGATTATAAGACAATTGAAATGCTCAGTTAACTTCTTTCCTAAGTTTTTTGTTCTTCAAGACCTCTCCAATGGGAAAGTGAAGGGGATTGGTAAGGAGATTGATGGACTCCACTACTTCCTTATTCAGAATCCATGTGGAGAAGGAAGGAATAATGAGATGGTGTCCCTCACACAACACTCAGATGCACACAAGCTCCTTTGGCATTACAAGCAAAGACAACCTTCAATAAAGGTCTTGAAATATGTAACTCTAGGAAAGGAGAATATAGACATTACTGCATGTAATAAATGTTCAATATGTCCCCTTGCAAAGCAAACCAGATTGCCTTTCCACTCAAGTATGTCTAGAGTTGTTGAGGTTTTTGACTTGCTTCACTTGGATGTTTGGGGACCATATAGGACTGCTACTCATATTGGTTGTAGATTTTTCCTGACAATTGTTGATGATAATTCAAGAATGACCTGGTTGTATCTGTTGAGAAGGAAGAGTGATGTCTTCCAAGTTCTAAAGTTTTTTTTTTTGCTTTAGTTCAAACTCAGTTTAACAAACATGTCAAAAAGGATAAGATCAGATAATGGCACATAGTTCTTTAATAATGAATGCAATACTTTGTTTAAGTCTCTTGGTATTATTCATGAAAGTAGTTGTCCTCACACTCCACAACAAAATAGAGTGGTGGAGAGAAAGCACAGGCACATACTTAAGGTAGCAAGGGCACTAAGATTTCAAGGTGTTATTCCCATCAGATTTTGGGGAGAGTGTGTATTAGCTGTTGTTTATCTGATTAACAGATTACCTACTGAAGTTTTGAAGGGGCAAACTCCTTATGAAAAATTCAATGGCCATAAGGCAAATCTTGATCATCTCAGGACAATAGGATATCTATGCTATGCAACTAGAATGGTTAAGCCTGATAAGTTCACTCCTAGAGCTGAGGCATATGTTATGATGGGATACTCAGCAACTCAAAAAGGTTATATTTTGTACAGTCTGTCTCAACAGAAGCCCTTGGTGAATAGAGATGTTGTTTTCAAGGAAGATATATTTCCTTTTTATAAGATGACCAACACACAACCACCAGTATTCTCAGCAAGTAATTGTCCTCCCATGATTGATGATGAACTTGATAAAACACCTATGCCCATATAAGAGAACTTGGTAGATATAAATGTTGAATCTTCTGAGCATGATAATTTTTATATGGAAAATATTACCAATGATCAACCAAGTATAGCTGAAGAAAATACAGAGAATGAGGTTCATGAAGATGTTGATGAAAGAGCCCAGGCAGGAGGAAGCAGACAGTCTTCTAGGGTTTCTCATCCCCCCATTTGGATGAAAGACTATGTTACTCAAGGGTCTAAGCCATCTCACCCTTACTCTTACAGCAACTATATGTCTTATGATGGTGTCTCTCCTCAATATAAGGTTTATTTGTCTCAGTTTTCCACAGAGACTGAACCTAAGAACTATGAAGAAGCAGTAAAACACACAAGGTAGATACAGGCCATGCAACAAGAGATTTAAGCATTAGAAGAAAATGGTACTTGGGAGGTAGTTCAATTGCCAAGGTTGCTATAGGATGCAAATGGATGTTTAAAATCAAGTATAAGGCTGATGGTGAGATTGATAGATTCAAAGCAAGATTAGTAGCTAAAAGTTATAGTCAGACTGAGGGATTAACTATCAAGAAACTTTTCCACCTGTAGTGAAAATAGTGACTGCTAGGGCAATCATAGCCTTAGCTGCTGCTGAGAACTGGAAGATTTTTCAAATGGATATATTCAATGCTTTTCTACAAGGTGATTTGTCTGAGGAGGTATATATGGAACTGCCTAAGGGATTTTGTGGTCAAGGGAAAAATAAACATCTTGTATGTAAACTTGTTAAGTCACTCTATGAACTTAAACAAGCATCAAGACAATGGAATGCCAAGTTGACAGAGGCTTTCTTTGATTCAGGCTATACACAAAGTCACCTAGATTATTCTTTGTTTACCAAAAGGAGTGGATCTAGCTTGGTAATAATCTTGGTATATGTTGATGATCTGTTGAATACAGGAAATGATATTCAGTTAATAGAAGAAACCAAGTGTGTACTGCACAGTTATTTCATAATTAAAGATCTAGGAGAGCTTAAATATTTTTTAGGAATTGAGTTCCTTAGATCCAACAAAGGTTTTGTGATGAACCAAAGGAAATGTGCTTCGGAGTTGATAGCTGAATCAGGGTTGGGAAATGCTAAACCAAGTTTGACACCA
The DNA here is from genome assembly GCA_029007595.1 of Solanum commersonii. Classification (NCBI taxonomy): domain Eukaryota; kingdom Viridiplantae; phylum Streptophyta; class Magnoliopsida; order Solanales; family Solanaceae; genus Solanum; species Solanum commersonii. The sequence continues at coordinate 2,379,013 of JAJTWQ010000011.1, forward strand.
CTAAAATGCAACATAAAGTTGGCCAATGTAGAGTTTGATTAAGATATTGAGACTACTGACATTTTATTTGAGGATGTTTCTAGATACCAAAGGCTTATAGGTAAGCTGCTTTATCTTACCAACACAAGGCCGGACATAGCCTTTGCAGTACAGACCTTAAGTCAGTTTATACAACAACCAAAAATGTCACATTGGAATGCTGCTCTAAGGGTGATAAAATACATTAAACTGGAACCAGGGAAGGGACTGTTGATTAGCTCAGATCACAGACCTCACTTAACAGGCTACTATGATACAAATTGGGTTGCTTGTCCAAATACAAGAAGATCTGTTACTGGTTTTGTATTGAAGTTTGGTCATTCACTCATTTCCTGGAAATCCAAGAAGCAAAATATTGTCTCTAGGAGCTCTGTAGAGGCTGAGTACATGAGTTTGGCTAGTTTGACAGCTGAAGTAGTATGGGTTGCTGGCTTGTTCAGGGAGCTGAATGTAAAACTGATTGAACCATCTTCTATTTTTTGTGATAGCAAGACTGCTATACAAATTGCTGCAAACCCAGTGTTTCATGAACGTACTAAACACATAGAGATTGACTGCCATTTCATTCGAGAGAAGATTCAGAAAGGACTCATCAAGACAACTTACATCAACACTAACGACCAACAAGCTGATTTACTTACTAAGGCTTTGGGAAGAACGCAACATGAATTCTTACTAGACAAGCTTGGAGTATTGAACTTGTTCAGTACATCCAGCTTGAGGAGGAGTATTGGAATTGGTTAATTTGATCAGTTGATTAATTCAATTAGTTAGTCAAGATAATTAGCTTTATGTTAAGTTGGTTAGAAAGTTAGTTAGGTTGTCAAATAGTTAGTTAAACTTGCCAGTGATCAGTTAGCTTCAGAAGTTGTATATATATGCATGCAATGTAGTTGATGTATAGTCAATTGTTATGAATGAAAGTTTCCATCTTGTGAAATTCAACGTATATAACAACTTTTTTTCTTCTTCTTCTTCTTCATTTTCTTGATTAGGGTTTAAATTTTTTATCGTTTCGAGTGAGGTGACGAAGAGAAAAGTAATGGCTGGAATTCATCGGAGAATTGAATGTTAGAGCTGCCAAGAAACGACGGGAATTTTCAAATATCTCGAATCATCAACTGTCTCTGCTCGTATACTCAATTTCTCATTCCACCAAACTTGTGAGTGTTTCTCTGTTTTTGATCTTTGTTTATTGTGTGTATTTTTTTTCTACCGAAGGAAAATAATTAGAGTACTGGATTTTATCTTCTTTTTTTGTGTATTTTTTTAATTACTGGCTCGATGATTCACTTTTGTATATTGGTTATGGGGTTTCTTGTATAAATTTGTGTATGCAAGGGAATTGTAGGTGGGTTTTGTGATTTTTTTTTCTGGGATTTTATTCTAGGATTAAATAAGTAAGATAATTAATGTTACGGGTAAAAATTAAAGTTGTGAAAATCAAGTGAAGTGATATGAGGGTTTTTGATATGAGGGGATTTACGGGATTTCTTTTTCTTTTTTTTTTGGTCGAGATTGTGATATTTGGAAGTTGAATTCTTCACTATTTTTAGCAGGAAATGCTTTGGTTATCAAGGGATTTGTTTAATCTTTTTGAAAATTATGTCTGAGTTAAGTATTCTTTTAATGGTTAAAAAGTATAAGACATTTATTTTAGTAATTAGTTGTTAAAAGGAATCTTATTTTCCTCAAGTAGTAGTAAATTCATTCTTGACATTTTTTTATCATTAATATGTCACTTGTACCAGCTATATTATTGTTTGGTTCTGCCTAGATAAAGTCATATGGGCAATGAGTGTGCACTTTCGTGTTGTGGTGTCTGTACTGAATGCTACTTGAGTGAGGTGAAACGCTCAAATGGTTGCACCTAGCTCCAGATTTTAGCTGCCAAAGCGAGGCTTTGACACTATGCTAATGTTTACAAGTAGTGACTTCTCTAATGCAATTTTTTTTTAGTGGTTTGTTAGTTTTAATACTTGCCAATTCCACATTCTCTTTGGTCTTTTGCTAAAGGGTTGTAATAGGTACAACTCCTCAATGACATTAGTGCTTCCCTGTGCTACAGTAGCAAGATATTTAAGGAATAAAAAAAGAATGTTTATCTGAGAATCGGCATTGAGAAATTTCAGGACTCGGCTCTGGAACCTATTTTGCCTTGTTGAACTGTTTATATGATTTCCCAACATCTTATATGAAAATGAAGTTCCTAAAGGTGTTATCTCCGACTTTCAGGTTGATTGATTAGAAACTTAGGCCTTCTTATCTATTTTCCCACTCCTAATGTCCACATTAATAAGCACCATATGTTTTATCAGCAAGGAGCTTCAATAAGAAAGAAGCTAAGCAGAGCGGTGGTTGTCTTCATTTTAATACATTGATCCCTTTTACCTAGCATGATCAGTTCGTTTTTTATTAGTCATCCATCATTAGAACCGGAAAAAATGATTTTTTTGAGTTTGAGTGCTCAACATGGATTAAAATACTTCAAAATGTCACGAATCGGTCATTTTAAATGTGATGCCTTTTCTTATGCTCGTTCCTCGCTATTGTTGAATATAGGCGTTCCTTTATCATCTCTTTTTTCTTGATTAATTTGTGAAACTTCAGCATAACTTATTTCCTTTTAGTATAGTGATTTATTTAATCAGAACAATGTACATGCCTCAGGATCAAGATTGATGGGATAAAACGAGACCCTTGGTTCGTTCCTTTTCATTCCCTTCATTGTGAAAGGTTGGAGAAACAACTACCTTCATTAGGTACGAAACATAATATTTGATAATTACTCTACCCAACTAAATTTTTGTTGTGTCTTATTTTTGTTAAATATAAGAATCAAATTGTTTAAGTGCATTTTTCTAACTTTGTTTTTTAAAGCGGGTGGGGCGGGGTCCTCGGGGTGGAAGGGGCGGGGTGACTTGGGGCACAACGCCTCGAGGTCAGTAGGATAGCAGGGTCTTTAGGGCATGGCGCATCGAGGCGGGCGACGGGTTCTCGAGGAACGACGCCTCGAGGAAGGCGGGGCGAAGGAACTCGAGGCACTGTGCCTCGATGCGAGCAGGGCGGGGGACCTCGAGGCACGAGGGGGTGTGGGCCTCGAGGACAAGGCGGGGGGAGGAGCCTCTAGGAACGATGGTGCCTCGAGGCGGGGGATGGGGGCCTCACGAAACGACGGTGCCTCAAGGCGAAGTGGTGGGGGCCACAAGGCAGAATTGTGCCTTGAGGCTGGAGGTGGGGGCCTCGGGGCACGACGGTGCCTCGAGGCAGGGGTGGGGGGACCTCGGGGAACGACGATGCCTCGAGGCGGGGGTAGGGCATCGAAGAAAGGATAGGGTGGGCCTGGAGGCAGGAGGGGGAAGGGGGCCTCGAGGAACGACGGTGCCTCAAGGCAGGGGTGGTGCGGGCCTCAAGGCACGACGGTGCCTCTAGGGGGGCCTTAGGGCACGACAGTGCCTCGATACGGGGGTGAAAGGGGGCATCGAAGCACAACGGTTCCTCGAGGCGAGGGTGGTGGGGGTCTCGAGGCAGGATCGTGCCTCGAGGAGAGGGGTCTCGAGGAACCACGGTGCCTCGAAGTGGGGGAGAAGGTCCTCGGGGCAGAACGATACCTCGAGGTCGGAGATGGGAGCCTCAGGGAACCACGGTGCCTCGAGGCAGAGGAGAGAGGGTCCTCAGGAAATGACGTTGCCTCGAGGCGAGTGAGAAGGGGGGCCTCGAAACACAATCGTGCCTCGAGGTGGAGGAAAGGGGCCCTTTGGGCACAACTGTGCCTCGAGAAGGGGAGATGGGGAACTCGAGGCACGAGCAGTGGGAAGGGGACCTCGGGAAATGATGGTGCCTCTAGGCGGGGAATGGGGCCTCGAGGAACAATGGTGCCTCGAGGAACGATGATGCCTCAAGGTGGTGGTGGTGTGGGCCTTGGGGAATTACGGTGACTCGAGTCGGGGTTGGTGAGGGCCTCGGGGCACGACGGTGACTCTAGGCCAGGGGTGGTGAGGGCCTTGAGGGACAACGGTGCCTCGATGTGGGGGTGGTGAGCGCTTTGGGGCATGACGGTGCCTCAAGGTGGGAAGTGGTGGGGGATAGAGGCACGACGGTGCCTCGAGGTAGGAGGGAGAGGTGCCTCGAGGCGGGGGAAAGGGGGGTTCATGGGCACGACGGTTCCCCAAGGCGGGGGTCGGGGACTCGGGGCACCGCCGAGGTGGGGTTTTTCTTTGAACTTGGGAAAACGTTCAATAAAATCCATACTAATACTTTCCCAAGCCAGAGCAGGTATATTCAAAAGCTGCAAAGAGACCAGGACAAGCTATTGAATCAGCCTTGCTATTTTGACACGCAACACCCTTTTGACATAAACCTCAACTTCCTTCAAACAGAACAATGCAATTACTCTTCTATAAATATGATCCATCCCATAAATGACCTCCCATCAGTGCATCATGCCACAACTGATTATATGAACTGCTTGTTATTTCTAATATAATGAACATCAAGCCGTTAGTATTATATATCATTTCATTAAGAATTTGGGGAACAAAGGTTAATTGCCCGGTACTTCACTACCTTGAAATCAAACAATATATTATTAGATCTAGGGTTAATTTCCTAACTCTTTCACTTTCAGAGAGCTAATCAAGTAGCAATTTCTATATTCAGTAGGAGTTTATTCGATGCTTCTGCTCTTTCATTAGAAAGAGTGCACTATTCTATTTTACAAGCTTTTCTGTAAATAGTGAATTCATCTGTTGAAATTTGTGATGTCCGTATGAAATCAAGGCCTTTCCTCATATTATCCATCAGAAACTTGTAATTTTTCCAGGATAGTTTGCTTTATATTCTGTGAATCGCATGTCTGGATAATGAAATTCATTTGCACAAATTCTGCTTAAGGATACAGTGAACCCATCTATGCATGTCAGTACCCCTATGACTAATAGTCGACATAAACTTTTACAGGGATTTTGCAGTAGCCCAACAACTGTTCAGATGTACTTTATGCTTTTTCAGTTTGATTTCGGTTGGAGTATGCCTTTTGGAATGAACTGTCCTCCATAGTCTGTACAACATACTCTATCAGGTAGCTCATATGCAGAAACAAGGAAATAAGGTTGATACATTGGATTGGTACTTTGGTAATCAATAACAGAGCCACATTGACGGTGGTCAGTTGAACATTCTTTGTCGGAGAATTATACGTGTCTGTAAAGATTTATGTATATATAGGTCAAAAATTACTTTTATACATATTTGTTAAAATCTTGAACACCTTTTGTGATATTTCGGGCTTCGTCATTATTGCTAGTTGCTAGTTGGGAGCTGAGACTTGCATATCTGATTAGAATGGCGTTATAAGGTCCTAATAAAGAAAGGGAATGTACGTTCTCTTTATTATAAATAGGTTCTTGATTAAATTTTTTTTCTTTGTGATCATTTATAGTGAATTGTAATTGAGCTAGAATGTGTTCCTACTTCCCACAGGTCTTTTATTAGAACAATGTCTTTTTCCTTTTTAGGTGGTAGGAGTGTCAGAAGTCAAAAGTAATTTGGTTGTAGAAGGAGTCCGGCTTGTGAAGAACTTAAATGGTAGTATCATAGCTTATCATTGTTGAATTGTTTACTATTTGACATCATTTGCACATTGATCTGTAAGACTTAACTTCCATTTCAAACTATTTCTTTGTGAGTCAGCTTGTAGGGCCAAATTTCAGGATATTGATCAGAGAAAAGTGTAGCTGCTGCAGGAAATCTTTCTGGTATTGATGATTCTAAGGTATGTCCAATGTCCTATAGCAATTGAAATCAAATGTCTGTGTCTTGGGGAATGAGGGTTGGGTGCCTCGAGGCGGGGGGTGGGCCTTAAGTCCAGCTTAGTTTCTTTACAGGTCTATGACTGTTAGTTGGATTTATCTCCTATGATTGAACTTTGAATCGCTTTCTAATATGCCTTTGCCGTTTAAATTATTGATACTCGATCTTGGTTATAACAGGATCTGCAAAAATGTAAAAGATGTTTAATCCCCACAAATTGACAACCTTGCTTTTAGTTATTATTAGAGTTGTCTTATAAATTATAGGTGTAATTGTGAAACTAATATTTGATGCATTTCCTCTATAACGGGGCTATATGCAAGTTTATAATTCTCTTATAATGGCAAAATAAAAATCTCTATGTTGTAGTTAGATATCATCATTTGTCAACTTAGATCAGATGCTTATACGTGGAAATTGTTAACGTTGGTTAGAGACTTGACATGCTGCAGACCTATGTAGTGATTCTTTCTGATTGAATTGTTGTTTATGTTTGCCCTTGGTGGAAACATTCGGAGAATCATGCCTACGTGCAACAAGATGCTCATGAGTTCTTCATTTAAATGCTGGACAATGATCCATGACAAAGAGGGGAATGCAAGTTTGGCAATCAAAGGTATATTTTGATGAGAATGGTTCTTATACTTCTTGTCTCATGTAGGACATGGTTTGGGGTCTGTTTGCTTTGAATTAGCATATCGCTCATCTCTTTCTATTTGAAATAATGCAATACAGTGAGTAGATATAGTACAGATCTTGTCATGTACATGCTCGATTTCCGATTTCAAAATTTCCACTTGTACTTCTATTTGGGATCAATTTCATTGATGAGAAAATGGGTGATTCATGTATTAAGACCTTGAGAACTTGAGATTTTTGTGGCTCCTCTTCTACATTGTCTCTTATAAGAAACATTTCTTATACAGATAATGAAGATTGCCAGTGTATAGCTCATAGGGATTTCTATGGGCCCTTGAGATCTGATGTCACCTGTGCATCATGTGGTTTCACTTCAACTACTTATGATCCTTGTATGGACATTTCTCTCTACTTGAGTGCATGCAACTCCAGCCGAAAGGATTTTGATAGTAAGTCCGGTAAGCCAAGTGAATCTCTTGTAGGTTGCTTGGACCTCTTTACATGACTAGAAAAATTGGGATCCGATCAGAAGTTGTACTGTGGAAATTGTCAGGAATAGCAAGATGCATTGAAACAAATGTCCATCAAAAAGCTCCCACTTGTGTTCTGCTTTCATATATTGAACATCGCCCCCCCCCCCTCAGAAAAATGTTCAAAAAGATCAATCGCCGTGTGCAATTTATTTTCTCTTTGGATATGAAGCTATATTTATCATCTTCAACCGTAAGGAAAAGATACAGGAACAAAATCTTTTTGTTTGACGGTGATGAATCATATGTTTATACATAATTTGAAATTATTGCAGTGATCACACATTTAGGAATGTTAGAATCTGGTTGCTACGTGACTTATTTGCGTTTGAGAAACCAATGGTACAAATGTGACAGATAAGATTGTATCACGTGTCCTTATTTAGTCTTCCGTTAGTATAATGTGTGATGAAGGGTTTCTGCATACCATTTACAATAGTTCGGGGGTATATTTGTCCATTTTCCCATTATTTTTTACTACGTATAGTATGAAAAAAAATTCTTTACCAATTTATCAAAATGGACAAGTAAAATGAAATATCTATTTTTAATATAAGAGTCAAGTAAAAAACATTCAAAAAAAGAAAAAAAAAAGATTACTTCTTGTAAACTCTAACCCTGCCCCTTTTTGATTTCCTTCTCTCTTCTCGCTTTCAATAATAAAGAAAAATTGTGTTGTGATATATTTTGCTTTCACGAATCATAATGGTGAGTAAAAATATCAAATGTTGACTGGAATATAATTAGAAGAATATAACATGAAGTGTAAAAGGTTTTTTTTAGCGGTGTAATTTCATAGATGCAATGTGGGAGGGTAGAGTGTATATATATCTTATTTATTCCTATTTTAAGAAAGTAGAGAAATTATTTTTAATAAATTTTTTACTGAACCGAATAATGAAAAGAGGAACTGATAACAAGCAGAAATTCCTTCACCTCTACTACTTAGGCCTATCTTTTTCCTCCTCAAATCTTTTATGTCTAATTAAAAAAAAAATTGAAGTATACTAAAAACACAGAGATCAAAATATTTAATTTGAGGGTTAATTTTATAGATAATCACAAACAAATTATTTTATTGTATCAATATTATTAAATTACTTAAATACAAATATTATAGAAAGTCGTTAAATAATTATTGTAGCTCTTTACTTCTTTTAATTACAAAAAAAAATAAAAATGTGATTATTGTTGCAACAAAGCAAAGATGTTACTAGAAACATTTTTATTTAATTTCGTTTATATGAAAATTTAGGGTCAATTATTTTCTGTTTCCGTAATCGTAACTGATAATCAAACGGCCTCGCCGTAGAGGAGGGGTAGCTGTATTCTGGCGAAATGGCGGACGAGGAAGAGAGAGCACTGGAAGAGCAGCTGGAAATTCAATTGGATGAGCAGAAAGACGCTCTCCATTCTCTCAATGAAGCACTATCCTCTGATCCTTCCGATCCTGAACTCCTCTCGGTATGTTCCCACAACCTAGGGTTTTCTCCCCCATTTTTTTTTTATTCATTTTATAACCTCCTATGAAATTGTGTTGAATCCTTAAACGAAGAAAGAAGTTTTAATTAGAGATATGGTTTTGGGTGGAATGGCACAACAACTATATATTTTTCAACTTATGCCAGTGTTGTTGAAGCCAAAAAGCTCTAAAAAGTGCTCCATAGTGGAATTAACCTACGGGCTTTAGTTTAAAAAGGTGCAAAATTCATAGTGTTTTGAGCTTAAGGGTGAGTTAAATGAGCCTTTGATAACACTGTATGCAAGTTATGAGAAGTTGAATGTCAAACAATCATCATTCAATTTAATAGGAAAAATGACTATCTAATTGTGAAATTTAACTTTCTGGGATAACATAGAGGTTTGTACTTTTCTGTGTTAAAGAGAAAGGAGATAATTGAAATTGCTATCTTTATGGAAACAGGTTCGTGAAGAGCTTGTTCAGTCTATAAAAGACACTGAGGAAGGCCTTCTTCACCTAAAACGTGCAAGGTTGTTGCTAGAGGTTGATGCTTCTTTACATGGTTTCAAGGAGCAAACTGCTGAGGTTGAGGTGGAGCCTCTTGATCCAACAGAGATTGAAGCAGAACCACTAGTGGATGAAGAGTATGCTGTTGGATCAAAATGTAGATTTTGCAATAATGATGGAAGGTGGTATAATGGTCTAATCGTGGGGTTGGAGGGTTCTCATTTTGCAAAAGTTTGTTTCCGCACTCCAACGTCTGAAAACATGGTGGTGAGTTCTCTTTTGCATGTCTCTGTACCGACTTTTCTTATTCTCAGTAAGCCTGCTTGTAAGTTGATCTCTCTTGTTCGTTGTTGGTGTTTTTGTTGCATCATTTTAATTATATTTTCTGTACTTTGATAAAGGATAGGGTTTCCTCTTAGGACTTCATAAAGCTTGATTCTATATTCCATATATCCTGCATTGTCTAGACCATTTGGTGTGTACCTTTTCTTAATGATGCTTCAGTAGTTTGTTTGCATTCTTTAGCAACATTTGTAATTGTTGTGCTCGAACTTACCCTCCAAGCTCATGTATTCTGTATCAACCAAACCATATTTAGTTCTTTTATACCAACTTTTTGCCATAGGAAGGCCAAATTGTGGTTCACCCTCTTGTTCACAGTGGTATCTTTCACATAATATTTTGTGGTTCTCTCTCTTTTTGGCTTTTGCTTGTAACATTCTGTGTGGGGATCAAACCTTGTGCAAGCAGATTGGATGCCACAAACTTCATACCAGTGATAACCTCTCACCCAACTGGATACAGAAAGAAAAAAAAACTAAAAAGTTTTAAATAGTGCAATTTCAAAAAAAAAAGGTTAAAATAATGAAGATGAGGTCTAAGAATTTAGATAATTCAGAATACAGAGCAAGGGAACTTTGATGAACATTTACAGATTTGATGAGATGCAGCATCCTCCCTATTTCTGACCACCGAACTGTTCTCTGAAGACATCAAACTAACATCAACTTCACTTTTCACTATGTCGCCCTTCCATTAAAAAAGGTTATTGGAAGGAATAATTTTGTCTTCCCCAATTACCATTATCAAGGATAGATATGAAAATTGCTGAAAGGACAGAGTCATTTATAAGAGCTTTTGCTTGTCTTGTGAGGAATACAAGTTGGACTGTGGCACAGAAATCAATGATACACTCGTAGGTACTGAACTGAGTGTTCGGAAAACACGTGCATAGATTCATGAACTGATGACAATCTTCATAGTTATTTTTACATGATTTAGTGCAGTTCATTGATCGGAACAAAAGATTAGTTTTAGCTTTTCACTTTTTGTAAGAATATTTTCCATCTATCATAGTACCAAAAATTGTGGAACCTAATGCTAGTTTGGTTTTTGTTAATCAGTCTAATTAAGAAAGTTCGTCTCCACTGTCTTTCATATACCCACATAGTTTGGACAACAACTGCTGTGCTGGTCCTAGCAGCTTATTTCCGTTCTACAAATTTGATGCACTCTTGTCTCATGTTGATCTTTGGTATGTTTTGTGTTCATAGGTAAATCTTAGCACACCTCCCTTTCTGCTTGAGAAACAGTGAAGTAGTTTTTATATCTCTTCTCTCAGATTATGCAGTCCTTGCTTCTTGAATCTTCTTGTGGTTTCCCTAATCACAGAATGCTTAGATTCTAGTCTTATCACTTGCTAATGATAGATCACACTGGTGCAGATGTGCCAGTTCTTTCTACAGCAGCGATGTCGATTTGGTAGTAGTTGCCGCTTATCACATGGTATGTTGGAATGAACAGAATCTGGACTGAGATCTTAGAATTGGTTTGACATTCACATCTTTCTCTGTGTCTATCCCTGGTGGAGAAAATATGAGAGAAATCAGACTTTGCTTTCCCTTTCATCCTGTAGTCAAAAAAAATTATATTTGTTTCATTTGAAATAAAAGTAGTTAACTGTGTAAGCTAAAGATCTTTCCCTTGAAAAGAGAAATAATTGTCAAGTTGTCTGTACTGGTGCAGAAGTTTTGACTGATAAATTGACTCTTGTAACCCTTTCTACACTTGAATGATCTGCATTATAATGCAACGGATTGAATGGTTTGCAGTTTTTAAGCACTGTTGACTGCAGTCTGCTAATGCTAATCGGGGGGCTAATATTCCGGAAATGAAAAATGCCAAAAAAGGAACAAGGATGAATATTATTAGATATGCCCAAAAAAAAAAATCATATTTGTATAGCGGAAACATAGTGCACTCCTATGACTTGTGAGCATGGGAAATATGCTAGATTCGATTGGTCGATTTCTTCTTTGCTCTTTTTTTTAGGTGGCTGTTATAAACATTGAACTGCTGATCTACTGCTGGATATATCAGTGTGGGATAATGTATGGCGTTTTTGTAGTTAGTTCAAGCCTCTTAACACTCAATAGACGTCTAATTTTATGTTATTTCAGGTATCGACATTCCAATATCCTCGTTGAAGAAGTATATCCCTATGAAATGGGATTCATCACTTGCAGGTTCCTGCATCTGGGCTCGCTCAGATAGCAAAGCTGGACTTTGGAAAAAAGCTGAACTTGGGTCTTGGGACGAAAAGCTTAATTTGGGGCACATTGTTTTCTGTGATGATGGAAGTTCTGCTACGCTTGGAGCTGAAAATATTGAACTGTCTGAACATGCAGAGGCAAGTGATGAAGAAGAGAGTTACTCGGGTTCAGAAGAATCTGATTCTAGTGACTATGAAGAAGATAGCCCAGAAGGGTTAGGATTTGTTGAAAGCACATCCCTGCAGCGTGGTGTCCAGACAGAAACAACACTTTTTGCTAAGTGGGAGAATCACACACGTGGCATAGCTTCCAGGATGATGGCAAACATGGGTTACCGTGAAGGAATGGGGTTAGGTGCATCTGGACAGGGAATGGTGAATCCTATTCCTGTGAAAGTTCTTCCACCAAAACAATCTCTTGACCATGCCATTAAAAACCAGAAAGCTGAGCATGAAGACAAAAAACTTAAGAAAAGAAGTAGGGGTGGTAAGAGGAAACGTGAGAAGAAATTTGCAGCAGCTGCTCGGGCTGCAAAAGAAGTAGAGGAATCAAGACCAGATGTGTTTAGTCTTATCAATACTCAGCTTGCAGTGCATGAAGAAACCATGAACAACAGCACAGGAAATAGGCGGCGAAGTAAGGCAAAAGGGGAAGAGAAGAAAGAAGATAGGAGGGCTCTGGTTGCATATGATGATGAGATAAAAGGGTTGAGGATACAGGCTCAGAAACTGGAAGAAATGGTGCAGCGCAACAGAAATGAAAAGCCTGTTTATGAAGCTGCTATGAGGAAGCTAAATGAAACTCGTAAAGCTATAGCCACTGCCGAAGCTGTTCATGCCTCTGCATCAAATGCAGTTCATAGCAAGGAAAAGGAAAAGAGATGGCTGAAATTCTAGAGTAGCTCGTAACTTATTTTGTATAACCTGAATGATTTCGAGGTCTTTCAGTTCAGTATGATGCTTCTGGCGAATCACAATTCTTTTAATATTATTTCTCTTTCCATTTTCACGAGTTCATTTTACTACTTTGATGAGTCTCTATAGGAGTTTTTTAATATTGTTTCTCATTCCTTTTTCTTGAGTTCATTTACTACTTTGATGAGTCTCTAGGAGAGATTTTGAAATTTGCCCTACATCAATGATATAACAGTTTTTGAACTTCACTTTTTATCGTTGTTGTATCACTGACAAAGATCAAATTGTTATATCATTATATCGTTCATATAGAGCGAAATTCAGAAACTCGCTACATTTGGTAACTATCACTATGCTGATAATTAGAGGCTTCAAACTATCACTATTTCTGGATTTTTTTGAGGGAAAACTAATCACTTCACTATATGAACATAACAAAGCACTTGCACAAAGTGGAGAGGAGCAATTTTTGGATTTCACCTCAAGAGTAGAGTAAAATGTAAGTCATTGCTGCATTTCTAACCCCAAAGAAACTAAAAGGCTCATTCAATTGTTTAACCCTTCTACTACAATTGTTTCTTTGCATCCTACAGCTTTCAGTAAAAATAACAAAAAGAGATCTTCTATAAATTTTACGATTCAATAATCAGCGTCAAAATCTTCACTATTGTTATAGTATCCAGTTCCATATCCACTATATGAATCATCATCATTGTCTCTAAACGAGTCATCATCTTCACCATATTCTTCATTCTCCTGTTCAAGCTCATGGAACCCAATTTTCAGGTTTTCAGCTGAATCACCATTTGCACAGGCCTTAGGTTCCAGTCCTCCTAGCTCTGCCTCTACAGGAACTTGCTTCTGCAACACAATTCAAAGAACAATGTCAAATGCAAAAGAATTTGCTCGTGAAATGGCTGAAATGAAATTAGCCCCTTTTCTTTTTTCCTTTATGGAACTGTTTTACAGGTCCTATGACAAACAACAGGTGCATTAAGCACACATAGCTGGACATCCATAGCTAAAGCACAAGGAGAGAGCAGTAGAAAGGTGTACCAATTCATCAGTCAGCTTCTGCAAAGCATTGTAATTTATTTTCGAACTTGTTCTCTGCAAACATTTGAATTATATTTTAGTATAACCAGCACATTCGACCATCTAAAATATAAAGAGTGAGCAAAAAGGATGTTTAGCTGGTATATGCGCACCTTGTTCTCTACTTTTTCCATTGTTTTAGCAGATTTCTTAGCATGGACATCCTTTTTATGTCCAATTTCCCGTTTTCTTTTCTTCGCATGTAGTTTATCATCACCCTGAGAAAGAAGCAAGTTGAACAGTTACAACTTCAAATAGATGGATCATTAGTAGATCAATAGAGTCGTCGTACATTTAAGAAGACAGAGACTAAGGTACTTCTATTTATCTAATGAAAAATGGAGAGGAGAGAGTGAAGTTGTTGATCAGAAATTGCATCTCTGCATATGAAAGATTGCATTACAATGCCATTCCATTTTCTTTTTCTTTCATTTACTCTGGAACCACTGAGTTCATTAGATGCCAATTCCTATGTCGTGAATTTCTGTTTGTCTAATGAAAAATGGCGAGGAGACAGTGAAGTCATGGATCAAAACAGGGCATCACTGCATATGAATAAACTGTCAGCAACCTAAGTTTAGGCTACTAAAGCACCTTTCAACTATCTTCCACTCGGATAGGGAGAGGGAGAGAGAGATCAGCAGTAATGAACATCTATTATTATCTACAGCTTGCTAAAAGTGGCTTTAGAGGCATTCCATTTCTTAAACTTCCAGTCTTCACTATGGATATGAATTCTTCGACATTAACAGAGGAATCTAACATATGAACAGGTCTAATCAAACAAGTAGGTGTAAGACAACCACCAGGAAACAAGATAAAGAGGATAATGCATATGGATGAACTGATATGTCAGGACGCCACAAGAAACACAGAAGATACTCTATTGTCCATCTTATAAAACGAACTAGAACAAGCAGGAAGGCATTTGCTCTTTAAGAGAAGTGTCAATTACTTCAGACAAAATTCTCTATAGTTAAAACTATTATGTAGAAGAGTAGATGGAAGAAGGCAATACCTTAGCGAACTCTTTATTCATTTTTTCCCATATGATCTTCTTGTAATGAATCTCCTTCGTGTTATTGAGATATCCAACAACCTTCGCCACATCAAAGTTAAAAATTGTGATTACACAATGTCTATAACCACATAACAAACACAGACATTGAGTTCAATTGCCATAGGACATTGGAAATACCTCAGAATCATCAATACCAGAAAGATTTCCTGCAGCAGCTACACGTTTTCTCTGATCAATATCCTGAAATTTGGCCCTACAAGCTGACTCACAAAGAAATAGTTGAAATGGAAGTTAAGTCTTACAGATCAATGTGCAAATGATGTCAAATAGTAAACAATTCAACAAGGATAAGATATGAGACTACCATTTAAGTTCTTCACAAGCCGTCCTTCTGCAACCAAATTACTTTTGACTTCCGACACTCCTACCACCTATAAAGGGAAAAAGACATTGTTCCAATAAAAGAGCTGTGGGAAGTGGGAATGCATTCTAACTCGATTACATTTCACTATAACAGATCAGAAAGAAAAAGATTTTTAATCAAGAACCTATTTCTAATAAACAGAACATACATTTCCTTTCTTTATTAGGACCTTATAATGCCATTCTAATCAAATATGCAAGTCTCAGCTCCCAACTAGCAACTAGCAATACTGACGAAGCCCGGAATTTCACAAAAGGTGTTCAAGATTTTAATAAATATGTATGAAAGTAATTTTTGACCTATATATACATAAATTTTTACAGACACACATAATTCTCCGACAAAGGATGTTCAACGGACCACCATCTATGTGGCTCTAGCATTGATTACCAAAGTACCAATCCAAATTATCAACCTTATTTCCTGGTTTCTGCCTATGAGCTACCTGATAGAGTATGTTGTACAGACTATGGAGGACAGTTCATTCCAAGAGGCATACTCCAACTGAAATCAAACGGATAAAGCATATGGTACATCTGAACAGCTGTTGGCTACTGCAGAATCCCTGTAAAAGTTCCTGTCGACTATTAGTCAGAGGGGTACCGACATGCATAGATGGGTTCACTGTATCCTAAAGCAGAATTTGTGCAAATGACTTGCATTATCCAGACTTATGGTTCACAGAATATAAAGCAAACTATCCAGGAAAAATTACAAGTTTCTGATGGATAATATGAGGAAAGGCCTTGATTTCATACAGACATCACAAATTTCAACAGATGAATTCACTATTTACAGAAAAGCTTGAAAAATGGAATAGTGCACTCTTTCTAATGAAAGAACAGAAGCATCGAATATACTCCTACTGAATATAGAAATTACTACTTGATTAGCTTTCTGAAAGTGAAAAAGATAGGAAACTAACCCTAGATCGGATGATATATTGTTTGATTTCAAGGTAGTGAAGCACCGGGCAATGAACCTCTGTTCCCTAAATTCTTAATGAAATGATATAATAATACTAACGGCTTGATGTTCATTATATTAGAAATAACAAGCAGTTCATATAATCAGTTGTGGCATGATTCACTGATGGGAGGTCATTTCTGGGATGGATCATATTTATAGAATAAAGATTGCATTGTTCTGTTGGAAGGAAGTTGAGGTTTATGTCAAAAGGGTGTTGTGTGTCAGAAAAGCAAGGCTGATTCAGTAGTCTGTCCTGGTCTCTTTGCAGCTTCTGAATATACCTGTTCTGGCTTGGGGAAGTATTAGTATGGATTTTATTGAAGGTTTGCCCAAGTTCAAAGAAAAATCTGCGATATGGGTCATAGTTGATAGACTAACTAAATAAGCTCAGTTTATAGCAATTTCCCATCCTTATTCAGTAGTTGAGTTAGTTGTCCTATTTAGGAGAATATCTTCAAGTTGCATGGGATGCCTGAAGATATAGTCAGTGACAGGGATGTCATATTCACTAGCAAGTTGTGGCAAGAGTTGTTTGCTATTCAAGGAGTGGATTTGAACACTTTCATTGCTTACCATCCTCAGTCTGATGGAAAGACTGAGGTTGTGAATAGATGTTTGGAAGCATTAAGGCACTCTATGGTCAGCCACCACGATTACATTTGCCTTATATGGCTGGAGTATCAGAGTTACCTGAGGTGACAGAAGTTTGATCACTAGGGAGTTCAAGCTTCAGCCACTGAAGCTACATCTCACGAGAGCTCAGCAGAGAATGGAGCCTCAAGTTAATAAAAAGAGAAGTCTGACAGATAATTCAAGGAAGGTGACTGGGTTTTCCTTATAAAATACAACCTCACAGGCAGGTCACTATGTCCACTCAACACTTTAGCAAGCTCTCATTAAAGTATTATGGCTCTTACATGATCATTCAGAAGGTGGGAGCTGTTGCTTACAAATTGTCTCTGCCCCGGACTTGCTTATTCATCCCACAATTCATGTCTCTTTACTCAAGCCTTGCCATGCTATTCCTAAGAATCACTCATCCACCAGTGGTAAGCATGGCCAGTCCCTATTGTCCTCAACCTGTTGATGTGTTGGATCGTAAGATGATTCAAAAGGGAAATAAAGTTGAGGCTCAATTGCCCATTCAGGATGTTAACGCCCTGAAGGTTCAATTTCCTGCATTTCATCCATGAGGGGGTGTTATTGATGTGCCCAGCAATCACATGATTATGAACTGCAGATGGGATTAGTACTTTCAGCTTGTGCGATGGTATAGTGAGGGTTGTTATGAGTTAGCTATCACCACTCCGGCATTACTCTTTAGTCCCTTATGTTTAATGTAGAAAGTTATAGTAAGTACACAATTAGCACATCTAATCCCACGGAGAGTCGCATTTTATAGATGCATAGGCTGAGTATATGTAATGCTGGAAGACTCCATTTTTACCATATGAATGAGAATCTATAGCTTTCTATTCTCTTCTTAGTTTTTCCCTTGCTGTATCTGTAATTCAAATACCTAAATTGTTCAAATCTACCTCAAGTGTGCTCCTAATGCTTCACCGGAAAAGATTACTGTAACAGAACAACCCTTTACCATAACATTGATTTCAACAATAGTATTACAAAAAAGAAAAATATAAACAAAAGAAACCTACAACATTAATGAGAGATACTGTAATGCAAGAACGAATATAGAAAAAGAAACATTAGGTTTATTGGTGTGTGAAAACTGGCCTGAACACAAAACATTATTAGGTTGTTCACCCAAAAAAAGAAGAAAACATACCCCTTGTTCTGTTGATTTTCCATTATCGGCGGGTCTTCCTGTGATGGCCATTGTTACTTATGAATCAGAGGGAAATTTTTATTTTATAAAGAACAGGACGAAGCTTTGCCAACTTCCGTCGGATCAGAATTTGTCGAACCCGAACCCGACCCTTTGTCAGATACCCAAAATATCCTTTTTTTATATTAAATTATCTCGAAACTACTATATATGTTATATTTACCTCATATAAGAATGAGATTAACTAATTTTGATATAACTAATTATAGAATAACTTGTTCTGTAATTCAAACATTTTTCAAAGTTACCAGTTTCAAAAAAAAAAATTCAAACATCTTTTTCACTTAAAAAAAGGTTATATACATCACAAACTCTTTTCTCAATCAAAATATCGAAGAGCTGTAGAAAACATTTTTTTACTCTCAAACTTCCATTTACTTTTCAAATATATGCGCATGAGATCAACTGAATTCATTTTTATTTTACTTTTTTACTCGAATTCTTTTTTCCAATATGTTAGGAAAATCTAAATGGATAATTTTGTATTAGTACAAGGAGGGGCAAGAATTAAAATTATAAACTAAATCAAGTAATGATTACCCTATTTTTTTTTAACACTATTCATATGATTATAGTAGAGTTCTAGATTTTTGAAGAATATAATTTAACAAATATAAAAGTATATACACCTTCTTAATTTTGCGTGAATAAAATTTTTAATTTTTATTATAAGGTACAACTAAAGGGCACAAAATATTTAAAATAACAATATCAAACATTACAATAACCAAATATTCATAAAAAAAAAATGACACATGAACTGATAAAAATGAACTACATAGCATAAAAATAGTTTGTTAACTAAGAAGTGTAGTTTTTCTTTTTAAGCTGAAGAATGGCAGCATATATTTCCCCCTTCTTTTGATTTATGGCATATAAACTATTTTCCAAAGATTTAATGTCATTTTTAATAGATTCCAATTCTCTCTTGAGATTCTCCACATTTTGATTGAAAATTCTCTTTTCTCTCCTCATATTCTGTATTTCAGTAAATGTGACCTGTAAATTAGAGTTTTAGCTGTTAATTTATTTCCAAATGAATCATAAAACAATTCATATAAAATGCATTTAAATTGGAGTACTTCAATAAACTACTTCTCCACCGTTTGTTCTAATTTATGTGATTCTATTTTTTTTAATCAATATAAAAAAGAATAAAACATTTTTTATATCTAGTATTCCTTGTGTCTCAGAATAATTATCATATTTTACTTTTTGAGAGTCAATTTGATTGATATATGGAGCTAAATTGTATTATATGAATTGAACACATCAAAATAAAATTAGGGAGTAACAATTTAATTTTAAAAAATTCAGTTTACACTTAATAAGATAATTATAATCACACAAATATGATCTATAGCTTGTTTTAGATCACACTATATTTCAAAAGTTTTTTTTTTATTCTTAAATTTTATACTCAATTAAATACAATCTCACAAAGTAAAACTTCGTACTTAATCAAATACGATCACATAAATTGAAACAGAAAAAATAGTACTTATAAGTTGTCTCTATTCAAATTTCATTTTAAGTATGAATTTAAAAAGTCACATATTTATGTAAGTACTGATATCCAAATGAACAAAGAGTTCAATTATTTGACTGTTCATAAAACCACATTATGAAATTAATAACAAATCCTACAAAATATTGTTAATTAATTACCTGATTTTGATTCATTTTTGTGTCTGTAGGACTTATAATTTCCCTTCCTATTTCCTTTGCTCTTCTCATTTCCCTAAAAATCCTCTTTTCATCAGCCAAAGTTTTACTCCTATGTTGTGTTTTGTAACACAAAGTCTTAATCTGTCATTAAAAAGAAATAATTAATAATTACTAAAATTTAATTTGATAAAGTCATAACACAATTAGTCTTAATTTGAATTGAAGAGGAAAATGAAGAAAAAAAAAGATAAATAAACAACTTACAGATAAAGGTTCCTTTTCTACTGAAGTGAGAATTTTTGTATCCCAAATATATTGTAAATCATAGTCATATCTTTCCCACTCTATTGGCCATATTATATATTCGTCAGGCAATAGCTCCTTCAATCTTTCAAGTAAAAAATATTTATCTGACTGTACATATATTGAGAGAGAAAATATTTAGATAAAATAAAAAAAAGATTATTTATAACAATTACCTGAATTTCTTCAGCATGTCACATATATTTAAACAAAAATGTTTTTTTTTTAAAATAGAGGTAAAATTATGTCGAGGAATATAAAAGTAAAGTTAGTTCTGGCGTAATATTTATCGCCTAGATCATATTTCATAAAATCTTTTTAAAGGTAAAAAGAAAATAGATTTGATTCCACCATTAAATTTTAATAGTCAAGGTGTTTAATTTATAGGTTTGAAATAGTCTCTTTTTCTTCCAACATATATCAGATTTTATTTATTTTGTGTCTTCCATAAGTATTATTAGTCATGTAACCGTCTTTACTTATTTACTATAGTGATAACTAAATATTTTTTTGACAAGTTTTCAACTTTTTATATTTGATTGGATATATTTTAGAAAATTCAGAAAATAATACTTTTTAAAAATCAGAAAATAATAGTAATTTTGCCGGAAATAGAAAAAACAATTATAAGTGATATTGCATGTTAACTTTTTAATTTTCATGTACAATTACATACATACCATCACATAAAATAAAACGGAGAAAGAAGTGCATATGAAAGCAGTTCCATTTACCTTCTTTTCTGCTATTTTTTCAATAATTTGAGCTCGAACTTCGTTTTGCAGGTTAATTAATGTTGCTGCTTCTTCAATTCTTGTTTCAATTTGTTGATTTGTGAGGAATTGGGAGTTTGATTCCATCTCCAAAAAAACAGAAGGGTCTCTCTTGACGTAGAGAAATGATCCATTATTGATCTTAAGTAGTTGTTAAGAAACGAATTTTTATTTAATTCTATTAGGTTGTTTTTGTTTTTTTTTAAATAAAATGGGTACTTGGCCGTCACGTAAGAATTTTTTTTATTTAATTTTATCAAGTTAACTCTTAAACTTTATTATTCTTCTTGTCTAGTTGATGTTTTAAACTTTATACGATTCTGCTTGTCTATTTGATGTTTTAAATATTTAAAACAAAATAATTATGTAAGATTTTTTTGGCTTCTGAATCAGTAAATTCAAATCGCGTTCAGCAACATTATTACTATATCA